>CM060925.1:67057500-69457500 GCA_030737875.1 Allium sativum | reverse complement strand
TTACCATGTCCATTTATAATTATAATGGGCTAGACCTCCCACATTAGGCCTACAACTTGTGGATGCTAGATATGACGGTTGTTGTATATAACAGTGTTGTATACACAATTATATGATTTTTGTTTGATGATAACAACCAAATATATTTTATTACTGAATGTGTTTGTAAATGCACTGATATACTACACAACAGACAGGAATATAATATTTCTATAAAATATAACTGTGCAGAAATTTAAACAATCACACGGTATTTTTGAGATAAAAATATTTTATTTCAATATCAAAAAGTACATCTTTTACAACTCCACTATTTGACATACTATATTTCATTCATACAAATCTGTCACTCTATACAACTATATTTGCAGACTTTGTTATACATTGACACCGGTATTTTTCCACTGACTTTTGTCTTCTATCTTCAGTCTATACAGCCTTCAGTCCAGTCACCATCTTCTCACCTGTCACATACAGAAGAAAACACACAGTAGACTACAACAAAAATAAAATTAAATACAACCAAATAAAAATTTAGTTTTAAATTTTATTTGCCTCAGAATTACGGTGTGTTTCTCATCACTTTTCTAGACTTGGTCTAATTTGCAGGGATAGAAAAACTCGTCTGGATGGCTGCATATACACACGTGTGCATTGCCACGCCAATCCAGTGTTGCGACTGAGGAGTAGCCACTTGGACCATCTCGACTCAGCGCAATATTCTCATGAACATGAACAAAGTCAAAAGAAAATGGCCAAGGACATAGTCAAAGTAAAATGGTTGACAAGTCAACACACAAGAGAGTCATAAACAAGTCAAACATGAATGAAACACAGTACAAATGAAAAAACAGCAATAAGATGAATCATAGCACAAGCAAAATGGAGCAAGTCAGGTTTACATCGCATGCTGAACACAAACTCACTCAAGCAACTCAGCGGCATGAAGGTTAACACAACACAGCAAGTCAAAGTCAAGAAACAACATGGACAAATGGATGCAAACAATACTGGTAAAATGGGATGAAGATCAAATTACAGAGGTATTCAAAAAGGAATAAAATCATGGCATCATGAAGCAGCATGTTCAATAAATGATCATGGACAGGTCAAACACACGCAGTAGCAACTGGCCAAGCATGGACTTGCATGAGCACAAAAGGGAAGTCAACAGTGGTCTAAAATGTCGAATAATACATGTAACAAGCAATGATGGTGTATACAAAGGCATCGGATCAAAGTTAAGGCTTTAACTAGTGTTCATGGGTGTACTACAAACTAAGCAAAAGACAGGATGAAGCAGTATGTAAGTATGTACAGGTCATGTCCAAACAGCAAGACAGTATGGTGCAAACTGCATGGCACATATACATACAAGTGGATAGTAGAACATAAATGGTAGTATCTGTTTTTATCTAATCATATAGAAACAGTTCAAAAGCAGGAAAAGTATGATCAAGAATTACATCAGTTTTTATTCAAGGTGCAAAACAGTTCAAATTACAATGACAAGGTCGATACAACTCAAATGGATTCAAGTATCTGTTCAAAAGATGATCAAGTATAGTAACAGGTCTTATCAGATTTATATCAGAAAAATTACGAGAATGGAATCCAAGTAATGTGGCAAACAAAGTATAATATATGTTCAAGATGAAATTAATGATTCCGATCAAATTTATTGGAAAATATTAAATGTCCAGAACTATCACAAGTGCTAAAAATACAAGATTACATTCAAATTCAAAATCACTCACGAATAAAGGTTGAAGAATTCAAATCTATTCTCAGGGAGGACCAACTCAAAAATCAGTTAGTCAAATATGGCAAGCAAATATTCTCGTTTTTCAAAAACCGACGAAAATTACCACAAATCCATCCACGAAGACTCCAGAATCAGAAGATTTCAAAGCCCCAAAATTCAAGTGAAAATTCTCGTATATATCATGACGAAAACAAAGCAAAATATCAGCTAGAATCGAGCCCAAAATCCACGAATATATTCAAGACCAAGTCTACACTGAAATCAGAGATTTATTCTTCTTCTAGAGTGTTCATAACACCATATATAATTACCAATTCATCATAGGCAAAGGGGATCGGAAAAAAAGACCAAGTAATATGGGAAACCAGAGAATATTCAGAATTTTAATCCTATAAATATACCAATTCATCACTGGTTTCAAATCATCGAAGATCAAATACAACTAAAGCATAAAATCGAATAGTAAAAACCATACCAGAAATTGAGAAAAGCTAGAATCCGAATCAGAGTCTACAAATTCGATCAAAGAAGATACAAGCCGCCAGAGATTGAAGCCAAGAAGAATCGAACAACAGAAAACTGATTTTGATCAACCAGTGATCTCGATTTAGTGATTTCATAGAAACCCTAGTTTTACTTAAGCCGCCATTTCTATTTCCAGAAAGAGACAAAGGAAGATCGGGCTAAACAAAGTAAAGTGGTGGGGCAATAAGGGAGCCGCTTTTTTCTTATGATAAAAAGGGGATAACCCTAAACTTTTAAACTCCTAGGGTTTTAATTTTTTTTTGTTTTAAAATTCAAATTTCATTCCTTAAAGTCAATAACTACTAGTGTTTGTAGTTGGAAAAATCAAAACTTAACGGATCAAGTTGTGTCAGGGTCTTGAGCGTAGGGTTTAAACAGTCGGGAGCGAAGGTCGCAAGTTTACAAGAGTCTGTAAGCGAAGAGATTGTTTAAAATTCCTAGTAGAAACCTTGAATGCAGCAGTAGGCATAGTTTTGCCGAAGCTGGGTATTTTCTGTGTGTGATTTTTCTTTCTGCAATTTTTCCGTGACATTTTTATTTTGCAATAAACCCTATTCACCCCCCTCTAGGGTTAATTTAGATCCTACAAGTGGTATCAGAGCGGGTATTTTTAACTCTAGAGTCATGAATTTGTCTAACAACGCTTTTTCTGAGGGTCAGTCCATAGCTAGGCCACCAATGTTTAATGGAACTGATTATGCCTATTGGAAAGCTAGGATGAAAATTTACTTAAGTTCAGTTGATTATGATGTATGGGATATCGTTGAAACAGGCTACAAACCTCCTGTTACGATTATCAATGATATTGAAATTCCTAAACCAAAAGATAAGTGGGATGCTAATGATAAAAAATTATACTCAACTGATGCCAAAGCAATGAATGCTTTAATTTGTGCTCTTGATAAAACTGAATTTAACCGTATATCTCACTGTTCAACTGCGCAGGAAATTTGGCATACTTTGGAAGTTACACATGAAGGAACATCTCAAGTCAAGGAATCTCGTCTCGCACTACTCTACAACGAATATGAAAATTTCACAATGCGGAAGGACGAAGATATAAAAGAGATGTATGGTCGATTCTCCACACTGATTTATAATGCAAGGGCTCTTGGAAAAGTCTACACTGAAGTAGAATTAATACGCAAGATACTGAGAGTACTGCCAATGAATTTCGAAGCCAAAGTAACTGCCATTCAAGAATCAAAAGATCTAAATAAGTTGAAAATAGAAGAATTGATTGGAAACCTGATTGTTTATGAAATGGAGTTAAAAGCCAAAGAAGGACGCGATGATTCAGAATCAAAGAAAAAGACAATTGCTCTAAGCAACACTGTTGAAAGTAACGATGAAGCCGAGAATCCTATCGAAGAATTGGCCATGGTTCTTAAAAAGTGGTCTAACAAAAAATACAAGTCACGAAAGAAGAACAAATCCAAGAATTCAGACAATTCAGACGATGAAGTCATATGCTACAACTGCAATAAACCAGGCCATATCAAACCAAATTGTCCATTACTTCAGAAAGACAGAAAGAAGAAGAAGAAAAAGAAAGCTTTTGCAGCTACATGGGACGATGAAGAAGGAGAAAAAGAAGACTCTGACAGTGATAAAGAGGAAGCCAATTTGTGTCTTATGGCACAGTCAGATTCAGAAAGTAGCGAAGATGATTCCACTGAGGAATCAAATTACTCTTATAAAGATTTAATTTTAATGTGTCATGATCTTACCAAAACCGTTGATTCTCTTGAACTAAAAATCAAGAAATTAAAATCTGATAGGTTAAAATTGGTCCACGAAAACGATAGGTTAGAAACTGAGCTAAAGTGACAAACCTTGATTGTGAAAACTGCAAGTTATTAAAACAAGAGCAAACAGAATTTAAGGAAAATTTTGAAAAATTGAAACAAGAACACTTGGCCTTAAAAGAAAGTGATGACACAAAAAGAAAGAACTTCATTAACAGATGCACTTCTCTTGTAAATGAAAATGAAGCACTTAAAACCAAAGTAAAAAATCTTGAAATAACATTGAGTAAGTTTTCAAAAGGGGAAAAATCATTTAGAATGCTGCTTGGAAACCAATTATATGCTAATAATAGAAAAGGATTAGGATTTGGGAAAACACACATTAATATGAATGACAATGCGAAGGGTGGAAGTGTTTTTCTTAAATGTTCAAAATGTGGAAACATTGGACATAGCTATGAAAAATGTGAAAGTAGGAACAACAATAAAAAATTCATACAAATTTGGGTTCCAAAAGGGTTGACAAGCAATTGTTATAGATTTGGATTTGGTAAAAATAAACAAATTTGGATTCCAAAAGGATCTGTTGTTCAGAATCAAAAATTTTCAGTTACTAATTTTGCTAGACCTATGAGTCTCTCTAGGTCAATCTCTCTTTCTCGTGTGTAGGTATGTTGGCGAGCTAAGGAGCAACAAGAATGGTACTTGGATTCAGGTTGTTCCAAACATATGACAGGAGATAAATCAAAGTTCCTTAGCCTTGAAAAATATAAAGGAGGAAGTGTGATAATGGGCGATAACAGAAAATGTAAAATTATCGGTAAAGGTAAAGTAGGTAATAGTACTTTCTCCTTAACTGATGTTTTATATGTTGAAAACTTGCATCATAATCTCATTTCCATAAGCCAACTATGTGACAAAGGAATGAGTGTGATATTTGATAATGAATCTTGCAAAATTATTGAAAAATCCACAAACAGTATTGTGTTCACGGGAAAAAGAAAAGGAAATGTTTATACGATTTCTTTTGATGATTTGACTCTCTCACGATGTTTAGTAGCTACGGATGAGGAAGTTTTCTTATGGCATAGGAGATTGGGTCACGCTAGTATGAGTCTCTTAGAAAAACTTGAATCAAAAGAGTTGGTAAGAGGACTACCACATCAGAAATATAAAAATAATAAAGTGTGTAAATCATGTGCTATGGGAAAATTCAGTCGTTCATCATTTCGTCCCAAAAATGTTGTTAGTACTAATAGGGTACTTGAATTGATTCACATGGATTTATTTGGACCAAATTAAATCGCTAGCTTGAATGGAAAACGGTATTGTTATGTGCTGGTTGATGATTATTCTAGATTTACATGGGTTTATTTTCTAGCCGAAAAATCCGAAACTTTTGATTACTTTTCAAAGTTTGCAAAACTCGTTCAAAATGAAAAAGGTTTTTCAATAAAAACTTAAAGAAGTGATCATGGTGGTGAATTTGAAAATTTGGATTTTGAAAATTTTTGTGAAGAAAATGGTTTTAAACATGAATTTTCTGCTCCTCGAACACCCCAACAAAATGGGGTAGTCGAGAGGAAAAATCGTACACTACAGGAATTGGCTAGATCTATGTTAAGTGAATATAATTTGCCTTTGACTTTTTGGGCAGAGGCAGTTAATACATCCTGCCATGTAATGAATAGAGTAATGATTAGACCAATACTTAACAAAACATCCTATGAATTGTGGTTTGACAGAAAGCCTAACATTTCATATTTTAGAGTTTTTGGATGCCCTTGTTATCTTCTTAATACAGGTGATCATCTTGGTAAGTTTGAATCAAAGGCCGACGAGGGAATTTTCATGGGTTACTCTTCAAGAAGCAAGGCTTATCGAATCTTCAACAAACGATCAAAAACTATTGTTGAAACCATAAACGTGAAATTTGATGAATCAGATCTGGATACGGTGGACAAAGAGAAAAACGATGAGGGAATTACATATGAAGGTGAAAAAGAAAATAGCAAAGAGAAGACTGGCAGTGATGATCCAACAAAACAAACATTTGAAGTTGAGAAGTTGAAATTCAAAGCCAATCATCCTCCAGAATTGGTAATAGGAAATCCAACGGCAGGTATACGAACTCGTTCATCATTTAATAAAGATATCTGTACTTTTTGTATTCACAGTTGTTTTATCTCTGAAATCGAACCTAAAAATGTTGAAATTGCACTTAATGATGAAAGTTGGATTTTAGCGATGCAAGAAGAACTTAATCAATTTGAGCGGAATAAAGTTTGGAAATTAGTTCCTAGACCGAATGACTGTCCAGTAGTAGGAACTAAATGGGTGTTCAAAAATAAACTTGATGAATCCGGAAATGTAATTAGAAACAAAGCTAGGTTGGTTGCAAAAGGATATAATCAAATTGAAGGCATTGATTTTGATGAGACATTTGCACCAGTAGCTAGGTTAGAAGCCATTAGAATTTTACTCAGTTTTGCGTGTTATAAAGGTTTCAAACTTAAACAAATGGACATAAAAAGTGTGTTTTTAAATGGAGAATTAAAAGAAGAAGTTTTTGTGGAACAACCCCCGGTTTTGAAAATCATGAATTTCCAAATCATGTATTCAAACTTGAAAAAGCATTATATGGTCTTAAACAAGCTCCTAGAGCTTGGTACGATTGTTTAAGTGCATATCTTTTGGAAAACGGTTTTAAAAAGGGCAGTGCTGACACTACATTGTTTCTATTACATGAAGGTGATGACTTTTTAATAGTCCAAATTTATGTTGATGATATTATATATGGTGCTACTAATGATTGTTTGTGTGAGAAATTTGAAAAAGTCATGCAGGATAAATTCGAAATGAGCTTAGTAGGTGAATTAAAATACTTCCTTGGATTTCAAATCAAACAAAGCTCCAAGGGTATTTTCATATCACAAATAAAATACATTGCTGAATTGCTGAAAAGATTTGGACTAGAAAATGAAAAACCACTCAGAACACCGATGAGTCCTTCAACCAGGCTTGACAAAGACGAGAAAGGAGTTGCAGTTGATCAGAAAAAATATCATGGAATAATTGGTTCACTTCTTCATCCCACTGCATCTAGGCCTGATATTATGTTTGCTGTTTGTTTATGTGCACGCTTTCAATCTAATCCAAAAGAATCTCACTTAAAAGCCACAAAATGAATATTAAGATATCTTTTGCACACACACAAATTTGGTTTATGGTACCCCGCATGCAATAATTTCAAATTAATTGGATATTCTGATGTTGATTATGTTGGATCCCTTGTTGATAGAAAAAGCACTAGTGGGACTTGTTTTATGCTAGGACACTCGTTAGTCTCATGGTCAAGTCGGAAACAAAACTGTGTTGCTTTATCCACAACTGAGGCTGAATACATTGCCTTAGGAAGTTGTTGTGCACAAATACTATGGATGATGCAAACTCTTTCAGACTTTGGTCTAATTTATAAAAAAGTACCACTAAAATGTGACAGTAAAAGTGCTATAGACCTGTCTAATAATCCCGTTCATCATTCACGCACTAAACACATAGATGTGAGACATCATTTTATTAGAGATCACATTTCACGAGAAGATATTTGTATTGAGTTTATTTCAACTGACTGTCAACTTGCTGATATCTTTACAAAACCTCTTCCCGAAGATAGATTTTCACGATTACGCTTAGATTTGGGAATTATAGAAATTGATTAATCATTATCCATTTAAAAAAAAAATCTTAAATGGTTATTCAAAAGTTAAATGATTGATCATTTGAACTATTTTGGAACTCGTTGAAATTATGACAGATCTTGGAATTGTGATGAGTATTGACTATAATATTTTTTATCATGAGGAAATATTTTTAAATCTCATGATGATTGGACAGATTTTATAATATTTTTGAATTAAAGCTTATTTCACGACCATCTTCTATATCTACCATACTTCTGTCACTCATCATGGTTTTATTTAATTTGGGGAGTTCTAATTATTCTTGGAATTTAGAAATAAATAAATAAATAAATAATAATTTATCCTTGGTACTCACTCCCATTTAAAAGTCCTCGCGGTTATGCGTGGGTGAATTACCTTAATCTCTATGTGCTTCCATTCTCACTTAAAAGACCTTCGGGCTGTGCATGGATGGAACTCATCAGAGAGGATAAAGTTAAGTTACTACTAACCCCATTTAAAAGACCTTTGGGCTATGCGTGGTTAGGAAGTGCTTAACACATTTTTAAGCATATTTAAAATCTTTAAATTTTATATTCAAATATTCAATTTTTATTGAACTCTCCTAATTCTATAAAATCCATAGTAAATCCATTCATTCTGAAAGTGAAATTTGTCTCTGACTCGAAGAATATTATGATTTCTGTTTGATTCAATGAGATTTACGATATACTATCCTCTTGATCTGAATTTATATTTCTAGTTTATATTCATCACTGTTTTAATTTCTGTTATTCTTTTGATGATAACAAAAGGGGGAGAATGATCAAGATTTTGATGGATGAGTAAGCATTTATAGAATATTTTTGAAATTGGGTGTTTGATTAATTTATTTAAAAATTATCAAATCTATGCATCAATAAGCGAAGCTTAGTTATAGGGGGAGCATACAAATAGGGGGAGTGACATACTTCACGTTTTCAAACACATTCACACATTCAAAATCTTTTATTTGTTTGTCATCATCAAAAGGGGGAGATTGTTGTATATAACAGTGTTGTATACACAATTATATGATTTTTGTTTGATGATAACAACCAAATATATTTTATTACTGAATGTGTTTGTAAATGCACTGATATACTACACAACAGACAGGAATATAATATTTCTATAAAATATAACTGTGCAGAAATTTAAAAAATCACACGGTATTTTTTAGATAAAAATATTTTATTTCAATATCAAAAAGTACATCTTTTACAACTCCACTATTTGACATACTATATTTCATTCATACAAATCTGTCACTCTATACAACTATATTTGCAGACTTTGTTATACATTGACACCGGTATTTTTCCACTGACTTTTGTCTTCTATCTTCAGTCTATACAGCCTTCAGTCCAGTCACCATCTTCTCACCTGTCACATACAGAAGAAAACACACAGTAGACTGCAACAAAAATAAAATTAAATACAACCAAATAAAAATTTAGTTTTAAATTTTATTTGCCTCAGAATTACGGTGTGTTTCTCATCACTTTTCTAGACTTGGTCTGATATGCAGGGACAGAAAAACTCGTCTGGATGGCTGCATATACACACGTGTGCATTGCCACGCCAATCCAGTGTTGCGACTGAGGAGTAGCCACTTGGACCATCTCGACTCAGCGCAATATTCTCATGAACATGAACAAAGTCAAAAGAAAATGGCCAAGGACATAGTCAAAGTAAAATGGTTGACAAGTTGTAACGACCCAGAAAATCTGAACCAATTTAAAATTTTTAAATTGGCTAAAATAATGGATTTTAAATATTTAAAATAAATATTTTAAATAAAGGCGATGAAAAATTGAGTTTGAATCGACATTTGAAAACGAATATAATTAATTATAATTATATATAGAATTGAAAATAGCGCGGTAGTTCGATAATTCGATTTCAAACTTCAATTGAATATACCGGGTGCAAAACAATCCGGATTTTAGTTAAACCAAAAATAATGGAATCTAATTGATAATTTCTTTCTAACGAATCCGACCAATCGAAATTTGATAGCGGGAATCAAAAGATATGTCCAGTTGAAAATTCTGAATAGTCGCTATGGAATTCAGGCCCTTAAAAATGGACATTTTGCAGATGACCTCGGATTTCGACGAAACCACTTTTGTTGGATCCGCAGTGTCAAGTTATTGCTAGATTTCAAATTTCATAATTTTTCGAATCAATATGTGAGTGTGGCAAAGGAAAACGCGTTTGACCAGTTTCAGTTGATTTTAATCGACTGGAAATTGGCCATTTTTCAAACGGTCTCAGAATTCGACGAAACTAGTTTTGTTAGGACCGTATCGTCAATACGAAGCTAGAAAATATTTTTCGAGAATTTTTCTAGTTAGTATGTGGCCCCAGTAATTTGAAATGTACGTTTAAAATTCAATATAATGATTTAAATGAAAATTCAAAAGGAAACTGATTGTAACAATCAAATCGGCTTGCGATACATATCCCATTGTGTTCGGAATGGGGGTGAAACGCTATGGACGACAGGCGGTGGGCCTCGTTTCGAGGTCGTATGTAAAAGTCAACCTATTTGCAAAATTAAATAATTAAGTAATAAAAAAAAATTAATTCCCTCCCTCCTTTTCTTCTGCTTGCCCCCCCCCCCCCGACTTCATTATTCAGAAACAAAAAAAAAAAAAAAAACCTAAATTAATCGATCCGCTCCCCCCCTCGTCTCGACGCCGACGAAGATCCGCCGCCCCCCCTCGCCTCGACGTCGACGAAGACCTCGCCCCCTCCATCGATCGAAGACCCCGCTTCCCCCCTGTTCGTCGAACCAGTGACGAGCCCCGAAGCACCGCCTCCCGTTCGAAACCTCGCATCCGCCTCCCTCGTTCGAAGCCCTAGCGTCGCCGCACCTCATCGAGCAAACCAGCGAACGCCCACCTCGAGGAGCCTCCGACGAACTGCAGAAACCCCCCCTATCTGTAAGTATTTTTATTTTTAGTTTTAAATTCTTAAAAACTGATTTTCTTTAAAAGTATAAAACTGAAAATTTAATTAGGTTTAAAACAGAATTGATTTTTAAAAAAAGATATAAAACAGAATTTAAAAAGGAAAAAACTGTTTAATTTAAAAAGAATAAAACTGTTTTTATAAAAGGATTTAAACTGAATTTTTTTTTAGATTTTAAAACTGATGTTAAATAGAATCAAAAACTGAAATTTTTAAAAAAGTATAAAACTGGATTTTTAAAAAGTATAAAACTGGATTTTTAAAAAGTATAAAACTGGATTTTTAAGAAGTATAAAAACTGAAATTTTTAAAAAAGTATAAAAACTGATTTTGTTTTAAAGTAAAAATCATATTTTTATATATCGAAAGTCGAAAGTAAAAATCAGATTTTTATATATTGAAAGTCGAAGTAAAAATCATATTTTTATATATTGAATAGCATAGTAAAAATTCGATTTTTACATGTGTAGAGAATACGGGCGAAAGCGACAAAAGGCGAAGATTTCTATAAAGGAAGTGTCGTGCAGTTGGATAGCTATTGGTGAGATTTCTGATTTAAAATTTATATATATGTGTGTGTTGAAAATGAAAGTGAATAGCTATATATAAATATCTATATATCTATATATATATATATATATATATATACGCCCCTCGTCCACAAACCATGGACGATATTTATTGGTTGAAATTGTTGTGAAAATTGAATGGTTGTTTGGGATTGTTTGTGATTGATATTGGTTGTATGTGGTTGAAAAATACCCATTTGTGGTTGTGAAATATTTGGTTGAAACCACATAGGATTAGTTTGTGGAAATGAAATAAATATATACATGCCGCCTGCGTGCGAACTAGATGCATGATCCCCATTGTCAAAAACCGCGAGGTTTTAAGGTAGAGCGAGGAGCCGTACTAGGGACGGTCCCGGTGTAACTACCCTGCCGTTATGCTGCCGAAATTTTGAATAATATTTGTGTGTTTGAATTATTTTCATATGCTTAAGCTATATTTATTCATTCTATTGAAAACATTCATGTGTTGAATTAATATTCGTTCGTTGTTTAGAAATTCATGTGTTGAATGGTATTCATATTTTGAAATAAATTGTTTGATAATAAAAATCACATTTTTATCTATATATAAAAACTATTGAAAACATTCATGTGTTGAATTGATATTCATTCGTTGTTTAGAAATTCATGTGTTGAATGGTATTCATATTTTGAAATAAATTGTTCGATAATAAAAATCACATTTTTATCTATATATAGAAACCATAGAAAACATTCATGTGTTGAATTGATATTCATTCGTTGTTTAGAAATTCATGTGTTGAATGGTATTCATATTTTGAAATAATTTTTTTTATGATAAAAATCCTATTTTGTCACCTATATGAACTATATAGAAAAATAGTGTTTTGAAATGAATTGTTTTACAATAAAAATCACATTTTTATTGTATGCATGAATCGTTGAAATGTGAAGTGTTAAAAATAGCCACTTGTTCAAAATAAACATATATGAGTTGAAATATTCATTAATTAGCTAATGAAATGATTTGCACCTATTTATGTAACATTAGAATGAATGGAGTTTTTAAACCAAATAGAAATCAAATATGAAGTCGAATAGAAATTGATAAATGATAAGAACTGTATATATATGTACTTGCAATATTCATTGAACAGGTTATAGCAAAGGGGCTAGAGAAGAGGAATAAAATTTTGTGCCCGACAAATAGGTACACATTTACTGATTTGTTTGGGTGATGATTTTGAGCCTATTGGCTAGCCGCTTGGCTTCTTCTTTTTCTTTTTGAGATTAGAAGGACCGGGAACGCTATTTGCGATTTCCCGATGCTCCCGGTGCAGGGGAGGTTATGGCGAAATTTTTCCAAAATTTAAGGAGTTAGAAAAATATTTGAAGTGAAAACGATATAGAAATCATTGAACGAACTATATTTATATAAATATATAAATATAAATAAAATTAAAACGAAACGGGGCCGTGCAGTTCGTATTTTGAAACCGTGATTTCAAACGACTAGTACGGGAAATCCGACCATTGGATTTTCCCGAAACCTCAACCGTCGGGTTCGCCTTGGAATAATCTTTCCAACGGCACCAACCTTGTTAAAATCCAACGGTTGGATTGTCTGGAATGTTTAGTTCAAATCTGAAGAAAAACAGCGCCAGAAGCGATTATATTTATATATATATATATAAATATAATTATATATTTAATCGAATAACGACGCTGCAGTTCGTATTTTGAAATCGAAAATTCAAACGATTGTACCGGGAGATCCGACCGTCGGATTTTCCCGAAACTGGAACCGTTGGATTCGTTTTGAAAAGACCTTTCTAATGATGTAAATTTTGTGAAGATCCAACGGTTAGATTTTCAGATATGTGTAAATCAAATCTGAAGAAAAACAGCGCCACGGCCGCCTTATGGCCCGAAGCGTCGTTTTGAATAAAATGGCTATTTTAAAATAAATAAAAATAGCGATAAATAGTTATAAAATATCGTAAGCGATATGGAATGGAAATAAACTGAATTTGCTTGATTTATGTGATGTTTGATGGTTGAATGTGTTTGGTGTGAAAACTATATAAAGAACACAATTGGTGTTGTCGAATAATTTAACCATTGAAATAAATCGATTTGAAATTCTAAATATACGTGAATTATTTGAAAAGGCCGAGTTAATTCTCATTTCGAATAATCGACCGACGATTGAAATTCGAAGATGAAGACGATGGTCGAAGACCGGAGATCTTCACCTCGTTTGGATGGTAACCGAGGTCCTGATTGGGAGGCATCCCGAAATATGGATAATGAGTGGTGATCGTCCAGACGTACGTATTGATCGAAGGGTTTGCGAGGTATTTAGTGCCTCCGGTTTCGTTCAGACCCAGAACGGACTTGTAAATGGACTGTGTGTCCGACATTGGAATTTGTTCTGTGTGATTGATAGCCATCAGTTGCACGGTATGAATTGCCTGTGTGGCATGCTAAGATGCAGTGATCAGGGCTTTTGTTGAAAAGCAAAGTCTTGTGGTGATGATCAAAGCACCGCCTGTGTGGCGTAGCTTTGTGTATAACGTGAATTCGCGAGCCTCACACCCCGGTATGAACCTAAAACGGGAGAAGGACCTCAGGGAGGGCATGCGTTTCTTTCTAGCTAGGGTGGTGTCAGTGACCTACCAGCCCTGACATTTATATACTTTTCACCTATGTGGTTGTTGCTGTTGCGAGGCGCCTCGGTTTGATCGGACGATCCGGGTCCGATGGAGTCATTCGTTGGCTCGTTTACGCCCCAAAGGGCGGGGAAACGTATTGTTCAGGCACTATAATCCACATCGGTGGACTGGCCCTGTCGCTCCAAGGGGCAGTTGCGGCTGTTCCGGTGCTCGGGCTAGAGAGTCACGAATTCGGTAAGGACTATCTTTTGCCTTGGTTCATGACAGAAATCCAATTTCCAAATACGTGACGATGCGGTTTCGATTGTATATATATACATTTGGCGACATAGTGGCATGGGACGCTCATGTCGTCTATGATTGATAGTTATGATTTGAAATTGTTTTCAAAACATATATACACTAGCAATAATATCAAATGCCTTTGTTTTATTCGTATCAATCATATTTTGGCTGTTATAAGGTAAAAACTCTATCCTCCGGTTTGCGTTGCATTGTGTGATGGGAACTGAGTCTTATAACGGCTTCATTTTCATAAAAAGCATAGCGATGTTTAAAAGAAAGATTTGTTTTGAAGCACTGGCAATCCAATGGAGTAAACCCGTTCCACGAAAGTGGCGTGGTCCTGTGATTAGCCAATTATATATGTGTTGAGTGGATTTCCCATACCAGTCCCATGACTGACTCGTAGTTTGTTTCACTCTCAAACTCGGGTGCCCCTTTTTCTACACGGGCAGCCTTGTATTCAGGTTTAGCTGGTTCTTTCTGGATAGCTGGAGCTGAAGATGGATTCTATCATTTATTTCTTTTTATGCTGTTCAGCTCCTATTGTACATATTTTGTTTATTTCCGCTGTAGACATTTATGTATAGCTGAACTGTATTTGTACTAAGTAAGATCCTGTATACTGTGTAACTCTGATGATTACTTTTATCCAGTATATTTTGTTGTTCATTCTGGTGTATTTATTTAATTCTGTTCTGCTATTATATGTTTCTGTGTTATATTCCAAAGATAACCTTGTTTCCGTGAGAACGGGAAATCGGGTCGTCTCAACGTGGTATCAGAGCTTTGGTTAAGCTTAGTGCTGGAATATAACATTCGAACGAACTCGTCAGAAATAGAACCAGTAGTGTTCTAGGACGGGTAACTCTATACAGATAGGATCAACAATATCCTAGTATGAGTAGCAGAAAGAAATAACACCTCGATAGACACATTTACATATAAGTATTTGTCTCTATATTTTGAAATATCTTTTCTGTTGACCTGACACTTGATCTGCTATTTGCAGAAGAACTAGAAAATGAGTGCCAGAAACAGAAGAAGTAATACTAACCCGGATATAGAAGCTCTATTCATGAAGTATAGAAATCTGGGAGGAAAGTCGTTCTCGGGCGAAGAATCTATTATGAGAACACAAGCTTGGATTCGTTCGGCTGAGAAAATATTCGAAGCATTAAAGCTTAGGGATGACCAGAAAAGATTACTGGCCTCTTGGGCACTCGAAGATGAAGCTTTGTTCTGGTGGGATTCTGTTGTTAAGGATAATCCAGAAGGTGATATCACCTGGGACAGATTCAAAGTGATTTTCTTAGAAAGATTTACTCCTCCCGAAGCAACCGAACGACTATGTGATGAATTTTCTTATCTAATATAAGGTGGCATGACCATTCCCGAATATCATAAGAAATTCAATGAACTTTCTCACTTTGCTCCTCACCTAATTCAAGACCCAAAGAGGAAAAATCTGAGATTTATTCACGGGCTTCAAAGGAAATACCGGAATAAAGTATTGGGGCATGTGAAGCTTCCTTTCTCAGAAATGATTTATATGGCTTATCAATACGAAGATCTAGACAAGAAAGGAATGTTGCGCGACGAAGAAGAAGTTTGTTGTAGTGACATAGCAGAGTCGGAAACTGATATTCCTGAGGCAAGTACAATGTCTGAGATCAGTAAGAAGGCCAGTGCCAAGAGAAAAAGGGCCAAATCAGAGGAGAAACTAGTAACGACAACTGTATGCTCTAACTGCAATAAGCAAGGACATCTCTCGATAAGTTGCCGATCTCTAAAGAAACAAAGAAAGAAAGGATCTGAGTCTATTAAGAAGTTTCAAGAGACTAGAGAATGCAGCATTTGCCATCGGTTTGGTCATGTAAAACAGGATTGCCGGCTGTTAAAGGCAACCAAGGGGGCTCAAGTAAATGAAGTAGCAGAAACCTCGGCACCCTCGGATAATCAGGGAAGATCTGATGTTTTGGAAGGCACGCTCAATGTCAAAAACATTCCAGTTAAAGTACTGTTTGACACAGGCGCGTCGCGAAGCTTTATTGCAAAGAGTGCAGTCAAGAAACTGGACTTGAATTTGAAAAAGCTCAAAGAGCCCATGACTGTTCAGAATCCAGTTGGGGGTTCCATCAATCTCAGTTGGATTTGTGCAGTGCCCGTCTCTTTTTCTTGCTATAAATTCCCCATTGTCTCTATCATCATGAATTTTAATGAATTCGATCTTATTCTGGGATTGGATTGGCTAACCAAATATGAAGCTGAAGTTAAATGCGCCGAGAGAGTGGTTAAAGCAAAGGCCCAATCGGGGAATTATATAACCATACCATGTGAAGGCCCGACTTCAAATAGAAAAGATTTCTGGTCAGCTCTCGATGTTTCTCCAGCTCAAATAGAAAATATCCCTGAGGTCACAGAGAATATTCCTGACCTCATTAAAGATATTCCTGTCGTCAAGAATTATGCGGATGTGTTCGAGGAAGTTGTTCGCTTACCTCCGCAGAGAGAAATAGATTTCAAAATTGCTTTAACAATGCAAGGCCATTAGTTCACGCCATTAGAAGAATGTCCTTGAAAGAGAAGGAGGAATTAGACAATCAAACACGACAGCTAGTATGGAAAGGTCTGATCAGGCCTAGTTTCTCTGATTGGGGTGCAGCAGTGGTTTTTGTCCCAAAATCTGATGGTACTCTACGGCTATGCGTGGATTATCGTGATCTGAATAAACAGACAATAAAGAACAAATATCCATTGCCGCGGATTGATGATTTGTTGGATCGATTAAATGGAGCACAAGTATTTTCGCGAATGGACCTAGCTACAGGTTTCCATCAACTTCGAATTGCCGAAGTGTGTGTTCCAATGACAGCATTCAGAGGCCCCGACTTATTCTACGAGTGGTTAGTAATGCCATTCGGCTTATGTAACACTCCAGCTTATTTCGTCGATCTAATGAACAGAGTATTCAGAGGAGTATTGAATAAATTTGTTCTGGTTTTTATTGACGATATTCTAATCTTCTCTAAATCAAAGGCCGAACATGAAAAGCATCTGGAACAGGTTCTAGAAATTCTGAGACGGAATGTATTGAAAGCCAAGTTTTCCAAATGTATATTCTGGCAAGATGAAGTGAAATTTCTGGGCCATGTCGTATCGAAAGATGGAATCGCTATGGATCCAAGCAAAATCACAGCTATTCAGAATTGGAAACAGCCCAGTACTCCCACTGAAGTCCGCAGTTTTCTCGGATTGGCTAGCTATTACCGAAAGTTCGTTAAAGACTTTTCGAAGATATCTAGTCACTTAACGAAGCTTACAAAGAAGCATTCTAAATTCAAATGGACTCAGGAAAGTGAGGAGGCTTTCGAAGAGCTAAAGTTGAGATTAACTACAGCTCCAGTGTTAACCATTATCGATGGCAACCAAGATTTAAAAGTATGGACTGATGCTTCTAGAGAAGGCCTTGGCGCAGTGTTAATGCAAAGAGGTCAAGTGATTGCTTATGCTAGCCGTCAACTGAAGCCGCACGAGAAAAACTACGTAACTCATGATCTTGAGTTATTGGCTATCATATTCTCTTTGAAAATCTGGAGACACTATCTTTTGGGTGAGAGATTTGAACTGTTTACAGATCACCAGTCGCTAAAATATCTGTTCACTCAAAAAGACTTGAATTTGAGGCAGCAGCGTTGGCTGGAGTTTCTTGCAGCATATGACTTTGAAATTATATATACTCCAGGAAAAGCCAATGTCGTGGCCGATGCATTAAGCCGAAAGAATGTAATGATCGCCAGTTTTATCATCACGACTTAATTGCTAGATAAGATATCTGCTCTTCAGGAGGATGATCACTTCATTCAGAAGATCAGAGGGATAATTCAACAAGGCGAACCCTCGAGTTTTCAAGTAGACAATGAGGGGATTTTAAGGCTCAAAGGTCGAATCTTTATCCCTAACATTCCTGAACTTCGAAAGGAAGTACTGGATGAATGCCACAAGTCAAAACTCAGTATCCATCCGGGAGTAAGCAAAATGTATAATGACATCAAACGCACTTTCTGGTGGAAGTCGATGAAAAGGGACATTTCCTTATATGTTAGCCGATGCCCTACTTGTCAGCTAGTCAAAAGTGACCAACAGAAATTGGCTGGATTGTTACAACCACTAGAAGTTCCTGGTTGGAAGTGGGAGCATATTTCTATGGATTTCATTGATGGTCTGCCCAGAACCAGAAAAGGGAATGACAGTATTTGGGTGATCGTAGATCGTTTCACGAAGACCGCCCATTTTATACCTGTCAGATCAAACAGAACTGCTCAGAGTCTGGCGCAGATATACTTCAGGGAAATAGTTAGACTACATGGAGTGCCGCTCAGCATAGTAAGTGATAGAGATACGATATTCACTAGTAAATTCTGGGAAGCATTTCAAGTCGAGCTGGGAACGAAGTTAAACCTAAGCACCGCTTATCATCCTCAGACAGACGGTCAGACTGAGAGGGTGAATTGCATTTTAGAAGATCTGTTGCGGGCTTGTGTTATAGATTTCGGTGGATCATGGGAAGACCATCTGCATTTGGCTGAATTCTCTTATAACAACAGCTACCAGGCGAGTCTGACAATGTCGCCATTCGAAGCATTGTATGGTAGACCGTGCCGATCTCCTGCTTGTTGGGTCGAGCCTGGAAATAGACTTGTGTTGGGTCCTGATATGATTCGCGAAGCTGCTGACAAAGTCGATTTTATTAAGAAGCGATTACTCGCCGCTCAAAGCCGACAAAAGAGCTATGCCGATAGAAGAAGAAGAGATATATCCTTTGAAGTTGGCGACTATGTATATTTGAAAGTATCGCCGATGAGAGGAGTTATCCGGTTCGGTAAAACTGGAAAGTTAGCGCCCAAATTTATTGGTCCGTTTCCTATTCTGGAACGGATTGGAACTCTCGCTTATAGGGTCAAACTGCCTGACTGGTTGCCTGGAGTGCATGATGTATTTCATATATCTCAACTTCGAAAGCACGTTCATGATCCAGACTTGATCGTGGAAGAAGCAGCTCAGCAGGACATTGAAATTACTCCAGAATTAGCTGTAAGGCGTGAGCCGCTAAAGATTATCGGCAAAGAAACCAAAGAGCTGAGGAACAAGAAGGTTCACTTAGTCAAAGTGCAATGGAGTGGAGATCTGCGAGATTGTACTTGGGAAACTGAGGAGAGCATTCAGAAAGCTTATCCTAGATGCCGAGTAGATATCTCTGATTGACTCTGGTGCAAGGTACATTTACCCTACTTTGCATTACCATTTAATTCTCTGTTCTGTTGCTATTTTCTTCCCATGGATGTGCATTGTTTATTCTATACTCTGAATATTAGAAACAAATTGGTTGTTGTATTGTGGGGTTGTTGATTTATCAAACCACTTTCGACTTTGTTCCTTTTCGGGGACGAAAAGTTTTAAGTGGGGGAGATTGTAACGACCCAGAAAATCTGAACCAATTTAAAATTTTTAAATTGGCTAAAATAATGGATTTTAAATATTTAAAATAAATATTTTAAATAAAGGCGATGAAAATTGAGTTTGAATCGACATTTGAAAACGAATATAATTAATTATAATTATATATAGAATTGAAAATAGCGCGGTAGTTCGATAATTCGATTTCAAACTTCAATTGAATATACCGGGTGCAAAACAATCCGAATTTTAGTTAAACCAAAAATAATGGAATCTAATTGATAATATCTTTCTAACGAATCCGACCAATCGAAATTTGATAGCGGGAATCAAAAGATATGTCCAGTTGAAAATTCTGAATAGTCGCTATGGAATTCAGGCCCTTAAAAATGGACATTTTGCAGATGACCTCGGATTTCGACGAAACCACTTTTGTTGGATCCGCAGTGTCAAGTTATTGCTAGATTTCAAATTTCATAATTTTTCGAATCAATATGTGAGCGTGGCAAAGGAAAACGCGTTTGACCAGTTTCAGTTGATTTTAATCGACTGGAAATTGGCCATTTTTCAAACGGTCTCAGAATTCGACGAAACTAGTTTTGTTAGGACCGTATCGTCAATACAAAGCTAGAAAATATTTTTCGAGAATTTTTCTAGTTAGTATGTGGCCCCAGTAATTTGAAATGTACGTTTAAAATTCAATATAATGATTTAAATGAAAATTCAAAAGGAAACTGATTGTAACAATCAAATCGGCTTGCGATACATATCCCATTGTGTTCGGAATGGCGGTGAAACGCTATGGACGACAGGCGGTGGGCCTCGTTTCGAGGTCGTATGTAAAAGTCAACCTATTTGCAAAATTAAATAATTAAGTAATAAAAAAAAAATATTTTTTAATTCCCTCCCTCCTTTTCTTCTGCTTGCCCCCCCCCCGACTTCATTATTCAGAAACAAAAAAAAAAACCTAAATTAATCGATCCGCTCCCCCCCCCCCCCCCCGTCTCGACGCCGACGAAGATCCGCCGCCCCCCCTCGCCTCGACGTCGACGAAGACCTCGCCCCCTCCATCGATCGAAGACCCCGCTTCCCCCCTGTTCGTCGAACCAGTGACAAGCCCCGAAGCACCGCCTCCCGTTCGAAACCTCGCATCCGCCTCCCTCGTTCGAAGCCCTAGCGTCGCCGCACCTCATCGAGCAAACCAGCGAACGCCCACCTCGAGGAGCCTCCGACGAACTGCAGAAACCCCCCCTATCTGTAAGTATTTTTATTTTTAGTTTTAAATTCTTAAAAACTGATTTTCTTTAAAAGTATAAAACTGAAAATTTAATTAGGTTTAAAACAGAATTGATTTTTAAAAAAAGATATAAAACAGAATTTAAAAAGGATAAAACTGTTTAATTTAAAAAGAATAAAACTGTTTTTATAAAAGGATTTAAACTGAATTTTTTTTTAGATTTTAAAACTGATGTTAAATAGAATCAAAAACTGAAATTTTTAAAAAAGTATAAAACTGGATTTTTAAAAAGTATAAAACTGGATTTTTAAAAAGTATAAAACTGGATTTTTAAGAAGTATAAAAACTGAAATTTTTAAAAAAGTATAAAAACTGATTTTGTTTTAAAGTAAAAATCATATTTTTATATATCGAAAGTCGGAAGTAAAAATCAGATTTTTATATATTGAAAGTCGAAGTAAAAATCATATTTTTATATATTGAATAGCATAGTAAAAATTCGATTTTTACATGTGTAGAGAATACGGGCGAAAGCGACAAAAGGCGAAGATTTCTATAAAGGAAGTGTCGTGCAGTTGGATAGCTATTGGTGAGATTTCTGATTTAAAATTTATATATATATGTGTTGAAAATGAAAGTGAATAGCTATATATAAATATCTATATATCTATATATATACGCCCCTCGTCCACAAACCATGGACGATATTTATTGGTTGAAATTGTTGTGAAAATTGAATGGTTGTTTGGGATTGTTTGTGATTGATATTGGTTGTATGTGGTTGAAAAATACCCATTTGTGGTTGTGAAATATTTGGTTGAAACCACATAGGATTAGTTTGTGGAAATGAAATAAATATATACATGCTGCCTGCGTGCGAACTAGATGCATGATCCCCATTGTCAAAAACCGCGAGGTTTTAAGGTAGAGCGAGGAGCCGTACTAGGGACGGTCCCGGTGTAACTACCCTGCCGTTATGCTGCCGAAATTTTGAATAATATTTGTGTGTTTGAATTATTTTCATATGCTTAAGCTATATTTATTCATTCTATTGAAAACATTCATGTGTTGAATTGATATTCATTCGTTGTTTAGAAATTCATGTGTTGAATGGTATTCATATTTTGAAATAAATTGTTCGATAATAAAAATCACATTTTTATCTATATATAAAAACTATTGAAAACATTCATGTGTTGAATTGATATTCATTCGTTGTTTAGAAATTCATGTGTTGAATGGTATTCATATTTTGAAATAAATTGTTCGATAATAAAAATCACATTTTTATCTATATATAGAAACCATAGAAAACATTCATGTGTTGAATTGATATTCATTCGTTGTTTAGAAATTCATGTGTTGAATGGTATTCATATTTTGAAATAAATTGTTTTATGATAAAAATCCTATTTTGTCACCTATATGAACTATATAGAAAAATAGTGTTTTGAAATGAATTGTTTTACAATAAAAATCACATTTTTATTGTATGCATGAATCGTTGAAATGTGAAGTGTTAAAAATAGCCACTTGTTCAAAATAAACATATATGAGTTGAAATATTCATTAATTAGCTAATGAAATGATTTGCACCTATTTATGTAACATTAGAATGAATGGAGTTTTTAAACCAAATAGAAATCAAATACGAAGTCGAATAGAAATTGATAAATGATAAGAACTGTATATATATGTACATGCAATATTCATTGAACAGGTTATAGCAAAGGGGCTAGAGAAGAGGAATAAAATTTTGTGCCCGACAAATAGGTACACATTTACTGATTTGTTTGGGTGATGATTTTGAGCCTATTGGCTAGCCGCTTGGCTTCTTCTTTTTCTTTTTGAGATTAGAAGGACCGGGAACGCTATTTGCGATTTCCCGATGCTCCCGGTGCAGGGGAGGTTATGGCGAAATTTTTCCAAAATTTAAGGAGTTAGAAAAATATTTGAAGTGAAAACGATATAGAAATCATTGAACGAACTATATTTATATAAATATATAAATATAAATAAAATTAAAACGAAACGGGGCCGTGCAGTTTGTATTTTGAAACCGTGATTTCAAACGACTAGTACGGGATATCCGACCATTGGATTTTCCCGAAACCTCAACCGTCGGGTTCGCCTTGGAATAATCTTTCCAACGGCACCAACCTTGTTAAAATCCAACGGTTGGATTGTCTGGAATGTTTAATTCAAATCTGAAGAAAAACAGCGCCAGAAGCGATTATATTTATATATATATATATAAATATAATTATATATTTAATCGAATAACGACGCTGCAGTTCGTATTTTGAAATCGAAAATTCAAACGATTGTACCGGGAGATCCGACCGTCGGATTTTCCCGAAACTGGAACCGTTGGATTCGTTTTGAAAAGACCTTTCTAATGATGTAAATTTTGTGAAGATCCAACGGTTAGATTTTCAGATATGTGTAAATCAAATCTGAAGAAAAACAGCGCCACGGCCGCCTTATGGCCCGAAGCGTCGTTTTGAATAAAATGGCTATTTTAAAATAAATAAAAATAGCGATAAATAGTTATAAAATATCGTAAGCGATATGGAATGGAAATAAACTGAATTTGCTTGATTTATGTGATGTTTGATGGTTGAATGTGTTTGGTGTGAAAACTATATAAAGAACACAATTGGTGTTGTCGAATAATTTAACCATTGAAATAAATCGATTTGAAATTCTAAATATACGTGAATTATTTGAAAAGGCCGAGTTAATTCTCATTTCGAATAATCGACCGACGATTGAAATTCGAAGATGAAGACGATGGTCGAAGACCGGAGATCTTCACCTCGTTTGGATGGTAACCGAGGTCCTGATTGGGAGGCATCCCGAAATATGGATAATGAGTGGTGATCGTCCAGACGTACGTATTGATCGAAGGGTTTGCGAGGTATTTAGTGCCTCCGGTTTCGTTCAGACCCAGAACGGACTTGTAAATGGACTGTGTGTCCGACATTGGAATTTGTTCTGTGTGATTGATAGCCATCAGTTGCACGGTATGAATTGCCTGTGTGGCATGCTAAGATGCAGTGATCAGGGCTTTTGTTGAAAAGCAAAGTCTTGTGGTGATGATCAAAGCACCGCCTGTGTGGCGTAGCTTTGTGTATAACGTGAATTCGCGAGCCTCACACCCCGGTATGAACCTAAAACGGGAGAAGGACCTCAGGGAGGGCATGCGTTTCTTTCTAGCTAGGGTGGTGTCAGTGACCTACCAGCCCTGACATTTATATACTTTTCACCTATGTGGTTGTTGCTGTTGCGAGGCGCCTCGGTTTGATCGGACGATCCGGGTCCGATGGAGTCATTCGTTGGCTCGTTTACGCCCCAAAGGGCGGGGAAACGTATTGTTCAGGCACTATAATCCACATCGGTGGACCGGCCCTGTCGCTCCAAGGGGCAGTTGCGGCTGTTCCGGTGGCTCGGGCTAGAGAGTCACGAATTCGGTAAGGACTATCTTTTGCCTTGGTTCATGACAGAAATCCAATTTCCAAATACGTGACGATGCGGTTTCGATTGTATATATATACATTTGGCGACATAGTGGCATGGGACGCTCATGTCGTCTATGATTGATAGTTATGATTTGAAATTGTTTTCAAAACATATATACACTAGCAATAATATCAAATGCCTTTGTTTTATTCGTATCAATCATATTTTGGTTGTTATAAGGTAAAAACTCTATCCTCCGGTTTGCGTTGAATTGTGTGATGGGAACTGAGTCTTATAACGGCTTCATTTTCATAAAAAGCATAGCGATGTTTAAAAGAAAGATTTGTTTTGAAGCACTGGCAATCCAATGGAGTAAACCCGTTCCACGAAAGTGGCGTGGTCCTATGATTAGCCAATTATATATGTGTTGAGTGGATTTCTCATACCAGTCCCATGACTGACTCGTAGTTTGTTTCACTCTCAAACTCGGGTGCCCTTTTTCTACACGGGCAGCCTTGTATTCAGGTTTAGCTGGTTCTTTCTGGATAGCTGGAGCTGAAGATGGATTCTATCATTTATTTCTT
The DNA here is from genome assembly GCA_030737875.1 of Allium sativum. Taxonomy (NCBI): domain Eukaryota; kingdom Viridiplantae; phylum Streptophyta; class Magnoliopsida; order Asparagales; family Amaryllidaceae; genus Allium; species Allium sativum. The sequence goes on along the minus strand of CM060925.1, from coordinate 69,432,531 downwards.
TTTATGTTGTTCAGCTCCTATTGTACATATTTTGTTTATTTCCGCTGTAGACATTTATGTATAGCTGAACTGTATTTATACTAAGTAAGATCCTGTATACTGTGTAACTCTGATGATTACTTTTATCCAGTATATTTTGTTGTTCATTCTGGTGTATTTATTTAATTCTGTTTTGCTATTATATGTTTCTGTGTTATATTCCAAAGATAACCTTGTTTCCGTGAGAACGGGAAATCGGGTCGTCTCACAAGTCAACACACAAGAGAGTCATAAACAAGTCAAACATGAACGAAACACAGTACAAATGAAAAAACAGCAATAAGATGAATCATAGCACAAGCAAAATGGAGCAAGTCAGGTTTACATCGCATGCTGAACACGAACTCCCTCAAGCAACTCAGCGGCATGAAGGTTAACACAACACAGCAAGTCAAAGTCAAGAAACAACATGGACAAATGGATGCAAACAATACTGGTAAAATGGGATGAAGATCAAATTACAGAGGTATTCAAAAAGGAATAAAATCATGGCATCATGAAGCAGCATGTTCAATAAATGATCATGGACAGGTCAAACACACGCAGTAGCAACTGGCCAAGCATGGACTTGCATGAGCACAAAAGGGAAGTCAACAGTGGTCTAAAATGTCGAATAATACATGTAACAAGCAATGATGGTGTATACAAAGGCATCGGATCAAAGTTAAGGCTTTAACTAGTGTTCATGGGTGTACTACAAACTAAGCAAAAGACAGGATGAAGCAGTATGTAAGTATGTACAGGTCATGTCCAAACAGCAAGACAGTATGGTGCAAACTGCATGGCACATATACATACAAGTGGATAGTAGAACATAAATGGTAGTATCTGTTTTTATCTAATCATATAGAAACAGTTCAAAAGCAGGAAAAGTATGATCAAGAATTACATCAGTTTTTATTCAAGGTGCAAAACAGTTCAAATTACAATGACAAGGTCGATACAACTCAAATGGATTCAAGTATCTATTCAAAAGATGATCAAGTATAGTAACTGATCTTATCAGATTTATATCAGAAAAATTACGAGAATGGAATCCAAGTAATGTGGCAAACAAAGTATAATATATGTTCAAGATGAAATTAATGATTCCGATCAAATTTGTTGGAAAATATTAAAAGTCCAGAACTATCACAAGTGCTAAAAATACAAGATTACATTCAAATTCAAAATCACTCACGAATAAAGGTTGAAGATTTCAAATCTATTCTCAGGGAGGACCAACTCAAAAATCAGTTAGTCAAATATGGCAAGCAAATATTCTCGTTTTTCAAAAACCGACGAAAATTACCACAAATCCATCCACGAAGACTCCAGAATCAGAAGATTTCAAAGCCCCAAAATTCAAGTGAAAATTCTCGTATATATCATGATGAAAACAAAGCAAAATATCAGCTAGAATCGAGCCCAAAATCCACGAATATATTCAAGACCAAGTCTACACTGAAATCAGAGATTTATTCTTCTTCTAGAGTGTTCATAACACCATATATAATTACCAATTCATTATAGGCAAAGGGGATCGGAAAAAAAGACCAAGTAATATGGGAAATCAGAGAATATTCAGGATTTTAATCCTATAAATACAACAATTCATCACTGGTTTCAAATCATCGAAGATCAAATACAACTAAAGCATAAAATCGAATAGTAGAAACCATACCAGAAATCGAGAAAAGCTAGAATCCGAATCAGAGTCTACAAATTCGATCGAAGAAGATACAAGCCGCCAGAGATTGAAGCCAAGAAGAATCGAACAACAGAAAACTGATTTTGATCAACCAACGATCTCGATTTAGTGATTTCATAGAAACCCTAGTTTTACTTAAGCCGCCATTTCTATTTCCAGAAAGAGACAAAGGAAGATCGGGCTAAACAAAGTAAAGTGGTGGAGCAATAAGGGAGCCGCTTTTTTCTTATGATAAAAAGGGGATAACCCTAAACTTTTAAACTCCTAGGGTTTTAATTTTTTTTCTTTGTTTTAAAATTCAAATTTCATTCCTTAAAGTCAATAACTACTAGTGTTTGTAGTTGGAAAAATCACAACTTAACGGATCAAGTTGTGTCAGGGTCTTGAGCGTAGGGTTCAAACAGTCGGGAGCGAAGGTCGCAAGTTTACAAGAGTCTGTAAGCGAAGAGATTGTTTAAAATTCCTGGTAGAAACCATGAATGCAGCAGTAGGCATAGTTTTGCCGAAGCTGGGTATTTTCTGTGTGTGATTTTTCTTTCTGCAATTTTTCTGTGACATTTTTATTTTGCAATAAACACTATTCACCCCCCCCTCTAGGGTTAATTTAGATCCTACAACGGTCGGGTCCGGGCAGACTTCTTCCACAAGTTGGGCCTAACCTCTTGTCTTAGCCTATCTCATATTTGTGCACTTAGACCCTCACATTAGATTCTACATTTGTGGTTGCTGGATATGCCGGTTGGGTCCGGACAGACTTCCACCACAAATGCAATCTAACCGCCTGTCATAAGTGCCGTTACAATTTTCTAATTACTGTAATCTTGGGCATTTTAATTATTAACCACTTATTATACCTACGTCTTTATAGGTGTTCATGCCCATTTAACCAATTATATTCTTAATGGATTATATGTCCAAATTCATATTCGTCATTCAAGTTATGCTAATTTTAATGTTTTCCCTCGTTCCCTAACTAACGCATTCGCATATATTTGGCATCATGTCTAGGTTAGAAAGTAGCCTAGCCATAAAAAATAAAAGGGAAAGATGACAATAGTGATTATTTTAACAAAAGTGACATAAACATATAATTGGCATAGTGATAAGGTATACATATAAAAATATATCTAGTGAGCATGTGATAATAAAACTAGATCTAACATACTAAGGATGTCATAATAGGCATGAATAAATAAGGATTCATATGTCCAATTAATGACAGATCTAAATCAGCCACAACATGATAGGTACCAAATTATCGAACAAGAATTAGATTCATAAGTAGACATGACATGATAAATTAACCACAAGCGAATTGTATCTATAAAGGTAGATCTAGCATCATAATATTTAAGATCCACAATTGTGACATGATAAATTTACCACAAGCGAATTAGATCTATAAAGGTAGATCTAACATCATAATAATTAGGATCCACAATTGTGACATGATAAATTAACCACAAGGGAATCAGATCTATAAAGGTAAATCTAGCATGATAATATTTAAGATCCACAATTGTGACATGATAAATTAACCATAAGCGATTTAGATCTACAAAGGGAGATCTAGCACGATAATATTTAAGATCCACAATTATGACATGATAAATTAACCACAAGCGAATTAGATATGTAAAGGTAGATCTAGCATGATAATGTTTAAGATCCACATCATAGTTTTGTCATAGATTCAAAAGTCCCAATAGATATGATTTGATAAAGATTTAGATCCAAGTCAAAGAATATTATAGATTGACAAATTATGATAGATCCAATATGATTCAATCACAGGCACATATCCAAATCACAGTTATGTCACGTTTACTTTTAATCATTTAAATCTAAAAGTAACTAACTCATAGTGTTTGGATTTTAGAAGATAGAAAAGAATTAGTTGGTGTTGAATTTCAGATCTATTCTTGAAACACTTGAATCTTTAAACTTGATTTGTAGAAGAAACAAAGGATTAGACTCGGTTCAGGAACTGACAACATTTGGTCTCCATTGTTTTTAATATGAGAAAACAAGAGATATGAGGGTATATTTATTGCTGCTAGCCTCCATAATTCGAATGCCACCTCAAACCTAGGGGGAATCGGACTATGGGTCGACACCTACTTGGGTCTGAAAGCCCAAAAAATACTATGGGCGCACTTGGCCGGTGAGCCAGTGTAAAATTGCCTTGGCGCACTTGTCAAGTGCACCAGTTATCCCTGTTTTAATCGTCAAACTTCTAATGTTCATAACTTCTTCATACTTTATCCGTTTTACGCAAACCAGGTGTCTATCTTGACCGGAATTTCGAGACGAACGCAATGACACAGTCTGTTTCCCCTAATTCTTAATATTAAATTAATTATCCTTTAACTTATTCTCTTTAGTGTGGTTGAAATACGGGGTGCAACACAAACTAGAGGAGTTTGTAATGGTAACCTGACTTTTGTTCAAAGTTTTGATTGGTAACGGACTCAAATTTCATAGTGACGACCCAAACTTGTGTTAACTCATTCATGTCAAATTTAAAAGTAAATTACCCATTTGTAAATATTCTTTTGAAAACTTGCATTCATCTAGCAAATATTTCTGAATCCTGCATTTTGTAAATATTTTCTGTATTTAACATTTGAATTTTGTGGATAGTGTCCGTTGAAAACCCTCATGAGATAACACTCGTCCCACTGGGGACACTTAGAGGTTTAATGGATGTTGCATATGCTCAATGCAATCGTACTCACTACAAAAATGGATTTATCTTAGTTTTTTTATACTTTATTCGAGGACGAGTAAAAAGATAAGTGTGAGAGTATTTGATGTGCACGTAAATATGCATATTTATTCACACATTTATTCTTGTTTTAGTTAAATAAATAACATAAGTGTGCAATTTTTACATGTTTTAACCAAAAACCTAAAATTCTCAAATTATCATGCATACATCTCCATATTGAGGCAAAATGGTCATTTGTGCATGTATTTATTTTTGATAACATTTACTTGTTAATTTTTTATGTTGTTTTGTAGGAATTTGGCTACATATACAAGTGGTTATAAGAGATATGCATGCACAAAGTGAAAATCAATCAATGGAGAATCAATTCACATAGAAGATTAGTGGAGGACCCCACCCACTCTCCCTCTTTCTTTAGTGGAACAATTAGAGGCTAATATATTGGTAAGTGAAGACAAAAAAGTCTTCATACAATTTTAATGAATCATTTGTAGCTGAAGACAATTGGAAGCTTCATAAAAGGGCATTTTTGGTAGGGTTTTATTCATATATAAATACTCCCTTTTATGTTGATGTAAAGAGTGTTTGGAAGTTACTCGAGTTTAAAGGAAAAGCTCTCTTTTTCTTTCATGGCTTCTTAGCCATTTCCCTCTTATGTAATTTTCATTCTAATGCAATTCTATTTCTTGTTATTTACTTTATGCATTAGTGTTGTTTAATTTTATGCAAGTAGTTTAGTTTTATTTTGATGTTGTTAATTAGTTTTTTTGTTTATGTTTATGTTGAAACTTACATGTGTTGATTTGATAACACATATGAGTAGCTAAATCCCTACAATTTAAGGGTAATGAAGCTCTGTAATTTTATGTAAATTCAACATTTGTATGATTTGTGTTCTCTCTAATTTTTGCTTCATGGTAGTGGACTTTGATGTAAGTTTATACAAGTGGGTTTGATAGTTTATGTTGCATATGCAAATAAGCTATTCTTATTCAATATAATCACAATTTACATCATTATTTGCTAAGCGGTTATTGATTTTGGTATGAAAGTAAGAACAAAATTTGATGGTCTAAAGTTCTGATTAATAGGTTGTAGATCATACTTAAAATAATTTTTGTTTTTCCTTCATTTTCATTAAAACAATGAGTGATTTAATTGTTGTGTTATACTTTGATAGTTTATGTTATGTTAACTAATAACATAAGTAAACTACACTTTTGATAAGTGCAACATTTATGTCACTTAATCTTAAAAATAGAGATCATAGATCGTATGTTCGTTAATTTACATAAATATGAGAGAGAATTTACCTCTAAATTGCTCTCTAATCTCATATTTAGTTCTCAATTTAGTTTCCAATTTTCATTTTTTTTTAAAACATTCCAAAATTTGGTTTAATTTGACTGGGTAAGATTGAAATTATTTCTTTCCCTGCGGATCGACACGAACTCACCTCCTTACTGACAATTGTATGCATGCACTTACAAAATATTGTAATAAATCCGCAAGTGCACGGCGTACAATTCTTAGTACGGAGGCGAGTACGGGTCGATCCGTAGGAAAAGAAATAATTTCAATCTTACTCAATCAAACTAAACCAAACTTTGGAATGTTTTAACAAAAATTAAAGAAAACTAGAAACTAAATTGAGAACTAAATATGAGATTGGAGAGAAACTTAGAGGTGAATCCCCTCTCATATTTACCTAAATTAACTAACATACGATCTATGATGTCTATTTTCAAGATTAAGTGACAAAATGTTGCATTTATCATAAGTGTAGTTTATTTATGTTATTAGTTAACATAACATAAACTATCAAACTATAACACGACAATTAAACCACTCATTGTTCTCATGAAAATGAAAGTAAAACAAAAAATATTTTAAGTATGATCTATGAACTATTAATTAGAACTATTGACCATCAAATTTTATTCTTACTTTCATTTCAAAATCAATAACCACTTAGCAAATATTGATGTAAATTGTGTTTATATAGAAGGAGAACAACTTATTTTCATGTGCAACATAAACTATCAAACCCACTTGTATAAACTGACATCAAAATCCACTACCGTGAAGCACAAATTAGAGAGATCACAAATCATATAAATGTTGAACTTGCATAAAATTAGAGAGCTGCATTGCCCCAAATTGTAGGGATTTAGCTACTCATATGTGTTATCAAATCAACACATGTAAGTCTCAACATAACATAAACTAAACAAAAGAAAGGAAAATAAAAACCTTATGAACAACAAAAAAAAAAAAACTAAACTGCTTGCATAAAATTAAACTACACTAATGCATAAAGTAAATAACTAGAATTAAATGAACAAGAAATAAAATTCTACTTAAAATAAAAATTAAATAAGAAAGAAATGACTAAGAAGCCATGAAAGAAAAAGAGATCTTTTCCTCTAAACTTGACTAACTTCCAGTGACTCCTTACATCAACATAAAAGGGGTAATTATACATGAGTAAAATCCTAATTCGACTTTTAGCGTGCTACCTAAAATGTCCCTTTATAAAGCTTTCATTTATCTTTATTTACTAATGATTCATTAAAATTGCATGAAGCCTTTTTTGTCTTCACTTGCCGGTATATTAACCTCTAATTGTTCCATTAAAGAAAGAGGTAGAGTGAGTGGGGTCCTCCACTAATCTTCTATGTGAATTAATTCCTTCTCCATTGATTGATTTCCTCTTTGTGCATGCATATCTCTCAATAAACCACTTGTATTTGTAGCCAAATTCCTACAAAACAACATGAAAAATGAACAAGTAAATGTTATCAACAATAAACACATGCACAAATGACCCTCAAAATGAAGATGTATGCATGATATTTTGAGAATTTTGGGTCAAACGGCTTTTCTATCGAATTAGAAAACCATCAACAAAATATTGTAATAAGACCACGGGGAAAGAAATAATTTCAATCTTACTCATTCAAACTAAACCAAACTTTAGTATGTTTTAACAAAAACTAATGAAAACCATAAACTAAATTGAGAACTAAATATGAGATTAAATGACAATTTAAAGGTAAATTCTCTCTCATATTTATGTAAATTAACAAACATACGATCTATGATCTCTATTTTTAAGATTAAGTGACATAAATGTTGCACTTATCAAAAATGTAGTTTATTTATGTTATTAGATAACATAACATAATCTATTAAAATATAACACAACAATTAAATTGCTCATTGCTCTCATGAAAATGAAAGCAAAGAAAAATTATTTTACGTATGATCTATGAACTATTAATTAGAACTATAGACCATCAAATTTTGTTCTTACTTTCATTTAAAAATCAATAACCACTTAGCAAATAATGATGTAAATTATGTCATATTGAATAAGAATAGCTTATTTGCATATGCAACATAAACTATCAAACCCACTTGTATAAACTTACATCAAAATCCACTACCATGAAGCACAAATTAGATTGAACACAAATCATACAAATGTTGAACTTACATAAAATTAGAGAGCTTCATTACCCCTAAATTATACGGATTTAGCTACTCATATGGGTTATCAAATCAACACATGTAAGTTTTAACATAAACATAAACAAAACAAAAGAAAAAAACTAATTAACAACAACAAAATAAAAGTAAACTACTTGCATAAAATTAAACTACATTAATGCATGAAGTAAACAACAAGAATTAAATGAACCAAGAAATAAAATTGCGTTAAAATGAAAATTACATGAGAGGGAAATGGCTAAGAAGCCATGAAAGAAAAAGAGAGCTTTTCCTTTAAACTTGACTAACTTCCACGGACTCTTTACATCGACATAAAGGAGGTATTTATATATGAGTTAAACTCTATTTCAACTTTTAGCGTGCTACCAAAAATGTCCCTTTATGAAGCTTCCATTTGTCTTTAGCTACTAATGATTCATTAAAATTATATGAAGCTTTTTTTGTCTCCACTTGCCAATATATTAGCCTCTAATTGTTCCATTAAAGAAAGAGGGAGAGTGGGTGGGGTCCTCCACTAATCTTCTATGTGTATTACTTCTCCATTGATTGATTTCCTCTTTGTGCACGCATATCTCTCATTAAACCACTTGTATTTGTAGCCAAATTCCTTTAAAACAACATAAAAATGAACAAGTAAATGTAATCAAAAATAAATACATGCACAAATGGCCATTTTGCCTCAATATGAAGATGTATGCATGATAATTTGAGAATTTTGGGTTTTTGGTTAAAACATGTAAAAATAGCCCAGTTGTGTTATTTATTTAACTAAAACAAAATAAATGTGTGAATAAATATGTATAATTACGTGCATATCAAATACCCTCACACTTATCTTTTTATTCGTCCTCGAATAAAATAAAATAAAAACTAAGATAAATCCGTTTTCGTAGTGAGTACAACTGCATTGAGCGTATGCAACAAGTCGTTAAATCTCTGGGTGTCCCCAGTAGGACGAGTGTTGTCTCGTGAGGGATTTCAGCGGATACTACCCACAAAATCGAAATGCTAAATACAGAAAATATTTACAAAATGTAAAATTTGAAAATATTTACAAGATAAATGCAAGTTTTCAAAAGAATATTTAAAAATGGGTAATTTACTTTTAAATTTGACATGAATGAGTTAACACAAGTTTGGTTCATCACTATGAAATTTGAGTTCGTTACCAATCATAACTTTAGACAAAAATCAGGTTACCATTACAAACTCCTCCGTCTTGGCCAATTGTTTTGGTAGAAACATAGTGCAAATATGAAATGAGTTCTATAATCCATATTAACAATCATAAAATGACATCTCAATTTCCTTTTGGTTAACAAGTTAGGTCAAATAAGTGATGATAGTGCTTGGATTTCATACTCATCACCCACGAATCTCCCTATATACCAGTTACACTAAATTTGCTCTCGTACAACCAAAATCGTATGTTTGCTTCATTGTGCCTATTTAAAAGTAAATTAAAAGTGAAATCTATGCAAAAGAAAAATAAACATGAAACTCCCCCCACACTTGATTTTGACTGTGTCCCCATAGGCAACCCCAGTGGAAGGATAAAAGAGAAAAAAGGGAAAAGAAAATTTTGAAAATATGCCATATGTTTAAAAGAAAGAAAGAAAATATTATTTATAGTATATTAGAAAATATATTGACAAGAAGTAAATGAAATGGTCTTCTAAAGACCGATTTATTTGTCTTTTCACATATGAGAGACACAGTTTATGCTTGAAAATCCAAATCGTATAAAATTCCGAAGTTGAATGTAGATTTGGAAAAATGAATGCGTTTTATTAAAAATCGAATGAGTTGTTTTATTTTTGATGGTTTTTAGGGTAGATTGAATAATGGATTGAAATTAACGTTTATTTCCACCAAACTGGATTTTAAAATTATCATTGAATAATTCTTCTGAATTAACAATTTCAAAATCTAAGTGGTGATTCAAATCTACCTCTTTAAAATTCAACTCATTTTCGAAAAGTCCAAAAAATTCGTATTTATCAAATTCGTCTTCCTTTGGTGACATGTATCATTTTCAAAATCCAAAGTTGTTGTTTAAAGTTCGTTATTTTCAGAAAAAGGAAGATTGAATTCTAAATTTTGTTCCACCCTCTCAAAAGAATTGAAATCCAACTCAATTACCATATTATTAACAACTTCGTTAAGATCGTCATTTTCAATTTCAAAAGTTGTTATTTCAAAATCATCGATTGTGGTAAAAGGTAGATTAATTTTCGAATCGTCACACATTTGGATTTGATTTTGTTTCTCACGAAACTTCAAGTTGATTTCATACAACAAATCCTCATAGTCATCTTTGTTCTTTTGCTCAACAAAATCAAATTTATAATTATGTACACGAGAATTATTAATTTGAAATTGTTAAGAACAAAAGTTTTTATTTGCAAAGTTGAAATTATTCCCATTGGCAAAATCATTAGAAAAGTGGTACACATTTTCATTTTGATTTAAAATTCATTTTGGAATTTGAAATTGAATCGGCAAGGGTTATAATCTGAATCATTCGATTTTGGAATTGAATTTGAATTTTGATTAATTTGAAAACTTTGACTTGAATTGTTGCACAAGTTCGAAATATACAATTATTCATTCTTTGAATTTCAAGTAAAGATTCAATACTTATTTCCAAAGTTGAGGGTTGATCGTTGTTTTGAAAATTTTATGGTGCAAAACAAGGATTATTTTGAATTTTTTTAAAAGTTCATGGTGTAAAACCAAATTGTTTGTAAAATAGTTGTTATTAAAATATCTATATGAATTTGGTGTAAAATTATATGGATTATATTTATTTTCACAACTATCGTAAAACCTGTGGGCATAAGGAAATTGAGACATTTTCAGAAGATGATCTGTTTTTTTATAAGAGAAAAGGAAACAAATATTCACAAAAGGGAAAGGTTGTTTTTAGATTATATATATATATATATGCACGAACCTAATGCAACTGTACGAACGGAAATTACTTATTAACAATTTTATAAAATTATATAATGACGGTTAGATTAATTTCAATCACAGATTTCCCAACCAGTTAACGGACATGAGTTATCAGTGCACCAGGAACCACCCTAGCAATACAGCTGAAGGTTTAAGTACCTTCAAAAGAACAACCGCTGTAATATTTACGAATCACTGTAATATTTATAAACTGTTATAACTCTGCCGTAGTCTAGACACTGAGAAATAATTCGTTAGAAATAAACCAATTTGTCAAAATATAATTATGTCCTTAGAAAATAAAAACAAAAATAAAATGAATGCAATACATAAATTAAACGCGAATTGCACTGCAACTACGAATGAATTTTTGTTTTGTTTTTGGATTTATTTATGCAATTGCAAGCAAACAGTAATGCAATATAAATAAATAAAAAGTTAGAACACAATACCAGAGTATGCAGATTATTGGCAAATTTTTTATTAGCGACAATTTTTTTTTAACGAAAGCGAAGCGGCACGGTCTTAGCAAAGCAAGCAATTTTCTTTTTCTAAATTCTGCAAACATGAAAAGAAATGAAAAGGAACATAATACACCTTTTTTTAGAACAAAAGAAAAGGCAAACTAGACTAAAATCTATACACATCAAATGAAAAACAAAGATGCAAAAATAAATGCACAAAGAATGCAATAGGAATAGTGCAAGTAAAATAAAAATGCAATGCAACTTTGCTTCTATTTTTAAGATGAAGACTAAAAATGCAATACACACAAGTAACACGAAATCGAACACAAAAACAAAAGTGAAACAAAACACAAAACAAGCATGAACAAAAGGAGAACAAAAAAACACAAAATTAAACAAAACAAACACGCAACTCTTTGTTTTTTTTAAAGAGACACAACAAAAAAGAAAATTAACTCGAAGCATGAAATCAAAATTAATTATTAACACAAAAACAAAAGAGAAATAAACACAAAATCTATGAATAAGAAGACATGTTTTTTTAAGAGAAGAACAATCAAACAAGAAAGTAAATTCGAAGAATAAAATCAAAATTAAATTCTTTCCCTAGCAACGAAGCCACAAACTTGTTCGACAATGGTATTTCTATCAAGTTAGAAAACCGTCGCATGAAATATTGCAATAAAACCGCAAGCGCACGACGTACAGTTGTTAGTACGAGGGCAAGTATGGGTCGATCCGCAGGAAAAGAAATAATTTCAATCTTACTCAATCAAATTAAACCAAACTTTGGAATGTTTTAACAAAAACTAATGAAAACTAGAAACTAAACTGAGAACTAAATATGAGATTAGAGATCAATTTAGAGGTAAATTCTCTCTCATATTTATGTAAATTAACAAACATATGATCTATGATCTCTATTTTGAAGATTATGTGACATAATTGTTGCACTTATCAAAAGTTTAGTTTATTTATGTTATTAGCTAACATAACATAAACTATAACATAATAATTAAATCGCTCACTGTTCTCACGAAAATGAAAGCAATGCAAAAATTATTTTAAGTATGATCTATGAACTATTAATTAGAACCGTAGACCATCAAATTTTGTTCTCACTTTCATTTCAAAATCAATAACCACTTAGCAAATATTAATGTAAATTGTGTTTATATTGAATAATAATAGCTTATTTACATATGTAACATAAACTATCAAACCCACTTGTATAAACATACATCAAAATCTACTACCATGAAGCACAAATTAGAGAGATCACAAATCATACAAATGTTGAACTTACATAAATTAGAGAGCTTCATTACCCCTAAATTGTAGGGATTTTGCTACACATATGTGTTATCAAATCAACACATGTAAGTTTCAATATAAATATAAACAAAACAAAAGAAAGAAAACTAATTAACAACAACAAAATAAAATTAAACTACTCGTATTAAATTAAACTACAGTAATGCATAAAGTAAATAACAAGAATTAAATGAACAAGAATTAAATGAACAAGAACTAAATGAACAAGAAATAAAATTGCATTTAAAATGAAAATTACATAAGAGGGAAATGTTAAGAAACCATGAAAGAAAAACAGAGCTTTTCCTCTAAACTTGACTAAATTCCAGTGAGTCTTTACATCAACATTAAGGAGGTATTCATACATGAGTAAAACCCTAATTCAACTTTTAGAGTGCTACCAAAAATTCTCCTTCATGAAGCTTCCATTTGACCTTAGCTACTAATGATTCGTTAAAATTGTATGAAGCCTTTTTTATCTCCATTTGCCCATATATTAGCCTCTAATTGTTCCATTAAAGAAAGAGGGATAGTGGATTGGGTCCTCCACTAATCTTCTATGTGAATTAGTTCATTCTCCATTGATTGATTTTCTCTTTGTGCATGCATATCTCTCATTAAACCACTTGTATTTGTAGCCAAATTCCTACAAAATAACATGAAAAATGAACAAGCAAATGTTATCAAAAATAAATACATGCACAAATGACCATTTTTACTCAATATGAAGATGTATGCATAATAATTTGAGAATTTTGGTTTTTGTTAAAACATGTAAAAATAGCCCACTTGTTTTTATGTTATGTATTTAACTAGAACAAGAATAAATATGTGAATAAATGTGCATATTTACGCGCACACCCGTGACGACCGCCCATAACCCCTGCACTAAACAAGACGAATAATGCGCTGAAAGGTGTGTCAGGCAGCTATTGACAGTCATCAAGGTAAGATTACAATCGCGGAACCTGTCGTAAACTCACGTCGCAAGGATAAATTATAATAGAACATAGACAATAGTTAGAGATAGTGAAGTTGAAAACACTGAAATTCCATAACAACTAGAAAGTAATACCCATACAACGTGGATAACAACAATAGTGTTTATACAATTTGCCTCACTACACCAATCAGAAAAGATAGCAAACTGCAAAAAACAAAAAATTCTAGATAGTAGTATAACTGATACGTAGGCCTCCAACTAGCCGTTGATCAGCATCATCGTCCTCACTAAGGCATCGCCTGTCACCTGCTACTTAGTCTGCCCATCCAACAATCGGATGAACAACCCAAGGTAATAAGACGGAAACATTAAACCTTGAGTCAGACGGCAGTCTTAATGAGCGATAAAACAGCTAATAAAATTCATCAATAAAGTATATGAGAATGGGTAAATAAACGAACTAATCTACCCAGCTCCAGAGATAAACCTACACCTGCTTTCCCCACATCTGACAATGATAGCCTTTATAATCCATAAATCTATAGGGACAATAACCCAGCTATGGCAATTAGAACAACCATTCATATATGGAAAAAGCAACTCATACATCATCTAGTTATATCTCGCGAAAACCACCCTAATCAAACTTGGCATCCTTCAAGTACAAGCACCAGAGGCCGAAACCAATATCAGACAAGCACCAAAAGAAGACCTCATTCGAAGTCAGATAATCTCCGTGAAATGGTACAACCAAAGCAACCAAGCATCCAAACATCCATGACTGACTCTGGCTATCATTGCCAACCTTGCTTCGAAATCAGTGTTAATCGTATGACTGGATAAACAATTTGCCATCATCTGTTAAGGACCATACACGATGCCCTAGTTCTAGCAAAACCACATACTCTATACACAACACGTGTTTAGGCCATACACGATGCCTAGGGCACTCGACCTAAAACCGGTCTTTAATTATACCCCTGTTTTGAGTCCGCTGGAACCTACGACAACGATAATTTCTTGGCCTTCTCATCTCTAGTCGTTATCAATTATGACTATTCATAGGCTCAGAACACTTTAGAGCCACTACTCAACACAAACTCAATACATTCTTGGGTCGTCTCCACATTTGTTGCACATGACGAACAACAAACAAATCACATTGCTTCAAACATCCACATCTGGACTCTCATTGAAGCCATCACACCGTTGAACCGAACAATGATAAATATAAGGTTCAGTATCAACCATTGTGCATGACCGACCTATCAGCTTCTATCGAAACTTCAAATATGGTCAGGTAGTCAGGTGCCCCGCCATTAGCCCCTCCAGGCATAGCCTCTCCCTAGCAGTATGTCTTATATAACGTCGACTCATTCTAAATCTGCAAATTTACATGGTTAGCCACTTACAAGATAAGCTTCTAAAGAAGTACAAACGCTACTATACTATATAGTATCATATAGCATACATCCTACTGAAATCTATAAGTACGTCTCTCATATGTGATTACGTCTTAGAACTTTGGCGATAACCTAACTTTGATACCAAATGTGACGACCACCCATAATCCTTGCACTAAACAAGAGGAATAATGCGCTGAAAGGTGTGCAAGGCAGCTTTGGATGATCATGAAGGTAAGGTAACAATTACGGAACCTGTCATAAACTCACAACACAAGGATAAAATATAATAGAACATATACAATAGGTAGTGATAGTGAAGCCAATAACACTGAACATCCATAACAACTAGAAAGTAATACCCATGCAACGTGGATAACAACAATAGTGTTTGTACAATTTGCCTCACTACAGCACTCAAAAAAATAGCAAATAGTGGAAAATAGAAAATACTAGATAGTATTAAAACTGATACGTAAGCCTCCAGCTCACGGCGATCAGCATCAACATTCGCACTAAGGCATCACCAGTCACCTGCTACTAAGTTTACCCATCCAACAATTGGAAGTACTATCCAAGATAATAAGAGGGAAACATAAAACCTTGATCCAGACAATATTCTTAGCGAGTGATAAAACAGCTAACAAACATCATCAATAAAGTACATGAGAATGAGTAAATAAACGAACAAATCTACCCAGCTCCAAAAAAGAACTTACACCCACCTTCGCCATACCTAATAGTGATAGCCTTTACAATCCATAAATCCAATGGGACAACAATCCATCCATGGAAATTAGAACAACCATTCATATATGGAAAAAGCAACTCATACAACATCTAGTTATATCTCGCGAAAACCACCATAATCGAACTTGGCATCCTTCAATTACAAGCCCTAGAGGCCGAAACCAATATCAGACAAGCACCCAATGAACACCTCATTCGAAGTCAGATAATCTCCGTGAGATGGTACAACCAAAGCAACCAAGCATCTAAACATCCATGACTGACTCTGGCTATCACCGCCAACCTTGCTTCGAAATCATCGTTAATCGTATGACTGGATAAATGATTTTCCATCAGCTGTCAAGGACCATACAAGACGCCTCGTTTCTAGCAAAACCCCATACGCTATAGACAACAAATGTCTACGCCATACACGGCGCCTAGGGCACTCGACCTACAACCGGTCTTCAATCGTACCCCTGCTTTGAGTCCGCTAAAACCTACGAAAACGATAATTTCTCAGCCTCCTCATCGCTAGTCATTATCAATAACGACTATTCATAGGCTCAGAACTCTTTAGAGCCACTACTCCACACAAACTCAATACATCCTTGAGTCGCCTCCATATTCGTTGCATACGATGAACAACGAACACATCACATTGCCTCGAACATACTCATCTAGACTCTCGTGGAATCCATCACACTGTTGAACCAAACAATGATAAATATACGGTTCAATATCAGCCATCGAGCCATCATTAACTGACCCTACCTGTTATGACCAACCGTCCTATTCTCCACCTGACCGACCCAAATCACTGAGACCGACCCACCACTTTAAGCTCGACCTTCTCTCTTTACGACTTGACCGACTGATCATACATGGACGACCGACCGGACTCAATCGACTGGCCCCGTTCCTTCGTGAATGACTGACCCGTCAGTTTCTACCCTGCACAAGCTAAGGAGACCGACCCATCCTTGTACATGAGACCGACCGACCACCTTTTCTCCTGACTGACCCGACCTGCTTCCAAGTGACCGACCCGACCATCTTTCAGATGACTGACCCAGTCCAACGTTGCACAACCACCGACCGACCAGGTAAGGAGCGACCGACCCATCTCCTTACTTGCTCCCCAAGACATGATTTTGGCCCGACCGACCCACACATGACCGGCCCAAAACATGCATATTGCAATTCAACTCCGATTTCGACCAAAACTTCGCCAAACGATAGATTTCTCAAAACAAACTTGTCCAAATCATCAAATATGACAACAAACATGATATGAGTTCAATAACAACATTAAAACGACAATTTTCACTAAAATTATGCAAATTACTCTAAAACAATGATGAATGATCATGTGAACAAAATTATAGTTCCAACTTGCATAAACATATGAAATAGCATGAGAATTGCCGGTTTAAAGTTGCTAAATTCAATCTTAAGGTGATTCATACGAAAATGGTCTTAGCAATGTGTAGATCCAAAGAAAACGACTTAAATTTGATGAAAGACATGATCAAACACTCATACACTTGATTGAATCCATGTGAGATTTGTAAACCACTCACCAATTCTCCAAAACAAAGCAAAATTGGTGAATTATGAATTCAAATAGCAGAGATCTTCCTTCAATCCACTTGATTTGATGAATTCACTCTTGAAACGATGTAGATCTAGTCTCCAACGGTGTAGAACTTCGATTTCCCAAACTTAGATATCCATTTTAATGGTGGAAAGGTGTTAGAAGAAGGAGGAACATAGGCCACCTAATGAGAGAGTAGAGAAACTAAAACCATTTTCCATATCCCTTACCCCCTATTTATAGTTTCCACTAACCCACTAATGAGCCTCCACAAATCAGCCCATTAAGGCTTTAAAATCCTGAACTACCAACTGAAAAACCTTTGAAATAGCGATTCCTCCCAAACTGCTGAGCCAAATCCTTAATGTAACCACTCTATGGAAAGGAAACCATCATTTCCTTTCCAATGGGATAGGTCTCACCCTCTGATTTTCCCTAAGCCAAAAGTTATGCCTTGTACAAGACTGACAGTGGCAAAATGGTCAAAAACAAAATTGGTAGAAATTATGGACATGTCCCACATCCCCATAAGTAACATATTAAAATATGAGAATGATCCAACCTTAGCGAATAAAATAAAAATATTTTACAATCCTTTGATACGTAAAATGCGAGTTATTACATTCTCACCACCTTAAGGATTTCGCCCTTGAAATTCGAAGCAGACACGGGCAACCACAACAATTCTGCATGCCTATCATCCATGAGAAGCCAATTATATCATCAAAACTAGCAACCATCAAGCCATGCATCCATAGCCTTATCCTAGCACGTGGAATTCTATCAAAAAAACAACAAGATATAATGATACAACAATGATACAATATCAAAGGGCCCTAGCGTCAAAGCGTTCTGGATGAGTCGCCTTCATGCTCTCTTCCGTCTCCCACGTACAATCGTTTTCTTCCTCACTCCATTGTACATTGACTAGCTTAACAGTCTTCCTCTTAAGTTGTTTCGTGTCATTTCCCGTAACACGAAGCAGCTTACGAAGTCTCGCAACTACGGTCTCTACCTCTAGGTCTTCGTACTGCTCTGGAGATACCACCACATTCGAATCATGCACGAAGTTCCATAGAAATGACACATGGAACAAATTATGCACCCTCGACATCTTCTCAAGTAACTCCAATCTATGTGTGAGCTTTCCAATTCGCTCGATTATCGGAAATGGTCCAACAAACCTTGGAGACAACTTTCCCTTACTTCTGAATCGAACTACATGTTTCAATGGAGAAATCTTCACGAAAATCATGTCATCAACATTAAGTTACAAATCTTTTTGACACTTATTGACATAACTATTTTGATGATCTTGGAATGCCATCATTCATTGTCGAACGATCTCGATACAATCCGAGGTTTCTCTAATCTTCTCAGGCCCAAGTATCAACTTATCTCCAGTCTCTAACCAACAAGATGGAGAATTGCATGGCCTCCCATACAACGCCTCGTATGATGCCATCCCAATTCTCGACTGGTTCTGTTGTTATAAGCAAACTCAACCAGATGTAGATAGCCCATGATCCTACAAAGTCTAACACACAAGCCCTTGGGAGATCTTTCAAAACTTAGTTAACGCTTTCGGTCTAACCATCAGTTTGGGTATGATAAGTCGTACTTAAGAACAACTCGGTTCCCAAAGCTTCTTGCAAACTCTTCCAAAATCCACTTGTAAAAAATGGATCTCGGTCACTCACTATACTCTTTGGGACACCATGGAATCGAACTATCCATTTCACATAAAGTACAGCCAATTTCGACGCCGTCCTAATCGACTTGACAAGAATGAACCTTGCACTTTTGGTCAAATGATCCACGATGACCCAAATTCCTTCATTTCCTTCCCTGGTTCTAGATAGCCCATCGATAAAATCCATCGATATTTGCTCCCACTTCCATGTAGGAACTTCCAATATCTGAAGCAAACCACTCGACTTCTTCTGTTCAGCTTTCACCAAGTGACAGTTCATGTAGTCGGAAATGAGCTTTCCAATATCTCGATTCATCCCTTCCCAGTAGTAAACTCGCTTCATGTCCTGATACATCTTATTCCGACCAGAATGAATCGCCAACTTCGAGTGATGGCATCCCCTTAAAACCTCATCTCTCAATTCGTTGATATTTGGAACAACTAATCTCCCTTGCTTTTGAAGCCAACCTGCCCGGTCAACTTCGAACTGTTTATCTTTTGGCTCCAATTTATGGATAAACTCTACAAGCTTTGTATCTTGCTTTTGGCTCTCGCCAATCCTTTCAATAAGAGTGGGTCTTATTGATAAGCTTGTCAACATTTCAGGTTCCAATTCACACTTTGGCTTAAAATCAAACCTTGCCAAATACTCAAGGCTCTTCCATTCTGAAAACATCGCTCCCAAACTTGCGTGTCTTCAACTCAGTGCATCTGCAACTATGTTACCCTTGCCAAGAGTATAGGCTGTACCAAAATCATATGATGCCAAAAACTCCAACCACTGTTGTTGCTGATGATTTAAATCCCTTTGTGAGAAAAGATACTTTAACGGCTTGTGATTCGTGAACAACTAGAATCAAACTCCCAACAGGCAATGTCTCCACATCTTCAGAGAAAGCACAATTGCTGCCAACTCCAAATTATGAGTTGGATAATTCTTCTCATGCGGCTTTAGCTGTCGACTCGCGTAGGCCACAACCTTACCCTTCTACATCAGTACTGCTCCAAGCCCAGTACCACATGCATCGGTGTATACCACCATCTCTTCATTCCCAATTGGAATGGTCAAAACCTGAGCACTCGTCAATCTCTCCTTTAGAATCCTGAAAGTTCGCTCACACTTAGCATCCCATGTGAACACTTGGTTCTTCTTCATCAACCCTGTCAATGGTAAACTATCTTGGAGAAGTTCTTGATAAACTATCGGTAATAACCTACCTACCCAAGGAAACTCCGAACATCTGTCGTGTTCCTAGGTCGATCTCAGTCCTGGATTGATGCCGCCTTAGTGGGGTCAACCACTATCCCATTTCCAGAAACTATATGGCCTAAGAACCTCACTTCACTCTTCCAGAAGTGACACTTCAAAAACTTAGCTCTCAACTGATGCTTTCGCAAGATTTCCAACACAACTCTCAAGTGCATCTTGTGTTCTTCCTCATTCTGTGACTAAACCAGAATATCATCCAAGAACACAAGCACGAACTTATTCAATTAATATCTAAAAAATCTATTCATAAGATCCACAAAGTACGCTGGCGCGTTGGCTAACCCGTATGGCATCACCAACCATTCGAAAAACCCGGATGGTGTCCTAAAAGCAGTCTTCAGCACACTATCCTTTGCCACCCTCAACTGATGAAATCCCTTTTCCAAATCCATTTGAGAAAACACTTTGTCTTCATGAAGCTGATCGAACAAGTCATCGATCCTAGGCAACGGAAACTTGTTCTTCTTGGTCGCCTTGTTCAGCTCACGATAGTCCACACACAATCTCAACGAGCCATCTTCCTTGGTTGCAAACACGACTGATGCACCCCATTCGGAAACAATTCTCCGAATGAATCCCTTCCCTAGAAGGTCTCGAACTTGCACCTCTAACTCTCGCTGTTCCTTAGGCGCCATTCACCTAAGAGGCATAACGCTTGGTCTAGCACCGTCGACCAAATCGATTCGAAACTCGATCTCACGATGCGACGGCTACCCTTTGACCACGTCAAAGACATCCTCAAACTCTTTTGCAATTAGCACAGATGACAAGTCTTCTCGTGGAATATCAAGCAAATATAGATAGCTAACGAAGACACCCTCTTCGCGCTTACACCGTATCAACATTCGCCCTTCCACATCTCCAACTCTCACCTCTATCTGCTCGCCATTCACCCTTACCGCATACCTCTTGAGCCAATCCATGCCCAAGATGATCCCAAACCCAGTGAAGTTAAGAACAAAGTACTGACACACAAAAGAGCAACCATGACTCGACAACACTAGACCATGACACAACATGCACAAATTGGACGAACTCCCAGCTGGATTAGTCGCGATCAATGGTCTATCACAAGTTCCGGGTCCCAAACCCAAACGGCACACAAGCTCATTGCAAATGAACGAACGCGATGCTCTAGTATCAAACAAAACTCGAACTGAAACACCATGAACAGAAAGAGTACCTTGAACGACGACACCCTTTCCCTTTTCCTCTGCAGTAGGAGCTCTCAAAGAAGATGGCACGACTCCCAAAGCATAAGCCTTAACCACTTGCCCCCCTTTAGATGATTTTGGACAATCCTTCTTTTCATATCTAGGCTTCCCACACTTGGAGCACTTCTTTTCATCTTTAGGATTCTTGCATTCACTAGCAAAATGGCCCTTCTGCCAGCAATTGAAGCAGGTCACCTCTTCCTTCTGCTTCTTCTGCCCATTCTTCCCCTTCTGTTGCTGCTGGTTCCTCTTCTTGTTATTACCAATCTGTTGTGGCTTCTGTTCTTCCTTATGTGCAACAACAAACATCTTCTTAGGAAACAGACGTTTACGCCTTGTTAGATCGAAATTTGGACCTAACACCCAAATTGTTATGAACAGTAAAGAATTTCAAATGAAGAGCAAGGAAAAAGAAAATAACACTCAGAATTTATAGTGGTTCGGCGTTAACGAGCCTACGTCCACTTTATATATTATTGATTATGCTTTAAAAGCTAATACAACAATGATTTCTCTCAATATTTCAGTAGTTTGACAACAATGGCGGATTCAGTACTCAATATTGCCAAAAAGATCCCCAAAAATGCCAAGCTCTGGGCTATTTATAGCTGATTTTGTCAGGCGGATCGTGGACACGTGGCACGAATCCCGAGAACATCGGATCGCATCGCCACCGTTGAAGAAACAGTCAAATTAGCCGTTGTGGACAGGTGTCGTGATCTGCTTGAAAATCGGATCGTGCAGATGGGGAGAATTGGTCCAGATGACGGTTGGGGACACGTGTCGACAGATCCGTGCGATTCGGATCGCTGAAGACTAGCTCGCGCTTGAACAGGTCTGAGGGTTCGCCATGCACCAGGGGATCAGATCGGTTCGCTCAGGGGTAACAATGTATGTTTCGATCGGATCGCCCGGCTGCCTCGTTCGCTGATGAGATGGGGGCGAGACGATGGTGCACGATCCGATACTGAACGAGACGATGGTGCGCGATCCGATACCGGACGAGACGATGGTGCGCGATCTGATCCTTCATATTCTTGGGGAACGTGGTTTCCTGCTTTCCTCTTACAAATGATCCTGGCTGGCTTGATCAAAAAGCGAGCCAACATTTTGCCCCCTCGAAGTATGTTTTATCGAAGATGGAACATGCTTCGAAAAATTGTATTTTCCCATCGAATCGCGGGTCACAAAACTCTTCTTTTTCTGTGATTTTCTCAGAATCCTTATTTCCGAATTCACCGATTCGTATCGCGGTTTCGAATCGCATAATGTCAGCGAGACGTTTGTTTCGTTCATGGGTGTGGACCTGGTCCTCGGAACGACGTGGGCTCCCCCTCGAGTTGTGGTGGGCCTTTGGTTCGCGGCCCATGGGTCTTTCGTGGATCGAGCAGGACAAAGAAGGGGAGACAAACGGTCGCCCCCGTTGCCTATATATGCCGACCTTCCCCTCTTCACTCTCCTTCTTCTTTCCCTCTGCCGTATCGTTTCGCCTTAGCCATTGAAAAACGAACCAAACTTTTGCAATCTTTCGAAATTTCAAGTATCGTCTCAGTTTTTAGAAAGGTAACTTCATAGAGAACATTCTCATTTGTAAACGCAGCACTTTCCTGAATTTTTACGACTGATTCGAGGGAGAACTGGTGGAAATCCGCAATTTTCTGAAGAAATCACCAAGTTGCCATGGCCATCGGGCGTAGAGCTCGGAATTCGAGGATGGGAAGGAGAGGAGGAAAACGAAGGAGGCAGAGGGAGAAGGAAAGCCGACTCGGATCGTGGTCAAAGATAGAAGACGAACGCGAGTGGCGAGACGAAAGATCGAGGTGGCAACGAAGGGACGGATCGTGGGGGTCGCAACGGTTCATGAAGGGGCGATCCCTTCGCCCGGCGATTCAATGGGGGGCGATTCCCCTGCTCTGCGAGTCGAAAGGGGGGCGATCCCTCTGCTTTGCGATCCGTCTCATAGCTAACGATACGAAGAAATTTCAGACTTTAATCAACCTCTTGTCACCAAAAAACTCTGAACAGTTAGGCTAGAGCCGCGACGTTGGACTTTCTGGACTAAATGACCTCATAATTTGATTGCATATGACGACTAATGCTTCTGATAACCTTGACTGCTTTTATGCTTTATTTTTTGATAATGCGCACACACAAGCACACACACCGACACTTGCACACACGGGGGACGGGTAGTGTTAATCTTATTGTTCATATTTTCTCGTCCTAGCAGCAATGTTGAACGATCACTCTTCCTCAAGATCTGTAGCAGAAGCGGAATCCGAGACTCCTGAACAGTATAATCCTGAAATTCCCCCAATCAATCCGGGAGGTGAAGATTCTGGATCTGAGTACGAAGCCACAGAATCAGATCCGACAGAAAGTACTTCATTCAGCAATAACTCTGAGACTGATGAGCGAGCTCCTGATGAAATCCCAGGCGCACTCGGGATAGATAAATTCTCTGATTCTTTAGCGTCCAAGCTTGACGAGATAAAACTTAAGAGAATCTGCTTAAGACACGGCATTCCTTGGGATGATGTCTTGACGCCCGGAAGCGAAGGTAGACCCCACCTAGCACCGGACGGGTATATGGCGATTAGTCGAACAATGTGTCTAGTAGGAGCTATCCCTCCGTTCCCTCCGATTGCCATCGAAACTTTAAGACGACTGGGCATCGCTCCGATGCAGCTCCATCCAAACACCTACGCATCGTTATATACCCTGTACATTGCATATGCGTAGATCTTACATGCCGAACTTAAATTTAGAGATTTGACGTTCTTCTTTCTTTTCAAGCACCGTTCTTCGGCAACTCCAAACTTCTCCTTCTTTGAGTCGGTGGCGAATAGGAAGGTTTTATACGATGGGTACAGCAATATAGGGGACCCTAAATCGGACTGGTTTTATATAAAGAGACAGGCCGGATGCTCACGAAGATGGCTTAAATCAAGTAAGCTTTGATCACATAATCGAATATCTTGCTCGAGGAGTCTAAGTACTAACATTCTTCCGCTTTTTCCTTTGTTTCGAACAGATCATGTCTTCCCGAAAACGGAGGGTCCTCTATACAGCAATCGGTTATCCATTCTTTCACAAAGCAGATCCGACTTTCTAAGGATCAAAAAATGCATTACTGACGACAATCTCCATAAGTATCGCCTCCTAGACAGAAGATTTGGACTTGGCACCGGTGGCAAACCCTATAAGTACTTGCCCCCAACAGAGGGAGAGGGAACTTCACAAGCGGTAGAAACAACTAAATTTCGCAAAAGTCCTTCTCCGATAGTCATCCAAGACGATGAAGACTTGAACATATACAGAGGGGATGAGTCCCGTGGTGATGTGTCGAAGGAAATCCCTATCTCTGCTCCAATGGAAACTGTTGCTGACGATGACTTGACAGAAGAACAGTTATTTGACGAGCTGAATAAAATCCCTCTACCTGATATTGTATATACAGAAAAAGACTTCGGTGAGGAGCCTTTCTTTTCTGCTCCCGAAGAGGCGATTGCTTCAACAAGGGGACGAGAAACGGGTCAGATGAGCCTGTCTCCAGGCCCGGGTCTGTTAGGGGGAATTATATGGGATGCACACCTCACACACACTGTCTGACCTTGCACTCTAACTTCGCGGGTATTCAAAGTTTTAATATACTCTTTTCTTTTTTGCAGGAACGATGTCCCACAGGAAATCTTATTCGTATCGTTCTCTCCGCGAGGGCACACCCAGCCTTCGTCCGGATACTGAGCGCCCTCGCGGTCCTCCTTATAGGCCGAGTTCCTCGCAACCTCGATCTCCACCCAAATCAACCTCTACCAGGCCTTCGAGTCATCCGACAATTCCGACCGGGGGAAAGAAACTTCCAAAAGAGTTGACTCCTCCAAAGAGTGCGCCTTCTCACAGTCGGTCGTCCAAAAGGCGTCACGAATCCAAAGATAGGGACAAAGATTCATCCAAAGAAACTGAGAAGGAGAAAAGTGACATTGTCCCCACCAGCCAACCAGTGTTAGCTGCCCCCGGATCACGGGATTACGTCCATGGTCCCGAGATCCAAGGTAGGCTGGAAAAGCTGCGGGAACAATTTCCAGGCATGTTCTTTGACAGGATGGTCTTCGTTCCTGCCTTGGAACCGGTCCCTAAAAATTGGGATGATGAAGTTATCGGGCACATCCAGCACGCAGCCAGACAATACGAGATGATGAAAAAACACGCAGTTAATCTTTCGGAAGACATCCGAACACTTGAAATAGAAGCTCACAGATCTAAAGCAAAACTTGAAAACAACGAGAGGGCTAGGACAAAATTGGAGAAGGACCTGGAAGATGCTCAGGCCCAGCTTGCTTTAGCACGGAGGGACGCTGAAAATTATAAGACTGAATTAGAGAATGCCAAACAGCGCTTTCATTCAGAACTGGACTCCAATAGCCAAGAAAAAATGGCTTTAAAGAAGGAGGTTGAAGATCTAAAAATGGCCAATGTCGAGTTGAAAACAGCACAAGGCCATTTTGAAGCTGAGAGGGCTGCTTGGGAGGCGGAAAAAGCGAGTCTAAAAGAAAGTTTGGCTCTGGCAGAAGCAGAAAAGGTGATCTTGAATGACCAGGTTGCGGACGCGGAGAGACGGACAGCTCTCGCCGAAAAGAATGTTGACAGCGCCATTGAAATGGCCACTGCTTCTAACAACAAACTCCTTGCAAGAGAGAAAGAGATTGAGGGGTTTGAAGAGATGATTTTCGATTTCCTTGGCCAAGTTCTCAAAACTCGCAACATCTCATGGATCCCGGATTACCATGTTACTTTGGCCAACTTATGGGATGCCATTGTGGAGGGCGAAAAATATAGACTGGGGGTCGAAGAGATCAATGAGGATGAATTGATGAGGAGCATCCTAAGAGACAACGAGCCCGAGGACCTAGCAGAGGGTCGTCGCCTAATCCTGGCGGAAATGGAAAAGGAGAGAACCTTGGCTAAAGGTAAAAGCAAAATTGACGAAGGTTCCAGTTCCGAAGCGAAGCCTAAAACCTACGAAGTTGAGGAGTACCATCCTGATGATCCGCTAATCCCTTTGGGCCTAACTCCCGTGGTTGTTGGAGCATCTGGAACTACTCAAGAGGGAGCATCTGCTGAAGGTATCGCTCTCTTTTCCCCGCAATTTGCTAAAGCGATTGTGAATTGTCATCGTCTGGCAGAACAACCAATTGAATTAGTAATGTGTGTCTCTCGTAATGCAGGTGGCGAGCCCGTCGACAAGGGTGCTGAAAAAGAGAGAGAAGTGGAGAAAGAGACTGCCCTGCCGGGTGCTGGTATTGATGTTTCAGAGCGGGTCGAGGTCACAACAGTAGAAGGAAGCATCCCGGCGCCTAGCGCCGATGTACCCAAATATGCTGAGACTATCAAAGCTTTAAAAGACTTGGATGGTCGTCATGTGGATGACGAAGAGGACATTACCGGAACCAAAAAGGCCGACGATGATGATGATGACGAGGAACCCCTGGCCAGTCGAAAAGCCAGACAAGAGAAAGAGTTGGTTTCAAAGAAGGTGGGAGATGAGGCTTTGGACGTAGTCCCTCTTGCAGAATTCGATCCCAAAACTGGGATGATTGTGAAAATCCATCCCAAGTCCATCAGCCGGCAGCTTCACTTCGCAAACCCCGATGACTTCCCGGCTTCCCTCTCCAGTAGAAGCAAGAGAAAAGAGGTGGAAGAGGAGACCTCAGAGGAGTCGGATGTTCCCCTCGTAGACAAGCGGAAGAGGAAGAAAGGGGATCCATCTGAAGCCGACAAGGAGAGGCAGAAGCAAGAGAAGAGGTCAAAGCGTAAATAGGATGTTTGTTGTTTGCTGATATTTTGTCTTTAGGTTTTCCACTGGCCAGGAAGTGTAATTGTGAGACTGGTCCTCACTTTTGTTTCTAGGTTGTTTTTCACTTTGTTGATTCGTAGTATATAAACAAGGATTTATCTCTCCTTACATCATTGTGTACCTGTATTCATAGAAACTTTCCATGTTTAGACGTTAGCCAACTATTAATAATTATAAATCAGTCAATCAACAGGAAGAAGAATGTTCATGCTATGTTACACTGTTGTATCAAAGTTTAGTGTTTGCATATGAGTGCCTGGTGCCCCCCAATCAGTTGTTACCGTAGCATCTGACTGGGGTTTACTAGGGATTGATTAGTACTGTCGGCAAGTTGCCTCCTATTTCTGAATACGGGGGTATAAGAGATTTCATGGGATAACAGTAGTTCAGTCAGCCCTTGTTCCTTTAGCAGGGAATAAGTTCTTTCTCAGTGCTCAATCGGAGACGCTTTTATACTCTCTCTCTGGAGAGTTAGAGTTCGAGCTCAGCGATTCACTCGCTCCCCGATCCTTCAGCGGGAAAGGAGCTCTTTCTCAGCGCTCAATCGGAGATGCCTTTATACTCTCTCTCTCTCTGGAGAGTTAGAGTTCGAGCTCAGCAATTCACTCGCTCCCCAATCCTTCAACGGGAAAGGAGCTCTTTCTCAGCGCTCAATCGGAGACGCCTTTATACTCTCTCTCTCTCTGGAGAGTTAGAGTTTATGCTTAGGCAGCTCCGATCATGGTACACTGCCGTTATTCGTGGATGTCGATTTTCGTGTCCTTTATACTCTCTCTCTACTCTGGAGAGTTAGAGTCACGGATCATGCAGTCTGCAATCATGCATTCTCATCAGACTTATCCTTGGTGTGTACTTTAATCCGTGCTCCGTGGATTAAAGCTAGTCGGACAAGCAGTTGGAGCCTTTGCCCAAGCTTTGGGTTCCTCTGATTAGTTTACGGGAGGAACCGTTGGCACCGGACTTCGGGTACCTGCATTATTCACATTGATTTTCATAGGCAAATAAATAAAGATGCAATAAAGGTAAATGACACACAGTATTTTTATAGTGGTTCGGTCGAATCATGACCAACGTCCACTTTGTAATCTCTTGCTTTAAGGAATTAGACTGTTCTAGGCAAGTCATGCCCTGTACATAGTTTTTTAACAAAGCAAAAGAATAAATTTGAAACTTCTCATGTCAAATATGGCCGTAAATGTTGGGCATTCCACACTCTGGGGATTTCCTTTCCATCTACGGTAGCCAGCTTGAAGGTTCCGTTATCAAGCTTGCTGAGAATAGAGTACGGTCCTTCCCACTTCGCTCCCATATGAGTTGGGGGTGGAAAGACACGTTTCAGAACCAAGTCTCCGGGTTCCCAGGTTCGGGCTTGGACCTTTTTGTTGTAATATCGGGCGACCTGTTGTTTGCATCTTAGGGCACGCAGGTCTGCTTCATCCCTCTTTTCTTCGATCATATCCAGGGACTCAAGGAGCAATTCATTATTGGTCATTGGATCATAATAGGTCACCCGGTGAGAAGGTACCTTTATCTCAATCGGGATGACTACTTCCGTTCCAAAAGCAAGGGAGAACGGGGTATGTCATGTCGCTGATTTATATGTTGTCCTGTAGGCCCATAGCGCCAAGGGCAATTCATCAGCCCACGTGGCTCTAGCCCGCTTCATTCTTCTTTTCAGAATGGACTTAATTACTTTATTTGCAGCTTCGACTTGCCCGTTTGATTGTGGTTGTGCCACGGAGGTGTACCGATTCTCGATGTGGTATTTTTGGCAGAAGTTTCTGAATTCAGCACTATCAAACTGAGTTCCGTTGTCTGTTATCACAATCTTTGGAATTCCAAATCGGCAGATGATGTTTCTCACAATGAAGTTGATCACTCGTTTAGTTGTGATTGTAGTTAGTGGTTCTGCCTCGACCCACTTAGTGAAATAATCTACGGCCACAATAGCGAACTTTGCTCCGCCCCTTGCTATGGGGAGACTTCCTATGATATCAATTCCCCACATAGCGAAAGGCCATGGACTCATCATTGTTTTCAACTGACTTGGCGGCGCTCTAGGTATCTTTGAAAATCTCTGGCATGCATCACATCGTCGTGCATATCTTACTGCATCCTTGTTTATGGTAGGCCAAAAATAACCATGCCGCAATACCTTCTTTGCCAAAGTTTGCCCTCCAGTGTGGTCGCCACATTCGCCTTCGTGGACTTCTTGCAGCACACGTTTAATGTCATCGTGGGCTACACACTGAAGGTGGGGCATCGAGAACCCTTGTCTGTAAAGAACTCCGCCTTGTAGAACGTATCGGGCGGCTTTACGAATCACTTTACGCCTCTCGCTTTTCTTGGTCGGAAGCGTTCCATCCATTAGGAAATTCTTTATAGGGGTCATCCAGGACTCCCTTTCTGGTTCCGTCTCTAGTACTAGGTCGATTTTCATCTGATCTATGCTGGGGGACCGAAGTACTTCAACGGGGGCTAGCCCAATCACTTCAGGATCGTTAGAACTAGCCATCTTTGCCAACTTGTCTGCTTGCTGATTTTCTGACCGCGGAATATGAGATATGCTGTAGTGATCAAACTCATTCAGCAGTTCTTTCACTTTCTTTAAGTAAAGAATCAATCTTGCACTTTTAGCTTGGAATCTTCCAGTGACTTGATTCACAACTAACTTGGAGTCGCAGAAGATGTTCAGCTTTGTGACTTCTAGTTCCTTTGCAATCTTTAATCCGGCTATCAGAGCTTCATATTTGGAATCGTTGTTGGTGTCCTGAAACTCCATTCGGATGGCATAGGTTATCAATCGTTTCTCGGGGGTTTCAAGTACTATTCCAGCGCCGGATCTTTCGTCGTTCCTAGCGCCATCAGTATACAATCTCCAGGCATTAGGATCAAAAAGTAACTTTGAAGGTTCCACTTCTTCGTTTGCTATGTCTTCTTCAGGAACAGTGAACTCTGCTATGAAGTCGGCTATCACTTGCCCCCGAATTGACCGTCTGGGCTGAAAGTTCAAGTCAAATTGACTTAACTCAATATTCCATTTGAGTAACCTTCCAGATGCCTCCGGTCTCTGTAAAACTTGCTTGAGTGGATGATCAGTGTATATGGTGATAGGATGTGCCTGAAAGTAGTGCCGGAGTTTTCTGGAGGCAATCAGTAAACTATACGCCAGCTTCTCTATCCGTGGATAATTACGCTCTGCTGCTGTCAATTTTTTGCTCACATAATACACAGGTCTTTGGACCTTATCCTCTTCCCTTACCAACACTGAGCTGATCGCATGGGATGACACTGCCAAATACACGAATAAATTCTCGTGATCTATTGGTTTAGATAGAATCGGAGGTTTCTCCAAGTGCCTGAGCAAATTCTGAAACGCTTCTACGCAGTCAGGTGTCCATTTAAAGTGGCGTTTTCCTCGCTTTATTAATTCAAAGAATGGGATGCACTTATCCGTAGCTCTGGAGATAAATCTGCTTAGTGCGGCCACTTTTCCAGCAAGGCTTTGCACATCCCTAATTTGCCTAGGTTCCTGAATGTTTCTGATTGCCGCGATCTGGTCTGGATTAATCTCGATACCGCGGGAATTGACAATGAATCCCAAGAGTTTTCCAGAAGCAACACCGAATGAACATTTGGTTGGATTGAGTTTCATTCCATACTTTTGAAGAATGCCGAACATCTCCGCCAAGTCAGTAGTGTGTTGAGAGGATTGCTTGGATTTAACCAACATATCGTCGACGTATACTTCCATTGTTTTCCCGATTTGGTTATAAAACATTCTGTTGACCAAACGTTGGTACGTAGCGCCTGCGTTCTTCAAACCAAAGGGCATTACCACATAACAATATAATCCCAGATCAGTGATAAAACTAGTGTGCTCTTGATTTGGAACATGCATTGGAATTTGGTTGTATCCTGAATAAGCATCCATAAATGAGAGAAGCTCGTGACCTGCCGTCGAGTCTACCAACTGGTCAATTCGAGGTAATGGGAAACTATCTTTTGGACAAGCTTTGTTCAAATCCGAGAAGTCGATACACGTTCGCCACTTCCCGTTGGCCTTCTTTACCAGGACTGGGTTCGAAATCCAGTCTGGGTAGGTTGAATCTCTGATAAACCCATTACTCTTTAGCTTTCCAACCTCTTTTTTCAAGCCAGCGGACCTCTCTGGGCCCAGCATTCGCCTTTTTTGCTTTACTGGAGGATGTTTGGGGTTAATGCTCAAAGAATGGCTCATGATTGATGGGGATATCCCGCACATGTCTGCGTGGGTCCAAGAAAATACATCCAAGTTGTTCTTTAAGAAATTCGTCAATTCTTCAGCAAGATTCGGACTTAACTGTGATCCAATCTTAAGGACCTTCTCCGGGTCACTGTCATCGATTGGTACATCCACAGTTGCCTCGTTGGGAGTCGCCATTCTGCCCCCGGGTTCTTGATCCTCTCTGGGATCTATATCCTCGGGCATCTCTCTGGGCAACTCTCCAACGATTATCCTCTTTGGTTGCTATAAGGTCTCCGCCCCCGAAGGGGGAGAAGTGCCTTTAGTTTCGATATCCCCTCCGTTGCGAAGTAACTTTAGTTCGGCAACATAACACGCTCGCGCAGCAACTTGATCCCCTCTGACGATACCAATGCCAGCTTCTGTGGGGAATTTCAATAGCAAGCACCAGGGGGCTATACAGGCTCTGAACTTTGCGAGGGCCGGTCGGCCCAAGAAGGCATTGTATGGCGATTCAACATCCAAAACCACAAAGGGAAGGATTCTCACTCTCTGGCGTTCTCCTTCCCCAAGTGTAACTGGCAACTCTACATAACCCATTGGAGCGGTGGATGCTCCGTTGAATCCACGGATCCATCCTTGGCAGGGTTTCAAGTCTTTTATTTCAAGATTCATCTGGTCAGAGGCCTTTTTGAAAAGAATATTAACGGAACTCCCGTTGTCCACCAGAACCTTATGAACAGTGGCTGGCCCAATGGGTATCGTAATTACAAGTGGATCTTCAGTTGGAGCATGAACTCCGATGCTTTCTCGCTCTCGGAATACAACATCATCGGTCATCATCTTCTACTGCTTCACCGGGATATTGTCCTCGGGGTTGCTACATTCCCCCACCTCGAGGTGTTGTTTGGCCGCATTGACGTATTGATCCAATGCTTTGGAACTGTGTCCAGCAAGATAAAGTCCTCCTATCACGGTATTGATAACAATATTCTTTCCTTTTTGCTGAGCAGTCGGCCTAGCAGTAAGTTGATTTTGATACTGATTCGGGGCCTGCACTGCTTGCCCCCTGTCCCTGGGCGTTACTCTGTATTCGTCTAGCTTTCCTTCTCGAAGCAGCCTTTCGACTACATCCCTCAGGTGACGACATTCATTCGTCGAATGGCCGTGGATTTGATGAAAGAGACAAAACTTCCCTGTCTCACGCTCTTTCTCTGTCGACTCTCTAGGAGGTGGCCTCTTATCCTGGAGGACTTCGTACGCATCCATGAAGATATTTTCCAGGGTATCACTTATGGGTGTATAACTTTCGAAGGCCCTGGGACGAGTCCTTCTCTGGGAGTCGTTCCCTCGGCCCCTCTTCCGGTTGTTGCCGTTACCATTGTTATTGTTGTTACCTGGCTGGCGACCACCCCGATTCTGATTTCCGACGTTAACTTCAACTTTTCCCGAGCTGTCTCCAGTCTGTTTGATGGCGACATTGCTCTGAATTTCCTCCTTATCAGTTGTTTTAACCTTTCGGTTTGCGTATACCTCTTCCCGGCATAGATGTACGTTGGCTTTCTCGTAGAATAACTCTCTAGTGTGGGGCGGTTTGCCTGCCAAGTACCTCCCGATTTCAGTGTCCTTATCTACTCCGTCAATCAGTGCTGCGACAATGGTCGGTTCATGAGGATCTTTAACCTCAGTGGCGGTCAAATTGAAACGATCCAGGTACATCTTTAGACTCTCGCCTGGTCGCTGTTTGACAAGGAATAAATCGATCACGCTTTTTGTCTTCTGTGCGTAGATATGGAATTGTTCTACAAACTTCTCGCTCAGCTCCCTGAAGCTAGAATTCGATCTCGCCGGCAGGCGAGTAAACCATAGCAAAGCCACGTCCTCCAGGAATATGGGAAACGCTTTACACTTAACCGCGTCAGAAGCGGCGGCAGCGGTCATCGACCAAGAGTATCTCATTAGGTGCTGAACAGGATCAGACCTTCCCGCATATCGGTTCATTTGTGGCATGTTGAAACGCCTTGGAAAAGTCGCATCCAAAATATCGTCAGTAAAAGGGGTATGACTGCGGTCGATCCCCCAATCTTCGTTCCGCTGTCCACGGCTGTCGGCCAGAATCTGGTGGACCATGGCTGCGACATTTGCACTGGTCAAAGGAGGTTCAGGGCCAGTGCCTCTGGCTCGACGAGGTTCTCTGATCTCTCTTCGGGGAGCAGCCACAAAATCCGGGGCTCGGGCAGGGCTTCGCTGCCCCCTGTTATCATGAGTATGCGTGCGGCGACGGGGCTGAGGTGGTCTGTTATGCACAGGACTGTTCACATCTCGAGTCCTGAGAGCTGTTGCTTGACCATTCACATTACGGTTTGTGGGCCCCGCCCCTAGTTCTTCTTCCTCCTGTGAGGGCAGGGTCCCGAACCGAAGCTGTTCTATGTTTTCGGCTCTCTCATACGGTCGCCGCGGAGGTCTCGGCGATTCTTCAGATGAAGAAGAATATACTGGGGTGAGTGGACGAACCGGCGATGCTCTTTGCCTTGCTAGCTCATCAAGTCTTCTATCCATAGCCGTCATATTTTGCCGTAGGATGGAACTTTCCTGCCTTTGGGCAGCCAACTCATCAAACAACCTATCCCACATTTCGACGAAGCGAGAGAGATCCCCCTCAGTGACAGGAGCGGCAGGATCATAGTGGTCATCATCACTCTCTCTTATGCGCAAAGAGCTCGAACCGGGTCGAGCAGAGGTTCCAGGACGATAGGAGTGGGTCATAGGTTCTTTTCCAGGTCGAGTTGTAGTCTGACCATCAGTTCGGATAGCTGCGGTTCGTGGAGGGCGATTCGCTGCGCCCCCCTGAGATCGACTCGTGGTCGTGGTACGCGGAGGCTGCGAGGTGTTACCTCGGGATCGAGTGACAACCCCTTCAGTGGCACGGATCGTCTCGTTCTCATCGACTCGGAACGAGGTGACTTCGTCGGATCGGATCGCCCCCTACGCTCCGCGATCCAGAGTTTCTTCGTTGCCCAGTTCGTGCACACTCTCCTCAATCGTTTCGTTGGTCTGCGAAACTTTAGATCTTTTTCCAGCCATGATATCCGAATCGCTGGAATCCTCAAAGAAGCGAATAGTGAAACCTTAGGACTGAGTTTCTCAGTGAAAGCACCAAAAATGTTAGATCGAAATTTGGACCTAACACCCAAATTGTTATGAACAGTAAAGAAATTCAAATGAAGAGCAAGGAAAAAGAAAATAACACTCAGAATTTATAGTGGTTCGGCGTTAACGAGCCTACGTCCACTTTATATATTATTGATTATGCTTTAAAGGCTAATACAACAATGATTTCTCTCAATATTTCAGTAGTTTGACAACAATGGCGGATTCAGTACTCAATATTGCCAAAAAGATCCCGAAAAATGCCAAGCTCTGGGCTATTTATAGCTGATTTTGTCAGGCGGATCGTGGACACGTGGCACGAATCCCGAGAGCATCGGATCGCATCGCCACCGTTGAAGAAACAGTCAAATTAGCCGTTGTGGACAGGTGTCGTGATCTGCTTGAAAATCAGATCGTGCAGATGGGGAGAATTGGTCCAGATGACGGTTGGGGACACGTGTCGCCAGATCCGTGCGATTCGGATCGCTGAAGACTAGCTCGCGCTTGAACAGGTCTGAGGGTTCGCCATGCACCAGGGGATCGGATCGGTTCGCTCAGGGGTAACAATGTATGTTTCGATCGGATCGCCCGGCTGCCTCGTTCGCTGATGAGATGGGGGCGAGACGATGGTGCACGATCCGATACTGGACGAGACGATGGTGCGTGATCCGATACTGGACGAGACGATGGTGCGCGATCCGATCCTTCATATTCTTGGGGAACGTGGTTTCCTGCTTTCCTCTTACAAATGATCCTGGCTGGCTTGATCAAAAAGCGAGCCAACACGCCTCAAAGCCTTCTCGGCAATCTTCTCAAAATTATCATTGAGGTGATCCAGAAGCTGATTCCCAAGATATTAATCCAATCCCAAGACAAATTTCTCCTTCTTTTAATAAGGAGTATCCACATATGAACGAGCATACTTCGAAAAAGCCTCGAAGTCAGAAATATATTCAAGCACTGGTCGACGATTCTGCTTAAGCTCCATGAACCTCTTAAATGGAATTGATATTTCACGGTGGAGATAAACTTCGCTTCAAACTTAGCTTTGAACCGCTCCCATGAGATCTCTTCCCCTGGAGTCTCAAGTGTGACAGAGTTCCACCAGTCCATTGCTCTGCCCTCTAACTACATGGATGCAAGTTTCCTTTTGATTACATCATCAATGCCCAAGTCCTTGAAGATCCGGACATAAGTATCCAAACATCTATAAACCTCCTCAACTGGTTCCGTGCCCATGAACTATTTCCCTCCCAATGGTGTAAAGTCTTTGTACAACTTTGCAAATTCCACATCTCTAGGCACTTGAACTCTAACATCAACCGTAGCTGCCACTACAGCAGGGGACCTTCATAGGCAAGATTCTATCATAACTTCAAACATGGTCGGGTAGTCAGGTGCCCCGCCATTACCCCCTCCAGCCACAGCCTCTCCCTAGCAGTATGTCTTGTATAATGTCAACTCATTCTAAATCTGCAAATTAGAATGATTAGCCACTTACAAGATAAGCTGCTAAAGAAGTACAAACGCTACTATACTATATAGTGTCATATAGTATACATCCAACTGAAATCTACAAGTACGTCTCTCATACGTGATTACGTCTTAGAACATTGACAACAATCTAACTTTGATACCAAATGTGACGACCACCTATAATCCCTGCACTAAACAAGAGGAATACTGCGTTGAAAGGTGTGCCAGACTGCTTTGGACGATCATCAATGTAACAACCCGTATTTTCAATAACCTGTTATAACATAAATGGAGGCAGAATTAAACTGTAAAATCTGAATCAAGGGAAACGGGCTTTGCCATTGCGTTCGTCTCGGAAAAATACGCGAAATAGAGTCCGAGTTTTCGAAAATCGGAGTCCGTATGACCAAGATATGGCCTCGCGAAGTTTCACGAAAAATTCCCAAATTAAAGTATACTTAATTAAGTGAAATGGGTTGCGCAGAGAAATATATATATATTGATATATATATATATATATATATATATAATTGAAAATTAAATAAATAAATATGCAAAAATGTTCAAAACAGCGAATTGGGAGAGGGAAATAACCGAACCGGCCGATTTTTGAGGTCGACCCAAGCTCGCTGGGTCGACTAGGGGTTAATCCAGGGTGTTTGGCTGTCAACCCGTGGGCCGATTCGCTCAAATGCAGATTTTGCATTTGGATGGTTCTCATGGTTCATCTTTAATCTAAAGGCCCTAGATGGTTCCTATACTTGACTTCTTCCCCAAGACATGCTTTGATGGCTTGGATTGAATCTAGGTTTAATCCTATGGCCTAAAACACTTGCCTAATCTATAAATAAGACCCTAACCTATCCTAAATCCTCATTATTCATTCATGCAACTAAACTATGGCAAAATTGCTCCTCTCATGGCCTCCACTCAAAATCCTAGCCTCCACTTTATTTCTATGAGAGGTTTCATGATCATGAGAGTGTTAGAGAGTTTCTATGTTAGTATGAGAGCCTCTCAAGTTGATTTCAAGGCTAAAGCTTTGATCTTTGTTCATAAAGATGGGGTTTTGATTGATTTGGAGCTTTCATTTTTGGGTTTTAGGATGATGACATGCATAGGCTTTGTCTCAATCTTTCATCTAATCGATTTGTGCCTTCATAGCAATGTAAGCCCTTCCCTACTCTTAGATATTAACTATGAAGTTAAATGTTCATGTTGAAAGTTTGGGTTTGATTAATTAGAATGATGCATGCTATCATGTTATGCAAGTTTATGAAGTCATTATCTTGATCTTATGAGCTAAAAGCCACAACCTTTATGTTGAAATGTTGCATTATGCAACATGAGAATCTTCATAATCATTATGTCAAC
Source organism: Allium sativum (assembly GCA_030737875.1). Taxonomy (NCBI): domain Eukaryota; kingdom Viridiplantae; phylum Streptophyta; class Magnoliopsida; order Asparagales; family Amaryllidaceae; genus Allium; species Allium sativum. Next base: position 69,394,888 of record CM060925.1, on the reverse strand, counting down.
TTGCATATGAAGTCATAATCCTTATATGATGATATATGCGAGTTTCTAGCCATCATTCCATGTCTTTTGTCACCATGATTCGCTTATGTACCAAGTTTGGGTTTATGCATGTTTTGAGGCTTAAGAATGTAACATGCAAGTTAATGAACACATTATGTCTCATTTGCCACCATGTTCAACTAGTGGCTTTATACCCCCTTTTGTCATGCCTTTGACAAGTTCCTTCTTTGAATCCATTATGCGAGTTTAAAAGCGTTGGGGTCACATTATGGGAAAACATAATGACATGAACATGATTTGGGTAAATGGGTATAAACATGACAACATGTAACGTTAAATATGACATGTGTTTATACTTGAAAACGTGACTTGAAATATAACATGGAAGTTGACATGTAAGTATGCACAAAAACATAAGCTTGGGAATTTACCTATTAAGTTAGGTCTACCCATTGGGAATTTACCTATTAAGTTAGGTCTACCCAATTGCTTGAAAACTTGACTATGAACATGACACTAGACTAAACATGAAAGTGGCCAACTCGAGGTTGGGTTGAGTTTGCAACGTAAAACTACCCGGAACCGACCGGCCTAACTAGTAGTTGCAAACAATAGGACCCAATGTGAGAAGTTGGTCATGTTGTGCTTGAACCCGAGGTTAGACCAAGTTGTGGTGTAAAGCTACCCGGAACCGACCGGCTTAACTAGTAACCACAACAAAGTCTAATGTGAGAGGTTGGGGTGCATTAAGTAATTAATGCCACATGATAGGGTTAAGTTAATTTGATTAATGACTCTTAACCAAATATGACATGGGTAAATGGGTTAAGTAAATTGGTTAGGCTAATGATACTTAACAAAACATGACAAGGTTGGGTAGGTTAAGTGATTTGATTTGCCTAATGACGCTTAACCATTTTTATACGACTAGTGGACGGGGATTAAGTTAACCAACACTTAATCAATCCAACATGATAATTTGGCAAGGTTAAGTAAGTTTTCTTAATGACACTTAACCATACAAGATGATTAGGGGATGGGGTTAAGTAATTTGCACCTAACTAATCCGACACGGTAATTAGATGGGGTTAAGTAATCCACACTTAACTAATCTAAACACGGTAATTCGATGGGGTTAAGTTAAACACTTAACCAATTTAAACTCGGTAATTCAATGAGGTTAAGTAACCAATACTTAACCAACTTAACGTGATAATTTAATGGGGTTAAGCAACTTATACTTAACCAATTATACATGATGATTTGATGGGGTTAAGTAACTTACACTTAACCAATCTAATACGCGGACCTGATAAGGTTAAGTCACAAGACCTTTTTAGAATATACTTAACCATTGTAGTACGATTAGAGGATGGGGTTAAGCCAACCTATACTTAACCAATCCGACTCGATAATTTGATGGGATTAAGATAATCTATGCTTAATCGATCTAGCAAGATAATCCGATAGGATTAAGGTAAGCTAGTACTTGACCAATTTGACTTGATAGGGTTAAGTCATGAGCCTCTGGGTACACTTAACCAACTTGTGGGACTAAGTCTTGAACTTAAATACTTAGCCAATCTTTGACGTGATTCGTGGGCGGGTTAAGTCATGGACTTGAATGATAACACTTAACCCAATAGAAAAACCCTAGCTAGAAGAACTAGGTAGAAAACCGTGGTTAATCAAGGATAACGAGAAAGGAAGCTAAGTGGTAAACCTTAGTTAAGGGAAACTAAGTAATAATTCTTAGCTAAGGACATAGGACTAATTCTCAAAACGATGAGTAACCTGATACGGTAGGTCATCGCTTAGTATACGAGGGGGAGCAAGTTATCTGACTTGGATAAAAGCTCCAGCTCACTGGGTGCCGAAGTGGAAGCTTCGGGGGACGTGAGGATATTCTTGGGATCCCTCTGTGGGCTGCCAGGTAATTATACTAGGCCCATGAGAGGTTAAGGTCTGCGTTAGAAGGACCAAGAGTATGCCTTGATTGCTATGCGAGCAACCTAAAGACTGGGATGGATTAGCGTGGAGTCGACGATTCTTGTTTTTGCCCTGGATAGCACATCGCCGACTACCTACCATCTTTAGTCAACCGTGTACGTGCGGAAAGGCAGGGAACCCCCAACAGACCATGTGCTTGCTATCGAGTCATGGGTGAGGTTGGCCCGTAGGAAAGTGGGCTATAGTAGGGCCGTGGAGTGGTTCTTATACATGATTTTTCTTGAATTGCCTTTCAGTAGTTGAGGGAGGGGTCACGTGGGACCATAGCCACGGGTACAAAAACAGACCTTGATATCTGCATCGGCAGACGATTTAAAGCTCCCGACCGAGTTCCGTATTTCTTGATTTGCCCTGGCACGGAACTCGGATGGCACATTGGGGAACATGTGCATCTAGACATGGAAAACGATTCACGATACATACGTGGGATCAAGGGCAAGGTTGACGGGTGGCGTAATCCCTAGTGGTCCTAGGTGGCCAAAACCCAAACCGAGACACGGAAATGTTCATTAGGTAGCATAATCCCTAGCGGTCCTAGGTGGCATAAATCCTAAGTGGACGCGCGATAGTTCATGGTAAGGAAACACAACTAGATCAAGGGTTGCAGTCCAAAACAACTTCAAGGATAAACCGTTTACATGGGAAAGCCCGTACAGCCTACGGCAAAGAACTAAACTTATACATGGAAAGAAACATATGAGTAACCTATATATGCGGCATATTAGGTTGACAGGGACCATTACACGACTTCTGAGTAAGGGTCATTCACGGATAACACGTAATACAGTTGGGATACTAGTACGGTAGGTGCAGAGCAGATATACAGGATAGATACCATGGGACGTTATACGTGATAGATATCTTGGAATATTATACTTGATAGGAACCTTACGATGTGATACCTTGTTTTGTCTTGACATCGTAATTTATCATGACATCTTAGTTTATCTGAGTTCAGTAGTTCATCCTGTTATTTTGATTTAGCTTACCTATCTTGTTATCATGCTTATGTTCATCTCAGTTTCTCATGTTAGTTAACTTTACTAGTTTTTATACTAATAGTAGATAGGGCTTACTCAGTCTTTTTGACTGACCCGTTTTGTTTCGCCTCTTTTCTTCCGTTTCCCCCCCCCCCCCAGGTTACAGGGAGGAAACACTGCTGTTTAGTTCGGACTTCTTCTGCTTGAAGGTCATCATGGATGGCTTGGACTTTTCCTGGCTATGGCTACTCTACTGTTTTTATTTGGGGAATAATTTATGAAAAAGTCTTTATGCTTCTTTACTATTGCAAGACAGGTTTTGATGTACTCTGATGTAAAAGGCTTTAGACCTTATGTATTCATGTTTATGAAAGTTCGATTTTACTTCCGCTATTTTATATGTCCTGTCTTGTAATATTTCTATGCATATTTACCAATAATACTCCTCCAAACCTAGTGCATTCCCTTTGTGAGTGACCCTAGCGGAGGTGGGGTGTTACACGTGGTATCAGAGCAGAAGGTTACCAGACTGGGCAAAAGTTTTTAAAGACCTTCTGAAAACTGTTTGAAAATCGTTTATAAAGAAGCATTTTTCAAGAAAATTTTCTTTTAAAAGAAAAAGGCTATTCCCCAAAGGCCATTAGCACTATCCTTGTTTCCTTAATTGAATCTCTTTCCCTTTCTTTCCTCCATCTGTAGTCACAGTGGTTTTAACTGCGACTAGTCTTTTCTATCTACGAAAGTGCTTTCCATGCGATGGAGGTGGTTCTCGAGAGACCAGTGGCCGCGTTATAAGAAAGGATAGTGAGAAAGAGGATAAAGGATACGAGCTTAAGGATGAGCAACTGGTTGGTATGGCTTAGTCCTCAAAGGAGGGAGAAAGATGAACAATGAAACCCATGACGAGAGAGTACCTTTGGCATGGTAAAACGGGGTGGATAGTTAAGTATTATGGGACAAGGACTAGATCATCGGGAGGGTAATAGTATGCTCTTATTTCTAGGGTACCTCGGAAGGAGGGTAACGATCTTGTTAAAGGTTTAGCTTTTCTTCTCTATCATCCCGTTAGGACTTTGTTTTGATCATCGTATCATTTAAGTCTGCTTCGATAGTTGAGTATCTGCACCTTAAGTACTAACGTAATAGAGAATCCCATTTTTGTCTCAAAGTCCTATTGGAGAATCAGTCCATTTATTCATGGCTTGTTTGGATTTGAGAATGTCTATGTCAAGTGTTGAGCTTGGAAATAATGCTTATGTTTATAAGCTATGGATGGATTCTAAGGATGAAGTGGTTATCCAGTAAGGGGTGCCACTCTCGGTTTTGATAGGAGGGTAGTTAGACTCTTGACTAGCCTTGGTAATACCCTCGGAGTCTCGTGTAACCTTTTGGGTTCGGTCATGATTAGTTACTTAGAATCCCGTGATGCCTTTATTGGAAATTTGAAGCCCGATCGAGTGTTGTTCGCCGATAAGATGGATGGTTTATTTCCCTTATGCATGGGTTATGGAAATCACCCTAGTAAGTGCGCTTGGTAACCTGGTTGACATCTGTTTACTTTCAAGAAGAAGTTCTTCTACATGGAATACCTTATAGTATATAAACAAGATCCAAGATTCATTAGTGAATTTTGGAAAGCTTGCATAAGATCCTGCGTACGCAGTCATGTTTGCGCCAAGTATTCTAGAAAAAGGATAAGTGCAAGTGGAACGAGAGGCGACGAAGAAATGAGTTCCAGCTCATGTTATGGAAACAGGAATAAGAAGCTACAAAATCGCGAAGTTAAAAGACGACTTTGATGGTCAAAGACTAGATACGCGCATGATATCTCTTTTTGGGAGTATATCCTTGATCCCTGTTTTCTGTAGAGCTTACTTGTAGGCTATCTTTTGTGGACATCCTCTCAGTCCTATTTTCTGTTACAAACCCCGTAAGGAGTTTGTCCTGTTTATCTTCTCGACCCTGTTTCAGGGAATCCTACGTAGAACCCTATGGATGTAAACATGTATTTGAAACATGTTATGATTGATATGGTTGCAAGTGGTTGCTCGTGGATGCGCGAATACACATTAGATACAAGCTCGACTCGGTCACATTTCATATTGCATATGCACGAGTATTTATACTTGTTTATGGATGAAATCAAATGTATTATCGTGCGGTTGTCGCATATGAATGAATGATTGTGCACGCATATAGTATCTATATGGCTAGGACTATTTGCATACATGTTGGATTCATGGCACTATACATATTTTTCATTAGAAAGATTATTCAGGCCTGATCATTAGCATTAGCTAAGGAACATGTACACACACGTTTTGCATATATTCATACAGCATTAGAAATCATCTAAGGACAATGGTTGCTTGTGGATGATGATTTGAGTAGATGGATGATGGATGGTAGGATATGTTCTTCCTAACTTGGAGATTTCAGGGACGAAATCCTAAAAGGTGGGGAGAATGTAACAACCCGTATTTTCAATAACCTGTTATAACATAAATGGAGGCAGAATTAAACTGTAAAATCTGAATCAAGGGAAACGGGCTATGCCATTGCGTTCGTCTCGGAAAAATACGCGAAATAGAGTCCGAGTTCGAAAATCGGAGTCCGTATGACCAAGATATGTCCTCGCGAAGTTTCACGAAAAATTCCCAAATTAAAGTATACTTAATTAAGTGAAATGGGTTGCGCAGAGAAATATATATATATTGATATATATATATATATATAATTGAAAATTAAATAAATAAATATGCAAAAATGTTCAAAACAGCGAATTGGGAGAGGGAAATAACCGAACCGGCCGATTTTTGAGGTCGACCCAAGCTCGCTGGGTCGACTAGGGGTTAATCCAGGGTGTTTGGCTGTCAACCCGTGGGCCGATTCGCTCAAATGCAGATTTTGCATTTGGATGGTTCTCATGGTTCATCTTTAATCTAAAGGCCCTAGATGGTTCCTATACTTGACTTCTTCCCCAAGACATGCTTTGATGGCTTGGATTGAATCTAGGTTTAATCCTATGGCCTAAAACACTTGCCTAATCTATAAATAAGACCCTAACCTATCCTAAATCCTCATTATTCATTCATGCAACTAAACTATGGCAAAATTGCTCCTCTCATGGCCTCCACTCAAAATCCTAGCCTCCACTTCATTTCTATGAGAGGTTTCATGATCATGAGAGTGTTAGAGAGTTTCTATGTTAGTATGAGAGCCTCTCAAGTTGATTTCAAGGCTAAAGCTTTGATCTTTGTTCATAAAGATGGGGTTTTGATTGATTTGGAGCTTTCATTTTTGGGTTTTAGGATGATGACATGCATAGGCTTTGTCTCAATCTTTCATCTAATCGATTTGTGCCTTCATAGCAATGTAAGCCCTTCCCTACTCTTAGATATTAACTATGAAGTTAAATGTTCATGTTGAAAGTTTGGGTTTGATTAATTAGAATGATGCATGCTATCATGTTATGCAAGTTTATGAAGTCATTATCTTGATCTTATGAGCTAAAAGCCACAACCTTTATGTTGAAATGTTGCATTATGCAACATGAGAATCTTCATAATCATTATGTCAACTTGCATATGAAGTCATAATCCTTATATGATGATATATGCGAGTTTCTAGCCATCATTCCATGTCTTTTGTCACCATGATTCGCTTATGTACCAAGTTTGGGTTTATGCATGTTTTGAGGCTTAAGAATGTAACATGCAAGTTAATGAACACATTATGTCTCATTTGCCACCATGTTCAACTAGTGGCTTTATACCCCCTTTTGTCATGCCTTTGACAAGTTCCTTCTTTGAATCCATTATGTGAGTTTAAAAGCGTTGGGGTCACATTATGGGAAAACATAATGACATGAACATGATTTGGGTAAATGGGTATAAACATGACAACATGTAACGTTAAATATGACATGTGTTTATACTTGAAAACGTGACTTGAAATATAACATGGAAGTTGACATGTAAGTATGCATATAACATAAGCTTGGGAATTTACCTATTAAGTTAGGTCTACCCATTGGGAATTTACCTATTAAGTTAGGTCTACCCAATTGCTTGAAAACTTGACTATGAACATGACACTAGACTAAACATGAAAGTGGCCAACTCGAGGTTGGGTTGAGTTTGCAACGTAAAACTACCCGGAATCGACCGGCCTAACTAGTAGTTGCAAACAATAGGACCCAATGTGAGAAGTTGGTCATGTTGTGCTTGAACCCGAGGTTAGACCAAGTTGTGGTGTAAAGCTACCCGGAACCGACCGGCTTAACTAGTAACCACAACAAAGTCTAATGTGAGAGGTTGGGGTGCATTAAGTAATTAATGCCACATGATAGGGTTAAGTTAATTTGATTAATGACTCTTAACCAAATATGACATGGGTAAATGGGTTAAGTAAATTGGTTAGGCTAATGATACTTAACAAAACATGACAAGGTTGGGTAGGTTAAGTGATTTGATTTGCCTAATGACGCTTAACCATTTTTATACGACTAGTGGACGGGGATTAAGTTAACCAACACTTAATCAATCCAACATGATAATTTGTCAAGGTTAAGTAAGTTTTCTTAATGACACTTAACCATACAAGATGATTAGGGGATGGGGTTAAGTAATTTGCACCTAACTAATCCGACACGGTAATTAGATGGGGTTAAGTAATCCACACTTAACTAATCTAAACACGGTAATTCGATGGGGTTAAGTTAAACACTTAACCAATTTAAACTCGGTAATTCAATGAGGTTAAGTAACCAATACTTAACCAACTTAACGTGATAATTTAATGGGGTTAAGCAACTTATACTTAACCAATTATACATGATGATTTGATGGGGTTAAGTAACTTACACTTAACCAATCTAATACGCGGACCTGATAAGGTTAAGTCACAAGACCTTTTTAGAATATACTTAACCATTGTAGTACGATTAGAGGATGGGGTTAAGCCAACCTATACTTAACCAATCCGACTCAATAATTTGATGGGATTAAGATAATCTATGCTTAATCGATCTAGCAAGATAATCCGATAGGATTAAGGTAAGCTAGTACTTGACCAATTTGACTTGATAGGGTTAAGTCATGAGCCTCTGGGTACACTTAACCAACTTGTGGGACTAAGTCTTGAACTTAAATACTTAGCCAATCTTTGACGTGATTCGTGGGCGGGTTAAGTCATGGACTTGAATGATAACACTTAACCCAATAGACAAACCCTAGCTAGAAGAACTAGGTAGAAAACCTTGGTTAATCAAGGATAACGGGAAAGGAAGCTAAGTGGTAAACCTTAGTTAAAGGAAACTAAGTAATAATTCTTAGCTAAGGACATAGGACTAATTCTCAAAACGATGAGTAACCTGATACGGTAGGTCATCGCTTAGTATACGAGGGGGAGCAAGTTATCTGACTTGGATAAAAGCTCCAGCGCACTGGGTGCCGAAGTGGAAGCTTCGGGGGACGTGAGGATATTCTTGGGATCCCTCTGTGGGCTGCCAGGTAATTATACTAGGCCCATGAGAGGTTAAGGTCTGCGTTAGAAGGACCAAGAGTATGCCTTGGTTGCTATGCGAGCAACCTAAAGACTGGGATGGATTAGCGTGGAGTCGACGATTCTTGTTTTTGCCCTGGATAGCACATCGCCGACTACCTACCATCTTTAGTCAATCGTGTACGTGCGGAAAGGCAGGGAACCCCCAACAGACCATGTGCTTGCTATCGAGTCATTGGTGAGGTTGGCCCGTAGGAAAGTGGGCTATAGTGGGGCCGTGGAGTGGTTCTTATACATGATTTTTCTTGAATTGCCTTTCAGTAGTTGAGGGAGGGGTCACGTGGGACCATAGCCACGGGTACAAAAACAGACCTTGATATCTGCATCGGCAGACGATTTAAAGCTCCCGACCGAGTTCCGTATTTCTTGATTTGCCCTGGCACGGAACTCGGATGGCACATTGGGGAACATGTGCATCTAGACATGGAAAACGATTCACGATACATACGTGGGATCAAGGGCGCGGTTGACGGGTGGCGTAATCCCTAGTGGTCCTAGGTGGCCAAAACCCAAACCGAGACACAGAAACGTTCATTAGGTAGCATAATCCCTAGCGGTCCTAGGTGGCATAAATCCTAAGTGGACGCGCGATAGTTCATGGTAAGGAAACACAACTAGATCAAGGGTTGCAGTCCAAAACAACTTCAAGGATAAACCGTTTACATGGGAAAGCCCGTACAGCCTACGGCAAAGAACTGAACTTATACATGGAAAGAAACATATGAGTAACCTATATATGCGGCATATTAGGTTGACAGGGACCATTACACGACTTCTGAGTAAGGGTCATTCACGGATAACACGTAATACAGTTGGGATACTAGTACGGTAGGTGCAGAGCAGATATACAGGATAGATACCATGGGACGTTATACGTGATAGATATCTTGGAATATTATACTTGATAGGAACCTGACGATGTGATACCTTGTTTTGTCTTGACATCGTAATTTATCATGACATCTTAGTTTATCTGAGTTCAGTAGTTCATCCCGTTATTTTGATTTAGCTTACCTATCTTGTTATCATGCTTATGTTCATCTCAGTTTCTCATGTCAGTTAACTTTACTAGTTTTTATACTAATAGTAGATAGGGCTTACTCAGTCTTTTTGACTGACCCGTTTTGTTTCGCCTCTTTTCTTCCGTTCCCCCCCCTCCCCCCCAGGTTACAGGGAGGAAACACTGCTGTTTAGTTCGGACTTCTTCTGCTTGAAGGTCATCATGGATGGCTTGGACTTTTCCTGGCTATGGCTACTCTACTGTTTTTATTTGGGGAATAATTTATGAAAAAGTCTTTATGCTTCTTTACTATTGCAAGACAGGTTTTGATGTACTCTGATGTAAAAGGCTTTAGACCTTATGTATTCATGTTTATGAAAGTTCGATTTTACTTCCGCTATTTTATATGTCCTGTCTTGTAATATTTCTGTGCATATTTACCAATAATACTCCTCCAAACCTAGTGCATTCCCTTTGTGAGTGACCCTAGCGGAGGTGGGGTGTTACAATCAAGGTAAGGTAACAATTGCGGAACCTGTCGTAAACTCACAGCGCAAGGATAAAATATAATAGAACATATACAACAGGTAGTGATAGTGAAGCCAAAAACACTTAACTTACATAACAACTAGAAAGTAATACCCATATAGCGTGGATAACAACAATAGTGTTTGTACAATTTGCCTCACTACAACACTAAGAAAAATAGCAAATAGCGGAAAATAGAAAATACTAGATAGTATTAAAACTGATACGTAAGCCTCCAGCTCACGGCGATCAGCATCATCATCCTCACTAAGGCATCACGTGTCACCTGCTACTTAGTTTGCCCATCCAACAATTGGATGAACGGTCTAAGATAATAAGGGGGAAAAATATAACCTTGAGTTAGACAACAGACTTAGTGAGCGATAAAATAGCTAACATGCTTCATCAATAAAGTACATGAGAATGGGTAAATAAACGAACTAATCTACCTAGCTCCAGAGAAGAACTTAAACTCGCCTTTGCCATACCTGACAGTGATAGCCTTTAAAATCCATAAATCCAACGGGACAACAATCCATCCATGGAACTTAGAACAAACATTCATATATGGAAAAAGCAACTCATACAACATCTAGTTATATCTCGCGAAAACCACCCTAATCGAACTTGGTATCCTTCAAGTACAAGCCCTAGAGGGAACCAATACCAGACAAGCACCCAAAGAACACCTCATTCGAAGTCAGATAATCTCCGTGAGATGGTACAACCAAAGCAACCAAGCATTTAAACATCCATGACTGACTCTGGCTATCACCGCCAACCTTGCTTCGAAATCATCGTTAATCGTATGACTGGCTAAATAATTTTCCATCAGCTGTCAAGGACCATACACGACGCCTCGTTTCTAGCAAAACCCCATACGCTATAGACAGCACGTGTCTAGGCCATACACTACGCCCAGGGCACTCGAACTACAACCGGTCTTCAATCGTACCCCTGTTTTGAGTCCGCTAAAACCAATGACAACGATAATTTCTTGGCCTCCTCATCTCTAGTCGTTATCAATTATGACTATTCACAGGCTCAGAACACTTTAGAGCCACTACTCCACACAAATTCAATACATCCTTGAGTCGTCTTCACATTCGTTGCATACGATGAACAACGAACACATCACATTGCCTCGAACATCCTCATAAGACTCTTGTCGAAGCCATCACACCATTGAACCAAACAATGATTAATATACGGTTCAACATCAGCCATTGAGCCATCATTAACTAACCGTACCTGCTATGACGCACCGTCCTATTCTCCACCAGACCGACCTAAATCACCGGGACCGACCCACCACTTTGAGCTCGACCCATCTCTTGACAACTTGACTGACCTGATCATACATGGATGACCAACCCAGACTCATTCGACCGACCCAGTTCCTTCGTGAATGACCGACCCGTCAGTTTCAACCCTACACAAGCTAAAGAGACAGACCCTTCCTTGTACATAAGGCCAACCGACCACCTTTTCTCCTAACTGACCCGACCTACTTCCAAGTGACCGACCCGACCATCTTTCAGGTGACTGACCCAGTCCAATGTTGCACAACCACCGACCGACTAGGTAAGGAGCAACCGACCCCAAAATGAGACCGACCCATCTCCTTACTTGCTCCCCAAGACATGATTTTGGCCCGACCGACCCATACATGACCGACCCAAAACCTACGTATTGCAATTCAACCCCGATTTCGACCAAAACTTCGCCAAAAGATAGATTCTACGAAATCAACTCGTCCAAATCATCAAATATGACCACAAACATGATATGAGTTAGCTAACAACATGAAAACGATGATTTTCACAAAAATTATGCAAATTACTCCAAAATCATGATGAATGATCATGTGAATAAAATTATAGATCCAACTTGCATAAACATATAAAATAGCATAAGAATTGTCGGTTTAAACTTGCTAAATTAGATCCTAAGGTGATTCATATGAAAATGGACTTACCAATGTGTAGATCTAAAGAAAACGACTTAAATTTGATGAAAAACATGGTTAAACACTCATAAACATGATTGAATCCATGTGAGAGATGTAAACCACTCACCAATTCTCCAAAACAAAGCACAATTGGTGAATTATGAATCCGAACAATGGAGATCTTCCTTCAATCCGCTCGATTTGATTAATTCGCTCTTGAAACGATGTAGATCTAGCCTCCGATGCTGTAGATCTTTGGTTTCCCAAACTTAGACCTCGATTTTAATGGTGGAAAGGTGTTAGATGTAGGAGGAACACATGCCATCCAATGAGAGAATAGAGAAACTAAAACCATTTCCCATATCCCTTACCCTCTATTTATAGTTTCCACCAACCTACTAGTGGGCCTCCATAAATCAGCCCGCTAAGGCTTCAAAATCCTGAACTACCAACTGAAAAACCTTAAAACAACGATTCCTCCCAAACCGCAGAGCCAAATCCTTAATGTAACCACTCTACGGAAAGGCAATCATCATTTCCTTTCCAATGGCATGGGTTTCACCCTCTCATTCGACCTGAGTCCAAAGTTATGCCCTGTACAAGGCTGATAGGGGAAAAACGGTCACAAACAAAATTGGTAAAAATTATGGACATGTCCTATATCCCCATAAAAACATATTAAAATATGAGAATGATCAAACCCTTAGGGAATAAAATAACAATATTTTACATCCTCCGGTACGTTGAATACCGGTTATTACAACATCGGTATCTTTCGCTGCAAATAATCAAGAAAATTACTCTACGAATAAATAACAAAAAATACATCTAATATCACATACATGGATAGAGTAAAATAGGTTGTTTCTTTACTGGGAGCCTGTCCAAATGTTACTTTAATTTATCAGTTTGCAGTACAAATTTACCACTGCAAACATTTTTTTATCAGAAGTAATAAAAGAAAAATATCTATCCTTATTACATGAATCAATATACCACAATGTTTGTCCTTTTGCTCAATTAAATGGCAACTTAGTTATTACTTTAAAGCTTCTTCATTGAAAATTGTATACCCCAGCAACACATTAATACAAAATAAATTCTTTCAAATAGTGAACAAACTCAAGACCCAAGATATAATGAAAGCTGGACCTATAATTGTTCCCTTTATGGGAAGCTTAATTCCTCTTTTAAAACTAAGAAAATATCAATTGTTGCCAAAATGCAAAGTAGGTAAACAAAATTGTGAAAGGTAGATTGCTCGAGTAAAGCAAAAACAAAAAACCTATATAAATATTGCTAAATAATGACAGTCTCATGTGTGAAGTTGTAAGTAAAATGAAATAATAAATATTCATGTTTCATTACATTTTATTCAAAATTAGTGTATTTATTCCTTGATTAGGAATCCACCTAGATGTTAAGAATAAATCTTAATTTAATGATCCACAAAGATAATAAATTCCATTAAAAGTAATACGGAATCATTAAAAGCATTACTCTAATTCAATTAGCTTCAAACCAAATACATTGTAATTAATTTTATCTTCAGTTGGCTGTGCAAAATGTATTTGAAGATTCAAATCATATTTCATATTAAGTACATAGAAATAATATCCAAAACGCAACCTCAAGTTTGTAGATATTCGTAGACTCATCAAATTATGGTTATGAAAATAGGAAAAGCTTCAAAATTGAACCTTTAAAAGGAAAGTATGAAATTCACCCAAGTTATTATTAGCACTTCTCAGAGTAATTTAAAAATTTTCAACATAATTAAACCTTCGAAGAGTGAGTAACAAAAAATATTAAAAACAAATTAAGAAAAAAAATATGTAAATAATAATTAACAAACATGCTTGCGCAAAGGAAGAAGAGAGGATTTCAAGCTTTTTGTCCTCATATCTTGTACGTAGGTAAGAAAGGTAAGAATGCAATTCAGTTCTCATAAAATAAAAGTCAACACAGACATAATTAACATGCTCATTGATTATGCAAAAGTTGAATTAATATAGACTGGGAAAAATAAACATACCAAGCCTTTTCCTATCTTGACCTTCTCCAGTGCTATCTCTGCTAGAGTGCTTGCCTTAAGTTTAGTTGGGTTTATCTATTAATTTAGCCCCATTTATAGGTAATATTACGTTGCTTACAACTTAAAATTTTAAAAACAGTAGACGTTAAGGTGAAATCCACGCAGAGTTGGGAACAAATACATTAATCTCGGAATAGAAACCAAATAAATTTGGACTCCATATTACGGAAAATGGTAGTTACCTGTAGTTAGTTTAAGAGATGGAAGAAAACGTCGACCCAATTTTATCTGGCAAATGGTCGAATTTTGGTGGAAATCGGGTGTCATTTGTTGATTTTGGTGGAAATCGGTTTTCGTTGGTGACGATAGCGAAGGCAGCTACAATTGGGAATGTAGTTAGGGGACGATCGATTGTTGATTTTGGAGCGAATGTACGGTATCGTTGGTGAAGATGGTGACGGTAGTAGGAATTAAAGGTTGACGAGAATGCAATTCAGTTCTCATAAAATAAAAGTCAGCACAAACATAATTAACATACTCATTGATTATGAATAAGTTGAATTAATATAGACTAGAAAAAATAAATATACCAAGCCTCCCCCTGTCTTGACATTCCCCAGTGCTATCCCTAGTAAGGTGTTTTCCTTAAGTTTAGTTGGATTTATCTGTCAATTAGCCCCATTTATTGGTAATATTACATTCCTTACAACTTAAATTTTTAAAAAATAGTCGATGTTAAGGTGAAATCCACGCAGAGTTGGTAACAAATACATAAATCTAGGAACAGAAACCAAATAAATTTGTGCCCCAATATTAAGAAATATGGTAGTTACCTGTAATTGGTGTAAGAGATGGAAGAAAACGTCGACCCAATTTTATCTGGAAAACATTCGAATTTTGGTGGAAATTAGTGTCCATTGTTGAGTTTGGTGGAAATCGGGTGCGTTGGTGACGATAGAGAAGGGCAACGACAATTAGGGAATGTAGCTAGGGGACAATCGATTGTTAATTTTGGTGCAAATTGGCACACGGTATCGTTGGTGAAGATGGCGACAGTAGTGGGAATTAAGGGTTGACGAGAATGCAATCCAGTTCTCATAAAATGAAAGTTAGCACAAACATAATTAACATACTATTGATTATGCAGAAGTTGAATTAATATAGACTGCAAAAAATAAACATACCAAGCCTTTGCCTATCTTGACCTTCTCCAGTGTTATCCCTACTAGAGTGTTTGCCTTCATTTTAGTTTGGGTATATCTATCAATTTAGCCCCATTTATAGGTAATATTACATTCCTTACAGCTTAAATTTAAAAAAAAAAAGTAGATGTTATGGTGAAATTCACGCAGAGTTGGTAACAAATACATTAATGTAGGAACAAAAACCAAACAAATTTGTGCCCCAATATTACGGAAAATGGTAGTTACCTGTAGTTGGTGTAAGAGATGGAAGAAAATGTCGACCCAATTTTATCTGGCAAATGGTCGAATTTTGGTGGAAATCGGGTGTCATTTGTTGATTTTGGTGGAATCGGGTGTCGTTGGTGAAGATAGCGAAGGTAGAGAAAATTGAGGAATGTAGTTAGGGGCCAATCGATTGTTGATTTTGGTACAAATTGGCGTACGGTATCATTCGTGAAGATGGAAATGGTAGTGGGAATTAAGGGTTGACGATGTCGAAGGCGGCAGTAATTAGGGAATGGAGTTGGGGTGTAAGCAAAGCAATTACTAATTTAGAATTGGAAAAGTAGACAGTGGGTACGTATTATATGCAGAACGTGTGCAGCGAGTAATTTGGGAAGTTAGTTTATTTATTATTAATTTTATAAAAGTCGCAGGGAAATAGTGAATGAGAGAGCAGGAAAAGGAAATGCTGCATTTATGCGTCCACGTATGCATGGTTGAAGTTGTGCTTTCAGGTTTAAGTAATAGATGAAGCTCTACTAACATTCAAAATCTCCTCATTTAAAAAATTAACTTAAATTCAACTTAGAAGAATAGAAATAAGTGAGTCAAGGCGCAACAAGCAGGGATAACACACAGATTAGCAGTTCTCAAGCAAAGCAAATAGGAAGAGCTTAGGCTTAAGGTTAGTTCGGACAATTTTAGTCGAAGACGATTATTACAGTTAAATTTAGACTATTTTAATTGATTTGGTTGTTAGAAATTCAATTTGAATGTGCTAATCCCTGAATTGAAATCTATCACATGTAATAAAGATCACAATATACTACCAATTTAGATGTGGATTTGTGCACCATTTTTATCCTAGATTGAAACCGATAATCTTATAATAGCAATCACAGTGGCTGTAATACTTTATATGGATGTATACACAGCTAACTTTGCAAACGCTAAATCACCGAACCCCAATATGAACTTCAAACTCAAATATGAACTGGTCAAATAGTATTTAGAGTTCGATGATGTCTTAATGACATCGATTAAACAACTGATAACAATCATCATTGAAAAACTAATTAGAAACTAAATTACTATATGGACGACTGACATAGGGGTTCAAGTTGTCGATCATTAGCAATAAAAAATCTAGATTTAACCTCATTCTAAGACCCATGTAAAAAATAATAAAACTATATAATCGCATGAAAAAGTTATTTGAACTGAAAATTGGTTATCTGAGCCTATTTCAGGCTAAATACATATGCTAGTGACAATTGGGAAGTTAGTTCCCTGTCAAAGGAATTAGGTCGTTACAGTATTTAATAATAGTTAAATTCTTAGTTAAGAGATAACTATGGTGGTTCATTTAGCAAAAACTTAGTGGTATTCAACGATGGACACAACACTGATGGAGTTACCAGTTGTGGGAGTGAAACGATCCAAACGTCCCCTTATAGGAAATCCAGGATTGCTTTGAGAACAAAACGCATCGGAACACAAACAACGGAACATTTCATTGCTATTACAACAATTTTATCATAGTACAAGATATCAAAGTTCAAATAAATAATATTACATAGCGGAAATAAAATAATATCAGAGATTAAAATACAAAGCAACGGAAATTTAGATGTATAAATACAATGTATAGTGGAAAATACATCGACTAGCACAAGTGAATGAATACACGGATACAAAGTGTTCCAAATATAGCTCCAGCTGTAATCCAGGATCCCGTTAAATTGAAATCTAAAAAACCAAAACTTCTGACTGTCTGTGTGGAAAATTAGGGCACCCAGAGTTTAGGTTAAAACAATAAACTCTGAGTCAATCATGGGACTGGTGTGAGAACTAAAACATTTATTAAATCTTTACTTCCAAAGATGGGAAATCATGGGACCATGCTGTATAACACGAAATGGGTTTACTCCACATGAATCTTAGTTTAAACTAAAACAACGCAATGCTTTTTGAGAAAATGAAGCTATTATAAGACTCAGATCCCATCACACAATGCAACGCAAGCCAGAGGATAGAGTTTTACCTTATAATAGCCAAACATGCTTGATACGCTTTAAAACAAATCATTTTTGTTATTCTATAAGTGTATAGTGTCAAAATCAACTTCAAATATAAATGTATCAATCATAAACGGCATAGTACCCCATCCTACTATGTCGCCATACAAGTTCTACAATTAAAACCAAAAAGTCTTGTATTGGAAATGGGATTTCCATCTATGAGTCGAGGAAAGGGATGGCTCCTCACTGATTCGAGACACTGTAGCAAATGCCTCAGGATCCACCCGGAGTGAACCCTGGGAATGGAAGGGCCAGTCCACACTTACTTTAGTGGATTGGTTATTCCTGAACACACGTTTCCTTGTCCTATCGGACCTATCTCTGAGCCACTAGGGACTCAATATCCGAGGCGCCTCGCTATCCATCATCCACATAAGAAAAAAATGTTTGGGTTCCATACCATGACACCACTCCTAGCTAGAAAGAAATGTCGTGCACTCCCAACGGTCCCTCAACCCGTTTTTGACTCATACCGGGTGTGAAGCTCATGAATTAACGCTATACACAAAGCTATGCTAATTAAAGCCGTTCTTTGATCATCATCCACAAGACTCTGCTTTTCAACAAAAGCCTTGATCATTGCATTTTAGCATTCCACATTGACAATCCACGCCATATGACTGATGACTATCAATATATAGCCTCTAAGCTCGTACGTCTCCGAGAAGGGTGTTAAGCAAGAGAATAAATTCTCCGCCACCAAACAAATATATATTTTATAGAAATCAATCAATACAGAATGAAATCCAATGTCAGACACACATCCATTTACAAGTCCGTTCTGGGTTTGAAAGAAACCGAAGGCACCTTATTCCTCATCCCATATGTCCTATACAAGAGAGAGGTCCTCGCATATCTGGTCGATTTCCAAGTACGTCTGGATGATCACCACTTATTACCTTTCTTGGGTGTGCAGCCCAATCAAGATATCTGTAATCATCGAAATGATGTGAAGATTCCCGGTCATCAACCACTGTCTTCATCGTCGATTTTAGTCGCCGTATCAGTTATTCAGAATGGGATAAACTTGGTCTTTCCAAATAACCCGCGTAGTTTATAATCAATAATCAAGTGCTAAAAAAAACACATCATACGCCTCATTCCAATTCAAAATATTCTTTTACTCAAATATCTACATCTTTAGGAAAATGTTCGCGTTAATTCTATCAAAGATAAATTCCTTTAAATTTATTCTTTAATCTTCCTTTTGATATCAATTCAAAGGATTTGATTTTATCTTTTCACAATTCCAAACCAAATTAAGGTTTATCAACTAGTCGGGATTAACGAACTTTATCGTAGTAATCATTTATTTGTTAATCCCAATCCCGACCTCTTCATCCCATGGAGAAAAACTGGTAGTACTCCATATCTAACACCCATGGTGTTATCTGTAAATTTTAATTACCATTTCACGTTCAAATCGGATTAAAGATTTAACTATCGCTTGGAGTAAAACTGGCGATACTCCATTCTCGATCATTTCATGAATTCGATAAATTTAATTATCCCATTTTCATTTCAATCTAATTAAAGATTCATTAAAACTCTCATTCAGTTTTAATCAAAAAAATCATTACTTTATGATTATCCAAATTTTAGGAAATAGATCTTGTCTTTAACTGGGTTAATAACTAATGTCGTTTAAATCATATTTCACGATAAACCCAAATCATATTCCATTAACTATGGAACCTTCATGGAAAACAGATCAATATAAAATCGATATAAATTTTGTATTAGACTAATAATATAAATGGAATAACGGCAAAGCCTTTTAAATTCCATATATAGTAGCGGTCTTCCTTCATAGAAGCTCATCTCGATTATTACCCAATTGAATTCCATTCAATTCCAATTTAATAAACTAAACTAGAAAACTTTATTTGGAAAATTACATTAAATCTTAATAAAAAGATTTACAAATTCCAAGTCATCTCTTTACTGTTAATTGGGTTGAAGAACAAATGTTATTTAAAACACCGTGCACGATAAACCCAAAAATCCAATTCAATTCTAATAAAATATTAATTAATTGGTAAGCTTCTCCAAATCTTATTTAAAAGATTTATTTTCTTCTCGTCAGGGTTTAAGAATGGTGTTATTTAAGACACCATTCACGACAAAGCCAAAATCCAATTTCATATTAAATACAAGGCTCTGAATAAAAATTTATCGGCTTATATTCAATATCAAATTCTGAAACCAACAAATATCGTATTGGGAATAACGATATTTATATCTTCCAAATTCCTCAACAATATCCGTATAAGCGCGGAATCCAATATCGAAATATTTCGGTGATTATTTCCACTCAAATCAATTCCAATTTATATATTTTTTAAAATTCTGGTTATATTAAAACCATTACAAACCAATTTAATAATTTAAAAACCATTAGATTTCTAATCTAGTTAATAACTAGTTCATTTAGATTAAAATATATTTTTATCTTTTCAAAACTTGGAATTTATCAACTGAAATCTTTCCAAATCATTTATTATGATTTTACACAATTTTTTTCCATATTTTTAGTAATTTTATTAAGGCCCTTACAGTTGGTTTCCAATATCGGCCACCGAACTGCATCCATAGCAACCTTTTCTAAAACTGATTTGGACATATTTGAAAATCCAACCGTTAGAATTCAAGTCTCTTATATTCATTGGAAAGCTCTTTTCAATACGAAACCAACGGTTCCGGTTTTAGGAGAATCCGAAGGACAGATCTCCTGTTACATTAATTGGAAGTTAATAGTTGAAATTCGCAAACGGTCGCTGCGCAGCGCATTCTATTCAGGCCATTATATATAAATATAAATATATATATATATAGTCAAGTTTCGTTCAAAACGTATTTTATAAATCGTTTATAAATTTAGTTTAAAATGATTTCAACTTCATTTTCAATTTTAAATCTAAATTGAATATTACATATCATTATAGTATTACAATGATATTATTTTCAAAATATCAGATTTTGAAATCCATTTCCTTTCGATATTCATTATAAAATAAATAAAATCGATAAACAAATCTGTTCGAGTTAAAAATGGTGTATATACTTAACTCGGCTTCCATATTTCAATATTTTCGTGTCCACCCCAAATCAGACACCAAAATCATATTTTGATTCTTTTTTGAATATTATTTTAAAATATTCATTATTTTAAAATATTCGTTATTTCTGAATCAGAATGCAACTCAATCAATTACCAAATAATTTTAGTTATATGGATTTCATACATCACATGCATTCAAAAATAGTGATAAACAACTATTAAAGAATCAATTCACATTCAGAGTGTAATTTACAACTGTTAAGCATTAAATAATTAAATAACGCTTATCATAGTCTGTCGATCCATCGATTGACATATAATTAAATATTGGGATTAGTGTACGTCAAATATCATCCCAATACCCGTGTGTGGTTTTCAAACAACGGTCTATTTAAAATAATCACTGGTTAATAAATTTAACCAGTTCTAATTCAACTTAAATTATTTTCCTAATTAGCCATTTTCACTGTTTAAATTATAAATAGATATTTATAGTTTAATTTCAACTACCAAAAAATAATATTAAATTATTTTTAATATTTTAAAATTTTCAGGATTACAATCAAAACAAAATATAGTCAATTAAATCGTCCATGGTATGTGGATGAGGGAGGTGAGCTAACAGGAACTGTATATAATTTATAATGATTAAAACTAGTAAAAATCTACACTGGCAATTCTATATATTTTTATACATGAATACAATAACATGATAAAATATAATTTAGTGAGAAGGAGTTCTCACGTTGGTTTCCACTCCATCGGTCTTTATTTCTGATTTTTAATACCGCTTGAGTTCAAATTTTCCTAAAATCCAAACTAGATCCATTTCTGTTCTAGTCAGTTCCATTGCGTAGAGTTCGACTTCATGAACGAACTTCGTTTCATCCAATTCTGTTTTGGTTTGAGAAAGTTATCAGTGTTTATACATTAGTGACATGAATTAAATAATTAACTACATAATTAAGTTTAATAATTACTTTTAAACCATCGGCCCCTTCTTCTTCGTTCCTGGAAAAAAGTCAAACCACGCTTGCCAGTAGTTCACCACTGCCGCTCCTCCATGCCAACGATGGACCGCCATCTAAAACCTCCGCCTCGTAGTGCCACGCATCGCCACTCCATGAAGGGAATCCAGCTGAGTTCGACGGCCCTTACAGCGCCAGAAAGCATCTCGAACTTGGCAAGTTCAAGGCATAAATTCGAACAGCTCAGCCTATAAAAATCGATCAAGGCCGTATGCTATTGATGAGCTCAAAAATTTGTATGATTTTCATGTATAATTCATTATACAATTTGTAATATTCGTGGAGAAACCAAGGGATTTAATTTGAACAGTTTTGGCCATTCAAGAAGAGATGGCGGCAGCAACGTTCTGTGCAGTGCTAGGGTTTCTAGGAAAATTTAATTATTTATACCCATTTTTATTTAATATTTTATTCATTTATTTTCAAATCTCAAAGTTTACCGTTTTGAACTCCGAACGAATCCCAACAATGTCGCCCCCAGCAAATACCCCTATTCCGAACACAATGAGATATGTTTCTTAAGCCAATTCGATTGTTTTGATCAGTTTTTGTTAAAATTAAAATATAAATCAATATATATTGAATTTAAATGTACATTTTAATTACCGAGGCCACATACTGACTCCAAAAATTACTGAAAAATGAATCTAGCTATGTTTTGACGATATGGTCCTAACAAAACTAATTTCGTCGAATTTGTAGACCATTTGAATAATGGCCATTTTTTGGTTGATTAAATTTAAACTGAGTTGACAAAACACGTTTAAATTTACCACGCTTACATATTAATTCCAAAAATTATGAAAATTGGAACCTGACAATAATTTGACATTATGGATCCAACAAAAGTCATTTTGTCAAAAATGGAGGTCATTTGCAAAATGGCTATTTTTAAGGGCTATATGTTATATATATATATATATATATATTCCATAGCGACTATTCTGAATTTTAAATTGGACATGACTAACAATTTATAAAATGAAATCTCAGTTTCTTTCATTCGTTAGAAAGATATAGCTAAACAGACCCTAAAGTTTCTTGTTTCACTGAAATCCAATTTATTTTGAATTATGTACATTCATTTAAAGTTTAAAATCGAATTTTCAAACTATTGCGCCATTTCAGGCTCGTTTTATAATTAAAATAAATTTATACGTTCTAACTTCGATTTAATTAAATTTTAAATCGTTAATTCTCAAAATAAATCATTTTAAATTCTTAAAATCTACTAAGTTAGTTAAAATAAAAATTTTAAATTGGTTCAGAAATTTCGGGTTGTTACAATCTCCCCACTTAAAATCTTTTCGTTCTCGAAAAGGAACATAGCTTAAAGTTTTTTAACTAAACAACTCAACTTTCATTCTGGCTTTCATTCTTCAAATTTTCAGTTTTTAAGAATTTTCTAATTTCTCAAAAATTTGGCTAACACCCTAAATTTTTGAATTTTTTTGTCATAACCTCCTTTATACGGGTTGATCGGTAAAACCACATCTTGCCTCACAGGGCCCTCATCAATCCAAAGGAAAAAGTAAAAAGCTAAGCGGCTCATAAAATCATCAAACCCCAATAAATATAGTAAACATGTACCTATTTGACGGGCATACAATTTTATTCCTCTTCTTAGCTTCCATGTTATGACCTGTTCATTATATATACACGTAGATATATGCAATTCCAATCAATTTTCAATTCAGTTCCATATTTGATTCGATTTGGCTTAAATTTAACTTCCATTTTCATATTGGTTTTATTATTTCAATATTTTTATTAGTTGAACTAATAATCATACATCACAATTAGCAATCAATTAGTTGATTAGCTTTTCAAATATATAATTTTCTACATATACTTAAAAGTCATTTTTTTAGTGCCAAATCACAACAAATAAATTCTAACTAAGATTTTGGTTCTCACACCAGTCAGTTGGAAATATATAGATATCCCAATTTTGAAACTCGAACACAAATACTGATGACGCTGCATCAATCATCAGAATCATCTCCTGACAACTAGAGTGTGATTCTATATCCATCCAGTATATTTGAGACTTCGTAAATATGCTAGCTAGGCGTATATGAAACATCTTCATATTCTCGATAGTCCAAATTCAATATAAAATAAAATACTCAAATACGTATAATAAGATATAATTTTCAAATTAAATTTATTTTTATAAATAATACTCTTCAAACTCGTTCTAGGGTATTACTAACCCTATCTCTAACGAGTCATTCTTATAGGATATTACTATTCCTATCTCTGATGAATTCTTTTGTTTGGTTCTAATGTGCCTTGTTCTCGAGCTCTGTAAACCAAAGCTCTGATACCAAATTGAAACGACCCAAACTTCCCCTTACGAGAAAGCCCGGATTGCTTTGAGAACACGATGCATCAGAATATAAACAACAGAACATTTCATTGGTATTTCAAAAATTTCGTCAAAGTACAAGATATCAGAGTTCAAATAAATAATATTACACAACGGAAATAAAATAATACCAGAGATTAAAATACATAACAACGGAAATTTAAATGTATAAATACAATGTATAGTGGAAAATACATTAATTAGCACAAGTGAATGAAATACACGGATAAAAGTTTTCCGAATATAGCTCCAGCTGTAATCCAGGATCTGTTAAATTGAAATCTGCAAAACCAAAACTTCTGACTGCCTATGTGGAAAATTATGGCACCCAGAGTTTAGGTTAAAACAATAAACTCCGAGTCAGTCATGGGACTGGTGTGAGAACTAAAACATTTATTAAATCTTTACTTCAAAAATTGGGAAATCATGGGACCACACTGTATAACACGGAATGGGTTCACTCCACATGAATCTTAGTTTAAACTAAAACAACGCAATGCTTTTTGAGAAAACGAAGCTATTATAAGACTCAGGTCCCATAACACAATGCAACGCAAGCCGGAGAATTGAGTTTTACCTTATAATAGCCAAACATGCTTGGTACACTTTAAAACAAATCAATTTTGTTATTACTATAAGTGTATAGTGTCAAAATCAACTTTGAATAGAAATGTATCCATCATAGACGGCATGGTACCCATCCTACTATGCCGCCAAACTAGTTCTACAATTAAAACCGAAAAGTCTCGTATTGGAAATTGGATTTCCATCTATGAGTCGAGGCAAGTGATGGCTCCTCACTGATTCGAGACACTCTAGCAAATGCCTAAGGATCCCCCACAGTGAATCCTGGGAACGGAAGGGCCGGTCCACACTTACTTTAGTGGATTGGTTATTCCTGATCACACGCTTCTCGGTCCTATCGGACCTATCTCTGAGCCACTAGGGACTCAATATCCAAGGCGCCTCGCTATCCATCATCCACATAAGTAAAAATGTTTGGCCTTTATACCATGACACCACTCCTAGCTAGAAAGAAATGTCTTGCACTCCCAACGATCCCTCAACCCGTTTTTGACTCATACCGGGAGTGAAGCTCGCGAATTAATGCTATACACAAAGCTATGCTAATTAAAGCCGTGCTTTAATCATCATCCACAAGACCCTGCTTTTCAACAAAATCCTTGATCATTGCATTTTAGCATGCCACATTGACACTCCACGCCATACGACTGATGACTATCAATGTATAACCTTTAAGCTCGTACGTCTTAGAGAAGGGTGTTGAGCAAGAGAATAAATTCTCCGCCACCAAACAAATATATATTTAACAGAAATCAATCAATACAGAACGAAATCCAGTGTCAGACACATATCCATTTACATGTCCGTTCTGGGTCTGAATGAAACCAGAGGCACTTTATTCCTCGTCCCTTATGTCCAATAAATGAGAGAGGTCCTTGCATATCTGGTCGGTCTCCAAGTACGTCTGGACGATCACTACTTATTACCTTGTCTTGAGTGTACAGCCCAATCAAGACATCAGTAATCATCCAAACGATGTGAAGATCTACGGTCTTCAACCACTGTCTTCATCGTCGACTTTTAATTGTTATATCAGTTATTCAAAATGGGATAAACCCGGTCTTTCCAAATAACTCATGTATTTTATAATTAACGATCAATTGCTTAAAAAAACATCATACGCCTCATTCCAATTCAGAATATTCTTTTATTCAAATATCCACATCCTTAGGGAAAGGTTCGTGTAACACCCCACCTCCGCTAGGGTCACTCACAAAGGGAATGCACTAGGTTTGGTGAAGCATTATCGAGGTAAACATGTGCAGAAATATTACAAGACAGAACATATATATAAAACAGCGGAAGTAAAACAAATTTCATTACCTTATAAAATAAGGTCTAAAGCCTTTTACATCAGAATACATCAAAACCTGTCTTGCAGTAGTAAAGAAGCATAAAACCTTTTCATAAATTATTCCCCAAATAAAACAGTAAGGTAGCCATAGCCAAGAAAAGTCCAAGCCATGCATGATGACCTTCAAGCAGAGGAAGTCCGAACTAGATAACAGTGTTTCCTCCCTGAAAACCTAGGGGGGGGGGGGAAACGGAAGACAAAGAGGCGAAAGAAAACGGGGTCAGTCATAAAGACTGGTAAGTCCTATCTACTTCCAGCATAAAAACAGGTAAAGGTAACATGACATGCATAAACTGAAAGTAAACATAAGGATGACAACAAGATAGATAAGCTAAACCAAGATAACTGGATGAACTACTGTAGCAAGGTAAACCAAGGTATCATGATAAACTACAGTGTCAAGAATCAAGGTATCACATCGTCAGGTTTCTATCAGGTATACTATCACAAGGTATCTATCATGTATAACATCCCATGGTATCTGTCATGTATATTTGCTCTGCACCTCTCGTACTAGTGTCCCCACCCGCGTCATGTGTTAACTATGAATGTCCCTTTCCCAATGTCATGTAATGGTCCATGTCAACCTGATATATAGCATATGTAGGTTTTCCCAACTCGTATGTTTCTTTCCATGTATAAGTTCAGTCCTTTGCCGTAGGCCATACGGGCTTTCCCATGTAAATCTATACCACCTCAACGTTGTACCATTTTATCCTTGAAGTTGTTTTGTACTGCCACCCTTGATCTAGTTATGTTTTCTTACCATGAACTATCGCGTGTTCACTTAGGATTTATGCCACCTAGGACCACTAGGGATTATGCCACCTAATGATCGTTTCCGTGTCTCGGTTTGGGTTTTGGCCACCTAGGACCACTAGGGATTATGCCACCCGTTAACCACGCCCTTTATCCCACGTATGTATCGTGAATCGTTTTCCATGACTAGACGCACATGTATCTCAATGTGTCACCCGAGTTCCGTGCCAGGGCAAATCAAGAAATACGGAACTCGGTCGGGAGCTTTAAGTCGTCTGCTGATGCAGATATCAAGGTATGTTTTTGTATCCGTGGCTATGGTCCCACGTGACCCCTCCCTCAACTACTGAAAGGAAATCCAAGAAAAATCATGTATGAGAACTACCTCCCGGCCCCACTATAGCCCCACTTTCCTATGGGCCAACCTCACCCTTGACTCGATAGCAAGAACATGGTCTGTTGGGAGTTCTCTGCGTTTCCATTCGCGCACGATTGACTAAAGATGTAGGTAGTCGGCGACGTGCAATCCAGGGCAAAATCAAGTATCGTCGACTCCACGCTAATCCATCCCAGTCTTTAGGTCGCTCGCATAGCAACCAAGTCACACTCTTGGCTCTTCTATCGCAGACCTTAACCTCTGTGAGGCTGGGTTTCATGGACCACCTGCCACCTCACAGAGGGATACCAAGAGTACCCTCACGTACCCCGAAGCTACCGCTTCATCACCCAGTTCGCTGGAGCTTTTTATCCAAGTCAGATAGGTTGCTCCTCCTCGTATACTGAGCGATGACCTACTGTATCAGGTTAATCATCTCTTTATGAACTAGTCCCATGTCCTTAGCTAAGAATTATTACTTAGTTACCCTTAACTAAGGTTTACCACTTAGCTCCTCTTTCCGCTATCCTTGTTAACTACGATTTCCAACCTAGTCCCCTGAGCTAGGGTTTTGTCAAATGGGTTAAGTGTTGTTATCCAAGTTCATGACTTAACCCGCCTACGAATCATGTCAAGATTGGCTAAGTACTCAAGTTCAAGGCTTAGCCCTACAAGTTGGTTAAGTGTACCAAGAAGCTCATGACTTAACCCTATAAAGTCAAATTGGTTAAGTATTTATTTGTCTTAACCCTATCAGATTGTCATGTTAGATTGATTAAGCATAAATTATCTTAATCCCATCAGATTACCGAGTCGGATTGGTTAAGTATGGGTTAACTTAACCCCATCCACTAATCGTATTACAATGGTTAAGCCTAATTTTAAAAGATCTTGTGACTTAACCCTATCAGGTCCACTTATTAGATTGGTTAAGTATAGGTTACTTAACCTCATCAAATCATCATGTATAACTGGTTAAGTATAAGTTACTTAACCCCATTAAATTACCGTGTTAAGTTGGTTAAGTATTGGTTACTTAACCTCATTGAATTACCACGTTTAGATTGGTTAAGTGAAGGATACTTAACCCCATCTAATTACCGTGTTTAGATTAGTTAAGTATGGATTACTTAACCTCATCGAATTTACCGTGTTTAGATTAGTTAAGTGTGGATTACTTAACCCCATCTAATTACCAAGTCGGATTAGTTAAGCATAAATTACTTAACCGCATCCCCTAATTGTCTTGTATGGTTAAGTGTCATTAAGAAATCAAGCCCGGTCCCACTTAACCTACCCATTCGTGTCATATCGGTTAAGTGTCATTA
Source organism: Allium sativum (assembly GCA_030737875.1). Taxonomy (NCBI): domain Eukaryota; kingdom Viridiplantae; phylum Streptophyta; class Magnoliopsida; order Asparagales; family Amaryllidaceae; genus Allium; species Allium sativum. The sequence goes on along the minus strand of CM060925.1, from coordinate 69,366,470 downwards.
GTCAAATTTACTTAACCTTATCATGTGGCATTAATTTAATTAATGCACTCTCAACCTCTCACATTAGACCTTGTTGTGGTTACTAGTTAAGCCGGGCGGGTCCGGGTAGTTTTACACCACAACCTAGTCTAACCTCGGGTCTTAAGCGCGACATGACCAACTTCTCACATTGGATCCTATTGTTTGTAGCCACTAGTTAAGCCGGGCGGATCCGGGTAGATTTATGCTACAAACTCAACCCAATCTCGAGTTGGCCACTTTCATGTTTGGTCTAGTGTCTTTTTACACTTACAACCCACCCATGTCTAGTTCAAGTTCCATGTTTTCCCACGTGTCATGACCATATTTAAATGTATCATGAATGTCATGTTCTCATGTAAGCCCCATGTCAAGTTTTTCATGTCATACCCACGTTTTTCCTAAGCTACCCAAACGTATTTCCAACCCAAGTGGAAGTGAGTCACATAGTAGGGTATTATGCCAACATATTGGCCACAAACATGCATAGTATCATAAGGGAATTTAGCCACAAACATGCATAGTATCATAAGGGAATTTGGCCACAAGCATGCATAGTTTCATAAGGAAATTTGGCCACAAGCATGCATAGTATCATAAGTGAATTTGGCCACAAACATGCATGATACATAAGGGGTTTGGGTTCATTTACATGCATAAGCCCCAAAGTCAAGTCCTTGCCAATGTTTTCACAAGTCAAGTGGTTCCCAAAGGTTCATGCTAACATTCCATGGATAAAGATTCAAACTTGCAAGATATACTAGGTTAAACATAACATAAGTGGTATGATTTAGTCACTAAGCATAGCCCAAAGTCATAGGTTCAAGCAAAAGAGACATGACAAGGTTCATATAGGCTAGCATACTTATGTTTCATCACATTTTATCCCATGTCACATTAGAACCACCGTTAGAATCTACAAGTAGCTAGAACTTACATAGTGAGGCTTAGGAAAGGATCATGCATCATCTTGACGAAGAAAGGTGGCTCCTTTGTCGAAGGATCGTCATGGAATTTGCGTAGCAACGTTGATCCCTCCTCGATTTGGTGTAGAAAGCTTGCACCTTTTGATTTGAACCCGATTTGAATGCATAGTCTCTAGGAATGGGAGATGGAGGCCATGATCACTTGGCATTTGGGCAGCACTTCGTGGCATGAGTGATTTGTGAGGGTTTAGGGTAGGCTTAGGGGTCTTTTTATAGAGATTAGGAGTAGTTTAGGCCGTAGGATAAACCCTAGGATAGATCTGAACCCTCAAAAATCGTCACAAGCCTCCAAAACAGGACCCAGGAGCTAAAACAGGTGCACCAGGCCGACCTGGCCGACCAGGTAGGTCGACCCCCAGGTCGACCCTGGGGTCGACTCTATAGTCGACCTAGTCCCCACCAGGTCGACCCCCAGGTCGACCTGGTTCTGGCGGGATTTTTACCGCCTAGCCTGTTTTTTGTGTTTTTGAAATCTGTTTTGAATTCTGATTTTTCGTGAAACTTCCAAAGGCCATATCTCAGCCATACGGACTCCGATTTACGAAATTTCGGACTTTGTTTCGCGTATTTTTCCGAGACGAACGCAATGGCACAGCCCGTTTCTCCTGATTCATATTTTATATTTTAATTCTGCCTTGATTCTTGTTTTAACCCGTTGTTAAATTTCGGGTTGTTACATTCTCCCCTCCTTTAAGGATTTCTTCCCTGAAATCTCCAAGTTAGGAAGAACGCATCCTACCATCCATCATCCATCTACTCAAAACATCATCCACAGGCAAACATTGTCCTTAGACGATTTCTAATGCCATATGAACATATGCAAAACGTGTGTGTATATGCTCCTTAGCTAATGCTAATGATCAGGCCTGAATGATCTTTCTAATGCAAAATATGTTTAGTGCCATGAGTCCAACATGTATGCAAATAGTCCTAGTCATATAAGTACTATATGCGTGCACAAACATTCATTCATATGCAACATCCGCATGATAACACATTCAATTTCATCCATAAACAAGTATAAATACTCGTGCATATGCAACGTGAAATGTGCCTGAGTCGATCTAGTATCAAGTGTGTATTCGCGCATCCACGAGCAACCACTTGCAACCATTTGCAACCATATCAAACATAACACGTTTCAAATACATGTTTACATCCATAGAGTTCTATCTAAGGTTCCCAAGATGAGATCGAGGAGATAAACAAGACAAACTCCTTACGGGGTTTGTAACAGAAACAGGACCGAGAGGATATCCACCAAGCGATAGCGTGCAAGCAAGCTCTACAGGTGGACCAAGGATCAAAGATGTACCCTTAAAAAGAGACATGATGCGCGCGTCTAAGCCGCAATTCCTTGAGCTTAATTCCATTCTGCCTTGACCGCCTTTTGACTTCATGATTTCGTAGCTCCTTGATTCCTATTTCCAAGGTATGAGTCGGAACTCATTTCGTTGTCGCCTCTCGTTCCACTTTCACTTATTCTTTCCCTAGTATACTTGGCTCAACCATATTTGCGTACTCATGCAAGCTCTCCAAAATTCACTAGTGAATTCTGGATCTCGTTTACCGATGCCAATCTGTAACACCCCGCAAATTCTATAACTGTGAAATTAACAAATTAAAGTATAATTAATCTGAAATCAAAGAACTAAGGGAAACGGGATACGCCATTGCGTTCGTCTCGGAGAAATACACGAAATAGAGTCCGAGTTTTCGAAAAAAGGAGTCCGTATGAAGAAGATATGGCCTTCGGAAGTTTGAGAATTAAATTTAAAATTCAAACAGAATAAAATAATTAAAAATCGGGCCCAATGGGCCAGGGCGGATAAACACCCGCCTAGGCCACCCAGGTCGACTGGGCTGTCGACCTGGGCTACCCATGTCGACAGGGCTGTCGACAGCCCTGTCGACAGGGGTGTCGACCTGGTCGAGCCCAGCCAACCTGGCTGGCCAGGTCTGTGTTTGGCCGATTTTCTGTGGTCTGCTTTGTCACTAGGGCTAGGTGGCAAGTTTTAATTGGTCTCTCTATCGAATGAATGGCTACGATCAATCCAAGCAACATCAATGGTCCTAATCAGTTCCTAACCTCTATATAAACAACCCTAGACTAAACCCTAATCTATTCATTCAAAAATAAGAACATAGCCGCCATGTTGCTAAGGAACGACTAGGAGTAGCCACCAAATTGGAGAGAGGATTAGGAGGAAGATTCTAAAGCTTAAAGCAACCTAAACAAATCAATTCAACAAAGGAATTTGCGTCTTCAATCCCTAAATTAGAGAATTCATCACACCATTGTAAGTAGAGTATTACTTTGGTATGAATAAACAATTGTGTTGGTTTGTATGCTTGAATTGTGGCAATAAAGTAATTCATATTTGTGCGTTCTTATCAATTTGAAATATTATATACGTTTGGATATTTATGAATTATGTTATTCATTATAAAGAACTACATGCGGTAGTTCTATGCAAGTATACGTTTGGAATATTTCGCAAATTATGTAATCCATGTTGAAGCTACATGTATGTAGTTGATTTAAATTCATGCAAGTTTGGGGTTTGCTTCTATGCCACCATGATGTATATTTTTTGTGCATAAATCATGTTGTAAGTAATTGGAACAAGTTTGGTTATTATCCATATGAAATTATGTTGAGAATTTGGCATTATGTATTAAGCCATGCTTTTGTACTAGAAAACCTATTTGCAAATTTATGAATATGGCTAGGCTATGAATAATATTTGGCATAATTAAAATCCATGATTTAGTCTATCTTGTTTACAAGAATTATATGATGACATATGTGGTACATGGCTAGGTTAGGTTCAAAAGGTCCCTTTTTGTAAGTTTACATGGCTAAAGTAAGAATCATGATTTCATGTTAGAAATATTTATGCCACGGTTATGTGAACAAATTTAACTATACTTATGCCATGCTTATGTTTGATATTATGCCATGCTTATGTTTGACATTATGCCATGCTTATGCTAGAAATATTTATGCCATGCTTATGTTTGACATTATGCCTAAATAAAAATATAGGTTCATGTGACAATAATGATATCTCAATTACAAGTTCACATGCTTTGATTCATGTCACCTATACTACCACTATGCAAGTACACCAGTTTCTATTTTGTATTTCCGACGTCGTATTGCAAGTTCATGCGCTCACATTCCCCTCTTTGTGTATGTAATTACGCTTTAAGCCTCCCCTTTTCGCATGGCTAATTTGGGCTTTAAAAGGCTAAGCCCAATATATATAAACGGACGTGTAAAACGGGGGAAAATAACGTTGGGTTAAATTACTAATGAATGAAAATATAAAATAGAAGGGCCCAAGTTCAAGTATGGGTTGGGCCCATGATTGGTGTAACTTTTACACCATTAACTTAATAATGGGCCGCAAATATTTACATATAAGAAATAAAGAAGAATGACAAAATATGTAAATGTAGAAAATACGATATGTTTAACCCGAGGTTGGATTGAGTTGTGATGTAAACCTGCCCGGAACCGCCCGGCTGTCCAGTAGTCACATCAATACCTATCCAATGTGGGAGGTTAAACATGGAGCCCAGCAAGGACCCGAGGTTAGACTGAGTTGTGGCGTAAGACTGCCCGGAACCAACCGGCAACAGGCAGCCACAACAATACCTGTCTAATGTGAGAGGTCAGGGCCTTAATAAGACAATTAAGGCTGAGTCAGGATTGATAGGATTAAGTGAACTAAAGACTTAATCAAAATGGAACATGCTAAACAAAACGGACTGGTGGGGGTTAGGTTAGAAAACACTTAACCAACTTAGCATGTTGGCTAGAGATAGAAAACCTAGTAACGGGGGACCCTTTTCAGCAGTAACCCTAAAAGGTGTATCAGGATACCCTGAAACTAGGCAGGGTGGGGCACGATTACTGGGCTGATTGTAAGAGGTCAAAGCGACGGCGGTGGTGTAGCAGTGTAGGTTCTAACGGAGTGCGGGCGTGCACACACTCCGGCGCAGAAAAATAAGGCACTGGACACCAGTAGCATACCTGTGCACTCTAAGGTTGTGTCGGGTTGACACTATGGGACTTGATACACCCCATGGTGGGACCAGCATAGGTAACTACAACATCGGGGGCCGTAAGACACATGTAACTATGCGAGTAGGAGCCGATCATCATAGAATGGATCACATCACCCTGATTATGGGTGCCAGTTGGAAACTAGTTTATATGGGTTCAGAGATCAACATGGGGTACGATAGTATATTCGACCCTAGTCAACTTAACCAAGTTTATAGTGCATGCCCACTTCTTGTTTATACTTATCATACCCAGTTCTTTATTCATAGACAAAATAGTACTAGACTTACTCAGGCTTTATGTCTGACTCTACTTTTCTTTCGTCTTCTTTCTTCCGTTTCCCCCCCCCCCCCCCCCAAGGTCCTCAGGGAGGGAACACAGCAGCTTGACCAACCTCAACATCCAGCTTGAAGAAGAGAAATGTATTGCTTGGACTTTCTTGTTTTGAACTATGGCTTTGGACAATCCACTATGGGGCTTTTGCAGTTTATCTATGTTTTATTTATGCTTCTTTAAATAATGTACTCAAGACAGATTATGAAAGTGTTATGTTATGTTTTTGGGAAAGGATGTTGTTGTAACACGTATTTGACTTTATGAAATAAAGTTTGTTGTTCTTCCGCTGTTTACAAATATGTGTTCTTATATCTGTCTTGTATATCTGTGACTTGTACTTATAAACCTCCACCAAAATTAGGGCATTCCCTTTGAGAGTGACCCTAACGGAGGTGGGGTGTTTCACAATCCATGTTACCACGTGCACTTACTAGGGTGGTTCCTATAACCCATGCTCAAGTGGAATGAACCATCCGTCTTATTGGCGGACGTTACTCGATTGGATCAGAGATTTTCGATAAATGCATCAAGAGATTCTAGGTAACTAACCATGACAGAACCCAAAAGGTTACACGAGACTTCGAAGGTTTTACCGAAGCAAGCCAAGAGTCTGACTACCCTCTTTTCAAAACCGAGAATGGTATCCCTTACTGGATAACCACTTTACCCCTAGAATACATCCATAACTCAACAATAGAAGCATTGCTTCTAATCTCAACACTTGGCATAGACGTTCTCAAATCCAACAAGTCATGAACAAATGGACCGACTCTCCAACCAGATTTTTGGACTAAAGTGGGATATTTTACCATACTAGTACTAAGGTGCAGAGACTTAACTATCGAAGCAGACTTACATGATGCGATGATCAAAACAAAGTCTAGACGGGATGATAGAAAAGAAAGGCTAAGCCTTTAACAGAAACAATACCATCCCCCTTAGGTACACTAGGAGTGAGAGCATACAATTGCCCTCTCGCTGATCTTGTCCTTGCCTTCCTTTGTGGGTCAAGCCATACCAACAAGTTGCTTATTCTTAAGCTCGTGTCCTTTATCCTTGCTCTTATTATCCTTTCTTATAACTTCAGTAACAGGTCTCTCGAGAACTTCCTCCATCGCACGGGAAAACACTTACGTAGCTAGACAAGGATTAGTCGCAGTTAAAACTACTGTGACTACATATGGAGGAAAGAAAGGAAAAGAGGTTCAATCAAGGAAACAAAGGATGGTGCTAATGGCTTTTGGGGAATAGCCTTTAAAAACAAAATTTTCTTGAAAAATGCTTCTTTTTAAACGGTTTTTCAAATAGTTTTCAGAAGGTTTTAAAAACTTTTGCCCAGTCTGGTAACCTTCTGCTCTGATACCAAATGTAACACCCCACCTCCGCTAGGGTCACTCACAAAGGGAATGCACTAGGTTTGGTGAAGCATTATCGAGGTAAACATGCGCAGAAATATTACAAGATAGAACATATATATAAAACAGCGGAAGTAAAACAAATTTCATTACCTTATAAAATAAGGTCTAAAGCCTTTTACATCAGAATACATCAAAACCTGTCTTGCAATAGTAAAGAAGCATAAAACCTTTTCATAAATTATTCCCCAAATAAAATAGTAAGGTAGCCAAAGCCAAGAAAAGTCCAAGCCATGCATGATGACCTTCAAGCAGAGGAAGTCCGAACTAGATAACAGTGTTTCCTCCCTGAAAACCTGGGGGGGAAACGGAAGACAAAGAGGCGAAAGAAAACGGGGTCAGTCATAAAGACTGGTAAGTCCTATCTACTTCCAGCATAAAAACAGGTAAAGTTAACATGACATGCATAAACTGAAAGTAAACATAAGGATGACAACAAGATAGATAAGCTAAACCAAGATAACTGGATGAACTACTGTAGCAAGGTAAACCAAGGTATCATGATAAACTACGGTGTCAAGAATCAAGGTATCACATCGTCAGGTTTCTATCAGGTATACTATCACAAGGTATCTATCATGCATAACATCCCATGGTATCTATCATGTATATTTGCTCTGCACCTATCGTACTAGTATCCCCACCCGTGTCATGTGTTAACTATGAATGTCCCTTGCCCAATGTCATGTAATGGTCCATGTCAACCTGATATATAGCATATGTAGGTTTTCCCAACTCGTATGTTTCTTTCCATGTATAAGTTCAGTCCTTTGACGTAGGCCGTACGGGCTTTCCCATGTAAATCTATACCACCTCAACGTAGTACCATTTTATCCTTGAAGTTGTTTTGGACTGCCACCCTTGATCTAGTTATGTTTTCTTACCATGAACTATCGCGTGTTCACTTAGGATTTATGCCACTTAGGACCACTAGGGATTATGCCACCTAATGAACATTTCCGTGTCTCGGTTTGGGTTTTGGCCACCTAGGACCACTAGGGATTATGCCACCCGTCAACCACGCCCTTTATCCCACGTATGTATCGTGAATCGTTTTCCATGACTAGACGCACATGTATCTCAATGTGCCACCCGAGTTCCGTGCCAGGGCAAATCAAGAAATATGGAACTCGGTCGGGAGCTTTAAGTCGTCTACTGATGCAGATATCAAGGTCTGTTTTTGTATCCATCGCTATGGTCCCACGTGACCCCTCCCTCAACTACTAAAAGGCAATCCAAGAAAAATCATGTATGAGAACTACCTCCCGGCCCCACTATAGCCCCACTTTCCTATGGGCCAACCTCACCCATGACTCGATAGCAAGAACATGGTCTGTTGGGAGTTCTTTGCCTTTCCGTTCGCGCACGATTGACTAAAGATGGTAGGTAGTCGGCGACGTGCTATCCAGGGCAAAATCAAGTATTGTCGACTCCACGCTAATCCATCCCAGTCTTTAGGTCGCTCGCATATCAACCAAGGCATACTCTTGGCTCTTCTATCGCAGACCTTAACCTCTGTGAGGTCGGGTTTCATGGACCACCTGCCACCTCACAGAGGGATACCAAGAGTACCCTCATGTACCCCGAAGCTACCGCTTCGTCACCCAGTTCGCTGGAGCTTTTTATCAAAGTCAGATAGGTTGCTCCTCCTCGTATACTAAGCGATGACCTACCGTATCAGTTTACTCATCTCTTTATGAACTAGTCCCATGTCCTTAGCTAAGAATTATTACTTAGTTACCCTTAATTAAGGTTTACCACTTAGCTCCTCTTTCCGCTATCCTTGTTAACTACGATTTCCAACCTAGTCCCCTGAGCTAGGGTTTTGTCAAATGGGTTAAGTGTTGTTATCCAAGTTCATGACTTAACCCGCCTACGAATCATGTCAAGATTGGCTAAGTACTCAAGTTCAAGGCTTAGCCCTACAAGTTGGTTAAGTGTACCAAGAAGCTCATGACTTAACCCTATAAAGTCAAATTGGTTAAGTATTTATTTGTCTTAACCCTAACAGATTATCATGTTAGATTGATTAAGCATAAATTATCTTAATCCCATCAGATTATCGAGTCGGATTGGTTAAGTATGGGTTAACTTAACCCCATCCACTAATCGTATTACAATGGTTAAGCCTAATTTTAAAAGGTCTTATGACTTGACCCTATCAGGTCCACTTATTAGATTGGTTAAGTATAGGTTACTTAACCTCATCAAATCATCATGTATAATTGGTTAAGTATAAGTTACTTAACCCCATTAAATTATCGTGTTAAGTTGGTTAAGTATTGGTTACTTAACCTCATTGAATTACCACGTTTAGATTGGTTAAGTGAAGGTTACTTAACCCCATCTAATTACCGTGTTTAGATTAGTTAAGTATGGATTACTTAACCTCATCGAATTTACCGTGTTTAGATTAGTTAAGTGTGGATTACTTAACCCCATCTAATTACCAAGTCGGATTAGTTAAGCGTAAATTACTTAACCCCATCCCCTAATTGTCTTGTATGGTCAAGTGTCATTAAGAAATCAAGCCCGGTCCCACTTAACCTACCCATTCGTGTCATATCGATTAAGTGTCATTAGTCAAATTTACTTAACCTTATCATGTGGCATTAATTTAGTTAATGCACTCTCAACCTCTCACATTAGACCTTGTTGTGGTTACTAGTTAAGCCGGGCGGGTCCGGGTAGTTTTACACCACAACCTAGTCTAACCTCGGGTCTTAAGCGCGACATGACCAACTTCTCACATTGGACCCTATTGTTTGTAGCCACTAGTTAAGCCGGGCGGGTCCGGGTAGATTTATGCTACAAACTCAACCCAACCTTGAGTTGGCCACTTTCATGTTTGGTCTAGTGTCTTTTTACACTTACAACCCACCCATGTCTAGTTCAAGTTCCATGTTTTCCCACGTGTCATGACCATATTTAAATGTATCATGAATGTCGTGTTCTCATGTAAGCCCCATGTCAAGTTTTTCATGTCATAACCACGTTTTTCCTAAGCTACCCAAACGTATTTCCAACCCAAGTGGAAGCAAGTCACATAGTAGGGTATTATGCCAACATATTGGCCACAAACATGCATAGTATCATAAGGGAATTTGGCCACAAACATGCATAGTATCATAAGGAAATTTGGCCACAAGCATGCATAGTTTCATAAGGAAATTTGGCCACAAGCATGCATAGTATCATAAGTGAATTTGGCCACAAACATGCATGATACATAAGGGGTTTGGGTTCATTTACATGCATAAGCCCCAAAGTCAAGTCTTTGCCAATGTTTTCACAAGTCAAGTGGTTCCCAAAGGTTCATGCTAACATTCCATGGATAAAGATTCAAACTTGCAAGATATACTAGGTTAAACATAACATAAGTGGTATGATTTAGTCACTAAGCATAGCCCAAAGTCATAGGTTCAAGCAAAAGAGACATGACAAGGTTCATATAGGCTAGCATACTTATGTTTCATCACATTTTATCCCATGTCACATTAGAACCACCGTTAGAATCTACAAGTAGCTAGAACTTACATAGCGAGGCTTAGGAAAGGATCATGCATCATCTTGACGAAGAAAGGTGGCTTCTTTGTCGAAGAATCGTCATGGAATTTGCGTAGCAACGTTGATCCCTCCTCGATTTGGTGTAGAAAGCTTGCACCTTTTGATTTGAACCCGATTTGAATGCATAGTCTCTAGGAATTGGAGATGGAGGCCATGATCACTTGGCATTTGGGCAGCACTTCGTGGCATGAGTGATTTGTGAGGGTTTAGGGTAGGCTTAGGGGTCTTTTTATAGAGATTAGGAGTAGTTTAGGCCGTAGGATAAACCCTAGGATAGATCTGAACCCTCAAAAATCGTCACAAGCCTCCAAAACAGGACCCAGGAGCCAAAACAGGTGCACCAGGCCGACCTGGCCGACCAGGCAGGTCGACCCCCAGGTCGACCCTGGGGTCGACTCTATAGTCGACCTGGTCCCCACCAGGTCGACCCCCGGGTCGACCTGGTTCTGGCGGGATTTTCCCCCCTAGCCTGTTTTCTGTGTTTTTGAGATCTGTTTTGAATTCTGATTTTTCGTGAAACTTCCGAAGGCCATATCTCAGCCATACGGACTCCGATTTACGAAATTTCAGACTCTATTTCGCGTATTTTTCTGAGACGAATGCAATGGCATAGCCCGTTTCTCCTGATTCGGATTTTATATTTTAATTCTGCCTTGATTCTTGTTTTAACCTGTTGTTAAATTTCGGGTTGTTGCAGTTCGCATTAATTTTATGAAAGATAAATTCCTTTAAATTTATTCTTTAATCTTCCTTTTGATATCAATTCAAAGGATTTGATTTTATCTTTTCACAATTCCAAACCAAATTAAGGTTTATCAACTAGTCGGGATTAGCGAACATTACCGAAGTTATCATTTATTTATTAATACCAATCCCAACCTATTTATCCCATGGAGCAATACTGGTAGTGCTCCACATCTAACACACACGGTGTTAACGGTAAATTTTAATTACCATTTCACGTTCAAATCTAATTAAAGATTTAACTATCGCCTGGATTAAAACTAGCGGTGCTTCATTCTCAATCATTTTATGAATTCGATAAATTCAATTGTCCCATTCTCATTTCAATCTAATTAAAGATTCATTAAAACTCTAGTTCAGTTTTAATCACAAAAATCATTACTGTATGATTATCTAAATTTTAGGAAATAGATCCTGTCTTTAACTGGGTTAAAGAACTAATGTCGTCTGAAACACTGTTCACGATAAACTCGAATCATCTTCCATTAACTATGGAATCTTCATGGAAAACAGATCAATATATAATCGATATAAATTTCCGCATTAGAATAATAATATAAATGGAATATGTTGAGGCAAGATTTTAATCGATGCCAATATATAAAGTTGCAATGAAGATCATTTCATAGAGATACGGTTTTATATATATTTTTACTTTGAGTCATGTTAGAAATATGTTAAAATCTATCCTCAAAGTATAACACGAATGCTCATATCTTCGTTGCTGAAATCTGTAAATTTGAGGAATTGAAAAGTCATAGAAAAAGCCCAAATGGTCTAGGCTCCGACCGGGAAAGAGTGCAGAGTGATATAGACTATGGACCGAGGTCTTCTGGTCCACAACCAGAAAACGGTCGACCGCCTTAAAAGGACCGGTCGATCGGTTTTACTGTGTATGCACATAACGGCTATTTTTTTGATTCTTTAAATTTCCAGAGAGTTGACCAGTCGACTGGTGATTTTCAACCAGTCGACCGGTCCCGAACAGCAAGCCTTTTTATGAAGGGTTGCTTCCATTCATCAAGAGTTTTCTCTTTAATTTTCAATGGAAATGGATGCAATCTTTTGTAGAAACTCTTCATGAAGGAATGCAACTATTCTATACTATAAATAGACTTGAAATCATACTTTCAAATCACCGATTCTTTCTCTAGTTTCTGATCATACTTTCTAAATACTCTTGCATTCTAAAAGCTCTCCAAATTCAAATACTTGTTGAATCCTTGAATCAATTTAATATCATTTGATTCAACAAGCATTCTACTTCCTTAAATCTACGCATTCAAAGTATATACTCGAGGATAAGATTATAGGAAGGGTGTACTACAAGTGACTAGTCCGTGTATTGAAGACACAATATATAGTCAACCATCAACTACTTTGTATTGAAATTCCGGTAAGCCTGTAGCCGTTCAAATCAGGTGGGTAAGCTTGTGGCCTGTGAAATCAAGTGGGTAAGCTTATGGCCCGTGAAATCAAGTGGGTAAGCTTGTGGCCCGTGAAATCAAGTGGGTAAGCTTGTAGCCCGTGAAATCAAGTGGTGTGTTGTGAACCTGTTCCTCCGGGTGAAGCGAGGTTGTTGATTAGTGAAATTCCAGAGAGAGGTCTAGGACTGAAGTAGGACGGTGCTCCGAACCAGTATAAAAAGCCCTGGTGTGATTTTTCTATTACTGCATTTACTTATCTGTGATATTGCTACTGTGATATATTTCTTAGTATATATCATATATTCCGCATATCCATATTACTGATCCTGCCTAAAGTCGTCTATCGACACTTTCAATTGGTATCAGAGCAGGTCATCTCATAACTGTAACACAGTTATTTGATATATTCTAGTAATATGGCAAATAACGCAAGCACTAGTAACACCACTTACACAGAAGGTCAGTCAACACAAAGGCCTCCTTTCTTTAATGGCCTAAACTATAGCTATTGAGCAACACGTATGGATTTTTATATGCAATCAACAAGTTATGATGCTTGGAATGCTACTCAGAAAGAAATAGTCAATCCAACAACTGAGTATGCAGAATGGATAGCTGCTGAGAAAACCGCAGCTACTGTAAATGCAAAAGCAATAAATATGTTGTTTTGTGCATTAGATCAAAACGAATATAACCGTGTTAGTATCTATACCTATGCATATCAAATGTGGAAAACGCTAAAAACCACTCATGAAGGTACTAACAAGGTTAAACAAGCAAAAATAGCTTTGTTAAAAAGTCAATTTCAAAATTTCAAAATGAAGCCGAATGAAACAATCAATGAGATGTATTCAAGGTTTCAAACCATTCATCATGCTCTTATCGGTTTAGGACAAAAATATTCTGATTTTGATGTAGTTTCAACAGTCCTACATTCACTGACTAATGAATGGGAAGGAAAAGTATTAGCAATAGAAGAAGCTAATGATCTTTCCACCATGAAGCCAGATGAATTGATAGAAAATCTTATGTCCTATGAAGCAAACTTGCAGGCTCGAAAAGAACAAAATGAAGAAAAGAAAATTGTAGCTTTTCATGCTGAGAAAGATGAAGATGTCTCAGATTCCGAAGATGAGGATCTAGCATTCATTGTAAAAGGATTCAAAAAATTCTTAAAGCAATGAAAAGCTAGTCGATACAACAGAAAGAAGTTCGGATCAAATAAGTCATCATCATCAAATGTAGAATGCTTTAACTGTCATAAGAAGGAACACATGCAAAAGGATTGTCCAGAACAAAAGAAGAAGACAGAAAATGACAAGTTCAAACACAAAAAGGACAAGTCAAAGAAACGGGCATTCTCAGTGACATGGGATGATTTAGACTCATCTTCATCTAATAGTGAAAGTGACTCAGACAATGAACAAGCTAATATATGCTTTATGGCTAAAGAAGATGAGGTACAAATTCCGACTTTTGAAGAAATTCTAGATATAAATGCTGAGTTAATGTATAAATTTAAAGATGTAAAACGACAATGCAAGCAAGCTCAAGCTAATTTAAGTAGAGCAGAATTTGAACGAGATATGTTAAAAGACGAGAAGAAAATATTAGAGAAGGAACTTGAAAAAGCTCAAGAATCATCATCTAATATTGATTCTCAACTATCTATTTTGAGTCAAGAAATTGAAACTCAAAAAGAGAAAAATGATGCTCTAACTACCGAAAATCATGAGCTTAAGGCAAAAGTCAAGATGTTAGACCTTGAAAAAGCTAGTTTACAAACAAAGTTAGACGACATTACTCAAAATGTTTCTAACTTTAACAAAGTCCGAGAAATTTTGACAAAAATTATTGAAAGTTCACAAACTGCTACAAATAAATAAGGTTTGGGATATAAGAAACAAGTTATCAAGAAACATCTTGGTAAAAGAAAAAGGAAAAATAAGGAAGTACGAGAAACTAAAGCTAAGAAAAATCTTAGTTTATTATATTCCAAACCAAAACCGATTGTGAAATTTCAAAAGAAGAATGTCAAATCTATAAAAATGTGGGTTCCTAAAACAAATAACAATTTGATTACGAACAAGTACATTCAAATTTTTTTGAGTTCTGTGCATCATAATCCAAATTATGTATATAAAGGGATACCGGACCCGTATGGGTTTGGACTCCTAAGACCTAACTCTTAGGACCCCATAAAAAGTGGGTACCATGGACTTAATTGTATTTTTTGTAGGTCCCACTTAAGAAAAGAGGAAAGTGGATATTGGACTAAAGGTGCTATAATTATTTGTATTCTATACTACTCTCGATTACTATGCTTATTATGGTATTTATTCTTTTTAATCGATGACAAAGGGGGAGAAATATGTTCTCTTATGATTATTCATATCATTCATGTTACATATACTATCATTTAAAATTATGTGCTTAACATGGTAATAGTATATGTGTGCTAACATTTGTTAATGCAGGAAACAAAAGGTAAGATTATTTATATTATGAACTAACAAATGTTGCAGAAATTCAGAGGGAGCTTTATATTCAGAGGGAGAAAATCCAAGGTGTTGTCATCAATCAAAAAGGGGGAGAATGTTGAGGCAAGATTTTGATCGAGGCCAATATATAAAGTTGCAATGAAGATCATTTCATAGAGATAAGGTTTTATATATATTTTTACTTTGAGTCATGTTAGAAATATGTTAAAATATATCCTCAAAGTATAACACGAATGCTCATATCTTCGTTGCTGAAATCTGTATATTTGAGGAATTGAAAAGTCACAGAAAAAGCGAAAACGGACCAGGCTCCGACCGGGAAAGAGTGCAGAGTGATATAGACTATGGACCGAGGTCCTCTGGTCCATAGCCAAAAAACGGTCGGCCGCCCAAAAAGGACCGGTCGACCGGTTTTACTGTGTATGCACATAACGACTATTTTTTTGATTCTTTAAGTTTCCAGAGAGTTGACCAGTCGACTGGTGATTTTCAACCAGTCGACCGGTCCCGAACAGCAAGCCTTTTTTATGAAGGGTTGCTTTCATTCATCAAGAGTTTTCTCTTCAGTTTTCAATGGAAACGGATGCAATCTTTTGTAGAAACTCTTCATGAAGGAATGCAACTATTCTATACTATAAATAGACTTGAAATCATACTTTCAAATCACCGATTCTTTCTCTAGTTTCCGATCTTACTTTTTAAATACTCTTGCATTTTAAAAGCTCTCCAAATTCAAATACTTGTTGAATCCTTGAATCAATTTAATATCATTTGATTCAACAAGCATTCTACTTCCTTAAATCTACGCATTCAAAGTATATACTCGAGGATAAGATTATAGGAAGGGTGTACTACAAGTGACTAGTCCGTGTATTGAAGACACAATATATAGTCAACCATCAACTACTTTGTATTGAAATTCCGGTAAGCCTGTAGCCGTTCAAATCTGGTGGGTAAGCATTTGGCCTGTGAAATCAAGTGGGTAAGCTTGTGGCCCGTGAAATCAAGTGGGTAAGCTTGTAGCCCGTGAAATCAAGTGGTGTGTTGTGAACTTGTTCCTCCGGGTGAAGCGAGGTTGTTGATTAGTGAAATTCTAGAGAGAGGTCTGGGACTGGACGTAGGACGGTGCTCCGAACCAGTATAAAAGGCCCTGGTGTGATTTTTCTATCACTGCATTTACTTATCTGTGATATTGCTACTGTGAGATCTTTCTTAGTATATATCATATATTCCGCATATCCATATTACTGATTCTGCCGAAAGTTGTCTATTGACACTTTCAGAATAACGGCAAAGCCTTTTAAATTCCATATATAGTAGCGGTCTTCCTTCACAGAAGCTCATCTCGATTATTATCCAGTCGAATTCAATTCAATTCCAATTTAGTAAACTAAATTGGAAAACTTTACTTTGGAAATTTTACATTAAAATTTAATAAAAAGATTTATAAATTCCAAGTCATGTCTTCACTGTTAACTGGGTTAAAGAAGAAATGTTATTTAAAACACCGTTCACGATAAACCCAAAAATCCAATTTCAATTAAATATTAACTAATTGGTAAACTTCTTTAAATCTTATTTCAAAGATTTATTCTTTTCTCATCAGGGTTTAAGTACGGTGTTATTTAAGACACCATTCACGACAAACCCAAAATCCAATTTCATATTAAATACAAGGCTCTGAATAAAAATTTATCAGCTTATATTCAATATCAAATTCTGAAACCAACAAATATCGTATTGGGAATAACGATATTTATATCTTCCAAATTCCTCAACAATATCCGTATAATCACGGAATCCAATATCGAAATATTCCGGAGATTATTTCAATTCAAATCCATTCCAATTTATATATTGGAAAATTCTGGTTATATTAAAACCATTACAAACCCAATTTATTAATTTAAAAACCATTGGATTTCTAATCTAGTTAATAACTAGTTCGTTTAGATAAAAATATATTTTTATCCTTACAAAGCTTGGAATTTATTGTCCAAAATCTTTCCAAATCATTTATTACGATTTTACACAATTTTTCCATATTTTTAATAATTTTATAAAGGCCCTTACAGTCAGTTTCCAATATCGGCCACCGAACTGCGTCCATAACGACCTTTTCTAAAATTGATTTGGACATATTTTAAAATCCAACTATTAGATTTCAAATCTCTTATATTCATTGGAAAGAACTTTTCGATACGAACCCAAAGGTTCCGGTTTTAGGAGAATCTGACGGTAGGATCTCCCGTTACATCAATTTGAAGTTAATGGTCGAAATTCGTGAACGGTCGCTGCGTGGTGCGTACTATTCAGGCCATTATATATAAATATATAATATATATCATCGATTTCCATTTAAAACATATTTTATAAATCGTTTATAAATTTATTTTAAAATGATTTCAACTTCATTTTCAATTTTGAATCAAAATTGAATACTCCATATCATTATAATATTAAAATGATATTATTTTCAAAATATATGATTTTGAAATCCATTTCCTTTCGATATTCATTATAAAATAAATAAAATCGATAAACAAATCTATTTGAGTTAAAAACGGCGTATATACTTAACTCGGTTTCCATATTTCAATATTTTCGTGTCCATCCCAAATCGGACATCAAAATCATATTTTGATTCATTTCTGAACATTATTTTAAAATGTTCATTATTTAAAATATTTGTTATTTTAAAATATTTGTTATTTATGAATCGGAATGCGACTCAATTAATTACCGTATAATTTTAGTTATATGGATTTCATACATCACATGTATTCAAAAAAAGTGACAAACAACTATTAGACAATCAATTCACATCCAGATTGCAGTTTACAACTGTATAAGCATTAAATAA
Organism: Allium sativum; assembly: GCA_030737875.1. NCBI lineage: Eukaryota > Viridiplantae > Streptophyta > Magnoliopsida > Asparagales > Amaryllidaceae > Allium > Allium sativum. The sequence goes on along the minus strand of CM060925.1, from coordinate 69,348,538 downwards.
TTAAATAATGCTTATCACAGTTTGTCGATCCATCGATTAATATATAATTAAATATTGCGATTAGTGTACGTCAAATATCATCCCAATACCCGTGTGGGGTTTTTAAATAACAATAGTCTATCTAAAATAATCATTTTTTAATAAATTTAACTAGTTCTAATTCAATTTGAATTATTTTTCTAATTGGCCATTTTCACTGTTTAAATTATAAATAGATATTTATAGTTTAATTTCAACTACCACAAAATAATATTAAAATATTTTTAATATTCTAAACATTTCAACATCACAATCAAAACACAATACAGTCAATTAAATCGTCCATGATCTGTGGACGAGGGAGGTGAGCTAACGAGCCCCGTATACAATTTATATTGACTGAAACTGATAAAAAACTACACTGACAATTCTATATATTTTTATATATGAATACAGTAACATGATAAAATATAATTTAGTGAGAAGGAGTTATCACATTGGTTTCCGCTCCGTTAGTCTATATTTCTGATTTTTAATACCGCTCGAATTCAAATTTGCCTCAAATCCAAACTAGCTCCATTTTTGTTCTAGTCAGTTCCATTGCGTAGTATTCGACTTCAGGATTTCAACGAACTTCGTTTCGTCCAATTCTGTTTTGGTTTGAGAAAGTTATCAGCGTTTATACGTTAATAATGTGAATTAAATAATTAACTATATAATTACGTTTAATAATTACTTTTAAACCTTCGGCCCCTTCTTCTTCATTCCTGGACAAAATTCGAACTGCGCTCGCTAGTAGTTCACCACCGCTGCTCCTCCATGCCAATGACGGACCACCATCTGAAACCTCCCCCTCGTAGTGCCACGCATCGCCACTCCATGGCTGAAATTCGGCTGAGTTCGATGGCCCTTACAGCGCCAGAAAGCACCTTGAACTTGGCGAGTTCAAGGCAGAAATTCAAACAGATTAGCCTATAAAAATCGATCTCAACCGTATGTTATTGATAAGCTCGAAAATCTCTATGATTTTCGTGTATAATTCATTTGATAATTTGTAATATTCGTGGAGAAATCAAGGGATTTAATTTGAATGGTTTTTGCCATTCAAGAAGAGATGGCAGCGGCAACGTTCTGTACTCTAGGAACATATAATTATTTATACCCATTTTTATTTAATATTTTATTAATTTATTTTCAAATCTCAAAGTTTACCATACTGAACTCTGAACGAATCCCAATGAATGTCGCCTCCGGCTAAATACCCTTATTCTGAACACAATGAGATATGTTTCGTATGCCAATTCGATTTTTTTGATCAGTTTTTGTTGAAATTAAAATATAAATCAATATATATTGAATTTAAATGTAGATTGTAATTTACCGAGGCCACATACTAACTCCAAAAATTACTGAAAAAGAAATCTAGCTATGTTTAGACGATACGGTCCTAACAAAACTAATTTCATTGAATTTGGAGACCGTTTGAAAATGGCCATTTTCTGGTTGATTAAATTTAAACCGAATTGACAAAACACGTTTAAATTTACAACGCTCACATATTAATTCCAAAAATTATGAAAATTGAAACCTGATAATAATTTGACATTCCGGATCCAACAAAAGTGGCTTCATCGAAAACAGAGGTCGTTTGCAAAATAGCTATTTTTAGGACTATATATTATATTAAAATATATAAAATTCCATAACGGCTATTCTGAATTTCAAACTAGACATAACTTACAATTTATAAAGTGATAATCTCAATTTCTTACATTCGTAAGAAAGATATACATAAATAGATCCTAATGTTTCTTGTTTTAATGAAATCCGATTTATTTTGAATTTTGTACATTCATTTAAAATTTAAAATCGAATTTTCAAACTACCACGCCATTTCAGGCTCGTTTTATAATTAAAATAAATTTATACGTTCTAACTTCAATTTAATTAAATTTCATATTGTTAATTCTCAAAATAATCATTTCAAATTCTTAAAATCGACTAAGTAAGTTAAAATAAAAAAATTAAATTAGTTCAGAAATTCTGGGTTGTTACAGGGAGCCCAATGATAATATGAGTTCCTATGTGCATGGTAATAATTTTTGTAGTACAGGCAGATACAGATGCAATACGAAGAGAGGCGTTTTCCCTCTATGATTGAAAGATAAACACGGGTGCGTACGATGAGCCACTTCACAAATTTCATTTTGGGTTCTCTCTCCGTGCATAGTGGTTACTTTAGGTATTAATTAGTGAGCATTTCCCACAGTCACCTAAGGGTGATATTTTATAATTTTATATATTATAGGAACTTTGGACAATCAAATATGTGAGGTTGATTTCATTTTGACCCTTTATGATACGAACCCTTAAATTTTGGACTATAAGAGTTTACGTACACTTATAACACACCCTATGTAACTTAGCATAGCGTTAAATTCATAATCATCACATATTAAAATTGTACTCATTCACTAGACTTTTCTTTGACCCACACACTTCTTTTCATTTTTACACACCATAAGATGATGGCTTGGTAGTTATTAAACATATTACATGGAGAAAGAAGCTAAAAAATTGAGTTCTTATGTCATTTATTGTAACACCCCACCTCCGCTAGGGTCACTCACAAAGGGAATGCACTAGGTTTGGTGAAGCATTATCGAGGTAAACATGCACAGAAATATTACAAGACAGAACATATATATAAAACAGCGGAAGTAAAACAAATTTCATTACCTTATAAAATAAGGTCTAAAGCCTTTTACATCAGAATACATCAAAACCTGTCTTGCAATAATAAAGAAGCATAAAACCATTTCATAAATTATTCCCCAAGTAACGGTAAAGTAGCCATAGCCAAGAAAAGTCCAAGCCATGCATGATGACCTTCAAGCAGAAGAAGTCCGAACTAGATAACAGTGTTTCCTCCATGAAAACCTTGGGGGGGAAACGGAAGACAAGGGGCGAAAGAAAACGGGGTCAGTCATAAAGACTGGTAAGTCCTATCAACTTCCAGCATAAAAACAGGTAAAGGTAACATGACATGCATAAACTGAAAGTAAACATAAGGATGACTACAAGATAGATAAACTAAAACAGGCTGAACTACTGTAGCAAGGTAAACTAAGATATCATGATAAACTAGGGTGTCATGATAAGTCAAGGTGTCACATCGTCCGATTTCTATCAAGTATAATGTCCCAAGGTATTTATCCTGTATAACATCCCGCTGCATCTAACATGTATATTTCTGATGGTTCTAACATGTATATTTGCTCTGCACCTCTCGTACTAGTATCCCAACCCGCGTCATGTGTCAACTATGAATGTCCCTTGCCCAATGTCATGTTATGGTCCATGTCAACCTAATATATAGCATATGTAGGTTTTCCCAACTCGTATGTTTCTTTCCATGTATAAGTTCAGTCCTTTGCCGTAGGCCATACGGACTTTCCCATGTAAACGTTTTATCCTTGAGGTTATTTTGGACTGCTACCCTTGATCTAGTTATGTTTCCTTATCATGAACTATCGCGCGTTCACTTAGGATTTATGCCACCTAGGACCACTAGGGATTATGCTACCTAATGAACGTTTCCGTGTCTCGGTTTGGGTTCGGCCACCTAGGGCCACTAGGGATTATGCCACACGTCAACCGCGCCCTTTATCCCACGTATGTATCATGAATCGTTTTCCATGTCAAGATGCACATGTTCCTCAATGTGCCATCCGAGTTCCGTGCCAGGGCAAATCAAGAAATACGGAACTCGGTCGGGAGCTTTAAGTCGTCTGCTGATGCAGATATCAAGGTCTGTTTTTGTACCCGTGGCTATGGTCCCACGTGACCCCTCCCTCAACTACTTAAAGGCAATCCAAGAAAAATCATGTATGAGAACTACACTAAGGCCCATCGATGCCCACTTCTAGATAGCCAACCTCACCCATAACTTGATAGCTAGTATATGGTCTTTTGGGAGTTTCCTGCCTTTCCGTACGTACACGATTGACTAAAGATGGTAGGTAGTCGGCGACATGCTATCCCGAGGCAAAATCAAGTATCGTCGACTCCACGCTAATCCATCCCAGTCTTTAGGTCGCTCGCATAGCAACCAAGGCATACTCTTGGCTCTTCTACCGCAGACCTTAACCTCTATGAGGCCGGGTTTCATGGACCACTCGCCACCTCACAGAGGGATACCAAGACTACCCTCACTTTCCCCGAAGCTTCCGCTTCGTCACCCAGTTCGCTGGAGCTTTTATCGAGTCAGATAACTTGCTCCTCCTCATATACTAAGCGATGACCCACCGTACCAGGTTACTCATCTCGTTATGAACTGGTCCCATGTCCTTAGCTAAGAATTATTACTTAGTTACCCTTAACTAAGGTTTACCACTTAGCCCCTCTCCCCGCTATCCTTGTTAACTACGATTTCCTACCTAGTCCCCTGAGCTAGGGTTTTGTCAAATGGGTTAAGTGTTGTTATCCAAGTTCATGACTTAACCCGCCTACGAATCATGTCAAGATTGGCTAAGTGCTCAAGTTCAAGGCTTAGCCCTACAGGTTGGTTAAGCGTACCAAGAAGCTCATGACTTAACCTTATCAAGTCAAACTGGTTAAGTATTTATTTGTCTTAACCCTATCAGATTATCATGTTAGATTGATTAAGCATAGATTATCTTAATCCCATCAGATTATCGAGTCGGATTGGTTAAGTATGGGTTAGCTTAACCCCATCCACTAGTCGTATTACAATGGTTAAGCCTACTTTTAAAAGGTCTTGTGACTTAACCCTATCAGGTCCACCTATTAGATTGGTTAAGTATAGGTTACTTAACCTCATCAAATCATCACATATAATTGGTTAAGTATAAGTTACTTAACCCCATTAAATTATCATGTTAAACTGGTTAAGTATTGGTTACTTAACCCCATCGAATTACCAAGTTTAGATTGGTTAAGTGTTTAACTTAACCCCATCGAATTCCCGTGTTTAGATTAGTTAAGTATAGATTACTTAACCCCATCTAATTACCGTGTTTAGATTAGTTAAGTCCTAATTACTTAACCCCATCTAATTACCGTGTTTAGATTAGTTAAGTCTTAATTACTTAACCCCATCTAATTACCGTGTTTAGATTAGTTAAGTCTTAATTACTTAACCCCATCTAATTACCAAGTCGGATTAATTAAGCGTAAATTACTTAACCCCATCCCCTAATTGTCTTGTATGGTTAAGTGTCATTAAGAAATCAAGCCCGGTCCCACTTAACCTACCTATTCGTGTCATATCGGTTAAGTGTCATTAGTCAAACTTACTTAACCTTATCATGTGGCATTAATTTAATTAATGCACTCTCAACCTCTCACATTAGACCTTGTTGTGGTTACTAGTTAAGCCGGGCGGGTCCGGGTAGTTTTACACCACAACCTAGTCTAACCTCGGGTCTTAAGCGCGACATGACCAACTTCTCACATTGGATCCTATTGTTTGTAGCCACTAGTTAAGTCGGGCGGGTCCGGGTAGATTTATGCTACAAACTCAACCCAACCTCGAGTTGGCCACTTTCATGTTTGGTCTAGTGTCACATTACACCTACAACCCATACGTGTCTAATTTCAAGTCCCAAGTTTACCCCACGTGTCATGCCCCCTTTTTGGTTCAACTTACATGTCGTGTTCACATGTAACCTCAAGTCAAGTTTTCATGTCATATTCAAGTCAAGATTTCGCGTCATGTTCATGTTTATCTAACTACCCCCAAAAATCGTGTTTTCACTTGAGTAAAAGCGAGTCAACATAGTAGGTATACTATGGCTACATGTAGACCCCAAAACATGCACGATGCCATAAAAGGGATTGGCTCCAAACGTGCATGGTATCATAAGGGAGTTTAGCCTTAAAACATGAACAATAGTGTTATATAGGGATTGGCCATAAGCATGCATAACATAAAAGGGGTTTGGCCACAAGCATGCATAATGTCATAAAGGATTTGGCCACAAACTTGCATATTATCATAACGGGATTTGACCTTACATAAACATGATATCATAAGGGGGTTGGTTTCATTTGCATGCATAAGCCCCAAAGTCCAATTTATGCAACTATTCCACAAGTCAAAGTGACTCTAAGTGTTCATGCTATCATACTACAAGTAAAGGTCCAATCTTGCATGGCAAACTAAGTCCAATGCAACATGAATAGCATGGTTTAGTCGCTAAAACATAACCCAAAGTCATATGTTCATGATAAAGGGGCAAACTAGGTTTACATAGGTTAACATACTCATGTTACATCTCATTTTATCCCATGTCATCATTAAACTACCGTTAACATCTCGAAGTCGCTAGAACTTACATAGCGAGGCTTAGGAAAAGGATCATGCATCATCTTAACGAAGAAAGGTGGCTCCTTTGTTGAAGAACCGTCATGAAACTCGCATAGCAATGTTGATTTGCCCTTGATTTGGTGTAGCAAGCTTGCACCTTTTGATTTGAACCCGATTTGAATGCATAGGCTCTTGAAGTTGGAGATGGAGGCCATGATCAATGGAGATTTGGGCAGCACTTCATGGCATGAGTGAATTATGAGAGGTTTAGGGTAGGATTTGGGTCTTTTTATAGAGATTAGGATAGTTTTAGGCCGTTAGATTAACCCTAGGATAGATCCCAGCCCTCAAAAATCGTCACAAGCCTCCAAAACAGGACCCTGGAGCCAAAACAGGTGCACCTGGCCGACCAGGCAGGTCGACCCCCAGGTCGACCCTGGGATCGACTCCCCAGTCGACCTGGTCCCACCCAGGTCGACTCCCAGGTCGACCCCCAGGTCGACCTGGTTCTGGCGGGATTTTTCCCGCCTACCTGATTTTCTGAAAATTTGAAATCTGTTTTGAATTCTGATTTTTCGTGAAACTTCCGAAGGCCATATCTCGGTCATACGGACTCCGATTTACGAAATTTCGGACTCTATTTCGCGTATTTTTCCAAGACGAACGCAATGGCATAGCCTGTTTCTCCTGATTCAGATTTTATAATATAATTTTTCCTTGATTCTTGATTTAACATGTTGTTAAATTTCGGGTTGTTACATTTATCTATCTTACTTAGTCACTTATTGTCTTAAAAATTTATTAAATTTATATTGTACCTCTAAAGTTGTATATATGTAAATCAACTATTCTGGATACACTTTTTCTAAAATATCTCTTTTGTACTTATATTTGAATTCCTTCCATTATGAAATCTAGATATGTATATGTTTTAGAACTCTACCCTTATAACTATGCTCTGCAATATCTTAAAACCAAAAGTTCTTGTTTCTCATCATGATTTGAGTCCAAAAGTTAGTATAAGCTTCAGATCATGTGTCAGGATGCCTTGGTAGCTACAATAACCGCTTCCAAGAAATAAGGCTCCTTTATTAAATTTAAAGCGGTTTTCGATAAGTAAAACACTTATCCAATTGCGGTCTCTTCAAACTAAATCGATGAATTTTCAGTTAACTGAATTGTATTTTTTTAATAATTAAACGAATGATATATAGGAGAGCTTTCCAAGGGATTATATAAATATAAATTCTTAAAACACGCGATGGTTTATATGAACTAACCCTCCCCAAGGGATCGCGAAGCGGGTCTACATGTCATGCTTACCTATATTTCCAAAATTATTTTAGCCAATTTCGATGGTCAACTAATCATATATCAAGTACAAATAGTTGATCAAAAATAGAAACTGGGTCTCGTTCTAACTATCTCATTTTATACCATCCCATGGTAAAGAGTGAAGCTAGTAAGTTAGAGCACTATCGCTTCTAAATCTACTCAAGCATTCATTTTAACTCTCAAAGCTATCTTAGATCTGTTTATTGGGATTTTAATGCTAATTACATGACTAAATAGTTTCCATAAACAACAAATAAACAAAGAACGATTAAGTCACATAAATAATGATTAAGCATACCACTGATATGGGAAATTAGTCACTTCTCACGCTAACACCGTGATGTGAAATTCAAATTCATAGTACTGAAAAGTAAATAGCACTGAGATAATAATGATTAGGCAATTTGCACCTACGTCCATTTTGAGGTAACTTGTATATTATGCTATATTGTTACAAGTACAATCCTAGTCCAATCCTTTCGTTTACAAAGCTGTGTAAGTTGTAATGACAAAGTCCTTGCTCAAAGCTAGTACATTCTCCATCATATAGTCCAAATATCCAAGAAGAAGAGGCTATGTCCAAAAAGCATGTTCCAATGTTCAAGAGAGTTCAAGAATGATGTTTAAATGCCAAGTGGTTGTTTGTAAGTCTAAGAAAGTTTCCAAAGTCCAAGAAGCCATGAAGGAAGCCATTAAAATCTCCAAATCCAATAATCCCGTAGGCAGCAGAAATCAACCAAAAGATCCTCAAAACAGCCAAGAGATCTGTTATTTATAGGCAAGGGATACGAGATTCATATTCCCCAATTTTCTTATCCCAAGATCGGTACCGAACCCGGTACTTAACAATTTTTTTGTCATTCTAGAGCATCTTGATTCCAGCTGCCACCCACTTCATATTCCATTGCAAAATCCATACCGATCCTCATCATTTTTGTATCCGCAGATACAAATTAGCTTGCATCGATCCTAGAATTTGAGGTAGCATCGATCCCTGACTTTGTATCTAGAGTACAAAAACCAATTGCACCAATCCTTGAAGTGCCACATCGGTGATACAAAAATGATCCCATTGCACTTGAGGGATACGAAATCCCACTGCCAGTAGAATACCGATTCCGGGGTCGACAATACGAAAACCGATCCTGGGATACTTAGCTAAGTTTTGCCACTTTTCGATCCTTCATGAGTTGTACCAACCCAGACGTGTATCCCGGAGTTGTACCGATCCCGAAACACTTAATCAAATTTCTGAGTTTTCTGAAATCTTCGCGACTTCGTTCAAACTGCTCCAAACTTTCCTAAGTTCGTACTCAAGTCTTGGGCACGACAATAGCCAGAAGTTTAACGTATGAATGCCATGAAAAAAGCGGGTCAACGCATACAAAGCAGATTAAGCCACATAAAGCATAGTTTAAGTCACATAAGCAATTCCTACTACCCTCTTATTTAATTGACCCTTATTAATTAAAACCTCTTTGTAAATACAGATATATTTAATTAAAATACAATTACAAAAAATATATGCTTGTGTACTACTAATTCATTATTATTTATACATTTTTAATACCTGGAATGGCTTCATATTCTTTTTACAAATGGGATAACAATATTCAAAAATCATAAATACGATTTAACATTTGCACAAGTATACTTTAATGGGTTAAGCACTAGTGTTATTAAAACATTGTTACTATAAACCCAAAACCATTTCACTTATAATTATCTTTAAGATTAAAGATCAAATTATATTACTAAGTATAATTAAAAAGGGTTAACGAATCGAAATAGTGGCAATAATGATGCATTCGAATAATGATGAATACTTAACATGATCTTCTTTCCTCAAACAACCAACCTCCAAAATCACCTCCTTCTTTCCCTTGCTCTTAGTTATAGGCAATATTTTCTACTCCAATGTTCACGGCCTTTGGGGTTCTGTGATCTAATTCTTCTAGCTTTGTTTGATGGAAGGTGATGCCATAATGTCATCAGACTTATAATAGAATTTGGCGAAGTATGGATATGTTTTTAATTAATCAGATCGTTAGGAAATTATGAAGAGAAGGGAGAGAAGCGTGTTTTTCTTATAAAAAATGTAAAAGTGAATCAATGAGGTGAGTCTGCGCTAATATAAGCAATAAGTGGTGTTGCCTAAGCTTTATCTCGCCGCCCCCTCCCATTTGTGGGTTAGGAGGCCCGCTCGTCGCTCCCCATGCATCCATGTGATTACCTTTCCGCCTCACGTGCTTTGGAAAATATCTCCCTCAAATATATTCTTTGACTCAACCCGTCTAGACGTTTTCCTAAGCGTTTTAGTGCAATTTTTTTTAACTAGAGATCTTCTAATTGAATTATCTAGCATATGTAAAAAAATTGAACAACTTCTACTGAGAAAAAAAATGTTATTTGTTGATCAAACTATTTTCGATCACATTATCGATATTTCATCAATATATTTATTTTTGTAAATGTATCTTTAAAGTAATTTTACCATCATTTATTATTGATTAAATCAGTTAACAATATTTGTTAGCCTTCTTTTTGGTAAAAGACGCAATAGGCCAAATCGAAGCCTGATTGCGCAACCAATCAAGTTATACAGATCACATTCCAGGAAGCCCAACAGAAGATCGGCCCGAAGATGCCATGCATCGGACCAATCAAGCCAACATCATATTCCGGAAGACTCGCTCTCCCAAATCGACCGAGGGAACTGCTCTCGCACAGGGAGCATCGACCGAGTATTTCGGGTCTACATGAAATATCCGGCTAAGTTGTTCAAATACTTGAACTTGGCCCGACTCTCAAGGAAGAAAAGGCGGTCAACCATATCCGGACAAAGATCTACTTTTGATACACCTGGCCATGGATGCCACGTAAGCCGCAACTTTTGAGGATACTATTTATGAATAGTGGAACCAGTCTGGCAGCTGCTGTCCTATCCAAGGAGTGAGTTCCACGCGTCCAAGTCTTCCCAGAAAGATCCGGCCATGTCACAACAGCCCAAGCTGCCATCTCCACCTATAAATACCTCGAAGATTAAAGAGGAAAAGATGACCTGATCTTTTTCGATTCATACTTCTTCTTCCCAGAAAAGCATTATCTGGAAGAGAAAATAGTCGTCTTCTTTCTTTTCTTCAAATAGAAAAATCATTATACTTGTAATCTAAAGTAGAAATAACATATAAAGTGGAAGTAGGCATAGTCTTCGCTGAACCACTATAAAAAGACTGTGTGTTTCCCCCGTTTCCTTTACCTTTTTTCTGTATTTTATCGGTATTCATGTGCCTTTCACACGATTGAGGGTTGAACGTCATTAGTGACCAACTTCTGACGTCAACACTTTGGCGCACCAGGAAGGGGACACTTCCCTTAGTCCATGGCGAACAAACGAAAGAAAGATACAATATCCTCTTGCCCGGCAAACGCCGATGGAGTCGATACTAATGCTGCAGAAGCAAGCCACGAAGTTTCCTCTCATGAAGATATGTCTCGATTTCTTACCCGGGACGACATGGATTTAATCATGGTCGAGTTCAGAGAACATATGACATCTCAGGATAAACTCCTCGAACGACAACAGCAGTTGATGGATCACCTTCTCGGTCGACTGGAGACAGGATTGAATGCTGCATCAATTCCTCCACTAGCCTGGACTGGGGAAACAACTGATCTCCGGTCTGCACAAAATCAGACCACTTATCAGGTTACACCTTTATTTCATCCTGGTTTGGTCCCACCAACCGATCGATCACAACCAGGAGTATCACTTCCAGCAACCAGCGCAGCTGCATCAGCAGAACCTCAGGAGGCTCGCGATCAAGATCCAGAACAGTCGAACACTTTGCCCCTACTTTTGGGAGCAGGTCGACCTATCGAACCAGTCGAGCAACCACCGGGTCCATCAGAATCGATGCCATTCCCATTACAACCCGTAATCTTACCGCGAACTAGTCTAACCACTCTTCCCCTTCAACGAAGAGCTGGTGTGGCCTTCCCTTCGAACCAGGGGGGCCACCCTGCCATACCAGTCCTCACAGTGGTAGAAGAAAACGCTACCATAGACCCTACTAACCTCTCTCCCACCAGGTGCACCTTCGAGTTCCGAACATCACATGCTATGCTGGATCATCCTAGGCCCTTTGTTACGGGTACGGATCGACCCGCTACTCCTCAGGTTCAAGAGGGTCCATTCTCTCTAGAACCACGTACCAGAGCTCACCTTCCCTTTCACCTTCACTCAAATCTCGAAAGACGGGCCTAGCCAACGACCGCCTTTCCGAGCATGCTTTTTCCAGATCCTCGCACCGAAGTTCTGCCAGATGCTTGCACCGAAGTTCTCCTAGATGCTGAGCTAAATTCATGGCAACGACTCCTCGGAGACGGAAGCCAGCTTGCAAGCATTATCCGACGCTTCACTCGGGGCACTTCCTCGCGGTAAGACATAGATAATGTCAATCCCAGCCCCTTTACCAGGGAAATTTGAAATTCTTGAAACCCTCCAGACTTCAAGTTTCCAGCTATTGAGCCATACAACGGCCGCACTGATCCAACAATCCACCTCATGCGGTACATAAGACATATGGAAGTACTTGGCGCATCGATCAACGTCATGGCTAAGTGCTTCCCACTCTTTTTTACAGACATAGCCGGAATGTGGTTTCGACAGTTGACAATGGAGTCAATCAGCAGTTGGAACAATCTGGTCACCTACTTCATTGAACAATTCAGAGTACATATCTCTCTACGAAAGAGCGTTATGTTCGTATCCACCATCAAGCAGCGATCAGGAGAAATGCTCAGATCCTTCCTCGAAAGATTCAATGCAGCTGTATCGTTAGTCGATCGGCCTGAGCCGTCGATGGTACTTATGGCCGCCATTGCGGGAGTTCGGAATCGATTAGAATTCTCAATCTCTTTTAACCAGAGATCCCCCCAAGGATATAGATTATTTCTATTCCAAGGCCGAGTGATTCCTCCGACAAGAAAATGCCAGCATTAAGATGGAGAGCCTAGAGGTCTTAGCCGCCAAACAACAAGGCCCATCCCACAGTAACGGCCAGAATAAAGGAAGAGGAAAGACCCCAGTAAAGAGCGAGCGTCCTGTGCGACCTCGGATCGAAAGTAAGTACGATCAATGCACTGAACTCAATTCCTCTTTGTTTGATATCTACCTTGACATATGAGGATCCCTGCCAACTCCGAGACCCCCTCGACGAGATCCGACACAGATGGAGCTCGATTCCGGCAAACATTGCATATTCCACAACATAGCTAGACATAGCACCAATAAATGTCGGCATCTGCGTGATCTCATCGAGGATCGAGTCAGAAAAGGGGAGCTTCCTGAATATGTCAAAAATAGTGCCTCGGCCTTTCCGCCACGATCTCTACCCAAGCTCCTCGGGTCGATCCACAAGCTTCTAGAAACGGAAAGGACCCTGAGACCAGTACTCGCAGCATTACCATTAATTAGATTTTTTTCTGATGTATTTCTTTCAATAAAAAGGACACCTTAATGTACACATGTATGGGGTTAGTATTTAGCTCCTAGGCATGCTCTGGAATCAATCGATGTCCTCTTAGAATTTCTTTGTAATAATTCATTAGTTGTTATGAATGTTCTTTTACAAAAATGGATAATGTTTGGGAAACTCTAAAGTCGAGCATGGATAATGCTCACTGCCCTCTTTTAACATGGTCAACACGAAAGCCTACTACCATATCTTAACAACTACTCCCCTAGCCGAGTGTGGTATATTTCTTTAAGCCAAATATGGATGATACTCGCCCCTTCTTTTCTACACATGAGCTTTTACCGCTTGCTGGACAGGCTAATCTAACATGAGTCGAGCATGAAAAACACTTGCCCTAAGCCGAGTATGGTTAATACTCGCCACTAAGCCGAGTATGGTTAATACTCGCCACGAAGTTGAGTATGGTTAATACTCACCACCAAGCCGGGTATGGTTAATATTCGCCACTAAGCCGAGTATGGTTGATACTCGCCACCCCTCAAAGCCAAGTGAACTAAAATGCTCGACCCATCAGCCTTCTCCAAGTCGAGAACGGTTTATTTTTGCCTTTGCAGGAACCAACTCTCATAAAGACGGTCAACATCTCGACCTTAATACGGTTCCGATAGTTGTTGGTTTTCCGGTCTTAATACGATCCAGTTCGGTTGTTGGTTTTATGGCCTTAATACAACATCGGAACCGTCGGATTTCTGGCCTTAATATGGTTCGGCACGACCATAGCTATTCGAACAATTGTTCTTTGATAACATTTCATAACACACATCCATCTGTCGAAGAAGATGCATTCTGAGGGGCAAAGTGTTATCCGTCTTTTTGGTAAAAGACGCAATAGGCCAAATCGAAGCCCAAATGCGCAATCAATCAAGTTGTACAGATCGCATTCCAGGAAGCCCAGCAGAAGCTTGGCCCAAAGAAGCCACGCATCGGACCAATCAAGCCAACACCATACTCTGGAAGACTCGCTCTCCCAGTCGACCAAGAGAACTGCTCTCGCACAGGGAGCATCGACCGAGTGTTTTTGGTCTACATGAAATACTCTGTTGAGCTATTCAAATACTTGGCCCGACTCTCAAGGAAGAAAAGGAAGTCAACCATATCCGGACAAAGCTCTACTTTTGGTACACCTCGACATGGATGCCACGTAAGCCGCAACTTCCAAGGATACTATTTATGAATAGTGGAACTAGTCTTCCAACCGCTATTCTATCCAAGGAGTGAGTTCCACGCGTCCAAGTCTTCCCAGAAAGGCCGGGCCACGTCACAACAGCCTAAGCTGCCATCTCAACCTATAAATACCTCAAATCTTAAAGAGGAAAAGAGGACCTGATCTTTTTTGGTTCATACTTCTTCTTCCCAGGAAAGCATTAGCTAGAAGAGAAAATAGCCATCTTTTTTCTTTTCTTCAAATAGAAAAGGCATTGTACTTGTAATCTAAAGCAGAAATAACATATAAAGTGGATGTAGGCACAGTCTTCGTCTAACCACTATAAAAAGACTATGTGTTTCCCCCTTTTCCTTTACCTATATTCTAGATTTTATCGGTATTCGTGTGCCTTTCACACGATTGGGGGTTGAATGTCACTAGTGACCAACTTTTGACATCAACAATATTATTAAATCAATTTAATCACGTTAAATCTAAGACTCACATATTTAAATAATTTAGAAATTTAAATACAAAATGTTTGATATTTTGGATTGTTACATTTCTTTGCATGTTCCTAATTTTTTTTGCTCGATTAGCCCTTTTCCATGATACTTCTAATAGTGGCAACAACGATGCATTCGAATAAGTATTCATCAAGTATCAACATTGCATCAATATGAAATTTGGAAATCATATTAAGTTTGGTTCCCAATTCTCTGTCATATTCCTTGCATCTAATAAGTAGATTTATTTTTATTTTTAAAGATTGGTGTGAAGAGAATAGTTATTAGGTACAATTTGTGCTTTGGGTGCATAGAGAATCTAATGGGTGGCGGAAACCATTGCCATTTACTTGAGTTCTAAAAATCGGGCAAGCGGGATATACGTGATGTCTTTTTCCATGCAGAAAAAAATGAAATGTTTGTACCTCGAGTATTACTAGTCCAACGAAAGCAGTGTCGGTCAAATCATGCGAATTAGACAAAACATTTGAATTTAAGAGGCAACACTGTAATTTTACGAGATACCAAGGTTTGAAATCAAGCGAATCATGCAGCTAAAAATGATTCGCAGTATTTGACAAACTTACTTTTGGTTCGATTAGCATTTTTGTTGTACCTTGGACAAATTCCTTTGGTTTTACAACTGATGTCCTTCCTTCACTTTGAAATCCAACCACTTCTTTTCAGCGTGGCCCCCACTATTTAGCTTTTTATATAAATGTTAATGATTGTAACTTGAAGACCACATGTAACATGCAATCTGGGGATGGAAAACTGAAAGCTCTGTTCTGTTTGTTGGGATGTACAGTTAATTGACAACATTCAGGTGGTGCCTATTTATGTTATAAGTAATTAACACCAGAGGACAAAGTAAAGATATAATATTTTATCAAAGTATATGAACCACATTTAAACAAGGGAACTAGTTATAAGAAACATAATTAGCAGAAATAATTGTTTGCTTCGTGCCGTATGTCTGATAAGATTATCAGCATCTGTACAAGTTTAGAGTATGTTCAGATTTTTATTGGCAATAGATTATTACTATTTTCTCTAAAGGTGCACATATTGTAGATTTGATTTAATCTAGAATATAATTACTGAGCATATATGTCTTTAATTTCAATAGAAAATAATACTTAAAAGAAAGTGTATATAAAAAACAAAAATTATTTAGTTCGTGTATATGTCTGATATGGATATCAGCCCATGTACAAGTTTAGAGTATGTTCAGAATCTTATTGGTAATACTTTCAGATTTGAATTCATTGTGAACAAGTATTGAGCATTTTTATGCCTTTAATGTTGATAGAAAATACTAAGCTTAAATCAGATTTTATTAGCATATAAATAGATGCACCCTTAACTCTAAGTGATCATTAGTTGTCTTTAACTTGGTTATTATTTGCATTACTTTTCATTGACCAAATGGTTAGTTCTTACACACAACAGGAATTACACTTGTAAACAATTTCTGGTTTAAGCTAAAGATTTTCTTTTGATTCTTTCTACAGACCAAAGCTACAGTGCATTTGGTTTTGACATGGCTAGCACTGATCAGTCTGGTTATTGAAGGAAAAATATACAGTGTGGCTAACTATGGAGCTGTCGGAGATGGTAAAACTGACAATAGTGAAGTAAGAGCATTCAATCGTTTTTTTGTACAGTCTATAGATGGAAAAACTTTCAAACCATTACATATCAATAATATTTTTTTGTATAGGCATTTTTGAAGTCTTGGAAAGAAGTTTGTGCTGATACAGATATGCCAACATTCATGTTAGCGTCACCTGGAAAAACATATTTAACAAAAAATGTTGTATTTTCAGGGCCTTGCAAATCTAGCATACAAGTTAAGGTACATTTTGGTTATCAGATTTTGCACAAGAACATACACACATTTTGGTGGATACTCGTATTTTAGCATCCATCATCATCACCATCATAGACATGGTATTATTATTATCGTTATCTTCCTTTAATTTGGTATGTTAGATTATTGGAAACTTGATAGCACCAGAAGGGTTCTGGGAAAAAGAACGAAATACATGGATAATTTTCAAAAAAATTAATGGACTTAGGATTGATGGTGGTGGAACTATAGATGGCAGAGGTGCTATTTGGTGGCCTTGTGTCAGAAAAAAGGTAGGCTATGTTATAATAATTGTACCCTAACTCTTGGTTTCTAAACTTAATACAAAATAAAATGTTTTTTTTGTTTTTCTTTTCGTTTACAGAAATGCAAAGGAGCTCCTTATGTGAGTACCTTAATCGTTTTTGCTCTTTAAATGTAAAGTAAAATTTATTCCCTATTTAAACGTTATGCTTGGATCCATACAGACTATGGAAATCATGGGATCCAATGATATTCAGTTGAATAATTTAAACCTTAAAAATAGTCCAGGAAAGCACCTTGAAATATATAAATGTAGCCAGGTTAAATTGTTTGAGCTTAATATTACGGCTCCTGGTGATAGTCCAAACACCGACGGTATCATGGTCTCCCGGTCAAGCAATGTTCAAATTTGGTCATCCACCATTGGAGTAGGTACTGGATTCACACTAATTATCAATTAGCAATGAAACATTGTTTTCTTTTAATTAGTATATAGCGTTTTCTATGCAAATAATATACAAGATTTTTAATATACATGTATATCATATGCATACACAGGCGACGATTGCATAACAATTTCAAATGGTTGCTCCAATGTGAATGCTATAAAGATAACTTGTGGGCCTGGCCACGGTCTTAGGTAATGTTGCAAATTGAAATTCAAAGTAGATACATAAATTGTGAATATCGTATGATACATTTTAATATTTCTAAGATTTATATTTATATGTAATTTTTTCAATAAATTTTGATCATTGGTCAAAGGCACAGGTCATTTTTTATTCTGAACAAAAATAAATATGCAAAGTACAATGATCAAGACATGGCTAACTTTCATATTCACAGCGTTGGAAGTTTAAGGGATAACTCAACAGTGGAGGATATCAGGATCACCAATAGTAGTGTTTCTGGGACTTTAACAGGTGCAAGGATCAAGACATGGCAGGTATGCAGCTGTATGATAGTTAATCTTTAAGTCATGGACTATGCGTTTTAATGCAACACACACATATGTGCATGCAAGGAGGATCTGGGTATGCAAAGAACATACTATTCCAGGACATAACCTTTTCTTCAGTTGTAAAACCAATTGAAGTCAGTCAGTTCTACTGTCCAGGTGGAGGTTGTGCGAATGAGGTAGCTAGCTCCTGTGTACTGATTCATATTTATCTGTATACACTTATTTTTTATCCTTTTCTTATGTTTTCAAATAAAAGTAAATAACACATCAATTTTGTTATTCATATGTGTTATGCTGAAGACATCAGCAGTGGCTCTACGCCAAGTAACATTACGGAATCTCAAAGGTACGTCATCGAAACCAGTTGCCATTACACTGGAATGCAGCCAAAGCACGCCTCGCACTGGAATTGTGATGGAGAATATTGATATTACATACGAAAAGGGGGCGGCTACTTCAAAGTGTTATAATGCCATTGGAAAAATAATTGGAGTAGTTAAGCCTCCACTTTCATGTCTTGGTAATTAAGAAATCAAAATATCATTTGACTAGTGCACACAACATTGATGAGCAAAAAGAAGGCAGTCTTACTCCTATTGCTAAAGAAATTAGAAATTGAAAATTAAAAATTGAAGCCATTACATAGGTTTAGTAATAATGTATATCATGTGTTTAGCAAGTAACATCTATATCAAGCAGAGGTTATGTAATTTGATTAAAAAAAGAGTACTGTAATTCTGAAGTTCTTGAATAAAAACGAAGTTCTTTTCTATTAATGTTTGAAGCATCAAATTATTATTCTTGTTGGCCTGTGAGTGCTTGCTTATATTTTACACTGGTGTGCTTGATTTATTTGACATGGTAGACAATGTAAAATATATCTTCTTTTATTTTTATCGCGACTACAAGGCAGTGCCATCATGAATCGATCCAACGATGATCGGACTACAAATAACCCTAGACATGGACTTCATTGTTCTAAAACTCAAATAAACCACATATGTGGACAAACACTACAAAAAAACATCGTTTTACAAAATTTATTTAACCACCTTTTTGGATAGAACATTGTAAATAACATCTTTTTTACAATTTTTTTAAGAAAACAACGTGAAATATGACTTTCTACAACTTTTTCCCTAAAAACGTTTTAAATTTAGTGCTTTTATCATGAGCGTTATTGTAGTACCCCTTCAGCAACAGTTTTAGTGGGTTGTAAAATCTTTTTTTTTCAATTATATGTTAATTAACTACTTAAAAGAAGTTTTCCTTGTTTACGTTTAATTTGATCATATGCTAAGTATTTATTAAACAAGTGCGATTGCATATGGGCTGGTGCAAGTAGTTGCATATTAATAAGAAGCCCGCATAGTTGAAGTAGTTTAAAAGACTAATCCATCGAACAATAAGCAACATCTAACTTTGACCAGCAATGTAGCATTGCCGATGGTTACCGCATCAAACTTGAAAAATAAGGACATGTTATTTGCATTTTGTTGGCACATAATGACTTATTATGAATCGAACAGGGACATGTTATTGTCCCAATACCGACTTTTTGTACATGATCTATTTCTAAATTCGTACACGGGCTTTTATCAAATGGTTAAAGTAACATTGCATTATTGTTTTAGTTTAATGATAACATGATTATGGATGAACTCTTTGAATAACGTGGTTTAGCTGTGGAGCTTCATTTGTGAATAATTATAGTTGTTGAAACATATACTTTCACTTGAAAGATCTCACATCGTCCATTGCATATAAAAGCAACTACATCCAACATAAATAAGTACGCTGCCATCGGTGGCGATGCGGCGTTGACCTAGACAAAAGTCTCGCCCGCCTTGCCTTTGGGCCGGGCCTCGAGCAGTGCGTGCATGTATGCATAACAGCGTGGGTATTAATTAGAGAGTTGAGATTTAAGTGTTTTTTTGGACCATGCGACACCTTAACAAACAGCCATGGAACAGGGACTAAAATGGATTGATTAATTTCTAGAAGCATTCGAGTCTGATTTGTGGAGTCATCACTGCATTTATGATTTAACAACGGAACGGATTCAAACCGATATTTGAAGGTTGGTCGTGCTTGGCTCTTCAAGAATCCTTGGAGCATTATTTTAACTTCTTTTATAGATCCATTTAATGACATTTCTTCAACGGTAGAGAGTTCACATATTACAATTCATACACTATGGAAATGTAGATCTGGGATTTCTCCAATGGCTTTAAAGTCAAAAGCCTAATTAATAGGTGTTTTATAATTAAATAATATATATTGTAAATGTTATGCATTTGTTGAATAGACGACCAAACCTCGAACATATGTTCAACAAACATCTCATAATACCATAAAACATCACATATTGAACAAACGTCTGACTTTTGGGTATTTATTCAACCGATGCCTCGTTACGTAGTGAATCCATATGCCATCAACATTCAAATCAACACTATACAATATTCTGCATTCTTGGAGAAGATACTGAATGCATAAATCAGAAAATGTGATATGTTATTTTTCACTAGAGATGTTGTTATGTTTTTTACTGTGGACGCCAAAATTTTCTTATAGTCCATAGTGCGGTGTCCGAACTTCTAAGAGCAACTCAAACTGTTTTATGAGTCGTAATATTACGACCGGTAAGATTCAAGGGATATTTGGTTTAATTTCACAACAGACACGCGTCGATTTTATCTACGTGCTCTAATTTTATCGAAGAGCACTGATATTATTGGTGCACGTACATAAAATCACAGCGCTAGTGTTTGCAGCATTTTTTATACATTGTAATTTATGTTTTAGTTTAATTTATTAGTTTAGTTTAATAAATATGTAACGACCCGACTTTTCGATGACCTCAGAAGTCGTGTCATTAATAAAGAATAAGAAATATATAGAAATAGAACTAAGAAAACACATCCGAATTTCACAGCGGAATTTAAACAAAACATAATACCACATAATATTATACATCAGAGCCATAACCCATATGGATACATGTCATCATATCTTACACAGACTTCTTAATTATACAATGATATAACAAACTAGCTTGTAGACTTTATAATTATACATGGATAAAGTAAGCCAGTTACACACTTCATAATTATAAATAGACATTATTTAGACCAGCTTGCAGAACCATGCCATCCAGCTTATCCCAAAAGTTCAAATCAAACCTGGATCACTTATCTACTCATAACAAGTGCTATGAGTACCCAAGAGTTTAGGGGAAAACACAGAAAATAAACTCTGAGTCAGTCAGGGGACTGGTGCGAGTAAAATCTAATTAAATGATTTAATTTTAAGAAAACTCCTTTTGAAAGAAAGAATAATCGTAAGACCGATCCACACATAAATACGGATGGTCTTTACCTTACGATAACTCAAAACACTTTTAAAACAATAATATACTGATATTATGATAGTGTCTAGGGTTTTCAAAAGTAAATTAGAATCTAGCAGAACGCTTGCATCTCACGCTCCACATGTATAGTATACAAACAAAAACACGTGCGCTTATTGGATAACTATGGCAAGGTATGAGACCACCTTCCGACAATGTATCTCCGGAAATGAATACATTGGGGTTCAACAAGAACATCTTGTAACCCGACTAAACATGACCGGCCTCTCACTTTACTTGAGAGTACCGAATATATTATCACCACAATTGGGGGGCAGCCAACTTAACCGATAGCATATAAATAAAGGAACAACTGAAGGCATTTGATTTTTCCAGATCAGGTAATGATATACCCTTTTGATGGGTGCTACCCACACAGCCATGCAACCTACCCGATTTTATACCATTTTCCGGTTGTAAAGGCCTGAGATTATACTTACCGTCAGAAATATTTGGTTTAGTTTACTTTGAATGTCACATCGTCAAAATCCGCCAATCACTAATTGACTTCTCCAAAAATATGTTACATGTATAAAGCTAAGAGAAACGAATTCCTCCGCCACCAATAAATACATTTGAAGAGATCAACGAACGTGATTGGTTAGGCATACTCTGACAGACATTCGTCCATACAAGTTATTCTGGGATTGAACAAACCGAAGACACTATTCTGTAAAACCATCTCAAGCAATTTCTATATAGGATTTACCGTTTAGCTCTTGTATAACATTTTCTCTATTATCTTGAATAATTCTCTAACTCGTATAAATCGACTCGAAGTGGAATATAAATTCCAGACTCTTCTAAACAATTTACGTTAATATCCTTTAGGGTCAAGTGACACTTAATTTGAAATATGTTATATTCGACGAGTTAAAATGTTGATTGACTTTAAATTGAAATCATATTTTGATTCGGAAAGAATCATCGATACAAGTTGGTTTTATACGAAGATACTTCAATATTTAATATTTGAATTTATCATCGACCGTTAACCATCTTCAAAAGTACCGTCGATAATATTTCACATAACGGGTTTGAAACAATTATCTAGATCATTCAAATAAATTTTATTTCTTCATTTGCTTAACATCTATTTACAAGAATGATTAAATATACTTGATCGTAGATAAATGGTTTCATACACACATGTCGATGAAGAATTTTCGAATTCAATTCTAAGGTCTTTAATAGAAATTTTCCTTTACAATTTATTTAATATAATTTATTTTATATTTTATATCTATAATTGTTCTTAGTTATTGACATAACAAATTCATAAAGATTCAAGGATCTGGGTATGGCAAAACTACTTTACTTCTTAACATCAGGTTCCCCTTCTCATACTGCTACGTAATTTGTCACCTTTCCTATTCTATATATTTTCTCTTAACAACTTGGCCCACGGCCCATCAAATAAAGCTCACTTTGTTTTGTAATTTTTTTTAATGCTACGGCCTAAAGCTTTAAAGCCCACGCCACTAAGATGAAAACGTAGCCATCTCAATGTACATTTCTTCCATCCCTTTTTAAACCCTGCTCATCTCTTCCTCCTAGCTTCAGGGAACCCATTCCCATTCAGTTCATTTTAAACTTTGTTTCTCTTTTTCTTTTTAGAAAACCGACGGCCCAAGAGAATAAAGCCCACCACCCTAAACTATGTAAGCTCCTTCTTCTTCCATATTTTCGTCTCCAGGCAACGCACAGAACCAGTGCGTGTGCACATGCACACCTCCACTACTCCATGATTGCTGAACGCAACCCACCGCCCAACCGTACCCATACCTCCTGAGTTCATTTTCGGCCATCCCTCGGCTTCAGGTGACCTCGCGTGGAAAAACATGCTTCAACCCAAAATTTGAAACACTGCTTTGGCGTACACAACACCACTTTAATGCCTACGGCCTCCACCACGTTGATCCGTTCGATGGCAAACCCCAGCACCGTGATGCCGACACCCAGACGAACCCATTCCCACTGGTGCGGACGACCAGTTGGATGATCGAAAATGGTCAAATTTCCTTTTTCGATAAACTCTAAAAATCTCTCCAACCGCTACATTAAAAATCACAAATCTTGTATCTAAATTCATGAATTTAATATCCGAACACGGTTGTAAACCGGAAATGCTAAATTACGATGGTCGGAATTTCACATTTAAAGTCTCTTACTGTGTACTATGTATATACATATATACATACATACATATATATATATATATATATATATATATATATATATAGTTAGTCCACTTTGTGAACTAGGCAGCACAAAGTCGAGATGTAAAACGTTGAAGAACTTAGAAAGCATCATAGCGGATCGGATCGGAGAGATGTTGTTGTTCGGATCGGGGAGCTGTTACGATTCGGATCGGAGAGCTGCTACTATTTGGATCGAAGAGACGCTGCTATTCGGATCGGAGGGCTACCTACTACCAGTCGGATCGGAGGGCTACCCACTACCAGGTCGGAACGGAGCAGAGCGAAACGGATAAGGATTTAGTTTCAGCATTAATTCGGGTCGGATCGGATGCCCCGATCCGAACCCCCTCTGCAGGCTCCTCCGAACCGAACCTATAACCCACGTCACTTCCCCCCACGATCGCCTGAAGATGCAGAGCGGTTATGACTAGTTCCTACCCACGATAATCTCTATTCTGATGCGCTGTCAGCACTGGAGTCCATCCGAACCCGAGGACGATGGGATGGAGGACACGTGGCTCCGACCCGGATCGGATTCTGAGCAAATTTTCACCTATAAATACCTCACTTAGAGACAATCAAAAGGATCTTCTTTTTGGGCACTCTGAGAGTTCAAACACATTCATAAACCGAATTCCAGCACTCCCGGATAATCCAAATCGTCTTTCAACATTTGTTTTGAGACAATTGAGTGAATGTATGTGAGTTGTGAGTGAAATTGAGTGAATATCTCATTGTAATTGCAACTATATCATCGAGAATAGTGATTGACAAGTGGACGTAGGCTTTTCAACGTCGACCCACTATAAATTATGTGTCTCCATTTTACTTTTGATCTTATTTTATTCTGATTTCAGACAATTTGGGTGTTAGAACCACTTTTTGGTCTAACATATATATATATATATATATATATATATATATAGATATAGATATACATATACATATATATATGTATGTGTGTGTGTGAGGTATATTTTTACACCATTGTATTTTTACGATATTCCAATGTATTAAACAACCAACTTCCATTCAAGTTTCAAGTTGTATATCATTTTGGAAAATAAGATATTAGTTTCCTTCGTTTGCTTTCAAGTTAAACAGCACAAAATTAACTTTTCCCATGATTTCCATATAACCATGTTTGTAGGTGTATTTGGTATAGGGCTTCAAATCAAATAATAACCCACATATGGTTTAGAAGTATGCATTAATAAGGGTGCTCAAAACTTATGTCATCAATTAAAGTCTGAAAATGGTGAAACAAAGTGAATTTTCTTCACTAGAAATCAAGGTATCAGGTTCCTAAAATGACAGCAGGTGAAAAAGTTTTGAATTCTGAAATTATACTAAATGTTTGCAAACGTAGATGCTGACTCAATTCACACATTAAATAACATAGGGCTTATGCTTATTGTCATACATACATAGCAAGAGATTTAATCTGGTAGCATTGTTTATTAAGTCACAGCAGTATAACAAGGTGAGAAAAACAGAGTGAGTGTACTCACACAAAATCAAACCACATCTAAGTTTCAAGTCAGATGTAGCAATACTTAGTTTCCTATCTATACTAGTTTGTGAGGAAAATACAAGGTCAGTTCAATTCGTAGCCGAGATAATTATTTTCCGGGATCATATATGTAGTTTAAGGTGTTCAAAACTTGCATTTTTCATTATAGTCAAAAATAGTAAAACAAATGAGGGAAAAAGTGAGTTTTACTCACTGTTTTGGTTGGTTTTGATTCTGTCTTATACTTGGTTGTGATGTTGTCTCAATCTTGTTTCCAGCAAGGGTTTTCGAAAGCAAGGTGAGGGGGAAAAAATTAAAACACAGCTGCTTATTTATAGGAGTAGAAGACGTATAAAATATGGATGCATTTATGGTTTGCACCGGAAAGATAATATGTTCTGAAGCTATGGACTATGCTCCTTTATGAAGTGAAAATACCCTATCTCCTATCTGCAAAAATCTTCTCCAATTGACAACAAGTATTTAGCCATCCCATTAAATTAATTATGACATATACATGTATACTTCTTGTGTTCTTGAAGTCACATAACACAGCCTACCCACTAAAGAAAATCCTAAATATTAGGGTACAGTATAGAGAAAATGTTGGAAATATAATTTGAAATGTTGACTTACTAAATAATTAATATTTACATTGGAACCATGTATCTAGAATATTGAAAAGGCATGTCTATTGGTTGTTGTAAAGTCATGTCTATTGGGTGAATGGTTATGTAAACCACTATAAATATGTGGTCATTTTGTAAGTTGAAAGCAAGAAATTCAAAAGAAGTTTTTCATTTTAAATTAAGCACTCTTCCTCTAATTTCTCCTCCTCTAACAAAGTGGTATCAGAGCCTAGTTGAAAGTATGGCGCGTCCACTCTACTTTTTCCACCGTTTCTTCTCACTGTTCTCACAAAAGAAAATTTTGAAGAATGGAGTAATAAGAAGAAAGAGGAGCTGATTTCCAAAGGGTTATGGGAAATCATTGAAAGTGACTACGAACGGCCAAAAGATAGAAATATGATGGAGAAAGAGAGAAAATCATTTGTAAGTTGGAGACGAAAAGATCTTCAAGCTCGTGCTGTGATGAGTGAGAACGTCGATGAAGAAGCATATCGTCGTATTTATGGACAAAGAACTGCAAAACATTCATGGAAATTGTTGAAAGAATTGTATGCAAAGGGTGACACAATCTTGATAGAAGAAGACAATTTGATTGTTGATAAAGAGAACGTGAAGAATATTATGGAGGAGAAAAATGGTGATAAAGATTATGATGTACACCTCAAAGAGGATTTGGAAAATGAGAACGATGCTAACAAAGCGGAAGAGAACAACATTGCACAAGATTTGAAAAATGAGAATGTCACAAATAAAGATAAGGAAGCAGGTGAACAAATCAATTCAGAAGCTGATGATGTGGAGATGACGAACATAGAAGACAACAATAGTGATACAAAAAAGGGTAAAGAAAGAGAAGGCTGCAGTGAAATAAAAGAGGTTGCAGAAATAGAAGACAAAGACGTTAATAAAAATGGGGATATCGAGATGAGTGACACTGACGATGCTGAGGTCGATGATGATTCAATAAAAAAGAATGCTTTCGAAAATGCGAAGAAGTCAGATGAATATAAAGGAGGTCCTGATGGTGTTCTTAATATGATCTTTGGTGCAGCTTTTGCTAGTCACATGGATGACAACAAGCTTGCTTTCACCGGATCGACTAAAACCAGTAAAATGTTACTCGGAATGGCTACAAAATGCAACCTCAAGCCTGTTACATTGGTATTTGGAGGAAAATCACCTATGGTCGTATTTGATGGTGGTGATATCAATCATGATGTAGAGCTTGCTCATTTAGCATTGTTCTTTAACCAGTGACAATGTTGTTGTGCTGGTTCTCGTACTTTTATGCATGAAAAAATATACGATGAGTTCATGGAAAAGTCAAAAGCTCGTGGTTTGAGTCGTGTAGTCGGTGATCCTTTTAAGAAAGGTAAGGAGCAAGGTCTTCAGATTGATGATGAGCAATTCAATAAGATCCTGCATTACATAAAATCAGGAGTTGATGGTGGTGTTTTCCTTGTTACTGGGGGTAAGAGAATTGGAAGTAAAGAGTACTATATCCAACCCACTATTTTCTCAGATTTCAAGGATGATATGGTCATTGCGAAAGAAGAGATATTTGGACCACTCCAGTCCATTCTTAAGTTCAATGATTTGAATGAAGTTATTAGATATGCAACGCATCACCCTTTGTACTAGGCGCTGGCGTTTTCACAAGCAACATTGATAAAGCAAACCATGAAAAAGAAAAAGAAAAAAAGAGCTTGGTTGGAAAGAAGATACAACCTATGATACTCGAGCCACTCAACCGAAAAAGAGTAAGAAAGAAAATTTCAAATTAGGAGGGAGTGTTGGAAATATAATTTGAAATGTTGACTTACTAAATAATTAATATTTGCATTAGAACCATGTATCTAGAATATTGAAAAGGCATATCTATTGGTTGTTGTAAAGTCATGTCTATTGGGTGAATGGTTATGTAAACCACATATGTGGTCATTTTGTAAGTTGAAAGCAAGAAATTCAAAAGAAGTTTTTCATTTTAAATTAAGCACTCTTCCTCTAATTTCTCCTCCTCTAATAGAAAGAACAGGCAAATCACGTTAATTTGATAATCCCTCCTAACATGTGCATGGCATATTTGTTGCCTGTTTCCATTTTTGGCCTGCAACTCTCTTTTTTGCAGTTTGCTGAAGTGGCGACATATTTTTGTCTTACTCAAGTGTAATTCCCCTTTTTGTATTTTCAGACTTTCCTTATTTGTCTATGTGGTGTTTTAAAGCCCAATCCCACTTCAAGTTGTTCATTTTCAAGTGAGTAACACATATAACGTACCTATATTTAATTTAGGACCTGACATTACATTTCACAAAGGTTAAATCCAAATTTTATTATTTAAATTTTTAATTAACTCATTTATGTTAGTCATTTTATATCATTTTTAGAAAATGTCGTTAAGCGGAATCAGTTAAAAACCCGGGCCATTACAAAATATATTAACGAATTAACCTTCTTAGTATAATTTAGTCGAGTTTTTATTTATATTTCATGATAATTTACCTAATTGGTCTGATTTGCTCTTTAATAAATTAGTTTAGGTTTGTTTATTATTTTAGGTTTATTTATTAGTTTCGGTTCCTGTGGTATAGGTTAATTTTTTAAAACTTGTCAAAAGAAATTTTAAACCTTGTAATTTGGGTTTTAGGTTAATTTTTTTCTTAGGTTAATAAATATATTAACCACTAAACTATAATATTTTGTGAAACTTGATTTATTGTACCTTTTAGGTTTATTTAGTGGTTTAAGTATGCATTGATAAGGGTGCTCAAAACTTATGTCATCATTTAAATTCTGAAAATGGTGAAACAAAGTGAATTTTCTTCACTAGAAATCAAGGTATCAGGTTCCTAAAATGACAGCATGTGAAAAAGTTTTGAATTCTGAAATTATACTAAATGTTTGTGAATGTACATGCTGATTCAAATCGCACATTAACTAACATAGGACTTGTGCTTAGTGTCATACATACATAGAAAGAGATTTAATCTGGTAGCATTGTTTATTAAGTCACATCATTATAAGAAGGTGAGAAAAACAGAGTGAGTGTACTCACACAAAGTGAAACCAGATCTAAGTTTTAAGTCAGATGTAGCAATACTTAGTTTCGTATCTATACTAGTTTATGAGGCAAATACAAGGTCAGTTCAATTCATAACTGAGATCAGTATTTTCCAGGATCATATATGTAGTTTAAGGTGTTTAGAACTTGCATTTTTCATTATAGTCAAAAAAGTAAAAACAAATGAGGGAAAAGGTGAGTTTTACTCACTGTTTTGGTTAGTTTTGATTCTGTCTTAAACTTGGTTGTGATGTTGTCTCAAGCTTGTTTCCAGAAAGGGTTTTCGAAAGTAATGTGAGGGAAAAAAATTGAAACACACCTGCTTATTTATAGGAGTAGAAGATGTATAAAATATGGATGCATTTATGGTTTGCATCGGAAAGATAATATGTTATGAAGTTATGGACTGTGCTACTTTATGAAGTGAAAATACCCTATCTCCTATCTGCAAAAACGTTCTCCAATTGACAACAAGTATTTAGCCACCCCATTACATTAATTACGGTATATACGTGCATACTTCTTGTGTTCTTGAAGTCACATAACACAGCCTACCTACTAATGAAAATCCTAAATATTAGGGTACAGTATAGAGAAAGAACTGGCAAATCACGTTAATTTGATAATCCCTCCTAACGTGTATGTGGCATGCTTGTTGCCTATTTCCATTTTTGGCCTGCAACTCTTTTATTTGCAGTTTGCTGAAGTGGCCACATATTTTTTTCTTACTCAAGTATAATTCCCCTTTATGTATTTCTAGACTATCCTTATTTGTCTATGTGGTGTTTTAAAGCCCAATCCCACTTCATGTTGTTCCTTTTTATGTGAGTAACACATATAACATACGCTATATTTAATTTAGGACCTAATATTACATTTCACAAAGGTTTTGTCCAAATTTTATTATTTAAATTTTTGATTAACTCATTTATGTTAGTCATTTTATAGCATTTTTAGAAAATGTCGTTAAGCAGAATCAATTAAAAACCCAGGCCATTACAAAATATGTTAACGACTTAACCTTCTTAATTTAATTAGTCCAGTTTTTATTTATATTTCATGATAATTTACCTAATTGGTCTGATTTACTCTTTAATTAATTAGTTTAGGTTTGTTTAATATTTAGGTATATTTATTAGTTTTGGTTCCTGTGGTTTGGGTTAATGTTTTAAACCTTGTCAGAAGAATTTTTAGACCTTGTAATTTGGGTTTCAGGTTAATTTTTTTTCTTAGGTTAATAAATATATTAACCACTAAACTATAATATTATGTGAAACTTGATTTATTGTACCTTTTAGGTTTATTTAGTGATCTAAATAGATATAAAATTAGAATAAATTCTTTCCCTGCGGATCGACTCGTATTCGCCACAGACTAACAATTGTACGCCGTGCGTTTGCGGTTTATTATTAATATATTTTGTTGATGGTTTTCTAATTCGATTGAAAATCCATTTGCAAGCAAAATGCTATTTTGACTCGAATAGAGTTAGAATGTACATATAAAACCCACGATATAACTGATAATAAAGCATAAGAAAATAGTTGGTCATAAACACAACGATACAACTAATATTAACTAGACTGATACAAATACAACAGACATTACTGAGGAAAGGTACTATAACTAACAGTTAGACAGAAGTAAAGTAGGAAAATAAAAACGTAAGAAAACTAAATGTTACGTTCAATCTGAAGAGATTCTAAAGCAGTTCTAGGCTTCCTAATCTCTTGTTCTAACTCATTGGAATAAGAAATGTCCCTTGGAGACAAACGATCGTAAATCCATTCTGAGTAATTGTAGCCGTTCGGCCATAATGAGCATAACTGGAGCCTACGACAAATATTTTCTCTATCTGCGATTACTACCACCTCCACCGCGTACCCACAGTGGCAACAAACGAGATATGAGTTCACCTCTTGATCGTTTGGAGGTTGGGTGATTACAGTCGTACGTACCTCTTGCTCATATAGATGTTGCTTGGTTGAGAATTGATTTATTACTTCTTCTGTTGGAGGGTAAGTAACATTAGTCACTTGTACCTCTCATTCATATACAGGTTGAACTACCAAATGACTAAAATCTGGGACATAATCAATTGGTTCCTGGAGTCTAAGTAGGCTAAGATTTGGGTGCTCATGACACACATCCTCGTAGTGCCTCTCTTGGCATTCGATAAGCCAATCAATATTTGTTCTTGGACTACTTGGTGGATGTTGAGCTAAGTTTTGATCCCAGTCAGAATCCATTGACGAGAGGGCCATGAAGGCATAGTTATAGGAAAGCAAAGTTTAGTTGGAAACAAACTTGTTTGAGTGAGGTAAATTGTGCAAAACTCGTAGAGATATATAGTTGCATAGTGTACAACTGAATAAAAAAATGATGTGAACGGTCACTGTTACAATTTTGCTTTATGTGCTACCCAACACTGTTTCGCCTGACGTAATACTATACGGAATCTGCTTTTCGTACTGCCATGATGTGATCGCTCGTTGTTTCCACTTTGTTTTATGTGTTGTGATTTCCAAAGCAATTGTTAGCCAACTGACAAGACATGCCACTAGTGCTCTGATTTGTGGTTATTGCTTGTAAAGGAACATCATTGCACATTGTATAGACATAGCAATTATCTTACATAATGACTACCCAGTGAGCATTATGTTGAGAAGTCACATTGGATATTGAAGATCTAGACTCGATATTGGATACTATAGCCACTCTGTCCTGTATGTTATTTACTGTACGATTGTATATTGCATTTTATTTCATTTCATTCAAATATTCATAGATATATTAGGGGACGACCCTAATTGTTTATCTCCTAGACTATATTAGGGGACGACCCTGTTATTTTTACTCCTTAGGTATATTAGGTGATGACCCTATTAAGCTACACACTGGACACACAATTATCAATAAAGGAGCACTCGTAACAATAATGGAACACATATAACAATAAAGTTATATTAGGGGGCGTTCAAACGTCGATTAAGATCATATATAGCCAAAATCACTAATATATATAGTGTAATAATAAAATCACTAATTATTTAATTACTACACTAATGAAGTAAGATTATGAATAGGTCAAATTCATTTTTAAGTGACGGCCTTACACGTTTAACTCCTACACTATATTAGTGGACGGCCCTAAACTAAGCACTGCATTTACACACTTATCGACAAAGGGACACTAAAACCCATAAAGATGCACACAACACAATGCAAATACACTGTTACCAACAACAGCACAGTCCAACCAATAAATTTGCACATAGTTTAATAAAGGAACACAGATAACAATAAAGCTACAAAATAACCAAGACCTCATACCTTATATACAACAACAACATTGCAACCCATATCTCATACCTAAACTTATTCACAAACAAAAATGGATTCCTATTTTATGAAATGCATGATGGCTTTTGATAGTGATTCGGAGGAAAAAAAATCCTTTAAGAGAAAACAGAAGAAATACAAAAAAATACGGGACTTATACAATGAAGCCAACGGTTCATCATCCATAACTCGAAGGGGATCAGTTCCTGGAGGGAAGTTTATACACCGAAATCAAGCTGCATACCATATGTCTTTGATGTAAGATTACTTCAACGACAATTGCACTTACGGGTCTGATATGTTGCGTAGAAGATTCAAGATGCAGAGAAATCTATTTCTTCGCATATTGGAGGGTATACAAGGTAACAATGAATACTTTAAGTACAAACAAAATGCATCAAAGACACAAGGTTAACCGGTGAACAGAAAATGACGGTCACTACAAGAATGTTAGCTTATGGCACTCCTGCAGATGCATTAGACGATGCATACCGAAATGCAGGAGCACGACACTTGAAGTACATCAAAAATTATGTTAGGCTGTGGTGAATGTGTACGGAGAAGAGTATTTAAGATCTCTGAACAAAGCTGATATAGTGCAAATCAGAGAGATGCACGAATGCAGGGGATTATCGGGCATGTTAGGAAGTCTGGACTGTATGCATTGGAAATGGAAGAAGTGGCCCAAGGGATTACAAGGTGTGTACAATGGCAAGGAAAGGCGACCAACCATCATTTTGGAAGACGTAGCATCGTACAATTTGTGAATATGGCATGCTTTTTGTGGAATGCCTTGTTCGAATAATGACTTTAATGTTATAGAAAGATCCCATCTGTTCAATGATCTTGCTCTAGGCTAGGTACCTCCTTTAACGTTTACCATTGGCCAAAATACTTACAACCATGGCTATTACCTAAGTGATGGCATTTACCCGAAATGGAGCACTATTGTTAAAACATGTCCAAATCCATTGACTCCTAAACAAGATAAATTCACGACGATGTAAGAGAGACAGAGAAAAGATGTAGAACGAGCATTCGATGTTTGCCAATCTAGATTTGCAATGATAAGTAATCCGTGTTGGTTGTGGTCTAGGAAAAAGATGTCTACAATCATGTTTGTTTGCATTGTTCTACATAACATTATCATAGAAGATGAAAGAGATATGGATGGCGAGCAACGCCACTACAAATACGAAGTTGCTTTGCAAGCACCTGAAGTATTACGACAACACACACAAATAACAGAAGAGGAATTCAATATTCATTTTTATCGTAAGATTATGTTTAGAAATGCACAATTCCATAACAGGCTGCAGAAAGACCTTATGAATCAATTATGGAACAACTATGGCGATAACTAGTTATGTTAGAGCCTCTATGGCGTTAAATAGTTATCTTAATGCCCTTATTATGATGTTTGCTTGTCCGAACTCATGTTTTATTTTTATGCTTGTACGAATTTATGCAGTAATGATGACTAAGATTTTAGCATAATCATTCTGTTGTATGTGTACCTGTTAGATCGAAATTTGGACCTAACACCCAAATTATTATGAACAGTAGAGAATTTCAAATGAAGAACAAGGAAAAAGAAAATAACACTCAGAATTTATAGTGGTTCGGCATTAACGAGCCTACGTCCACTTTATATCTTATTGATTATGCTTTAAAAGCTAATACAACAGTGATTTCTCTCAATATTTCAGTAGTTTGACAACAATGGCGGATTCAGTACTCAATATTGCCAAAAGATCCCCAAAAATGCCAAGCTCTGGGCTATTTATAGCTGATTTTGTCAGGCGGATCGTGGACACGTGGCACGAATCCCGAGATCATCGGATCGCATCGCCACAGTTGAAGAAACGGTCAAACTAGCCGTTGTGGACAGGTGTCGTGATCTGCTTGAAAATCGGATCGTGCAGATGGGGAGAATTGGTCCAGATGACGGTTGGGGACACGTGTCGCCAGATCCGTGCGATTCGGATCGCTGAAGAATAGGTCGCGCTTGAACAGGTCTGAGGGTTCGCCATGCACCAGGGGATTGGATCGGTTCGCTCGGGGTATCAATGTGAGCTTGGATCGGATCGCCCAGCTACGTCGTTCGCTGATGAGATGGGGCGATCCGTAGATATGCGATCCGATATTTGGGCGAGACGATGGTGCGCGATCCATTCCTTCATGTTCTCAGATACTGTGGTTTCCTGCTTTCCTCTTACAAATGACCCTGGTTGGCTTGATCAAAAAGTGAGCCAACATTTTGCCCCCTCGAAGTATGTTTTATCGATGATGGAACATGCTTCGAAGATTCTAATTTACCTTCTCCTGAAGGGACGTAAATCAACAGTCGCTTTGGTTCAAATCAACACATGTATGAATCGAATCGCCATAGGGCGCCACGATCCGATTTTGGTCACGTGCTCGTCTCGTGCTGAGTACCTAGGCCTTTGTGCGAAACGGGGCGTATCTTCCTTCGAGCCATGTCGGGCTTCGAGTTTTGTGGGCCATCGTTTCAAGGCGGTCCGTGGGCTTCTATGCGATTCAAGCTTTGGATCGTGGCCTGCATGGTGCTTCGTGGACCAAATAAGACAAAGAAAGGGAGACAAACGGTCGCCCTCTTTGCCTATATAAGCCGACCCCCTCCCCTTCATTCTCCTTCTTCTTTCTTTTCTACCGAATCGTTTCGCCTACATTATCAAGGAGCGAACCCAAATCTTTTGACCCTTCGAAAATCCAAGCATTCTTTCAATCTTTAGAAAGGTAACTCCACTAAAAGTATTCTTATTTGTGAACGCCGCTCTTCCACGAACTTTCTCGACTGGAAACGACGAGAATTCTTGCTTTTCTGACGAAATCATCAAAACGCCATGGACAAGTGACGTAGAGCTCGGAGTTCGAAGAAAGAAAGGAGAGGAGGAAAACGGAGGAGGAAGAAGAAGAAGACAGAAGGTCGTTTCGGTTCGTGGTCAAAGATGGAAGACGAACGCAAGTGGCGAGACGACAGATCGAGGTGGCAACGAAGGGACGGATCGTGAGAGTCGCAACGGTTCATGAAGGGGCGATCCCTTCATCCGGCGATTCGATGGGGGGGCGATTCCTATGCTCCGCGAGTCGAAAGGGGGGCGATCCCTATGCTTTGCGATCCGTCCTACAGCTAACGATACGAAGAAATTTCAGACTTTAATCAACGTCCTGTCACCATAAAACTTTGAACAGTTAGGCTAGAGCCGCGACGTTGGACTTTCTGGACTAAATGACCTCATTACTTGATTGCATATGACGACTAACGACTTCTGATAACCTTGACTGCTTTCATGCTTTATTATTATTTTTAATAATGCGCACACACAAGCACACACACCGGCACTTGCACACACGGGGGACGGGTAGTGTTAATCTTATTGTTTATATTTTCTCGTCCTAGCAGCAATGTCGAACGATCACTCTTCCTCAAGATCTGTAGCAGAAACGGAATCCGAGACTCCTGAACAGTATAATCCTGAAATTCCTCCAATCAATCCGGGAGGTGAAGATTCTGGATTTGAGTACGAAGCCACAGAATCAGATCCGACAGAAAGTACTTCATCCAGCAACAACTCTGAGTCTGATGAGCGTGCTCCGGACGAAATCCCAGGCGCAGTCGGGATAGATAAATTCTCTGATTCTTTAGCGTCCAAGCTTGACAAGATAAAACTTAAGAGAATCTGCTTAAGACACGGCATTCCTTGGGACGATGTCTTGACGCCCGGAAGCGAAGATAGACCCCACCTAGCACCGGAAGGGTATATGGCGATTAGTCGAACGATGTGTCTAGTTGGAGCTATCCCTCCGTTCCCTCCGATTGCCATTGAAACTTTAAGACGACTGGGCATCGCTCCGATGCAGCTCCATCCAAACGCCTACGCATCGTTATATACCTTGTACATTGCATATGCGGAGATCTTACATGCCGAACTTAAATGTAGAGATTTGACGTTCTTCTTTCTTTTCAAGCACCGTTCTTCGGCAACTCCAAACTTCTCCTTCTTTGAGTCGGTGGCGAATAGGAAGGTTTTATATGATGGGTACAGCAATATAGGGGACCCTAAATCGGACTGGTTTTATATAAAGAGACAGGCCGGATGCTCACGAAGATGGCTTAAATCAAGTAAGCTTTGATCATATAATCGAATATCTTCCTCGAGGAGTCTAAGTACTAATATTCTTCCGCTTTTTCCTTTGTTTCGAACAGATCATGTCTTCCCGAAAACGGAGGGTCCTCTATACAGCAATCGGTTAGCCATTCTTTCACAAAGCAGATCCGACTTTCTAAGGATCAAAAAATGCATTACTGACGACAATCTCCATATGCACCGCCTCCTAGACAGAAGATTTGGAATTGGCACCGGCGGCAAACCCTATAAGTACTTGCCCCCAACAGAGGGAGAGGAAACTTCACGAGCGGTAGAAACAACTAAATTTCGCAAAAGTCCTTCTCCGATAGTCATCCAAGACGATGAAGACTTGAACATATACAGAGGGGATGAGTCCCGTGGTGATGTGTCGAAGGAAATCCCTACCTCTGCTCCAATGGAAACTGTTGGTGATGACGACTTGATAGAAGAACAGTTATTTGACGAGCTGAATAAAATCCCTCTACCCGATATTGAATATACAGAAAAAGACTTCGGCGAGGAGCCTTTCTTTTCTGCTCCCGAAGAGGCGATTGCTTCAACAAGGGGATGAGAAACGGGTCAGATGAGCCTGTCTCCAGGCCCGGGTCTGTTAGGGGGAATTATATGGGATGCACACCTCACACACACTGTCTGACCTTGCACTCTAACTTTGCGGGTATTCAAAGTTTTAATATATTCTTTTCTTTTTTGCAGGAACGATGTCTCACAGGAAATCTTATTCGTATCGTTCTCTCCGCTAGGGCACACCCAGCCTTCGTCCAGATACTGAGCGCCCTCGCGGTCCTCCTCATAGGCCGAGCTCCTCGCAACCTCGATCTCCACCCAAATCAACCTCTACCAGGCCTTCGAGTCATCCGACAATTCCGACCGGGGGAAAGACACTTCCAAAAGAGTTGACTCCTCCAAAGAATGCGCCTTCCCACAGTCGGTCGTCCAAAAGGCGTCACGAATCCAAAGATAGGGACAGAGATTCATCCAAAGAAACTGAGAAAGAGAGAAGTGACATTGTCCCCACCAGCCAACCAGAGTTAGCTGCCCCCGGATCACGGGATTACGTCCACGGTCCCGAGATCCAAGGTAGGCTGGAAAAGCTGCGGGAACAATTTCCAGGAATGTTCTTTGACAGGATGGTCTTTGTTCCTGCCTTGGAACCGGTCCCTAGAAATTGGGATGATGAAGTTATCGGGCACATCCAGCACGCAGCCAGACAATACGAGATGATGAAAAAACACGCAGTCAATCTTTCGGAAGTCGTCCGAAAACTCGAAGTAGAAGCACATAGGTCTAAAGCAAAACTTGAAAACAACGAGAGGGCTAGGACAAAATTGGAGAAGGACCTGGAAGATGCTCAGGCCCAGCTTGCTTTAGCATGGAGGGACGCTGAAAGTTATAAGACTGAATTAGAGAATGCCAAACAGCGCTTTCATTCTGAACTGGACTCCAATAGCCAAGAAAAAATGGCTTTAAAGAAGGAGGTTGAAGATCTAAAAATGGCCAATGTCGAGTTGAAAACAGCACAAGGCCATTTTGAAGCTGAAAGGGCTGCTTGGGAGGCGGAAAAAGCGAGTCTAAAAGAAAGTTTGGCTCTGGTAGAAGCAGAAAAGGTGATTTTGAATGACCAGGTTGCGGATGCGGAGAGACGTGCAGCTCTTGCCGAAAAGAACGTCGAGAGCGCCATTGAAATGGCCACTGCTTCCAACAACAAACTCCTTGCAAGAGAGAAAGAGATTGAGGGGTTTGAAGAGATGATTTTTGATTTCCTCGGCCAAGTTCTCAAAACTCGCAACATCTCGTGGATCCCAGATTATCATGTTACTTTGGCCAACTTATGGGATGCCATTGTGGAGGGCGAAAAATATAGACTGGGGGTCGAAGAGATCAATGAAGACGAATTGATGAAGAGCATCCTAAGAGACAACGAGCCTGAGGACATGGCAGAGGGTCGTCGCCTAATCCTGGCGGAAATGGAAAAGGAGAGAACCTTGGCTAAAGGTAAAAGCAAAATTGACGAAGGTTCCAGTTCCGCCGCGAAGCCTAAAACCTCCGAAGTTGAGGAGTACCATCCTGACGATCCGCTAATCCCTTTGGGCCTAACTCCCGTGGTTGTTGGACCATCCGGAACTACTCAAGAGGGAGCAACTGCTGAAGGTATCCCTCTCCTTTACCCGCAATTTGCTAAAGCGATTGCGAATTGTCGTCGTCTGGCAGAACAACCCATTGAATTAGTAATGTGTATCTCTCGTAATGCAGGTGGCGAGCCCGTCGACAAGGGCACTGGAAAAGAGAGAGAAGTGGAGAAGGAGACTGCCCTGCCGGGTGCTGGTATTGATGTTTCAGAGCGAGTCGAGGTCACAACAGTAGAAGGAAGCATCCCGGTGCCTAGCGCCGATGTATCCAAAGATGCTGAGACTATCGAAGCTCTAAAAGACTTGGATGGTCGTCATATGGATGACGAAGAGGACATTACCGGCACCAAAGAGGCCGACGATGATGATGATGACGAAGAACCCCTGGCCAGTCGAAAAGCCAGACAAGAGAAAGAGTTGGTTTCAAAGAAGGTAGGAGATGAGGCTTTGGACATAGTCCCTCTTGCAGAGTTCGATCCCAAAACTGGGATGATTGTGAAAATCCAGTCCAAGTCCATCAGCCGGCAGCTTCACTTCGCAAACCCTGATGACTTCCCGGCTTCCCTCTCCAGTAGAAGCAAGAGAAAAGAGGTGGAAGAGGAGACCTCAGAGGAGTCGGATGCTCCCCTTGTGGACAAGCGGAAGAGGAAGAAGGGGGATCCATCCGAAGCCGACAAGGAGAGGCTGGAGAGGCAGAGGCAAGAGAAGAAAGCAAAGCGTAAATAGGATGTTTGTAGTTTGTTGGTATTTTGTCTTTAGGTTTTCCACTGGCCAGGAAGTGTAATTGTGAGACTGGTCCTCACTTTTGTTTCTAGGTTGTTTTTCACTTTGTCGATTCGTAGTACATAAACAAGGATTTATCTCTCCTTACATCATTGTGTACATGTATTCATAGAAACTTTCCATGTTTAGTCGTTAGCCAACTATTAATAATTATAAATCAGTCAATCAACAGGAAGAAGAATGTTCATGCTATGTTACAACGTTGTATCAAAGTTTAGTGTTTGCATATGAGTGCCTGGTGCCCCCCAATCAGTTGTTACCGTAGCATCTGACTGGGGTTTACTAGGGATTGATTAGTACTGACAGCGAGTTGCCCCCTATTTCTGAATACGGGGGTATAAGAGATTTCATGGGATAACTGTAATTCAGTCAGCCCTTGTTCCGTTAGCAGGGAATAAGTTCTTTCTCAGCGCTCAATCGGAGACGCTTTTATACTCTCTCTCTCTCTCTCTCCGGAGAGTTAGAGTTCGAGCTCGGTGATTCATTCGCTCCCCGATCCTTCAGCGGGGAAGGAGCTATTTCTCAGCGCTCAATCGGAGACGCCTTTATACTCTCTCTCTCTCTGGAGAGTTAGAGTTCGAGCTCGGCGATTCATTCGCTCCCCAATCCTTCAGCGGGGAAGGAGCTATTTCTCAGCGCTCAATCGGAGACGCCTTTATACTCTCTCTCTCTCTCTGGAGAGTTAGAGTTTGAGCTCAGTGATTCACTCGCTCCCCGATCCTTCAGCGGGAAAGGAGCTCTTTCTCAGCGCTCAATCGGAGACGCCTTTATACTCTCTCTCTCTCTCTGGAGAGTTAGAGTTTGTGCTTAGGCAGCTCCGATCATGGTACACCGCCGTTATTCGTGGATGTCGACTTTCGTGTCCTTTATACTCTCTCTCTACTCTGGAGAGTTAGAGTCATGGATCACGCAGTTTGCAATCATGCATTCTCATCAAACTCTCCCTTGATGTGTACTTTAACCCATGCTCCGTGGATTAAAGCTAGTCGGACAAGTAGTTGGGGCCTTTGCCCAAGCTTTGGGTTCCCCTGATTAGTTTACGAGAGGAACCGTTGGCACCGGACTTCGGGTACCTGCATTATTCACATTGATTTTCATAGGAAAATAAATAAAGATGCAATAAAGGTAAATGACACACAGTGTTTTTATAGTGGTTCGGTCGAATCATGACCTACGTCCACTTTATAATCTCTTGCTTTAAGGAATTAGACCGTTCTAGGCAAGTCATGCCCTGTACATAGTTTTTAAACAAAGCAAAAGAATAAATTCGACACTTCTCATGTCAAATATGGCCGTAAATGTTGGGCATTCCACACTCTGGGGATTTCCTTTCCATCTACGGTTGCCAGCTTGAAGGTTCCGTTATCAAGCTTGCTGAGAATAGAGTACGGTCCTTCCCACTTCGCTCCCATATGAGTTGGGGGTGGAAAGACACGTTTCAGAACCAAGTCTCCGGGTTCCCAGGTTCGGGCTCGGACCTTTTTGTTGTAATATCGGGCGACATGTTGTTTGCATCTTAGGGCATGCAGGTCTGCTTCATCCCTCTTTTCTTCGATCATGTCCAGGGACTCAAGGAGCAATTCATTATTGGTCATTGGATCATAATAGGTCACCCGATGAGAAGGTACCTTTATCTCAACCGGGATGACTGCTTCCGTACCAAAAGCGAGGGAGAACGGGGTATGTCCTGTCGCTGATTTATATGTCGTCCTGTAGGCCCATAGCGCCAAGGGCAATTCATCAGCCCACATGGCTCTAGCCCGCTTCATTCTTCTTTTCAGAATAGACTTAATTACTTTATTTGCAGCTTCGACTTGCCCGTTTGATTGTGGGTGTGCTACGGAGGTGTATCAATTCTCGATGTGGTGTTTTTGGCAGAAGTTTCTGAATTCAGCACTATCAAATTGAGTTCCGTTGTCTGTTATCACAATCTTTGGAATTCCAAATCGGCAAATGATGTTTCTCACAATGAAGTTGATCACTCGCTTAGTGGTGATTGTAGTTAGTGGTTCTGCCTCGACCCACTTAGTGAAATAGTCTACGGCCACGATAGCGAACTTTGCTCCGCCCCTTGCTATGGGGAGACTTCCTATGATATCAATTCCCCACATAGCAAAAGGCCATGGACTCATCATTGTTTTTAACTGACTTGGAGGCGCTCTAGGTATCTTTGAAAATCTCTGGCACGCATCACATCGTCGTGCATATCTTACTGCATCCTTGTTTATGGTAGGCCAGAAATAACCATGCCGCAATACCTTTTTCGCCAAAGTTTGCCCTCCAGTGTGGTCGCCACATTCGCCTTCGTGGACTTCTTGCAGCACACGTTTGATGTCATCGTGGGCTATACACCGAAGAAGGGGCATTGAAAACCCTTGTCTATAAAGAACTCCGCCTTGCAGTACGTATCGGGCGGCTTTACGAATCACTTTACGCCTCTCGCTTTTCTTGGTCGGAAGCGCTCCATCCATTAGGAAATTCTTTATAGGGGTCATCCACGACTCCCTTTCTGGTTCCATCTCTAGTACTAGGTCGATTTCCATCTGATCAATGCTGGGGGACCAAAGTACTTCAACGGGGGCTAGCCCAATTACTTCAGGATCGTTAGAACTAGCCATCTTTGCCAACTTGTCTGCCTGTTGATTTTCTGACCGCGGAATATGGGATATGCTGTGGTGATCAAACTCATTCAGCAGTTTTTTCACTTTCTTTAAGTATAGAATCAATCTTGCACTTTTAGCTTGGAATCTTCCAGTGACTTGATTCACAACTAACTTGGAGTCGCAGAAGATGTTCAGCTTTGTGACTTCTAGTTCCTTTGCAATCTTTAATCCGGCTATCAGAGCTTCATATTCAGAATCGTTGTTAGTGGCCTGAAACTCCATTCGGATGGCATAGGTTATCAATCGTTTCTCGGGGGTTTCAAGTACTATTCCAGCGCCGGATCTTTCGTCGTTCCTAGCACCATCAGTATATAATCTCCAGGCATTAGGATCGAAAAGTAACTTTGAGGGTTCCACTTCTTCGTTTGCAACACCTTCTTCAGGAACAGTGAATTCTGCTATGAAGTCGGCTATCACTTGCCCCCGAATTGACCGTCTGGGCTGAAAGTTCAAGTCGAATTGACTTAACTCTATGTTCCATTTGAGTAACCTTCCAGATGCCTCCGTTTTCTGTAAAACTTGCTTGAGTGGATGATCAGTGTATATGGTGATAGGATGTGCCTGAAAGTAGTGCCGAAGTTTTCTGGAGGCAATCAGTAAACTATACGCCAGTTTCTCTAC
Organism: Allium sativum; assembly: GCA_030737875.1. Taxonomy (NCBI): domain Eukaryota; kingdom Viridiplantae; phylum Streptophyta; class Magnoliopsida; order Asparagales; family Amaryllidaceae; genus Allium; species Allium sativum. The sequence continues at coordinate 69,306,100 of CM060925.1, read as the reverse complement.
TCGTGGATAATTACGCTATGCTGCTGTCAATTTTTTGCTCACGTAATACACAGGTCTTTGGACCTTATCCTCTTCCCTTACCAACGCTGAGCTGATCGCATGGGATGACACTGCCAAATACACGAATAAATCCTCATGATCTATTGGTTTAGATAGAATGGGAGGTTTCTCCAAGTGCCTGAGCAAATTCTGAAACGCTTCCACGCAGTCAGGTGTCCATTTAAAGTGGCGTTTTCCTCGCTTTATTAATTCGAAGAATGGGATGCACTTATCCGTAGCCCTGGAGATAAATCTGCTTAGTGCGGCCACTTTTCCGGCAAGGCTTTGCACATCCCTAATTTGTCTAGGTTCCTGAATGTTTCTGATTGCCGCGATCTGGTCTGGATTAATCTCGATACCGCGCGAACTGACAATGAATCCCAAGAATTTTCCAGAAGCAACACCGAATGAACATTTGGTTGGATTGAGTTTCATCCCATACTTTCGAAGAATGCCGAACATCTCCGCCAAGTCAGTAGTGTGTTGAGAGGATTGCTTGGATTTAACCAACATGTCATCGACGTATACTTCCATTGTTTTCCCGATTTGGTTATAAAACATTCTGTTGACCAAACGTTGGTACGTAGCGCCTGCGTTCTTCAAACCAAAGGGCATTACCACATAACAATATAATCCCAGATCAGTGATAAAACTAGTATGCTCTTGATCTGGAACATGCATTGGAATTTGGTTGTATCCTGAATAAGCATCCATAAATGAGAGAAGCTCGTGATCTGCCGTCGAGTCTACCAACTGGTCAATTCGAGGTAATGGGAAACTATCTTTTGGACAAGCTTTGTTCAAATCTGAGAAGTCGATACATGTTCGCCACTTCCCGTTGGCCTTCTTTACCAGGACTGGATTTGAAATCCAGTCTGGGTAGGTTGAATCTCTGATAAACCCATTACTCTTTAGCTTTCCAACCTCTTCTTTCAAGGCAGCGGACCTCTCTGGGCCCAGCATTCGCCTTTTTTGCTTTACTGGAGGATGTTTGGGGTTAATGCTCAAAGAATGGCTCATGATCGATGGGGATATCCCGCACATGTCTGCATGGGTCCAAGCAAATACATCCAAGTTGTTCTTTAAGAAATTCGTTAATTCTTCAGCAAGATTCGGACTTAGCTGGGATCCAACCTTAAGGACCTTCTCCGGGACATTGTCCTCGATTGGTACATCCACAGTTGCCTCGTTGGGAGTCGCCATTCTGCCCCCGGGTTCTTGATCCTCTCTGGGATCTATATCCTCGGGCATCTCTCTGAGCAACTCTCCAACGATTATCCTCTTTGGTTGCTATAAGGTCTCCGCCCCCGAAGGGGGAGAAGTGCCTTTAGTTTCGATATCCCCTCCGTTGCGAAGCAACTTTAGTTCGGCAACATAACACGCTCGCGCAGCAACTTGATCCCCTCTAACGATACCAATGCCAGCTTCTGTGGGGAATTTCAATAGCAAGCACCAGGGGGCTATACAGGCTCTGAACTTTGCGAGGGCCGGTCGACCCAAGAAGGCGTTGTATAGCGATTCAACATCCAAAACCACAAAGGGAAGGATTCTCACTCTCTGGCGTTCTCCTTCCCCAAGCGTAACTGGCAACTCTACATAACCCATTGGAGCGGTGGATGCTCCGTTGAATCCACGGATCCATCCTTGGCAGGGCTCCAAGTCTTTTATTTCAAGATTCATCTGGTCAAAGGCCTTTTTGAAAAGAATATTAACGGAACTCCCATTGTCCACCAGAACCTTATGAACAGTGGCTGGCCCAATTGGTATCGTAATTACGAGTGGATCTTCAGTTGGAGCATGGACTCCAATGCTTTCTCGTTCTCGGAAAACAACGTCATCGCTCATCATCTTCTGCTGCTTCACCGGGATACTGTCCTCGGGGTTGCTACATTCCCCCACCTCGAGGTGTTGTTTGGCTGCATTGACGTATTGATCTAATGCTTTGGAACTGTGCCCAGCAAGATAAAGTCCACCGATCACGGTATTGATAACAATATTCTTTCCTTTTTGCTGAGCGGTCGGCCTAGCAGCAAGTTGATTTTGATTCTGATTTGGGGCCTGCACTGCTTGCCCCCTGTCCCTAGGCGTTACACTGTATTCATCTAGCTTTCCTTCTCGAAGCAGCCTTTCGACTACATCCCTCAGGTGACGACATTCATTCGTCGAATGGCCGTGAATTTGATGAAAGAGACAAAACTTCCCTGTCTCACGCTCTTTCTCTGTCGACTCTCTAGGAGGTGGCCTCTTATCCTGGAGGACTTCGTACGCATCCATGAAGATATTTTCCAGGGTATCACTTATGGGTGTATAACTTTCGAAGGCCCTGGGACGAGTCCTTCTCTGGGAGTCGTTCCCTTGGCCCCTCTTCCGGTTGTTGCCGTTACCATTGTTATTGTTGTTACCTGGCTGGCGACCGCCCTGATTCTGATTTCCGATGTTAACTTCAACTTTCCCCGAGCTGTCTCCAGTCTGTTTGATGGCGACATTGCTCTGAATTTCCTCCTTATCAGTTGTTTTAACCTTTCGGTTTGCGTATACCTCTTCCCGGCGTAGGTGTACATTGGCTTTCTCATAGAATAATTCTCTGGTGTGGGGCGGTTTGCCTGCCAAGTACCTCCCGAATTCAGTGTCCTTATCCACTCCGTCAATCAGTGCCGCGATGATGGTCGGTTCATGAGGGTCTTTAACCTCAGTGGCGGCCAAATTGAAACGATCCAGGTACATCTTTAGACTCTCGCCTGGTCGCTGTTTGACAAGGAATAAATCGATCACGCTTTTTGTCTTCTGTGCGTAAATACGGAATTGTTCTACGAACTTCTCGCTCAGCTCCCTGAAGCTAGAAATCGATCTCGCCGGCAGGCGAGTAAACCATAGCAAAGTCACGTCCTCCAGGAATATGGGAAACGCTTTACACTTAACCGCGTCAGAAGCGGCGGCAGCGGTCATCGACCAAGAGTATCTCATTAGGTGCTGAACAGGATCAGATCTTCCCGCATATCGGTCCATTTGTTGCATGTTGAAACGTCTTGGAAAAGTCGCATCCAAAATATCGTCAGTAAAAGGGGTATGACTGCGGTCGATCCCCCAATCTTCGTTCCGCTGTCCACGGCTGTCGGCCAGAATCTGGTGAACCATGGCTGCGACGTTTGCACTAGTCAAAGGAGGTTCAGGGTCAGTGCCTCTGGCCCGACGAGGTTCTCTGATCTCTCTTCGGGGAGCAGCCACAAAATCCGGGGCTTGGACAGGGCTTCGCTGCCCCCTGTTATCATGGGTATGCGTGCGGCGACGGGGCTGAGGTGGTCTGTCATGGACAGGACTGTTCACATCTCGAGTCCTGAGAGCCGTTGCTTGCCCGTTCATATTACGGTTTGTGGGCCCCGCCCCTAGTTCTTCTTCTTCCTGCGAGGGCACAGTCCCGAACCGAAGCTGTTCTATGTTTTCGGCTCTCTCATACGGTCGCCGCGGAAGTCTTGGCGATTATTCAGATGAAGAAGAATATACTGGGGTGAGTGGACGAACCGGTGATGCTCTTTGCCTCGCTAGCTCATCAAGTCTTCTATCCATAGCCGTCAAATTTTGCCGTAGGATGGAACTTTCCTGCCTTTGGGCAGCCAACTCATCAAACAACTTATCCCACATTTCGATGAAGCGAGAGAGATCCCCCTCAGTGACAGGAGCGGCAGGATCATAGTGGTCATCATCACTCTCTCTTATGCGCAAAGAGCTCGAACCAGGTCGAGCAGAGGTTCCAGGACGATAGGAGTGGGTCATAGGTTCTTTTCCAGGTCGAGTTGTATTCTGAACATCAGTTCGGATAGCTGCGGTTCGTGGAGGGCGATTCGCTGCGCCCCCCTGAGATCGACTCGTGGTCGTGGTATGCGGAGGCTGCGAGGTGTTGCCCCGGGATCGAGTAACAACCCCTTCGATAGCACGGATCGTCTCGTTCTCATCGACTCGGAACGAGGTGTCTTCGTCGGATCGGATCGCCCCCTGCGCTCCGCGATCCAGAGTTTCTTCGTTGCCCAGTTCGTGCACACTCTCCTCAATCGTTTCGTTGGTCTGCGAAACTTTAGATCTTTTTCCAGCCATGATATCCGAATCGCTGGAATCCTCAAAGAAGCGAATGGCGAAACTTTAAGACTGAGTTTCTTAGTGAAAGCACCAAAAATGTTAGATCGAAATTTGGACCTAACACCCAAATTATTATGAACAGTAGAGAATTTCAAATGAAGAACAAGGAAAAAGAAAATAACACTCAGAATTTATAGTGGTTCGGCGTTAACGAGCCTACGTCCACTTTATATCTTATTGATTATGCTTTAAAAGCTAATACAACAGTGATTTCTCTCAATATTTCAGTAGTTTGACAACAATGGCGGATTCAGTACTCAATATTGCCAAAAGATCCCGAAAAATGCCAAGCTCTGGGCTATTTATAGCTGATTTTGTCAGGCGGATCGTGGACACGTGGCACGAATCCCGAGATCATCGGATCGCATCGCCACCGTTGAAGAAACAGTCAAACTAGCCGTTGTGGACAGGTGTCGTGATCTGCTTGAAAATCGGATCGTGCAGATGGGGAGAATTGGTCCAGATGACGGTTGGGGACACGTGTCGCCAGATCCGTGCGATTCGGATCGCTGAAGAATAGGTCGCGCTTGAACAGGTCTAAGGGTTCGCCATGCACCAGGGGATTGGATCGGTTCGCTCGGGGTATCAATGTGAGCTTGGATCGGATCGCCCAGCTACGTCGTTCGCTGATGAGATGGGGCGATCCGTAGATATACGATCCGATATTTGGGCGAGACGATGGTGCGCGATCCATTCCTTCAAGTTCTCAGATACTGTGGTTTCCTGCTTTCCTCTTACAAATGACCCTGGCTGGCTTGATCAAAAATTGAGCCAACAGTACGTGTTATTAAGCAGCTGTTATTAACATATAAAGCTATATTATTTTGGGAACGGTCTGAAATTTATAAACATCCTTATTCAGTTCTAAAAAGGAATAATTCTATTATAATCATGGTACTAAAATAATAATGATTTTATTTTGTCATAGCAAAATATCATCGTTGTATATGAGTTAGGATGGTAAAAACATATTAATAATGATGTAAAATTTTATGGTGGAGAAGCGATGATTTTACCAGCGCTTTTAGAAGCATGCCGATTTTATCGGAGTGCGCCGACAAAATTGAAGCACGCTGGTAAAATCGGCGCGCGGGACCAATTCAGGATTCATGATTGACCCCTGAATTTGCAGCAAATTGAACTTTAATTACAATTCTGAAACTGAATACTCCAATCGTTTGAGTTGCTATAATAGATAGTGCAAATACTTGATTTCAAATCATATCCCACCAGCACAATCCGGCAACTGTAGCCTAAACCAGCTGTTTCTATGAAGTTTGGTAGGTCATAATGCAAAGACACTTCAACTAAAGATTTGGCATGTTCAACCGTTTAGACTTCACATGGGGGTTTTCGTTTTCCTGGTTTTTAACCGATTTTAGATGGATTTATAGTTCTCATGTTGGAATGGCTTCTACTTGTTAGTTTTCTTTCTCGTTGATTCTAAATAGTTATAAAACTGGTAAAAACATATGTAGTACATTTTTCATGAAATTATCAACCCATCAAGTTAGGGTTGTTTGATCGATTCCATTTTCTTTTTCATGTTGTGCCCTTTCGTATTTTCACTAAACGCATAATATTTCCCTGTCAAGTTTACCACTTCAAAACTATAGTTTTACAGTTTTTCATTTCATATTCAAAACTTGTTCAAAATTTTTTTGTATTCAATTGAGTTAATATTCAATCAGTCTTCCAGAACTTGTTCATAATATTAAAGTACGCATTAATTAAACATTAATCATCTAACCACGTGAATTGAGTTTAAAAGGGAAGAGACTTGTAAGTTATAACAATGTGTGCACAACTAGCAGGTACCGTATACATGTTAATAGATATAAAAATTGCATAAGGATCCAAGCTAAGAAATGAAATGTTTCAGAAGACAACATATATGTAACATAAAAAAAGCTAGCAACATGAATATTAGCATGAACTTGTAGTAGAAAGCATCGAGATAATAAAAAAGGAAATAAAATAAAAAGTAAATACAATGGATATTTATATATATAGTCTACTTAGACACAAAATTTTGGCATAAATGGTATACAATTGTTTTGCACCATTGGATCACCCCAGGAATTTCACATTTTCCTGTAAAGACAAAAAGATCAAATAGTTGAGACTTTGTGTCACTCTGTTTATGTCTAATTTTGTGTTCAAATAACTGCCCCCATGTGTGTGTGTGTGTGTATATATATATATATATATATATATATATATATATATATCTCACAAGCACAAATTAATCGATTGTAACAACATTTAATGTAAATCGATCGAAACCGCTAAAATTGTTACATGACAAAAAACATTGAATTAAAGACTGAAAATTTCAGTTTAAGTCAATTAGTTCAGTCTTTAAATCATAATTATAAACTAATCAAAGATTGAAATTTCAGTCTTTGAATTCTTAGTCGAAAAAAGAATTAAGATTTAAATTTGTCTTAAAATATAAAGACTGATACTGTAGTCTTAAGTATATTTTAAAAAAAAATTAAAAATTGAAATTCATCTTTAATCAGTCTTAATGTTGCAAAATTTAAGCAAAGAAAATATCCACAACGGTAAACAAACATCAAAATTTAACATATCAACACTACAATTCCGTACATGTCATATTATCTTCATTACTATTATATACAAGTTATATAATATCCAACAACATACCAATAATAAAGTACTCAAGTACACATACATTAAGATATATTGATCCAACATAGTAAATTAATAAAAATTGATCCAATATGTTCACAGAACAGGGGTTTATGTAACTAAAAAAAAAAGGAATTAAGTCCGTTAACATATATGTACATGCATTATTTCAGCAACAAAAACAAAACAAACAAGTGAGAACGTTAATCACTCCGTATATCCCTCCATGATGATGGCGTTCTTTGAAATTGCGAGGCTACTTATAAAGCATAAGAAGGTCCTGAAAATTGTTGCATATATGGTTGTTGTTGAATTAGTTCAAAAAATGACATGCTCTGTTGTGCAGTCCTGAATGCATTGGAATGCATAGGTGACTATTGGGATGGATATGCTCTCATTGGCACAGATCCACGACCTGGTTAAAAAAAAACACACGAATGACTATAAGGATGACAAGAAATTTTGAAACTATATTTTTTTTTGTTTTGTTTTATGTAAGTGTAGAAAATACACAAGAGTGAGAATTATCTAATATTATCCGATAATAACATCAAGCTCATGGGAGAAGGTTCCTAGAGAGAGAACCTTGATAACTCCTGAATTAAAAGTAAAAGGGATCTACGGCTAAGACAATATATCACAACATCCGTTAGATAACACATGCAAACATCACATCCGTTCCTTTTATTACCATTTATTTGGTAATGTGTTCAGCCCAATTATGTATTCCTTTGTCCTCTTAAGCCCAGATAATTACTGCTATATGCGTCGGGCTAATGTAAATTATTATTAATTCGAAATCAATACAAAACATTTCTAAAATAATCTCTGTTGCAAATCTTTTAATTCAGATTGCTTAACAACAACTGTTTATCGATCCAAAATTATTGGATAGTGATTTTAAAATCCATCAGAGAGATTTCATCCCTTGGGTTTAACCTCTCATATGAGTTGTTAACTCTTCATTTGAGGGTTGGCTCTAATTCAGATTTGTGCGTCGCCTAGTGTATCAACTGGCTGCATCAGATCTAAATATATCAAGCCTAAGCAGAAAATTTCAGAGAAAATTAAATTCTGCTGCCAAGAAAATCAAGAAATTAATTCAAGAAATTGCCATACCAGTGTCAGTCATCAGATTATCCTCATCACTTGACAGGCAACAGGTTGCATATTACCTGAATTGAAGATCTTTGATTGTAGGCATCAAGAAAGTAATTTCTCTTTATATTGATTCTGCTTATTTGTTCTGACCATTGTATTATAGTTTCTATATAATGGTGGATTCATCTCCAGCACTGGGATCAACTTCATCACATAATAAGTCATCTCATAGTCAACTGTCAACCTTGGCCACATTTGTTGAATAGGTCGTAAAAACTGTAAAAGCCCACAAAGTCAGCTTGTCACAATAAAATTAGATGAAAACAACTATTTGTTTTGGAAATTTCAGGTTGAAATAGCCATTCAGGGGTATGGTTTAGAAGGCTATATCTATGGAACAATTGATATACCATCAAAATTCATAACTGATCAAGATAACAGAGTTGTTAGCAATGAAGAATTCACTAAAAATCACAGGCAAGACAGAGTGATTAGTGCATGGCTGTTGTCATCTATTAGCAGCAATCTTATGTCTCAAGTAACTGGATGTAAAACATCCAATGAAATTTGGTCAAATGTTGAAAAGAATTTCAACTCTCAATCTCAAGCCAAAGTTATGCATTTCAGAAGGCAACTTCACAATACTAAGAAAGAAAATGATAGTATGAGGGTTTATCTACCCAAGATTAAGCATTTGTGTGATCAGTTAGAAGCAGCAGGATAGAAAATTCCTGAATCTGAATAGGTATTGATTATTCTTAATGGTTTAAGTAACGAATATGAAGTTGTTGAAGTTATAATTTCTTCTTGAAGAATCACACCACCAATGGATGAAATTCATTCTATACTATTGTCACATGAGGCAAGAATTGAAAGTAAAAGAATTCAAGAATCAAATGCTTCTGGCAACTATGCAAATAGCACCAGAAACAGAGATTAAAAGCCAAATCAATAGGTTCAGAGAGGTGGTTTCAGTAATAGATCTATAGGAAGAGAAAGAAACTATAACAAAAATAGACCTAAATGTCAGATTTGTGAGAAAATGGGTCATACTTCTTTGAAATGTTATTTCAGATTTAATCAAAATTATACTTCTAATCAAGGCAGTAAAAATCAAAAGAATAACAACAAAATGCTACTGTTACTCAAATTCAGAGTGATCAAATATGTGCAGAATGAATCAAATACTAACAGTCAGGATGAAATCACTGAAGCAGATCACATCAATGATGATAACTAGTATCCTGATTCAGGTGCAACAACTCATCTAACCAGAAACTTAGAAAAATTAAATCTTGGGTGCAAGGAGTACAGAGGTAATCAATTAGTGTGCATGGGAAATGGTAGGACTATACATATTACTCATACAGGTAAAGGTTGTATAAATGGAAACAAACACTTGCTGTTAAATAATTTATTGAGAGTTCCAGATATTAAAAAGAATCTATTGAGTGTGTCCTAATTTGCAAAGGATAATCAAGTATACTTTGAATTTTATCCTAATTATTGTTTAGTCAAAGACATACTCACTGGAAATAATTTGTTGCAGGGAAATGATGTTAAAGGCTTGTACATGTTCGGTTAAGCCAACTGCAACAAAACTGGAATCAAGAATGTCAACTGCAACTACAGTGAAAGTTCCATAGATAAAGAAAGCAATATGTTTGAACTATGGCACAAGAAACTTGCTTATCCAAGTACATATGTTATTAAACAAATTCTTGTTGAAAGCAACATAAAATTTGATCATATTGCTACTCATTGTTTATACACATATTGTCAAATGGGCAAAAGCTATAAACTTCCTTTTCCTAATTCTATCTATGAATATTCTAAACCTTTAGATTTAATTACTACTGACTTGTGGGGACCAGCCCCAATGAATGCAAATCATGAATATAAAACAATATATCTTTTGTTGATGCTTATAGTAGATATATTGGATATATTTTTTGAAATCAAAATCTGATACTTATGATATTGTCATACACATTATTACTCAAGTTGAAAAACAGACTAAATCTCAAGTTATAAATTTTCATTCTGATTGTGGTGCTGATTATAAATCTTTGAAAAACTATTTTCCTAAAAAGGGAATAGTACATAGAACTACTTGTCCATATACTTTTCAGCAAAATGGGCTTGTGGAAAGAAAGCTTAGGCATACAATAGAATCAGGGTTAACTTTATTAGCTCGAGCAAAGATGCCATTAAAATTTTGGCCAAATTCCTTTAGTACAATAGTTTATTGAATAAATAAATAGCCAACAAAAGTGCTTAAAGCAATAAGTCCTCATGAAAAGCTATATAAAGTAAAACCTGATTATCATACCTTAAAAACTTTTGGTTGTTTATGTTATCCTTATATCAGACCGTATAATAAACATAAGTTTGATTATAGATCTAAACCTTATACTTTTATAGGATATTCTGAAGGCCAAAAAGTTTATAAGTGTTTAGATGATAGTGGAAGAATATTTGTTAGCAGACATGTTATGTTCAATGAAAAGATATATCCCCATCATACTGAAAGTATCAAAACAATAAATAGGATATACAATACAAATATATCTATACCACCATTACCTGTTTTGTCTGAGTCAACATGTGCAAGTGAACCAAGTGAGGCATATGACAGTACATCATCATATGATAATGATTTTGTTTAGCCATATAACTAGTCTAATGAATCACCTACACTGAAAAAGCAAGAAGAAGAATCTGTTAGTATTCAACCTACAGATGAATATGAAAATACATATAGTTTAGAGAGAAAAGATCAACCATGTGCTCAGCATCAAGCTACATCCACTCATCCCATGGTTACTAGAGAAAAATGTGGGATTTTTAAAACCAAAATATGCCCAACTGCCACTATTGATGAAGAGCCAACATGTTACAATCAAGCTAAGTTTGATAGCAACCGGGTTAAAGCTACGAACATAGAGTACAAAGCTCTAATTCAAAATCAAACATGGGATTTAGTTAAGTCTCCAAAAGACAAAAATACCATCAGATGTAAATGAATTTATAGGATAAAAAGAAAATTTGGTGGTTCTATTGAAAGATATAAGGCAGATTAGTAGCCAAAGGCTTCACACAACAATAATATTTTGACTACAAGGAAACATTTTCACATGTAGTCAAACCATCTACAATTAGGGTTGTTCTATCCATTGCTGCAAGAAGCAGAATCTGTTAGTACTCAACCTACAAATGAAAATGAAAATACAGATAGTTTAGAAAGAAAAGATCAATCATGTGCTCAACATCAAGATAAATCCACTCATCCCATGGTTACTAGAGCAAAAGGTGTGATTTTTAAACCCAAAATATATATATATATATATATATATATATATATTGCTTTCACTATTGATGAAGAGCCAACATGTTACAGTCAAGCTAAGTTAGATAGCAACTGGGTTAAAGCTATGGACACAGAGTACAAGGCTCTCATTCAAAATCAAACATGGAATTTAGTTAAGCCTCCAAAAGACAAAAGTATCATCATATGTAAATGGATTTATAGGATAAAAAGAAAATTTGATGCTTCCATTGACAGATATAAGGCAAGGTTAGTAGCCAAAGGCTTCATACAACAGCAAGATTTTGACTACAAGGAAATATTTTCACATGTAATCAAACCATCTTCAATTATGGTGGTTATATCCATTGCTGTAAGCATAAAATATGGCAACTTAGACAACTAGATGTCAATAATGCATTCCTCAATGGCATATTACAAGAAGATGTATATATGGAACAACCAGAAGGGTACATTCAGCAACAGGAATATGTGTGCAAGTTAAAAAAGGATATCTATGGATAAATCAGGCCCCTCGTGTATGGTTTGATAGATTAAAAACTACATTGGGTAATGTAATAACCCGCATACTTAACGACAATATATTTAAATATTTTATTTAAATATAACGTCGTTAATTTTTAATTGTGTATGTCCAAAAAGTCACATTTTGCATACGGATAAATTTGGACTCGAAACCACTTCGATTGAGTTCAAAAGGTCGTTTGTGACTTAAAACTATAAACATCGATGCCTTTAGAGTTGGTGAAATTTAGTCTTTTTTATTAGATGTATGACCAGAATATCATTTTTTGCATATGAACAAATTTAATAATGAAACCACTTCCATTGAGTTCAAAATGTGCTTTACGTGGTCGAAAACTATAAGCATTGAAGTATTCCGAGTTTCGGAGATTTGCCACATTGGTTGGGTCTTGGTTTAGCTAACCGACACCTTTTAACCACCAAATCAGCCAACTCTCCCTCATTCTTTTTCTCTCTTTTAAACTTAAGTAAAAATGGGTGAAAAGATGGAAAATTAAAATTCCTAAGCATGGTTTTGCTATTAGGAATTCAAATCAAGAGGAAATCAAGTGTAGAAGCTTAAGTAAGCCTCCTCTTCATCTTCTCCGTCCTCTCCTTCTTGCTTTCTGTTCAATTTCAGAAAAAAAACCAAGGATCTAATTCTTAGGAAACTCATTTATATTTGTTTAGATTGAAGACTAGCAAGCTATATTGGAGAAGAGGTTGTTCTAGCCAAGCTTCGGATTGACTTCTTGCTTCTTGCGAGCAAAGGTGAGTCCCTTATGAACTCGCATCTATTCCACAAGCCTTTAGCTTGTAAAAGTACAATTTATTGTTCATTTGAGTTTCCATATGCTAGTGAATTGGGTAGGCTAGTGTAACTTAGCTGATTTCATGTGTTTATGTTTCATTGAATTGAAATTATAGTAGGATTGTTCACGCAACCTAATTCTTATGCTATGAGTGGATTTGGTGATATTGTGAAGCTCCGTTATCTCCCCAGCAAAGTCTTAAGTCTTCACAAGTCACTTGAATAGCTTTTGCATGCTTTGGTTTAGAATTTAGTTCACTTGTGAACTTATAATCAAAACTATTCAAAGATCATGTATGTATGCTTGTGCATATGAGTTTTTGTGTTATTAGTTGCTTTGGTGTGTTATAGAAGCTTCATTTGCATGCATATAACATCATAGACCTTAGAACATTTGCCAATGTCATTTTGAGCACGTTATCTAGGCAAAATCATGCTTAGACCCAGATTCAGACATCTAACCTCCTACAAATAATTATAAAAACAGACAGAGCGCAATTTAGAAGTCTGAATTTTTCATTCATATTGCAATTCAGACGTCTGAATTTTCTAATTCAGTAGTCTGAATCTTAGACAGAGGCTTATGTCTCGAGAAAACCCAATTCAGACATCTGAATTTATAAATCAGACGTCTAAATCCAATTTTTCTGCTGTAGACTGGTAGAGATCATGGTCAATAGTTTAGTTGTTTCAGGCTCTTTACCGGCCGATTTTCGGCCTTTTCTTGTGACTTTTTAGTTTCTCTGCTTCAAAGATTTCAATAGCTTAATTTTCGACCTTTGATGGACTTTCGATTTATTCGTGGTGAATGAATTCATAATCGATAGTTGTGAGATTTTGTTTATGTTATTTAAACGTGAATTCTTAGTTCGGTCGTCATTTCGATCGCTATTACGCGAGATTTGGCACTTCGAAATTATATAAAAGTGTTTTAAATTACTAGTAGATACCAAATATTTTACTAAATGATTTCTAACTCCACTTCATTATATGAAGATATTTTACAAATTGTTTTACTATCTACTAGTATATGCTTTAATAAACCTTTTTCTCGTTCGTATGAGAAATCTAATTAAACGCCTTAGTAAAAATTAGGACTATGACCCTTGTGTTTGCTTTGACGGTTAATTCTTGGACTCGTTCAGTTGAACACTGTGGCAATGATCGTTTTGTATTTCTAGTGGAATATACAACTTGTTCAAAAATATTCGAGTAGAGCAAGTGTGTAACAACCCGTATTTTCAATAACCTGTTATAACATAAATCGAGGCAGAATTTAATTTATAAATCTGAATCAAGGGAAACGGGCTATGACATTGCGTTCGTCTTGGAAAAATACGCAAAATAGAGTCCGAGTTTTCGAAAATCGGAGTCCGTATGACCCGATTAAGGCCCAATGAAGTTTTCAGAAAATTTCAAGTTCAAAACAGATTTCAAATTCAAGTTTGAATTTGGAAATTAGGGTCAGATTGGGCCAGGCGGGAAAATTCCCGCCAGAGCACCCAAGTCGACAGCCATGTCGACTTGGGAGTCGACTTGGTTGGACCCAAGTCGACAGCCCTGTCGACTTGGTTCAGCCGGGCAGATTTGCCTGGTGCACCATTTTGGGGTTTTGGTTAGGTTTTAGGGCCAGATTCGGTTTTAAGGGCTGAGATTGGAATTAGGGTTTAATCCTAAGGTTGAAACTAATCCTAATCTCTATAAATAAGCCCCTAACCTAACCCTAAATCATCATTATTCATTCAAGTAACTAAACTATGGCAAAATCATTCCTCCCATGGCCTCCACTCTCTTCATAAAATTCCTAAGTCATTTCTATGAGAGATTTTCCATGCATACAAGTGTTTTCAAGCTTGTATGAGTGTCATTAGCTTGCATTCAAGTCAAGTTTCCATATTTACATCATAAAGCAAGGGTTTTTATTGATTTGGAGCTTTCATATTGGGTTTATTTGATTTCATAAGGGCTTGGCTCAATCTATTAATATATTTGTGTCTTCATAAGAATTTGTAAGCCCTTTTCTACTTTCATATTTAAACTCTAAAGTTAAATGAATGATGCAAGTTTGGTTGACCATTATATGCAAGTTTATCATGTTATGTTATGCAAGTTTGCCATGTTATGATATGCAAGTTTATCATGTTATGTTATGCAAGTATGCCATGTTTTGATATGCAAGTTTACCATGTTATGCTATGCAAGTTTGCCATGTTGTTATATGCAAGTTTATCATGTTATGTTATGCAAGTTTGATATGCAAGTTTGTCATATGATATGCAAGTTATGTTATGCAAGTTTGGGTTGATCATTTTGTTCATGTTACCATGTTATGCAAGCTTATCTTGGGCTTATGAGCTTAAAGCTTCAAGCTTTATGCTAAAGGTTGCATTTTGGCAACATGTAAGTTATCATATCCCTTATGATAACTTGCATGTGAGGCTAAATGCGAACTTATGGCAACTTCTACATGTCATTTATCACCATGTATCACTTATATGCTAAGTTTGGTTTTATGCATGCTTTTGAGGCCTAAAAATGTAATGTGCAAGTATATGAACATATGTACATTTCATATGCCACCATGTTAAACTTTTGGCTTCAACACCTTTATGTCATGATTATGCCAAGTTCCCTCTTTCTATCCTTTATGCGCTATTGCGATATGTAAGCGATGTGATTGCGTTTGGGGTTGGGTAAACTTAAAAGACATAAAAACATAAGATTGGGAATTTACCTATTAAGTTAGGTCTACCCATTGGGAATTTACCTATTAAGTTAGGTCTACCCAAATGCTTGAAAACTTGTAATATGTTTTGGAAACATGATGGACATGACACTTAGAAAATATAAGTGTGACCAACTCGAGGTTGGGTTGAGTTTGTAGCGTAAAACTACACGGAACCGACCGGCTTAACTAGTTGCTACAAACAATAGGACCCAATGTGAGAAGTTGGTCATGTTGTACCTTGAACCCGAGGTTAGACCAAGTTGTGGTGTAAAGCTACCCGGACCCGCCCGGCTTAACTAGTAACCACAACAAGGTCTAATGTGAGAGGTTAAGGCACATTAAATTAATTAATGCCTCATGATTAGGGTTAAGTCATGGTCCACTTAATACTTAACCAATTTGGGCTTGGTGGATTAATCGGGGTTAAGTCGTGAACCCATCGTTACACTTAACCAAGTTAATCCATGATTAGTAAAAGGGTTAAACCGTACTTAACCCACTAGAAAAATCCTAGCAATGGGGGTCCACTCCAGCAGTAATCCCAAGTTTGTAGCATTAAGACCCTAGGGACTAGGCTAGGGAGGGGGCAAGATTACTGGACTTGAGGTAAGTGACCAAAAACGACGGCAGAATGTTACGCCGGTGTAGTTCCGGGCGGACTATGGTCGTGCACATAGTCCGAAGCCGGGGAAAACATGCACGGGTACCAGTAGATCGAGACTGTGCACTTATGTTTATGGTGTCCAGGGGTTGACACCCTAGGGCTTGATACACCCGACGGGAGACCCTGCACAGTCTGACTACAATTATGTTTGGGCCGTATTGACACCAACACGTGACGAGTTAGGCTTATAGGGAGCCGATCGACTAGACCGTTTGGTTGGACCTCGTATTAGGGTCACTTCATTTTATTGGACCTCGTATTAGGGTCACTTCATGTTATTGGGCCAAAGCTTGGGCCAAGGGATCAATACTTGTTTATTCAAATCATGTTAGCTTGCTAGTACACCTGTGGTGCAAAAACCTTAAACCTGATTATGCGATGACACCTTTATCTACCTTGTTAGTTAATCATCATGCTAGTATGTTGTTATCCTTATGTTCATCCCTGCTTCTCATGCCAGTTAACTTTATCAGTTTACATTGATTGTAGTAGGGCTTACTCAGTCTTTTTGACTGACCTGTTTTTCTTTCGCCTCTTTTCTTCCGTTCCCCCCCCCCCCCCAGGTTCTCAGGGTGGGAATATTGGAGCTTAGCTTGGATTTCTGATCGCTTGCTTGTGGGATTTTAGCTCATGTACGGTCTTGACATGAAGCTAGCTATGGTTATCACTTATTTTGGGGATAGTACTTATGTATTTCCGTTTTTCAGTGATGTCGTTTTTATCTAGACTTGTGTATTTGGAAAGTTGACATTATGTTGTACCAGACTTGTTTTGAAATAGTTTGAAATCTTTCGCTGTTTTACTTATCTTATTTACTCTGTTTACATATATACATATGTTCTTGTTCTACCTTGATATATCATTATGCATGTTTACCCGATAAAAACGCCCCTCCAAAGTCAGAGTGCTTGCAAGAGCCACCCTGGCGGAGGTGGGGTGTTACATTTGGTATCAGAGCATATGGTTTACGAGAAGGAACAAAAAGGTTTTTAAAACTTTTGGAAAACTATTTTCAAAACCAAGTATAAAGTATTTTCCAAAGAAAAGTCTAGTTTATTTTAAAGGCTATTCCCCAAAAAGCCATTAGCAAAATTCCTTCGTTTTTCTCCATTCTGAATCTGTCTTTTTTTTTCTTCGTTTTCAGTATGGCCGATAACTTTGCTATTCCGGAGGGAGTACACGTACCTGTTTGGTATAGGAGACTTCTGGAGGCTAGGGCGACCGAAGCCGGCCCCGCAGATGTTCCTCCTCCTCCTCCTCCGGTAGTTAATGTTCCTCCTCCTCCTGTCGCTGAGGTTCCTCTTCCTCCTCCCCCTCAGCATCCTCAAGCTGACTTCGCAAAGATTTGCAAAGATTTCAAAGCAATGGGTGGCAAGAACTTTCAAGGCACTGAGACTTATGTAGAGGCAAGGAATTGGTTGAAAGAAACCGAAGATCTTTTTGCCTTCTTTGATATAGATGACCGTAGGAAGGTTTTATTAGCAGCATGGTTGCTAAAGGAAGAAGTTGCACGTTGGTGGGTGGTCACCACCGCTACTAGGCCAATTGAGACTTGGGATGACTTTTGGGGAAAGTTTGGACTAAGGTTCTTATCACTGAAGCAAGGGGACATGACTATTAGGGAATACATAGATAAGTTTAATCAACTGGCTCGGGTCGGTTTAGACTTGGTTAACACAGCTCAGAAGAAGCCCTATACTTTGCTCTAGGATTAAACGAGCCATTACATGGTTTAGCCATGACTCATATACCCTTGGAGGCAACTTTCGAGAGTTTGGTGAATATGGCCCTACTCAATGAAGAGAATAGGAGTGACAAGAAAGAGATCAAGATGAATGATACACAAGCCAAGAAAACTGATTCCCAGTGGAAAGGAAATCAGGGTAATCCAAGTGGTCAGAGCAGTCAAGGCAATCAGAACAAGAACAAGAGTCAAGGCAACAAGGGGAACAATAGCAACGGCAATAACGACAAGAGGAAGTGCCATTATTGCAGTTCAGTTGGGCATCTTATTAAGGATTGTAGGAAGAGAAAAAGGAAGAGTGGTGAATGCTTTCATTGTGGTGAGTTTGGACATTTCAGCAAAGATTGCCCGAAGAAGCAAGGGCAAGGTCAGACTCAGTGTGCAAGACCATCTGGAGGGTGAATTCATCCCCTCAACATCGTTCTTCCAGCTCATGATCGAGGTAGTGTTTCTGTTAAAAGCCCTGTTTACATTTTTGATTTTCCTGTTCTTACTTTGTTTGATTCTGGCGCATCGCATAGTTTATTTCATTTGATCTAGTTGAAAGTTTGCACCTAAGTACTAGTCTAGTTAATGATCCCGTGTGTGTTTCAAATCCAATTAGGGGTTCCGCCCATTTGTCTATGATCTGCGTGGATTTGAAAATTTCTATCTTGAGTGTAGAATTCTCGTGTGATGCTTATATTCTCGGTTTCATGGGGTATGGGTTGATTTTTGGGCATGGATGGGTTGTCCAGTTTTGGAGCCATCCTTGATTTTTGAGCATAGGGTTGTGAGGCTCATGACTCGCCTCGGTAATACCCTAAAAATTTCTAGTAACCCTATGAGTCCCGTCATGTTGTGTTATCTTGAATCCCTCAACCCGTCTATCGATAGTTTGCAATCGGTGAGGGTGGTCCGAGAATATCCTGATATCTTGGGTGAAGTGAAGGGGGGTTACCCCTAAGCGAGAGATTGATTTCCGCATTTATCTGGTTGATAATGCCAAGCCAGTTACGTGGCCGGTTAGGCACATGGTCCCGCGAGATGAGAGTTAAGAAAGCAAGTCAAGTAGTTGCTTGAGAAGGACTTTATACGATGAAGCATTTCCGAAGAGGGTGCTCTAGTAGTATTCGCTACTAATGTGGACAGTTCGCTTCGCCCGTGTGTTGATTATCGTGAGTAGAACAAGAAGAATAGACAACTATTACCAAGGATCGATGATTTGTTTGATCAGCTTGTAGGAACATCTGTTTTCTCTTGATCTTGCTACTGGATTCCATCAGCTCAGAGTAGCTGAGGATAGTATAGGCAAAACTGAGTTCAGAACTCCAGATGGATTCTTAGAATGGCTGGTCATGCCATTCGGTTTGATTAATGCACCCGCCTACTTCGTGGACTTGATGAATAGGGTGTTCAGGGAGTTCTTGAACAAGTTTGTCGTGGTCTTCGTAGATGATATTCTGATCTTCTCTAAGGATGAGGAAAAGCATGCAAGGCATCTCGTGGAGGTGATGGATACGCTTAGAGCGCATCAGTTGAAGGCCAAGTTCTCCAAGTGTCACTTTTGGAGAAGGGAAGTTAGATTCCTTGGGCATATAGTATCTAAGCAAGGCTTAGCGGTGGATCCCGCTAAGGTAGTTGCAGTTCAGGATTGGAAGACTCCAAGGAATGCAACCGAAGTAAGAAGTTCTCTCAGTTTAGTTAGTTAGTTAGCGTCCCTTGAGCTTAGACCTACCCTTCTGGATCAAGTAGGGACTTCACAGAAAGAAGACCCGCAGTTAGTCGAGATCATGGATAAGTTGATTCGAGGCGAGATGGTAAGTCACCTCGCTATAGATGACAAGGGATGGCTAAGACGCGATGAGAGAAAGAAGGTTCTTGAAGATGCACATCACCCGAGGAGGTGGCCGAGTTTGTCCCAAGGTGCATGTTGTGCCAACAGGTTAAAGGCCGAGTCATAGAAGCCCGGCGGGCTATTATATCCATTGGAGGTCCCCGCAATGGAAGAGGGAAAAGCGTCACGAAGGATTTCGTGGATGGACTGCCTAGATCAAGAAAGGGAATAAGAGCATGTGGGTCATAGTAAGTAGACTCACGAAGAGTGCTCATTTCACTCCGGTAAAGAACGAAAGGACTGCATCATAGCTAGCGACAGTTTACTTTCAAGAAATAAAGCGGTTGCACGAGGTTCCCTAAAAGTATAGTTAGTAACCATGACTCAATCTTCACTAGCCAGTTTTGGGATAGTCTACGGGAAGTCATGGGCAAGCAACTGAATCTAAGTACGGCCTATCATTCACAGGCGAATGGTTCATTTCGTTCAAGCATGAGTTATAGAAAATCACGTTGGTAAGAGCAATTGGCAACGTGGATTGGTATTTCCAAGAAAAGTTCTGCTGCGTGGAATATTTATAGTAAGTAAACGAGATCCAGGATTCACTAGTGAATTTTGGAGAGCTTGCATGAAACCATGAGGTCATAGTTATGTTTAAGCCAAGAATGATAGAAGAGTAAGTGAAAAAGGAAGACGAGAGGCGACAATGAAATGGGTTCCAACTCATATTTGGAAATAAGAGTTAAGAAGCTAAGAAATCATGAGGTAAAAGATGGTCAAAGCACAGTGGAGTTAAGCTCAAGGAAATGTGACTTAGAAGACTGAAGGCTAGATACGCGCATCATATCTCTTTTTAAGAGCATATCCTTGATCCTTGTTTTCCTGTGGAACTTACTCGCATGTTATCTTTTTACGTATATCCTCTCGGTCCCATTCTCGGTCCTATTTCTGTCGGGAGGTATGACTTATTGGCTAGTAATACATGTCAGGGTTTGAAGGGGTCCGTTAGGTTGACTAAACCTTTTGGGCTTTTATATAATATGGGTTGGGTTAGGAAGGGATTTCTTGTAATCCGAAAGGGGTATATCCAGCTTATTTTCCCGATCTCTTTGTAGCATATCTTTTGCTATCCATGTTTGTCTTGATTATCTAGTTTATCATGTTAATCTTGTCATGAGAACCTTAGGTAGAAACCCTTTGAATGAAACATGTGTTTGAAACATGTTATGCTTGATGTTTGCAAGTGGTTGCAAGTGTTTGCAAGTGGTTACTCGTGGATGCATTATACACGTTAGGCACTGGATCGGCTCACACACTCCTCATATTGCATATGCATGAGTGTTTATGCATATTCATGGATGAAAATTTTTGTGTTATCACATGGATGTTGCATATGGATGTATGTTATGTGCACACATGTAGATGTTATATATTATGTTAGGAATTGCATACATATGGATTCATTTCACTAACATAATTTGCATTGATGATATTTGCATTAGATAAGTACATATACACACACCTTTGCATATGTTCATGCAACATTTAGAATCTTGTAAGGACAATCATTGCTCGTGGATGATGTTTTGAGTAGATGGATGTTGGATGGTAGGATACGTTCTTCCTAACTTGAAGATTTCGGGGACGAAATCCTTTAAGGAGGGGAGAATGTAACAACCCGTATTTTCAATAACCTGTTATAACATAAATCGAGGCAGAATTTAATTTATAAATCTGAATCAAGGGAAACGGGCTATGCCATTGCGTTCGTCTCGGAAAAATACGCGAAATAGAGTCCGAGTTTTCGAAAATCGGAGTCCATATGACCCGATTAAGGCCCAATGAAGTTTTTAGAAAATTTCAAGTTCAAAACAGATTTCAAATTCAAAACAGATTTCAAATTCAAGTTTGAATTTGGAAATTAGGGTCAAATTGGGCCAGGCGTGAAAATTCCCGCCAGAGCACCCAAGTCGACAGCCCTGTCGACTTGGGAGTCGACTTGGTTGGACCCAAGTCGACAGCCCTGTCGACTTGGCTGTCGACTTGGTTCAGCCGGGCAGATTTGCCTGGTGCACCATTTTGGGGTTTTGGTTAGATTTTAGGGCCAGATTCGGTTTTAAGGGCTGAGATTGGAATTAGGGTTTAATCCTAAGGTTGAAACTAATCCTAATCTCTATAAATAAGCCCCTAACCTAACCCTAAATCATCATTATTCATTCAAGTAACTAAACTATGGAAAAATCATTCCTCTCATGGCCTCCACTCTCTTCATAAAATTCCTAAGTCATTTCTATGAGAGATTTTCCATGCATACAAGTGTTTTCAAGCTTGTATGAGTGTCATTAGCTTGCATTCAAGTCAAGTTTCCATATTTACATCATAAAGCAAGGGTTTTTATTGATTTGGAGCTTTCATATTGGGTTTATTTGATTTCATAAGGGCTTGGCTCAATCTATTAATATATTTGCGTCTTCATAAGAATTTGTAAGCCCTTTTCTACTTTCATATTTAAACTCTAAAGTTAAATAAATGATGCAAGTTTGGTTGACCATTATATGCAAGTTTATCATGTTATGTTATGCAAGTTTGCCATGTTATGATATGCAAGTTTATCATGTTATGTTATGCAGGTATGCCATGTTATGATATGCAAGTTTATCATGTTATGTTATGCAAGTATGCCATGTTTTGATATGCAAGTTTACCATGTTATGCTATGCAAGTTTGTCATGTTGTGATATGCAAGTTTATCATGTTATGTTATGCAAGTTTGATATGCAAGTTTGTCATATGATATGCAAGTTATGTTATGCAAGTTTGGGTTGATCATTTTGTTCATGTTACCATGTTATGCAAGCTCATCTTGGGCTTATGAGCTTTAAGCTTCAAGCTTTATGCTAAAGGTTGCATTTTGGCAACATGTAAGTTATCATATCCCTTATGATAACTTGCATGTGAGGCTAAATGCGAACTTATGGCAACTTCTACATGTCATTTATCACCATGTATCACTTATATGCTAAGTTTGGTTTTATGCATGCTTTTGAGGCCTAAAAATGTAATGTGCAAGTATATGAACATATGTACATTTCATATGCCACCATGTTAAACTTGTGGCTTCAACACCTTTATGTCATGATTATGCCAAGTTCCCTCTTTCTAATCTTTATGCGCTATTGCGATATGTAAGCGATGGGATTGCGTTTGGGGTTGGGTAAACTTAAAAGACATAAAAACATAAGATTGGGAATTTACCTATTAAGTTAGGTCTACCCATTGGGAATTTACCTATTAAGTTAGGTCTACCCAAATGCTTGAAAACTTGTAATATGCTTTGGAAACATGATGGACATGACACTTAGAAAATATAAGTGTGACCAACTCGAGGTTGGGTTGAGTTTGTAGCGTAAAACTACCCGGAACCGACCGGCTTAACTATTTGCTACAAACAATAGGACCCAATGTGAGAAGTTGGTCATGTTGTACCTTGAACCCGAGGTTAGACCAAGTTGTGGTGTAAAGCTACCCGGACCCGCCCGGCTTAACTAGTAACCACAACAAGGTCTAATGTGAGAGGTTAAGGCACATTAAATTAATTAATGCCTCATGATTAGGGTTAAGTCATGGTCCACTTAATACTTAACCAATTTGGGCTTGGTGGATTAATCGGGGTTAAGTCGTGAACCCATCGTTACACTTAACCAAGTTAATCCATGATTAGTAAAAGGGTTAAACCGTACTTAACCCACTAGAAAAATCCTAGCAATGGGGGTCCACTCCAGCAGTAATCCCAAGTTTGTATCATTAAGACCCTAGGGACTAGGCTAGGGAGGGGGCACGATTACTGGACTTGAGGTAAGTGACCAAAAACGACGGCAGAATGGTACGCCGGTGTAGTTCCGGGCGGACTATGGTCGTGCACATAGTCCGAAGCCAGGGAAAACATGCACGGGTACCAGTAGATCGAGACTGTGCACTTATGTTTATGGTGTCCAGGGGTTGACACCCTAGGGCTTGATACACCCGACGGGAGACCCTGCACAGTCTGACTACAATTATGTTTGTGCCGTATTGACACCAACACGTGACGAGTTAGGCTTATAGGGAGCCGATCGACTAGACCGTTTGGTTGGACCTCGTATTAGGGTCACTTCATTTTATTGGACCTCGTATTAGGGTCACTTCATGTTATTGGGCCAAAGCTTGGGCCAAGGGATCAATACTTGTTTATTCAAATCATGTTAGCTTGCTAGTACACCTGTGGTGCAAAAACCTTAAACCTGATTATGCGATGACACCTTTATCTACCTTGTTAGTTAATCATCATGCTAGTATGTTGTTATCCTTATGTTCATCCCTGCTTCTCATGCTAGTTAACTTTATCAGTTTACATTGATTGTAGTAGGGCTTACTCAGTCTTTTTGACTGACCTGTTTTTCTTTCGCCTCTTTTCTTCCGTTTCCCCCCCCCCCCCCCCCAGGTTCTCAGGGTGGGAATATTGGAGCTTAGCTTGGATTTCTGATCGCTTACTTGTGGGATTTTAGCTCATGTACGGTCTTGACATGAAGCTAGCTATGGTTATCACTTATTTTGGAGATAGTACTTATGTATTTCCGTTTTTCAGTGATGTCGTTTTTATCTAGACTTGTGTATTTGGAAAGTTGACATTATGTTGTACCAGACTTGTTTTGAAATAGTTTGAAATCTTCCGCTGTTTTACTTATCTTATTTACTCTGTTTACATATATACATATGTTCTTGTTCTGCCTTGATATATCATTATGCATGTTTACCCGATAAAAACGCCCCTCCAAAGTTAGAGTGCTTGCAAGAGCCACCCTGGCGAAGGTGGGGTGTTACAAAGTGGTTATGGTACATGTAGCTCGACTCTCATAATTACAAGCTCGGCGTAGTTTACACAATACTTGATCAATTTTGATCATATTGATGATCTTCGGATCATCCTCAGGTACTTTGCTTCATCGAGTATTATCGGTGATCTTCGGATTATCCTACGGGGCCGCGACCCGCGGTCTTTGGACCATCGTAGGAGCTTCGGCTCAATGCTATGGCTTGTGCCTTGAGATCGCGTCTCTCCTTTGATATTGAGTTGGTTGAGTATTTGAACTCCCATATTGATTTTCATGAACCTTCGGGCTCCCGCCTTGTCTTAGGTCTTCCCCTTCTTTGGGATCTTTGAAAATTTTAATTTATTGATTTCTTCGATTATTTTATTGACATATGTGATGTAACTCTCGTATTGATATTAATTTATCAATCTTATTTTTATTGATATATGTGCTGTCATTCTCATATTGATATTAATTTATCAATCTTAGTTTCTTTGTTATTGAGATATCCTTATATAGTGTCGAAATTTCTTTGGTGTATTTTATGGACATATCGAGTCTTCACATTGTACATGTGAACATTGTTATTATTTTATATATGTCATTTTCTATTTATATCTCTATTTCTATCTCAGTTTATTATGATGAGTACAGCTAGACTGATCCATTTATTGTTTATTCTTATAAATAATACTCGGGTCAGACCAAGTATTATAGGTTCCTCTCCTTGACTATAGCATGGGCTAGTCTTCCTTTTGGTTAACCACACTTGTTTTAGTAGTTTTGTCTTTCATGTATTCGAGATTGTAACTCTTATGTGTACATATTCTTTTGTATTATACATGTATCTTAGATTTTTTTTATGTATACATATTCTTTTGGCTAGAACTTCTACCTACTTTTTTGTTGTACAGTGGTTCGACTATGACTACTAACCTTGTATTTATACTCTTGTGTTACATTCATATCTATTTCAGCCTTAGTTATATGAATATCTGTGTCTGACTCTGATTTTATCATTATGTATATTCTATTGCTTTTCGAATTATATATAGCCACTATGTAGTAGACTTAAATTTGAATTAAATGTGTCGGATTTCCTCAGGAGATTTTAAAAATAAGAACTACATTATCCGATACATTTAACACTCGTTCAAAGCTAATATACAGATGGTCGGTCCTCAACAGCCTAATTTTTCGATCAGTTGACATTGTTGCTTGCAATGGCCTTGGCTAACGCGAGTATAAAGGTGGGGCGTTACATTTGGTATCAGAGCCAAGTCTGAAACATTATAATGGTGAGGGTCATTGTCCCAAGTCTCTCTTAGGTAATCGTATTTTGGATTTAAATCGAGTCTTACATCCCGCCATATCTTATCTTATATCATGATTCTTGTTTGACCAATCAAATTTATTTGACTTCATCTTTGTGACATCTTAGCCTTGACAAATCTAGAGTCCCGTCCCTTTCCTTGTGTAGGAATTCGAATTATTTCCACTTTTGGGACTTAGTTTTGAAGATTTCTAAATTATTTTATTAAACGGTTTAATAAAATAAATTTGGCCTAGTAAAATACTAATCCGTTTGAGATTTGCTTTGTGAAGCGAAAACATAAATTATTTCCGCTAAGCACTATGAAATGTTTTCATTTATTTATTTATGATTAAAAATTTAGTTCATAAATAAATGGTTGCACCTCTGATTGTTTATTTACAAATTTGCGTCCATATTTGGACTTAATATGTTTTATTATGTTGAGTTGCCCGTTGAGTATGTTAGGAATTCCAATTGAGAAGTGGGATGCCACGATATCCATAGGAGTTTCTAAACACTCTGATGAAATAATTCTAACACAACACTTACATAAATATTGATGATGATGTGCATCGACGTTGAACCTAAGCATTAACAACTTTTTATAAATAAATGGCTAGGCAAATCATTAGTATTGATTGCTAGTTTGCAACCGCAGGGATTTTAATAATATAATGATTTGAGAATGGGATATGTATGACCATCGTATATATCCTTTATACCTTTCATAATTTGAATTTTTAACTATGAATTTGAGATATCTTATTTTTCATAAGGAAACTAATGCCTGTAAGGGTACATTCTCTTTATTCTTTATGATGACGATTACTGTGATCATCTCATTCTATCTTTTTTGAATTACAATCATCCACCTTCTTTGCGTCTAAGGAACTTGGGGACAACATGTCCTTAATAATTCGAGGGCCCTTATTTTATATCTAAGTATGTAGATTTTCCAAACTTATGTTTTGTGAAAATCCTTGCTTGCTACCTTGAGTTTTCATTACCCATTTATTTTGCTACCAAGTTGACTTTAGTTTTCTTTGGGTAAAGATTTAGTATTCTCATTTTCTTTGGAGTATTACTTGTTTCAAACAAGTAATTTCGTGTTTTCGATTGAATAAGGAATTTAATTAAACGTCTTGATAAAA
The DNA here is from genome assembly GCA_030737875.1 of Allium sativum. NCBI lineage: Eukaryota > Viridiplantae > Streptophyta > Magnoliopsida > Asparagales > Amaryllidaceae > Allium > Allium sativum. The sequence continues at coordinate 69,279,263 of CM060925.1, read as the reverse complement.
ACTAGTGGGTCGACACACTTGCTTTTACTTCATCGGTTAATTTCTAGACTTGGTCAGTTGTGATTTGATTTCATTTTTTTGATGAAATCTCAGGATCATGTATGATCATTTTCGGTTGATCACATGTCTTATATATCTTTATATACATCAGTGATTGTCATTTTATTGAGCTCGTGTGGTGTATATCTTTATGTACATCGACGGAAATCTTATGTGTTGTATATCTTTATATACATTAGTAAGGAATCGATCTCATGTGTTGTATATCTTTATATACATCCTCGATGATCATCTTTGTTTTGGTCATTAGACCGTATTTATCTTCGGATTGTTTCGGTCTCGGGTCGTTATAGGTTAGATACCTAGAGTATCATGTGTTGTGTACCTTTATATGCATCACTGAGAGATATTGTGTGTTGTATATCTTTATGTACATCCTCGATTGATCATATTTGTAGTCTGTGTATCTATATGCATCCCTGAGAGATCTCTTATGTTGTATATCTTTATATACATCATCGATTGATCATCTTTGTAGTCTCATGTGTTGTGTATCTTTATATGCATTCCTAAGAGATCTCGTGTGTTATATATCTTTATATACATCATCGATTGATCATCTTTGTAGTCTTATTTGTTGTGTATCATTATATGCATCCCTAAGCTATCTCGTGTGTTGTATATCTTTATATACATCCCCGTTGATCATCTTTGTTGTTCTCATGTGTTGTGTATCTTTATATGCATCCTTAAGAGATCTCACGTATTATATATCTTTATATGCACCCTCGTTGATCATCTTCATTGTTCTCTTGTTTGTGTATCTTTATATGCATCCCTGAGAGATCTCGTGTGGTGTATATCTTTATATACATTCTCATTGATCATCTTTGTTGTTCTCTTGTGTTGTGTATCTTTAAGTACATCCTTGAGAGATCAAGTGTGTTGTATATCTTTATATACATCCTCGTTGATCATCTTTTTTGTTCTCATGTGTTGTATATCTTTATATACATCCTAGAGAGATCTTGTGGGTTTTATATCTTCATGGACATCGACGAGAATCTTATGTATTCTATTGTAACGGCCCACATTTTACATATAGGAAGATCGTAAAATATTTTTATTTTATTCCTTGAGGGTTGGTTCATTCTCATATTTTAATATGTTGTTTATAGGGATGTAAGACATGTCCATAATTTTTATTAATTTTGTTTGTGACCATTTTTCCCCTATTAGCCTTATATAGAGCATATCTTTTGACTCTAATTGAATCAGGTGTTGAAACCTGTGCCATTGGAAAGGAAATGATGTTTCCCTTTCCGTAGAGTGGTCACATTAAAGATTTGGCACATCGGTTTGGAAGGAATCGTTGTTCAGGTTTGGTAAGCCAAAAATGGGCCGATTTGGGGAGGCCCATTAGTGGGCTGGTGGAGGCTATAAATAGGGGGTAGGAGGCATGGAGAATAATTTACTTTCACTGTTCCCTCACTTAGAAGAGTTAGAGTTCCTCCATTTCTCCTCCTCCATTTCTCCATTCTCTTCACCTTTCCACCATTAAAGCTTAGAGAATCGAAGATCTACAACACTTGAGGCTACATCTACGCAAATCAAAGAGAGATCATCAAATCGAAGAATTTAGAGCAAATCCTTCATTGTTTGGTTCTAGACTTAAGTGTTTTTGGGTTGTTTTGGAGAACTAGTGAATGACATGCATCTCTCACGCGGATTCAATCAAATATATAAGTCGTATGATCTTAATTTCAATATTTTCAAGTATTTTCTCTTAGATCTAAATCATGGTAAGTTTATTTTCATATGAATCGCCGTAGATCTGATTTAGCAATTTGAAACTGGTAACTTTTATATATTTTCATATGTTTATGCAAGTTAGAACCATAATTTAGTTCATTTGTCATGATTTTGGTGAAGTTTACATAATTTTTTATGATAGCTATCATTTTTATGACGTTGGCGATTTCGTTACATGTTTATGGTCATATTTTATGAATTAGATGAATTGGTTTCGTCGAATTTGTGGTTTGGCGAAGTTTTGATCGAATTTCGGGTTGAAAGTGTGATAGATCGGATCTGGACTGGAACGGATCGGTCGACCATGTTGCAAAGTGTCTTGAAGAACACGTCATGAAGGGTCGGTCGGGTCGGGCTCATAATGGTCGGTCGGGCACCCAGGGTCGGGTCGGTCATGGGGAAAGGGGTCGGTCGGTCGGTAGGCAAAGCGCGGGTCGGTTGTGGGGTCATCTGAAGTGAGTGGACTTGGTCGGTCAGGCAGGGGGCTTCCGGGTCAGTCTGTCAGGGAGGAGTCGGGTCGGTCGGTCAGTGAGGGGGACTTCTGGGTCGGTCGCACTCATTAGGGTCGGACAGGATCTGGTCGGCTCCAAGAGGATGGGTCGGTTGCACAGGATCATTTCTGAAAAATTATATTTTTTGGGTACGACCCAGATTTGAACAATAGAGCCTGAAAAAAATTCGCCGCAGTGCAGTGCAGTGCAATTTAAAGCTGTGGTTGGTGCCATGAACGATGTGATTTATTTCATAATAAATGGACGTAACACTGTGAATTGTATTGCATCATATATCGATATTATTTGGTTTATTGAAGTTGTGACTTCGAGGGGAATTGAAGTGGGAATATTAGAAGTGTTGAATTTGTTCGTTGATTGGTGTGGAACAACGAATGAGATGACAACTCAAAGGTTGTGAGTTGATGGATAATGGTTGCTTAAGAAGGTTACTTGAGCTATGAAAAGTCATCAGACTAGATGACTAAAGGTGCGAAGGCCGAGAAGTTATCGTTGTTGTAAGTTCCAGTAGGCTCAAAGCAATGGTACAATGGGGACACCCAAAAGAATGGAAGGTTGCTGGTCGAGTACCCTGGGTATCGTTGAAAGACCAAGTTGTCAAGTGTGGACAAAAATACATATCGTTGAAAGGCGTATGGATTTTAGGCTAGAACTGGGGTTACCATTAGCCCTTGACATATGGAAAGGTTGGTCGTTATACGATTAAGGATGGTTTCGAAGCAGGATTAGCGGTGATAGCCAGAGTCTGTCATGGTTGACTAGTTGTTTGGTTTGTACTGTCTCATGTAGATTGTCCAAAGTCGAAGGAGATGTTCCTTGGGTGCTTGTCTGATATTGGTTTAGGCCTCTAAGGCTTATGCTTGGGGATGTTGAATTCGATTAGGATGTTTTACATGAGATATATAATCTGGATTCTATAAGTGTTATCATTAACTATTCTATTGCCATGAACGGATTGTAAAGGCTATCACTGTCTGATGTGGGGAAGACGGGAGTTGATTTCCTCTCTGGTGATGTGGGTAGATTAGTATGTTTATCTATCCATTCTCATATGCTTTATTGATGATGTTAGTTAGTTGTTTATCGCTCACTAAGAATGTTTTCTGACTCAAGGTTTTATGTTCCCCTCTTATTACCTTGGGCTATTCATCCGATTGTTGGATGGGCAGACTATGTGGAAGATGACAGGTGATATCTTAGTGAGGACGATGTTGCAGGTTGGAGGCGAGCAGGAGGCTAGTGTATTATCTTAGTTACTATCTAGAACTTCTATTTCCGCTATTTGAGTTGCTCTCTGAGTGCTGTAGTTAGGCTTTATGTACAGACTTTGATATTCCTAAGATGTATGGATAACCTTTCAGGATGTTGTGAAAGTTTTCAAAAGTTTGTTATATGATGCTCCACTATTTCTACCTGTTGTATATGTTCTATTATATTTTATCCTTGCGCTGTGATTTTTATGATAGGTAACGTTTGTGTTATCATATCTTGATGATCGTCCACAGCTATCTGGCACACCCTTCAGTGCATTATCCCTCTTGTTTAGTGTAGAGGTTATGGGCGATCATCCCTCTTGTTTAGTGTAGAGGTTATGGGCGATCATCACATTTATAGTCAATAAATGGATGACAAAACTGCATTTGGGTAGTGTCAGCGACCATATCGTTATAATCAAATTTCTTTTGGGAGGTGCCGGCGACCTTGTCGATGCCAAGGTGTCGGATCACCTTGTTGAAAGGCAAAAGGTTCCGTGTGATGATTTGCAACTTTGTGGTGAACGAAGCTGCTTATCCCTTCACCAAGTTTAGAACTAAACAACTTGGTGATTTTCAGTTTGGAATCGGCCATTTCTTTCTTATGGCTAATTCTTTGTTCATGGATGTCCAAACTCTTTTTCTTGAAGAGTGATCATCCTATACATGCCTATTTGCATGCCTTGTTCGTTTGAAGTTTGTGGTGATTTTTAGGAATGAATTGGCCTAATCGCTTTGAGGTCCATATTTTATTTTTACAAAAAGAATCATCCATCTTCGACATCCCTTTTTTATGACACATGTTTGTTATGTCTCCATCTTTGGAGAAGTGTGCTCATTCGTGATTAATAGTGGATTTTTGCAATTTGTTCGTAAATACTTGAGTTAAGTCAGTGGTTATGGGACATTTGGCCAAACTCGCTTACTTACAAACTTAATGTAAAATTTCGCTTTTCTTGTTGATCGTTTATGATCACTTTGCTATTTATGGAATTTTTACGCTCTCACTTATTGTTGTTCGATCTTCTTTCCATATTTAGATTCTTCTAGATCTCTTTATGTGATTTCTAGAATTTAAGTAAGAAAATTATTATTTCTTAAAACACTTATGGGAAAAATAAGTTAGTTGCTCGTATATGTTCGTGACTTTTATTTGAACATTATACGTGTATATACTTAAGTTGTATAGTGCTTATAATTCATAATTAAAATTTGATAAGATTATTTATAAGTGAATATTTTTGAGTTAATTTGTCCTTAAACAGATTCTGTTGATGCGTGGTTGTTATTTATATTGAGTTATTTCTTAAGTAATTTCGAGGACGCAATTTCTTTAAGGGGGAAGTCTGTAATAGCCCGCATATTTAACGATATTTTATTTAAATGTAACGTCGTTAATCGTGTGTGTCCAAAAATTAACATTTTGCATACGGACGAATTTGGACTCGAAACCACTTCCATTGAGTTCAAAAGGTCATTTGTGACTTTTAAAACTATAAACATCAATACCTTTAGAGTTGGTGAAATTTGGTCTTTTCCAATGGGTGTATGACCAGAATTTCATCTTTTGCATATGAACGAATTTGGTCTCGAAACCACTTCCATTAAGTTCAAAATGTCGTTTACGTGGTAGAACACTTTAAGCATTAATGTATTCCGAGTTTTGGAGATTTGGACACTGGTTGGGTCTTGGTTTAGCTAACCTAGCCCACCTTATAATCACCAAATCAGCCCACTCTCCCTCATTCTCTTCATCTCTTTAAAATTAAAGTAAAAATGGGGGAAAAGATGGGAAATTAAAATTCCTAAACTGGGTTGTGACACCCCACGTCCATTAATGTCGCTCACAAAGGGAATGCATTAAGTTTTGTGAAGCGTCATAGGTAAACAGACACAGAATATTACAAGATAGATATAAATAAGATAGCAGCGGAAATTCAAATTTTTATTTCAACCATAAATCATACATCGTGGTCCAAAATACAATAAGTCACAAAAACCATTACAACAATATAACTTCTATCTTTTATCATCAAAGTACATAAATACTTAAAAAAAATCCCCAAATAAAGGAGACAAAGCAATAGCAGAGATAAGAACTAGAGCCATACTTCGAAAGCAGCTCTAGCAAGATGATAACTGATTCCTGAATAAGCCCGAGTGTTTCCTTCGTGAAAACATGGGAGGGGAAACGGAAGAAAGAAGAGGAAACAAAGGGTCAGACATAAAGTCTGGTGAGTCTAGTTACTTTTAGCAAGTAAATAAATAAAAGTAGCATGACAGACAAAGTGGATAGGAGAGATCTAATCATAAAAGACAGGTGTGACAAGGTAGACAGGATATGGTATATATGCTTCCCTAATGATTACTCTGCACTATTACTAGTATAACCAGAATGAGATGGTCCCCAACATGTTTGAAATGGCAGACGTTGGCGTACTTTTGGTGAGAGGTTTTAACCCCATACAATCCGCAGACAGTCCCAATAACGGACTCCTAAACTTACCAGAGTCTAGATGTACCCTAACTACTACCTTAACCGATCGGCTCCCTACTCCGTAGATACTCTGTGCCGACCCCACAGTAGGATGTATCACGTCCTAAAGTGGTAACCCCTCACTGATATGCACAGCCCCATATCTACAGGTGTCACGGTCGTCTTATCCCCTTCGACCCGGCTCATGCACGCACATGGCCCGGTCAGTTTGCGCCGCCAACACCGCCTCCATGTTTGGATCTCTTACAATCAGTCAGTAACCGTGCCCCTTCTCCAACCTAGTTCGGAGTTCTCTACTTGATACACACTCCGGGTTACTGACTGAAATGGGTCCCACACAATATGATATAAGCTCTCCCCTTTGTCTTGCATCCCCCACTAGGTTTTCCACAGGTTATATTTACCATAAATGTGACTTTTATCGTATATAACCCCAATCTTTCTACCTGTTATGCCTACCACTAGGTGTCTTTAATTACATAACCTTATCGGGCTAAGTTTGTGGGCCTATGTGTAAATATTACCCACCCCCTTAGAATTATTTAACCCACCCACTGTCCAACCAATTTTACTTAACCCTAACCTAAGTTCACAATCATACAATCCCTATGGATTAGATTTGGTTAAGTAGTCCAATTTATTACCATGTCCATTTATGGTTTATAATGGGCTAGACCTCCCATATTAGGCCTACAACTTGTGGATGCTGGATATGCCGGTCGGGTCCGGGTAGTCTTATTCCACAAGTTGGGCCTAACCTCGTGTCATATCCCATCTCGTATTTGCGCACTTAGACCTCTCACATCATGTTCAACATTAGTGGCTACTGGATATGCCGGTCGGGTCTGGGAAGACTTCCACCACTAATGCAACCTAACCTCGTGTCATAAGTGCAATTACAATTTTTAATTGTAATCTTAAACATTCCATAATTATCCAAATTTAACTATGTATTATAGGTGATTATGCCCCTTTTTCCCCATTTGAATTATATGTCCAATTCATATAGACATTACTTAAATTATGCCAATTCTAACCTTTTCCCCCCGTTCCGTAGCTAATGCGTTCGCTTATATTCGGCGGTATCTAGGCTAGAAAGTAGCCTAGTCATACACAATAAAATGGGAGAAGTGATGGTAATATGACAAAGGTGATTGTTTTGGCATAAACATAAACTAGCATGGTGATAAGGTAGACATATAAGCATAAATCTGATGTACTTGTGGCAGTTAATTGATTCTTACATAACTATGATGTCATAATAAGCACAATAAGATCTAAATTAACAATTTAGATATCCAGCTGGTTTAGATCTAATATGATAGGTAGAAGATGATAAACTAGATTCGATTAATAATTTATAAGCCTATATAATTTAGATCCAATAGTAGAAAAACAGATCTAACAGGAATGAGTTCAAGATCCACATCATGGCATGTCATAGAAGTTATAATAGATCCATTATGATAGAGACTTAGATCCAACAGCTAAAAATAGATCTAACATAATTAAGGTTTAAGATTCACATCATGGCATGTCATAGAAGTTACAATAGATCCAATAAAATAGAGATTTAGATCCAATTGCTAACCAATTCACAATGTCATATAATCACAATTTACAATGGATCTGATATAATCTAGGCATATGAACAAATCCAAGTCATAATCATGTCATATTTAGTTTTAAATATTCAAATTAAAAAGCAACTAGGGACTTAAAGTGTTAGGATTAGAAAATAGAAGGAGAATGGATCTTGAATCTCTAAATTTGATTTGCAAAACTGATAGTTATAGGAGAATAACAGATCCAATTCAGTTCAGACGCTGGCAGAGTTTGGCCCCCATGGATTCTCAATGAGGCTAATAAGTGAAATGACCACATATATATAGCTGCCCGCCTCTCTGCAATCGACTGCCACGTCAGACTTAAGGGGGGTCAACCCTGGTGTCGACACCCTTTAAGGGGGGTTGACCCCGGTGTCCACGCCCTTCTAGGGGGTTCGACCCCTTAGAGCGGGAAAACTGCCACCACTTTTTCTTTTTCAAATTCGAACGGTTTTGGATAAAATTATGACTCATCCCTGACTCATGTGTATATATATAATTCTTCAGTGTGTATACACTTAAAACTCTCATAACTTCTTCATACGATGTCCATTATACGCGAACCAAATGTCTGTCTTGATCAGAATTTCAAGATGGACATAATGCCGCAGTCCGTTTTCCTTAATTCTGAATATTAAATTAACTCTTATTTAATTTTATCCTCTTTTTTGTCGTTAAAAAATACGGGGTGTTACATTCTCCCCTACTCAAAGGATTTCGTCACCGAAATCTCTAAGTTAAGAAGAATGCATATCCTATCATCCATCAACTTATCAATCAATCACTGGCATTCATTGTCCTTAAAGACTTCTAATGCTTATATGAATATAAGCAGAGTTGTGTGTATATGTCCCAATACTAACGCGAAAGATCAGGCAGTCCACTGATTTAGTTGACCTCCTTAATGCAATGTATGTTAGTGCCATGAATCCAATATGTATGCAAATAATCCTATTATAACATGTGAGTTCTATATTTGTGCACATTTATTCGTCCAAATGCAACATCCATATACTAATACATTCATTTTCCTCCAAAAAAGAAAAGAAAATGCACACACATCCATATGCAGTATGAGAGATTAAGCCGATCTAGTGCCTAATGTGCGTGTATACGTATCCACAAGCAGCAACTAGCAAACACTTGCATCCACTTTCATCCATCAAACATAACATGTCTCAAACACATGTTTATATCCATAGGATTCGTATCTAAAAGTCGAAAATACTATGGATAGGATATATTCAAATGATAGAAACAAGCACAGATAAAACTTAGGAAAAAGAGTTAAGGACATACCCTCGAAACGAAAAGGGTATGAAGCCTGAATCTTGATTTCAGTCTCCCAAGTCGCATCCACTGGGTTATCTCCCCGTTGAACCTTTAGCAACTTGATCTCTTTATTGTGAAGCTTCTTAACTTCTGATCCAAGAATACGGGTAAGGACTTGCCTGACTGTCGCCTCCCGTTCTACTTCTACCTCTTCAGTACACTTGGCTCAACAACTTCTATGGTGTCATATAGGAACTTCCGCAAATGAGAAACGTAGAAAACATCATGAACACCAGATAGATTTTTTGGGAGCTTTACTTTATAGGTCATTTGGCCAATCCTCTCGGTTATGGGAAATGATCCCATAAACCTAGGTGCCTACTTCCCTACCAATCCGCAGCGAACCACATTCCTCAGAGGTGATGCTTTGATGAAAACTAAGTCTCCCACTTAAAATTTGATGCCATTCCTTCTCTTGTCTTCATAGGACTTCTGCCTATCTTCAGCTTTCTTCATCCGCCATCGAATAAGTTCAATCTTTTTGGATGTTTCTCTAACCATATCTGGTCCAAGTAATAAACTTTCTTCAGATTCCCACCAACAAGTTGGTAATCTACAGAGTCGTCCATACAATGCTTCGAAGGGTGCCATGCCGATGCTGTATTGATAGCTGTTGTTATATGCAAACTCTACTAAAGGAAGGTGCTCTTCCCAAATCCCTCCGAAATCTAGGATACACAACCTCTAAAGATCCTTTGGAATTTTGTTCACCCACTCCATTTGTCCATCGGTCTGAGGATGATAAGCGATGCTCAAACACAACTGTGTACCTAATGCTTCTTGCAAGCTTCTCCAAAATTCACTGGTGAATATGGGGTCACGATCGCTCATGATGCTGGAAGATACTCCATGAAGACGAACTATCTCCCAAACATAAATTGTTGCCAACCCTGATGTTGTCCTCTTACTCTTCACTGGAATGAAATGAGCGCTCTTAGTGAGTCTATCTACCACAACCCAGATACTGGTGTTGCCTTCCTTCAATCTAGGAAAACCATCTATGAAATCCATGGAGACGCTCTCCCATTTCCACTGAGGAACCTCCAAAGAATGAAGTAAACCACCGGGCTTCTTTTGCTCAGCTTTAACTTGCTGGAAAATTAGACATTGGGAAACAAATTCAGCCACATCTTTCTTCATCCCAGCCCAAAAGAAAACCCTTTTCATATCTCTGTACATCTTATCACCGCCTGGATGAATGGTCATCTTAGAATGGTGGGCTTCTACTAGTACTTCCCTTATCAAGCTTCCAGTTTGACGTACACAAAGCCATCCATCTCGTCGCAACCACCCCTTTTCATATATGGCATATCTACTGAGGTGACTAGAAGTCTCCCCTTTTCTGAGCTTTTCCATGATGTCTAAAATCTGTGGGTCACCTTGTTGCGAAGCTCCTATCTGATCCATAAGAGTTGGTCGTATCTCCAACGATGCAAACAAATTAGGCACAATCTCCATGGATGGTCTAAAATCAAAATCTTATATGAACTCCAAGCTCTTCCTCTCCACAAATAGAGGACTCAAGGCCATCCTCTACCTACTTAGTGCGTCTGCCACCACATTACCCTTGCCAGGGGTATAAGCAATCTCAAAATCATAAAAATCTAGGAACTCCATCTACTGTTGTTGCCTTAAATTGAGATCCTTTTGCGAGAATAGATACTTGAGAGATTTATGATCAGTGTATAACTCGAACTTCTCTCCAAGTAAATAATAGCGTCACGTCTTAAGCGTGAATACTATGGCAGCTAGCTTTAGATCATGGGTGGGTAGTTCTTCTCATGAACTCCCAACTGTCTACCCCCATAACACACCACTTTCCCTTCTTGCATCATAACCACACCAAGCCCTGTACCACACGCATCAGCGTAAACGGTAAGCACTTTACTCCCATCAGGCAAGGTCAAGACTGGGACTGTTGTCAAAGCCCTCTTCAGTCGTTGGAAAGCAACATAACAATCTATATCCCATGAAAATGCCAAATTCTTCTTCGTCAGCCTGGTGAGTGAGGCCGATATTTTTGAGAAATCCTTAATGAAATTCCTATAATGACCTGCTAGCCCAAGAAAGCTTCTCACCTCGGTTGCATTTTTAGGAATCTGCCAATCTTGCAGTGCAACCACCTTTGCGGGATATACAGTAATTTTCCCTAAGAATCTCACCTCTTTTCTCTGAAAATGGCAATTGGAGAACTTTGCCTTAAGCTGATGCGCATAGAGAGTTTTCATAACTTCTCTCAAGTGTTGGGCATGCTCTTCTTTGCTTTTGGAGAAGATCAAGATATCATCAACAAAGACCACGACAAATTTGTTTAGAAACTCCAAAAACACCCTACTCATCAGATCAACAAAATAAGCGGGTGCATTTGTCCCAAAAGGCATAACTAGCCATTCAAAGAAATCATCCAGAGTTCTAAAAGCAGTCTTATCTATGTTGTCCTCAGCCACCCTCAATTGATGAAATCCCATGGCCAAGTCTAACTAAGAAAATACCTAGGCACCAGCAAGCTGGTCAAATAAATCATCGATCCTCGCGAGCGGGTACCTATTCTTCTTGATGAGTTTATTCAACTCTTTATAGTCAACACACAAACGAAGCGAACTATCTGCCTTATTTGCAAATACAACTGGAGCACCCCATTCATATATGCTTTGTGTGATAAATCCTTTCTCAAGTAGCTCCCGTACTTTCTTACTCAGCTCCCTTCTTTCCCTTGGAGCCATATAGCGCACTGGCAATGCAACTGGCTTTGCATTGTTCACCAGATATATACAAAAATCGATCTCGCATCGGAGGTAAGCCCCATACCTCATCAAAAACAATAGGATAATCCCGGACTATTGGAACAAATTGCAAGTCGTTGATGGATGCATCAAGAGTCTCTAGGAAACTAAGCATAACCGACCCATGTGGGTCACAAGAAATCTCGAGGGTCCTCCCATGACAAGTCAGAAGCCTAACAACCCTCTTCTCACAATCAAGAATGGCACCATACATGGTAAGCCAATTCATTCCTAGAATCAATCCATAGCCCATAAACCCGAGCATATACGCGTCGCATTCAAACTCGATGCCTAACACAGATATCCTCAAACCCCGACAAATCATAGATAAAAGAGTCGAACCACAAATGGGGTTTGAAACAACTACAGGATCCACTACCATACTAGTAATTAAGTGTAGAGATTCAACCACAAACTAGATATAAATGAATGTAAAGCGCCAGAATCAAAAAGTGTTCTAATTGGATGATTAGAAAGAGAAATTAAACCTTCCACAGAAATTTTTCTACCTCTATCAGCAGCACTGATCATGAGAGCATGCACCTTCCCTCCAGAAGTTCCTGCGCTTTGACCTTGTCCCTACGATCCCTGTTTCCTTAGGCACTCCCTAGCAAAGTGTTCGACCTCTCCACAATGGTAGCAAGGGTTCTTCCTTCACTTACAGTCTTTGACCAAGTGACCCTCTTTCCCACAATTGTGACATTTTCTCTTATCCTTGCCCTTGTCATTTTTTCCACCTTTCTTCTACTGTCAGTGTTGTTGCTATTGCCCCTTCTTGGGCCATACCTTCTTATTTTACGATGTTTCCTCAGCCTTTACTTCCTTCTTTTCTCTCTTGTCTTCCTCGCGCGTTAAGGCAATATCGACAAGCTTTTCAAAAGTGGCTCCCATTGGAATATAGGACATGGGTAACCTATGAAGGGGTTCATTTAGCCCTTTAGAAAACTGCAACGCCTTCTTGTGTGGAGTATCCACCAATTCTAACTGGAACCTTGCTAGCTGGTTGAATTTGTTCATATATTCTTTCACCATCAATTTCCCTTGTCTGAGTGCCAAGAACCTCTCCATCTGCATGCTTTTCTCATCTTGGGAAAGAAACATTATTTCAAATATTTGTCTAAAAATCTCCCAAGTTTCCATTGGACGTCCAACTTGGGTAACTTCCCACCAAAATGAGGCTTTATCTTTCAGTAGCTAGGCCTAACTGAACCTTCCTTCTATCCTCTACTTCAAAGATTGCAAATAAGTCCTTGGTCCCCTTGAGCCAATTCCGCGCTTCTACGAATGTCTCGTTCCCATAAAATGGATTCCCTCCCATAGCACGGAAGTCTTTGCAGATCTTAGAGAAATTATCTGCTCTTGGAGGGGGAGGATGAGGAATGACTGGTGCAGCTGGGGAAGGAACGTTTCCTTAGCCTCGGTAGGTGCCGTGGCTTCCAGATGCCCACGAAACCAACCAGGTATTGTAACGCCCTCCGAGATATTAGGAATGTTTGGTTCCCCAAACATGCTAAAAGAAAAAGGGAAGAGATTTAGACAAAGGACCAAAGGATATTACATATGGCTTCTTGGGAAATGTCTTTCAAAATAGACATTTCTTTTTGAAAATGCTTTCATTTAAAACCTTTTTGAAAATAATTTTCAAAAACTTTATCCAATCTGGTAACCTTCAGCTCTGATACCAAGTGTGACACCCCACGTCACTCACAAAGGGAATGTATTAAGTTTCGTGAAGAATTATAGGTAAACAGACTAAGAATATTACATGAAAGATACAAATAAGATAGCAGTAGAAATTCAAATTATTATTTCAATCATAAATCGTACATCATGGTCCAAAATACCATAAGTCACAAAAACGATTACAAGAATATAACTTCTGTCTTTTATCATCATAGTACATAAATACTTAAAAGAAAACATAATTCCCCAAATAAAAGGGACAAAGCCATAGTAGAGATAAGAACTTGAGCCATACTTCGAAAGCCGCTCTAGCAATATGATAACCGAGTCCTGACTAAGCCTGGGTATTTCCTCCCTGAGAACCTTGGGGGGAAACGGAAGAAAGAAGAGGAAACAAAAGGGTCAGACATAAAGTCTGACGAGTCTAGTTACTTTTTTAGCAAGTAAATTAAAAAAGTAGCATGACAGACATATAAAGTGGATAAGAGAGATCATTACATAAAAGGCAGGTGTGACAAGGTAGACAGGATAAGGTATATACGGTTCCCTAATGATTACTTTGCAATGTTACTAGTATATGCAGAATGAGATGATCCCCAACATGTAGAAATGGTAGACATAGGCGTATTTCTGGAGAGAGGTTTTAACCTAATACAATCCACAAGCATCCCCAATAATGGACTCCTAAACTTACCAGAATCTAGATGTACCCTAACTACTAACCTAATCGATCGGCTCCCTACTCCGTAAATACTCTGTGTCGGCCCCACAATAGAATGTATCACGTCCTAAAGTGACAACCCCTCACTGATATGCACATCCCCATATCTACAAGTGTCACGGTCGTCATATCCGCTTCGGCCCGGCTCATGTACACACATGGCCCGGTCGGTTTGCGCCGCCAACACCGCCTCCACATTTGGATCTCATACAATCAGTCAGTAAGCGTGCCCCTTCTTCGACCTAGTTCGGAGATCTCTACTCGATACACACTCTGGGTTACAAACTGAAACATGTCCCACACAATATGATACAAGCTCTCCCCTTTGTCTTGTATCCCCCACTAGGTTTTCCACAGATTATATTTACCATAAATGTGACTTTTATCATATATAACCCCAGTCTTTCTACCTGTTATGCCTACCACTAGGTGTCTTTCATTACATAACCTTATCGGGCTAAGTTTGTGGGCCTATGTGTAAATATTACCCACCCCCTCAGAATTACTTAACCCACCCACTGTCCAACCAATTTTACTTAACCCTAACCTTAGTTCACAATCATACAATCCCTATGGATTAGATTTGGTTAAGGAGTCCATTTTATTACCATGTCCATTTATGGTTTATAATGGGCTAGACCTCGCACATTAGGCCTACAACTTGTGGATCCTGGATATGTTGATCGAGTCCGGGCAGTCTTATTCCACAAGTTGGGCCTAACCTCATGTCATAGCCCGTCTCGTATTTATGCACTTGGACCTCTCACATTAGGTTCAACATTAGTGGCTGCTGGATATGTCGGTCGGGTCCAGACAGACTTCCATCACTAAAGCAACCTAACCTTGTGTCATAAGTGTAATTACAATTTTTAATTGTAATCTTAAACATTCCATAATTATCCAAATTTACCTATGTATTATAGGTGATTATACCCCTTTTTCCCCATTTGAATTATATGTCCAATTCCATATAAACATTACTTAAGTTATGCCAATTCTAACATTTTTCTTATATTTGACGGCATCTAGGCTAGAAAGTAGCCTAATCATATACAATAAAAAGGGAGGAGTGATGGGAATATGGCAAAGGTGATTGTTTTGGCATAAACATAGACTAGCATGGTGATAAGGTGGACATATAAGCATAAATATGATGTACTTATGGCAGTTAATTAATTCTAACATAACTATGATGTCATAATAAGCATAATAAGATCTAAATTAACAATTTAGATGTCCAACTAGTTTAGATCAAATATGATAGGCACAAGGTGATAAACTAGATCTGATTAATAATTTAGATGTCCACATAATTTAGATCCAATAGTAGAAAAATAGATCTAACACGAATAAGGTCAAGATCCACATCATAGCATGCCATAGAAGTTACAATAGATCCAATAAGATAGAGATTTAGATCCAACAACTAAAAATAGAACTAACACAATTAAGGTTTAAGATTCACATCATGGCATGCCATAGAAGTTAAAATAGATCCAATAAGATAGAGATTTAGGTCCAATAACTAACCAATTCAGAATGTCATATAATCATAATTTATAATGGATCTGATATAATCTAGGCATTTAAACAAATCCAAATCATAGTCGTGTCATATTTACTTTTAAATATTCAAATCTAAAATCAACTAGGGACTCATAGTATTAGGATTAGAAAATAAAAGGAGAATGAATCTTGAATCTCTAAATTTGATTTGCAAAGCTGATAGTTGTATGAGAATAACGGATCCAATTCAGTTCAGACACCGGTAGAGTTTGGCCCCTATGGATTCCCAATGAGGAAAATAAGAGAAATGACCACGTATATATAGCTGCTAGCCCCTCTTAAACCGACTGCAACGTCAGCCCTAGGGATGTCGACACCCCTATGGGTGGGTCGACCCTGGTATCGACACCCCTTAACGGGGGTCGACCACGGTTTTGACACCCCTCTAGGGTGGTCGACCCCGTAGAGCGAGAAAACAGCCGCCACTTTTTCTTTTTCAAATTCGAACGGTTTTGGATAAAATTATGACTCATCCCTGACTCATGTGTATATATAATTCTTCTGCGCGTATACAAATTTAAAACCCTCATAACTTCTTCATATGGTGTCCGTTTAACACAAACCAAATGTCTATCTTGACCAGAATTTCGAGACGGACGCAATGGCACAGTCCGTTTTCCTTAATTCTGAATATTATATTAATTCTTATTTAATTTTATCCTCTTTTAATGTCATTAAAAAATACGGGACGTTACTTAGGTTTTGCTACTAGGAATTCAAATCAAGAAGAAATCAAATGTAGAAGCTTAGGTAAGCATCCTCTTCATCTTCTCCATCCTCTCCTTCTTGCTTTCTCTTCAGTTTCTAAAATTTCATGTGACCTAGTTCTTAGGAAACTCATTTATATGTGCTTAGATTGAAGATTAGTAAGCTATATTGGAGAAGAGGTTGTTCTAGCCAAGCTTTGGATTGATTTCTTGCTTCTTGCGAGCAAAGGTGAGTTCCTTATGAACTCATATTTATGCCACAAGCTTTTAGCTTGTAAAAGTGCAAATTATTGTTCATTTGAGTTTGCATATGCTAATAAATTAGGTAGGCTAGTGTAACTTTGCCGATTTCACGTGTTTATGTTTCATTGAATTGAAATTATAGTTAGGATTGTTCATGCGACCTAATTTTTATGCTATGAGTGGATTTGGTAATCTCTAGAAGCTCCGTTGTCGCCTTCAAAAGTCTTAAGTCTTCACAAGTCACTTGAATCGCTTTTGCACGCTTTGGTTTGGAATTTAGTACACTTTTAAACTTATAATCAAAACCATTGCAAGTCTCATGTATGTATGTTTGTGCATGTGAGTTTTTGTCTTATGAGTTGCTTCGGTGAGTTGTAGAAGCCTATGTATATAACATCATAGACCTTTGGGAATTTGCCGATACCATTCTGAGCATGTTATCTAGGAAAAAGCAGGCTCAAACCCAGATTTAGACGATTGAATATTGTAGGTCAAATGTATGACCTGCTACAAATAATTATAAAAACAGACAGGCATAATTCAGAAGTCTGAATTTTTCATTCAGACGTCTAAATTGCAATTCAAACGTCTGAATTTTCTAATTCAGAAGTTTGAATCTCATATTGTGGCTTATGTCTCTGGAAAACACAATTCAGACATCTGAATTTATAATTCAGACGTCGGAATCTTGTTTTTCTACCATTGATCGGTGGGAACCACGGTCAATAATTTAAGTTGTTTTAGGCTCTTTCCCGCCGAGTTTCGACCAGTCCGGCCTTTTTTTGTGACTTCTTAGTTTCTTTGGTTCACATATTTCAGCAGCTTGATTTTCGACCTTTAAAGGACTTTCAATTTATTCTTAGTGAATGAATTCATAATCGAAAATTATGAGATTATGTTTACGTTATTTAAAAGTGAATTCTTAGTTCGATCGTCATTTCGATCGCTATTACGTGAGATTTGACACTTCAAAATTATATAAAAGGGTTTTAAATTATTAGTAGATAACAAATCTTTTACTAAACGGTTTCTAACTCCACTTTATTATATGAAGATATTTTCCAAATTATTTTACTATCTACTAGTATATGATTTCATAAACCTTTTCTCGTTCGTATGAGAAATCTAATTAAATGCCTTAGTAAAAACAAGGACTATGAACCTTTGTGTTTGCTTTAACGGTTAATTCTTGGACTCATTCGATTGAACACCATGGCAATGATCATTTTGCATTTCTAGTGGAATATACAACTTATTTGTAAATATTCGAGTAGAGCAAGTGGTTATGGGACATGTAGCTTAATTCTTATACTTGATCATATCGATGATCTTCGAATCATCCCTAGGAACTTCGGTTCACTAGTTTTTATTGATGATCTTCACATCATCCTACGGGGTCGCAACCCGCTGTCTTCGGACCATCGTAGGAGCTTCGGCTCAACACTATGGCTTGTGTCTTGATATCGTGTCTCACCTTCGATATTGAGTTGGTTGTGCTTCGGACTCCTATATTTATTTTGAAGAGCCTTTGGGCTCCCGCCTTGTCTTAGGTCTTCCCTTTATTTGGGATCTTCGAGATTTCTAATTTATTGATTTCTTCGATCTTATTTTATTTACACATATGCTGTAAAAGTTGCATTGACATTAATATATCAATCTTATTTTTATTAACATATGTGTTGTCAATCTCGTATTGATATTAGTTTATCAATCTTAGTTTCTTTGTTATTGAGATATGCTTATATAAGGTCAAAATTTCTTTGGCATATTTTCTGGACATATCGAGTCTTCGCATTTTACATGTAAACATTGTTGTTATTTTATATATGTCATTTTCTATTTATATCTCTATTTCTATCTCAGTTTATTACGATGAGTACAGCTGGACTGATCTGGTTATTGTTTATTCTTATAAATAATAATCGTGTTAGATCGAGTACTACAGGTGCCTCTCCTTGACTGTAGCATGGGCTAGTATTCCTTTTTGTTAACTGCACTTGTTTTAGAAGTTTTATCTTTCATGTATTTGAGATTGTGACTCTTATGTGTACATATTCTTTTGTACTATACATTTATCTTAGATTTTTTTCATGTATACATGTTCTTTTGGCCAGAATTTGTACCTATTCTTTGTTGTATAGTTGTTCGACTACGACCACTAACCTTTTATTTACACACTTGTGTTATATTCATATCTACTTCCACCTTAGTGATATGCATGTTTGTGTCTGACTCTGATTTTATTGTTATGTATTTTATATTGCTTTCCGAATTATATATAACCACTGTGTAGTAGACTTGAAATTGAATTAAATGTGTCAGATTTCCACATGAGATTTTAAAAAGAAGAACCACGTTATCCGATACATTTAACACTCGTTCAAAGCTAATATATAGATGGCCTCTCCTCAATAGCCTTATTCTTCGAGTTAGTTGACACTGTTGCTTGAAATTGCCTTCGCTAATGTGAGTATAAGATAGGGCGCCACGGGTAACATGGATTTTCAATCTACCAAATCAGACAACTCTTATTTTGTCAAATTTAATAACTATTCTATTATTTATGTTTTAATATATGCTGATGATCTTATCATTACAGGTAATAACCATGTAGAAATCAATAAACTTGTGAACTATCTGGACAAACAATTTTCTGTTAGAGATCTGGGAACACTCAGTTACTTTCTGGGAATAGAAGTAATAAACAACTCAGCATCTGAAATCATTCTGTCTCAAAGATAATTTATTTATGATTTACAGTCGAAAGCTCAAATGGATAAAACAAATTGTCAATCAACTCCAATGATTAGCAGTCAACACTTGTCTAAATACGGGGGGAATCCATATATAATTCAAAACAATATAGAAGTGTAGTTGGTGCTTTACAGTATGCAACTATCACTAGACCTTACATAACATATAGTATTAACAAATTGTGCCAATTTGTGCAGGGACCACATGACATACACTAGAAAGCAGTCAAAAGGATTCTTAGATATCTGAAAACTACTTTGGATTATGGTTTGCTTATTAAAGCTAGAAACAATTTTAACATTACTGGATATGATGATGTAGATTGGGCATCAGATTTAGATGACTGAAAGTCAACATCTGGATATTGCATTTTTATTGGTGATAACATTGTTTCATGGTGTTCAAGAAAACAATCCACTATATCCAGATCTAGTACAGAAGCATTGCTAATGCAACTACAGAAATTATGTGGCTAAAATCTTTACTTACTGAACTTAGTATTCAAACAAACAAGTTGATATTATGGTGTGACAATCAGAGTGCAGCGTATATTTTTGCTAATCCTATTTTTTATTCAAGGATAAATCATACAGAAATCGACTTGTATTTTGTTAGAGAACAAATTATGAAAGGAAAATCAGAGGATAGACACAGACTAGCCACTAACATGTTAATACACTTACAAAAGCATTATCATCTCCAAACTTTACAAAGTTTAGAGACGAACTCAGAGCAAAGAAGTTTGAAAGTAGCAGCTCTCAAATCAAGCAAACTAAAGTCAAATCGAAGCAAGTTCAGCTTGATGAGACTCAAAGCAACACGGATCTGATCGATAATCTAACTTTGAAGCCATCAGATGAAGTATGTCAAGCAAACACAGCTCAAATCGTCAGATCTAAGAGTATAAGAAGAATTACTAGAGAAAAGGAAGAGATTGCTCATTATGATTTGAAGAATCAACAAAAGAAGATAGAGATCTCAGTTGTTTCCTCCATGGAAAAACCTTAGCTTCGATTTGAAGGGGGAATTAAAAGTAAAAGAGATCTGCGACTAAGACAATATATCACAACATCCATCAGATAACACATGGAGACATCACAATCGTTCATTTTATTAACATTTATTATGTAATGGGTTCGGCCCAATTATGTATTCCTTTGTCCGTTTAAGCCCAGATAATTACTACTATATATATCGGGCTAATGTACATTATTATTCATTCGAAATCAATACAAATCATTTCTGAAATAATCTCCGTTGCAATCTTTCTATTCTTTTACAAATTCTTATAACTTGTTCAGTGCAAGTCATTATGTAGGCAATTCAACACTGAAACTGAGTACACTGAAATGCATGCCATTACCGCTCTGGAAGCAAGCAAGAGAAATAATAGTGCACTGCCTACCTTCTTGCAAAAGCACTTTGGGTCCTAGCTTGATATATCATGCGAATTCCGTAATGGCGCTCTTCCTGCCTTCTTTCCATACCAGCAAAATTTCTTCCGAACAGTAATGGGCCTTCTCAAGAAGCTAACAGACGTAGGACAACAGGTTGCAGGTCCATAACCTTGTAGGTACCATGAACCCGATTCTGGAAGCTTCCAGAATGAAAATGATAACAATTCAACTTTTGATGCAGCATCTTCAAATGTGACATCGACAGATACTGAAATAGAATATACAAGTCCAATAAGGCAGCGAGCACATTTTAAGTATAGAGACTGAAAAATACATCACTTTTATTTGATGCACGTGGGTACTTTTCATGTAATATTTATGTTTAGGCAACGACTTAAGGTCCGTTGTTTTACTAGTTTGGGGCCATTGGCTGCATATTATATAGGTCATGTTATTGTTTGTATACGTTTAAACTCTATGGTTTTTGGTGATAGATTTTTGGTGTGGTAAAAAAAAGATAACATATAAGCAAGAAAAAAGCAGCAAAGAGATATGCATGTGGGCGTTTGGTTACAGACTGGAACCAATATGTTCAGAAAAAGGTTTCCCAATGCAATGCTAAACATCATATGAATGCAAATCAACAAAAGAAGTCACAAGCCAAGCCGAGCTAGCTGCACCAATATGTTCAGAAAAATCCTGTGTCTGGTGTTTTTTTACCAATCTGTTGACAATGTCTTGTTCATTTGTTTATAGTTACAAAATAAAAGGTTTCATATTGTTGGATCTAGTAGCACTAAAAAGTTGCAAAGGAGTGGAAAAATGTACGAAGAGTTAACGGTTGATTAGCAGTAGAAGCATTTACCATTGAGTGTTAACATGTAAAAACTTATCATCTCTACACATAAAGATTGTAGCAGGAGTTCGTTCACACTGTTTTGGACAGTATGAACAAAACTCCTCTCTTCATTGATGGAAATCAGGGGGATCCATATACAAAATATTGTCTTTTCAGTCAAGTTTCCACATGCATAATGTTTGACAAATAAGTTTTCATACTTTTATTAGAAGCTTTGCTACTTTCACTAGGTTGGCTAGTAAAAGTCTGAGAGCTACAGTTTACAACTAAATATTTATACAATGACTCAAAGGACAAAAAATGGCCCCTTAAACATGGACCATATGTACAATTTTTGGAGCCCAAGTTTGTTCACACTCAGAGGATAGAGGGTACAGCTAGTTTGACCAAAAGTACATTGGTCATAATTTGCAAATTAGTATAGCTAGCTGAATGTAGGGGTAAAGGATTAATTTTGCTATGGACCCTGTAGAGAAAAGTAAAGAAAAATTATTCAATTAACCTATAAGATACCGTTTATAGTAAATAAATTCCACAATAGTGTTGTGTTCGTGTCCGACGTGGGTCAACGTTCAAACGTCCAAAAGCAACAATTCCCGATCATTGGAAAATGAACCGTTGGCGTCCGACGCGTTGGACGTCAACGATTCATTTACAACGATCAGGAATCCTCTATATAAATCTACCTACCCCCACATTTCTTCCCCCAATCCAACCAGCAAGCCTCAAATAACAAGTTTTTAATTTTTTTGGCGATGATTGAAGCTTCAAAACAGGTTCTTGTATACAATTGTGCTAATTTTTTGGTTATTCTATAATATATGTTTTTCTTGGAATTTTTCAGAATTTTTTTTTGCAGTATGTCTTCAGGTTCTATCTCTGCTACTTTCTAGTCATTCGCCAATTGGACAAAAGTACGGGAGGTAGCTTTTATTGATGTTTATATTGAGTTTCTAGAGGATCGCACAAGTGGCGCTAGTAGCTATTACGGGATGGTCGCGGCGGCTTTGAACGACCGTTTCCATCTGAGTTACACATAATCCCAGATTAAAAAACCAGTGGGATAATATGAAACGGTCTTTTAGGGACTAGGATAGACTACTGCGAACCCTGGACAGGGAATGGGATACGGTGCACCATAGGTTAGATGGTCCAGATGATTAGTGGGCTAACGACACTAGTAGACCTTTTAGGTGATTCTGAAGAGCAGGACATGTTATTTTTCGGTTGTTTGCGTTCCCCTTTCTTGTGCTTATCTGATTCCTGATGTTGCACCTGCTATTGTACCTCTACCTCCAGTTGCACCTACGCCAGCTCCCGCTGCACTAGCTCTAACTGTTTCTTTCACTACTGCCGATGCCATTTACTATTCCGATTGGAAGGCTACTGGAGATCTGCTTTCTGGTCATCCCCCTAGGCATAGAAACACAAAGCATGGAAGTTTGAGCCACTCTTTTGTGACCCATCGCGTGTTAAAGCTTGCTACCCATTGCTACGACATTGTTCAAGGAGTGTCAAATGCTGAGCGATGGGAGATTATGATGATTCTCTGCAATAACCCGTGGAACGTGGAGATTGTCGAGGATCTTACCGACGATATATACGAGGGTTTATTTTATCGGAGTTGAGCATATTACAGCATAGTTGTACTTTTTAGTTTTTTCATGTACTTGTTTTATTTTCAGTGTAGTTGTTGTATTTATGTTTGTATTTACGTTCGTGTAATGTAATGTAGTCGTTTTCTTTTATGCAACTAGTATTTAATCAATTCAAAACAAATAATTTTAAAAATAAATACCCCACTCAAATACATGCTTATATACCCCGTTTGCAACTAAAAACACATTCTCCATTCACAACAGTGCCATGCTCAAATACCATGCTCAAATGCCACGCACAAATACCCCGTTAACGTTTGTTGAGAACGCACCCTAAGAAAAGTACGTTCACTGTAACATCGTAATTGGACAGAGGTTGATATCTTTATATCTATCAGAGTAATGAAGTTAATCTTGTAAATGAAGTGAATTAGTTATTTATTTCATTGCGAATGACAACAGTGTGAGAAACCTTAAACCTTATATTGTGTACTTTGATAAATTACAAATTATATAGTCAATGCATCATTATTTTTATGAATTCAGAGACAGAGATTTTTAGAATTTTAAATTAAAGCAATGATTATTTGGAATTTGAAAGGATATGAGGAACCTACAATAACAAATGAGATATTGAAATCTTATGTAATAAACAATAAGTAGACCTTGGGCAGGCAATTATTAATACTTAATTCCCTAACACATATCATTAAATGTGTAATAAAAGCCTACTAAATGTATAGCCCTATAGTTCGATAATATTTACTTCATTCCCAACACTAGGTTGGATCGGGTGTCCCATTCGGGTGGGTTAACACCTAACCCATCCCAATGGGGGGAAATACAGCAACCCCAATAGGGGTTG
This sequence comes from Allium sativum, assembly GCA_030737875.1. Classification (NCBI taxonomy): domain Eukaryota; kingdom Viridiplantae; phylum Streptophyta; class Magnoliopsida; order Asparagales; family Amaryllidaceae; genus Allium; species Allium sativum. Next base: position 69,255,074 of record CM060925.1, on the reverse strand, counting down.
CTGCATTATCCTTAGCCGCTTTATAAAAGCTGGCTAAGGTTGTTACGCAGATTACATCTACAGCCGTAGGATTGTAATATGCGTGACAGTATGGAAATAAATCCAGATGTCCCCTTAGTCGGCTAAGGGAAGCATAGCTGGCTAACCGGCTATGTTTTTATATTTTCACACAAAAATTTCTCCCTTTCCTCATCCCTTTTCTTCCTCCATGTTCACCGTTAATTGGTCTCCATCTGAGTTGCTTTTACGGGTGGAATCGTATATCGACTTCAAAGAAAGACATGACGAAATGCTACAAGGAGGCGGGGGAGTAACCAACGAAATGTATTAGCAATTGATTTAAAAAAATTACAACAACAGCCCCAAATGTCCCTCGAAGAGGTCTAAAGACGAAATTCATAAAAAACATAGATGTTTTTGGGAAGCTTGTGCCTGATACAGTGAGATTATCGTGGAGATAGAAAATGAATATGTATTCAAAGCAACTCGTTCCACTTTTGATTAACGGTACCTATCCAAACACGGATCGGAATTCATCAACCATGAAGCTTACGAACATCATTATAGATGGCTAACACACTACGATTCTGACTAGTTGATGTTTATGTGCAACTATTTATGTTAGTTAATGTTAAAACATTAATCGTTTGTTTTGTTTCAATGTTTCCAAGTCTTATATTCTTACATGTGCTGTTTCGTACTTCTCTCAATAGTATTTATGTACTACTTACCAGTGTCAAGTCATGTTAACGAGTGTATTAGCCTTTGGAATCTAAAGTGTGCTTTGTGTTGTTTGTTTCTTTACTCTGTTGTGATTACGTATTTACTTATCTCATTGCTATTCGTAAATAAATATTAGTTGATTGCTTTCATAGGATATAGGAAATATATAATAAAAGGTAACTACAACATAGGATACAATGGATGTTAACCACAATACAACTGAAGCAACCGTACTATGCATACAAATACAAATAAAAATGATCATAAGCATTTGTGACTGACAAGACATAAAATAATAAAACCATTAATTTAATCCATGGCGAAATCAGATGTTTGTTTTACTAAGATCATTTACTTGGTTGCGTAGATTTTGTATTTCTTCTTCCAATTCCAAAGCATACATATGTAATAGCTCTGGTAGGAAAACATTTGTCCAACCATCGTCTGAATGTGCATCCGTTTGTAGGTACTGGACAACAATAATAATGACGACCAAAGTTGTTTCTATGTCGAAAGCCTAATTATGGTGCTTCAAAACCACAAAAATATACAAGATCCGCTGACTGCACCTCTTCTTCTTCACCAGGAGTTCGTGAAGGAGGAATCAAAACGTGTCTTGTTCTGGTGTGACGTTGTTATTGACGAATTTGATGTTGTTGTTGACGACCTAATTGCATCTACTCCATCTTTGCATCTAATTCCATTTGTCGCATTTCATCATGATGTCGCTCTTCCATTTCGATGTACATTTGGTCAGTTCTCTTAGCGAAGATGGATTTGGAGGTGAAGGTCCAACAATAATATCAGTGCACTTGTATGAGGTTGGATATGAAATCGGCATTTTTGTATCAATTTGTCTTACCAATGCTTGTATTTATGGGAGTTCACTGAACAAATTGCTCCCCTTTCATTGAAGAACACGCTAGTTTCATTAAAGAACGTGCCACTTTCATTAGAGAATACGCCACTTGCATTAAACAACGTGCCCTTTTATTAAACAACGCACCGCCTGCCTTAAAGAATGTGCTTGCATGGAAGAACACGCTCGAATTAAAGTACGTACCAGCATTCCGCTATATAATAGTTGAGTTTCCTTAACTTTGGCAAAGAATAGTTGATGTTACTGCATTGTGCATAGAACGGTCCAATATGATAATGTATGTCCAACAGGAAAAAAAGCTGACGTGATAAGTCTTCATGATTAAAGTTGCCTTTATTCAGAGTGCATATATAGTAATGCTGCATACAAATTAAACGAACTTGCATTATTAAAGTGCAACCAACATCTCATTCTCTCTTCAAGTTTCCACTTTTCGACTGGGTAAAACTGTCTAATTGGGAATTCGACGATGAAACCATGAATCAAATGTATAATGAATACAAACGGAATAAACATCTAGTCCAAGCTGTCGAAGTGGAAGTCCAAGTGGAAGATGCTAAAGTAGAGTCCGAACTCTTTAGTGCCGCACAACCGAAAGGGATGTCCAGTATACACTTGAGATGTAAGCTGAGGTTAGTTGCCAGAAAGAATGAATGTTGCAATCAAGAATGAAATGTCTCATGGGTATGTACCGCGAAGCTAAGAGTCGTAGCTATGTTGTATTGAGTACTAATTATATGTTTGTATTCTATGTTTATGTCATATTGTGTCGTAGGTGCATGTTGTATTGAGCGTTGCTTGTATCCTTTTCCTATTTTAATGTACTGAACGATGTTTGTATGCAAGTTATGGCTTGTTTTTAGATTTCTGAACGCAAAGGAGTTAAAAATAAGGGTCAACCTCGTTTATACTAAAGATAATAGAACATAAAGGGGTTAAAAATGTGGGTTGTCCATGTTAATAATAAAGATTAGAGAATGTGAAGAGGTTGAAAATATTGGTCGTCCACGTTTACACTAAAGATTAGAGAACCAAAAGAAGTTTAAAATATGGGTCGATCACGTTCATATGTTGCATCTTTTGACTTGTACATTTGGCATGGGTCGATCACGTTCATAGCAATTGTTAGCATTATCCTTGCTACTATCCAAGTAGTAAAGTCAAATCGCCATCAACTCTAGGTCCTAGAAAAGAAGACTTTGCTACAGTCCAAGCAGCAAAGTCAAGTCACCATCATCACTAAGTTTGAGAAAAGAAGTCATTGCTAAACCCCAAGCAGCAGAGTCCAGTGCCATCAACACTAGAAATGAGAAAAGGTATCATTGCTACAATCCAAGCAGCATAGTCAAGTCGCCATCAACACTAGAATCGAGATAAGGAATCATTTCTATAGTCCAAGTAGCATAGTCAAAACCCTATCAACGCTAGTAACGAGATAAGGAATCATTGCTAAAGTCCAAATCTTAGAGTAAATTAGACAACAGCACTAGAAATGAGACAAGGTATGATGGCTACAGTAAACATTACTCTCTACTACCTTTCTATCTCTCTCGTTTACAATTAATATAGGTAAAGACATGTTCACTCTTATTCTTCCATTCAAAAACCCATTTCGAAATGAATAAACTTAAAAGGTTATGGTGTAGATCTTCATCGTCTTCATCCTCTTTAGAAGAGTTTATTCAACTCGAATAGAGCAACAAAATGTTATTTCTACTCAAATGCTTGAGTTAATGAATATCGAAAAAGAAGAAAGCAATCTTTCGACCCAAGGAGGTAGTGCCTTCAGAAGGCAAGATATACGATATGGAAGACATTACACTGCTGCTCACAACCAACTAATTCAAGACTATTTTGTTGAAAATTCAGTCTATAGGCCTTCGGAGTTCAGAAGGTGGTTTCACATGTACAAGAACATCTTTAATAGCGTTCTCGACAAATTAACCGAAACAAATGTCTTTCTTACTCACAGAGTAAATGAGATCAAACAATTTGCTCTTTCACCACTTCAAAAGGCTATGGCAACGCTATGGATGCTATCATACGGTGTATCAGGAGATTCAATAGATGACAAAATAAGGATAGGGGAATCAACCGCTATCTTAAGCATGAAAGAATTCTGCAAGACCGTTGTCATGAAGTTTGGTAAGGAATATCTTAGGACACCAACCTCACGTGATATTGAACGATTATTGGCAATGGGATAACAACGTGGATTTCCAAGCATGTTAGGTAGTTTAGACTATATGCATTGGAGGTGGAAAGATTGTCCTATTGCCATATAGGGCCAATACCCGGGACACTTCAAGAAGGCAATTATGGTATTGGAAGTTAGTGCATCTTTTGACTTGTACATTTGGCATGCATTTTTTTGGGTACCTGGTTCCCTAAACGATATAAATGTTCTGCGACAGTCTTATTTATTCAACGACTTATACAACGAAATAGCACCTCCATGCAACTTCAAAATAGGAGGTGTAGATTATAATACGAGTTATTTCTTGGTTGATGGCATTTATCCAAAGTGGAAAACACTTGTGCAATCTTATAAAAGGTCAAATAATGGTAAACAGGCACTTTTCACAAAACAACAAGAAAGTTTGAGAAAAGATGTTGAACGAGCTTTTGGAGTGCTTCAAGAAAGATTTCATACATTAAGGAAGGAATCACACTACCACGACCGTGCAGTGTTAACTGACATCATGTATTGTTGTATAATTTTACATAATATGATTGTCGAAGAAGAATGTGGTGGATATGAGCTTTAACTTCGAAAATATCCTGATATTGCTGCTGCATTTCAAAAAAACCCTTATAAAGACCGTAATACATTTGCTCAATACATGAAATGAATTGAGGATATAAGGGATCAGCAGGTTCATCTTGAACTCAGAGAAAATATTGTTGAGCATTACTAGAGTCATGTTGGAAGTCGGTCTTAATACAGAAGAGCTATTATCTATTTATGTATTTGTTTTATGATTCGTATGTTTGTTTCCCGAATATCATTAGCAATGAAATATGAATTTAAATAATTGAACTTACTTATAAAGGCCTAATTTCAATACCAATTAATATCACAAAGATACAATTGTTAATATAGTTCACTAGAATTATAAACGTAACATTTTAAAAGCAAGATTGTGTAGAAGATAACATATATTCTAAGATAGTACAATGCATTTTTGTCGAGAATAGAGGTACCCCTAACCGGCTTTTATAAAGCCGGTTATATATCCAGCTTTATTAAAGCCAGTTACAGCCAACAGTCATATTTTGATCGTAGGCCTTACCTTAGCAGGCTTTGTAAAAGCCGGCTAAGGTCAAGGTTGCTAGGAAACTGAATGGTAGCTCTGGCAACCTTAGGGGTTGCCAAAGCAACACCAGAGCCTCCAACTGACTCCTGTTGGGGGTCAGTTGGAACCCAACCCTGCATAGGGTTGGAAATGCTCTTATACCACCATAAATTTCAATGGAGACCTATACAAATTATTTATAAATTAATGAACAAATATCAAATGATAATGAATAATAAATAAAATAAATAAATTATATGCTTACCAAAACTGATAAAATTTGAAAATATATTATTTTTAACACTTAAACCATGTTTAATAAGTGTGAATAACCTCAAAAGTTTGAAATTCTCAAAATAATGACACATACCAATGAGTGGTTTGATTTCTATTTGTTAAAGTTAGTTACAAAATTGAAGAATTTCTTAAACATAATTGCATTAATGAAAAAAGCATATGTCAAATCAAGTTACATGCATACCTTTACTGATTCATATGTGAGTGACCATTAGCAGTTAGAAATCATTAATATGAATCAACCCTACTATATATATATATAAAGATTTAGAGTTGAGATGTGAACACAGACAGTATTGATGGAAGGATTTGAATAAATCTTTTCATTAAGCAGTCAATAAGAATTAAAATTTGAATCAATCAATCAGTTCGTGTATATATACCCTCTCTCTATGTATATATGTGTGTGTGTGCATGTATATACATAATGACGTACCCAGTAAAGGTCCAGTGGGGTCGGTCAACCCCACTGGATTTTTGAAAAAAATATAGAAAATGTATCATATTTGATTTCTATACAAATCCATGCATTCTCCTAATTCTAAACAACCTTCAAATTATCTCATAATATTTTATGAATCAAAAATTAAACTTTCAAGTGGACTTGAAATGCTTTGTTGTTCTCACTTTCAAACATTCTCCCATAAGGTATGTATATGTTTAATAATAAAAAAGAAACTTAAAAAAAACAAGTCCAAAAAGAATTGTTTAATATTTATTGAGTTTTTACTTGGATATTGAATCAATGTTCAACATACTAATTAAATTCATTCAAACCCGTTAGTAACATCTATATATTTTAGATTTTTATTTTATTTTTAAAATTAGCATTATTACCACTCGTTACAATTGTTGCATTTGAAAACGTTTTTTCAAATAAAAATATCAAGACTTCTCTATGTAATAGATTAGGAGATAATGCTATGAATGATTTTTTGGTACCATATATGGGAAAAGTCATAATGGATATGTCATAATGGATACTATTGGAACTAAAGAAATCATTCAATACTCCACAAATATGAGGTCTTGAAGTATTTGTTGGTGACGAATTTTAGTTCTCTAAATGATATTTTAAGAAGATAAGGTATAACGTACTTTGTAATATTATAAAAAATACATTTTCTGGTGATATTTTATATGTTTTTTTATCAAATGGTAACATAAATGCATTTGCTTTATATGTTCATTTAATTTCAATATAAAATATGATGTTTGGAATTGAGAAAATGAGAAATCCGCCCCCACTGTACAGTATCTCTGCGTATGTCCCTGTATGTATATATATATATTGAAGATCATACATATATATATGTATATGTATGTATGTACAGGGATGGTTCTACAGCTTGCACTACCTGGGTTACAACCCGAGTCACTTCTTTGCAAAATAAACAACACCATATGTTAAGTTATTTAACCCACTCGCATTTGTTATTATATTTGTCATATTCTTCTTTTGTGTACCTTTTATACTTTTTCCTTTTGATAACTGTTAACCGGCCTTTTGGTCCGGTTTCCAAAAGTATGAAAGACATGCCCGACTTAATGTATCGCGTGATGTTAAAGCCGGGAGTGTTGCTAAGGAGTTAAGGAAATGAGCCGAGAAGGGGTCGCGCAGACAAGAACCTCACCACTTCTCAAATCATTACCAAACCAATACCTCGAACCCTAATAAGTCTAAAGACACACTAACCTTGACTCCCCCAAACTCACTCCAGAATCCCTCATACCCCTTAGGATACGAATTTCGTACCCTATGGGTACGGATTTCGTACCCTACTAAGGGGTACGTGTTTCTAGGGGGAAACATGAGGGGTCCAAGATTTTGGTAGCCTGCATTATAGAATCCGGGATTCCTGATGTGGTCCCCTACTCCTACCTACTTCCACCTAACCGCTCCACTATAAATACCCCCAACCTCACACTTCCAAGGTGGATGGAATTTAGTTGATTTTACATGTCTTAAGAGCTCCAAGTGACCTCTTTAATGGCATCCATGCTTTGAGGAAGAAGAAGAGCAAAAATGTCTTTTTCCTAATATTTATATATGACCACTTTGACCTCATATTACTTAGAAATGTATGTAAAATGATGTTATGTGATAGTCTCAAGCTTGTAACTCTTTGTTATCAATAATATTCCAGCTACTCTTCCAAAGTGGACGTAGGCCCCTCGCGGGACCGAACCACTATAAATCTCTTGTGTTAGTTTTTTCTTTCTGCGCTTATATTTCCATGTGAAACTATAATTCTTAAATAATTTAGAATCTTGGGTGTTTACGCATATTTTGCCATCAACATTCTGGTGCTTCCACTCAGAAGGTCGGGTTCGCTTCTTTGTCATACATCAACATCTCGACTCCGATGTGCTATAGGTTCCTCCTTTAACCTGCTGCCTAGTCTGTTTACGATGGCAAAGTGACAAAGAATGCAATGATAGGCTCTTCCACCGCAGCCGAACCGGGAACATCTCAACAACCTCTGCTGGCAGATATCCCGGTCGAAACCGATACCCTTCCTCATGTGGACCCCGAAGCTCCTGCAACATAAGCGCAGATTCGTGCGCTTAATGAGAAATATAAGGGTACGACACTCCACCTCAATCAGGCGTTGAGAAATAACATCGACCTTATGTGCCAACTCCAAGAAAGTCAGCGCATCGTCGCTCGACTTTAGCACGCTCAGAACAACGCCCGACCATGACGTACCATCTCGGAAAATTCGTCTTACGAGTCAAGGGGCTCACAATAATGAAGAAGGTTTGGCCTCATCAACAATGTTGTTGTTCGTTCCAATGCTCATACGGATGGAAACGACAACGATAACGGTAATAGAAATGGAAATGGAAATGGAAACGGGAATGGCGACCGAACTACTGTCACATACAGCGAGGAAACACAGTATAGCGAATGTTCCCGATTGGTTATCAATGAAGAGCCAGGTCCGAGTAACCAGCCCCTTCTTTGATAGAACCCAACTATCACCGTCAGAATCAGGAGCCTATTCTCCGTGTGGCCTCGCAAGCTCATGTACTAACGGATCAAGATGCACGCCAACCTGCTCAACCTCACAACCCATACCAAAACTAGACTATAGATGTTGATGACATGGAAGAGGTTGACCCAAATGTGCATCATAGAAGGCGACCACGGAACAGAACCCCTAAAGTTCGTCAAAACCAATGGATTCCACCGACAAATCCGCATCCGACATATCCCCCGACATGGTCTGAAGGATCATGAGGAAATGCGAGGGAACACCAACGACTGATGGGAAACCCACATAAGACGCAATCCCTTCACTAGGATCGTGTACGAAGCCGAATGGCCACGACATTTCAACATGCCATAGATGCCACTGTATGATGGCACGACCGATCCCCGTGCCTTCCTAAACCACTATGAGTGGCAATTGGACTCTAGTAGGGCCACCGACTCGGTCAAATGTAAGTGTTTCCCGGTTTTCTTGTCAGGAACCGCCTAGCTCTGGTTCTCTCACCTTCCGCTCCATTCTATCAACAACGTCAGCCAACTGGCCATGAAACTGGCTAAGCAGTTCAGAATGCACGTCCCAACTTCGAAAAATGCCCTCACTCTATCTAATTTGTACTAAGGACTCGCCGAGTCACTCAAGAGCTACCTCTCGTGGTTTAATACCGCCCTTGCCGAGGTAGACGACCCAGAGCCTCTTATTGTGCTTTTCGATCTTGCAAAAAGCATCCTCCCCACTTCCGAATTCTGGGCCTGGATCGACAGAAAGCAACCTAAGCGTCTCGATATTTTCTACAAGAAAGACGGACAGTTCTTATGTCAGGAAGAAGCAAGGCTTAACCAAACTTCCCAGAGCAACCCTTCCAACAACCCGCATGCTAATACCATCGACGATAGCATCAAAGGGAAACATTTTGGAGAACCTTTCGGTAAGGACAAGGAGGCATGTCCCTACAAATCAAAGCCGACTAACGGAAGGGAGGCCGTAATAACCAAGTTCCAGCAGATCCCAAGAAGCCCGACCGCTACCAAGCTTACGAGACCTAGACTCTGTTGAACGAAGACTTGGAGACGATCTACCTGGAAACATGTAAAACTCTCCAGTATAAGAAACGACATTCTAGGGAATCAACTGACCGTGAGAAGAACAACGACAATTACTGTCGATAACGCGACATGTATGGGCATAATACCAATGACTGTCGTCAACTCAAGGATGCAATCGAAAAGTTTATCTATGAAAAGTGCCTTGAGCAGTACATTCAAGACCTCATCCTCCTGAAGAAAACTCGAGTTCTCCTGCCCCCGCAACTCCAGCACCTGCCAAGGCAGCCCCTTGTCCGTCCAACCAAAGACGGGGCATTGTGATCAACACTATCAATGGCAAGCCTTATCCCATGCACGAAAGCTTTCAAAAAATGGAGGAGTATGTGAATTCTATAAAGCATGCCACCTATGAAGCTTGCTCCGCTCCGAACGAGTCCATCCCTTCCAAACTTCTGAAAACAATATGGCGCGACTTCGTATTCCATGAAAGAGAGTTTATGGGAATTGAGATCCCAACCACAGACCCTCTCGTGATCATAGCTCAGATCGGTTCTGCTTCCATCTGAGGGGTCTTTATTAACGCATGAAGTTCGGTCAACATCATCTTTAAAGCTACCTACGATCAGATGAAATTAGAAACCAAGGACTTGAAACCCTACCATGCCACGATCCATGGCTTCAACAGATCTTCCAATCACCCAGTGGGCATGATCGACCTACCTGTTGAACTTGGTGGCGGAAATCGGAGCCAGGTCCGAGTCCTCACTTTGTGGTTATCGACATTATCTCTCCTTACGGTGTTATCTTTGGAAGTCCTATCCTTACATAATTCCAAGTGTGCATGTCACCTTGGTCTCTCCTAGTGAAGTTCCCGAATGAGAATGGGATCGGGACGGTTAATGGAGACTAAGCAACTGCTCGAGATTGTTAAGCAATAGAATGGAAGAACGCACGCAATAAGGACAAAGGAAAGACCTGTGCCCCTGCCTTCCTATGCTAAGACCATCTCCACATAGCAATTAAAGGTGTCTGGGCCTTGGCTTAGGTGCCACTGTCACCTTTCCTACGATCTCGATCAAAGGGAGGAGGAAGAGCCCGACTATGAGAGAGCTACTCCAGTTGAACATACAGTGGACGTTCCGATCAACCCCGATGACCCATCAAAGGTCTTGAAAATCGGATCGCAACTTCACCTTGCAATAAAAGAGGATCTTTTGGATTTCCTGAGGGGCAAATCAGATGTGTTCGCTTGGACCCACTCAGCATGAGGGGCACCGACCCTGCAATTGCTTGCCACAAGTTAAATCTCGACCCCACACTACCTACGGTCAAATAGAAATGTTGCTTCTTGGGACCTGAAAGATCCAACGCACTCAAGGAAGAGGTAGGCATGCTACTCAACAACAACTTCATCCGCGATGCCGACTACCCTGAATGGGTCTCCAACCCTGTACTGGTCAAAAAGGAGAATGACAAGTGGCGAACGTGCATCGACTTTTCCGACCTAAACAAGGCATGTCCCAAAGACACCTTCCCACTTCCGAAGATAGATCGTCTCATTGACTCAACCGCTGGATACCAGCTTTTATCATTCATGAACGCTTACTCAGGCTATAAATTACAATCAGATTCTGATGTGTCTTCTTCACCAGGATCACACCTCTTTTATAACCGATCTTGGGCTTTATTGCTACCGCGTCATCCTTTTGGTCTCAAGAATGCGGGAACCACTTATCAACGGAGGGTTAACCGCCTCTTTAAGAACCAGACTGGGAAATTCATGGAGGAATACGTGGATGACATGCTGGTAAAATCTAAAATATCAAGCGACCACGTCCGTGACCTCTCCGAAATGTTCGATGTCCTCCGCCAGTACGACATGAAACTCAATCCCTTGAATTGCTCCTTTTGAGTCACATTGGGAAAATTCTTGGGTTTTATTGTCAATTCCAGAGGCATCAAAGCCGATCCAGACAAAATCAAAGCTATCCGAGATATTCAAGGCCCTCAGAACATCAAAGATGTTCGAATTTAAATGGGAAGGTCGTCACTTTAAGTTGATTCATCTCCAAAGCAACTGACAAATGCGTTCCCCTTTTCGACCTACTTAGAAAAGGGAAGCGCAACTTCGAATGGACCTCCCGAATGCGTCGCCACATTCGAGGGCTTATTGAACTACTTGGAGCGACTGCCTATCTTGTCCAAACCTATGGGCCACGATGACTTATACGTTTATTTGGATGTTTTCCATGCAGGCAATCGGCTTGGCACCGGTATGCATTCAAAGTCGTGTCCAGCGACCCGTTTACTACATCAGCAAAAGATTGTCGGGGGCGGAGAAGAATTACGCGAAGGTTGAGAAGCTAGCCTGCTGCTTATTGATCTCCTCCCGGAAGCTACGACCATACTTCTAGTCTCACCCCATAAAGTATACACTGACCAGCCACTATGACCGGTCCTACAACGACCTAAGGCATTCAGACGACTATTAAAGTGGAATATAGAGTTGAGTCGGTTTGAGATAACATTCGTCCCCCATCTAGCCATCCTTGGACAAACTCTCACTGATTTCATAGTGGAATTTACCGCCCTCGAGGAGACTCCTACAGAGGGCATCGAATCTCTCGACATTTAATGGTTTGTGGATGGGTCTTCCAATAGTAAATGTTTTGGAGCAGGAGTCGTGCTCATCACTCTAGCGGAACGCCCGATATGCTACGCTTTATACCTCAACTTCCTCGCTACCAATAACAACGCAGAGTAAGAGGCCTTAATACTCGGACTTAGAATCGTGCTCGAACTTAACTTAAAAGCCATCTAGATCTTCTCTGACTCGTAGCTCATAGTGCGCCAGGTATTAGGGGAATACCAGACTAAGGGGGCACAGATCACTCCCTATTATGCCCTAGTTCGGGATTTACTCACCAACTTCAACTGCTTCGACATCATGCATACTCCCCAAGAAAGAATGTAAAAGCAAACTCGTTGGCTAAGTTAGCAAGTTCCGAGGATGCACAGCTCATCAGGTTTGCCCCAGTCGAAGTGCTCAATTCACTAAGCATTAGCCAGACGTAGACTGAGTCGATCACGAACACCAAGACCAAACCGGAGTCTTGAATGATACCGATCAAGAACTATCTACAACATGGAGCCCTCTCGGAACGTTACAAGGAAAGATGGGCACTCACTTGCCAATCAGCTCGCTACATCATTCTGGATGGAGTGCTCTATCGTAGGGGCTTCTCTGTCCAGCAACTCCGACGTGTAGCCCATGACGACGTCGACCGCATGCTAACAGACGTACATAAAGGTGAATGCGACGAACACACTACGCGGCAAACCTTAGCAAGAAAAATCATCAGGCATGGCTACTTCTGGCCCACGCACGATCAAGATGCCGCAAACTATGCCTACAAATGCGGCAAATGCCAGCGCTTCTCGAAAATTCCAAGAACCCCGCCTACTGAGTTGATGCAGATGGTCGGTCCCTGGCCATTTTCTATATCGGGAGTAGACATTATTGGGACTCTTTCAATGGCTAGAGGAGGGGCACATGGCTAGAGGTGGGGCACATTATGCCATCGTCACAGATTATTACTTCACCAAATGGGCAGAAGCTGAAGCTCTGGCCACGATCACCACCAAGAAGGTAATCAATTTCGTCATTCGCAATATCATCACCCGTTACGGAGTCACCCAGGCCATCATCTCAAATAATGGGACCCAATTTGAGAGTATAGAGTTCAAACCCCTCTGTCAGTGATAAAATATCGAAATGAGATTCTCAACAGTAGCACATCCTCAAGCCAATGGATAAATCGAGGTTGTCAACAAAGTGATTAAATCCATCATCAAGAAGCGTCTAGATAAAGCCGGAGGCTTATGGGCAGACAAACTCCCTCTGGCCCTCTGGGCCTACTGGACCACCCATAAGTCAACATCCAACCACACTCCATTCGCCTTTGTCTATGGATCCGAAGCCTTCATCCCCATTGAGCTAAAGCTTCAATCTCATCAATTTACATACTATGATCCAAAAATCAATTAAGATTTACTCTTGGAATCGCTTGATTTACTCGAGGAGAAGAGGAACGAAGTTGAGCTCAGAGCTACTGCCCAACGACAACGAGTAGCTTTATACTTCAACTCTACAGTCCTCCATCAGGATCTTAATACAGGCAATCCCATCCTGAAACAGGTCCTTCCCCCACCGACTGGCCTCAGTCCTCGTTGGAAAGGTCCGTACATCATACAACATAATCTCAAAGATGGAACTTTCAAGTTAGCAATCATGGATGGGGACAAACTCCCAAAGGCACAGAACAACGAGCATATACGCCGCTACTTTACATAACTTATTTTACAGTTGTTCATGCTTTCCAATGATGTATTGTTTTGTTGAAATTCAAGGCATTCTAAAGGTTGTTACAGCCAAAGTTATTAGTAGAAATGATGTTCAATTTCTAGCGTCCTCTCCATGCTTACTCCTTACATGATATGTTTGATTAACCATCGCAATTGACTTGCGTACACAAACACTCGATTGCCACATAGGCACCTGGGCACGGGAGCTGATGCCGCCATTCGAACCTCGAACCAACATCGAAGACAAACACCAATGGCACCGGTTTGGCACTCCGAGCAAAGGAGCCAGCGCTGCTACTCGAGTCCTTGTCCCACGATGCGACCGAGTATAAACAACCCCACTCGAACCTTGGCCCAACACCGAGACCGAGTATAAATCATTCCGCTCCCAAGTTCCCGGACTTGGTGGGGGCCCGCCAACGAAACTAGTGCGACACTAGATACTCGCACGGCTCCATCCAACCTCTCGGGTCAGGAATCGGGTACCGATCGAATCTCGGCCCAGCACCGAGACCGAGCTTAAATCGTTCCCGCTCCTAAGCCCCAGGGCTTGGCGGCATCCCATCGGCCACAATCCAACCTATAGGTCTAGATCCGGGCACCCTTAGGCAAATAAACGACGCCCCCATGCTCTAAACCAGAATGAGTGATGGGAGAGCCGAAAGTCGGACGAATCTTAACGTCCATGCCTTCACCTTACTTGGAACTAACTCCGGGCAGTCCAAGGCAAAATGCGTCTGGCCTGAATTCCATAATTATCGGGATTCTGAACAAAGGAAACCCTATAAATGAAACTAGCGCTCGATCTCCACACAACTGAGAATTTACCAGAGTGAGATCCCTGGTCACATTTCTGTAAGTGCAACAATAAGTATGATTTTGCAAGTACAGGTGCTAGAAAATATGAGAAGAACATTCAGACACTAAACATGAAATGGGATTTCTAATTACTAATATTTCCTTTCACACACACACAAACAAACTACATGTCTAATATTTTTCCTTTCTAATGTAGGGTGTACATGAGAACCACATCGTGCCTTTAAAAACCAAAAGCGAGGGCCGTACTCGCGTATACTATTGGCGTACATTACCAAAATATCGGTAATAGCTATAAATATTGCTAATGCTACCCATCCTTCTTCTTTATTTTCTTCTGTTGGGCAGATTCGGCACTTGGTGGATCGCCAAAAGTGGATCTCTTTCTTCCAGAACTGATGCCGCTTCTCCCTCCTCTACCCTTCGGAGGGTTACCAACTCGTGAGAAATCGAGGGGCGCCTTCCGCCTTCATCTCACCACTTGTGATCTCCGTAATCTAGGTAGAGGAAATGCATTGCAATGGCTTGGGGGAAGCACCAAAAGCAAGGGCTAGCATGATGTCACCCAATCTCGGAACTTTCTTGGCTTCCACCTCCGCTTTCTTGTTAGCCTCTTTGGCAGCTTTCCGGTCGGCCGGCTTCTTAGATTTAAGCTTTACGATGTCATTGGCCTTGAGCTTCTCATAAGTCGTTATGGCTCTCTGCTTAGCGTCATCATCTTCTTTCTATTTAGCCTCTACGCAACCCTCTCCTTCTTAGCGTCATCCTTGGCCTTCTTTTGCCTGACCTCTTTGACAGGCCTCTCCGCCTGGGCATCAGCTTTCTCCTTCTCTACTACAACAATAGCCCTTCTCTCGACATCCCACCAGGCTTCGGCTTGTGCCCCCTCTATGGAAGCTTCGTCTTGCCTCCTATTCTCTTCCTGCTATTCAGACTTAGCCACTATCAGGGCCTTTTGGGCCTCCATTACGGCTTTCATCGAGGGCACGTCGGCGTCCACTGGCTCCATTACATGAGCACTCTAGTCATCCACCACCTCTCCTTCCTCTATAAGGTTTCTATAAATATTGGATCCTAGCTCGAAATCCGAGAATGTGTCCAAGTGGCCACCTCCCTCTCCAAATTGTATAACTTGTAGTCCTATCTCGGGTTTCATTGTTTGGGGAAGCATGGGGAAAACCTGACATCATGGCAGCTCCAAGAGGGCTGCACAGTAAAAACACAACCTTTTTAGTCCATATATTCAGTAATCATATCATCTTTGGGAATTCGTAGTAACGAAAATTTACCCCCAGAAAGAAGCGGTGCAGGTGTGATGAGGAGTGTGCACATTGTGGCAGTCAAGGTAGATCCGGTCACTCCCAATTCTGGGTGCTCGGGATCGTATTTAGCTGAAGTTAGGACTAGAACAGTGGGACCACTGGTAATGGTAGGCTTAGGGATTGGGGTCGATAGGAGCTTCCTTTTACAAAGGTCTCAGTGACAACCACGCTCTCCCTAGGGACAAACTTTCCCATTTCGGCAGCATGCTCCGTCAGTCTCTCACTTTCCGCATCCTCCTGTAGCAATCTCCTCCCCTCTTCCAGTTTAGCGCGCTCCTCATCATTCAGGAGCTCTGTCATCAACAGGTTCTCATTTAAAGTTCCCACATCCACATGATGTAGCCAAGCCTCATACGACAACAGTCTCTCCCATGTTTGGCCATCACTCGAGAGTAATCCTGAACCCACGAGAGTTCGCGGAACCTTAGAACTTTGATGTACATATTTCGAATATGTTACACTAAGGATGCCTCCACCCGAACCTCGACATCCTCGATCTTATCTCTTAATTGTTCCACCTCCCCCAAATGCTCCGCCTTTAGCCCATCCACTAAACCCAGTACATGCTTACTACTGGTCTCGGCCTCTTCCTTCTCTTTCCTAGCCACCTCTAATTAATTTTTCGTCTCGGCAACTCATCCTGAAGCCTATGAGTTCCTTCATTCTCAGCACTCAACCTCTCATTCTTCGCCCTTAGGGTCTCATTATCTTCCTAAAGCTGAGATACTCGTTCATTGTCCTTCTATAGTTCATCATTCGCTTTCTCCATCTCGACTTTATCCCTTTTTAATGTCATGTTCTTGGTCTTCGATGAGGTCGCGGTATCCTTGAAAGTTGAACTGGCATGCTCCGCCTCCTTCTTTAGCCTCTCATGAACCTCTGTCAGCTCCGCTGAGACAACAAAGATAAAAAGTTAACATCGAATGTAGAACATGAAAAAAGAAGTAGTTACATTATAGGAAGCGGATATACCTATCTCATTCTCTAAATTATGGACGGTGGTTCGTTCGGCGTCCATGGCGAACCCTTGGTTCTGGATCTCCACATTCTTCCCTCTAACTAGTTCCGAAAGGTGAGAGGAATACCTGGTAAGCTCTTTGCCTGGAAGTATGCGGCCCTCACCTGCATCCATACCTCTTCGGTGTCTCCCCAAGGAATCGGGGTGCTGTTGGGCAGAAAGACCAGTTCATCGAAGTAATGGTGGGGGAATTTATGCTTTAGCGACGCTTTCCTCTCCTCAACAGAAAGCTCTCGGGTCTTAGGCAACACCAAATCTTGCTTCTTCTTCATTGCCAGCTCTTTCTTCTTCGAGTGATGGGTCTCATGCTACTTTTCTCGAGGTTTAGAAGTGGGAGCCAAAGCCATAGTAAGAGGAGGAACTGTCAACGAAGAGTACCAAGGGCCCACTACATCAAATCGGGAATCTGTCCCGGATGATCAGATAGGAAGAGTGGGAGATCGCCGAGATCGATCTCTGTGGCAATGCTCATTGTCGCGATCCTACGAAGGTGGAGGGTCACCAAATAGCTAGTCCCTCTCCTAAAGTTGTCAAGAAAAGTGTTCCTAGGGAATCGGCGACCTCCGTGCCCATAGCCTCATCGTCCACGTCCTCTTGCCATATCCCATGACAAAGAAATAGCTCAAAATAAGATACTTCGCACATACAAGCAATTTATGTGTTATGCGGTGTTTATGAGTGTATGTCCTAAGTGTTCTCTCAACAGACTAGATCATGGTCCACTCGAAGGAGTGAACTCCTCCACAGCTAAAGCTAGCTTTTCCATACTTGTCATACCAAGCCAAGGAGACAAGTCTAGAGGGAGTTTATTAAGATTATCAAACTAGACCTCTCTCTCGAGTGAGATGGCGGTCTCCGAAGGTGCCGTTGGAGACTGCGGCCTTCTCAACGCTCCTAGCCCTGCCTCGTCTGTCGAAGGCAGAACAAGGGCATTCAATGGGCCCTCATCCCCAGCTACTACCTCCTCGTCGTCGATCTCACCCCTGTCGGTTCCCTCCTGAGTCTTAGCAGCCTTGCGTGGTTTATTCCCTGTAGGGGGCATCTTCCTCTTCTGATTCGAGGAGCTTGCCTTCTTTTTGATATTTGGTGTCGTCCCGCCACTGGCAATGGCCGGTCTAATTATCGCTCAATCGCCAGGGAGCAGCCCTGCACGACAAAGGAGACCCTGACTTAGGACATTCTCTGTGAAACGTGCTTCAGCTAGTATCGCCAATAAAGCCTCAAGGCATCGTTGGTACTCAACGTTTATGGGCACTTCAGGATTTCCTGTCATATGGAAACAAAGTCAAGCATAAGCCGCCGAATACATGAATTTTAAGGAAAAGCAAAGCTCGAAGAAGAAGGCTTACTTCTTCCAACCATCTCCTCATGAATCTAGGAGGGCAGCGCATAAAAAAACAATAATTCTTAAACACGGTCAGTTTGGGCCACGTTCTGACTAAAAACTTAGTAGTGGGCGAAGCCTCAAGAAAGTACAGAGACGACGATATATTAGCCCTCCAACAAGTACCGAATGATCTCTCTGGTGGGTTCTAACTATAGATACTCTCTGTAAAGAATGTAGGTACCTAAGAGGGAATCATACGCATTTGGATGAAGTTGCGATGGCACAAGGCGAAAGTTGTACAACATATCTCGGATGAAGCGACTAGCAGGGGGCACACACTCAGTAAAACAAACCTGCCTATTCCAGGCGGTATACCCCTCCGGAGGTGAGTGCGCCCTACCATCGTCTCCTGGCGAGACAGCGTCTCCTTCGGGAATGTGAAACTGCAAGGCTATGCACCTTATTACCGTAGCATCCATATGAGATGGCACCGAATCCGATGGATTTTCAAGGATAACCGCATCCACTAACATATCCGGTGCCATCGGCGCAACTCCCTCAACAATGTCTACATCTCTACCTCCTCATGCACGACCGGAGAGTGTTGTCTTTCTGATTGCACCCCGTGATCAGATGATACTGGAAAACTTGCCATCTGACAGGGAGTGGACCTCCCGAAGTCTCAAGCTTGTTGCCCATTGAGCTAGCATTGCTAGTTGGGTCAGATGTGTGCGACGATGGTAAAGAAATATCAGCTTCCGAAGTCTTCTCTGTCATAGACCTGGTCTTCATTGATAGCTATAATTTTAACACACTAGCGTTAGACATCGTATTAGAATAACCTGTACCCCTCATGTTGGTGTAAACTAGCATGTGCGTGCAGTGCAATGCAATGTTAGGATAATACAGTTTACAAGTTAAGAACGTGGGACGCGACAACGACCACAAGTCCTTGAGACCACATTATTGGATTCACACCAAGTCGCAACTATGTCACAATCAAAATCTATGAGAAAGAGGTCCAATAATTCGTCAGCCCGGTCACATTCCAAATACATATGCTCTAATCCTATATGCTGGGTTGAATCGCCAATTCATTTATGACTAGGAAAGAACTCATGCCCAATCATACAATATCGCGAAGGCAACATGGACCTAAAGGTCGGTCGTCCGAGAATCAATACTCGAGCAGGGAGGATAGAGAGAAAACCAAAGGGAATCGAAATGCTCAGGCTCCTAGAAATCTCGTACCCCCTTCAGGGAGCACGAAAATTCGTATCCCACGGATGTACGAAATTCTCGTGCCCCCTTCGGGGAGCGTGGAAATTCGTACCCCTCAAAGGGGTACGAGCACCAATGAGTCCAGTCATGCACCTCGACTCCACCTGATTTCCCACTATTTCGCGCTGTCTCCGCCTCTCATTCGACTCCCTACCTCTCTCCTTTGATCGATCCAATTCCCAAAAAAACCAATGCTAGACCCGAGTTCGAGGACATGATTCACCACTAAACTCTCGAGCCTTGCTCTTGGGTTTTGAACCAAGACTCGCAACCAACGCCCTAGAACTCATTCCTAAGTTTGAGAAAGCTCATTCAAACTTGAATTTCATTAAAACCCCAACCCTGACCTCGAGATAAGTGCCCGTCACTACGTTCGAATCCTGAGCCCTGCGCGAGCTTTAAACTCAATCCTCTTCGGCCCTACCTATTTTCGAATTAAGCGTTCAAAAGAATTGGATCTTAGGAGTCGAAATCTCAAGTTCAATTGTAGGAAAAATGAAAAAAAAGTGAGAAAGACGGAGGGGCTAGTATTTATAAGGAAGAACAGGCTCAGTCCATTCGTATCCTTTGATGGGACATGATCCCTCATATCCTGTGGGGCACAACAACTCGTACCCTACCTGGGTACGAGATATCGTATCCCAGCTTGGGGTACAAGATTTTCGTACTCCAAGAAGGGGTAGGAAATATTTAAAAAAAGAGAAAATAAAAGTAATAAATACATGAGTGTGCATATCTCCGTACGCGTGCATACACATACATAGCTATATGGATACGAATTCAATATGGCATACGTGCGCAACAACATAGCACGATGTCATATCGACGACAACTCGTTTACGATTCTAAGTAAACGGGCGCAACTACTAACACTTATATTCATGAGTTTACAGGAAAATTGACAATCCAACAATCACCTCAACCAATGCAAAGCACATCATGTCAAGACAAAGCGTACTTTGGGGGGGCAAATGTTAGTCGACCTTTTGGTCTGGTTCCTAAAAGTACGCAAGACACGCTCGACTCAACGTATCGCGTGATGTTAAAGCCGGAAGTGTTTCCAAGGAGTTAAGGAAACGAGCCGAAAAGGGGTCGCGCAGAAAGGAATCTCACCACTCCTCAAAACATTGCCAAACCAATATCTTGAACCCCGAGAAGCCTAAGGACTCGTTAACCTCGACTCCCTCAGACTCACTCCAGAATCCCTCACACCCCTCGGGGTACGAAATTCGTACCCTACTAAGGGGTACGAGTTTCTGGAAGGGAACATGAGGGTTCCAAGCTGTGGTAACCTGCACTATGTGACCGATATTCCTGATGTGGTCCCTACTCCTACCTACTCCCACCTGCCTACTCCATTATAAATATCCTTAACCTCACACTTCAAAATGGTTGGAATTTAGTT
This sequence comes from Allium sativum, assembly GCA_030737875.1. Taxonomy (NCBI): domain Eukaryota; kingdom Viridiplantae; phylum Streptophyta; class Magnoliopsida; order Asparagales; family Amaryllidaceae; genus Allium; species Allium sativum. The sequence continues at coordinate 69,234,302 of CM060925.1, read as the reverse complement.
GATTTGCGTCTCTTGAGAGCTCCAAGTGACCTCTTTAATGGCATCCATGCTTCGAGAAAGAAGAAGGGCAAACGTGTCTTTTTTCGAATATATGTATGTGACGACTATGACCTCATATTACTTAGAAATGTATGTATGTGATATTCTCAAGCTTGTAATTCTTTGTTATCAATAATATTCTATTGACTCATCCAAAGTGGATGTAGGCCCCTCGCGGGACCGAACCACTATAAATCTCTTGTGTTATTTATTGCTTTCCGCACTTACATTTCCACGTGAAACTATAATTCCTATGTAATTGAGAATCTTGGGTGTTTACGACATATTTTGCCATCAATAATTACAAATCTAATTCAAAGTGAAAGACTATGAAATATTGAGTAAACTTTGAAGCAAATTACCATTCTCAAGAAAATGTTTGTTCGCTTGATTGTTTTTCAAGCACTTGAATTTTCGTAAGTGTTCCTCAAATCATAATGATAACCTTATTAGTGTTAGTTGTTAAATGATTGTTATGCCCATGTTATAAAATAATTTTTATAGCTTGCGTCATGTTTAATTCTTGGCTCCGTGCTTGTATGTGTGTGTGTGTATATATGAGGAACGCTTCACGACATCCCTATTTGGTAGCACCTCTTATATTGCACTCCCCCCACTCATTTATTAAACTATAAATGAGTGGTTCATAATGTGGTAGCAAAAGAGGTGCTACCAAATAGGGATGTCCTGGAGTGTTCCTCATACACACACACACACATGCAATATTCCGCCACGCCTCTTATATTGCACATGAATCTCCTCCTGAATTCTGACCACTCATTCTGATTTTAGCATTCTTTTTTTCCTCTTTCCACTACACTATATTATTTAAGTGGAAAGAGAGTAAGAAAACGAATATTGAAATCAGAATGAGTGACTATAATTCAGGAGGAGATTCATGTGTAATATAAGAGGTGTAGCAGAAAATCTCTCTCTCTCTCTCTATATATATATATATATATATATATATATATGTGTGTGTGTGTGTGTGTGTGTGTGTGTGTGTGTGTATAACATACATATATGTACATATGAGGAACGCTCCAGGACATCCCTATTTGGTAGCACCAATTTTGCACCTCATTCTGGACCACTCATTTATAGTTTAGTAAATAAGTGGAGGAGGGGAAGAGAGAGTTAGTAGGAAAAGAGAAAAAGAGGAATGTGTGGTGTAAATTAAAGTTCTATAGGGACGTTGCATTGTTTATATATATATATATATATATATATATATATGTATGTATGTATGTATGTATGAGCAGCGTTCCGGGGCACCTCTTTAGCACCCGTACTTATTCGTGAGCTACGATAATCCAAATCCAACAAAAATTTGGAGATGTTCAATCCACAAATATATTATCATCTATCAAAAATTTGAGCTCGTTCCAACATTCATAGAATAATATATTTGATGTTGAAATTTAACGGTTCGAATAAATGTCTGAACGGTGAATAATTGAGTTAAAATTTTGAAAGTGTTACAAATGTCACTTTCGAAATAGAGTAGAAGTCGGGTAATAGGTGAAAGAAAATGGTAAATTGAGAACGAAAATCAAAACTATTACCTAAAAGCACAAATGTCCATACTTGTAGCACCAAATTCTCTCTTTTTTCCTTTTTGTTTTTGCTAACCAGTGCGTACTATAATAATTAAATGCAATTATTGATATAAACTTACACCAGTAACACACTAAATAGCGTTATATTTGAATTAACTCTATATATTTTAAGCACTTGGTAGCATTCCATTTGCAGGCTCTTTGTTTATTGCTTTCAGTTGCTCCTTAGATAGCTTCTCATATTCAAGCCTCCTTAATGTCGTCGAGCTTATCTTCTCGCTGCTTCCTTCTTCGGGTAAAAGATCTATAACTTCTACCTGAAGCAATGAAAGACCTTTCTCTGCTCTTTTCTTGTTTACTGCATGACCACCAGACAAAGTTTCTTTGCTTACGATGATAGCATCCAATTTGTCATCGATAATTGATGGACCAAAAGGATCTGTTATAGGCTCGACTCATACAATTAAACCTGGTTTTATGGACTTAATTTAATCTTCAACTGCTTTCATTCTTGTCTTTGTAGGTTTGATCATCTCAGCATAGTATTTTATCTTCAACATTGTTCCATCAGTAACCCAAACAACAATAATTTCTTGGGTTAACTCTACTGAAGCCTTAAGAAGGCGACGGTGACCATCATGAAGGCGATCGAAGGTTCCACCAAGCACCACTACTTTTTATTTATCAAAATGTAACATTATTAGGCAAAGCGCCAACGTTGCGACTCAGAATGCACCCAGCACCGTCTGCTAGTTGGCACTTGGAAATATTATGAAGGCAAATGTAATATCACCGCCTATGATTTAGGAATTAGACATTAGGGCAAGTAGAGAATTGGAATTTGGAACTAGATGAGGTGGTGAGCAGTGACGGCAAACTTGAAGCTGACAGGATGAGGCATAGGTGATGAGCTGAGCAGCAAGGCGAAAAGCGTCGAGGATCCGGGATAGTTGCTGTGTTGAGAGGAGAAAACTCGGATTTTATTCTTTTTTCTTTAAAAGCTATGTGGAATATATACTGGTTTAAAAATAATACGAGTTCTTAAGAAATGACAATTTAATCAATCTAAAAACTACAATGAAAACATCAACTGAAGGAGAGGAGCAAAGCTAAATAAAATATTTGTCATGAAAATATTCAACCAAACTTTAAACAAGAACAAAACATCTTAGGGGTTTTTTCAGCTCTGTAAGGACCAGTGGTCTAAGAAATTAATTAGTGGAGGTCTTTTCAATGTTCCGAAAAATATAGCCACTATAGCCAGTGTTGATACGCTTTTTTGTTGAAGCTGTCACACGTCAAGTATTTGGTGAGCGACGTGCTCAAGTGTCAAAACACACAAAGCAGCAGGGTCGAAGTCGCGTCGTAAACACAAGGAGACCCAAAGCCTTTATCTGGTGGGTCCTGTCGGGCCCAATGAACTCTTAGTCGAGCCGTGCTCCGAGCCGAAGGTGAACCGTGCACCAAGCCGAAGGCGAGCCGTCAAGCGGGTCCGGGCACAGTGCCGATGGGGGTCCAGGGACCAACGGTCCGAGCGGCGATCGACCTAACCGGTTCGGTCGAAACTATGGGCACCCCTGGATTCATCCGATTTTCTCCATGCCGGAAGCTCAGATCCCTTTAGTTCAGACTCATGAAAACTCGGATTCCTTCACTTCGCATTAGGAATTTCAACCCCTCGGCAGTGTGGTTTCAGCCTCATCCTCTGTTTCGAACCCCTTCAGAGTGTTCGAAATTTACCCCCTGGTGGGGTAGAAATTTCAAACCCCACAAGTGGATGCAGGCGTTAGTGCCGAACCACTATAAAAGCTGTGTTTCCCCGCACTTTCATCATTTACTGCTTATTTGGATAATTGTTCATACATACACATTGGGTGTTGGCATGCGACAATTTTTCCCATCAACATTTTGGCAAGCCGGGAAGGGGATGCACAGCTTCGACCTCTGCATCGGATTAACTATTCGGATTTGCCTTCAAACCTCAGCTTTAATTTCAACTTTACTCACTTCAAACCGTGGGTGTTAAGCGCAAGAAGCTCCCAGCTATCACTGAAGCTCATGAAGCCACAGGAGATGAAGGAAGCCTTGAACTTTCTTCGACTGAAGTTCCATCGAACTACGTCACTCAAGAAGATGTCGATGGAATGATCCAGAATCTCGCTACTGATTTGAACGCTCGACTGGAGCGACAAGATGATGCTTTCAATGCCTTCCTCGATTGTATGGAAGAAAGGATAAGGAACACTTCAAGGCCAACTGGCCAAGCAGATATTATTGGAACTAGTACCAATGTTCCTCCAACTACAACTCGGGACTTGGGGGCAACCCCACAAACTAATCAGCAGGCCAACATCGCTCCTCCAAATGGCGTCGGTCCCGCTACACTCGGGGGCACCCTAAACGTCGACACTGCTCCAGCCCGTGACCTTTTGGTCGGACTAGTCGCAGGTTCCACTGTTGATAACATCTGAAACACCCCACGTTCGTTAATGTCACTCACGAGGGGAATGCATTAAGTTTCGTGAAACGCTATAGGTAAACAGACACAAAATAATTACCTAGATATAAATAAGGCAACAACAGAAAATTTAAACTTTAATGTCAAACATAAGTCATAATACTTGTCCACAATTTCATAAGTCACAAAAACCATTACAATAAAAATACTTCTGTCTTGCACCATCAGAGTACATAAGTAAATAAAAGCATCATTCCCCAATTAAAAAGAGTTAAGCCATAGTAGAGACAAGAACTTGATCCATACTTCAGAAGTAGCTCCTAGCAAGATGATATCTGATTCCTGATTAAGTCTGAGTGTTTCCTCCTTGAGAACCTAGGGGGAACAGAAGAAAGAAGGAGAAACAACAGGGTCTGACATAAAGTCTGGCGAGTCTGGTTACTTTTAGCCAGTAGATAATTAAAAGCAACATGATAGGCATATAAAATGGATAAGAGAGATCGCTACATAAATGGCAGGTGTGACAAGGTAAGCAAGTCAAGGTGTATGTGCCTCACTAATGATTACTCAGCATTATTACTAGCATAACTGAAATGAGATGATCCCTTCCACTACAAGTTGGTAGGCTTAGGTCATACGTCCAAGTATACCCTAACCGCTACCCTAATCGATCGGCTCTCTATCCTGTAGATATCTTGTGCTAGCCCCATAGTAAGAGGTATCACTTCCTAAAGTAGCAACCCATGGCGTGCACAACCATATCTACTGGTGTCACAGTCGTCTTAGCCCTCTCTGCCCGGCCCATGCACGCACATGTCCCGGTCAGTTCACGTCGCCTTGGATCTCTTACAATCAATCAGTAAGTGTGTCCCTTCTCTGCCTAGTACGGAGTTCTTTACTTGATACCAACTCCGGGTTACTAACTTAAATGGGTCCCATACAATATGATGCAAGCTCTTCCCCATGTCTTGTATCCCCACTAGGTTTTCCACTGACTATGTATACCCTTAGGTGTCTTTAATTACATAGCCCTATACTAGTTATGCTTAACCTAAAGGGTGTCATTAATTACATAACTTCATTACATTATCTACTGTTATGTATACCACTAGGTGTCTTTAATTACATAACGTTGTTACATTATCTACTGGTTATGTATACCACTAGGTGTCTTTAATTACATAACCTTATTGGGTTAAGTACGTGGGCCTATATATATATATACATATTACCCATCCCCTCTAATTTACTTAACCCGCCACTACCCATCCAATTTTACTTAACCCTAACTTGACTCTATAGTCATATTAAATTAGGTTAAGTAGTCCATTTCATTACCATGGCCAATTATGGTTATTATGGGCTAGACCATTCACATTTGGCCTACAACGTGTGGATGTTGGATTTGTCGGTCGGGTCCGGGTAGTCTTATTCCACAGTTGGGCCTAACCTCGTATCTTAGCCCTAATTCGTATTTGCATACTTAGACCTCCCACATTAGGTTCAACATTAGTGGTTGCTGGATAAGCCGGTCGGATCCGGGCAGACTTCCACCATTAGTGTAACCTAACCTCGTGCCATAAGTACAATTTATAATTCCTAATTGTAAATTACTAAACATTCCAAATTAATCCAAATCTACCCATGTCATTTTAGGTAACTATTTCTATGTTTCCCATTTGAATTACATGTCCCATTTCATATTAAACATTACATAAATCATGCCAATTATAAGGGTGATAGTTTCAACATGTTTTGGTATAAACATGAACACAAACTGGCATAATAACAAAGTGAATGGACATGTGATTAACATCATAATAAAGTGGACATCAAACTAGTAACTTGTGGCAATCACTATGACGTTTAAGCAAGCATAATGAGATCTAGATTAAACATTAGGTGTCCAGTTACCTAGATTTAGTATAGTGAGAGTGACATAGTAACATGTTTAGATCAAAAAGTGGATTCTCATGTCAAGTTTACAACATATCTCAATGTATCACAAAATGACGGGTGAAAGGTGATTAACATAAAGATCTAGATCCAAGTGATGTCTCAATTGTCCAAATTAATAGATGTACATCCACCCTAACATGGTTACAAGTCAAGATTCACGTAAGCATCATAATCGAATCACCAAAATTTTATTAGATCTAGGAAATTAGATCTGTCATGACATAGTATAGAATTTCATTTTAACACAGAATTATACTTTACATCACATCCAATTCATAGTCTTTCAAAGTATAATTTTATGTATCTAAACCTAAAAGTAATCTAGAAACTCACAGCGTTAGGTTTAGAGAATTTAGGAAGAACGGATATTGGATTTCTGAATTGGATTTGTAGAATATGTTGTTGTAGAAACGATTCATTTTGCACTCCAGCAGCATATGACCTCCATGACTCCCAATGAAGATAATATAAGAAATATGACACATATATATAACTGTCGTACCCCCTAAAACTGAGTGCCACCTCAGCCCTAGGGGTGTCGACACCCCTGTGGGTGGGTCGACCCCTAGGTCGACACCCCTCTAGGGTGGTCGACCCCCAAGAGCGGGAATTTCGCCGTTCAAAGGAATTTTTCGAATTTGAACCCTCTGGATAGTATTTTGACTCATCTCTGGCTCACCTCTGACTCATGCGTATATATAAAATATTTCTGTGTGTATACAAACTTAAAACCTTCATAACTTCTTCATACAGTGTCTGTTTTATGCAAACCAAACGTCTATCTTGACCAGAATTTCGAGACGGACGCAATGGTGCAGTCTGTTTCTTCTAAATATGAACATTAAATTAATTATTATTTAATTTATTCTCTTTAATGTCATTAAAAATTCGGAGTGTTACATTCTTTCCTACTCAATGAATTTCGTCCCCGAAATCTCTAAGTTGAGAAGAGTGCATATCCTACCATCCATCATTCATCTACTCATCCACTAATCATTGGCATCCATTGTCCTTAAATATTTCTAATGCTTATATGAATGTATGCAAAGGTGTGTGTATATGTCCCAACACTAATGCGAAGATCAGGCGGTCTACTGATTCAGCTGACCTCCTTAATACAATGTATGTTAGTGCCATGAATCCGATATGTATGTGATTAACATGTAAAAGTGTTAATTTTTATGCTCTATCTTATCTTTATTGTAAATAAATAAATTTTACATTGGGTTTTTTCGTATATTTTCACAGGTCGTTCATCAATCCTCATGAACCCTGAAAAGCAAGATATTACACAAGAAAAAGATCAACTTCGAAGATTTTATCTCATGTGCTTCTAGAGTCTAATAAGAGTCCATGTTTGGAAGAATTAATCACATGCAAATCTTTTGTCAATCAATTAGCCACATGGAAGTTTTGGATGATATGGAAGATATTCACCATGATATGCTCAGATATTCTTAAAGGTTATTTCCAAACAAGCTTGGTCAAGAAAGGCATGAGATACGATAATAATTCTTAGGAAATGCGGCCCATTTATTCATAGATCTGATTAGGGTTTGTCCTATCCCACCTATAAATATACGTTGTACTCATTGTAAATGTTCATGCCATTATTATGTATTCTCGTTTATGAATAATAAACTTTTTCTTCATTTTAGTTGATTGTCTTTTTCTTTCATAACAATTCGTGTGTCTACTAAATTAGTTTTGGTATAACACATATTGTTATTTTCTTTTATTACTGCATGTTAGCGATTGACCGTTGATTAGATTCAATGGCAGTCCTACTTCTAATTTTCTTTTATTATTCTAGTTGTTATTTTCTTTTTCTAGTAATTGGTTTCTTTCTTTTCAGTTGTTGAATTTGATATTGATCCGATTAGATTCGGATCAATAGTAAATTCAATACATTAATTCAAAAACATCTCCAGATTTTGCCTAACTCGCCTTAGAAAAGATAAATAATAGGATTTAAAACACCTCCCTGTGATTCGACCTGCATATTACACGACCTGTACACTTACATAATTTATTTTAAAATTTCGCGCTTTTCTAGTTCATAGGAAAGCGTCGAACAAGTTTTTGGCGCCGTTGCCGGGGAGGCAAGAATTAAATTTTATTATTTATTTAATTTCCGATTCGTGTTAGTTTTTAATTTTATTTTTATTTTTCCTTTTGTTTTCTTGTGTATAGATATATATAAAAAATTCTTGACTAGTTGATTTGGTATTATGAGTTGATACCGTAATCTTCTAAATCAAAAGAAAAAATCTTGCCAATTTTTTACCCCTTCTCCCGTCTATTTCCTTTCTTTCTTTGTACAATCTTTTTTTTCTTCTTTAGAATTTTCAACAATAAAAGAAAAAAAACAACAATTTTCATTTGCCATTTTTTTTCTTCTGATTTCTTCCCTTTTACAGTTCCTTCCCTTTATACAAATCTCTTTCCCTCTTTAAAAAAAATAGTAAAAAAAATAGTCTCTCTGTAAAATTCGGCATTTTCTTTCATTTCATTTCCTTTTTTCTCCTCTATTTCTTTCCTTTCTCTATTCCTTTCCATTCTTTTTTTTTACATTTGATTTCTTTCCTCTCTTACAAATTTCCCAAAAAAAAAAGTTCCTTCTATATTTTTTGCTCTGTTTTTGTTATTTCAATACAGATTTTCTTCTCTACTCCCTGTCCTTCTTCATTACACATAGTGCAACGCCACGCCTACTACACCTCACCACATCACCCACATAAACATCTTCCACCCTTTTTTTACACCACGAACCCCCACCTCGTCACACCCTAACTCATAGATCCACGTAATACACCAACAGTCATCAACATCCACTTCACAACCACATCCAAACCTCAAGCTTCACCACGAAAAACTCCCCATATAAATTCTCCACCATCTTCTTCACAAATCTCTGAACACCTTAACTCATGCATCATCACTTCGTTCTGCTCAATACTGCCTCCACTCACAACATCGCCTCCTCCGCGTCTTAGTCGTCGCATCACTTCCATCCTACCAAGTCCATCACCATCAGTTACAAACCAAAAATGTTGCCATCCCCCATCCAAACAGCATCTACTCCTCACGCATCAACTTGCTACCTTCCACATACTCCATCCTACCCCATACACGAAAACACCTCAAACACCCCCATTAAACTACTAGTCAACAAACACGCTACTCCTACTACAAAACCAAAACCCCAAACTCTAATATCAATTCGAAATATTCACTTCATAGGAACAACCAACACCCTCCGCCACAAATCCCATCCTTCCATCATCAATCTGCAATTCTCCCCACCATCCAACAAATTTCGAAACAAACAGCATCCTAGTCGAAAACCCACCTCTATAGCAAAATCGGAATTGAATCAGTTCGGATCTGCGATAATCTTGAAAAAAAAGAAAAAAAAAGAAGGGGTTCGGCAGTAATTATCTGAGACAAAGGAGGCCTGCGTGATCATGTTTGGGGGCACGCTCCTTGATGATTTTGAGTCGCGTTGTTAATTTGGGAATCTGAAAATAAGGGGACGTTTTTTAGGATTGAGAGCCTGGTGGCACTTAGATTGCTTTTGACAATCGTATTTGTTTCCTAGTTTTTTGGAGTGGTTTCGGTCTATTTTGACAAGTAATTTTTGTTTGAATTGAGGCAATTGATTTGTTTTCATTTGTAGGCGTGGTCTACGTTTTTGACTATTGAGTGTGCATGTGGTTTGAGTTCTAGTGTGCATCTATTTAGTTTGAGTCTAGTTTAGTTTCATTTATTTATTTTTTTAGTTCTTTGTTTTATCCTTTTCTTGTTTTCTTTGCTTGAGTCTAGTCTAGTTTAGATCTTTTGTTCTCTTTTCTAGCTTAGTTTTGCTTTTTAGTTCTTATTTATTTGTTTGTTTTTATTTCCTTTTCTTCTTTCATCAAAAAAGAAAGATTCAATCAATCAAAAGCCGAAGTGAAGGCGAGAAGTCAAACAATCGAATAAGGAATTCAGAGGTAAATCAAGTTGCAGTTGATTTGAATTGTCAGTACTGCTCAATTTCTCTGGAAGGACTGCCATACCCCACGGTATAATTTTCTGAACTCTACAGGTGCTCTGTTGCGAAAAAATATAGACATTGCTTGTAAAAATCTTCTGTAGGGGCAACGGCTTTGCTTGTACAATTTTAATTTCTGCAATTATTTTTTGTGATTGTTGTTTTGGCTGCATTCTGAAATAAATCTAGTTACGAGCAAATTCCTAACAAACATAAGGTGAGGAAGTCATTACCTTTCCTTGGCTCCAAAACAATTAAATTCAGTCATTTGCATACTCCTTCGACTTAAATAAAAACTGATTAGACGTTGGCCTTAGGAGCAAAAACTTAAGCTCAATAGGACAAAAAATTGGGTTAAATATCTTAGATTTAAAAATTTATTTAGCTGTGTGGAATTTGTTCTATTCCTTTTGTAGAGGATGGTGATACATATTACATCAGGAATTTTTCGACATTCTAGCAAATTAACTTTTTCAATCTATTTATTTAATTTGATTTGCAAAATGTTTAACTGCAAGAGTGTGTTCTGTGAAATTGATCTTCTCAAGGATTTGATCGCGGATATATATTAGTTCAATTTATTGAACTTCTAGCAAAAGAGGTTGAATACTACCCGTAAAACATTGGTCGTATCCCTTAGTATTTATACTATACGTGAAAAACCATAAGACCCTCTTCCCCCTTCAAATCAAGATTGTCAATTTATAAAATACACTTAAGTTCGTTATTTATTTTGATTAGGAGCTTCTTGTATCAACCTTAAGTCTAGGATTTTCTTTGTTTGCATTTAACAACAATGAGTGAAAAAAGTGTTAGCCAACAAAATTCTCTTAGGGGTTCTTGCATAAACCAAAATTTTCCAAACGAGTTGGATCAAAATCAAGTAAATCAAAACTTTCCAAACTTTGGGGATCAAAATCGAGTAAATCAAAATTCTCAAAATCTCAATATTGAAATGGATAGACCCTTATCTCTTCATGATCGATGTTTTCCAACTAGGACCGTTCAACTCTCTGTCATCGTGTTCCCACCAGCTGAAGGAAACAATTTTGAGCTTAAACATTCTTTTATTCAAGGGGTACCAAAATTTACTAGGTCTGAAAATGCTTATGAATTTCTAAGTGAATTTGAATAGTATGCGTCCATAACAAAATTGCAACAATTGTCTAACGAATCGATCAAGCTAAGGCTAATTCCCTTTGCACTACTTGAAAGCGCTAAAAGAAGGCTAAATTCTCTTCCAAAACATTCCATAAGAAGTTGGGATGAATTTGTCACTGCATTCTTGAAAAAGTTTTTCCGTTTCCATAAAACTTTCAAAATTCGAACCTAGATAAATCAATTTTGTCAAAATGAGGGGGAAACTTTTTCAGAATACTTTGAAAGATTCAACCAACTTTTATATAGTTGTCCTCATCATGGAATTCTAAAAGACCACTTATGTCAAATTGCATATGAAGGGCTAAACTATCAGACTAGAACTCAACTAGAATCAATGTGTGGAGGAGACTTTATGTCTAAGACAGCCGATAAAGCTTGGCAATTCTTAGAAAATTATTCTGAAAAGGACATGCAATGGGAATCAATTCGTCTTCCCACTCGTACTTCTACTAGAGCAGTGCATGTCGTGGACCCAAGTCAAATTTCCTTAGAAAATAAAACTCCTCAAGCCAGAGAAGGGCTACCCCACTATTACTCTCAGGACCAAGCTAATGCTATAGCTCAAAATAATCCTTACTCATCCACGTACAATCCTGGTTGGAAGAACCACCCAAATTTTTCTTGGTCAAACCCCAATAATTCGGCTAACCCATCTCACGTGCAACCCTTTATTCCAAATCCGAATTATCAAGCTCCACCTCTAAATCCTCAAACCTCTCAAGCTGCACCTCAATATAAACAATCGTATAGGCACCCCAACTTTCAATCATCAAACCAATCCTTTCAACCCTCTCAACCGCCACAAGATATTGTGCGTTTAGAGAAATAATTGAACTCTCATGAAGCTAAAATTAACTCACATGACGCTAAACTCGACCAAATGATGAATATGATAAAGGAATTAATGAAAATAATGAGAAAGGAAAGTTGCCTAGTCAACCCGAGGTGATTCCAAAATATAACTCTCGTGCTGTAAATTCTTGTGAGGACGAAAACCATAATCCGGTCAATGCTTTTACAATCCTTCGATCTGGAAAGAGGATTGAAAATAATGTGGGCAACCCTGGCGAACCTACGAACTCGACCCCGATGCCAAACCTTGAGGATCACCCATTGGCTACGAATGCCAATTCTTCTAAACCTCAAATTCCCTTAAATGTTGGCAATCCCAACAGCTCTTCTCCTAGTGTCGGCAAACCCGGCTCACCTTCGAAAATCAATGTTGGCAACACTAACATTTCATCTTCTACACCCTTACCACCATCTTCCTCGAATGATGAAACCGATCATAGAGTCGAAAAACCAATAGCTCCATTTCCCCCACAGACTCAATAACAAGAAGAAGGCAGCAAATTTCGATAAAACTTTGGAAATTTTCAAACAAGTCCGTGTGAACATTCCTCTTTTAGACACTATTGAACAAATTCCTCAATATTCTAAATATCTTAAGGAATTGTGCACACAAAAAAGTTCGATTAATGTCCCAAAAACTGCCTTTTTAACTGCGAATACAAGCTCTATTCTTTTGAGTCTTGCCCCAGTCAAGTACAAAGACCCTGGTTGCCCTACGATTGATTGTATTATAGGAAACACTCACATCTCTCGTGCCCTACTTGATCTTGGGCCAGTGTCAATCATCTTCCTTACATTGTTTACCATTAACTTAGACTAGGGGAGATTAAACCAACACACATCACTCTTCAGCTAGCTGATCGATCGGTCAAAAAGCCGTTGGGAATAATTGAAGATGTCTTGATACAAATCGAACAGTTTTACTTCTTTGTCAATTTCATAGTTTTAGAAACAGAGCCTGTCTCAAATCCCAAAGTTCAAATACCAATGATATTAGGACGTCCTTTCTTAACAACCTCAAACGCTGTCATTAATTGTAGGAACGGTCAACTCCGACTTTCCTTCGGGCACCTAACCATTGAGCTAAACATCTTTAATCTCAACAAACAACCTAGGGATTTTGAGATCGATGAAATCGACATGATTCAAACCACAGTTGATGAAACCTCTAATGACACTTCTGAAGCCTTGGAAATGTGTCTTGACCATTTCGACTCCGATTTCAATGAACTGGAATACATTTCTGAACTGAATGAATTTCTTGACTCAAATCCTTCATCGTCTAAATCTAACCAAGGAATGTTGACCAATGTTAACACTCAAGAACATCCTAAGTTAGACCTCAAACCCTTGCCACAAGACCTTAAGTACGCATACTTAGACTCCTTAGAAACTTTTCCTGTAATCTTGGCCTCTGATCTTACCGAGGACCAAGAAGAAAAACTCTTAGAAATTTTGCAGGAAAATAAAGATGCTTTAGGGTGGGAACTGAGCGATATAAAAGGAATTAGGCCATCAATTGTGGAACATCGCATATATTTAGTTGATGAGGCTAAACCCACCCATGAGGCTCAAAGGCGATTAAACCCAAACAAGAGAGAAGTGGTCAAGGAGGAGATAATCAAATGTCTGGACAATAACATCATCTATCCCATCTCTGATAGTACTTGGGTGAGTCCAGTACAAGTTGTACCAAAGAAGTCGAGAGTCACAGTGATCAAACATGAAAGTAATGAGCTCGTCCCAACAAAAATCAAAAAAAAATGGCGTGTGTGTATTGACTATCGAAAGCTCAACTCAGCCACACGAAAAGACCATTTTCCCTTGCCTTTTATTGACCAAATGCTCGAACGCTTAGCGGGACATGAGTATTATTGTTTTCTCGATGGATGCTCTGGCTATAACCAAAATCCTATTGCTTTAGAAGATCAACATAAGACCACCTTTACTTGTCCCTTTGGAACTTTTTCTTATCGTCGCATGCCTTTTGGTCTTTGTAATGCCCCCACGAATTTCCATAGGTGTATGATGAGTATTTTCTCTGATATGGTGGAAGAATTCTTGGAAATATTTATGGATGATTTTTTAATCTACGGATCATCTTTCTCCCAATGTCTCACTCATTTAGAACTCGTCCTAAAACGTTGTAAGGAGAAATCACTCGTGCTTAATTGGGAAAAATGTCATTTCATGGTAAAAAGGGGATAGTTCTAGGTCATGTCGTCTCAAAAGATGGCCTTAAAGTCGATAAATCCAAAATCGATTTGATAGCTAATCTACGTCCTCCTAAGTCAGTTAAGGATGTTCGTTCATTTCTTGGCCATGCGGGATTCTATAGAAGATTCATTAAGGATTTGTCAAAAATTTCAAAACCTCTTTCGAACTTACTTGCCAAAGACGTGAAGTTTGAATTCTCCAATGATTGCAAAACATCTTTCGAAACTCTTAAGTCAATCTTGACCACAACTCCCATCATTCAACCCCCTGATTGGACTCAACCCTTTGAACTTATGTGTGACGCTTCTGATTTTGCGATTGGAGCCATCTTGGGTCAGCAAATCGATAAACTCCCTCGAGTTATTTATTATGCTAGCAAAAACTTAAGCGAGGCCCAACTGAATTACTCAACTACGGAAAAGGAATTTTTGGCAGTTGTCTTCGCTCTTGAAAAATTAAGACCATATCTCATACGATCCAAAGTCATAGTTTACACTGACCATGCTGCCTTACGATATTTTCTTTCTAAAGAGGATGCCAAGGCCCGCTTGTTTCGTTGGATCCTTCTTCGTCAAGAATTTGACATAGAAATACGAGATAAAAAGCGTTCTGAGAATGTTGTAGCTGATCATCTCTCTCGAATTATGCACGAAAATGTTGATGACACCCAAATCGATGACTATTTTCCTGTCAAACAAATCCTTTTCATCTATAACACCCCTTGGTACGCTGACATTGTGAATTATCTTGTCACGCAGTAAACACCCGCTGAATGGTCGAAACAAGATAGGCAAAAATTTCTCTCTAAAATTCGAAACTTCTATTGCGACGACCCATATCTTTTCAAATATTGTCCAGACCAAATCATTCGAAGGTGTGTACCCGATCATTAACACCAAAGTATTCTCTCTTTCTCACATGACCATGCTTGTGGCGGTCATTTTGGAGCAAGAAAAACTGCTGTAAAAGTTTTGCAAAGTGGTTTTGTTGGCCCACACTCTTCCGTGACGCTTTTGAATTTTTCTATAAATGCGATCGATGTCAAAGAATTGGTCGAATCACTAAGCGAAACATGATGCCTCTCAACCCCATTTTAGTGATTGAGTTATTTGATGTTTGAGGCATCGATTTCATGGGACCATTCCCTAACTCATTTGGGAATCTTTACATATTGCTTGCGGCAGACTATGTCTCAAAATGGGTTGAAGCCATCCCGACCAAAACCAACGATAACAAGGTTGTTATCAAATTCCTCAAATAAAACAACTTTTCACGCTTCGGCATACCTCGAGCTATCATTAGGGATAATGGCACTCACTTTTGTAATCGTGCTTTTGAGTCCTTACTCAAGAAATACTCAATCACACACAAGCTGTCGACCCCTTACCATCCACAAACTAGTGAACAAGTAGAAGTTTCCAATAGACAAATCAAACAAATCCTTGAGAAAACCATGAATTCCGATAGAAAAGATTTGTCCTTAAAACTGATTAATGCACTTTGGTCATTTCGCACTACTTACAAAACCAATCTAGGGATGTCACCATATCGGTTAGTCTTTGGAAAGGCCTGTCACTTACCTCTTGAATTAGAGCATTGTGCTCTTTGGGCAATTAAATTTTTGAATTTCGACTTAGAGAAGGCTAGCTCACATAAGAAGTTACAAATTTTAGAACTAGAGGAATTAAGAAATGAAGCATTTGAAAATGCAAAAATCTTTAAGGAAAGAACCAAAGCCCAACATGACAAGAACATACTTCATAAGGAATTCAACGTAGGACAAAAAGTTCTTTTATACGACTCTAGACTTCACTTGTTTCCAGAAAAACTCAGATCTCGATGGACTGGACCTTATGTTGTGAAAACAGTATATCCTCATGGAGCAGTTGAAATTGAAAATCCTAAGGATGGAAAAGTCTTCAAAGTAAACGGTCAACGACTGAAACCATTTTTGGAATCCGAACAACACGAAGATGATGACCTTATCGATCTTCATGAGCCTAATCATCCACCATGAAATCAGGTGGTACACGTTCTTTTTTATTTTATTTTATTTTATTTTCCCTTTCATTTTGGTCTGCATACCTTAGACAGTTGGGACACTGTCTCAATCAAGTGTGGGGGAGTCAAGTCTGCATCAAATCATCTCAAAAAAAAACCACACACACACAGAGACACGACTTATTTTAGAGTGATACCACAAAATAAGTTTACAATTTTTAGTCAGTTGATAGTATTTTTTTTCTCTCAACTTAGATCAAATAAGAAATATAATGAAAAGTTTAATTTTGAGGGATAATAGTGTAACCGATACATAGGGAGATTCTTAGGTGATGGCCATGAAATCTATTCTATATTGTAGTCTTTGTTTAAATAAGTGGAGGACTTAAAATACTTATATTGGATTTTTGAATCTTTAAAACCAATTTGTGTTAAGTTGAATTCGCGACTCTCTTTTGTGCTTATATTTTCAATAATAATAATAGTAATCCAAGGGTATCCAACATTGCTTGTATATCAGGCGTTGGTATGAACACCCGCCAAGCTATATCCGGCATGTTGTTGAAAAAGTCAGCGTTGGAATATCATGATCTCATTTTATGAGATTGGACACCTAAGGATTACCGACATGTTGTTGACAAAGTCAGCGTCGGTCTGCACAATCCACCAAGCTCTGTCCTAACTCTCCGTCAGTCCGCATGGCAGTGTATGGGTGGTATACCTTGGTCTTTTAGGTTAGGTGTATGTAACTAATCATAAATTTTAAAATTTTATAGAATAGAGAATAAGTGATGATGCCCAAACACTTCTTGATCTTATTGATTTGACTAGCCATACATGAGAAAATAATAATACCACTTTGCAAACTATGCCAAGCAAACTAAGAATCTATTTCATGGCTGCACTATGTTATCAACCAAACCAACTGGCTAAGCTGGAATTTAACATTTGAAAACTTGAATTATATTGAAAATCTGTGATAAGTTGAGATATCTAAAATAAAATCAACTGACTAGAAATTGTAAACTTAATTTGTTGTACCACTTTTCTGAAACAAGTCGTGTTGTCATTTTTGTTTTTGTTTTCTTTTGTATATATCCATTGCATTCATGTAGTTGCATTAGATCCACACATACTGCATTTGGATTTTGTGGGTAGTATCCGCCGAAAACCCTCACGAGACACCACTCGTCCTACTATGACACTAGAGGTTTAACGGCTTGTTGCATACGCTTAATGCAGTCGTGTTTCCTACAAAAGTGTGACCTATCTAGTTTAGCTTTTCATTTTATTTATATTTCTTTCTTTTCACTCAAGGACGAGTAAAAGATAAGTGTGGGGGTATTTGATTAACATGTAAAAATGTTAATTTTTATGCTCTAACTTATCTTTATTGTAAATAAATAAATTTTACATTGGGTATTTTTCCTATATTTTCACAGGTCGTTCATCAGTCCTCATGCACCACGAAAAGCAAGATATTACACAAGAAAAAGATCAACTTCAAAGATTTTATCTCATGTGCTTTTGGAGTCTAATAAGAGTCCATGTTTGGAAGAATTAATCACATGCAAATATTTTGTCAATCAATTAGCCACATGGAAGATTTGGAAGATATGGAAGATATTCACCATGATATGCTCAGATATTCTTAAAGATTATTTCCAAACAAGCTTGGTCAAGAAAGGCATGAGATACGATAATAATTCTTAGGAAAAGCGGCCCATTTATTCATAGATCTAATTAGGGTTTGTCCTATCCCACCTATAAATATACATTGTACTCATTATAAATGTTCATGTCATTATTCTGTATTCTAGTTTATGAATAATAAAGTTTTTCTTCATTTTAGTTGATTGTCTTTTTCTTTCATAACAATTTGTGTGTCTACTAAATTAGTTTTGGTAGAACACATATTGTTATTTTCTTTTATTACTACATGTTAGTGATTGACCATTGATTAGATTAAACGGCAGTCCTACTTTTAATTTTCTGTTATTGTTTTAGTTATTTTCTTTTTCTAGTAGTTGGTTTCTTTCTTTTCAGTTGTTGAATTTGATATTGGTCTGATTAGATTCGGATCAATAGTAAATTCAATACATTAATTCAAACATCTCCAGATTTTGCCTAACTCGCCTTAGAAAAGATAAATAATAGGATTTAAAACACCTCCCTGTGATTCGACCTGCATATTATGCGACTTGTACACTTGCAGAATTTATTTTAAAAATTTCGCGCTTTTCTATTTCATCAGAAAGCGTCGAACAGTATGCAAATAAACCTATTGTATCATATAAGTTATGTATGTGTGCACACCCATTCGTCCAAATGCAACATCCATATGCCAGTTCATCCATTTCCATTCATAGAAGAAAATAAAATGCACATACATCCATTTGCAATATGAAAGTGATTGAGCCAATCTTAGTGCCTAATGTGTGTGTGTATGCGTCCACTGGAAACCACTAGCAAACACTTGCATCAATGTGCATCCATCAAACATAACATATTTCAAACACATGTTTACATCCATAAGATTCCTATCTAAAGGTCGAAAATACGAAGGATAAGATATATTCTATTGACAGAAACAAGTATTGATAAAACTTAGGAAAGGAGTTAAGAACATACCCTCGAAAAGAAAAGGGTACGAAGTACGAATCTTGTCTTCGGTCTCCCAAGTCGCGTATTCTGGGTTATCTCCCTATTGAACCTTTAGCAACTTGATTTCCTTGTTTCACAGCTTCTTAACCTCTAACCCAAGAATACGGGTAGGGACTCGTCTGACTATCGCTTCCCGTTCCACATCGACTTCTTCCAACATGCTCGGCTCAACAACTTCCGCGGTGTCATGCAGGCACTTTCGTAGATGAGAGACATGGAAAACATCATCAACACCGGATAAATTTTCTGGGAGCTTTAGAATGTAGGCCATTGGGCCAATCCTCCCGGTTATCGGAAATGGTCCCACAAACCTAGGTGCCAACTTCCCTACTGATCCAAAGCGAACCACATTCCTCAGAGGTGATACTTTGATTAAAACTAAGTCTCCCACTTCGAATTCGATGTCAGTCCTTCCCTTGTCTGCATAGGAATTCTGCCTATCTTGAGCTGTCTTCATCCTCCGTCGAATAACGTCAATCTTTTCGGACATTTCTCTAACCATATCTGGTCCAAGCAATAATCTTTCTGTAGATTCCCACCAACAAGTTGGTGATCTACAGGGTCATCCGTACAATGCTTCGAAGGGTGCCATACTGATGCGAGCCTGATAGTTGTTATTATAGGCCAACTCTACTAAAGGAAGATGCTCTTCCCAAGTCCCTCCGAAGTCAAGGATACACAGCCATAAAAGATCTTCTAGAATTCTGTTGACCCTCTCCGTCTGCCCATCGGTCTAAGGATGATAAGCGGTGCTCAAACACAACTGTGTACCTAATGCTTTTTGCAAGCTCCTCCAAAAGCTGGTAAAGATGGGGTCACGATCGCTCACGATGCTGGAAGGAACTCCGTGGAGAAGAACTATCTCACGAGCATAAATTGCTGCCAACCATGATGCCGTCGTTTTACTTTTAACTGGAATAAAGTGAGCGCTCTTAGTGAGTCTGTCCACTATCACCCAAATACTGGTATTACCTTTCTTCGATCTAGGCAAATCATCTATGAAATCCATAGAGACACTCTCCCATTTCCACTGCGGAACCTCCAACGGATGAAGTAATCCACCAGGCTTCTTTTGCTTAGCTTTGACTTCCTAGCAAACTAAACATTGAGAAACAAATTCGGCAACGTCCTTCTTCATCCAAGCCCAAAAGAAAACCCTCTTCATGTCTCTGTACATCTTGTCGCCGCCTGGATGAATGGTTATCTTAGAATGGTGGGCTTCTTCTAGGACTTCCTTTATCAAGCTTCCATTTTGAGGAACACAAAGCCTTCCATCTCGTCGCAACCACCCCTTTTCATCTATGGCATACCTACTGAGCTGACTAGAAGTCTCTCCTCTTCTGAGCTTATCTATGATATCTAGAATCTGTGGGCCACCTTGTTGCAAAGCTCTTATCTGTTCCACAAGATTCGGTCGTATCTCTAAGGATGCAAACAAATCAGGCAAAACTTCGATGGGGAGGGGGCTAAAATCAAAAGATGATATGAACTCCAAGTTCTTTCTTTCCACGAACAGAGGACTCATGGCCACCCTCTGCCTACTTAGTGCGTCTACCACCACATTACCCATGCCGGGAGTAGAAACAATCTCAAAATCATATGAAGCTAAGAACACCATCCACCGTTGTTGCCTTAAGTTTAGATCCTTTTATGAGAATAGATACTTGAGAGATTTATGATCGGTGTATAACTTGAACTTTTCTCCAAGTAAATAATGACGCCACGTCTTTAACGCGAATACTATGGCAGCTAGCTCTAAATCATGGTGGGGTAGTTCTTATCATCAACTCTCAACTGTCTACCCCCATAATATATTACTTTCCCTTCTTGCATCAGAACCACACCAAGCCTTGTGCTGCACGCATCAGTGTAAACAGTAAACACTTTACTCCCATTGGGCAAGGTCAAGACTAGGGCTGTTGTCAGAGCCTTCTTCAGCTGGTGGAAAGCAACGTCACGGTCTATGTCCCATGAAAATGCCAAAATTTTCTTTGTTAGGGGCTGATATCTTCATGAAGTCCTTAATGTACTTCCTATAATAACCTGCCAACCCAAGAAAGCTTCTCACCTCGGTTGCACTTTTAGGAATCTGCCAATTTTGTACTGCAACCACTTTGGTGGGATCTACAACTATCCCTTCTTTGGAGACTACATGTCCTAAGAATTTCACCCCCTTTCTCCAGAAATGGCATTTGGAGAACTTTGCTTTTAGCTGATGGTCATGTAGAGTTTTTAGAACTTCTCCCAAATGTTGGGCATGCTCTTCTTCACTCTTGGAGAAGATCAGTATATCATCAACGAATTTGTCTATTATCCCGCTTGCAAAATATAAGCAAAAGTCAATAATTTGTGCTGCTTGCCAAAAACAACGTTTTTGAAAAAATTACCTCGCATCGTTTTTTTTTTCTTTAACCTGCCTGCTAGTCTATTGTGCCGCCTCTTCACACTTAGAACCCTATACGTGTTTTTTTTGTATCTCCTCGTTTTTATTACACCTCCCTTTCCAACAAAACCAACGTCACTCTTCATCGCGCTGCCCCGTTCAACAATCGCACAACCCTAATCACCATCGCCTTCATCAATTAACGTAGCTATATCGACGATTTCTCCATCTGCTTTGCTCAGGTAATGGAAGTTTTTCTGAGTTTAATTCAAAACTACTGTTTTGTTATTCTATTTTTGTTGATTCTGTTAAAACTACGGTTTGGTAATCCGATTGGGCTATTTTAGTTATGACGATTTCTTTCTTTCATCTTTAGGTCTAACGATTTATTGTAGTAATGAAATCAGGGTTTTGTCATATTTTAGATCTAACGATTTTATGTTTTAGATGTAACGATTTCAGTCAAAATTAGGGTTTTGTGATAACACGCAGCAAATTTTATTCTATAAAGATCTCTAAAGTGTTGTTTTTCTATTATGTTACTAATCACATGCAGTAACTTTTGTGATAACATGTAGTCAAAATTAGGGTTTTGTCAAGTTTTAGATTTAACGATTTCTGTCATGTTAAAATTTAATTAGCTGAGCTTCCTGTCAATATATGTTCATCCTAGTTGAAGTTCAATGGGAGTGTTTGGTCAAATTAGTTGATATTTGCATATGGTAGTTTTAGTTGCATATACGTATTAAAATTTAACAAATAAACCCCAAATTCATTCTTCCTAAACTTGTTGTAGTGACTGGAGCTAACTAAGTACTGAAGGTATACAATTTTATGAATTGAACATAGTTAACATAAAAGTTTCCAGGGATTGTTTTTGTCCAAGAATATGGCTTGTTAGAAGTGTGTGCTAACTTTTAAGTATTATTTGGAAGTTGTCACTGCCATGTAGCTCCATTGTTTGAGGTGTATGATCCTATAAAAGTAGAGTTAAATTGTTTGGTCTATGTTTAATTTAGCCAATTGGTAACTGATAAGTTTGTAGATAGAAAATATCATGTATAAAAGACTAGAAGTCAGGAATATGCTATAAGAAGATTATATATGTGTTGTTTAGAAACATGTAATCTCATACACTGGCAATAGACTAATAGCTCACTACGACCAGTTATATTTAAGCAGAGATCCTTCTCACAAAATTAGTTTAAGTATCTTAGATACACACACAATCACTGCATTTCATTCCACTTATTTGGTCAGTTAATTATGCAACAATGAACATTGAAGTTTGTATGGAA
This sequence comes from Allium sativum, assembly GCA_030737875.1. Taxonomy (NCBI): domain Eukaryota; kingdom Viridiplantae; phylum Streptophyta; class Magnoliopsida; order Asparagales; family Amaryllidaceae; genus Allium; species Allium sativum. The sequence goes on along the minus strand of CM060925.1, from coordinate 69,211,678 downwards.
ACATGTGATTAAGGATAGAGGATCCCATACCTTGTGTTATGTGTTCATTACTTTATAACTTTTCCAGCACTTGTTTAACTATATCATCTAATTTCATTATCGTCATCAATGCACACCTCATTTATGCACCCTTAAATGAACTGAATTCATTGTAAGAATAAAGCTATGAAATCAATTATTTTAACAGTAAATATCTCTCAATATCTCATATTTATTACTTTTTTTTTCAAATCCGTAAATGTACATTTTAAGAATATACAAATTGAAAACAAGGTGTGTTTATCTAATCAGTAGTGGGCGCGATGCCATTTTATTATTAATTACTGGAGAAACTCATGCCCACACCTGAAAAGTACTGTATAATACATGCTAATTAATTAATATATTCTGAATTGACAAGCAAATTACCTTTGCTTTCCAGTTGAAAATTTGTAGCAGTATCACCACAAAGTATGATATTACACTACGACAAAACAAAAATATTACAACTATTCCTTTGCAACTTACACAAATTGGCAGTTGTAATAATTACTTTATAACAATTATTCATTTTTAAAGTTTGTAACAGATGAACATTTAACTACTTTTGTTTGAGCAGCAGTTTAAATACAGTGAATATTAGGCTCAGGTCCAGTTTAGCTTTTGAAATACACAAAAAACCCATGTCTTACAACATTGTAATTTAGATCCTTATTTTTCGTAAAATCATCAAAAAAAATCATGAAAAATCATAATTAATTCAACATATAATCATCATCATTTTCATGCATTCAAACTACCAAAAAATGAATCAACACCAAAAAAAAAAAAAAAAAAAAAAAAAAATCACGTAGCTCCAGTATATTGCAACAAACATGCAATTGTTGCTGATAATTCAGCAACAACTGCAATTAGTTACATCACATATACAACTATTGTTGATATATATCAGCAATCTAAAGCAACAATTGCATATTTTGCTGCAATTTTTCATTCGCCCTTCGTTAACTCGGTTTTACATTAAGTAAATTATACTTGCTAATATATCAGAAAAAATACGCTTTTATTACTGATATATCAGAAGTATTCATCAACTTGCTGGTATATCAGCAATAATACACAATTATAGCAGATATATCAGCAATATTTCACATTGCAACAATTTTTAACATTGTTGCTGATATATCAGCAATTACAGTGAATTAATGCTGATACATCAACAATTATTCACTATAATTACTGATTTTGGTTTTGATTTTTTTTTTCCAGATTACTAACATGAATATTTATAATTTTTTGATACTTTTATATACAACAGCGCCAAATAAATGTGAAAAAACATGTGACTTCAAAAATAGGGACACGGTTTATAATAAGTTTATGGGACGATGTCGTTCGAATGAAACTTTGAAAGGAGGACGTGTGCCTAATAGGGTGGCAATTTAGACCCGGCCCGATGGACCTAAACCCGACCCACCAGGTCTCGGTTCTAGGTTGGTTGGGTTTTATCGGGTCTAAACTATACATTTCTAAAATCTGGACCCGACCCGACTCGAGCTTCGATTCGGGTTGGGTCGAGCCGGTTCGATTGAATAATAACAATAAAAATACATGTATTTCAATGCTTTTTGGTTAGGTCTTTCGGATAGAGTCAACTCGGGTCAGGTTTGATCGGGTCTAAATTGTATTTTTCATTACCTAGACCCGACCCTAGACCCATCGACTGCGGTTCAGGTTCGGGTATTGTCAGGTTGGCTTGGTTCAGGTTTTCGGTTCTCGGTTCTTGGTTCTTATTGCCAGCCCCAGTGCCTAGCTTACCCTTAAATATATGTTTGTAGCAAGTATGGCGGATTCTATTAAAACCCTTATTCTTGCCTTTGCCACCCACAGAAAACTAAAAAAAATAACAAATGTAACCATGTATATTATTCAAGTTATTTTATTTACTTTCCATTAATTATAAAAATTACAATGTTACTAATATATTTTGAAAAGACAAATGATATTGATGAACGAAATAATGTTTTTTCCAAGAAAACGGTGTTTATTTTAAATTTACTCTTTTTTCAACTTTTATGTCTTTTTTCTTAACTTTATTTGATTTTATGATTTCTAATGTAATATATACTTCAATTATTTTTTTAATTAAACTGAAATGTAACCTTTTTAGATTGCAAGATGAATAAAAATAAATAAATATGGATTAATGCTTTGTCGTTTCTAGATCTATCTTCTATTTTTTTTCATGTTAATGTACTTTTATTTGTTTGTGAAAATATAAACTAAATTGTAGCTATGCTAACTTTTGGGGTGTGAAAAAAAAAATGAGGTGAAATCATTTTTTTTTTAAACAAAGGGGTGTAAAAAGCAACATGTGAGTATAAATTGGTTTGACCAACAAGTATTTGCTCGTCACAGTTGTAATATATGCCACCCTTGTTTCTTTCGATCTCTAATTGAAGTAAAAATAAACCTAGCTGCCGTGTCTCTATATCTAAACCCTAACCTCATCTGCTACTTTCTTCCATCCACCAATCTAAACTTGGATCGCTAAAATCAACGTTACCCCCTTGTAAACCCCAGCTAGCTACTCTCCACCAACTGCTAGCCTTTGTCGTTACACGCGTTTGCTCGCTTCGATCACTGGTCGCCTTCGTGAAATGCGTATCCGTGATCGTTTTCTCTAATGGTATGCGGTATTTTTCCATATAACTTATGATATATAAAACTTGATTTTGAATTGGGGTTTTGGAAATTCGAAATTTGAGTGCTTCTACAAGGTCAATTTTTTTTTTTTTTATTATAGTCTCAATTACTTATCTTACGATTGTGCTAAGGAATTCATCTTTAGGTTAGATAGTGGAGTGTTTCCCATGAGTTTATCATTTTTTCCCTTTTTTATTATTTTACGGGATGGCTTTGCTTTGGACTTGGATGTGCTTATTTCTATTTCTTATTTTATTTTTTTAATTGTAAATAGGGATGGAAATTAGAACCAAAAACCCAAACCCAACCGACCCAACAAGACCTAAACCCGAACCGAACCCAATGGATCTAGGGTCGGGTCTAGGTGATAAAAAATACAATTTAGACCCGATCAAAACCGACCCGAAAGACACGACCAAAAAACATTGAATTGTGTGTATTTTTAGTGTTACTATTCAACAGAACCCGAATCGACCCGACCCGACCCAAATCGAAGCTCGAATCGGGTCGGGTCCAGCTTTTAGAAATGTATAGTTCGGACCAGACAAAATCCGACCTGCCTAGAATTGTGACCCGACGGGTCATTTCCAGGTCCATCGGGTTGAGTCTAATTGCAACCCCAAACTGTAAAATATTATACGAACTACTGAAATATCATGCTGATGCCAAAAATTTAGATTATGTTTTTCTCTTTATCTGTATAGCATAAAACTGCAGCTTTCATATGTTCCAGTAAAATTAATTTTCCCTTATTTCAAAAAAAAAAATTCCCAGTAATTCAATGTGTCAACTTTATGTTTGGTTAGGAGGAATGCCTTTTAATTTAAATGATTTAAGGAAATTTTAGTTGGATAATAAATATAATATTTTCTTCTGTTATAGTCTATATGAAGTCAAATTCCATAATTACACTACTTTCATCTTAATTCATACTATCCCGGTTGGACCAGTCTTATAGACGTTTTCTGAGAACTTGGGAGAACATTTCGAACATCAGAAAGACTTAATAAAAAAGATGTAGATCAATCGTAAAAAGATTATGTTTTTGGCGGTTGTTTGTTTTTAACATTTATGCTTTTCTATTATTCGTTTGTTGGTTTCTGCTGTTAGTCCGTTGTGTTTTTAACTTAGAAGTTAGAAATAATACATATTATCTTTTGATCTATCTGAAAATTAAACTATCCAGTTATTTTGATTGTTTGCTCTCAGTTTGTAATGAACTGTAACAGTGGAATGTGCAGTATGCTGCAGTAATATTTTAATCGTCTGGGAAAATAAGCTGCTGATTTTTGAAAATTCAGTTTCTTAATTTAAAATTAGCATTTGGTTGGGATAATTGTGTGCATTTAGGATATACAATCTCTCTGGTTTATGTGCATTCAGCCTCTATGTGAATGGTTTCTTTGCTTGATTTTGCATCCTTATGTGCATTATGTTTCATACTCGGTTATGTCGTTATTTAAATTCGCATGCGTGATTATTCTATGCATTTATTTTTTCAGAAACAATTTCTTTAGTACCTTTCAATTGCATAAGATGATGTCTGGCGCAACGGTAAAGTTATCCGGCTGGTAATCTGAAGCGCGCAGATTCGAGTTCCGGCCTCTTCACATATGTGAGGGAAAGGTTGTGCGCACTAATCGACCACCCCCAGAGCTCCGAAAGTCGTGAGAATAGTATTAGGTGGAAGACTGCCTGAGAAGCCCCCTCGTTTGAGTACGGAAGCCTTTGGCACTGGGTATCCACCTTTCAATTGCATGTGTTAATCATGTTAGAATCATATTGGTCACATGCTATAAAGAAAATGGGATTAAATGTCATCCTGTTAATGTATTTATATGGTTTGAGTTTTGCTTCTATAAATCTTTTTGGCATAAATATAATCCAGTATCAGCTTATATCTTGATTGTGTATCTAGTGAATTTGCATCCGTGCAGGTACCTTTTTCGCATGTAACTAAATGATAAACTATTATTTGTTGATGAAATGCATGTAAAGATGGGGTTATTAAAACTTACTAGTTTCTTTTGTCATTGTTGTTAATAGTTTCTTTTGTATATGCAGCCAATCGTATTCACACAAAATATAGACAAAACATGGTTAATCTGCCAATGTTGATCATTTAGTTAAAGAAGCTTGAACTTTAGGAACCTTAATCGACTCTAAACAGAATGAGTACATTATACGAAGTTATCCATCAATCATTATAGCACACAATATGATAATAACGCCAAGAGAAAAATCTTCTTTCACTTTCTAAGCATTCTCTTTTTCCCATATATTCTTAGAGTTAAACACAGGATTAACAGAAGTAAAAATGGGGTCTATATTTATATGGTTGTGTAGAGAAATATAAATGGTTATCTTTTAGTTATTAATTCAAACAAGTAGGAGAATATTCCCAAGCGAAGATGAATCTAATTATTATAAGACTTGCATAAGATTGCACTTCTTTAATAATTTAAATGTTTTCTCATTACCTAAACTTAAAAAAAATAAAACTAGAAAATATGTATCCGCCAGCAAGAACAAAAATAGTGAAGCGTTAAATGGGACTATGATTATATATACGACATTTTATTATTGATAGACCATTTTCTATTTATATTACAAGGCTAGCGAGCCACTTATTAGCGGAATGTAGTAAACACATCTATAGGCGGAATATACAGCATGCTAGTTAAAAAACGTAAATAGGAGGTGTTATACCTTTTACATTTTAAAGTTTACTAGCTAAGTAAAAAAAATTGCAGAAAGTAATTATTTTTGGAAGGGGGTTTGTTGGGGGAGGGGGTGGGGAGTACGTGCGTGAGTATATCACTACAATAACACTTCACATAGACATCGGCTGAAATATGATGTCTTCATTTTTCTGGAGTGATGTTTTTGGCAGTGATGTCTAAAGTACCCCTTTTTACATCAATTAAAAAACGATGTCAAAAAATCTTTAAGACATCATAAATTGATTAATTAACTGTTGTAATAAGTATTTTATCATATCACTTTTTGACTGATGTCTATGATGGCTTTATATTGATGTCTACGATGGTTTATTTATGTTGTTTTCTCATCTCTTATACAGAAATAAATATTTATTAAATGAAATATTATTGCACAGAATTTAATATTCAAATAGTATTCTTATTTAATTAAATATTTTATTTCAACATATGAAATAACACAAAATTTTGAATTCAACTATTTTACATTCACATTTCTCATACATAATTCAATATATTACACAATCAGTTTTACATTGCCACCTCGCTATAACACTCATCACTCTAGCTGACTTAATCTTGACTTTCATTGTCTAGCTTGTGCTCCAATCCAGTCCAGTCATCTATATGAAGCCATTGAAAAAGGATTCATGGTGCTGGGTTGCTGTATGAAGAAGGCAAAACTACTTGCTTTGTTCTATATTTTCTACAATGTTGCTCCTACAAATTTCTAGGACTAGAAGGAACTTTCTGCATCTGATCATCCTGTAATTTTATCACATTTTTGCAATCATAAAGAATACAAGTGAGCAATATGTGATTTCTTGAAAATGCATACATATTGATGTCAAAGTAGGAGGCTAAAAATGAGGGCAAACCTGTAGGATATGCTGATAAAGCCATGGCGGTGGATTCTGATTTCCAATTGTCTGTTGTTCATATTGAACCTACATATAGCGTACAAGAGAGAAAAAAAAGTTTCATTGATGCTAACAAAAATGAAGACATGAACAATAAAGTAAAAACAAACCTGCATTAAATTGTCTGGCTGTAACCTTGGTTGATTGTTTATATGATAATGCTGCTAGTCAATGTGCAAGTTGAACTGTTTATCGAAGGTTAGTTCATTCGAATTCAAATCTTCCTGAACAAAGGACATAAAAACGATCAATGGATTATATGGTTGAAGAAATATACATAAACATAAAGGAAACGGAGTTGATACAAGTAAGCTAACCATGTGATTAATGCCTCCATGTCTACATGATTAGTATCATATTTATTAATTGACATAATTAGTCATTATAAGAATTGTAGGAATTACACAAAGTCATTATCAGATTTTTTTTTTTTTTTTTTTTTTTTTTTTTAAATATAACTATGCTTTACACTAAAACCTTACCAAAGCTGATAGAATTCAGTCAAGTACATGAATATATATACAAAGACAAAAGTTATTGTTTAACATATGTATAACACTCTTTTTAGTCACTACTTAACCTTACTTCATAAACCTATTTAACCTTTGAATTGTACAAAGTATGTGTCGCCACCTAGTTTAAGTACTAGGTGACAAGGCTTTTCTATATGTATGTTTTATATTACCCAGAATTACTGTATATAGGTTGGTCTATACCCGAGCCTTCTACCATACAAAGAATTTGCATACTTTAAAATACATTAGAATATATATAATACAGGATGGCTTACTCACAACATTACCCATTTTTCTTTCCAGTTATAAGGGTAAAACGTATCATGCCATTCTCATACTTTCTTTCATAAATCTGTGCATAGGTTTTACTACTTAGCTTCCTTAAACTTCTTTGCATTTACCCATATTATCCAAGTATGTTCATATTATTTCAAGTGCCAAATAAATATTGTTTCAATGCTAAGATTTTAACACCTAAGTATAGACAAAGATCCAAATTTCATTAAAACAGGCTTATTTCAGGTTTTGATTACAAAGACCAAAACATTCTCAAAATCTTACTTTTTCAATACTGTCTTTACAGAAAATTAATAGAATGGGATTTCATTTTATGCTCAATAAGATTGTCATTGCTTACCACTATGTGATATTAATTTATAAATAATGATTCTTCCCTTCCACTATCTCTTGCAGCAAACAGACAAAGCCTGGCATTTTATAAGGTTTTATCACTAAAATATGGTTGATACACTTTACTACGTACACTTATTCAATATACATGAAAACATAAATCACCTCAGTATTTATATTAGGAATATCTGCATTCTGTTTTATTTACATGACATTGTTAAACATAACAGTCTTTCTTTCTATCCTGAAGTGTTCATGCAAGTTCTTGTATAAAAGCGTATACCTAATTTCCATGTAAGTTACCATCTACAACTTCAACTCAGCAACCAGTTTCATATATGAAAGCATATCCATTCTCAAATTCCATCTCAGTTACAAGTTAAGAATAGATAATACTTGTAGCATCATCAATCAAATTAATTATCGATTATCATCAATTTAACTATCTAAGTTTAAATTTTAATAAACAACAGGCCAGAAGCCAACAAATATCAATCGAACTAGGGGGAAACTTTTACAAATTGAAATAATGTCAATAAGACAATAATTGGCTTTTTTTTATCAATGATAAGCGATTAATGAAGGTACGAAGGAGGGCTGATTATGAAACTTGAAAGAGGATGGCTCGCAGCGCTGATGCTGAAACTTGAGTAGTGAATTTGAAGGAGGACTTACTGGTCACTGTTGTCGAAGACTTGAAAGGGCTAGAGGGTTGCTACTGAAGTAGGGCGGCTCATCTTATGAGCTGACTCCAAATTTTGGATTCGTTCGTGCGGTCTAGGGTCAGCGATTCGATTTCCCCTTTATTCTATACGAGGTATGAATTTTGATTGAGGGAAGAAATGTAACGACCTCATTTTGGTGGCCAAGACTGAAAAGAAGAGAAGCCGGAGCTACAGTTTATGCTTGTATCAATATGTGCAGTTGCACTGGAAAGCTTGTATAATGAATGGACCATCTGTAGTAGTTTGTTGGGCTTTGAAAATAATGTGTATCATGTTATTTTGAGGCCAGAAATGGGCTGGATTGATCGGCCTAGGGTTCAGCATAATTGTGTATAAATAACAGCAGGGTGTTGCCAGCAGCATATGTGAAGAAAATCAATTGTTACGTTCGTTCATTTGCTTTTATCAGTAATTAGATTACTTTCAAAATTTCTTTTCCTAGCACTTTTATTTCCGGTCTTTAATCCAAGTTCTTTCGATTCAATTCTGCAATTTACTTTTAGGTCTTAGCTGTTAATTCATAGTTCTGCAATTTACTCTATCTTGTTTTTAGTTCACTGTTCTTTCTTTAATACTTCTTCTTGTTCTTCATAATTCAACTATAATCCTTCTTGATTCCACCATTTTTCTTGACATTTATTTCAACAAACACCTCTGTTCAATCACCAAATCTCTGCAAATCACCAAAACAATGGCAGCTTACCCAATTGGGGTCTATCAATTGGTATCAGAGCGAGCGACTGGGGAAACCTCTGACAACCAGTCTGATCCTCACTTCACCCATCTTTATTCGTCAAATGATCCTTTGATTAAACAAAGGGGATTCTACCCTAACACCACTTATGTTCAAGAAAGGGGATATGGAAACCAGGCTTTGCATCCTACACAGCCAGATCCATACTTCAGTTATTCCCTTCAAACTCCACGTCCAGATCCATCCTTCAACTATACACAAGAATGCACTAGAATTCCTGCATACTTTTCCTATGAGCAGCAACAAAACTCCATCAACCATCCACTTCAATATCAAGATCAAGAACATGCATCGGCTAGACAAGCAGAGATTAACCATAGAACCGATTGTGCTAATTTGAGAAGATTGGAGCATTTATCTCGTGATCTTCATACCAAGATTGAAGAGCTTCGAGTCTTAATCGTTAACCGAACCCGAAGATCGAAAAACCAATCCCGGCATCAACCGCATGCCACGCCTCCTGTCCCACCAGTTATACCTCCGGTTTCCCCTCCTTTTGCACCACCAATTTCGCCTTCTCGACCTGTTCCAAGAAATCACCATCTTCTCTGGCCTCTTGATGAAGCTGGAAAGAAAATTGTTGCCGACCAAAATATATCTGGCATAACAACTACTGACAGAAAAGATGCATTAATTTTTTTTCAAGAAACTGCTACAGCTGAAGGAAAGGTGGATAGTGGTAGAGACAACATTGTGGGTGAAGCGAAAGTAAATGAAGAAGCTAACTTGACTTCAATGCATGAAAAGGTGACTGTTGAAAAGGAGACATCTGTTATAGTCAAAGAAGGGAAACAATTGATAACGGTTGAACGAAAGTATTTTGATGAATGTTTGACTGAAAAATCAGTTTCTACAAAATCACTTAACAGTGAAGGAGCCAAGCATGCACATGCAAAGAAGTCATCTGATGTGTTTTTCCAACCATTAGTTGGTGTTGTTCTCGAAACAGATATGATGATCATAATGTCAGTTGAATTCATTAATATTTCAAGTGAATTCTGCTTGTTCATCGATGCTGCTAACACAAATTTTATTAAGGAAAATAATGGAACATTCTCTGCTTTTAAGGCTGTCATTTTCAATGAGAGCCAATACATGTCGTACAAGCCACCATGGCCACCCCCTTTGTTGTCACTCGACCATGAGGACATGGTCGTTTTTGAAGAGGGAGGGAGATGTAACGACCTCATTTTGGTGGCCAAGACTGAAAAGAAGAGAAGCAGGAGCTACAGTTTATGCTTGTATCAATATGTGCAGTTGCACTGGAAAGCTTGTATAATGAATGGACCATCTGTACTAGTTTGTTGGGCTTTGAAAATAATGTGTATCATGTTATTTTGAGGCCAGAAATGGGCTGGATTGATCGGCCTAGGGTTCAGCATAATTGTGTATAAATAACAGCAGGGTGTTGCCAGCAGCATATGTGAAGAAAATCAATTGTTACGTTCGTTCATTTGCTTTTATCAGTAATTAGATTACTTTCAAAATTTCTTTTCTTAGCACTTTTATTTCCGGTCTTTAATCCCAGTTCTTTCGATTCAATTCTGCAATTTACTTTTAGGTCTTAGCTGTTAATTCATAGTTCTGCAATTTACTCTATCTTGCTTTTAGTTCACTGTTCTTTCTTTAATACTTCTTCTTGTTCTTCATAATTCAACTATAATCCTTCTTGACTCCACCATTTTTCTTGACATTTATTTCAACAATACCTCTGTTCAATCACCAAATCTCTGCAAATCACCAAAACAATGGCAGCTTACCCAATTGGGGTCTATCAAGAAACAATTTCGATTCAGTGAAGAAAGGGGAAGGGAATCGTGATTTGGAATGGGAAAGAAATTTGTGTCGTGGAATAAAACGCGAAGGGGTGAAAAGTGAAGCTGGAGTGCTGAAACGTGAAGAGGGAAATTACTGATGATGTGGAAGAGGTTGATTGGAGGGTTTTGATGGTTGCGGATTCAAAGAAGTTATCAACGGCTAGATATAGGAAATTATTTATTAATGTAAGATATAATTTTACTATAAAATATAATTAATAAATATTAACTATAATTAATAAATGTTAACTATAATTTACTTATTATAATATTAACTATAATTAATAAATATTAACTATAATTACTAAAAATATTAAGTATAATTTACTGATTATAATATAATTAATAAATATTAACTGAAGTTACTAAAAAAATATTAACTATTATTTACTAATTATAATTCTAACTATACTTAATAAATATTAACTATAATTATTAAAATATATTAACTATAATTTATAATAATAATATAATTAGTAAATATTGACTATAATTACAAAAAAATATTAACTATAATTTACTAATTATAATATTAACTGTAATTAATAAATATTATCTATAATTACTAAAAAAATATTAACTACAATTTACTAATTATAATATAATTAATAAATATTAACTATAATTACTAAAAAATATTAATTATAATTTACTAATTATAATATTAACAATAACTAATAAATATTAACTATAATTACTAAAAAATATTAACTATAATTTACTAATTATGATATTAACTATGATTAATTAGTATTTACTACAATTACTAAAAAATATTAACTATAATTTACTAATTATACTATAATTATTAAATATTAACTATATTAATAAATATTAACTATAATTTACTAATTATAATATAATTAATAAATATTAACTATAATTATACTAAAAAATATTAACTATAATTTACAAATTATAATATTAACTATAATTAATAAATTTTAACTATAATTACCAAAAAATATTAACTATAATTTACTAATTATAATATAATTAATAAATATTAACTATAATTACTAAAAAAATATTAACTATAAAATATAATTAATAAATATTAACTATAATTTACTAATTATTAATCATTAACAATAATAATTTAACAAGTGATGTAATAGACAACGGCTATTTTAATAATTGATGTAATAGCCAAGATTTTTGGTATGGCCTAAGTTCAAATTTTTAAAAGTGTATTTAAGACATTAGTCGTTCAATAAATCGATGTTTGAGAAACCAATAACATCACTTTAAAAATTGGCGATGTTAAAAATTGTTTTAACATTGGTAGAATTTACGAGTGATGTTAAAACTGTGATGTCTATTCTACTTTTTCTTGTGGTGTATATACATATGCTTATACATACACACACACACACACATATACATATATACACATTTATATTATAACAAGCATTTAAAATTTCTCGTTTTTTTTGTCTTGTTCTTTCTCCATTTGATGTATGTTTTATAGAATCCAAGATTTGATATTGGAATGTCCTATAATGACTCAATTCCAAGTACAATACCTAAGTTATAAAACTGTTAGGTAAAGCATGTAGTGCCAATCTATGTACTTTGTTCCAATATATATTACATTATATGATATAGAATTTTTATTTAGATATATCCACCCGTGTTCTAAATAACAGCAGTGGCTGATAACCATGTTAAATCCAAATCAATGATTAGGCCTGTTAAATGGTTGTTACTCCTATTACATAAAATAAGGATTGATAAATGCATTTGATTGTTAAAAAAGGGAATCTAGCTAGTGTCAAACAAAAGTTTAGCTATGAAGACAAAATTCTTTAAGTCTCAAATTAAAAAAAATAAAAATCAACATGTATTTAATTAGATGTTTGAGGTATTTGGGACTAAAAAAGATAGTTCAACTGATTGAATGTCAATTAATAGTTACAACAGACAGGCTTTTTAATTATACTTGTTGGTACTGGATCTTATTTATCGGTTGCATATTTCATTTGAACTCTATTTTGATTGTTGCTTGCATAGCCTAGGCACATTTAGTGCATCAGCATGTTCCGAAAGAAAATAGAATCGAACTATTGTTTTTGGGTGTTATAAGTTGGTGCTAGGGTTATGGCTTTTAATTTACATCTTTCCCGGTGAATGATCAAGCCAAGAACCAAATTGAATGAACTGTTGGTCTATGCAACGATGGAGTTATAGTACTTCAATTTTTGGAATATATACCAACTTCTGGTGATGTTTTAAATATTTTCGATAAGTCGATTAGTCAGATATTAAAGTCTATTGATACAATTGTTGGCTGAACTGACACTTCATTTATGACTTTTAATTCACTTTCATTTCTTTGTTCAAATTTGTTTGCTGTTTTGGTAATATTCATGATATCACCTAGTCCGGTTTGCTGTTTTGAGACAATGTTACAAGATAATCATAAAGTGAAATCCGTTTCCATGATAATATCACCTAATCTTTATTCAAATATGTTCCTAAAGTGTAATCTGTTTGCTGTTCTGAGACAATGTTACATGATAATCATAGAAGACACGTTCCCCGAAATCAATACACATAAATGAATAAATAATTATTTGTGACTGGATCAGTGATTGCATTTGATAATAACTGAAAGAAATCGTGTACCTTTTAAAAATACCTGTAGGTAAAACAACATCAATATAACACAAAGTTAACCTTGCATGCGGGTTTTATTAATTGTCGTTGTTGTAAAGTGGCATTAATTGAATATTTATGATTTTTGTTTGCAGTCACATTGAAGCAACAACAACATCACAAATAGTGGTAATATGCAGGTTAATAATCGGTTCGTTTGGCACAAGAAGTTTATCTCTTTTGTTTAGTATGTATATGTACACTTGCTAATATATGTTATGGATTTTGTTTGGTAATTACCTATTAAAAACTCATGCACACTGAAATTGTGGTTATGTCCACTGGAATTGTGGTTATGTTCACTGAATTTGCAGTATTAATGCCTTATTTTTACTTTTATAATGCAGCTTCCATCATCTTCTCAGCAATCAAATCTTCATTTTGTTGGTAATGGAGATGACGTCCACGAGCTACAAAAAATTGTTGAGGAGATGCGCATTGGGCTTGAGAATGGGAGAGCAGAACGAGCAAAACTCTCAGAATAACAGAAGGTAGATAAGGAGAGCTTTGAAGCACAACTAGAAAAGGTGATGGCAATACTTAAGGGTCAAGATAGAGTTTCACCTTGGCCTTTGCCTTCGATTTCTCCTTCGCTTACGCCTTCACCATCGTCGTCCGCGTAGCTTGATCGGTATGTCAGGACTTATTTTGTAGTGATGTGGTAGTACAATTATAGATGATATATTTGTTATTTTGGTAGTTATGTGGTTTTAGCACTGTTGTAGATGGTATTTGTCTGTATGTGGTTTAACGTTCACACTAGCTGAATAATTTTGTTATTCATAATTCAGCTTGGTGCACAAAGTGAAGAATTATGGATGTTTTTTTATGTGAAATATTGATATTATCCTTGTTGTATTGTTGCTTATGATATAGTGTTATTTGTAAGTGGACACAAGTTTATATTGTTTTTTAGTTAGCCTTTTATATCATTATTTATAGTTGAATAATATTAGTTCGTAAATATGAAAGGAGAGGATGATAAAAACATTTATTGCCATATCGAATAGCAACATATTAGTAGCAAAAAAGGAAAGCTAAATAAAAACGTTGACAACGTTCCATCGTTAATTCTGGTTAATTTGAAAGCGTTATAAAAACGTTGACAACGTTCCATCGTTAATTCTGGTTAATTTGAAAGCGTTTACCATCGAACTACCAACAAATAAAGTGAGGTTAAGTTTAGCCCAATTTAACTTCCGTCGTTAATCCTTTATTGAATTGTAAGTGTTTTCCGACAAAATACCTAAAACAATTTTTTTGGCCAAAACTTTTTGTCGCCCCTTGGCGATTAGCCAATTAGTAAGGGTTTACCAATGCCTTTTATAAATAATAATTTATTGTAAGTTACTTATTCATTGGTAAAAAGTCGGTAAATAAATTAAAATTAAATTAATAAATAAAATGAGGATTTTCTTTTAAAGGACGAACTTTGCAAAAAAAAAATGGTGAAAAGGATGGAAAGTTTCAAAAATAGGGAGATAGACAAATTTACGCTAAAAGTGGAATTCAGGGGCCCACTTGTAGGATCTAAATTAACCCTAGAGGGGGGGTGAATAGGGTTTATCGCAGATTTTCGCAGAGTAATTAAATAACAACAGCACAGATAACAATCAGAATAAATGTGGAAAATAAATAACACACAGATATACCCAGCTTCGGGAAAACCTTGCCTACTGCTGCATTCCCCAAGGTTTCTACTAGGAGTTAAAACAATCTCTACACTTACAATCCCCTGTAAACTCGCGACACTCACTCCCAGCTGTTCTTAACCCTACGCTCAAAACCCTGCACTGGTTTCTATCCCCGAAACCAGATTTCCCCGAATTACAATTCTCGTAATTCGTCTTCCTAGTTTTAGAAACAAACTAGAAAACTACAGATTCGATTACAAATTGAAATTGAAAAACGAACAAGAAAAAAACCCTTATAAAACAAATCTAAAAACCCTTAGGATTTTAAATAGATGGGTTATCCTCTTTTAAAAAACAAAGTTGGCCGGCCCTTTTTATTTGTTTCACCTGTTTTTACTTGAGTCCGATCACATTGTTACTCTCTGGAAAAAAAAATGGCGGCGGCGGCTTTGCTCTACGATCTAGGGTTTGCTTCCTCCTTGAAATTGAAGATTAAAGTGACAATTGATTTTAGGGTTTCGATTCTCTTTCAATCTGAAGGCTGCCTCTTTCTCGTGTGATGGTCTCGAGTTTCTGGTGGCTTTCTTCTTCGATTGGACATTGGATTTCGATCCAAGCTTACTTCTTTTCTGGTATGAATTTTAATTTGAGTTTCGGTTTTGAATTCGTGCTAGAACTTGGATAATCTACCAGTGATGAATCAGTGGATATTTATACGGTTAAAATCCGAATTGTATACTCTGATTTCGTGTTAGACTCGGTTATGATATATACAAAAATTTGGGCTTGAATTCTTCATAATATTCTGGAGATTTCTTCGATATGTTTTTGAATGTATATGCTCATGAAAAATCTGGAGTCCTTGGGTGTAAATTGCTAACTTTGAATAGGTCTTGCGTGATTTCTGTTTTGAATTCTCCCTTAAGTTTAGACACCAATTTGTGAGATAATTTCTGGACTTTAAATTGGGTTTGAAATCTTCGAACAAAAACTTGCTTGATGAATTCCTTGGATTTTGATTCTTTATTTTTGTTGACCATTTCAAAAAAAACTGCTCCTTAATAGTAATGAACAGATATTGCCTTGCCTTTTCAATACTGCTCCCTTTAAAAAAAAACTGATATAAACAAATATTTTATTTTCCATACTGTTCTTTGTACTTGATTTCTTTGCATTTTATATTGCTCCTTCATACTTGCTTAATCTTGCTTCCTAGCTGTGTAACCATTGCAGTATTGCTCTTGTGTATGTAACACCATTCTGAAGCATGTTTGAACCTGTTTGTGGTTTGTTTTCTTTTGCATACTCTAGTCACTACTGCATTAGCTGTTTCATCAGAAATGTGTACATCCATATTGTAACTAATGTCATTTAAATCTGATCATGCAGCTGCCATTTTTGCTTTAACCCTGATCCTTTTCTGTAGTTTGATCACCATGTTGTTTTGTTGTTGTCCCATAAATGATGTATAACACTCCATCAACTTGTGTGTACTTATGAATTTCTATATCACCAGTATTTGCTGTTGTGTGCACCATTCTTGCACACTTATACTTTGTCACTTGCACCTGCTGTTAAGCACACACAATTTCATACTTCTTATTTGAACTTGTTTACTTTCATTTGGGCTACTCGAGCTTGCCATGTGTACGACTCGACCACTTTAAAGTCTGCAATGTATTGCACACACATACACAACATGCTATTCTTGACTTGTTAAAAAACTGTCTCGGCTGCAATGCAATCATGTTTGCCTGACATGCTATATGACTCATGAACACCTTTGATTTGCCAAACTCTTGGACTGGTACTTTTACTTGAGATTGTAAGTAGTATGTATATATATATATATATATATATATATTATTTGCCTGCTACTCTTTTGGGGCTGAACCTTGAATTGTTGGCTTGTGTACTCGACCTTTGCTGTAGTTGTTGTCTACTTGAGCATCTTTGAAAAACTGTTGAACCATTTCTTGACCACATTATTGAACTGCCTCTTGACACTGTATATGCTAATATTTGTATTTGAGCTGATCTTTTTCACTTAGATGCTTAGCCCTTGTGTACTCCTTGCTCATGTATTCTTTTATGCTTTGACCCCTTTGAACTGCACCACTACTGAACCATGAACCTTGTTGCTTCTTTATTTCATTTGACATTTGGTCATCTCGGCTTTGATTGTTGTTTGAGTCAAAATGAAATGCCACACCATAATTTTGCACATATTTGAGTGAACACTGCTACTTCATGCTCCATACATTTCTGAATGCATGTTGATGATTCATGTGCTCTTTCATATTTATTTTCTGAAGTATTTTCCTATAAAATTGTATATGCTTATGCGCTTGATCACGCTTGTACTTGACTTGATTGGGTTGTTTTTATGTGTTCACTGAGTCGAGAAGGTCCACATGGCTACTCCTCAGTTGCACACTGGATTGGCGAGGCAGTGCACACGTGTATATATATATACACGTGTGTATATGCAGCCATCCAGACGAGTTTTTCTATCCCTGCATATCAGATCACGTCTAGAAAAATGATGAGAAATACACCGAAATTCTGAGGCAAATAAATAAATTTTTATTTGTTTGTATTGAATTTTATTTTTGTTGTAGTCTACTGTGTATGTTCTTCTGTATGTGACAGGTATGAAGATGGTGAACTGGATTGGAGCACGTGAAGATTCAGAAGACAGAGTGTCAGTGTGTGTAAATGTAATGAGGAATCTGTGTATGTGAAATCGATTATCGACATGATTAAAAATTGTACTGTTATTTGTAATAAACAGATGTGAATAAAATATTATTTTATTGTGTTTAACTCAATCTGTCTATTTTTATTTGAATTTCTTCAGTATTACAGTTTCATGTGTGATGTGTCATGTCAGAAATATTCAAAACTATTTGAAATGTAAACAGTGGACTGATGTATATGTACTATTGCAAATGCTGAAATAAAATATTTATTTAAATAGAAAATACTATTTGAATATTTAATTCTGCGTGATAGTATTCTATTCAAATAAATATTTGTTTATGTGTGTGATGTGAAATCTAGAATAGTAGTGTTTACAAACACATTTATAAAATAATAAATATATGTTTGTTATCATCAAACAAAAATCATACTGTTATACTCAACAATCTCCCCCTTTTAATGATGACAAATATATACAAGATTTTGAATGTGTTAAATGTGTTTATACATGAAATATATTACTCCCCCTATTTGTATGCTCCCCCTACAACTGAACTCCCCCTATATATGTGGAAAATATAGACAATGGAATTCAATTGACCATTCTTCTTCTAGATATTTAATTTCCAATTTTAAAATATTCTTGAATTAAATACCCACCAATCAAAATCTTGACCATTCTCCCCTTTTTGTTATCATCAAAAGGATAATAGTAATCGAAACAATGATGAATATAGACTATAAAAATTAATTCAAATTAAGAGAGAGAATATATATCACAAATCCCATTTAATCAAACAAAAATCGTAGTAATCTTTAAATCAGAAGCAAATTTCACTTTCAGAATGAATGGATTTACGATCGATTTTATAGAATGAGGAGAGTTCAATAAAATTAAATATTTGAATATGAATTTTGAAGATTTTAAATATGCTTAAAATGTGTTAAGCACTTGCTAACCGCGCATAGCCTAAAGGTCTTTTAATTGGGGTTAGTAGTAACTTAACTTTATCCTCTTTAATGAGTTCCATCCATGCACAGCCCAAAGGTCTTTTAAGTGAGAATGGAAGCACATAGAAATTAAGGTAATTCACCCATGCATAACCGCGAGGACTTTTAAATGGGAGTGAATACCAAGGATAAATTATTCATTTATTTATTTTTATTTTATTTTTAATTCCAAGAATAATTAGAACTCCCTAAATTAAACAAAACCATGATGAATGACAGAAATATGGTAGATATAGAAGATGGTCATGAAATAAGCTCTAATTCAAAGATATTATAAAATCTGTCCAATCATCATGAGATTTAAAATAAAATCTCCTCTAGTTATGAATTATACCATAGTCACAACTCATCACAATTTCATAAATCTATTAATAATTTTGATGAGTCACAAAACGGTTCAAATCAATCAATAGTTTCAATTTTTAAATAAATAATCAAAAATAATTTTAAAATTGAAAAAATCAATTCCAAAAGGAGTTTTTGAAAATATCAATGCAAGTTTGAAAATTAGTTTTAAAAGTCAATCAGTAGAATATGAAATTATCTAATATTTCTGATGCTAATTGCTCCTAGACAATTTTAAAACCACTTATATATTTAATTTAAATTGTCTATGAAATTTAACAATATTTAATCATTGATTTTTCAACTCATCGTTCAATCATCAAATCAAATCAATTTCCTTATCAGAGCAGCACAAGATCATTTTCAAAGCAAGAAACACAAGTGAATTTTTCAACAAATTTTTTAAACAAGCACAAGAAACATTCAACGATCAAATCTAAAGATGATTATTTAAAATCATTTGAAAAAATCAAAATTTTACAATCCAAGAATTTCAAAGGTCAATAACGAATGATTTCAAAATCAGCCAAGTAAAAAATAAAGAAAATAAAAGAAATAAAACTAAAAAGGAATAAAAATACGAGTTTGGAGATCATACCTGACTTACCATAACCGATGTGATCCAATGAATCTCCAACTCAGAATCTATGGCTAAAGAACTCCAAATAATTCGATATATGAATCAATTTGAATTTTATCTCACTTAAGCACAGTTGTTCCTTAGCCTTCCTCCGGTACCTAAATATTTATAGGATCGAGTGGTCTAACAAAAAATGTTTTACCACTCTTTTCTTTGTTTACATGTTTTGGTACCCAAATCCGTTTATATAATAATCCACTACTATCCACTACGTACCCTTTGGAACCCAAATTCGTTTAGATTTATTCAATTTCATTTTATTATTTTTTGGAGTCCAAATTCGTTTTATTGAATTGTTTCTAAACGAGTTTTCATATCGTTCATGATTTAAAAAACCTTTGAAATTATTAGAGTTCAAAATTTCAATTTGATCAATTTCAGAGCCATTTAAAGGATTTTTAACATCATTAGAATTTTGTTTTTCAACTGGATCAAATCCAAAACCAAGTCCCTTTTTATTCTGAACAAAAAATTGATTTTTTAACAACATATTCAACGATTTCTCTACTTTAGAAAATTTAGTCAAAGCTGACTCAAGTCGTTGAATTTTTAAATTCAAGATCGCTATTTTCTTTCATTAAATTTGAACAACGATTAACAACGATTTTCCTCTTTTTAGCATTAGTTTGTTTTAAAATCAAATTTTCATTTTCAAGTACTTTGATTTTAGCATTGACTTAGAAATTTCAATTTCAAATTGTTTTCGCTTTTCAAAATCCAAAATTTCAGATTCTCTAAACTTTTCATTCTCCTTCTCAAAATCACGATTTTCGCTTTTCAAATTCTCGTTTTCACTTTTGAGTAATTCAAAATCAGTTTTGAATTTCAAAGGATCATTACTCATAAATTGACATTTTTCGCATTCTGAAAATAATGAATTCTTAACTTTTTCAAGTTTTCTTTCTAAACTGTTATTTTCTTGAACTAGTTTTGACCTATCAGATTTCAATTTCTTAACTTTTAGTTCAAGAGAATCAACTGTTTTTGTGAGGTTGTGACACATTAGAATTAGTTCTTTATAGGTAAAATTCAATACCTCACTAGAATCCTCTTCACTACCTTCCGAATAAGATTAAGCCATAAGACACAAATTAGCTTCCTCTTTATCACTTTTCGAAACTTCTTCTCCTTCCTCGTCATCCCATGTAGCTGCAAAAGCCTTCTTCTTTCTTCTGAACTTCTTCGTCTTTTCATTTTTGAGCTGTGGGCAATTTGGCTTGATATGTCCGGGTTTCCTGCAATTGTAGCAAAACACTTCATCGTTTGAACTATTTGAACTTTCGGACTTATTGGTTTTTGAATTCTTCTTTCGTGGCTTGTAATTTCCTTTGGCCCACTTTCTCAAAACCATGGCTTGCTCTTCAGTGGAATCTTCATCATCACTTTCAACAGTATTATTTAGAGCGATCATCTTTTTCTTTGATTCAGAATTCTTTCGTTCTTCTCATGCTTTTAACTCCATCTCGTAAGTGATGAGATTTCCGATCAACTCCTCCATGCTTATTTTATTCAGATGTTTTAATTCTTGAATCGCTGTAACTTTTGCTTCAAAATTCATCAGTAGCACTCTCAATATTTTTCTGATCAATTCCACTTCGGTATAGGTTTTGCCAAGAGCTTTTGTATTGTAGACTAGTGATGAGGAGCGTCCATACATCTCTTTTATATCTTTGTCTCTTTGCATAGAGAAATTTTCATATTCATTGCTGAGTAGAGCGAGACGAGATTCCTTCACTTGAGATGTACCTTCGTGTGTGACCTCCAACATATGCCATATTTCCTGTGCAGTTTCACAATGAGAAATTCAATTAAATTCTATTTTATCAAGAGCACAGATTAAAGCGTTCATCGCTTTGGCATTAGTTGAAAATAATTTTTTATCATTATCATCCCACCTGTCTTTTGATTTAGGAATTTCAACACCATTAACAATAACAGTAGAAGATCTATAACCCGTTTCAATAATATCCCACACATCATAATCGACTGAACTCAAATAAATTTTCATCCTAGCTTTCCAATATGCATAATCAGTTCCATTAAACATTGGTGTCCCAGCTATGGACTGACCCTCAGAAAACGTGTTATTAGACAAATTCATGACTCTAGAATTAAAAAAAAATACCTGCTCTGATACCACTTGTAGGATCTAAATTAACCCTAGAGGGGGAGGGGGGTGAATAGGGTTTATCGCAGATTTTCGCAGAGTATTAAATAACAACAACATAGATAATAATCAAAATTAATGCGGAAAATAAATAACACACAGATATACCCAGCTTCGGCAAAACCCTGCCTACTGCTGCATTCCCCAAGGTTTCTACTAGGAGTTAAAACAGCCTCTACGCTTACAATCCTCTGTAAACTTGCGACAACCGCTCCCAACTGTTCGTAACCCTACGCTCAAAACCCTGCACTGGTTTCTATCCCCGAAACCAGATTTCCCCGAATTACAGTTCCCGTAATTCGTCTCACTAGTTTTAGAGACAAACTAGAAAACTACAGATTCGATTACAAATTGAAATTGAAAAACAAACAAGAAAAAAACCCTTATAAAACAAATCTAAAAACCCTTAGGAGTTTAAATAGATGGGTTATCCCTTTTTAAAAAACAAAGTTGGCCGGCCCCTTTTATTTGCTTCACCCCTTTTCACTTAAGTCCGATCACTCTGTTACTCTCTGGAAAAAAAAATGGCGGCGGCGGCTTTGCTCTGCGATCTAGGGTTTGCTTCCTCCTTGAAATTGAAGATTAAAGTGACAATTGATTTTGGGGTTTCGATTCTCTTTCAATCTGAAGTCTGCCTCTTTCTCATATGATGGTCTCGAGTTTCTGGTGGCTTTCTTCTTCGATTGGACGTTGGATTTCGATCCAAGCTTACTTCTTTTCTGGTATGAATTTTAATTTGAGTTTTGGTTTTGAATTTGTGCTAGAACTTGGATAATCTGCCAGTGATGAATCGGTGGATATTTCTAGGGTTAAAATCCGAATTGTATACTCTGATTTCGTGTTAGACTCGGTCGTGATATATACAAAAATTTGGGCTTGAATTCTTTATAATATTCTAGAGATTTCTTCGATTTGTTTTTGAATGTATACGCTCGTGAAAAATCTGGAATCCTTGCGTATGAATCCCTGACTTTGAATAGGTCTTGCGTGATTTCTGTTTTGAGTTCTCCCTTATGTTTTGACACCAATTTGTGAGATAATTTCTGGAATTTAAATTGGGTTTGAAATCTTCAAACAAAAACTTGCGTGATGAATTCCTTAGATTTTGATTCTTTATTTTTGTTGACCATTTCAAAAAAAACTGCTCCTTAACAGTAATGAATAGATACTGCCTTGCCTTTTCAATATTGCTCCCTTTTTTTTTAAAAAAAAAAAACTGATATAAACAAATATTTTATTTTCCATACTGTTCTTTGTACTTGATTTCTTTGCATTTTATATTGCTCCTTCATACTTGCTTAATCTTGCTTCCTAGCCGTGTAACCATTGTAGTATTGCTCTTGTGTATGTAACAACATTCTGAAGCATGTTTGAACATGTTTGTGGTTTGTTTTCTTTTGCACACTCTAGTCACTGCTGCATTAGCTGTTTCACCAGAAATGTGTACATCCATATTGTAACTGATGTCATATAAATCTGATCATACAGCTTCCATTTTTGCTCTACCTTGGTCCTTTTCTGTAGTTTGATCACCATGCTGTTTTATTGTTATCCCACAAATGATGTATAACACTCCATCAACTTGTGTATACTTATGAATTTCTGTATCACCAGTATTTGCTGTTGTGTGCACCATTCTTGCACACTTATACTTTGTCACTTGCACCTGCTGTTAAGCACACACAATTTCATACTTCTTATTTGAACTTGTTTGCTTTCATTTGGGCTACTCGAGCTTGCCATGTGTATGACTCGACCACTTTAAAATCTGCAATGTATTGCACACACATACACAACATGCTATTCTTGACTTGTTAAAAGACTGTCTCGGCTGCAATCATGTTTGCCTGACATGCAATATGACTCATGAACACCTTTGATTTGCCAAACTCTTGGATTGGTACTTTTACTTCAGATTGTAAGTAGTCTATATATATATATATAAATATATTATTTGCCTGCTACACTTTTGGGGCTGAACCTTGAATTGCTGGCTTGTGTACTTGGCCTTTGCTGTAGTTGTTGTCTAGTTGAGCATCTTTGAAAAACTGCTGAACCATGTCTTGACCACATTATTGAACTGCCTCTTGACATTGTATATGCTAATACTTGTATTTGAGCTGATCCTTTTCACTTAGATGCTTAGCCCTTGTGTACTCCTTGCTCATGTATTCTTTTATGCTTTGACCCCTCTGAACTGCACCACTAATGAACCATGAACCTTGTTGTTGCTTCTTTAGTTCATTTGATATTTGGTCATCTCGGCTTTGATTGTTGTTTGAGTCAAAATGAAATGCCATACCATAATTTTGCACAGATTTGAGTCAACACTGCTACTTCATGCTCCATACATTTCTGAATGCATGTTGATGATTCATGTGCTCTTTCATATTTATTTTCTGAAGTATTTTCCTGTAAAATTGTATATGCTTATGCGCTTGATCACGCTTTTACTCGACTTGATTGGGCTATTTTCATGTGTGCACTGAGTCGAGAAGGTCCACTTGGCTACTCCTCAGTTGCACACTGGATTGGCGAGGCAGTGCACACGTGTATATATATACATGTATGTATATACAGCCATCCAGACGAGTTTTTCTGTCCCTGCATATCAGATCACGTCTAGAAAAATGATGAGAAACACATCGAAATTCTAAGGCAAATAAATAATTTTTTACTTGTTTGTATTGAATTTTATTTTTGTTGCAGTCTACTGTATGTGTTCTTCTGTGCGTGACAGATATGAAGATGGTGAACTGGATTGGAGCACGTGAAGATTCAGAAGACAGAGTGTCAGTGTGTGTAAATGTAATAAGGAATCTGTGTATATGAAATCGATTATAAACGTGATTAAAAATTGTACTGTTATTTGTAATAAACAGATGTGAATAAAATATTATTTTATTGTGTTTAACTCAATCTGTCTATTTTTATTTGAATTTCTTCAGTATTACAGTTTCATGTGTGATGTGTCATGTCAGAAATATTCAAAACTATTTGAAATGTAAACAGTGGACTGATGTACATGTACTATTTCAAATGCTGAAATAAAATATTTACTTAAATAGAAAATACAATTTGAATATTTAATTCTGCGTGATAGTATTCTATTCAAATAAATATTTGTTTCTGTGTGTGATGTGAAATCTAGAATGGTATTGTTTACAAACACATTTATAAAATAATAAATATATGTTTCTTATCAATAAACAAAAATCATACTGTTATACTCAACACCACTATCCTTTACCCATTTACGCTAACATTTGTGTTTCTCATTAAATTCTAAAATTTCCATACTTTCCACCAATTTTTTTGTTAAGTTTGTCGTTCTCTCTATTTTCCATAAATTTAAAAATATTTTTTTATTATATAAATAGTATAATGATGGAAAAATGTCAGAAAACTCACGCTAAATTTCGTCATCGAAATTTGACATAACTACCGTCATGTTTTTTTTTTACTGAGAATAGTGTTATACAGAAAATCCGTCGCTAAAACCAATATAGCGACGAATTAAAAACAGATTTTGTCGCTGCAAAATCAGTTTTTTTTTTTTTTTTTTTTTTTTTTTTGGTAGTGCAAATCAACCGTTTCTGTCCTTTAATATCGATAACTCCAATCAACATTTTGGTATCGATTTTGTGCTTCTGTTCCTGCTTGTCTCGGTATCAACACCAAGCAATGTGATCCTTATATTGGTGCCGATAACATTACCATCTTATTATCGGCTTCACTCCTACCAGGCTTTATGCTCTTGATTCTGACTTTCCTTCTACATCCTCGTGTTTTGGTATCGACAGAGTGCCCTTTTGGATTTTGCTTTGGTATCGATCATTTCATGATGCACCTTATGCTCTCTGCTTTTGGTATCGAATTTTGGTGGTAACATCAACATTGCTTCAATATGAAATTTCGAATTCAGACTAAATTCGTTTTTCCTTTTCCTGTCGTATTTCTTGCATCCAATAAGCAGATTTTTATTTTTAAAAAAAAATTGATGTGAAGAGAATAGTTACTATTTACAATTTGTGATTTGGGCGTACCATAGAGTCTAGTGGCTGGTGGAAACGTAGTTGCGACTTACTTGAGTTCAAAAAATAAGTAAGCGGGATTTACGTTATGTCCTTAGCCATGCAGGCAAAAATGAAATGTTTGTATCTTGATCAAATTCTTTTGTATTTAAATTAGATCTCCTTGGTTCTCTTTGAAAATTTTGAGTGCGGCTCCCACTGTTGTTTTTTTTATATATAAATGTCAATGTTTGTGACTTGAAGAACATATCTAACATGCAATTTGGGGTGGAAAACTGAACACTTGTCGTTCTGTCCAGTTTTAAAGATCCAATCCATTCTCGCTACGGCCGCAGTTAATCTTCAACCTTAAAGCGCTACAGTTCTGAAAATAAAATAACCTTGTACGTGCATGAACCGCGGTCTAACGTCAAAACCCTAAAAAAACATCTAGACTAAACTTTCCGAACCTCACAGTTCTTTAAATTTGAGAAAAAAACTATCTTTTTGCTTTTTATTTTTTCACATAATCAATTTAACTAACAACCAATGTTGGTTATTATTATAAATTTTACGAATCGCTGTTGGATTAAACCGCTTTCATATTCACAAATAAGAAAATTTACGGTTTTGAGCAAATGAATCAATATAAAATTAATTTAATTAATATTTTTCATGAATCGCTCAAAACTAATTGCATTAAAATGAAATGTATTTACTATAATTACTTAATTTTTTACTTTAGTTGAAATAATTTTACATTTAAATTGCAAAAAAAAATAAAGAAAAACCAACCAACAAGGATATCACGGTCTAACAGGTTCAACTACTAGAATCTTTAAGTTTTCACCAATACGGTTCAGCTCACTGTTCGATCACCGAAACTATGGTTCTTTCTATTGGGATGTACATTTAACTGACAATATCTAGGTAGCCTATTAATGTTATAATTAGTTAGTACCAAGGAACTGAGTAACGTACGATATCATATTTTATCAAAGTACATGAACAACATTTAAACAAGGAAACCTAATTAAAAGAAACATAATTAGTAAAAGAAATTATTTAGTTCGTGTATATGTATAAGAAGGTTAGCTGCACCTATACAACTTTAGAGTACGTACAGAATCTTATAGTAACAAACTATTACTATTTTCATTAAGGCTATACATATTGTATATTTGAATTCATCTTGAACATAATTACTGAGCAGATACATTCCTTTAAATGTGATGGAGAACACCAGTTAAAAGAAATATAATTAAAATAAAAATAAAAACCTGGGTCCTGCATCTGTCTGATAACCTTATCAGCGCATGTATGTTCAGAATCTTATCAGTAACAAGTTCAGATTTGAATTCATTTTGAACAAGTACTGAGCATTTTTATGTCAATACTAAGCTTAAATCAGATTTTATTAGCCTATAAATAGATGCACCCTCAACACCTGAGCATCAGTTATCATCAACTTGTTTTTTTTAGTTGCATTACTTTCGGTTGGCCGAATGGTTAGTCCTTACACAACTGAAATTACATTTATAGATAGTAATACCTTTGACTTAAACTAACAAAGATTTCCTTTTGATTCTTTCTATAGATGAGATCTGCAACGCTTTTGGTTTTGACATGGCTAGCATTAACCAGTTTGGTTAACGGTGGAAAAATATACGATGTGGCTAACTATGGAGCAGTCGGAGATGGTGAAACGGATAACAGTGAAGTAAGAGCATTCGATCGTTTTATGTCGCGCCAAATTTTGTACATTTATAGTTGGAAAAGCTTTCAAATCATGATTATTAGTGCTGATTTTTTTGTGCAGGCATTTTTGAAAGCTTGGAAAGAAGCTTGTGCTGATGCAAATGAGCCAACATTTGTACTAGCATCAGAGGGAAAAACATATTTGACCAGCAATGTCGATTTTTCAGGACCTTGCAAGTCTGGCATACAAGTCAAGGTACATTTTGGTTATCGGATTTTACACACGCACATACACACATTTTGGTGGATACTCATGTAAATGCATAGATCGCCGTCATCACCGTCATATATGTGATGAAAATATTATCATTATTTTCTTTCAATTCGGTTTGTTAGATTATTGGAAATTTGGTGGCACCAAAAGGGTTCTGGACAAAAAAACAGGAGACGTGGATAATTTTCAAAAACATTGATGGGCTTAGGATTGATGGTGGTGGAAGTATGGAAGGCAGAGGTGCTACTTGGTGGCCTTGTGTCACCAAAAGGGTAGGCTATATTACAATGATTGTTGTCCTCTAACTCTTTGTCTCTAAACTTAATACAACATAAAATGATTTTTCTGTTTTTCTATTCTTTTACAGAAATGCAAAGGAGCTCCTTATGTGAGTACTGTTATCGTTTTTGCTCTTTAAATGTAAAGTTTACTTTATTCCTTCTTTAAACGTTACGCTTGGATTCATACAGACTATGGAAATCATGGGATGCAATGATCTTCAGTTGAATAATTTAAGGTTTAACAATAGCCCAGGAAAGAACCTTGCAATATATAAATGTAGCAAGGTTAATATATATGACCTTACCATAAAGGCTCCAGGAAATAGTCCGAACACCGACGGAATCATGGTGGCGGAATCAAGCGATGTTCGAATTTGGTCATGCAACATTGGAGTAGGTACTGGGTTTGTATTAATTATAAATTTGCAGCAAAACCATTTTTTAAATTATAAGTATATACAGCTCGCGCTTTCTCCGCAATTAATATAAGCAGCTTGTATATGTATCATATAGGTGATGATTGCATAACAATTTCAAATGGTTGCTCTAGCGTGAATGTCAGCAAGATCACCTGTGGACCAGGCCATGGTCTTAGGTAATGAAATTCATAGTTTATACAATGTGAATATCTTATCATATATTTTACATTTTAAAGACTCGTATGTAAATGTAGATTTTTTTGTAAATTATTTATGAGTGGTCAAAGGCACTTTTTCATCCGAAAAAGAAATTAAAATGCAAAGTCCAATGACATATACATGTGTTTTAAGATTTCATCAACTGTTCTTACATTCATAATCGCAGCGTTGGAAGTTTAAAGGAAAACACAAGGGTGGAGGATATCATGATTTCCAATAGTAAGGTTTCTGGAACTTTAACTGGTGCAAGGATCAAGACATGGCAGGTATTTAGGATGGTTAATCCTTTAAGTGAAGACTATGCATTTCAATGAAAAAAAACAACACACACACACACATACATACAAGTATTCTAATTAAATCAACATATGTGCATGTAGGGAGGATCAGGCTATGCAAAGAACATACTGTTCCAAGACATAACCTTCTCTGCAGTTAAAAGCCCAATTGAAGTCAGTCAGTTCTACTGTCCAGGTGGAGGTTGCGCTAATGAGGTAGCTAGCTCCTGTGTACTTATGTTAGTTTGTTACATCCATTTTCCTTTTCTTATGTTTTTGAAATAAGTGTAAATAATACTTCAATTTTATTGTTCATATGTTGTGTTGAAGCCATCAGCAGTGGCTCTAAGCCAAGTAACATTACGGAATCTGAAGGGTACGTCAACCCAACCAATTGCCATTACTTTGGACTGCAGCAAAAACACGCCTTGCACCGGAATTGTGATGGATGATATCGACATTACATATGAAGGCAAAGGCGGTGCCAAATCAGTATGTAATAATGCCGTTGGAAAAATAATTGGAGTAGTTGCGCCTCGGCTTCCATGTCTTGGTAAGAAATCAGAATATCATTTCACCAGTGCACGCGACTTCGATTTGAGCGAAAATCAGGATGAGCAAGTTGAAGATAGTCTTACTCCTACTGATGAAGAAATTGAAATTTAAAGCTATTTTAGTGAAGTAACATCTCTATGAAGCGGAGAATACGTATTTTGATTAAATTAGCAATACTGTAATTCTCACATTCTTGAGTAAAACACAAAGTTCTTTTCTATTAACGTAGGAAGCCTTAAATCATCATTCGTGTTGGCTTTGGAGTGCTTGCTTATGTTACACTGGTCCCTCTATGTGCTTGATTTATTTGACATAGTGACCAAAATAAAATGTATCATTTTGCAAGGAAGTGTTGTTATGACCTTTTATTAAAAATAGTTCTCATTTGCTCTCTTGTGGTAATCCAATTTTTGTTTGATTTATTTGACACAGTAACCAAAATATATATTCTTTTCTTTCAGTTTTATAGCAACGACAACACTACAATAATGGTTTCGGTTAGCGACGACTAAAAACAGATGACGTTCGTTGCTAGTCATCGTCAAAGGACACGAAAAGTCATCCTATACAACCTAATGCTAAAAAAATACCAACGTTTCTAGCGTCGTCTTTCATTGCCAGTTTAGCTAGGTTGGCGACGACTAGGGGGACACATGACAAATTGTGGACTTTTTGGGTTGGTCGTTGCCAACCATAGCAGGTAACAAGTCTGGAAACAAAGTCTATAGCTAGTCCGTCAACCGTAGCATGGAAATATAATCAACATTAGCCATCATCAACAGACAGCCAACATTACCAATAAGTTGTCGCAAATCTGAAACTGATTCTCAGGATTTTTGTTTTCTTGTTGCCTTGCAGCTACACATATTCGTAATACTCATATTCAATCATTCCACAAATACATACACTCAATTCCACAACACATTTTCATATCCAATAATCAAATATATTATATACAAAGGTATGAGGTATCGTTCGATACACCGAAATTTCGGAGTTACAGTACCAGTAGTTATCGAGCCAGAATCAAGCATATAACTCGGTTCCAGTGAAGGTTTAAAAAAAATTGAAAACAAAATCGAACAACTTACCAAAGCTTGAAATTGATAAATAACTTGTATCTAACTAGTATATCGATCGAAACAATATATTTACTCTAAATTTGTAGATTTCAGCAGATCTTCGTTCGGTAGTGCTAATTGAAATAGTAGAATGTGTATCTGACTAGTAGATTCATGCCCAGTTGAAGCAAAATAAAGACAAGATGGAGATGAGGCGAGTTGAAAGCGATTTCCTTCTTCATCTAGTCGACATCGACTTCTGTTTGCTTCCATCGAAGTAAAGCCAAGATAAAAGAGGAAAGCTAATTCTATTTCCGCCCCTCACCTTTCCTTTCCCACTCATCGAATTAATCGACATTTCTACCCTTATAGAAGCTAGGTTGGAATGATAAATATAGCAGCAACCATCAGTATATTTTTGACAATGTGTTAGTAAATATAATAACAATGTTTATTTGCGTTTAACGACGTTTCAGTAGATATATTTAACAGTGTTTAGCATTGTTTAGCAATTCAAGAATAACAAATGTTTCATTTCAGCAATATGCAATGTCTCAACGAAGGAAAACTCAGGTCTAG
This sequence comes from Allium sativum, assembly GCA_030737875.1. Lineage (NCBI taxonomy): Eukaryota > Viridiplantae > Streptophyta > Magnoliopsida > Asparagales > Amaryllidaceae > Allium > Allium sativum. Next base: position 69,180,377 of record CM060925.1, on the reverse strand, counting down.
GTTTTCATGAGTAGTATACGTTATAAATGAAAACTTAAAATAAAATAGAATTATATTGTTTGTGTTTGAGTCTGATCTCCTCCTTCGTTGCTTCTTCATCAAGTTAACCGTTTTTTTTTCCTTTAAAAAAAGAACGATATGCATAACAATATGGCAGACATATAATAAAAGTAGTAAGAAAGGGTGTTTTTGAAATATTTCGGGGTGCGAAAAGAAATAAATAGGGTGTTTTTTTCTGAAGTATGTGGGGTGAGAAAGGTAAAAAGGGGGAGCTAATAGAATTAGTCAAAAAAGAAATATTATGGAAGCAGAAATTAAAGAGATTAGGTCTACTAGCTGGGTTGACATACTAATTGGATCTTCTTTGTCAGTTTTGTGATAATCTTTACTGGGCTTACGTTTAATTTCCTGGACTTACATATCAAACTAAATTTAAGTGGAGCAAATATACTATTCATTCTAATTTTGATCTTCTTTGTTAAGTTAGTTCGGTTATAATGTTTTAGTCTAATCTACGGTTAATTGCTAAATTATAATATATGGTTTGATTTTATTGATATGTTCATATTTTTTCCATCAAATAATTAAAAAAAAACCTCAAAATCAGGATTGAAACCGAAACATCCGAAATCAATCGAAACCATGTAAACTTCAAATGATCGAAACCGAGAATGAAACCGCGTTCTCAAACTTGATATATACTCAATTTCACAATATATATCCATGCAAATCTCAACAAACAAATATAACACAAGATAGCATATATACTATAAATACTAACATAGCACATTCACATACTAAATCGAAATATCCACAACAACCCGTACATACCAAAAAACATCCATATATCAATATTTCAACAATATGTTTCTATTTACAAATAATAAAATGAAAACAAAACACAAGTACCTACTCATCGTCCACATTATCCTCGTCCTCCAACCCATCATTATCCCCAGATATCCTCCAATGCATAGATAGATATTCGCGATCCACTCATCAATCATGCTGGTCAGTCCACACTTCTGCCAATCTTGAAGCTTGGTCATTTGTTGATGAAGCACAGAAATCTCCTTCTGCTGCTGGGATCTCCTGTAAGCAGCCTGAATCATCGCTACCTGTAATTCATTTTATTCAGTGTTTTAATTTAGAATTCTAGATTAAATATAATTAATAGTTTAGTTAATAAACCACTTTACCTCTATAATGCCGAAGCCATGTTGCTTATTCCTAGTAAGCATGTCAATGATGGCGTCTTACATACTGTTGTACTCCTCTAGGGTCAGGCCGCGACATAAGGACTACGACACTCGAGCGACTCCAGCCTAGTATCTCTCTTACGATAGCGAACAGTGATTTCACGATAAATATTCAATTTCAAATTTATCGATTGTGAAATGAAAATATAAGAATGGTTACCACCACACACTCGGACTTAGTGTCTGTCCAAGTATAAGATTTATTAACCTTCTCGTAGATCTGCTCAAAGACGTAAGTCTAGGTAAACACCTCAGCAAGTGTAGGCTACCACTCTAGAGTGGACGTTTGAAGTTGTACAAATAAACAATGTTACCAATATGATTAATTATGATTAAACATTGCTACAACTACTTATAAATGCAATTTATGATACATGTCAATTCCCACTGATGTTATTGGAAGTACTTAAAGCCACCATGGTGCAAAGTAGGATTTTTATTCTTGTTTGTTCGGTTTTCTTTGAAACCACCTATAAATCTAAATATATGATTAATTTATTTGATAAATGAAACTGAAACAAAACATAAAATAAAATTTTGTTTATATAACTTACTCTCGCCCGGGGAGTGCCCCGCAACAGAGGAAACCCTTCCCATACCTCTTGCTCATCCAGACTTGTTTCTTTCCTTTATTTTTTTACTTTGTGTAGGGTTCATTTGTAATTCTTTCGCATCTTCTTATTTCAGTGGTTGAGAAAGATATCCATATCTTCAAGGTCAACCTAGCCTAAGTGCTGACATATTTTTTGGTCGAATCTGTCACATATCAAGATTCCGGTTAGCAGCGCGCTTAAACATCAATAACATCGTCAGAAAACAAAAGGCTATCTAGTCGAAGTCGCGACGTAAACAAGCAAACGACTCGAAACCACCTTTAGATGACCTCTTTTGGGCTCGAAAAAATGAATTACGGTGCTTTGCATGGTAACTCTTGCAGTCCTCTGAGTTAGCTTCAGGTATAACTCTCGTTTGGCCAAAAAAACCTTGTAGTTTGAAAATTTCTCCCATTTTCGTGAGCGTATGAAGAAGTTTGCATCACCCTATATATGTTCAGATCACCCTGTACTTGTTCGCATAACATCACACCACATCCTCCATCAGCTCGCATCATGCCTACTACATCGCATCCTCCATCTGCTTGCATCAACAACATCATGTCACATCCCTCCAAGTTGCCATAGTTTGCATCTCTCAAGGATGCGAAAATTCGCATCCCTTGGATGCGAGTTTTTGTATCCCTCGGATGCGAGTTTTCGCATCCTTCTTATGCAAAAATTCGCATCCCTCAGATGCGAATTTTCGCATCCAAATGTGCAGGATCGCATCCCTCCAAGATTCGAATTTCGCATCTGTAACACCCCTCATTTTTAATGTAATTAAATATATTTATATGCATGAATATATAAATAATGGTGATGCGCAGTTTAGATTAATGCATACATCGAAGAGAAGGGAAATTAATTCGATAACAATGTATATTGAAGAAAAGATAATAAAATAAAGATAATTAATTTAGATATCAAGGAATTAAGTAAAACGGATATCACCATTGTGTCCGCCTCGGAATTCTGGTTCAAATGGACACTGAGTTTGCGTAAAACGGACAACGTATGAAAGAGTTATAAGCCGCAAAAGTTTGTATACACATAAAGTAAAATGTATATATATAAAATAATTCATAGGAGTTCAAAATATTTCAAAAACAAGGTAGGTGTGCTGAGCGGGGAAAACTCCCGCTTGATGGTGTCGGCCCCTCTTAAGGGGGTCGACATAGGTGTCGACCCCGACACAGGGATCGACCCCCCTATAGGGTTGTCGGCCCCATAAACAGATATGGGATGAGTACACTTGTACGCTTTTGGATAGATTTGTGGCTCTATTCGTTGACCTTGAGGCTATATATTGGACCCTAAACTCATTGTTTTCTTCTCCTAAAACTATGGCAACGCCATGATGCTGCTCCAACCAAAAATAATTCAGATTCTTCTACTTCTCTAAGCAATTTTTAGATCTAATCTCTTCTCTACACCTCCCAAATCTCTTCTTAAAATAAAAAGATAGATCTAGGATTCCTCTACTCCAGAATAAAAGAAAAGAATTTAGATGCCTAGATCTACACCGTGCAAAAAAGGAGAAAACCATAGATCAGATCTGGAACTGGGAAAGCATACAAGTGAGTGGATTTAAAATACATTTTTTTGTATAATAATGGATCTATCGTTCTCCATTCCCTATTTACGCACACAATAAACCTATGGAAAGATCTAATCTGATAAAGTTCACCTATGCCTAATATTGTTGTCATATGCTTAATTATGATTAGTCATTTTATGCCTACATTGGGTTTCCTCCTTTTATTCTTCCCTTTTTAATTTTATATAGCTAGGTTATCTTCGAGCCTATGCCTATTATGGATTTATGCGATTGAACGATATTGAGAATAATAGGGAAAAGGTTGATTTGGGTATTATATGTGATTGGGAAGTTTGGGGGCATAACTTATAGTGGGGTTTTGGGAATAACTTTGATTGGAATTATGAATATAACTATGGATATAAGAATCCAATTGGAATTATGAATATGAAATTGGGATTATAAATTGAATTAGGATTATAGGCACAATCTGTTGAGGGGATTATAAGCAAAAACGTGAATTGGGGGTTTTAGAGGTAATTGATATATATATTATAATCCAAGATTTGAATTATGGGTATAAGTTATAATAAGAACATATATGCCAAAGACACGAGGTTAGATTCAGATTGCAATATAAGTCTGCCCGGAACCGCCCGTCATATGCAGTAACCGCAATCTTGTAATCAATTGTGAGAGGTCGGAGGTAGAAACTAGATGCGTAATAGTGCTAAGACATAAGGTTAGATTTCATATCCAGCAACTACAAGCAGTAATCTAATGTGGGAGGTCTTGCACAATTATGGGTATAATAAATAAAAATGAACACTTAACCAAGACGACGCATGTAAGATAGACATGGAAATAATAAAGGGGTTAAGTGGGTAACATGGGCATCATGGAATACTTAACCTAATTAAATCTGTAGTGGTATTACGAACCAGTTGAATTGAGTAGGTGTTAAGTAAATTTGTTAAAGAAGTGGGAAGGGTTAAGTTAATCTTAATTAATGCCAAAATGAGGGATGATAATAATAATCTATTATTAATGAACTTAAGAAAAGGAAACAATAATAGGTAGGCTTGTCCTAGGGACAAGTGGGAAGTATAACTTATGGAATAAGGTATGTTATAACGAACGATGGAGGAAACAGAACAACTTATGGAATAAGGTAAGTTATAAGGAATGATAAGGGAAGATGAAATAACTTATGTAACAAGGAAAGTTATACTTAATTGAAAATTAAGTAATCTGTAAAAGCAATAATAAATCTACAACGAAGATAACATAAGTTATAGGAATGACATAACAGAAGATTGGTTGAGTTGAGTAATTCTCTGAGTGTCAATCTGATGTTGATTTCAGTCTTCGGGGTTAATACTTAGGGAGTTATTCTCTTAATCAATGAATATGTGAATTAAGATTTACTTAATTATAAATTAAGTAGGACATGTTATTGTAACCATAAGAGGATAATTATTAGATTTTGAGAATAACATGTTGTAGGCTTATTAATGAACTTAAATGGATTAAGTTATAAATTGAATTAATAAGTGCGGGCAACTTGATAAACTTGAAAAAGAAAGTCAATGTGAATGTGAATAACCAAGTTAATTGAGAAAACTGACGAGGTGGCGCAAGCGCGTAATTAATGATTAGACGTAGGGTCTAATGACATATAAAACTAGGGCGCTTGAAGCATTTCGTACGTTATAGGATGAATAGCCCAAAGAGGGGGGACATCACGGTTTCATAAGGCACGAGGGGAACGCACGTTCATTATTCTGGCAGCTCCAATGGACTGGAAGGAGAGGTAGGCGTCTTTTTGAGACGTTAAAGGTGCTCCTAGTAGTCCTCTGTGGTGGTTTAGCTTCGGTCTAGGATTACAGAGGTTGGGTCTGCACGGAACTACCGGGGGGTGGGCCTTGACTACACAAGTAGGAGGCAGTCAGAATGCTGTATGCAGTGGCATTAAGGGTGGTTCGGCGGTTGCCTCAGGCGAAGGTGGAGGGTCAAGACCAAACGATAGAAAGATCGTCGGACGCCTGTCACCAGCAGCCTAAGGAATGCGAAAAGACAAGAGCTAACCCCTAGAGATTGTTAACATTTGCTATCAAGGGATGGGTGCGAGGAGACCCTACATGGATGTTTAGATTGTTTGCTTGTTAGGGGGTCACTTAGCTCGTGTGGTCTTTACTAGTTGAAGGAGGGGCTGAGGTGGGGCCATAACCACCATAGTAAAACCAGACCCGAGGGATTTCTGTACATTGGACACTCTTAGAGGCGGGCTCGTACAGTTATAGAAAAGCTCCCAACCGAGTTCCGTGTTTCTGGTGTAGCCCTGCCACTGAACTCAGGTGCACAAGTAGAGGTTATGTGCAGTAGAAACATCGAGCACGATTGATGATACGTACGTGGGAAAGTCTACATACAACCATGTCTGCTCTGGGTGGTGTATCGTAGACTAGAGGGCATTATTCGATGATGAAGCCAAATTCGATTGAATACTTCGAGGGTAGCAATCAGTGCACTTACGTCGTACAACGATAGTGATTCTATGCAGATGTAGCGTTATTATATATATATATATATGTGTGTGTGTGTGTGTGTGTGTGTGTGTGTACGTTACTATGGCATAGGATGAGGGACTGCGCATATTACTGTGGTTATACGGAGGAGACCGTGCGAGTGGGGTACCACGGGGTGTACCTCTGTTTGGAGGTAGCAACATATACATTATATTAGGTTAATCTACTAGGGAGTAGATGGGCATGACGTGTGTGTGAAAGCCTCGAGTGCTAATAACACAGATAACCTAATGAATAAGAAAATGTAATTGAACGGTATATTGAGGATTATTCAAGAGGTGTAGTTTAAATTAATTCACACAGAACTTATGTTCTGACCCCTTCCTCATAACATTCGCAGGTTAGGTTTATGACAGAGACTATATAGCTTTGGATACTGGTTTGGCAGTATTGTTGTTAAGGTAAAGCTATGTTTTAATTATATTATATTTTGTTCCTTCTGCTGTGAGATGTTTTCCGAACTTTGACATGTTTTATGTCTCTATCTTTTCTATAGGATACTAGAGCAAAACAACACGGGTATCGATGGACTGGGTTTTTGAAAAAAAAATCGGTCCGTCGGAACTCGGATTGTTACATCTGGTATCAGAGCTTCATTTTATTGTTTCTGGGGAAATAATCAGTGAGCGTATTTGTATTTTTTTTTTAGAAACATATATATATATATATATATATATATATACTTAGATTAGTTGAGAAATTCGCTTGCAAAAGAGAAAAAGATTTTGAAAAGGATGAGATATTTCATTTGTACACTAAAATGGAGAACAAGGAAATTTTTAAGAGGAAATAAAAGTATACAGAATAATGGATATTTAAGATTACATATCCCATGAAAGGCAATAATATCATGGAATTGGAACGGAAACAAGGAAAGGATAAGTGGTCCTTAGTAAGCACATCATAATTTAGATCAACAGTGTGAGACAGGAAATGGAGATGGATCGTCAAGTAGGAAGATGAGAGACTGCTGAACGAACACGTATATAAAAAAATACAAGGTCGACACCCCTAAAGGGGGGTCGACATTGGTGTCGACACCTCTTCGTAGGGGTCGACTGGGGTGTCGACACCCTCACGTTCAGATCGAAAAAAATATAACGAACGCCGAAGCCTTCGTTCCTCATTCCATTGTTCCAGCACCCTCCAGCAACCCAAAAACCTAATTCCACCGCCCCTTTCCAAGCCCACCACCACATCAAAACTCCACCGTTTCGCGAAAAGTTGGTACCAAATCGAAGCTAGCGACGTCCTCTACTCGGATCTACACAAATCCCCTCTCAATTCAAAGAAAAATCGCTATGGAAGAACAACCCCCCTCCTTGCCTCTTTTCCCCATTTATCACCTCAAGAAATTGCATGGTGCGATAATCGGAGGGAAGTAGTCGAAGCATACGAGGCAACCACGGGATTGAATCTTTTGCTAGGGCGACCGGTCAAGTTTAGGGATTTTGTAGGAACCCCTTTGGAAGCATTGTTCACAGTGACGGGTTTCACTGCGATTTTGGATGTCAACATAGTAGAGCAAAAGGCTATAAAAGGTTAGTTCGCCTTCTTGACGCTAATTTAATTGTTGGGGAAGATAACAATGGAATGATTACTTATGAATCCGAGGTTAAAGGGACTATGATTAGGTTTAATGAAGTACAGTTTGGAGATATGCTTGGTATTCGTCGGTTTGGACCCAATTTGGGAGACATAGAGCCAACTGATATGGTTGTCTGGCGTAGGATTTTCTTTAATGAATATTAGAGGGAGTGGGATATGGCTCAATTGCGCCCTATAGCTAGATTAGTCATACATATTTTACAATATAATCTTGTTGCTAAGACTGGGGGATTCGACAAGACTTCCCACACAGTTAAGCTTGCTACCTATGCCATCTTTGCGGGATTTCACGCAAATTAGGCCCGCATCATTTCACAGTATTACGAGGCTACTAGGGAGGCGAGGCAGACTAATATTGCTTTTGGAAATTTGTGGACAGTAGTGTTTACTCGGTACCATGTTCCTCTGCTCAGAGAGAATTATATATCACCCTCCACTCACCCCTCCCGCATCATAGATTTAGGTGCACTGTCTAGGATGCATACTGAGCTACAGGAATTAGTGGATTTAAACCCTCAGCCCATGGAACAAGAGGGAGAAGGTGAAGAGGAAGAGGAAACACAGGATGAGGAGGATCTGCATGATTATGGATACCAGTCCACACCAAAGGGGGAGCCCCATCATGCACCATCAGGAGGATCAGAGCCATATCAGCAGACAGAGCAGGCTTGGGGAGGTGCTTGGACCTCCAAGGCTTCAGGGTGGGATACTTGGACCTCTAGGGAGCAGGATTGGAGAGCTGAGCTAAGAGCAGTTTCTGAGCGACAGACTTAGTTGACTAGGGAGCATCAGGATATATTGAGAGGGCAACAAGAGATGCTTAGGACACAGGTTGAGTTTTTCTAGACACAGCAGCAGATCCTACAGGAAATGTACACCTCCCAGCAGCACTTTGATCAGGTGGAGGCTGGGATACAGGATTTACAGTTGGAGGTTAGAGACGGGTCTAGATGGCAACAGGAACACCTAGATAGTGTTGAGGGTAAGATTGATGGACTGGAGACCCTCATCCGTAGTTTCTTTGGTTAGAGCCATGACCTCCATTCTAGGATCATTGTGGCAGTATGATCTTAGGAATCTTATGATGTAGTGCCAAACAATCTTGCTTTTATTTATCCAGTCGTAGTAATCATGTACTAAAACTTATTTTAACATAGTAGAAGCTATGGGTTTGTTTGATTAAGTGTAAGAAGATCTTTTTCTGTGTTAATTCTTCGTACATAAGAACATTGTGTCTTAATAAGAATAATATGTTGACGAAGAAAAATGAGAGTTTAATAATAACTGAATGAAAATAAAATTTTCTGAGATAAGATAAGCAAAAGAAAACAGGAAAATTGGATTTTTCCGTTAAAAACATAAGAAAATCAAAATTCGGAAAATTAGATTTTTCTAAATTTTGAAATTTAAAGATGGATGGTAGGGTTTTGGATGCAACAATTGGATGAACTATGCCCTTATTCTATAAGAGTGTGGGAAAACTTGGGTGAAAAATGTTTTGATTTTTCAAAAATATTGCATTCATATAGAACTACAAGTATATTTAGGATGTGAGCATCATGTTTTGAAAGAGTTTTTGAAAAGTTTTCATACATAAGTGGTGCCAAATTAGGCATACATGCATTACTATGATGTATTTCACTTTGCACATGTGCGCAATGTTTGCAAAAATTGAATGCACACCTAATGGTTGGATATTATGCGAGGGATTATCTATTTTACCCCTATCGAATTTCGAGGACGAAATTATTTAAGGGTGGGAGAATGTATCACCCTGCATTTTTAATGTAATTAAATATATTTATATACATGAATATATAAATAATGATGATGCGCAGTTTAGATTAATACATACATCGAAGAGAAGGGAAATTAATCAGATAATAATGTATGTAGCAGAAAAGATAAGAAAATAAGGATACTTAATTTAGATATCAGGAATTAAGTAAAATGGACATCATCATTGCGTCCGCCTTAGAATTCTGGTTCAGGTGGACACCGAGTTTGCGTAAAACGGATAACTTATAAAAGAGTTATAAGCCGCAGAAGTTTGTATACGCATAAAGTAAAATGTGTATATATATATACATTTTACTTTAAAGGAGTTCAAAATATTTCAAACACAAGGTAGGCGGGCTGTGCGGGAAAACTCCCGCTTGATGGTGTCGACCCCTCTTAAGGGGGTCGACATAGGTGTCGACCCCCCTTAAGGGGAGTCGACACAGGGGTCGACCCCCCTATAGGGGTGTCGACCCCATAAACAGATCTGGGCTGGGTACATTTGTACGCTTCTAGACAAATTTGTGGCTCTACTCGTTGACCTTGAGGCTATATATTGGACCCTAAACTCATTGTTTTCTTCTCCGAAAACTATGGCGACACCATGATGTTGCTCCAACCAAAAATAATTTAGATTCTTCTCCTTCTCCAAGCAATTCTTAGATCTAATCTCTTCTCCACCCCTCCCAAATCTCTTCTTGAAATAAAAAGATAGATCTAGGATTCCTCTACTCCAGAATAAAAGAAAAGAATTTAGATGCCTAGATCTACGCTGCGCAAAAAGGGAGAAAACCATGGATCAGATCTGGAATTGGGAAAGCATACAAGTGAGTGGATTTAAAATACATTTTTTTGTATAATAATGGATCTATCGTTCGCCATTCCCCATTTACATACAAAATAAACCTATGGAAAGATATAATCTAATAAATTTCACATATGCCTAATATTTTTGTCATATGCTTAATTATGATCAGTCATTTTATGCCTACGTTAGGTTTCCTCCTTTTATTCTTCCCTTTTTATTTTTATATAGCTAGGTTATCTTTGAGCCTATGCCTATTGTGGATTTATACGATTGAACGATATAGAGAATAAAAGGGAAAAGTTTGATTTGGGTATTATATGTGATTGGGAAGTTTGGAGCATAACTTATAATGGGGTTTTGGGAATAACTTTGATTGGAATTATGAATATAACTATGGATATAAGATTCAAATTGTAATTATGAATATGAAATTGGGATTATAAGTTGAATTGGGATTATAGGCATAATCTATTTAGGGGATTATAAGCAAAAACGTGAATTCGGGGTTTTAGGGTTAATTAATATATATTATAATCTAAGATTTAAATTATGGGTATAAGTTATAATAAGAACTTATATGCCTAAGACACGATGTTAGATTCAGATTACGGTATAAGTGTACCCGGAACCGCCCGACATATCCAACAACAGCAATCTGGTCATCTAATGTGAGAGGTCGAAGGCAGAAACTAGATGCGTAATAGTGCTAAGACACGAGGTTAGATTTGGACTGCCGTAAAAGTCTGCCCGGAACCGCCCGGCATATCCAGCAAGCACAAGCGGTAATTTAATGTCAGAGGTCTTGCACAATTACGGGTATAATAAATAAAAATGAACACTTAACCAAGACGACACATGCAAGGTTGACATGGACATAATAAAGGGGTTAAGTGGGTAACATGGGTAGCATGGATAATTTGTTAAATTGGAATACTTAACCTAATTAAATCTGTAGTGGTGTTACGAACAAGTTGAATTGAGTAAGGGTTAAGTAAATTTGTTAAAGAAGTGGGAATGGTTAAGTTAATCTTAGTTAATGCCAAAATGGGGGATGATAATGATAACCTATTATGAATGAACTTAAGAAAAAGAAACGATAATAGGTAGGATTGTCCTAGGGACAAGTAGGAAGTATAACTTATAGAATAAGGTAAGTTATAATGAACGATGGAGGAAACAGAATAACTTATGGAATAAGGTAAGTTATAAGGAACGATAAGGGAAGATGAAATACCTTATGTAACAAGGAAAGTTGAGCTTAATTGAAAATTAAGTAATCTATAAAAGCAACAATAAATCTACAAATGAAGATAACATAAGTTATAGTAATGACATAACAGAAGATTGGTTGAGCTGAGTAATTCTCTAAGTGTCAATCTGATGTTGATTTCGGTCTTCGGGGTTGATACTTAGGGAGTTATTCTCTTAACCAATGAATATGTGAATTAAGATGTACTTGATTATAAATTAAGCGGGGGTAACTTGGTAAACTTAAAAAAGAAAGTCAATGTGAATGTGAATAACCAAGTTAAATGAGAAAACTGACGAGCTGGCGCAAGCGTGTAATTAATGATTTGACATATTGTCTAATGACATATAATACTAGGGCGCTTGAAGCAGTCCGTACATTATAGGATGAATAGCCCAACGAGGGGGATCATCACGGTGTCATACGGCACGAGGGCAACGCACGTTCATTATTCTGGCAGCTCCAACAGACTGGAAGGAGAGGCAGGCGGCTTCTTGAGATGTTAAAGGTGCTCCTAGTAGTCCTCTATGGTTTTTTAGCTTAAGGCTAGGATTACAGAGGTTGGGTCTGCGTGGAACTACCAGGTGGGTGGGCCTTGACTGCACAAGTAGGGGCAGTCAAAATGCTGTACGCGGTGGCATTAAGGGTGGTTCGGCGGTTGCCTCAGGCGGAGGTGGAAGGTCAAGACCAAACGATAGCAAGATCGTCATACGCCTGTCACTAGTAGCCTAAGGAGTGCGAAAAGAAAAGAGCTAACCCCTAGAGATCGTTAACCTTTGCTATCAAGGGACGGGTGCGGGGAGACCCCACATGGATGTTTAGATTGTTTGCTTGTTAGGGGGGTCGCTTAGCTCCTGTGGTCTTTACTAGTTGAGGGAGGGGTTGAGGTAGGGCCAGAGCCACCATAGAAAAACCAGACCCGAGGGATATATGTACATTGGATACTCATAGAGGAAGGCCCGTACAGATATAGAAAAGCTTCCGACCGAGTTCTGTGTTTCTGGTGTAGCCCTGCCACGGAACTCGGGTGCACAAGTAGAGGTTATGTGCTGTAGAAACATCGAGTACGATTGATGATACATACATGGGAAAGTCTAGATACGGCCATGTATGCTCTGGGTGGTGTATCGTAGACTAGAGGGCATTATACGATGATGGAGCCAAATTCGATCGAATACATTAAGGGTAGCAGTCAATACGCTTACGTAGTATAGCGGTAGTGGTTCTATGCTGATGTAGCATTGTTATATATATTATATATATATGTACGTTACTGTGGCATAGGATGAGGGACTGCGCATATTACTATGGTGATACGGAGGAGACCGTGCGAGTCGGGTACCGCAGGGAGTACCTCAGTTTGGGGATAGCTACATATACATTATATTAGGTTAATCTACTAGGGAGTAGATGGGCGCGACTTGTGTGTGAAAGCCTCGAGTGCTAATAACACAGATAACCTAATGAATGATAAAATGTAATTGAACGGTATATGTAGGATTATTCAAGAGGTGTAGTTTAAATTCATTCACACAGAACTTATGTTCTGATCCCCTCCTCATAACATTCGCAGGTTAGGTTTATGACAGAGACTGTATAGCTTTAGATACTGGTTTAGCAGTATTGTTATTAAGGTAAAGCTATGTTTTAATTATATTATATTTTGTTCCTTCCTCTGTGAGATGTTTTCCGAATTCTGACATGTTTTATGTCTCTGTCTTTTCTGCTGGATACCAGAGCAAAACAACATGGGTTTCGATGGATTGGGTTTTTGAAAAAAATTCGGTCCGTCGGAACGCGAGTTGTTACAGCATACCTCGTGATGCAAAATTCGCATTGCCCAGGAGGGAAGCGAAATTTCATGAAATGCGAGATTTTGCGGACTACGATGCAATTTTTGACTTCACCAAGGCTTGGATGCGATTTTTTAGATGCGACAAAAGTGTGATGTGATTTTTCATATCTGAACATGATGTTGGATGCGATTTTTCATGTGTAGGCTATGTAGGATGCAATTTTCTAACAGTGCAACCTAAATTTCACTTACTCCTACCTAACCCGTTTATCTATAAATACTCCAAAGCACCATTAATGGCTTCCATCTTCTTCTCCAAGTATTTTGGACATACTTGGACCATTAAAACGTTGCGCAAATGTTTCCTATCAACTTTGGGACACTCACAAGAACAATTACACTGTTTTTGGACTATTTTGGACATTTTTGGATTTCTCGGACATTGAAGCTATTTTTTGGACAGTATTGACCAAGTCAACATATTTTTCACTCAACGAAGAAGAAGAAGGGCACTTTAGTCAAAGTTTAGAATTAACAAACATTATGTTGTTCTATTGTATCGCTTTGTACTCAAATATTGTCCGAACTTATGCAACATTGTAATCGAATATTATATGATGATTGATTACTATGGAGTGGACGTAGGCGCTAGTGTCGAACCACTATAAAAATCTATGTTCTCCCACGTTACTTTATTTTGGATTTGGATTATTGTGTTCATAACACAAATACATTCGAGATTTGGTGTATGTTGAATTCATGACAATTCCCCACGTTAATATTTGTGGCGCGCTAGGAAGGGGACGCACAACTTTAACCTTTGCTTCGGATTAGATTCACGGATTTGTCTTCAGATTTTGACTTCGACTTAGTTATTCGCTTCTCGTCATGGTTAAGCGCTAGAAGCTCGACGTTATTACCGAAGCTCAAGGTACAGAAGGAGGAGGAAGTCGAGAACTTTTCTCGACTAGAGTTCCATCGAACTACGTCACACAAGAAGACGTCGATGGAATGATTAAGAATTTGGCTATGGATTTGAACGCTCAACTCGAGCGTTGGGAAGAAACTTTTAACACCTTTCCCGAAAGGATAAGGAATTCTTCGAGCTCGACTAGCCAGGAAGGACTATTGGAACTAATACCAACATTCCTCAACCTACGACTCGGGACTTGGGGTTAATCCCGCAAACTAATCAGTAGGCCGACGTAGATCCCCAGACTAGCATCGGTCCCGCTACACTCGGGGGTACCTCTAATCTCGACATCGCTCATCCCGCGACGCTTTGGTAAGTCAGGTTGTAGGGTCCGGTATAAGTAATGTTGCTCAAGCGCCATTACGCGCAGCTTTGGATGGTGGTGCTTCCATAGTTCCGGGAGTTAGGATTGTGCCCGATATGGCTCCTCAGGTTGGGATTCAACCAGGTATTCTTCTAACTAACCAACCAATTCCTAATCTGGACTTAAACACTGGTGGCACCAGTATCGCTTTGGATAATCTTAACCAATTGTTTACTTTTAGCACATACTTGGATTATGTGACTCGCAGTCTGTTTTCTATGGATATTAAGAATTCTCGTAACCCACTGGATTTAAAGCTACTTGTTCTGGAACCTATGATGGTCGGAAGGATCCGACTTCCCACTTGATGATATGTATTCGTCATATAGAGGTTCTCTTTGCTTTGTAAAACGTCGTAGCCAAGTGCTTTTCACTAGGACTGCACACAACCCATATCCAATCGACCCAACCCACCAACATGACCCAACCCACATAAACCAAACACAACCCATCCTATTTCGGGTCGGATATGGGTTACAATTTTTAGCCCATACTATATACGGATAGGGTTTGATATTTTGTTCAATCCAACCTTATTTTACCATAACCCAACCCTATATTATAAAATTAGTTAAATATCAGCCCACCTAAAATTAGAATAGCATAATCCTAGAATAATGTTTCTGTATTATATAGTAAATATACAAAAAATCATATTTCATGTCAATCCAAACTAGATAGAATTTGGCAAATATATTTCAAAGAGCATCTAAATGTATTTTAAAATGAAACACTTGTTCTACTATGTAGTAAATTAATTTTATATTATGTGTTTTACAATGAAATTTTAGTAAAATATTTCTTATAATGAATTAGTTATTTTAAATGCATAATGCTAGCTAAAATCTGATATATTATGCTGAAAATTTTAATATTATTTTTAAAAAATTTCCTTATATTCTCATTTTTTTATTATATTCAAGCAACCTAACCAAACCCATACTTCAACCCAACCCACATCCAACCTCATATAGGGTCGGATACAGGTTGAAATACCTTAAACCTATACCCATGTGGGTCGGCTGAACTATTTGATTAAACCCTTACAGTTCTCCGATTATTCTGGATATTCTAGTAATCTTTAAACGATTTGAAACAATCATCGACTTTCATCGGATTTCAGGCTTTCTGGTTAATGGATAATACGGCCTGGAGCGATCGTGGATTTCTGGTTTATCGGCTTTGGATTCCTGGATTAATACAATCTGGTGCGATCATCGCTCTTGAGTTTTATGGTTATGGAAGTTCACTCTGGGCATCTCCTGGCTTTGGTTTTTCTGGTTTCCACACAAAACACATTTTCCTTCGACAAGCAAGACATGTTTTGGGGGAAAAATGTTGACACACTTATTCCTACTGAAAAATGTTGACACACAAAACACATCTTCCACTGCCAATTCCTCCTAAGCAGAAAGGAAGACGAGACCAATACAGAAACAACATCAGCAAGTCGGTATATGGAAACCAATATCGTCGTCTGCACACTTATTCCTTCTGGAAAAGAAGCACATCGACCAAAAAAGAGAGGATAAAAACAAAAATACCCTCAAATAGATAGCCAAACAACTAAACCCCCAAACATGTCATTAATCGGCATGTTGTGAGTAGAAAGCCCACCAAAAACCTGAGAAAACCACCAACCCGCCATGTCCCCAAAATCCCCAAAAACAAACAACCAAGATCCGCAAAAGGATGAGATAATATAGAGAAACCAAGACGCATAGATTGCCAAAGCAATTGCTTAGCCCCATCAATCCATCGAGCAAATACAACCCAAAATGAGTGTGACACCTCACGTCCGTTAATGTCACTCACTAAGGGAATGCATTAAGTTTCGTGAAGCTTTATAGGTAAACAGAACAGAAACATTACAAGACAGATATAAAATAGCAACGGAATTAAAAACTTTTATAAATCATAAAGCATGGTTACACCATATGTCTGAAAATACATAAACTCAGTATATCATTAAAACATCTGTCTTGTAATTTAAATATCAAAGTACAATAACAAAGAAAGCATAATCCCCAAATCATATGCCATAGTAGCAAAGATAGAAGCTTGAAGCAAGACGATAGCAGAATCCTGACTAAGCTTGAGAATTCCCTCCCTTGAGAACTTGGGGGGAGGTGGGGCGGGACAGAAGAAAGAAGAGGAAACAAAAAGGGTCAGACATAAAGTCTGGTGAGTCTAGTTACTTTTAGCCAGTAAATAAATAAAAGTAACATGATAGGCAAATAAAGTGGACAAGAGAGGTCACTACATAAATGGCAGGTGTGATAAGGTAGACAGGGTAAGGTGTACACGCTTCTCTAATGATTCCTCTGCACTATTACTAGTATAACTAGAATGAAATGATCCCTTCAACTATAAGGTGGTAGACTTAGGTATACATCCAAATGTATCCTAACTACTACCCCGATCAATCGACTCCCTTACCCTTGTAGATACCTTGTGCTGGACCCATAGTATGAGGTATAACTTCCTAAAGTGGCAACCCCTCGTCGTAATAATGTGCACAACCATATCTACAGGTGTCACAGTCGTCTTATCCCCCTCTGCCCGGCTCATGCACGCACATAGCCTGGTCAGTTTGCACTGCCCACACCGTCCTCCACGTTTGGATCTCTTACAGTCAGTCAGTTAGCGTGCCTCTTCTCAGCCTAGTACGGAGTACTTTATTTGATACCTACTCTGGGTTACTGACTGAAATGGGTCCTACACAATATGATATAATATCTCCCCTTTGTCTTGTATCCCCCACTAGGTTTTCCACAGGTTATATTTTCCCTAAAAGGTGTCTTAATTATATAACCCTAATCTTTCTACCGATTATGCTTACCTGTAGGTGTCTTTAATACATAACCATCAATCTTTCTACCTGTTATGCTTACCTATAGGTGACTTTAATTACATAACCTTATTAGGTTAAGTTTGTGGGTCTACATGTAAATATTACTCACCCCCCTTAAATCTACTTAACACATACACTAATTCAAGCATGTTTATATAACAGTTAAGTTTTTGGGCCTATATATACTAATATTACCCACCTTCCCAAGATTTACTTAACCCTCCAACTAACTCAAGCATGTTTATTTAACGGTTAAGTTTGTGCGCCTGTATATAATAATATTACCCACTTACTCAAGATTTACTTAACCCTCCACTGATCCAATCAATTTTACTTAAACTACTTCAGTTCTTATTCATACAATCCCTTATGGATTAGTTTAGGTTAAGTAGTCCAATTCATTACCATATCCATTTATGGTTTGTAATGGGCTAGACCTCCCACATTAGACTTACAACATGTGGATGCTGGATATGCTGGTCGGGTCCGGGAAATCTTAATCCACAGTTGGGTCTAACCTCGTGTCTTAGCCCGATTCGTATTTGCGTACTTAGACCTCCCACATTAGGTTCAACATTAGTGGCTGTTAGATATGCTGGTCGGGTCCGGGCAGACTTCCACCACTAATGCAACCTAACCTCGTGTCATAAGTACAATTACAATTCCTAATTGCAATTACTAAACATTCCATTTTTAATCAATCAATTAATTAATTAAACCTTTCCTTTTATAGGTGTCAATACCTATTTAACCCAATAATTTGAATTACATGTCCAAAAATGTTCATATTCAAATTATGTCATTTTAAACCCTTTTTCCCCTGTTCCTTAACTAGCACCCTCACAAAACTGGCAACATGCCTAGGCTAGAAAATAGCCTGGTCATAAACAATAATAGGGAAAATAATGGGAATATAACTAAAATGATCATCTTGGCATAAACATAAACTTAGTATGATAATAAAGTGAACATACATACTGGCCTGGACATTAAATTGTCATCATAACAAGGTGGAAATAAAACTGATGAACGGTTGGCAGTCAATAACTATGATGTCACAATAAGCATAGTAAGATCTAAATTAGTAATTTAGATGTCTAATTGGTTTAGATCTAACATGATAACACAAGGTGATAAATTAGATCACATAATTCAGATCTAGAGGTTAAAATAGATCTAACATGATAATGCAACGTGCTAAATTAGATCACATAAAATAGATCTAACATGATAACACAAGGTGATAAATTAGATCACATAAAATAGATCTAACATGATAACACAAGGTGATAAATTAGATCGCATAAAAATAGATCTAACATGATAACACAAGGTAATAAATTAGATCACATAAAATTGATCTAACATGACAACACAAGGTGATAATCAAGATCTGACTAACAATTTCAATATCCACATAAATTAAATCTACTAGTTTAGAAATAGTTCTACACAAATCTAAATCATAGCATGTCATAAAAGTTACAATTAAGATAAAGATTTAGATCCAACCCTAACCAATTCAAGGTGACATATGTTAATGATTTACACAAATGATTAGATCTATCCAACGATATAACTGTCCAAATTAACAGATTTATATTTACCACAATACAGTTACAAATCAAGATCCACAATATTAACATAGTAGAATAATCACAATTGAATTGGATCTAGAGAAATAGATATAATAGCATAAGATCTGACAATAACATAGATTCAAGGTTTACAACATATCCAAATCACAGTCTTTCATAACTCACTTTTATTTATTTAAACCTAAAACAAACTAGAAACTCATTGTGATTGGATTGCTTAGATGATAGAAAAGAAGTTGGTGCTAAGTCTATGCTTGAATCTCAGAATTTGATTTGATAAACTGAAATATTGTACGTTGTTGAAGAAAACGAATCCATCTTAGTTCACACTCTGGCAGAGTTTAGCCGCCATTGTTTCTTTGTGAAGAAAACAAAGGAATTGAGGTATATTTATAGCTGCTAGGTTACAGAATTCAGATGCCACCTCAGCTCTAGAGTGAATCGGGCCACGCGCCGACACCCGATTGGGTCCGGATGCCCAAAAACATACATGGGCGCACTTTATAGGTGTGCCAATGTAAAAATACATGGGAGCCCTTATCAAGTGCGCCGGGATTTCTGCTTTTTCTTCCAAACTTCTACCGTCCATAACTTCTTCATACGTTATCCGTTTTATGCAAACCAGGTGTCTATCTTGACCAGAATTTCGAGAAGGAGGCAATGGCGCAGTCCATTTCCCTTTATTCTGAATATTAAATTAATTATTTTTTAATTTATCCAGTTTAATGTCATTAAAAATTCAGGGTGTTACATTCTCTCCTACTGAAAGGATTTCGTCCCCGAAATATCTAAGTTGAGAAGAATGCATATCCTACCATCCATCATCCATCTACTCAACCATCAATCATTGGCATCCATTGTCCTTAAGGATTTCTAATGCTTTCATAAATATATGGTGTGTGTATATGTCCCTACACTAATGCGAAGATCAGGCGGTCTACTAATTCAGTTTACCTCTTTAATGCAATGTATGTTATCGCCATGAGTCCAATATGTATGCAAATAAGCCTATTATAACATGTAAGCTCTATATGTGTGCACACTTATTCGTCCAAATGCAACATCCACATGCTAGTTCATCCATTTCCATCCATAAAAGAAAAGAAAATGCACATACATCCATATGCAGTATGAGAGTGATTGAGCCGATCCAGTGCCTAATATGTGTGTATATGCATCCATAGGCAACCACTAGCAAACACATGCATCCACTCGCATCCATCAATCATAACATGTATCAAACACATGTTTAAATCCATAGGATTCCTATCTAAAGGTCGAAAAATACTATGGATAAATATACTCAAATGATAGAAACAAGTACTGATAAAGCTTTGGAAAAAGGAGTTAAGAACATACCCTCGAAAAGAAAACCGTACGAAGCATGAATCTTATCTTCGGTCTCCCAAGTCGCATACCCTGGGTTATTTCAGCACTGAACCTTTTGCAACTTGATCACTTTATTGTGTAGCTTCTTAACTTCTGGTCCCAGAATACGGGTAGGGGCTCGCCTGACTGTCGCCTCCCGTTCCACTTCGACTTCCTCTAACACACTTGGCTCAACGATTACTGCGGTGTTATGCAGGCACTTCCACAGATGGGAAACGTGGAAAACATCATGAACGCCAGATGGATTGTCTGGGGGTTTTACTCTATAGGCCATTTGGCCAATCCTCTCGGTTATGGGAAATGTTCCCACAAACCTAGGTGCCAACTTCCCTACTGATCCAAAGTGAACCATATTCCTTAAAGGTGTCACTTTGATAAAAACCAAGTCTCCTACTTCAAATTCGAGATCAGTTATTCTCTCGTCTGCATAGGACTTCTGCCTATCTTGAGTTGTCTTCATCCGCCGTCGAATAAGGTCAATCTTTTCGGATGTTTCCCTAACCATATCTGGTCCAAGTAATAATCTTTTTGTAGACTCCCACCAATAAGTTGGTGATCTGCAGGGTCGTCCGTACAATGCTTCGAAGGGTGTCATGCCGATGCTAGCTTGATAACTGTTATTATAGGCAAACTCTACTAAAGGAAGATGCTCTTCCCAAGTCCCTCCGAAGTCTAGGATACACAGCCTCAAAAGATTTTCAAGAATCCTGTTCACCCTCTCTGTCTATCCATCGGTCTGAGGATGATAAGCGGTGCTAAACCCAACTGTACCTAATTCTTCTTGCAAGATCCTCCAAAATTCACTGGTGAAGATGGGGTCACAATCTCTCACGATGCTGTAAGGTACTTCACAAAGACGAACTATCTCACGCACATAAATTGCTGCCAGCCACGATGCCGTCCTCTTACTCTTAACTGGGATAGAGTGAGCGCACTTAGTGAGTCTATCTACCATAACCCAAATACTGGTGTTGCCCCTCCTTGATATTGGCAAACCATTGATGAAATCCATGGAGACGCTCTCCTACTTCCACCGCGGGACCTCTAAATGATGAAGTAAACCACCGGGCTCCCTTTTCCCAGCTTTGACTTGCTGGAAAATCATACATTGAGAAACAACGCTGTACATCTTTTTTCATCCCATCCTAAATGAAAATCCTTTTCAAGTAGCTCCCATACTTGCTTACTCAGCTCCCTCCTTTCCCGTCGAGCCATATGCCGCTCTGGTAATGCAACCAGTTTTGCATTGTCCACCAGATATATACGGAAATCAATCTCGCGCCTCGGAGGTAAGCCCCGTACCTCATCAAAAACGTCAAAATAATCTCAGACTGCTGGAACAGAGTGCAGATCATTGACAGATGCATCAAGAGACTCTAGGAAACTAATCATAACTAACCCTTGTGGGTCATAAGAAATCTCAAGGGCCCTCCCACGACAAGTCATAAGCCAAACGACCCTTCTCTCACATTCTAGAATGGCACCATATGTGGTAAGCCAGTCCATTCCTAGAATCAACCCGTAGCCCATAAACCCGAACACATATACGTCGCACTCAAACTCGATGCCTAACACAAATATTCTCAAACCCCGAAAAATCATAATAAATGAGCTAAACCACCAATGGGGTTGGAGGCAACTACGGGATCCACTACCATACTAGTAATTAAGCGCAGAGATTCAACTACAGAGCTAGATATAAACGAATGTGAAGTGCTAGAATCAAAAAGAGTTTTTATAGGAAGATTAAGAAGATAAATCAAACCTTACATGGAAACTTTCCTACCTGTATCTGCTGCACTAGCCACGAGAGCATTCGCTTGCCCTCTAGAGGTTCCTTCCTTTGACCTTGCCCTTGCTTCCTTGGGCAGTCCCTAGAATAGTGTCCAACCTCTTCACAAACGAAGCAAGCATTCTTCCCTTTCTTGTAGTCCTAGGCCAAGTGACCCTCTCGCCCGCAACTATGGCACTTCCTCTTACCTTTAGCCTTATCATTCTTTCCGCCCTTCTTCTATTGTTGTTTCCATCCTTTCTTGGGCCATAACTTTTTGTTTTGTGTTTCCTCAACCTTAACTTTTTCTTTTTCACCTTTATTTGAACTTTATCTATGTTCCCTTCCCGGGCCATCATTTTTCTCATCCTTAGGCTGTACTCCTTAGCCCTATCTCCCTTATTTTCCTTTTTACCATATTTTTGTAAAGTTAACAAGTCTCTCAAAGTTGCCTTCATCGCACAGAATTCCTTACGATGCTCAAGAAAATTAGCCATAAGTGATACTACTGCTGCTACAGATGGAGGTTAGGCATTTCCTTGCCCTTCGTGCCATAGTTTAAACATACCTTTGGCATCATGCCGGAATGGGGACACCTTTTGGGAAGAATTTGCCCCTAGA
Organism: Allium sativum; assembly: GCA_030737875.1. Taxonomy (NCBI): domain Eukaryota; kingdom Viridiplantae; phylum Streptophyta; class Magnoliopsida; order Asparagales; family Amaryllidaceae; genus Allium; species Allium sativum. Next base: position 69,157,588 of record CM060925.1, on the reverse strand, counting down.
CAAAAAAGAAAAAGGAATCAAGCAGAGAATTGAGAGATACTTCCTATGGATTTAGGGAATATGTTTTTCAAAATAGACTTTTCTTTTGAAAATGCTTTCTTCTAAAACCTTTTTGAAAATAGTTTTCAAAAACTTTAATCCAATCTGGTAATCTTCAACTCTGATACCAAGCGTGACACCCCACGTCCGTTAATGTTACTCATTAAGGGAATGCATTAAGTTTTGTGAAGCATTATAGGTAAACAGAATAGAAACATTACAAGATAGATATAAAATAGCAGCGTAATTAAAAACTTTTATAAATCATAAAGCATGGTTACAACATATGTCTGAAAATACATAAACTGAGTACATCATTAAAACTTCTATCTTGTACTTTAAATATCAGAGTACAATAACAAAGAAAGAGTAATCTCCAAATCATAAGCCATAGTAGCAAAGATAAAAGTTTGACCAATACATCTAGAAGCTCCAAGCAAGACGATAGTGGAATCTTGGCGAATCCTGAGAATTCCCTACCTTGAGAACCTGGGGGGAGGGGGGAAACAGAAGAAAGAAGAGGAAACAAAAAGGTTCAGACATAAATTTTGGCGAGTCTAGTTACTTTTAGCCAGTAAATAAATAAAAGTAACATGATAGGCACATAAAGTGGACAAGAGCTACATAAATGGCAGGTGTGACAAGGTAGAAGGGTAAGGTGTATACGCTTCTCTAATGATTCCTCTGCACTATTACTAGTATAACTAGAATGAAATGATCCCTTCAACTATAAGGTGGTAGACTCAGGTATACATCCAAATCTATCCTAACTATTACCCTGATCGATCAGCTCCCTAACCCTTGTAGATACCTTGTGCTGGACCCACAGTAGGAGGTATCACTTCCTAAAGTGGCAACCCCTCGTCATAATAATTTGCACAACCATATCTATAGGTGTCACGGTCGTCTTATCCCCCTCTGCCTGCCTCATGCACGCACATGGCCCGGTTGGTTTGTGCCGCCCATGTCGTCCTCCACGTTTGGATCTCTTATAGTCAGTCAGTAAGCATGCCCCTTCTCCGTCTAGTATGGAGTACTTTATTTGATACCTACTCTGGGTTACTGATTGAAATGAGTCCTACACAATATGATGCAAGCTCTCCCCTTTGTCTTGTATCCCCCGCTAGGTTTTCCATAGGTTATATTTACACTAAAAGGTGTCTTTAATTATATAACCCCAATCTTTCTACTGGTTATGCTTACCTATAGGTGTCTTTAATACATAAACCCCAGTCTTCCTACCAGTTATGCTTACCTATAGGTGCCTTTAATCACATAACCTTATTAGGTTAAGTTCGTGGGTCTATATGTAAATACTACCCACCCCCTTAAATCTACTTAACCCACCCACTGATTCAAGCATGTTTATTTAACGGTTAAGTTTGTGGGCATATATATACTAATATTACCCACCTACCCAAGATTTACTTAACCCTCTCACTAATTCAAGCATGTTTATTTAAGGGTTAAGTTTGTAGGCCTATATATACTAACATTACCCAACTACTCAAGATTTACTTAACCCTCCCACTGATCCAATCAATTTTACTTAACCTTACTTCAGTTCTTATTCATACAATCCCTTATGGATTAGTTTAGGTTAAGTAGTCCAATTTATTACCATGTCCATTTATGGTTTGTAATGGGCTAGACCTCTCACATTAGGCCTACAACATGTGGATGCTGGATATGCCGTCCAAGTCCGAGCAGTCTTAATCCACAGTTGGGCCTAACCTCGTGTCTTAGCCCGATTCGTATTTGCGTACTTAGACCTCCCACATTAGGTTCAATATTAGTGGCTGCTGGATATGCCGGTCGGGTCCGGGCAGACTTCCACTACTAATGCAACCTATCCTCGTGTCATAAGTACAATTACAATTCCTAATTGTAATCACTAAACATTCCATTTTTAATAAATTAATCAGTTAATTAAACCTTTCCTTTTATAGGTGTCAATACCTATTTTACCCAATAATTTGAATTACATGTCCAAAAATGTTCATACTCAAATTATGCCATTTTTAACCCTTTTTCCCCCGTTCCTTAACTAGCGCGCTCACAAAATTGGCAACATGCCTAGGCTAGACAATAGCCTAGTCATAAACGATAATAGGGAAAATATTGGGAATATAACTAAAATGATCATCTTGGCATAAGCATAAATTTAGCATGATAATAAGGTGAACATACATACTGGTCTGGACATGAAATTGTCATCAAAACTAGGTGGACATAAAACTGATGAACGGTTGGTAGTCAATAACTATGATGTCACAATAAGCATAGTAAGATCTAAATTAGCAATTTAGATGTCTAATCGGTTTAGATCTAACATGATAACACAAGTTGATAAATTAGATCACATAATTCAGATCTAGAGGTTAAAATAGATCTAACATGATAACGCAAGGTGATAAATTAGATCACATAAAATAGATCTAACATGATAACACAAGGTGATAAATTAGATCATATAAAATATATCAAACATGATAACACAAGGTGATAAATTAGATCACATAAAATAGGTCTAACATGATAACACAAGGTGATAATCTAGATCTGACTAACAGTTTCAATGTCCACATAAATTAGATCTACTAGTTTAGAAATAGATCTACACAAATCTACATCATAGCATGTCATAGAAATTACAATTAAGATAAAGATTTAGATCCAATCCTAACCAATTCAAGGTGACATATGTTCATGATTTACACAAATGATTAGATCTATCCAATGATATAACTATCCAAATTAACAAATTTATATTAACCACAATATGGTTACAAATTAAGATCCACAATAATAACATAGTAAAATAATCACAATTGAATTGGATCTGAAGAAATAGATCTATCATGACATAGCATAAGATCTAACAATAACTTAGATTCAAGGTTTACAACGTATCCAAATCACAGTCTTTGATAACTCACTTTTATTTATCTAAACCTAAAAGCAACTAGAAACTCACTGTGATTGGATTGTTAAGACGATAGAAAAAAAGTTTTTGCTGAGTCTATGCTTGAATCTCAGAATTTGATATGCTAAACTGAAATATTATACATTGTTGAAGAAAACAAATCCACCTTAGTTCACACTCTGGCAGAGTTTAACCGCCATTGTTTCTTTGTGAAGAAAACAAAGGAATTGAGGTATATTTATTGCTGCTAGGTTACAGAATTCGGATGCCACCTCAGCCCTAGAGTGAATCGGGCCAGGAACCGACACCCAATTGGGTCCGGATGCCCAAAAACATATATGGGTGCACTTTACAGGTGCGCCAGTGTAAAAATACACGGGCGCACTTGTCAAGTGCGCCAGGAATTTCTGTTTTTTCTTCCAAACTTCTACCATCCATAACTTCTTCGTATGTTATCTGTTTTACGCAAACCAGGTATCTATCTCGACCAGAATTTCGAGACGGATGCAATGGTGTAGTCTGTTTCCCTTAATTATGAATATTAAATTAATTATTCTTTAATTTATCCACTTTAACGTCATTAAAAATTCAGGGTGTTACAACGAGTCTGACACAGAAAGCCAACAAAACAAGCAAAAATCCAAAGAGGAAGCCACAACAACGTCCAAGGGAAGGAGCCACAGCACATCACACCAACAAGACTGATGCCAGACTGGACCAAAAAGAGCAGAGAGGAAACAAGGCAAGGTAGAAGGGGGAACACCCTTCAAAAACCCAACTGAAAAAGTACCAACGGCCAAAACATTAGTAGTACCGAATAATCGGCAAACCCAAAGTTGCCCGATAAGAATTGAATGCAACCCAACCGACAACCGACCAACTCTCGGTGTAAAGTACACATCGCCGAGTATATACACAAGGAAAAACAATACGTCCACTGATATCGGTGGACTGATAGGGATAACAACCTCACACACCAAAGGGGAACACAACAACCTTAAATCAGATATGGAAACACTACAAAAAATTAAACAAAAAGGAAAAGGTCGAACCTGCAAAGATGTCGCACAGACACATGAACCATCCTCTATAGTATCCTCCACCACTCCTACTTCTCCACACATGAATGCCTCGCCAGATGGTCCAACCATCGGCTGCATTCGTTGTGGAGAAGGAAATCACTCCAACTCGTTACTCTACCTAGACAATGCAGAACAACGCTGAAGAATGCTACCCTTAACCCAATTGCGTCGAGGCCAAGGAGAGCCAGCCTATTGTGAGAGTACACCAGCAAGCTCAGGCTGCTCCTTCACAAATTCAAGAAACCTAAACCGATTGGAAATTTTAAGGGGAGGAAATGAGCGAGGCCGTGCAATACTGATAGCTCCTCCAGCTCAGTAGCTTTACCAAGAAATGCACTTACCACTAGACCAGCTTTCTCCAATGAACGAGTACCGGATGCCTCGCCAAGTGATGACACTGGCTGCGTCCGATGTGATGAGACATCCCATCTCTCACCCTCATCCAAAACCACAGCCTCACGCCAACGCCTAAATTTACTACCCTTAAACCAAGCACGCTTAAGCTCAGAAGGAACAACCTCAACACTGGAATCAACCATCTCCTGAACACAATCAACAAACTCCACAAGAGGAGTAGAGGCATTACCCGAAGCAAGAGGGGTAGGTTTGCGAGTCACCACACTTCCGAAAACAAAATCTCGTCCTTCTCGTAAGATCGAGGGTGGGAAGTTTTGGATCCTTTCAGAGATGACGACCTACGTTTCACTAACCACTTACTACGACGAGGGAATCTAACCGCCTCTCTAGAAGTTCCCAGCTCTAGCCAAGACAAGTAAGGCAAAGAATAACAAGAAATTCAATTTGGGAGGAAGCAAATCGGGGGGATCAATTCCCTATCGCACTTCCTTCAAATGAACCAACAATAATGTTGGTGTAACAAAGAGGAACAGGCCGAACACTACCCACAACCGAAACTACCGGAGCAGAGACAGTACTGCCCCATCGCAACTAAGCGCTCAGAGAACAACCCACTACTGTTTTGGGAAAGAAACGAGTAGGGGGATCAATTCCCCTAATCCTCCTCCCATACAACAGCCGTGCGAATAATCGCTGATAAGACCAGCTCTATCACCACCCAAACGAGGGCCAGAAGGGGAAAAAGACAGCAAATATCTCACAAAAGTGACCATTGAAGGAAACCAAATTGGTTCCACTTCGAGAAAAAATCCACCCATAAGAATAATCTTGTGATGAGTTAGAATCTCAAATTCCCATAAGGAAGAAACTCGAACTAACAGATGTGAGAAACCTACTACAGACAGACCCACTGGAAACCCAACTGAAGCACAAACCACCTCAGGAACCATATCCACAGCTGGACTGGACCCAGAAAACGATCCCAAAGCATAAAAAGGAACCTTTCCCAAGCTCCCCTATAAAACCTAGAAATAGGAGAAGGAAACAAATGGGATAACTGAAACGAAGTAGCAACAAAGAGCTTGAGAAAGCATGCGCTCATGGGAACCGAAGAGCTAAGCAAAAAACTACGAGAAAAATATAATCGCAATTTAGAGGGAGAAGGAGGCAGCCATTGAAGAAGACAAATAGTCGTTGCCAATGTCTGAAATGTTTCCATAGTTGCCAGAAAAGTGTAGGTTACTTTTACATTTAGGTTCTAACTTTGGTAAAAACCATTGAATGTGAAACATGCCAATAAGGCATGTTATGGATGATGGATGCTAGCAAATGTATTGGGATGTATTGTTCGGATTGTACTCTTTTACATGTCTAGGACGATATATCCTCTCGGTAGTAGGCACACATTCACATTATCTTTTATTTATTTTCCAACTATTTAGACAAGATATATATTGATGTTATCTTATTGGGTATGATGTATATGGATGATATGGTTGTGCATGCACGTAGAACTGCAAGTTTACTTATTTAGGATGCAACATGCATTTGGATGCATGACATGAGCTTTGCATGATAAAAGGTCAAATGAATTAATAAATGACATACCTTTTTAGATTAATATAGGTTCACACACTTTCCACATCGCACATATATGTACATATTGCATTAAAAAACTTCTAAGACAATGATTGCCAAAAATGATGATGAATAGATGGTTGTTGCTATTGAATAATGTATGAATAAGTTACATTTATCAGTTTTTTGATATTTCGATGGTGAAATACATTTAAGTGTTAAAAATGTAACACCTTATAAATTTAACCGAAGTTCAAAAGGAAATTTACCAAGAACTTAATAAGAAAAATAAGGACTTAAAAGGTAGTATTCACATAGGTTCGAATTTGACTATAATATTTGCATGCATTTGTGCTAATTTTCTAAATAATTTTCATATATAACACTTTGTATTTGGGTTAGTTGGAAGAAGTCACGGGAGTTAAAATATTTGATATAATGAATTCAGGAAGGATATTTTATTTTATTTTTAGCCTCATTTTGAAATTTTATTATGCAAATAGTCCGGTTTCGAAAATTATTACATTTATAGTTCGGTTTTGGCTGAGTCAGCGCTGAGTTGACCAAAATACACTGGCACAATATGAAATTGCGCCAGTATATTTTTTTACACTGACTCTATTTTAAATCATGCCAATGCAAACAATTTTTTACCTTGATGTTATTTCAGTTGGCGTTTGTATAAAATGAAAGTACACCTGCTCAATTTGAAATTGCAATTGTGTATTATGGCCAAATCAGCGTTGAGTTGGTCAAAACCGGGCTATAAATATAATTATTTTCAAAAGCAGACTAATTGCATAATAAAATTTCAAAATGAGGTCAAATGAGAAAAAAAATCGATTTAGGAAAGGTATATGGATTGACCATTGGGACGGCATAGTTTATGAGAATAGGTCAACTATAGGCCTTCATGAATTGATCACGAGGCCTGGAAAAAGATAGAAACGTGGACCCTTTTTTGACACGCTTGGATTGTTGTTTTGCGACCAAGATTTTATGAACCCGTAAGATGCTAGCATATTGTAATGACCCATACTTTCATGGTGTAATAATTAATTTATTTAATTATTTAAAAGGCGACTAAAAGGATTTAATGGTCGTGAAATTAAATAAAAGTGAATATTTAATTAAAATAATAATTAAATAATATATTTAATTCTGAAATAATCAGAATTGGCTGAAATGGCGATATGGTGTGAATTGAGGAATTCAAAATATATAATTCAGTTTGGAATTGAATTTGAATAATGAATATACTATATAAACGACAGCTTGAACGTATAATTATATTATAATTAAAATCGAGCTTGAAATGGCGCTGCAGTTCGTAAATTGGTGATTTGAACTTCAACTGGATGTACAAGGTTCGTTTTAAGCTGGATTTCTGTGAAACAAGAAACGTGTGGAGCTGGTGGAGTATATCTTTCTAGTGGAAGAGAAAAATCGGGATTCCGTAATGTAGGTTTTGATGTATGTCCAAATCAAATTTTAGAAAAAGTCGTTGTGGAATTCATTTATAATTTATAAAGGAATTATTTATATTTTAAAAAGGAATTTCAATATAAATCGAAAATCGGGTTGACCCAGAAATGAATATCAAGTTAGAAATTCATATAGGAATATTCCAGAGCTGTATGGTATTCCACTGTGAATATATACAACAATATTTATTTTTAAATATTAAATTTAATTATATTTATATAGGCTATTTAGAGCTTTAAAAATAGCCACTTTTGCAAACGAAGTTGGAATTCGACGAAACTAATTTTGTTGGATCCGCAATGTCAAATAGTTGTTAGATTTCCAGTTTCATGATTTTTAGAGTCACTGTGTGGTCGTACGGATTTTTAGAGCGAGAAACAGTCAGTATTTCGACGGTTAAAAATACGTTGTGTGAGCATACGAAGTCGGAATTCGACGAAACCAATTTCGTTGGGACCGTAATGTCGAACTGTAGCTGCATGTCCAGTTTGGTGATTTTTGGGTATCGTGCGTGATCGCAGGGATTTTTAAACATGAATTAACAAAAGAATATGCCAAGAATATTCCTTCTACAAAATATCTAGATATTTGTTCACCCTATAAATAGCACACTAACTCTCCTAAAAACCAAAAAACCGTTCTTCAGCAAAATGAGAAAGAAAACCGACCGTAGTATTCTTTTTCCCTTCTTCAAACGAGATCTATTCTTCTTCAAATAAATTCCAAACAAATTCTAAATAAAATTCTATAAATCCAAATATCCACATATATGAGTTGCTGGTGGTATTCTATTCAAGATGGTATGCAGATTGTGGCACTCGATGAATTTCCTGGAGTTCCAAGTCTTCACTGTGGTAGCTTGGGTTATCGATTTTGTGGGTTTGGTTGCATCGAATCAAGTTTGAGGGTCATACTTGGTTTTAGAAGGAGGTTTAACACCTCGTGAAGGAGTAGGGTGAATTCCGGTGTTCGTGTTGGCCGTGGGTTCATCTACGGTGTAGTTCGATACTGTTCGTCGCATTCGGAGGAGGTCCACCGAGTTCCCTGTTGGTGTGATGGAATCGAAGCGGTTTTGAAGTGGAGTTCATATGTGTAGTCGGTTTGAAGAATAAGGGAGTATACAAGGAGAGAATGGTGGTCAATGGTCTTCCATTTTCAGTTGTTTTGATTTCCTAGAGTTCGTGGTTTTGGGAGAGAAAGGTGCGGGTTGAGTTCAACGAAGGGTAGTGGGCCGGATATGAAAATGGGTAAAGCCCATAATGAATATTAATTATGTTTTAATTCCATTTGAATAGAGTATTAACTTGTAAATTGAAAAACTTACCCATACGGTATCGAAATTCAGCGAAACAACATCCGACAGGATCGTATGGACGGACACTACCCAATGGAACTGACTGGGAGTGGAGTGGAGCTCGTTTGAATTTATGGTGAAATAAATTGTTTGATTCAAATCAAACAACAGTTTATCGTTCTTTAATGATGAACTGCCAATGTGAGTAAATCTCACTAACTCTGAACAGTTTATAATTTCATGTTGTATTTTTAGAACTGTTAAATATTGTCTGATTGACTGTGTGTTGACTGTTTGATTGAACTGCTAGTCAGTTAGTGGAAATTATATATATATATATATATAAACCGTTAAATCTATATTTATATTGATTCTGTTAATAGAATAATTCATATTGAACTGAAAGGGATGATAATCATATTGTGTAACGTCTGTGGATGCAGGGAAACAGGTTGGAGGAATCCGACTGGATTCCTCAACAATATTATATTGTTTTTCATATATTGTGATATATGATGTAGTTTATAATCTGTGGTTGATTATATGTGTATGGACGATATTTGACATCATGACTTGAAATGTTAAATACCATAACATACCAGAATGTGAAAAAGGGGAATTTTCAAATGGTATTTGAAAATCAAATATTTATAAAATCAAAAGGGTTTTATAAATGAAGTTTTCATAAATGAAATATTTATAAATGAAATATTTATAAATAGAAATCTTTATAAGTGAAATTATGTAGAAAAGGGGAAATCTTTATAAATGAATTAGTTATAAAGAAAAGGAAATATTTATAAAATCATAAGATCTCATGAATGAGATATTTATTGGTTAAATAAATAGGAGATGTTAAACGAGGTATTTATTTGTTAAGTAAATAAGTTATAAAAGAGATATTGACTTAGGAAACAGAATAAGTTATTAAAAGGATTATTTATTTGTTAAATAAATAAGATAAGAAAAGGATATATTTATTTGTTAAATAAATAAGATAAGATATAAGGAATATTTATTTAGAAAATAAATAAGATATTAATAAAGGAAATACTTAGGGTTAATAAATAAGGTTAATAAAAGAAATACTTGGAAATCGAACCCTAAAAGGGATTATTTGCAAACCATTTGCAAATAGAATTTGAAAGGGAATATTTGTAAACCATTTACAAATAGGATTAAAAAGGGAATACTGGTAAAGGCATTTAGAAATAAATAGATTATAAAGGAAATATTTATCTTTGGATAAATAGATATACATATATAAGTCAGGACTTATATATGGAGAAAACAGGTAAATGGAGTAGATTAATTTATAAATGATATTTATAAATTAAGTAATTATTTATCAGGGGATAAATGGGATATATGAGTCAGGACTTATATAAAGAAGGAAAAATCGATTTCAACATCGATGTTTGAAACTGAATAAGGACAAAGAGTTAATTAGTTAGGGTTAACCAGTTAGGTTAAACCGTAGAGTTAAATTAGTTAGAGTTAAACCAGTTAGAGTTAACCAGTTAGAGTTAATCAGTTAGAGTTAATCGATAGAGTTAAATCAAACTAGACTTTTTCAAATGGAGTTAATCGAATTTAGTTTATTCGAATAGAGTTGAAATGAGTTAATCGAATTTAGCTTATTCGAATAGAGTTGAAATGAGTTAATCGAATTTAGTTATTCGAAGAGATAATCTAATCAGAAATATTCGAAGTGAGATAATCAAATCAGAAATATTCGAAGTGAGTTGATCGAATCTAGTTATTAGATAGGAGTTAAATCGAATAAGATTTATTCAAAGAAAGAGATTATCGAATATAAGTATTCGAAAGTAAGAAAATCGAATATAAGTTATTCGAATGAGTTATTCGAATAAGAGTTAATCCAGTAAGAGTTATTAGGTTGGCGTTATTCAAATAAGAGTTATAGATTAGAGTTAACCGAATAGGAGTAAATAAATTACTTGTCGTTATATTATTCAAGTTAGGAAATAAAAGTCATATTAAAGAAAATATATTTCGGATGCAGGAGATTATAACACCATTGTTATAATCACGTAAACTTGTAAAAGAAGGGAGTTCGTAAATAGAATCCGAGGGTTCGTAAGGAAGGGTTAAAGGGTTAAAAGATGAACTTACCCTATTTCAAGATTTGAAATGTTGTTATATTAAGGTCTGAGAGGTAGCTATACCCCAACTTGATTGACTTCGTTTTTAATTTAGAAATGGTTAAGGTTCGAGAGTGAAAGTGGTTAAGTGATTTTAGTAAATAAGTATAGTGGTTTGAGTTGTCGTCGCGATGTTGATTTAAACATCTGTTTAAATCCAAGTAAAGAAGATTTGGAAATGTTTTCCAAATAGAATCAGAAACGAAATAAAATGTTGAAATTTGAAATATGAATTAGAAAAGGAAATGTTCATGTAGAAGGAGTTAAGAAATGGAGTTAAGCTAAATCAGAAATTGACTGGAGACTGGTTAAGTTGAATGGCTTCCTAAGTGTCTATCTGATGTTTGTTTCGACCTTCGGGATTGGTACTTAGGGAATTGTTCTTCTACTAGTTTACAATCAGAGTCTGATAGTTGTAGAAGAATAGTGATACGTAAACAAGTTATGGAAATGTTTTCCTGTGTTAACTTATATTTTCTAAACATAGAAAATAAGGAAATATATATATATAGATATATATATGATTGATGATTGATTGATTGAATTTCCATCTGGAAATAATATCGTTGTTTGCACACCTGTTTTTCTTTGATGGTTAAATCATATACTATCGAAGTTTTGACCATTTTAACGTTGTTAATATGGAGAGACCGGTTGGATTATTATCCAAAGAACCACTCTTTATTGCCATAAGCGTTGCGAATCATATATGCCAAAGATAATTGAAGACAGAGTAAAGTGCAAGGGTTGTTGTATAAATCTTAGATAACAGTGCCTAAGATGGATATATTGAATAGTACCTTCGGTTCATCCTGTTCCTGGATGACTTGTATGGATGAATGTCTGACAGAGTATTTCCAGAAAGATCACGTACATTGATTTCTTCAACCGTACCAAGAGTGGAAGCGGAGAAGGAAACTTCTTTAGCTAACACGTAATGTACTGTTGTAGACGTCAATTAGTGATTTTCGATGGATCTGACAATGTGGCATTCGAAGTGAATCTGATGTGATGATAAGGCGTAACCTCAAGCCTCATCAACCGGTAAATGACAGAAATCGGGCAGGTAGCATGGCTATATAGGTCGCACCTATTAGGGTGTATAATCACCTGATCTAGAGTTTCGTTTACTTCAAAAAAATCTATTGTTGATGCTATCCCATTCGGGAAACGGTTGCTGATCCCAACCGTTGGTGATATACATTCGATACAGTCAAGCAAAATGAGTGGTCGGTCATGTGTGGCTGGGTTGCAAGATGTTCTTGTTGAACCCAGTGTATTCCTTTCTAGAGGTACACTAGCGAAAGGTGGTTCCATATCTTGTCATAGTTGGAAATTCATTACCCAATACATGCTTACGGTTTTGATTTGTATACTATATATGTGGAACGTGAGATGAAAGCGTTTCTGCTAGATGATTATTATAGTTGTGGTTGATAGACATTATTATAATATCAAAAGGGTTTTGATATAAAGATATTTTGGATTCTCATAAGGGAAAAACTCATTCCGTTATATGGCATGGTCTTATGAGATATCATTTACCTGCTTGAATTGTTTTAAATTGTTTTACTCACACCAGTCCCATGACTGACCCGAAGTTTATTTTGTTTTGTTTTCCCTAAACTCTTGGGTGGCCAATTTTGTACGGGCAGTCAAGTAGTCGGGATTTACAGATACTTGAAGAGCTTGGAGCAGGAGGCTTCAGGATTATATAGCTACAGTTATTTCCGCTGTGTTGTAAGTGTTGTACTCTGATAAATGTTATTGTATACATATACTGATTTATTTCAAGGATATGTTATCTATTATATGTTATTCGTTCCGCCGTGAGGTTCGTGTTACTCTGATGTTGTGTTCTTCTTCTTCTATTCTAAGTTTCTATCTTATCTGTCCTCACCCTCTAATTTCTTTCATTAATCATCCAGTATTTTCGACCCTTGGATGTTCGATATGTGTTGTATATCAGATAACCAAGGTCGCCAAAAACCCAGGTCATTACAGTTGGTATCAAAGCTTAAGTTAAGTTATTACCTTGGCTCTGTGGCGTGACTCAGTAGAGATGGGGTTAGTAATACCCTAGATTGAGTTTGAGTGTATATATACGAGTGAACGTATTTGTTATTTGATATAAAAATTTGTTTTATATTGTGGAGATTTATTGATTGAGTGGCTTATGAATTTCTGGTCAATCGGTTTGATCCACTGTATCGATAGGAGTTACTAAATACTCGAATACGATGGGTCGACATGATATGTTTTGAAAAGAGGGTAAATGAAATAATTTTACGCAAAGTATATTTTTTATTATAATCGAGTAAGATTATAATGGAGATGGTTATATATATATAACCAAGTAGAATTCGTACAAGTGTTACGAAATGAATTAAATCAGTAATTGAATTAAAATTCGGGAAAATTGGATAAGTATTTGTAAATGGATTTGGATAAAAAATAAGGAAAATTTAAGATCCTGGGAGATTTTAAAATGTTTTACAAGCCGTGTGAATTATATTTTGAAATGAATTTCAAAGTGAAATGTTTAGAAATGGTTTTATAGTGTTGAACTCACTTCGATCGCTGGAAAATAGATTCTGATGATGACAGCTGCATCATCCGTATTCATTTTCGAGTTGTAAGTGACGAATTACTACCAGAGATACTATTTTGAATTTGTTTTGGGAAAGACAAGTTGTGTTGAATTTCAAAAAGGAATATTTGGTTTAGAAAAGAGTAAACTGTTTAAATACTTGTAGGGAAAGACTGTTTGAATTAAAAACAAATTTAACAGGAATTTGTGAAAGCAAATTTGAATTAAAGTAAAGCTAGTAAAGTGGTAACTGAGATTGAATTAGAATGATATCAAGACAAATTGGATTGTGAGATTCAAATTTGAAGTGTAATGTGATAATCAAGTTAAGAGTTGGGAATCGAGAAGAAACTCGAGTTGAAATGATATTTGGCTCGGATATAAGCGAATGGTTGTGTTGTGGATAAAAGCAGATTGGAATTTGATTGGGATGACCCTTGTATCCGCTGAATTGATAACAGGTGGAAAGGATATCATGATATGTTGACAAAAGGTACAAGTTTATATTTCTATTGGATATAAGATTTATGAGCCGAATTGGCAAGCCGCTTGGCTGTTTGATTTTCTTTTGGGATGGAGATGGCCCAGAGAGGCGAGTGGTGGTTTGACGTATTGACCAGTACAAAGGAGATGCTGGCGAAATTTTTCAAAAAAATAAGGCGTTAGAAAATTTTCAGGATTTTTGAAAATTTTCGTTGATAAGAATTGATTAATATTTTAAATTGAAATTAAATTGGTCCAATTGGAAACTGAAGTTATGAAGTAAACAGATAAGTTATAACCAGTTAATGGAGTTGTTTTTCTAACTTAGCAATTTCGAGGACGAAATTATTTTAAGTGGGGAAGAATGTAATGACCCATACTTTCATGGTGTAATAATTAATTTATTTAATTATTTAAAGGTGATTAAAAGGATTTAATGGTCGTGAAATTAAATAATAGTGAATATTTAATTAAAATAATAATTAAATAATATATTTTATTCTGAAATAATCAGAATTGGCTGAAATGGCGATATGGTCTGAATTGAGGAATTCAAAATATATAATTCAGTTTGGAATTGAATTTGAATAACGAATATATTATATAAACGACAGTTTGAACGTATAATTATATTATAATTAAAATCGATCTTGAAATGGCGCTGCAGTTCGTAAATTGGCGATTTGAACTTCAACTGGATGTACAACGTTTGTTTTAAGCTGGATTTCTGTGAAACAAGATACATGTGGAGCTGGTGGACTATATCTTTCTAGTGGAAGAGAAAAATCGGGATTTTGTCGTGTAGATTTTGATATATGTCCAAATAAAATTTTAGAAAAAGTCGTTGTGGAATTCCTTTATAATTTATAAAGGAATTATTTATATTTTAAAAAGGAATTTCAATATAAATCGAATATCGGGTTGACCCAGAAGTGAATATCAAGTTAGAAATTCATATAGGAATATTCTAGAGCTGTATGGTATTCCACTGTGAATATATACAATAATATTTATTTTTAAATATTAAATTTAATTATATTTAAATATATTTATATATTTAAATAGGCTATTTAGAGCTTTAAAAATAGCCACTTTTGCAAACGAAGTCGGAATTCAATGAAACTAATTTTGTTGGATCTGCAATGTCAAATAGTTGTTAGATTTCCAGTTTCGTGAGTTTTAGAGTCACTGTTTGGTCGTACGGATTTTTAGAGTGAGAAATAGTCAGTATTTCGATGGTTAAAAATACGTTGTGTGAGCATACGAAGTCGGAATTCAACGAAACCAGTTTCGTTGGGACTGTAATGTCGAACTGTAGCTGCATGTCCAGTTTGGTGATTTTTGGGTATCGTGTGTGATCGCAGGGATTTTTAAACACGAATTAACAAAAGAATATACCAAGAATATTCCTTCTACAAAATATCTAGATATTTGTTCACCCTATAAATAGCACACTAACTCTCCTAAAAACCAAAAAAAACGTTCTTCAGCAAAATGAGAAAGAAAACCGGCTGTGGTATTCTTTTTCCCTTCTTCAAATGAGATCTATTCTTCTTCAAATAAATTCCAAACAAATTCTAAATAAAATTCAATAAATCCAAATATCCACATATATGAGTTGCTGGTGGTATTCTATTCAAGATGGTATGCAGATTGTGGCGCTCGACACATTTCCTGGAGTTCCAAGTCTTCACCGTGGTAGCTTGGGTTATCGATTTTGTGAGTTTGGTTGCATTGAATCAAGTTTGAGGGTTATACTTGGTTTTAGAAGGAGGTTTAACACCTCGTGAAGGAGTAGTGTGAATTCTGGTGTTCGTGTTGACCGTGGGTTCATCTACAGTGTAGTTCGATACTGTTCGTCGCATTCGGAGGAGCTCCACCGAGTTCCCTGTTGGTGTGATGGAATCGAAGTGGTTTTGAAGTGGAGTTCATATGTGTAGTCGGTTTGAAGAATAAGGGAGTATACAAGGAGAGAATGGTGGTCAATGGTCTTCCATTTTCAGTTGTTTTGATTTCCTAGAGTTCGTGGTTTTGGGAGAGAAAGGTGCGGGTTGAGTTCAACGAAGGGTAGTGGGCCGGATATGAAAATGGGTAAAGCCCATAATGAATATTAATTATGTTTTAATTCCATTTGAATAGAGTATTAACTTGTAAATTGAATAAATTACACATACGGTATCAAAATTCAGCGAAACAGGAACCGACAGGA
Source organism: Allium sativum (assembly GCA_030737875.1). NCBI lineage: Eukaryota > Viridiplantae > Streptophyta > Magnoliopsida > Asparagales > Amaryllidaceae > Allium > Allium sativum. The sequence continues at coordinate 69,141,380 of CM060925.1, read as the reverse complement.
TCGTATGGACGGACACTACCCAATGGAACTGACTGGGAGTGGAGCTCGTTTGAATTTATGGCGAAATAAATCGTTTGATTCAAATCAAACAATAGTTTATCGTTCTTTAATGATGAACTGCCAATGTGAGTAAATCTCACTAACTCTGAACAGTTTATAATTTCATGTTGTATTTTTAGAACTGTAAAATATTGTCAGATTGACTGTGTGTTGACTGTTTGATTGAACTGCTAGTCAGTTAATGGAAATTATATATATATATATAAATGTATATATATAAACCATTAAATGCATATATATTGATTCTTTTAACAGAATAATTCATATTGAACTGAAAGGGATGATAATCATATTGTGTAACATCTGTGGATGTAGGGAAACAGGTTGAAGGAATCCTACTAGATTCCTCAACAGTATTTTATTGTTTTTCATATATTGTGATATATGATGTAGTTTATAATCTGTGGTTGATTATATGTGTATGGACGATATTTGACATCATGACTTGATATGTTAAACACCATAACATATCGGAATGTGAAAAAGGGGAATTTTCAAATGGTATTTGAAAACCAAATATTTATAAAATCAAAAGGGTTTTATAAATGAAATGTTTATAAATGAAATATTTATAAATAGAAATCTGGTAAAATTATATAGAAAAAGGGAAATCTTTATAAATGAATTATTTATAAAGAAAAGGAAATATTTATAATATCATAAGATCTCATAAATGAGATACTTATTGGTTAAATAAATAGGAGTTGTTAAACGAGGTATTTATTTGTTAAGTAAATAAGTTATAAAAGAGATATTGACTTAGGAAACAGAATAAGTTATTAAAAGGATTATTTATTTGTTAAATAAATAAGATAAGAAAAGGAGATATTTATTTGTTAAATAAATAAGATAAGATATAAGGAATATTTATTTAGAAAATAAATAAGATATTAATAAAGGAAATACTTAGGGTAAATAAATAAGGTTAATAAAAGAAATACTTGGATTTAGAACCCTAAAAGGGATTATTTGCAAACCATTTGCAAATAAAATTTGAAAGGGAATATTTGTAAACCATTTACAAATAGGATTAAAAAGGGGATATTGGTAAAGGCATTTAGAAATAAATAGATTATGAAGGAAATATTTATCTTTGGATAAATAGATATACATATATAAGTCAGGACTTATATTTGGAGAAAACAGATAAATGGAGTAGATTAATCTATAAATGATATTTACAAATTAAGTAATTATTTATCAGGGGATAAATGGGATATATGAGTCAGGACTTATATAAAGAAGGAAAAATCGATTTCAACATCGATGTTTGAAACTGAATAAGGACAAAGAGTTAATTAGTTAGGGTTAACCAGTTAGGTTAAACCGTAGAGTTAAATCAATTAGAGTTAAACCAGTTAGAGTTAACCAGTTAGAGTTAATCAGTTAGAGTTAATCGATAGAGTCAAATCGAACTAGGGTTATTCAAATGGAGTTAATCGAATTTAGTTTATTCGAATAGAGTTGAAATGAGTTAATCGAATTTAGTTTATTCGAATAGAGTTGAAATGAGTTAATTGATTTTAGTTATTCGAAGAGATAATCGAATCAGAAATATTCGAAGTGAGATAATTGAATCAGAAATATTCGAAGTGAGTTGATCGAATCTAGTTATTCGACAGGAGTTAAATCGAATAAGATTTATTCGAAGAAAGAGATTATCGAATATAAGTGTTCGAAAGTAAGCAAATCGAATATAAGTTATTCGAATGACTTATTCGAATAAGAGTTAATCCAGTAAGAGTTATTAGGTTGGAGTTATTCAAATAAGAGTTATAAATTAGAGTTAACCGAATAGGAGTAAATAAATTACTTGTCGTTATATTATTCGAGTTAGGAAATAAAAGTCATATTAAAAATAATATATTTCGGATGCAGGAGATTATAACACCATTGTTATAATCATGTAAACTTGTAAAAGAAGGGGATTCGTAAATAGAATCTGAGGGTTCGTAAGGAAGGGTTAAAGGGTTAAAAGATGAACTTACCCTATTTCAAGATTTGAAATGTTGTTCAGTTAAGGCCTGAGAGGTAGCTATACCCCAAGTTGATTGACTTCGTTTTTAATTTAGAAATGGTTAAGGTTCGAGAGTGAAAGTGGTTAAGTGATTTTAGTAAATAAGTATAGTGGTTTGAGTTTTCATCGCGATGTTGATTTAAACATCTGTTTAAATCCAAGTAATGAAGATTTGGAAATCTTTTCCAAATAGAATCAGAAACGAAATCAAATATTGAAATTTGAAATATGAATTAGAAAAGGAAATGTTCATGTAGAAGGAGTTAAGAAATGGAGTTAAGCTAAATCAGAAATTGACTGGAGACTGGTTAAGTTGAATGGCTTCCTAAGTGTCTATCTGATGTTTGTTTCGACCTTCGGGATTGGTACTTAGGGAATTGTTCTTCTACTAGTTTACAATCAGAGTCTGATAGTTGTAGAAGAATAGTGATACGTAAACAAGTTATGGAAATGTTTTCCTGTGTTAACTTATATTTTCTAAACAAAGAAAATAAGGATATATATATATATATATATATATGATTGATGATTGATTAATAGAATTTCCATCTGGAAATAATATCATTGTTTGCAAACCTTTTTTACTTTGATGGTTAAATCACAGACTATGAAGTTTTGACCATTTTAACGTTGTTAATATGGAGAGATCGGTTGGATTATTATCCAAAGAACCACTCTGTATTGGCATAAGCGTTGCGAAGCATATATGCCAAAGATAATTGAAGACAGAGTAAAGTGCAAGGACTGTTGTATAAATCTTAGATAACAGTGCCTAAGATGGATATACTGAATAGTACCTTCGGTTCATCCTATTCCTGGATGACTTGTATGGATGAATGTCTAACAGAGTATTTCCAGAAAGGTCACATACATTGATTTCTTCAACCGCACCAAGAGTGGAAGCGGAGAAGGAAACTTCTTTAGCTAACACGTAATGTACTGTTGTAGACGTCAATTAGTGATTTTCGATGGATCTGACAATGTGGCATTCGAAGTGAATCTGATGTGATGATAAGGCGTAACCTCAAGCCTCATCAACCGGTAAATGACAGAAATCGGGCAGGTAGCATGGCTATATAGGTCGCACCTATTAGGGTGTATAATCACCTGACCTAGAGTTTCATTTACTTCAAAAAAATCTATTGTTGATGCTATCCCATTCGGGAAACGGTTGCTGATCCCAACCGTTGGTGATATACATTCGATACAGTCAAGCAAAATGAGTGGTCGGTCATGTGTGGCTGGGTTGCAAGATGTTCTTGTTGAACCCAGTGTATTCCTTTCTAGAGGTACACTAGCGAAAGGTGGTTCCATATCTTGTCATAGTTGGAAATCCATTACCCAATACATGCTTACGGTTTTGATTTGTATACTATATATGTGGAACGTGAGATGAAAGCGTTTCTGCTAGATGATTATTATAGTTGTGGTTGATAGACATTATTATAATATCAAAAGGGTTTTGATATAAAGATATTTTGGATTCTCATAAGGGAAAAACTCATTCCGTTATATGGCGTGGTCTTATGAGATATCATTTACCTGCTTGAATTGTTTTAAATTGTTTTACTCACACCAGTCCCATGACTGACCCGAAGTTTATTTTGTTTTGTTTTCCCTAAACTCTTGGGTGGCCAATTTTGTACGGGCAGTCAAGTAGTCGGGATTTACAGATACTTGAAGAGCTTGGAGCAGGAGGCTTCAGGATTATATAGCTATAGTTATTTCCGCTGTGTTGTAAGTGTTGTACTCTGATAAATGTTATTGTATACATATACTGATTTATTTCAAGGATATGTTATCTATTATATGTTACTCGTTCTGCTGTGAGGTTCGTGTTACTCTGATGTTGTGTTCTTCTTCTTCTTATATTCTAAGTTTCTATCTTATATATCCTCACCCTCTAATTTCTTTCATTAATCATCCGGTATTTTCGACCCTTGGATGTTCGATATGTGTTGTATATCGGATAACCAAGGTCGCCAAAAACCCGGGTCATTACACATATATTCTCAAGCCAAAGTAGATGCCCTAAATGCATTCTTAATCCCTATAAATTCTAACCTGGCTAAGCTTAATACTAAATCATGCACAACTATTTACAGTAACTAGACTGGACCCGTGTTACGCACACGGGTATTGACATAAAAATGTTGGTAGTTCGGATGAAAGATTGATATAGATAATAATCATGTGGTGGACATTCCTTTTTATTTATATTTGTTTGTGATAGGCTAATATGAAAACATGAAGTTGCTAGGCATATTGATTGGAAAAGATAGACAAATGTGAATCAAGTTGATGAAATAAAGTAGTACGCAAAGGACACAAATAGTAGTTGAGAATTTAAACAGCTTGTTCTAGTTGTTCCATATGCAGATTAGTAGTTGAATCAAAACAGCTTTGTTTTTCCATAAGCAGAGGATATTAAATTTAAAAAGCAGGTTCCAGTACAAACTTCTGAAAGGTCCTCCTTTATTTTTCATCAAGCAACGTATGAAAAAGGAAAAGATGGTATGAAAACAACAATTTTGGAATAGTTGCCACATAATTGCCCATGCTGGTCCCAACAGATTAATTTGAACATTCGACCAACTACTGCATAGATTGCTATCAAGTGTATTCACATGCAGGAAATAACCAGCAAGGTACTTAAACATCAGTAGGTTAAGTTGATGTAATAAGAAGACATAATCAAATTTAATAAGGGTACTGGTGCAGATGTAATTTGTTATCGACAGCCTATAGATATGCGAAAATGTGAAACAACATGCTTAGTTTGTCACCATGTATGGGTTCACTATCAGAAAGCAAAAAGTAAAAGTGAATTACATGCACTCCCATTGTAATGTTGATCAACTCAAAACCTTGTGAACCACATCTCAAACCAAATGTAAAATTAGTTATAGTTCCATGCTTGTTACAGTTTCTGACAACAGAGCAAGCAAAACTACTTATACATCATGTCATTGTAGCAATGCATATGTAAGCATGCAGGCCCGACCCAAGGGCAAGACTGCCGAGACAATCATCTAGGGCAACGTCGCCAGAGGCGGCAGTGGGGTGCAGCAGCCAGCAACCAAAGCTTTAGAAAAAGCATAGTTGTTTATCTGATAGGGCAGTAAGTAACAAAGTACGATGCAACTTGGTGGTGTAATCTTTCGTTGCCTTGCAAAGGGGACTGGGTTCGATCCTTGGCAGTTGCATATTTCATTCACTTCGCCTCTTTTTACCTACTTTCGCTCTGAGCTGCCTAGGGAAACAAATACACGTGGGCCGACTGTAAGCATGTAATAGCAAATAGGAAAGGATACCGTGGTTCTGAACATTTATTGGGTGGAAAATAGAAAAAAAATTCTACATGTAATTATCATCTTTCCCATCTTCGTGCTTAAAATGGAAAATTTTGGTACCTTTGCGGGTGTTGCCTGACTAAAGCTTTGTTCCCCACCTTCCAAATTATAGGACTAGCCAATTTTGCTCTTATTGTCTGCTGTGACAAGTTGTTAGCAATGCCTCAGCTTTTGCCTCCATATGTTTGTGCTTTTCTTGAAGTAATTTATGCTCGTCAAGGTTTTATTTCCTTCAATGCAAATTATCAAGAAAATTACAATAAATATAAATAACAAAAACATAAATGAAATATGACATACATTGATAGAGTAAAACAGGTTGTTTCTTTACTGGGAACCATTCCAAATGTTACTTTAATTTATCAGTTTGCAGTACAAATTTACTAATGTAAACAATTTTTTTATCATAACTAATGAAATAAAAATATCTTTCCTTATTATATAAATCAATATACATCAATGTCTTCCCTTTTGCTATGAAGCTTTGCATATGGGAAGTGTATGGAAGAAATTTTGTAATATATCAGTGTTCATATTGAAAGATTGTACAATAACTTATGGTGGTCATAAAATACGTGTAAAACCTTAAAACAATGGTTAGAAAGGGTTAGTAAATGGTATAAATTTGTGTTGCACATGCTATGATGTTGCGGTATCCATTGCCTTGCTCACATTTTCTGTGTTTTCAAACGAAGGAGAATGTTACTGTGGGGATATAATTTCATAACATTCAAGCATGGACATGTTAAGTTATTTGGACAGTCCGTTTGATATGATTATGGAAACACAACTGCTGGGACCACAAATAATGATGATAAGATACTTGCTAACGTTCATGGACATTTCTTGATTTAATTGGGTAAAAGAAAATATGCAGGGGCTGAAAGTTTATTGTCAATAACAGATAAATTGTAAGAAAATAATGCGGTAAACCACTTGAAACTTGATGTATTTGATGACCAAACATACAGTATAGTTGAAGCAGTTTCGTTAAATAGTCTGACTGAAAAATTATTCTTAGATGCAGCAAAATTGCAAAAGTGAATGAGCTAAACAAAATAAAGTATGATATATTTGAGAACTACACATCATTTGCAGTTGAAGCAGACATGTTAAAATAGTCTGAAGTATTGCAGAGGTAGGCATAGGAAAAATATTTTTTTTAACATAAATGCAAGCACCATCTGTTGCTTAAAATAATAATACTAAAAAAACAGGTCAAATAAGTAAATGCTTCAAAGTAGAAAGATAGGATAAAAGGTAGAAACTAACAAATCCAACAAATGATGTCACTTTATCTCCAATTGAAGGTTGAACAAATAAAAGAAATCAAAATAACAGAAGACTACCATGAAGTTTACCATTTTAGTAGTATTTGGTCTTTGGGATTATTCGTGCACTCTTGCAGCTCTTAACGTTCACCACATAATATCTTCGGACTTAAGACTTCATACTTTTAGCCAAACACGAGTCAAGTCTGTCCAACTGATGTGACTTAGTTCAAGGTCAATACATAGGCATATAAAAGTGTGACATGTAGTTTTAATCATGTACATCACAACTGGAAGTAATAAAAATAATATCAACATATAAACCGAGATGCATGTACTGAAACATGGACATAAGCAGCCTAGCAGTTGGACGAAAGCAAAACTGTATGACAAATGATAAGCAATTTTTCACACAGTTAATATGATACAGTGAAAATACTAGATTTTAAAATGTAAATTGTTAAAGCATAAATGATACGGCGAAAATATATAGCTATCGGTTTTAATTTGGGTATTAGATGAATTTGATCCCGTTAAATTGACAGGGTAATCGTATAATCCATTTCTCATGCAGTTCATGGAAACAATTAATGGTTCTTATTATGCTGGTGTTAATCCCTCAAAAAACCCATGCGCATATTGAGCAAAGGATGCGGAATGGACATCATCAGGGTCGATTGTGCATAACTTTATCCAAGCTACTCAAACAACTCATGATGGATAGGATGTAACCACACAGAGCAAGACACCAAGTATCAAACCCAAAACAAATCAAACCTACCAGTATGACCGAAGAAGATGGCACAATATGCTATGAGAAATGCGGCTCAATAGAGATAAGGATCATACATTATGTAAAGCCACTCACAACAACGGAGCACGTTTGATCTAATATCAAAGTTCGGTCGCACGCATCAAGATAGGAGTCAAGGTCGCACGTATATTTAACAACTGCTCATGAATTGCAACTCCTATCGCTCGACACTCGAACTAAAAACCTATTGATAGGATGTATACCAACTCCTATAAAGAGCACGTTCACATCTCAAACTCGCAAGTCTCAGTCGATCGCGTCTAGACTAATAAAGATCGTCGCTCACTCGCTCAAATTAGACACAACCATATTAAGGAACTATGATCGGTCATTCCTTCATCTCGCCATCAAGCAAATCAGATATCTACTTATCGAATGCTAGAAATGGACGCGATAGAAGAGCACCAACCGAAGTCACTCGCTTAACTACCCAAGACACTCGCTCCATTGAGTCGCTCGAGCATGATAACTGAATACAGATACGGACAGATGGCTACAGCTAGCCGATGGCATGACTGTAATTAATAGAATAAGCGATCCGTAGCCTGCATATAGGGATTTCAGATCAATCCCAAGGGAACCTCACATATAAATACATCATGGCTACCAACATAAAGGGTATCCAATCTTTGAAACCACAAAGTGCTGCTAAATTCTATCCTCAACTACTGATTCAGCCATGGCGTCAAGCACAATCTTGTGATCAAGGAAAACGAAGGCATCCTCCATCTCAATTATTCATCCATCCTTCTTCTCCTCAAATTCTACCATTCTCTTGTATAATTCCAAGATTGAAATATATAAACGAGGGTATATTGAGTGAATATAGAGATGTATGAGAAGAGATAATTTATGTATTTTGTAATCCTCATTATAAGATTGGAAATCACCTTCACAGTGGATGTAGGCCTAATTAAGGGCTGAACCACTCTAAATCTCGTCTCTACTTTACTTATTTTCGCATTTTTCATTTTCAATTGCTGATTAAACACGGTTCCACTTATTTCTTACCATATTGGTGAAGTACAGTTTTAGTACCTTGAGTGTTTAGACCAATTTTGGTGTAAACATTTTGGCGCCCACCATGGTGTCGTGTTCATAATTCCCTTTCGTAGTTCAGTAATCTAAAAAAAAAAAAAAAATCCAAAAAACGCTTTCTCCTTTGAAACCATGGTCGGATCGAAGAAAAGCGGCAAATCTACTAAAGTTACTACGATCAGTGAGGATGATAATGCTAACGAAGCTACACCTCAAATCTTGAATCAAGGGGCAGGGGATACTCCTAGGCCATCTATAACACGAGATGAATTGAATGTGGTTGTAACCGGCCTAAACGAAAAAATGGATAATACAACGAAGATGATAATGGAAAGGTTTGATGTCCTGACTAATGTTTAAGCCAATTTGTTACCACCAAATACTGTGGTTAATACTGGTGAAAAAGAGGACTCATCAGCCTTAGACCCTGGACGACCTCACAACATAGTGGGAGATAGGGGAAAGGCCGGCGTTGAGGATCCTAAGGCCAGATCTCCACAGCGCAAAGAAGAACGTGCGACTCAGGCTGTCTGTAGTCCCACCAACGTAACATCCCTAAAAAAGGATGCAAGGCGTCGAAGCTCAAACCGTGGTCGCATTGATAAAGACATCAGTGCCGATCCCGATGAACAAATAGGTGATGAGAGGCGCGTCATGGATATGATCCAACAAATAATGAAGGAGAAGGCGACCCGAGAAGATGAGGAGAAAGAATGGGAGTTTTCCCCCAGCAAAAATCTGTTCACAGAGGAAATCCGTCAAGCGAAATTCCCGAAGAAATTTATACCCGCAACAATAGCACCTTATAGCGGAGTTGGAGATCCAACTATTTTTCTATTCAAGTACGACCGACATATGAATGGAGCAAGGACCACTGATGAAATCAAGTGCTTATACTTTCCTGTGTGCCTGGAAAGTGTGGCCTCACTATGGTTCACCAGACTTCCGCCTAGATGTATCGACCAGTTTGCTGATCTGGCAAGGAAATTTCAAGATCAATTCCGATTACAAATCACCAAGGCAAGGGATGTAATGTCATTATGCGAAATGGAACAGAAGCATGAGGAAACCATCAGAGCTTTCCTTACATGCTTCCATACTGCAGCAGCGGAGGTCATAGAACCAGAACCTTGGTAGTTATTGGCAGCCCTGAAAGGAGCTATCGATAAGAAGTCAAAATTTGGAAAGTGGCTCAAGATGAAGAAACCAAAAACTTTGAAGAAATTTTACAAAAAAGCTGAGGAATACATGAGTATGGAGGGTAAAGATCCAAGTATCTATAAGACTATAGAAAGTAACGCCGCCAGAGAAGGAAAGAGCAATGAGTCCAGGGTCAAGCAGAAGAGCGATGCAGGAAAAAAGAGGGGAAACGATGAGAGGGATTGCAAAGCTTATAAGAATACGTGGTTGTACAAGCCATCCGAGCTAACCCTCCTAAACGAATTTATCAAACCGTGAAGGACTCAGGCATTTTTCCTCAGATGAAGCCGCAAAAGGTAACTGAGTAGAAAGCAAATTCCGGAAAATTCTGCCGGTTTCATAGCCAACCAGGGAACAACACCAACAAATGTCGGCACCTGAAGAGTTTAATTGAAGAACTCATCAGGAAGAACCAACTCCAGCAATATGTGAAAAATCCCCAAAGTACTCCATCTGTTCAAGGACATAACAATGCGGCTAGCCAGCCCAACTCGAGTCAAGAAGCCCAAATACCAGTCGACTCGAGGCCAGTAGTCAATATGATATTTGGAGGTCCCCACCCGGTTGGGAACAGTTGGGAAGATATGGAAAGATACGCTAACGAATTGAAGCATGCCATGGAAGAGGAAGGATGCATGATCTTGAACAACGGGCTTCCGATGAAAATGCTCAAAACATTGACTGAGGATGTGATATTCAGAGATAAAGACACGGAAGGCTTAATTACACCAACTGTCGATGCCATGGTGATCACAATTGGTCTCAGAACTGCGGTGGTAAAAAGGGTCCTAGTTGACACGGGGGCATCAGTTAATGTGATTTTTATAAACACTTTCCAAAAGAAGAATCTCCCTATGGAAAAGGTGCGCGCATACCCAAATAAGATCCACAATTTTACAGGTCAACCTACGCAACCCATCGGCACGATAAATTTACCTGCGGAATTAGCAGATGGGGAACGCAGGGTTTCCATGGTACAAACCTTTGTCCTGATAGATGAGTTTTCGTCTTACAATGCATTCCTTAAGAGGCCGACCCTTTCGGGTTTCAAGGTTGCATTAGCTCCATGGTGCTTGACCATGAAGTTTCCAACTAAAAGGGGAATTAGTGAAATTAAGGGCAACCAAATCACTGCAAGGGATTGCTATGTGACAGAACTAAGAGAGGCTAAGAAAAAAGACTCGGGGAAGGATGCAGAGGCTCTTCCCCACATTCAAAAACCCCTTTATAGCAATTAAAGAAGGGTCCATGCACTAGCGAGCATATTGGAGTGCAAAAAGAGATCGATCCTAGGGAAGCCAGTGGAGAGGACGAGAGGGTGACATCGGCCAAAGACACAATTCTTATGGCTGTAAATCCAAAGGACCCAAACAGTGTGTTGAATATAGGATCTCGGTTACGCCCTGAATTAAAAAATCAATTGATTGCCTTCCTAAGAGCTAACTTAGATGTGTTTGCATGGAACCATTCCGACATGTGCGGCATATCTCCGGACATTGCGGTCCATAAGCTAAACTTTGACCCGCGCATTCCGGTTGTCAAACAAAAAAGGAGAACCGAGGGGCCGGAGAGGTCGCGCGCCTTAAAAGAAGAAATCGACAGATTAACGGAGAATGGTTTTATTAGATGATCTACCTATCCGAAATGGGTATCCAACCCGGTGCTCATGAAGAAATCCAACTGTAAATGGCGGGTCTGCATAGATTATTCAGACCTGAATAAATCTTGTCCGAAAGATACTTTCCCCCTTCCCAGAATCGACCAATTGGTGGATTCTACTACCGGTCATGAGTTGCTATCTTTCATGGATGCATATTCCGGCTATAATCAAATCATGATGTATGGTCCGTACCAGGAAGACACAAGTTTCATTACTAATTTTGGTCTATACTGCTATAAGGTGATGCAATTTGGTCTAAAAAACGTAGGGGCAACTTATCAGCGACTGGTAAATGCTATGTTCAAAAAGTAAATCGGTAGGACGATGGAAGTATATGTTGATGACATGTTGGTTAAGTCAAAGAGAGCAATAGACCATTTGGAAGACTTAGCTCGAATGTTCGATATCTTACGCCAATATGGCATGAAGTTGAATCCTTTGAAATGTTCTTTTGGAGTCTGTTCGGGCAAGTTCCTTGGGTACATGGTCAACGCTAGAGGTATAGAAGCTAATCCAGCCAAAATATCATCTTTGGAAGAAATGCGTGCCCCAGGAACCAAGAAGGAACTTCAGTGTTTGAATGGGAAGATCGCAGCCTTAAATCGCTTTATATCTAGGGCGACAGACAAATGTCTTCCATTCTTCGATGCCCTTAGAAAGGGAAAGAAAGAGATACAGTGGACCTCTGAATATCAAAAAGCCTTCGAGGAATTGATCCAACACCTGGCAACACCATCTATGCTATCAAAGCCTAATGACGGAGAGAACTTGTTTCTATACCTGGCGGTTTTTGCCCATGCCTTAAGCGCAACATTGATAAGAGAAGATTTGAAGGTACTAAAACCGGTCTATTACATCAGCAAGAGGATATCCAGAGCATAGCTTAATTACCCAAAACTTGAAAAACTTGCTTATTGTTTGCTCATTGCATCAAAGAAACTTTGGCCCTACTTTCAGGCTCATCCCATCAGGGTTCTCACAGACCAGCCTCTGAGGCAAGTTCTGTCCCGATCGGAAACCTCCGGAAGATTATTAAAATGGAATATAGAGCTCAGTCAATACGACATTACGTATCATCCTCGGAAAGCAATCAACGGACAAGCGCTTGCTGACTTTATCACAGAGTTTACCGACCGAGGGGAGGTAAAGGAGGAAGAAGTTATTGAAACTAATATCCAGTGGAAATTATTCGTAGATGGGGCGTCGAAAGATCGCTATTCTGGGGAAGGGGTAGTTCTCGAAACCCCTGAGGGAAGATCCTTATGCTATGCATTAAGGCTAGAATTTCCGTCAACCAACAACGAAGCTGAGTATGAAGCGCTTATCATGGGAATAAAGCTAGCAAAAGAATTGCAAATAAAAACTATACAAATCTTCAGTGACTCCCAGCTCGTAGTATGCCAGATTTTAGGGGATTTCCAAGCCAAAATGGGTAACTTGCCAGATTATCTTTCCAAAGCCTTGGAATTATTGGAAGCTTTCGAGCATTACACCATATATCATATTCCTAGAGAGGAAAATACTAAAGCTGGTTCATTAGCCAAATACGCAAGCATGGGAAATGCATAGCTAATGGGGTTAGTTCTAGTGGAAGTCCTTTCCAGCCAGAGCACAAAGCAGACTGAAATGGATTGGATCATGGAAAAAACTGATGAGTCAAATTCATGGATGTCACCAATTAAAGAATACCTCGTAACTGGGGCACTCCCGGCTGAAGCCAAATTCTGAAGAAAGATTTTGCAAAAAGCTCCCTTATACCTTATTCAGGATGGATGGCTATAACAACCTGTATTTTAATAACATGTTAAGGTAAGAAATCATGGTATAATTAAATTTTAAAACAAGAATCAAGGGAAATGGGTTGCGCCATTGCGTTCGTCTTGAAATTCTGCTTGGAAACGAGTCCGAGTTTTCGAAAAAGAGTCCGTATGACTGAGCTATGACCTCTAGAAGTTTCACGAATTTTCAGAATCAAAAACAGCTCAGAAATTCGAATTCAAATTCGAATTCAAGACCCAGAAGCGTGCTGGGCGGGAAAATTCCCGCCCAGAGCCCAGGTCGACTAGGGGGTCGACCTGGGGGTCGACCTGACCAGACCAGGTCGACCATAGGGTCGACCTGGGGGTCGACCATAGGGTCGACCTAGGGGTCGATGTAACGACCTGCATTCTACGCATCGGAAGATCGTAGAATATTTATTTCTTTTTCTTAGTAAGTCGTATGGTCGTGTACTTTTGGGAAACGACTAGTAGGGTCATTTCCCATGTTCATGATTTTTGTCGATTTTTAGATGACCGTTTTGCCCCTATTTGAACTTGTTTTGACCATAACTTTTGACTGGAAAGGAATTTTAACCTGAAACCACTTCCATTGAATCCGGATGATGGTTTACAATTCCGTAGAGTGGTCATATTAGCCAAACGGACTCACCGTTTGGGGGATATGGCTGAAACAAGTTTCAGATGGTGAAAACCAGCTTAATTGGGCTTAACAGGGTGATTAACAGCTAGGCCCAAAGGGGAATTTCGGGATTAGGAGTTTAAAAGGGCTGTTAGGGTTTGGAGAATGCCTTTTTCTCATTTTTCAGCCGTCACTATTCATTCCTCTTAACCTAGCCATGGCCTCCACCCTCTAAATCTCTTCAAAACACCTCTTAATCACTTTCTAATTGAAGATTAGGCTTAGCAAACATCAAATCGAGGAGTATTAGCACGAGAACCGAGGTAGAGCTGCTGTGTAAGATTGGGAACAGCGCCAAATCAGAGAATATTTCAGTTTTGGGGTTTTAGTGGTGGCAAAGGTGAGTGATCAGCTTGCTTTTACACTAATTACGGTTAATTATGGGTAATTAGTGAAGATTAGCGAATTTATACAATAATAAATTCTGAAAAAATTCCTAAAATTCTATAATGATGTTTTATGGCTCTGATAAAAATTTGGGCTAATTTGGATAAGTTTTGCTAATTGTATGCATAATCACGGTTAAGAAGGATTAAGGGAAAAACATGGGTTTCTGGGTATGTTTGATCTAAAGTATTTCATGTAAATGATGTTTTAATGTTTTTGGTTGATTCTATATGTTGTTACTGCTGTTTGGAATGTTTTGTAATGTCATAGGAAGTTTAGAATGGTTGAAAACGCCGTCGTTCGGCGAAAATAGCTTGTTGGAAAAAGTTGCAGATTTTCAGAACTGGTTAGGAAGAACACCCGATCCGAACCGGATAGGAGGAGGAGATCCGATCCGAACCGGATAGGAGGAGGAGATCCGATCCGAACCGGATAGGAGGAGGAGATCCGATCCGAACCGGATATGAGGAGGAGATCCGAACCGAACCGGATAGGAGGAGGAGATCCGATCCGAACCGAATAGAAGGAGGAGATCCGAACCGAACCGGATAGGAGGAGACACCCGAACCGAACCGGATAGGAGGAGGAGATCCGATCCGAACCGAATAGAAGGAGGAGATCCGAACCGAACCGGATAGGAGGAGACACCCGAACCGAACCGGATAGGAGGAGGAGATCCGAACCGGATAGAGGAGGAGACCCGAACCGAACCGGATAGGAGGAGGATGCCCGAACCGAACCGAATAGGAGGAAGAGACCCGAACCGAACCGAAGAAGACCATAACCCGATATGCAAAGGTAGTCCAAATGGGAAGTTTGTACCAAGGATTCAGATGGGAATCAACGAGTTAACTTCATGATTGGGCTTTGTTGCGGGACGTGTGCTAAGGGGCTGTCGATGTCTGTAACTTTGGATCACTATGTATAGGGGGTACGTGAACGGATTCAGGGCCACAGTGGTCTAGGTACGACTAAAAGAGCTATAGACCAATGAAGTGGGGTCGTTTGTAAAGGTTTAGTCATGACTCCATGGGGTAAGCTTGGTGGTAGCAGTAGTTGTACAAGCCGAACTCCGTCACTACTTCGATGGGTCTAGTGGTTGAAAGCGGTATACATCGTATGCTTTATGCACTGAGTGAGAGATGTGAGGATGGTTGCCATGATTGAATTGTTTGCTATCACTATGACATGCACACCCCCACCCCCGTATTTCTTTACACCATATGTTGATGGCACCTTAGAGTATTGTACAGTATGTAGTGCTAACTCTTTGGTTGCAGGTCCAGGTTCAGGTATGGTTTAGTATACCTGTTATTGTTCTGTTTAGCTGCTTATCGCTCATACCAGACTTTTTGTCTGACCCAGAGTTTTATGTCTCTTCTTATTACTCTGGGTGCTCACACGAGCAGACTAGAGACAGGTTAGCTGGTGATGCACGGGTAGATGATCCGGAGACGAGAAGGAGGCTTCCACGTAATATATATATATATATATATATATATATAGTATTCTCCCTGTGTTGTTGAAGATCACTGCTTGGGCATTGGTGGTGCATCTTCCACTTTAGCTTTCTTTTGTTTAGAGACAGTAGATTTTGAAAAGTTGTAGTAAGCTGTATTTGGATTTCCGCTGCTCTGATGTTGACATTTATTATTAGTTATCAGCTTATGCACTGTCTCACCTGTTTTATGTCAAGTATGTTATTATTATATTTTATTCCATGCACTGTGAGACATTCTACAGGTTCCTTGATTAGTTCATTCTCTTCTTTCTTTTCTTATGACGACCGTTCCGTGCCAGTTGGACATGTGTACAGCGCACACTTGGAGGAAGTGTCGATTGGTGCGGGGCGGGCCGTCACACTTGGTATCAGAGCTCTAGGTTGCGTAGTTAACCTAGGGAAGTTATCAGGGAGAGATAATATACGTATACGAGAGAGCGTATTTGTGGTTATTTTGGTTTTCAAAAGCTATATATATATATATATACTATTAGTAGTATAAGAATGAAGTCGTACTGCACTAGCACCACTATGGAATCGTTAATCGTTTCCTTTTTCAGATTGACGATGAGCCGAGATACTAGAGGTGCTGGTAGGGGAGCCAATAATGGGAATGCTGCTGACATGAGGACGATGTTTACTGACCTCATGAGAGAGATGCTTAGAGATGTACGGAGGGCAGCTCCCAATGGTGGAAATGGTGGTGGTCCAATAGTGCAGGCGCCAAGAGTCGACTTCACCAAGCTGAAAAAGGATTATACTAGCCTTGGTGGGAAGTCGTTCCACGGAACGGAGTCGGCCACAGATGTTCAGGATTGGTTGGATAGTTGCGAACGTATCTTCGAGGATTTGGGTATCGAGGATGCGATGAAGAGAAAGCTAGCGTCCCGTCAGCTGCAAGGGCGGGCAATGAATTGGTGGAATGCTATAAAGGCAGCTACTCCCGAAGATCAGATTACTTGGGAGCAGTTTAAAGCTCGCTTTAGCGAGAAGTTCATTCCAGCTGCTCAGAAGTCAGTGCTGTTTAAGAAATTCTTGGAGCTCAAGCAGAATGGCAGAGCTGTCTCGGAGTACATTGCTGAATTTGACATTTTGTCAAAATATGGGTTATCTCTTATTGATACTGCCGAGAAAAAAAATGAGAAATTCATAACTGGTTTGGATCAGTACTTGGGGGAAAGACTTATTAACCACATCGATGAGACGTTTGAATCGATTGTGGGGAAAGCATTAAGATCAGAAAGTCTCTACCCTAAGCCGAAGACTGAGGTTGCATCCGTAGATGAGCCAAAGCCACAAGCAAGTGGTGGAGGCAAGGGTGGTTCCCAGAATAAAAGAAAGCAGAGTCAGACTAAGGATGGCCAGAAGAAAAAGAATAAGCAAGATGTTGAGTGCTTCAGCTGTGGTAAGAAGGGCCATTATGCTAGTAATTGTCGGGCCAAGCCAGCGGATAGGAAGTGCTTCAACTATGGCCAAATGGGACACCACAAGGACAAGTGTCCACTTCCCCCTAAAGAAAAGCAAATGGTGAAAGCATATGCTCTCAATGCTATTCCCTCTTCGTCGAATGCCCCAACTGCGGCGGAGAAGGGTAAGAATGTCGTCATTCAAGGTATGCTTTCTGTTTATGATGTTCCTGTTAGAGTTTTATTTGATACCGGAGCTTCCAGTTCTTTCATATCTAGTGACCTGGTAGATAGGTTGGGATTGGAGCCCGAGATTGTCGATAGGCCTTTAGTAGTGACGAACCCGATTGGTGGTTCGACTAGCCTTAGCATGATTTGTCGTAATGTGGTCCTATCGAGTCATGGATGCATGTTTGTTTGTGATTGCTTTGTTTTGGGCTTTACTGGGTTTGGCATTATTTTGGGAGTAGATTGGCTCCAAAGATACGGGGTGGTGGTAGACTGTGAGGGCTTTTTAGTGACAGCTAGAGCGGATGATGGGCGGAGGATAGTGTTTGGTGGTCTACCCAGTAAGGGGGTATTGGCTAGTTTTCTAAACTCCCTCGACATTCCGCATAGTGAGTTGTCAGGTTTTCCCGTGGTTGGCCAGTATCCGGATGTTTTCGAAGAAGTGACCGGACTTCCACCACACCGAGAGACTGAGTTTCGTATTGATTTGGTAAAGGATGCCAGGCCTATAGTGATGCCACTTCGTCGTATGGCACCAAGGGAGCAGCGAGAGCTCGAGGTACAAGTCAGCGATCTTTTGAAGAAGGGATTTATCAGAAGGAGTATTTCTGAATGGGGAGCACCAGTTGTGTTTGCTACCAAGGCGGATGGTACCCTTCGTTTGTGTGTAGACTACCGCGAGTTGAATAAAGTGACGAGGAAGAACAAGTATCCTCTACCGCGGATAGATGATTTGTTCGATCAGTTGAGTGGCGCGAGAGTGTTCTCCCAGTTGGATCTCGCGACAGGTTTTCATCAGCTTAGAGTGGAAGCTGAGAGTATAGCTAAAATGACATTTCGAACGCCGTCTGGATTTTATGAATGGTTGGTTATGCCATTTGGGCTGACTAATGCCCCGGCATATTTTGTGGATCTTATGAATAGGGTATTCAGAGATCAGTTGAATAAGTCTGTTCTTGTGTTCGTGGATGATATTTTGGTTTACTCAAGGAACGAGGAAGAACACAAGGAACATTTGAGGACAGTGATGGAGGTGTTGAGGAAACACCAATTGAAAGCAAAGTTTTCTAAGTGTCACTTCTGGAGGAAGGAAGTGAGATTCTTGGGCCATGTTGTTTCAGAAAATGGTATCGCCGTGGATCCTGCTAAGGTGGCTACGGTGCAAGATTGGTCTACGCCCAAGAGTGCAACAGACGTAAGAAGTTTCTTGGGATTAGCGGGATATTATCGTAAGTTTATCCAAGGCTTCTCCAAGATAGCAGCACCGTTGACTCAGTTGACAAAGAAGAATCAAGATTTTGTTTGGAACGAAAAGTGCGAGGATGCATTCAAGAGTCTAAAAGAAAAGTTGACAAGTGCACCAGTGTTAGTCATTCCCAAGGGGAGTGAAGAGATGACGGTATATACAGATGCTTGTGGTACCGGACTAGGTGCTGTGTTGATGCAGGGTGGTAGGGTTGTAGCTTATGCAAGCAGGCAACTGAAACCGCATGAGAAGAGGTATCCTATCCATGATTTGGAATTGGCAACGATCGTATTCGCATTGAAGATGTGGAGACATTATCTCTTGGGAGAAAGATTCGAGCTGTTTACTGATCATAAGTCGCTGAAGTATCTTTTCTCTCAAAAGGATTTGAATCTTCGTCAGCAGAGGTGGTTAGAGTTCTTAGCTTCATATGATTTCGACATAGCATATACACCGGGAAAGGGCAATGCGGTAGCCGATGCGTTGAGTCGAAGACATGCCAGTTTAGGGGCTATGTTCCTTGGATGGAAGCAACTGGAGTATATCGCGGGGTTTGATTTCAGACCAAAGTGCGAATTGGACCCAGAAATGTTAGCAAGTTTGACGATCAGACCCACTTTAATTGAGCGGATCGGCTCTAGTCAGAGGGACGATCCTAACCTATTGGAAATCATCTCCAAGTTAGAGATGGGTATCGATGAGGAGATGAGCAAGTATGGGCTTGATCATGATGGATGGCTTAGAAAAAATGGAAAGCTCGTTGTACCCAATGTCAATGGATTGAGAGATGAAGTGCTTAGAGAATGTCATCACTCAAAACTGACTATACACCCCGGTGGTAATAAGATGTATCGAGATATGAGACAGACTTACTACTGGGAAGGGATGAAAAGAGACGTTGGGGAGTTTATATCCAAATGCATGAATTGCCAGCTAGTTAAAGCCGAGCAAAAGAAGCCTAGTGGGTTGTTACAGCCATTAGAAATTCCTGAATGGAAATGGGAGCAAGTCTCAATGGATTTCATCGATGGTTTACCAAGGACTAGATCGGGACATGATAGCATTTGGGTGATTGTGGACCGATTAACCAAAAGTGCAAGATTTATACCAATCAGATCGACCAGAACGGCAGCTAAGTTAGCAGAATTGTATATGAAGTGGGTAGTGAGATTCCATGGAGTACCTAAAAGCATTGTGAGTGACCGAGACCCGTTGTTCACTAGTGGGTTTTGGAAGAGCTTACAAGAAGCTCTAGGGTCAGAGTTACATCTCAGTACCGCATATCATCCTCAGACCGACGGTCAGACGGAGAGGGTGAATCGTATTTTGGAAGATCTCTTGAGAGCATGTATATTGGATTTTGGTGGATCATGGGATGACCATTTGCATCTAGTAGAGTTTGCATATAATAATAGCTACCAATCCAGTATCGGTATGGCTCCGTTTGAAGCTTTGTACGGAAGACCATGCAACTCACCATCATGTTGGATAGAGACTGGCGAGAAGTTTATGCTTGGACCAGATGTGGTGAGGGAAACTTCAGATAAAATCAAGACCATTCAACAACGAATGAAGGCTGCCCAAGATAGGCAGAAGAGTTATGCCGATAAGAGGAGAAGAGACTTAAAATTCTCCGTTGGCGACTTGGTGTTTGTCAAGATTTCTCCGTTGAAGAGCGTAATACGATTTGGCAGGAGAGGAAAGTTGGCACCAAGATTCATTGGCCCATTCCCTGTTCTCGAATTAGTCGGGAATTTGGCATATAGAATTGACTTACCAGACAAGATGGCGGGAGTTCACAACGTATTTCATGTTTCCCAGTTAAGGAAGTTTGTGCACGACCCTAATGTGGCTATTTCACCTGATCAGTTGGATGATATCGAGGTTGAACCTGAGGCGGTTGGTAACCGTAGGCCTATGCGTATCGTTGGGAACGATACGAAGCAACTTCGAAGGAAGGCGGTGAAACTAGTCAAAGTCCAGTGGGGTGAGGATGAGAAAGACTGTACTTGGGAAACAGAGGAGGACATAAGGAAGAAGTATCCAGAACTCTTTGCCTGGTAAGATTTTATTAGCGATTTAGTTTTCCGCATGCTAGGTTATGTTTGTTTTGCTTGTTTTGCATGTTTGGTTGCTGTGAATGATTGTTAGGCATGCAGGATTCATTGTTTATTTCTTTGTTAAGGAATTTCGGGGGCGAAATTTCTTAAGGGGGGGAGAATGTAACGACCTGCATTCTACGCATCGGAAGATCATAGAATATTTATTTCTTTTTCTTAGTAAGTCGTATGGTCGTGTACTTTTGGGAAACGACTAGTAGGGTCATTTCCCATGTTCATGATTTTTGTCGATTTTTAAATGACCGTTTTGCCCCTATTTGAACTTGTTTTGACCATAACTTTTGACTGGAAAGGAATTTTGACCTGAAACCACTTCCATTGGATCTGGATGATGGTTTACAATTCTGTAGAGTGGTCATATTAGCCAAACGGACTCAACGTTTGGGAGATATGGCTGAAACAAGTTTCAGATGGTGAAAAACAACTTAATTGGGCTTAACAGGGTGATTAACAGCTAGGCCCAAAGGGGAATTTCGGGATTAGGAGTTTAAAAGGGCTGTTAGGGTTTGGAGAATACCTTTTTCTCATTTTTCAGCCGTCACTATTCATTCCTCTTAACCTAGCCATGGCCTCCACCCTCTAAATCTCTTCAAAACACCTCTTAATCACTTTCTAATTGAAGATTAGGCTTAGTAAACATCAAATCAAGGAGTATTAGCACGAGAACCGAGGTAGAGCTACTGTGTAAGATTGGGAACAGCGCCAAATCAGAGAATATTTCAGTTTTGGGGTTTTAGTGGTGGCAAAGGTGAGTGATTAGCTTGCTTTTACACTAATTACGGTTAATTATGGGTAATTAGTGAAGATTAGCAAATTTATACAATAATAAATTCTGGAAAAATTCCTAAAATTCTATAATGATGTTTTATGGCTCTGATAAAAATTTGGGCTAATTTGGATAAGTTTTGCTAATTGTATGCATAATCACGGTTAAGAAGGATTAAGGGGAAAACATGGGTTTCTGGGTATGTTTGATCTAAAGTATTTCATGTAAATGATGTTTTAATGTTTTTGGTTGATTCTATATGTTGTTACTGGTGTTTGGAATGTTTTGTAATGTCATAGGAAGTTTAGAATGGTTGAAAACGCCGTCGTTCGGCGAAAATAGCTTGCTGGAAAAAGTTGCAGATTTTCAGAACCGGTTAGGAAGAACACCCGATCCAAACCGGATAGGAGGAGGAGATCCGATCCGAACCGGATAGGAGGAGGAGATCCGATCCGAACCGGATAGGAGGAGGAGATCCGAACCGAACCGGATAGGAGGAGGAGATCCGATCCGAACCGAATAGAAGGAGGAGATCCGAACCGAACCGGATAGGAGGAGACACCCGAACCGAACCGGATAGGAGGAGGAGATCCGATCCGAACCGAATAGAAGGAGGAGATCCGAACCGAACCGAATAGGAGGAGACACCCGAACCGAACCGGATAGGAGGAGGAGATCCGAACCGAACCGGATAGAGGAGGAGACCCGAACCGAACCGGATAGGAGGAGGATGCCCGAACCGAACCGAATAGGAGGAAGAGACCCGAACCGAACCGAAGAAGACCATAACCCGAGATGCAAAGGTAGTCCAAATGGGAAGTTTGTACCAAGGATTCAGATGGGAATCAACGAGTTAACTTCATGATTGGGCTTTGCTGCGGGACGTGTGCTAAGGGGCTGTCGATGTCTGTAACTTTGGATCACTATGTATAGGGGGTACGTGAATGGATTCAGGGCCACAGTGGTCTAGGTATGACTAAAAGAGCTATAGACCAATGAAGTGGGGTCATTTGTAAAGGTTTAGTCATGACTCCATGGGGTAAGCTTGGTGGTAGCAGTAGTTGTACAAGCCGAACTCCGTCACTACTTCGATGGGTCTAGTGGTTGAAAGCGGTATACATCGTATGCTTTATGCACTGAGTGAGAGATGTGAGGATGGTTGCCATGATTGAATTGTTTGCTATCACTATGACATGCACACCCCCACCCCCGTATTTCTTTACACCATATGTTGATGGCACCTTAGAGTATTGTACAGTATGTAGTGCTAACTCTTTGGTTGCAGGTCCAGGTTCAGGTATGGTTTAGTATACCTGTTATTGTTCTGTTTAGCTGCTTATCGCTCATACCAGACTTTTTGTCTGACCCAGAGTTTTATGTCTCTTCTTATTACTCTGGGTGCTCACACGAGCAGACTAGAGACAGGTTAGCTGGTGATGCACGGGTAGATGATCCGGAGACGAGAAGGAGGCTTCCACGTAATATATATATATATATATATATATATATATATATAGTATTCTCCCTGTGTTGTTGAAGATCACTGCTTGGGCATTGGTGGTGCATCTTCCACTTTAGCTTTCTTTTGTTTAGAGACAGTAGATTTTGAAAAGTTGTAGTAAGCTGTATTTGGATTTCCGCTGCTCTGATGTTGACATTTATTATTAGTTATCAGCTTATGCACTATCTCACCTGTTTTATGTCAAGTATGTTATTATTATATTTTATTCCATGCGCTGTGAGACATTCTACAGGTTCCTTGATTAGTTCATTCTCTTCTTTCTTTTCTTAGGACGACCGTTCCGTGCCAGTTGGACATGTGTACATCGCACACTGGGAGGAAGTGTCGATTGGTGCGGGGCGGGCCGTCACAGTCGACCTGCCTCCCGAATCCACTTTTTGAACCAGATGCATCCTGATGTATTTGACCTCATTTTCTGTCCAGATTCATCTGCCTAATCCTATATAAACAGCCTCCTAGCCTCATTCTCTTTACACCATTCTTCTCTAACCTTATGCTACACAAACTCTTGATGATCATGGCTTCTTCTTCCTCTAAATTAAATTAAGATAAATTAAAATAAAACACGAAGACTAATTCTTGAAGACTACGGCTAGGAATTGCATATTGGAGATTTGCTTCTGCGATCAAATCAGAATTCATCGATTCAACAAATCAATGACTAGTTTCTAGATTCAACTTCTGCATCTCAATTTATTAGACCACGATCTGTAAGTTCTAGTTACTTTGAGATTTAAACTTGTTAAATTTAATATTGACATGGAATGAAATGAAATTGGACCTAAGCTTGATTATCTATTTAGATCTGTTCCTGTCTCTTCTTGAATCTATGATTTTGGGTTATTTCTTATCGATTGAATCATGTCCATTCATGTTGTTGGACCTAGTTTATTATTCAAACGCTAGATTGTAACATAAATTCTTGGATGTTGACTTGTGGGAATATTTCTATTTGGGGCTTATTCATGTTATAAATTGGAATTGGGCCTATGTATGATAATTGATTCACATCTATTCTAGTTTCCATCTTGGATCTTGACATTTGGGAATATTGCTATGAAACTAATTTGGGCCTATTCATGTTGTAAATCAAAACCTCTCATGTCCATAATATTGTCATGACTATGAGGTTGAATCAGTTATTATTCACAAGTTTGGGACTATTACCTTATGTCAACTTTTATCATGACTATCACCTTACTTTGCTAGACTTGAAATCCTAATGTTTGAGGCCGATATTCCATATGCCAGTAATGTTGTAATCATTTATCTCAAGTTATACCGTGCAAACTTGTAATCACTTTTGTCACCTTATGCTCGTCCTTTTTATGTTATTCCCTAATTAGATTTATTTGTAATTTGGATCGATTCGAGTTTACCTGCGATGGGAATAAGATTTGGGTAGATTAGGCAAAACATGAATTGGTTATGAACTTGAAAATTGAATGCTGTTATAACTTGAACCTGGATATGGACACGAACTTGACATTGACTTGACATGAAACTCGCCATGAAACTTGACACGAACTTGACATAAACTTGAACATGGACATGACACTTAGAATGAACTTGAAAATGGCCAACTCGAGGCTGGGTTGAGTTTGCAGTGTAATTCTGCCCGGAACCACCCGACAAATCCAGTAACTGCAAACAATAGGATCCAATGTGAGTAGTTAGTCATATCGCACTTAAAACCAGAGGTTAGACTGAGTTGTGGTGTAATTCTACCCGGAACCGCCCGGCATAACCAGTGACCACAACAACAGGTCTAATGTGAGAGGTTGGGGTGCATTAATTTATTTTAATGCCACATGATAGGGTTAAGTCATGAACCGCTTGAATATACTTAACCAATTTGACACGATGATTTGATAGGGTTAAGTCATTAACCTCTTGAATATACTTAACCAATTTGACACGATGATTTGGTAGGGTTAAGTCATGAACCGCTTGAATATACTCAACCAACTTGACACATGATTCGTAGGGCTAAGCAATGAACTTGAACGACAACACAAAGCCAATTTGACATGACACGTAGGCGGGTTAAGTCACAAACTCGAATGACAACACTTAACCAACTTGACATGCTAGACTGATGGGGTTAAGTCTCGAATTTAAATGACAACACTTAACCTACTGGACGGAAACCCTAGTTACGCGGTCCTTTTCAACAGTAACCCAGTAGATGTATCACGGTACCCTGGAACTAGGCAGGGTGGGGCACGATTACTAGGCTGATTGTAAGCGACCAGAACGACGGCTGAGTTGGTGCGCCATTGTAGGTTCAGGCAGACTATGGTCGTGCACGTAGTCCGGAGTTGAAAAAGTAGGCATTGGGCACCAGTAGGTTTACACTGTGCGTGCTTTATTCATGTCGGTGGTTGGCACCCTAGGGCTTGATACACCGTATGGTGGACCTAGCACAGGTAACTACATTCGTGATAGGGCTGTATGACACAGACACATGACGAGCTAGAACTTGTAGGGAGCCGATCGATTAATAGATCGTTTCGTGGGACCAAGTAATGGGTCATTTCATGATTTTGGGCAAGGGATCATTTCATAATTAATACATGACACGGGTTGGGTTACTAGTACAGGTTGTAAAGGCCCATTTCTGTTTCTGTTTCTGTTAGGGAGGTAAAAGCCCATTACTATTTCTATAAAGATCACCCTGCTTCTGTTTCCGTTTCTGTTTGGACATTAGAATAACACCTAATTCTGTTATACTAGTACTGGTGCAGAGAATGTTAAACATGCGATGCTATACATAGTTTATCTGGTTAGCATAGTTTATCTTGCTATACGTAGTTTATCTGGTTAGCATAGTTTATCTTGTTACTGTAGTTTATCTGGTTAGCATAGTTTATCTTGTTATCTTAGTTTAACTTGCTTATCTTGTCATCATCCTTATGTTTACTTTCAGTTTATACATGTCATGTTATCTTTACTTGTTTCTGTGGTGAAAGTCAATAGGACTTACCACTCTTTATGACTGACCCGTTTTCTTTCGCCTCTTTTTCTTCCGTTCCCCCCCTCCAGGTTCTTAGGGAGGAAACACTACTACTTAGTTTGGACTTCTTTCTGCTTCAAGATCATCATATATGGCTTGGACCTTTCTTGGCTAGGCTGCTTTACTGTTTTACTTGGGGAATGATTTATGACTATGGTTTTATGCTTCTTTACTATTGCAAGACAGATTTCGATGTAATGGATTTAATGGCATTTTGATGTAAAAGGCTTTAGACCTTTCTAGATTTTAAAGCAATGAAATTTGGTTCTTCTTCCGCTGTTTTATATGTTCTGTCTTGTAATGTTTCTGTGTATGTTTACCTAGATAATGCTCCACCAAAGCTAGTGCATTCCCTTTGTGAGTAACCCTAGCGGAGGTGGGGTGTTACATTTAGTATCAAAGCAGAAGGTTACCAGACTGGGCAAAAGTTTTTAAAACCTTTTGAAATTATTTTCAAAACCATTTACAAAGAAGCTTTTTTCAAGAAAAGTTTTATTTTTAAAGGCTATTCCCCAAAGGCCATTAGCATTATCCTTTGTTTCCTTGTTTGAATCCCTTTTCCATTCTTTCCTCCATCTGTAGTCACATTAGTTCCATCTGCGACTAATCTCATTTCAAGCTTTGTAGGGTTGCCGTGCGATGGAGGTAGTTCTCGAGAGTCCTATTAACATGTTAAATAAGAGGGGATAAGAGTGGTTAAGGCGAATGAGGCTCAGAACAAGAAGGTAGAAATGTTTCTGTAGGAAAGTCTAGTTTATCTTTCTATCTTGTTCGTACCCTTTTTGATTATGGTACATCGCATCCTTTTTATTTCTTCTTCGATAGTTGAGTCTCTACACCTTAGTACTAGCGTAGTAGAGGATCCCATTATTTTTTTCTTCTCAAATCCTGTTGGGGAATCGGCTCATTTATTCATGACTTGTTTGGATTTGAGAATGTCTATGCTAAGCGTTGAGTTTAGAAGAATTGCTTATGTTTTTGGGCTACGGGTCAATTCTAGGGATGGAATGGTTATCTAGTAATGGTTCCATTCTTGAGTATGAAAAGGGGGTAGTTAGATTCTTGACTTGCCATGGTAATACCCTCGAAGTCTAGTGTAACCCTTAGGATTCTACCATGCTTAGTTACCTAGAATCTTTTGATACATTTGTTGATCCCGAGTAGGGTTCGCCACTAAGGTGGATGGTTCATTTCGCTTATGCATGAGTTATAGGAAATCACCTTAGTAAGTACATTTGGCAACATGGTTAACATCTGTTTATTTGCAACCGATAATTCTTCTACGTGGAATACCCTATAGTGAGTAAACGAGATCCAAGATTCACTAGTGAATTTTGGAGAGCTTGCGTGAAACCATGAGTACGCAGTTATGTTTGAGCCGAGTATACTAGAAGGAGGATAAGGGAAAGTTGGACGAGAGGCAACAGTGAAATGAGTTCCAACTCATATTTTGGAAACAAGAATTAAGAAGCTACGAAATTATGAAGTTAAAGACGGACAAAGCACAATGGAGTTAAGCTCAAGGAAATGCGACTTAGAAGATTGAAGACTAGATACACGCATCATATCTCTTTTTAAGAGTATATCCTTGATCCCTCTTTTCCTGTAGAGCTTACTTGCATGCTATCGTTTATGTATATCCTCTCGGTCCTATTCTCAATCTTATTTCTGTTGCAAACCCCATAAGGATTATGACTCATCTGGTTGTGATTTGAGGGTGTCCGTTGGGTTGACTAAACTTTTTGGGCTTTATAGGATATGGGTTGGTTTTAGGAAGGGATCTCTTGCGACCTAAAAGGAGTTTATCATGCTTGGTTTCCTAGAATCATATATATTGGTTTTGGGCTGGTGTTTAGGGTAAAAGTTTTTCTTTACTTGCTTCTATCATTCGGCTATACCTTTAGGTAGGAACTAATGGATGTAAACATGCGTTTGAGACATATTATGGTTGATGGTTGCAAGTGGTTGCTAGTTGTTGCTCGTGGATGCATGAACACACATTAGGCACTAGATCGTCTCAGTCACATCTCATATTGCATATGCATGAATGTTTATACTTGTACATGGATGGAAACTTGATATGCTATCATTTGGATGTTGCATACGAATGAATGTTTGTGCACTCATGTAGAGATTATAAAGTATGTTAGGAATTTGCATACATGTTGGACTCATTACACTAACATATTTTGCATTAAGGAGGTCTACTGAATCAGTAACTGCCTGATCTTTTGCATTAGATAAGTACATATACACAAGGTTTCTGCATATATTCATACAACATTAGAAATCTTTTAAGGACAATGGTCGCTTGTGAGTGATGGTTGAGTAGATGAATGATGGATGGTAGGATACATTCTTCCCAACTTAGAGATTTCGGGGATGAAATCCTTTAAGGAGGGGAGAATGTAACAACCCGTATTTTAATAACATGTTAAGGTAAGAAATCATGGTATAATTAATTTTTAAAACAAGAATCAAGGGAAACAGGTTGCGCCATTGTGTTCATCTCGAAATTCTGTTTGGAAACGAGTCCGAGTTTTCGAAAATCGGAGTCCATATGACTGAGTTATGACCTCTAGAAGTTTCACGAATTTTCGGAATCAAAAACAGCTCAGAAATTCAAATTCAAATTCGAATTCAAGACCCAAAAGCGGGCTGGGCGGGAAAACTCCCGCCCAGAGCCCAGGTCGACCAGGGGGTCGACCTGACCAGACCAGGTCGACCAGGGGGTCGACCTGGGGGTCGACCTGGCCAGACCAGGTCGACCATAGGGTCGATTTGGGGGTCGACCTGCTCCCGAATCCACTTTTTGAACAAGATGCATCCTGATGTATTTGACCTCGTTTTCTGCCCAGATTCGTCTGCCTAATCCTATATAAACTGGCTCCTAGCCTCATTCTCTTTACACCATTCTTCTCTAACCTTATGCTGCTCAAACTCTTGATGACCATGGCTTCTTCTTCTTCCTCTAAATTAAATTAAGATAAATTAAAATAAAACACGAAGACTAATTCTTGAAGACTACGGCAAGGAATTGCATATATATTGGAGATTTGCTTCTGCGATCAAATCGGAATTCATCGATTCAACAAATCGACGACTAGTTTCTAGATTCAACTTCTGCATCTCAATTTCTTAGACCACGATCTGTAAGTTCAAGTTACTTTGAGATTTAAACTTTTAAATATAATATGGACATGGAATGAAATATAATTGGACCTAAGCTTGATTATCTATTTAGATCTGTTCTTGTCTCTTCTTGAATCTATGATTTTGGGTTATTTCTTATCGATTGAATCATGCCCATTCATGTTGTTGGACCTAGTTTATTATTCAAATGCTAGATTATAACATAAATTCTTGGATCTTAACTTGTGGGAATATTTCTATTTGGGGCCTATTCATGTTATAAATTGGAATTGGGCCTATGTATGATAATTGATTCACATCTATTCTAGTTTCCATCTTGGATGTTGACATTTGGGAATATTGCTATGAAACTAATTTGGGCCTATTCATGTTGTAAATCAAAACCTCTCATGTCCATAATATTGTCATGACTATGAGGTTGAATCAGTTATTATTCACAAGTTTGGGACTATTGCCTTATGTCAACTTTTATCATGACTATCACCTTATTTTGCTAGACTTGAAATCATAATGTTTGAGGCCGATATTCCATATGCCAGTAATGCTGTAATAATTTATCTCAAGTTATACCATGCTAAACTTGTAATCACTTTTGTCACCTTATGCCCGTCCTTTTTATGTTATTCCCTAATTAGATTTTTTTGTAATTTGGATTGATTCGAGTTTACGTGCGATGGGAATACGATTTGGGTAGATTAGGCAAAACATGAATTGGTTATGAACTTGAAAATTGAACGCTGTTATAACTTGAACCTGGATATGGACACGGACTTGACATCGACTTGACTTGAAACTCGCCATGAAACTTGACACGAACTTGACATGAAACTTGAACATGGACATGACACTTAGAATGAACTTGAAAATGGCCAACTCGAGATTGGGTTGAGTTTGCAGTGTAATTCTGCCCGGAACCACCCGACAAATCCAGTAACTGCAAACAATATGATCCAATGTGAGTAGTTGGTCATATCGCGCTTAAAACCCGAGGTTAGACTGAGTTGAGGTGTAATACTGCCCGAAACCGCCCGGCATAACCAGTGACCACAACAACAAGTCTAATGTGAGAGGTTGGGGTGAATTAATTTATTTTAATGCCACATGATAGGGTTAAGTCATGAACCGCTTGAATATACTTAACCAATTTGACACGATGATTTGATAGGGTTAAGTCATGAACCGCTTGAATATACTTAACCAATTTGACACGATGATTTGATAGGGTTAAGTCATGAACCGCTTGAATATACTTAACCAATTTGACACGATGATTTGGTAGGGTTAAGTCATGAACCGCTTGAATATACTCAACCAACTTGACACATGATTCGTAGGGCTAAGTCATGAACTTGAACGACAACACTTAGCCAATTTGACATGACATGTAGGCGGGTTAAGTCACGAACTTGAATGACAACACTTAACCAACTTGACATGCTAGACTAATGGGGTTAAGTCTCGAATTTAAATGACAACACTTAACCTACTGGGCGGAAACCCTAGTTACGCGGTCCTTTTCAGCAGTAACCCACTAGATGTATCACGGTACCGTGGAACTAGGCAGGGTGGGGCATGATTACTGGGCTGATTGTAAGCGACCAGAACGACGGCTGAGTTGGTGCGCCATTGTAGGTTCAGGCGGACTATGGTCGTGCACGTAGTCCGGAGTTGAAAAAGCAGGCATTAGGCACCAGTAGGTTTACACTGTGCGTGCTTGATTCGTGTCGGTGGTTGGAACCCTAGGGCTTGATACACCCTATGGTGGACCTAGCACAGGTAACTACATTTGTGATAGGGCCGCATGACACCGACACATGACGAGCCAGAACTTGTAGGGAGCCGATCGATTAACAGATCGTTTCATGGGACCAAGTAATGGGTCATTTCATGATATTGGGCCCGGGATCATTTCATAATTAATACATGACACGGGTTGGGTTACTAGTACAGGTGGTAAAAGCCCATTTCTGTTTCTGTTTCTGTTAGGGAGGTAAAAGCCCATTACTATTTCTGTAAAGATCACCCTGTTTCTGTTTTCGTTTCTGTTTGGACATTAGGATAACACCTAATTCTGTTATACTAGTACTGGTGCAGAGAATGTTAAACATGCGATGCTATACGTAGTTTATCCGGTTAGCATAGTTTATCTTGTTATACGTAATTTATCTGGTTAGCATAGTTTGTCTTGTTACCGTAGTTTATCTGGTTAGCATAGTTTATCTTGTTATCTTAGTTTAACTTGCCTATCTTGTCATCATCCTTATGTTTACTTTCAGTTTATACATGTCATGTTATCTTTACTTGTTTCTATGCTAAAAGTCACTAGGACTTACCAGTCTTTATGACTGACCCGTTTTCTTTCGTGTCGTTTTCTTCCGTTCCCCCCTCCCCCCAGGTTCTCAGGGAGGATACACTACTACTTAGTTAGGACTTCTTTCTGCTTCAAGATCATCATATATGGCTTGGACCTTTCTTCGCTATGGCTGCTTTACTGTTTTACTTGGGGAATGATTTATGACTATGGTTTTATGCTTCTTTACTATTGCAAGACAGATTTCGATGTAATGGATTTAATGGCATTTTGATGTAAAAGGCTTTAGACCTTTCTAGATTTTAAAGCAATGAAATTTGGTTCTTCTTCCGCTGTTTTATATGTTCTGTCTTGTAATATTTCTGTGTATGTTTACCTAGATAATACTCAACCAAAGCTAGTGCATTCCCTTTGTGAGTGACCCTAGCGGAGGTGGGGTGTTACAACGACTGTATAGACGGGGATTTTCTACACCTTTACTTCGTTGTGTTACAGAAGAGGAGTCTAAGGCAATCATGCCAGAATTACACGAAGGGGAATGCGGAGGACATGCCGGTGGACAAACTTTAGCCAAGAAAATCCTACGATATGGTTACTTCTGGCCAGACATCAATAAAGATTCCACGACCTACACTAAAAAATGTGACAGGTGCGAAAGATTTTCCAAGATCCCAAGGATGCCATCCACAACCACAACCCACATGGTCAGCCCATGGCCATTTGCTATCTGGGGCATTGACCTCATAGGATCCCTTCCCACTGCCAAATCCGGTTTTAAATACGCAATTGTTGTCATTGATTACTTTACAAAATGGGATGAAGCAGAACCATTAGCCACTATAATTTCGAAGAAAGTTATTAATCTTGTCTTGAAAAATATCATATGAAGGTTTGGGATACCACAAAAGATAATCACAGACAACGGGACCCAATTTGAAAGTGAAGAGTTCCAAAGCTTTTGCGACAAGTACAAAATCCAAAAATACTTTTTAGCAGTCGCTCATCCACAAGCGAATGGGTAGGTGGAAGTAATAAATAAAATCATCAAGACTACTATTAAGAAACGACTAGAGAAGGCTAAAGGTGGATGGGTAAATGAACTCCCGCTGGAATTATGGGCATATCACACCACGCACAAAACTGCAACAGGGCATACTCCCTTTTCTTTATCTTATTGCTCTGAAGCTATGATACCAGTAGAGTTGGAAGTCCCTACCCATAGAAGGATACACTTTGACCTCAAAGAAAACGAGAAGCTACAGCTCGAAGCCCTCAACCAACTTGAGGAAAGAAGAAAAGAAGCGGAACTCAGAGTAGCTGCACACCAAAGAATGGTCGCCAGGCACTTCAATTCAAAAGTCAAACATAGAACTTTTGAAGTTGGAGACCTCATTCTGAAAAAGATAATGACCAGTACTGTAGTCTTCGGACCCAATTGGGAAGGACCTTATGTTATAAGTCAGAAACTCCAGGATGGAACTTTCAAATTGGCCACCACAGATGGGAACCAGATTCCACGAGCATGGAATAGCGAGCATATTCGTTTTTATTTCTATAACTTGTTGTTCAAATACATAGAAAATGTTGTAAAGATTTATGAAATTTTTGCATTTTGAATGATGTACATAAAATGACTGAATATGGAGTTCTAATTACATGTACAGGTCACTTATTCACAGGCTCCTACTAAAAGTTGACTTTCTTGTGTAGGCAAATGAGCGACCAGGGGGCGCCAACTCGAGGAGTTCCGACTTTCATCAGGAAACACTGGATCTCTCAATACAGGACCAACAAAAAGCTTGGTACTAGATTAAAAGAGTCAATGTTGGAGTAAAAGCAACTCAAAAAGTCCCACGGTTAAAGTCACACGGATAATTTCGCTGAGCCCACCAAAGAAACACCTTCTTAGGTGCTGGACATGGGTTCTCCAACTTGAGGAGAAAAACTCAGTGAGGCAAACCAGTGTCTATTTCCTAGGGCAAGGCACAAAGTCAGAAAAACTGACATGTCCCGAAACAGAAAAATTGCCAATCCAAAAAAACGAGGGGCAACTTGTTAGGTGAAGGACGCGATTTTTATCCCTTCTGAGTCAAAGCTCGATAAGATGAATTAGTGTCCGCTCCTCGGGATGAAGCATAAAAATGGGGAAGGATTAAACATGCTGGAAGGACCAGCACAAAGCAGAAATCCTTGCCGAAAGGAGGTATCCATTCTTGTTCTTTGTTGTTAACCAAGTCAAACAAAGACAAGATTGGATTACAACATTGGAACCAAAGCCTTCCCATGGGGGCATGCATAAAAATGTATCACGAAAATACCCCAAACAAATAAACATGATATTTAATAAAAAAAATATAAATGGCTAAATTGCCAAAGTTAAAACAACGAAAAGCTTACCAGTCAAGAAAAATACTAAAAACTAGATGATCTCAGCCTAATAAGAACATACGAACGCCGCGCAATACGATATTAATGTGCGAACGCCCCGTAATACAATATTAACGTATGAACACCCCATAATACGATATTAACGCACGATCGCCGCGAATTTTTTTTAAAGATGTGTGCAATGTTACGCAGGGAAAAGAGACATGGCGTAGCAAAAACACGAAGAGCATCGTAAAACCAGCCAAACAACCATTCATCAGGATTGCAGAAGTGTCACGGATCAAACACAAGTCACAACAAGCATAATATCATGGGCGAGGATCGGCACCCGCTTACACTATCGGTCTTAAAAGTAGCAAAATAACCAAGGAGAAGGAGATTACAGATCTCTAATCTTCCTTGGCCTACCTACTTTCCTCTTGGTTGGAGCAGAACAAGATGGAGATCCATCAGCATGTGCAGAAACCACCGACTCAACATCCCCAGGGACGAAAGAAGCAACCATGCTATGTTTGGACCTGAGTGCTTGGATCATCTTAGCCTTATCATTTTCCATAATAGAGATACGCTCGAGATTGTCCTTGTGAAGTCTTTGTATATTGCAGGTCAATGTATGCCAGCCACTTTTCCACTTCGCAGAATGATTTTTCAACAAATCCATTTGTTTTCCAAATTGATACACAACAGTCTCGATACAGGCCAACATCTGACCTTTTGCGGCAGTCATGTCATAGGAGAAGTTCTGAGAGTCAGCCAGAGATATATCTACATTTGAAGGAACTCCCTGTAAACTCCACCCCCGAAACAACTAAGCAAACCCAGGACTGCAAGGCCCACGAGCATGGCGCGGTCTATTGATGATAGCTTGAAGCTCTATATAAGAGGGGCCGAAGGGAAAGTTTACAAACGGTTGACCAGCTGACTGAATCTCATCTATTGAGACACCCAAATTGAGGAAGGTTTCCTTTCAACGTCGTTCTGGAGATGGAACCATCCTGCAAACGGATCAGGGAATAACCGCAAGGTTCAAAGGAAGAATGAACATGAGTAAGAATCAACAAAAGAGCAGCAATAAAGAGAAATACGGAATTATTACCTTCCCAGTTGAGAAACCCTACTGAAGAAAAATGAGGGTAAAATTGAATTAGAAATAAGAAAATAAGGGAGATTAAGAGATATACAAAGCATTTCTTGCCACATCAGGCCAATACTCGAGTACTGAAATAGGTGTCCCATCAGAGTCCAATTGGCGTGTTCACTTCCCCATGATTCAGCTATTTGCAATAATGACAAAACAGTTCAATCGTCTCACCCAAAGGTGAATACGCCAATCAGCTGCGATGAAGCAATACTGATCCTTGCACGAACGACCCCTCAACAAGTCAGGACAAGCCTGCCAAACAATGTTGCGATCAGACGAGTCGAAGCCAGTAATTCCTTGCTAAAAAATCACAAATTTCGAGGGGCAAGTGTTAATCCCTTAAAAAACCCATGCGCACGTTGAGCAAAGGATGTGGAATGGACATCATCAGGGTCAATCGTGCATGATGTTGTCCAAGGTACTCAAACAACTCACGATGGATAGGATGTAACCACACAGAGCAAGACCTAAGTATCAAACCCAAAACAAATCAAACCGACCAATACGGCCGAAGAAGATGGCACGATATGGAAATGTGGCTCAATAGAGATAAGGATCATACATTATGTAAAGCCGCTCACAACAATGGAGCACGCTTGATCTAATATCAAATTTCGGTCGCACGCATCAAGACAGGAGTCAAGGTCGCACGTATATTTAACAACTGCTCATGAATTGCAACTCCTATCGCTCGGCATTCGAATCAGAAACCTATTGGTAGGCTGTATACCAACTCCTATAAAGAGCACATTCACATCTCAAAGTCGCAAGTCTCGGTCAGTCGCCTCTAGACTAATGAAGATCGTTGCTCGTTCGCTCAAATCAGACACAACCATATTAAGGAACTATGATCGGTCATTCCTTCATCTCGCCATCAAGCAAATCAGATACTACTCATCGAATGCTAGAAATGGACGCGACCGAAGAGCACCGACCAAAGTCACTCGCTTAACTACCCAAGACGCTCGCTCCATTGAGTCGCTCGCGCATGATAACTGAATGCAGATACAGACAGCTGGCTACAGATGATTGTAATTAATAGAATAAGCGATCCGTAGCCTGCATAAAGGGATTTCAGACCAATCCCAATGGGAGCTCACTTATAAATACATCATGGCTACCAAATAAAGGGTATCCAATCTTTGGAACCATGAAGTGCTGCTAAATTCTATCCTCAACTACTGATTCGGCCATGGCGTCAAGTACAATCTTGTGATCTAGGAAAATGAAGGCATCCTTCTTATCAATCATTCATCCATCCTTCTTCTCCTCAAATTCTACCATTCTCTTGTATATTACAAGATTGAAAAATATAAACGAGGGTATATTGAGTGAATATAGAGATGTATGAGAAGAGAGAATTGATGTATTTTGTAATCCGCATTATAAGATTGGAAATCACCTTCATAGTGGACGTATGCCTAATTAACGGCTGAACCTCTCTAAATCTCGTCTCTACTTTACTTATTTTCGCATTTTTCATTTTCAGTTGCTGATTAAACACGGTTCCACTTATTTCTTACCGTATTGGTGAAGTACAGTTTTAGTACCTTGAGTGTTTAGACCAATTTTGGTGTAAACAACTGGTGGATTTGATGAGCCTTTGCTAATTTTCTGTTGTTTGATTATTTTTGTTCTACAGAAATGATTAAACATAACATGGAAAGTCATCTGAGGTTTTTGACAAATTATTTGAACTTGTACGTTATAGAATCTTGGTAACCATATTAATGTGTTCTCAGTTCATAGAAATTAATACAATACCATCACTTTTACAATTGAATGCATTATAAGTTATAAAATCATTAAAGATAGCAAGAACCATTTGAGAAAACATTGTTAATTTTTGTGCTAAGTTAAAAAATAGGTTTTTTATTTCCTCTTTCAATTTTGTTAAATACTCCTGGAAATTTAGAAAAATAATATAAGTTGAGCTTACTATGTTTCTTTACTATCATGTAATAATTTAGGATTATAAAACAATAATTTGTTACCCTTTATGGGAAGCATAATTCCTGTTTTAAAATTAAGAAAATATCACATGTAGTCAAAATGCAAAGTAGGCAAACAAAATTGTGATAAGTAGATTGCTTGAGTAAAGTAGGCCCCTGAATTCCACCTTTTACACTAAAATTTGTCCTTATGGATAAAATTTTACCCCATTGTCCTTATGGAATAATTTTTTGATCATTTTGACCTTGAGGCTAAAAACCCCAATAAATATAGCAAAATAATGACAACCTCGTGTCTGAAATTGTAAATAAAATTAAATAATAAATATTCGTGTTTCATTACATATCATTCAATATTAGTGTATTTATTATTTGATTAGGAAACCATCTAAATGTTAAGAATAAATCTTAGTTTAATGATCAACGAAGATAATAAATTCCATTAAACGTATCTGATTTAGATTACTTGCAATAACATTTTAGATCTTTTTAGTGAAATTGTGCTAAGATATTCTCGCTTAACTCTCTCTCTCTCTCTTATGTAAAAAAAGGAGAAAAAAGAAGAAAAAAAAAAGGAGAAAAGAATATATATATAATAATCCAAGAGTATCCACCATTGCTAGTACATCTAGCGTTGGTGTGCAAACTTGCCAAGCTCTGTCCCAACTCCCGCGTAAGCCGTAATGCAGTGCGTTGGTTATAACTTGGTCTCATTTCATGAGTTGGAAGCCTAGGGATTACTGATCCTCACATAAGTCATATGAAGTGTAGGGGTGGTATACCTAGGTGTTTGTAGATTATAATAATGTAAATATTTTCCATAATAAAGAGAGACTAGGCACTTGAAATCCAAGCACTATCTTCACTTATTTGACCTAATTAACTTGTTAACCAAAATGAAATTGAGATGACATTTTATGATTGTTAATATTGATTATAGAACTCATTTCATATTTGCACTATGTTTCTACCAAAATAACTGGCCAAGCTGGAGGAGTTTGTGATGGTAACATGACTTTTATTTGAAGTTTTGATTGGTAACGGACTCAAATTTCATAGTGACAACCCAAACTTGTGTTAACTCATTCATGTCAAATTTAAAAGTAAATTACACATTTGTAAATATTCTTTTGAAAACTTGCATTCATCTTGTAAATATTTTGGAGTATTACATTTTGTAAATATTTTCTGTATTTAACATTTTCATTTTGTGGATAGTATCCACTGAAATTCTCAGGAGACAACACTTGTCTCGCTGGGGACACCGAGAAGTTTAACAGCTTATTGCATATGCTCAATGCAATCGTACTCCATACGGAAATGGATTTATCTTAGTTTTTTTACTTTATTCAAGGACTAATAAAAAGAGAAGTGTGAAGGTATTTGATGTGCACGTAAATATGCACATTTATTCATATATTTATTCTTGTTTTAGTTAAATAAATAACATATGTGGGCTATTTTTACATGTTTCAACAAAAAACCCAAAATTCTCAAATTATCATCCATCCATGTTCATATTGAGGCAAAATGGTCATTTGTGCGTATATTTATTTTTGATAACATTTACTTAATCATTTTTCATGTTGTTTTGTAGGAATTTAGCAACAAATACAAGTTGTTTAATGAGAGATATGCATGCTCAAAGAGGAAATCAATCAATGGAGAATTAATTCACATAGAAGATTAGTGGGGAACCCACCCACTCTCCCTCTTTCTTTAATGGAACAATTAGAGGCTAATATATTGGAAAGTGGAGAAAAAAGGCTTTATACCATTTTAATGAATCAATAGTAGCTAAAGACAAATGGAAGCTTCATAAAGGGGCATTTTTGGTAGCACGTTAAAAGTTGAATTACGGTTTTACTCATATATAAATACCCCCTTTATGTTGATGTAAAGAGTCTCTGGAAGTTAGTTAAGTTTAAAGGAAAAGCTCTCTTTTTCTTTCATGGCTTCTTAGCCATTTTCCTCTTATGTAACTTTCATTTTAATGCAATTTTATTTCTTGTTCATTTAATTCTTGTTATTTACTTTATGCATTTGCGTAGTTTAATTTTATAAAAGTAGTTTAGTTTTATTTTGTTGTTGTTAATTAGTTTTTTTCTTTTGTTTCGTTTATATTTATGTTGAAACTTACATATGTTGATTTGATAACACATATGAGTAGCTAAATTCCTACAATTTAGGGGTAATAAAGCTCTCTAATTTTATGTAAGTTCAACATTTGTATGATTTGTGATCTATATAATTTGTGCTTCATGGTAGTGGATTTTGATATAAGTTTATGCGAGTGGGTTTGATAGTTTATATTGCATATGAAAATAAGCTACTATTATTCAATATAAACACAATTTACATCATTATTTGCTAAGCGGTTATTGATTTTGAAATGAAAGTAAGAACAAAATTTGATGGTCTATAGGTCTAATTAATAGTTCATAGATCATACTTAAAATAATTTTTCCTTTTATTTCATTTTCATGAGAACAATGAGTGATTTAATTGTTGTGTTATAGTTTGATAGTTTATGTTATGTTAACGAATAACATAAATAAACTACACTTTTGATAAGTGCAACATTCACTTAATCTTAAAAATAGAGATCATAGATCATATGTTTGTTAATTTACATAAATATGAGAGAGAATTTACCTCTAAATTGCTCTCTAATCTCATATTTTATCCTCAATTTAGTTTCTAGTTTTCATCAGTTTTTGTTAAAACAATCCAAAGTTTGGTTTAATTTGATTGAGTAAGATTGAAATTATTTCTTTCCCTGCGGATCGCCCCGACTCACAACCGTGCTAACAATTGTACGTCGTGCGCTTGCGGTTTTATTACAATATTTTATTGACGGTTTTCTAATTCGATAGAAAAACCGTTTGACCCAAAATTCTCAAATTATCATGCATACATCTTCATAGTGAGACAAAATGGTTATTTGTGCATGTATTTATTTTTGATAACATTTACTTATTCATTTTTCATGTTGTTTTGTAGGAATTTGGCAACAAATACAAGTGGGATATTGAGAGATATGCATGCACAAAGAGGAAATCAATCAATGGAGAAGGAATTAATTCACATAGAAGATTAGTGAATGACCTCACCCATCTCCCTCCTTCTTTAATGGAACAATTAGAGGCTAATATATTGGCAAGTGGAGACAAAAAAAGCTTCATACAATTTTAATGAATCATTAGTAGCTAAAGAAAAATGGAAGCTTCATGAAGGGGCATTTTTGGTATCACGCTAAAAGTTGAATTAGGATTTTGTTCATGTATAAGTACCCCTTTTATGTTGATGTAAAGAGTCGCTGGAAGTTAGTCAAGTTTAAAGGAAAAGCTCTCTTTTTCTTTTTCATGGCTTCTTAGCCATTTCCCCCTTATGTAATTTTTATTTTAAATGCAATTTTATTTCTTGTTCATTTAATTCTTTTTATTAACTTTATGCATTAGTGTCGTTTAATTTTATGCAAGTAGTTTAATTTTATTTTGTTGTTGTTAATTAGTTTTTTTTCCTTTTTTTTTTGTTTTGTTTATGTTTGTGTTGAAACTTACATGTGTTGATTTAATAACACATATGAGTAGCTAAATCCCTACAATTTAAGGGTAACGAAGCTCTCTAATTTTATGTAAGTTCAACATTTGTATGATTTGTGATCTCTCTAATTTGTGCTTCATGGTGGTGGATTTTGATGTAAGTTTATACAAGTGGGTTTGATAGTTTATGTTGCATATGCAAATAAGCTATTCTTATTCAATATAAACACAATTTACATCAATATTTGCTAAGCGGTTATTGATTTTGAAATGAAAGTAAGAACAAAATTTGATGTTTTATAGTTCTAATTAATAGTTCATATATCATACTTAAAATAGATTTTCTCTTTGCTTTCATTATCTTGCGAACAATGAGTGATTTAATTGTTGTGTTATAGATTGATAGTTTATGTTATGTTAACTAATAACATAAATAAACTACACTTATAATACATGCAAAACGTATGTCACGTAATCTTAAAAATAGAGATCATAGGTCGTATGTTAGTTAATTTACTTAAATATGAGAGGAGATTTACCTCTAAATTGCTTTCTAATCTCATATTTATTTCTCAATTTAGTTTCTAGTTTTCATTAGTTTTTGCTAAAACATTCCAAAGTTTGGTTTAATTTGATTGAGTAAGACTGAAATTATTTCTTTCCCCCCGTACTAACAATTGTACGCCGTGCGCTTGCGGTTTTATTATTTATTTAACATGTAAAAATAACCTAATAATGTTATTTATTTAACTAAAACAAGAATAAATATGTGAATAAATGAAACACCCCTCCTCCGTTAAGGTCGCTCACAAAGGA
This sequence comes from Allium sativum, assembly GCA_030737875.1. NCBI lineage: Eukaryota > Viridiplantae > Streptophyta > Magnoliopsida > Asparagales > Amaryllidaceae > Allium > Allium sativum. The sequence continues at coordinate 69,100,009 of CM060925.1, read as the reverse complement.
AATGCCTTAACTTTGGTGGAGCGCTATAGGTAAAAGATGCAGATAAATTACAAGACAGACAAATAAAGCAGCGAAAAATAAAGTCATTTTATAAATAATGTGGTTCAGTCAAGCTTTTACAACAATTGTCTCAATCATACTTAAAGTTATACATAGAACTTCTGTCTTGATTTAAAAACTTCCAAATATAAAAGAAGCATAAAAATAACAATGATATTCCCCAATAAAGCATGAACCAGCCATAGCAGTGGAAGAGAGAGTCCAAAGCAATACATCGACTATCTTCGAACTTGGAAAGAAAAGTGAGCTAAGTTGTAACATTTCCTCCCTGTGAACCTGGGGGGGGGGGGGAGGGAACAGAAGAAAAGAGGCGAAACAAAACTAGGTCAGACATAAGTGTGGTAAGTCCAGTGACTTTCAGCATATAAACAGGCAAAAGCATCATGACATGAATAAACTGAATATAAGACAATACCGTGAGAACAAGGATAACAAGATAACATATGATTAGTATAGATATGATAAGGCAAGATAAACTGAATGCGCTTCTACTCTTTCTCTGCTTCGCAACTACGTTGTTATTCTGATTTTTATATCTCTGCACCACCTATCTAGTGTCTCAACTAGTAATCTGTATAGAATGATCATATTGTAATGTGATCCCAATCCCCGTGATTGTGGTAGCCTTTGTGTGTACATATAGTATGAGGGTCTTACCTCAACCAGCCTAATTGCCATGAAGATGTTTGATGTACCCTTACTACCCTATCGATCGGCTCCTTACTCGTATTAATTTTCCTTGTGTCTGTGTCAATCGGCCCTCTCGTGTGTGTAGATACCCTGTACTGGTCCCACCATAAGGTGTATCAGTCCCTGTGATAGCAACCCGACACGATTCAAGATGCACAGTGTATAACTACTAATACCCAGTGCCTGCTTTTTCCACTCAGGAATACGTGCACGCCCGTAATCTGTCGGAACCTACACTGACGTACCCCCCGCCGCTATTTTGACCGCTTATAATCAGCCAAGTAATCGTGCCCCACCCAGCCTAGTTCCAGGGTACCTCGATACATCTATGTGGGTTACTGCTGAAATGGGTCCCCGCTACTAAGGTTTCATACTAGTTAGGTTTGTGGCCCTAAATTTACTGATATTACCCACCAACCCGAAATGTACTTAACCCTCACACTGATTCAAACATGTTTACTTAATGGTTAAGTTTGTGGGCCTATATTTACTAATATTACCCAACAACCCGATATGTACTTAACCCTCCCATGCACACATTATGTCATATTGGTTAAGTGTTGCCCTTTCATGTTAACTTAATCCCATTCGTTCATCAAGTTGCATTGGTTAAGTGTTTCTTATTAACTTAAACCCCATGCGTTCATCACGTTGTATTGGTTAAGTGTCATCAATCAATTCAAGTTAACTTAACCCACCCACTTGTTGTGTTACATTGGTTAAGTGTTGTCTTCTTGTGTTAACTTAACCTTTCCACACATCTTGTTATATTGGTTAAGTGTTGCCCTCTTGTTTTAACTTAACCCTTACTCATTCATCATGTCATATTGGTTAAGTATTTCTTATTAACTTAACCCTTCTCATTCATCATGTTGTACTGGTTAACTTAACCCTGTTCACTTGTCTAATTAACATGTTATAACGGTTAAGTGTTCTAAATTTACTTAACCCCATCCTCTAGTCTAATTAACATGTTATAACGGTTAAGAGTTCTAAATTTACTTAACCCCATCCTCTTGTCTAATTAACATGTTATAACGGTTAAGTGTTCTAAATTTACTTAACCCCATCCTCTTGTCTATTTAACATGTTATAACGGTTAAGTGTTCTAAATTTACTTAACCCCATCCTCTTGTCTAATTAACATGTTATAACGGTTAAGTGTTGCCTTAGTTAACTTAACCCTACCATTCTTTTCATGTCTTGTTTATTAGCATTAATTGATTTATTAATGCACCAACCTCTCACATTAGATCTATGTTGTTGCAGTTACTGGATGTGCCAGGCGGTTCCGGGCAGTTTTACACCACAACTCAATCTAACCTCGGGTTTTTCTTGGGCATGATGCACTAACCTCTCATATTAGATAGGTGTTGTTGCGGTTACTAGATGTGTCGGGCGGTTCCGGGCAGTTTTACACCGCAACTCAATCTAACATCAAGTTAGGCATGTTTATCTTTTAGCATATTTACCATACATTTCCATGTTTAGATTTTATATGCTGATTATCCCAAATTCACAAAACTAGTCATGTTCCAATTCTCAAGTTATACCTCAACAAAACTAATTTCAAGTTAAGCCCCACAAATTCAAATTCAAGTTATTACTCAAAATAGGTTACATCTAATTTTCCCAAATTTGCAGTAATAGTCATGCCCCCAAAAATCACAATATAGCACATGCCCTAAGGTTTTAGACATATTGCACTGTACAAAATATTCTCCAAAAAACCCAATCATGAATCATAGTATAGACTATGCCAAATTATAGCCTTTAATTACAGTGCATGCTAATTACCTAAAATCCCAATTTAGGCGTGTTCACATTAACAGTTATCCCTATCTTGCTATAGGTTTACATGCCTAAGCCATATATTACTATACACAATAATTTTCTTCTTCCAAGTCATAAACTATCATATATAATAATACGCCCTAATTTTAGGTCTTAAACAACTACATGTACTATGCCTTACATGTTTACAGTTCAATCTACGCCCCAAACCCCAAGTCATATGTCCAATATACTTTATGCCTCAAATCTCAAGTCACATGTTTGATACACTTTATGTTTTGAATACAACATGGGTTATGTCCTCAAATCCGTTACAAATCGATTATGCCCGATTACACATAATTTAATACTTTTCTCAATTTTAGCGTTGGTCATGTCCAAATCATATATTATGCCCAATTTTTAGCGCTGGTCATGTTCAAGTCATATATTATGCCCAATTTTTATTTCCAATGTACTTTCATCTCTTATGAGATTTGGCTCAGGCTCGCAGTAGCCTGGCTATAAAAACAAAAAGGGAAGAAGGAAAGAAGAGACAAAGAATGGACATAATATTATCAATGAGATAGATCCAATGGATATAGAAAGACAGATAGAAATAGGCATAATCTCATATTCAGATTTATTACAATGTCAGAATCACAATTAACTTTTATTTCTGAAAGTAACATGAACTTACAAATTACAGAACGGTCTTGAATTTTGGGATCTGATTTGTGAATTTGATTAGCTATTCCTTTGACATAGACTATTTGTTCTCTAATTTAGATTTGATTTGAGGCTTCTAACTTGCTTTCTAGTTTGCCTTCTAGTTGGAGAAAAATGGCGGTTACTCTAGGTTGACCATGGACAGCATGGCTGCTCTTGGAACGAATTTTTGTGTGATTTAGGGTTGAGGGTTGCTTTTATAGAGGTTTAGACTTATGTGAGCTGTCAGATCAACCTAGGAGCAATCAGGACCATCCAGACAAGATAGATTTATCCAGAAACAGCCACGTATGCCCTAGTGACTTAGCAACAGGTCACAAATCGTCACTGTTTGGATCTGGGGGAGGGGGTCGACCCCTATAGAGGGGTCGACACCCCAGTCGACACCCCTCTTCGGGGGGTCGACACCTATGTTGACCCCCCCGGGAGAGTCGACCCTATGGACGGGAATTTTCCCGCCCAGCTGATTTGTGGGATTTTAGAAATTCGAACTGATTTTAATTATTATTTTAATTTCTGATTAAACTAGAAATCTTCTAAACTCCGTAACTTCTTTATACGTAGTCCGATTCACGCAAACTTGGACTCTATCTTAAGCAGAATTCCAAGACGAACGCAATGGCATAACCTGTTTCCCTTAATTCTCAATTTTAAAATTAAGTATTCTTTAATTCGTTACTTTAATAAACATAGAAAATTCTGGGTGTTACATTCTCCCCTCCTTAAAGGACTTCATCCCCGAAATCTCTAAGTTAAGAAGAATGCATATCCTATCATCTAACATCCATCTACTCAACCATCAATCACAGGCACCCATTGTCCTTAAAAAGATTTCTAATGCTTTTCATGAACATATGCATAGTGTGTTTATATGTCCATATCTAATGCAAAATCAGGCGGTCTACTAATTCAGTCGACCTACTAAATGCGAATTATGTCAGTGTCATGAGTCCCTCATGAATGCAATTATTCCTAATCGTACTTTACTACTTGAGTGCACAATCATTCATACAAATGCAACATCCGTATGATAACACATCAAATTTCAATCCATATATGTAAAAATTCACTCATGCATATGCAATATGGAAGTGACGGAGCCGATCTAGTGCCTAATGTGTATATATGCATCCACGAGCAACCACTAGCAAACACTTGCAACCATCAATCATAACATATTTCAAACACATGTTTACATCCATTGGCTTCTACCTAAGGATCGAGGATAGAACTGAGAGGATATACTTAAAAGGTAAAGACTACCAAATAAACTTTACAGAAAAAGAGAGATCAAGGATATACCCTCAAAAAGGGTATGATGCGCATATCTAGTCTTCAGTCTTCTAAGTCGCATTTTCTTGAGCTTCGCTTCATTGTGCTCTGACTGTCTTGACTTCACGATTGCGTAACTCCTTAATTTCTGTTTCCAAAATATGAGTTGGAACTCATTTCAATGTCGCCTCTCGTTTCACTTCTTCCTCTTCCAGTATGCTCGGCACTACAACTTTTACTGTGTCATGCTAACATTTCCTCAAAAGGTCTTCCAAAATCCTATTCACCCTTTTTGTCAAAGGATGATAAACATAACTGCGTACTCATGGGTTCTTGCAATGCATGTAGAAGAACTATCTCTTGAAAGTAAATAGATACTAACCGTTTTACCAAGTGTATATACTAAGATGATTAGAGGTCTCTCCTCCACTTAGCTTGTCCATCCTGTCACAAATCAAACCCCAAGGAAGGGTTAGATTTTTCTTTGTCAATCTATTAAGTGGGGCTGATACCTTTACAAAGTCCTTAATTTACTTCCTATACCAACTCGCTAATCCAAGAAAACTTCTTACTCCCATTGAATTCCTTGGGACCTTCTAATCTTGCACCGCAGCTGCTTTTGCGGTATCTATTGTTATCCCTTCCTTGGATATCACATGTCTTAGAAACCTTACTTTTTCTCTCCAAAAATGATATCTGGAGAACCTAGCCTTAAGCTGATGGGCTTGGAGGGTATCTGAGACTTCCCTTAGATGCAAAGCATGTTCTTCCTCACTCTTAGAGAAAACCAAAATATCATCTATGCACAAGCGAAGTGAACCATCTACCTTTGTAGCGAAAACAACTGGAGCACCGCATTTAGAAGTACTTCACCTTATGAACCCTTTCTCAAGTAACTCTTTTACTTGTTTATTGAGCCCTTCCTTTCCCTTGGATTCATGTGTCGTACAAGTAATGCAACTGGCTTTGCATTGTCAACTAGACATATGCGGAAGTCTATCTCGCGTTTTAGGGGATAAACCCCTAACCTAATCAAAAACATCTGTGTACTCATGGACTATTCTAACCGATCGCAAATCGTCGATAGATGCATCAAGTGATTCTAGGTAGCTAAGCCTAACTGATTCCTTAAGATCGCATGAAATCTCGAGGGCATTCCTGAAGCAATTCAAAAGTCTAACTACCCTCCTTTTGCAATTACTAGCTAACCAATCCATGCCTAGAATCAACTCATAGCCCATGAAACACAAAACATAAGCATTACACAGACTTAATAATTAACATAGTTATACTCAAATACTCACAAACCAAAGATAAATGAGCCGAACCACAAATCGGATTTGAGACAATAATGGGATCTTCTACTATACGAGTACTAAGGTGCAGAGACTCAACTATGGAAGCAGATATAAACGAATGTGAAGCGCTAAAATCAAAAAGAGTACTAACAGGATGATCAAAAAGAAAAACTAAACTTTACTATCTCTCTCTCTCTCTCAGGTACGCTGGCGGTGAAAGCATGCACTTGCCTTCCTGAAAATCATGTCCTTGTCCTCCGGGCAATCCTTGGTAAGATGCCCTGCCTCACCATGCTGAAAACAACCACTTGTCTTTTACTTCCTACAATTAAATGACCCGCTATACCGCAGAAAAGACACTTCCTCTTGTTGCGGGATCTATTATTTCTTCCGCCCTTCTTATATTCCAATCCCTTGTTTGTGATTCTTCCCCTTTGGCCTCTTTCTCTTTACCTTCTTTGTGAATCAAGTCTATATCTATGAGTTTCTCATCCGTGGGTTGTATTCCTTAGCCAAACCCCCTTATTCTCATCTTTGCCATCTTTGTGTAACTTGTTGACAAGTCTCTTGAAAACTGCCTCCATCGCACGGAAAACCCTACAAAGCTTGAAAGAAAATTAGCCGCAGGTGAAACTACTGCGGCTATATATGGAAGTTGGGCATTTCTTCGCCCTTTCACAGGTGTCGTAGTCTCATCAAGCCTACGGAACCATGCTGCGATGAGGTTACCTCCCAAAAAGCCAGGAGCCCTGGAGACTCAAGAAAGAAGGAAACAAGGATTCAAACAGAGGATCAAAAGATAGTGTATATGGCTTTGGGGAATATGCCTTTAAAACAAAACTTTTCTTTTAAAACTGTTTTGAAAATAATTTTTCAAATCTTTTATCTGATCCGGTAACCTTTAGCTCTGATACCAAGTGAAACACCCCACCTTTGTTAAGGTCACTCACAAAGGGAATGCCTTAACTTTGGTGGAGCGCTATTGGTAAAAGATGCAGATAAATTACAAGACAGACAAATAAAGCAGCGGAAAATAAAGTCATTTTATAAATAATGTGGTTTAGTCAAGCTTTTACAACAATTGTCTCAATCATACTTAAAAGTAATACATAGAACTTCTGTCTTGATATAAAAACTTCCAAATATAAAAGAAGCATAAAAATAACAATGATATTCCCCAATAAAGCATGAACTAGCCATCGCAGTGGAAGATAGAGTCCAAAGCAATACATCAACTATCTTCGAACTTGGAAAGAAAACTGAGCTAAGTGGTAATCTTTCCTCCCTATGAAACTGGGGGGGGGGGACGGTAGAAAAGAGGCGAAACAAAACTAGGTCAAACATAAGTCTGGTAAGTCCAGTGACTTTCAGCATATAAACAAGCAAAAGCATCATGACATGAATAAACTAAATATAAGACAATACCGTGAGAACAAGGATAACAAGATAACATACGATTAGTATAGATATGATAAGGCAAGATAAACTGAATGCGCTTCTACTCTTTCTCTGCTTCGCTACTATGTTGTTATTCTGATTTTTATATCTCTGCACCACCTAACTAGTAATATGCATAAAACGATCATATTGTAATGTGATCCCAATCCCCGCGATTGTGGTAGCCTTCAGGTGTACATCTAGTATGAGGGTCTTACCACAACAAGCCTAATTGCCATGAAGGTGTTAGATGTACCCTTACTACCCTATCGATCGGCTCCTTACTCGTATTAATTTTCCTTGTGTCTGTGTCAATCGCCCCTCTCTTGCGTGTAGATACCCTGTGCTGGTCTCACCATAAGGTGTATCAGCCCCTATGATAGCAACCCGACACAATTCAAGATGTAGAATGTATAATTACTGGTACCCAGTGCCTGATTTTCCACTTCGGAATGCGTGCACGCCCATAATCCGTCGGAACCTACACCGACGTACCCCCTGTCGCTATTTTTACCGCTTATAATCAGCCCAGTAATCGTACCCCACCCTGCCTAGTTTCAGGGTACCTCGATACATCTATGTTGGTTACTGCTGAAATGGGTCCCAGTTACTAGGGTTTCTTACTGGTTAAGTTTGTGGGCCTATATTTACTAATATTACCCACCAACCCGATATGTACTTAACCCTCACACTGATTCAAACATGTTTACTTAATGGTTAAGTTTGTGGGCCTATATTTACTAATATTACCCAACAACCCGATATGTACTTAACCCTCCCACACATTATGTCATATTGGTTAAGTGTTGTCCATTCATGTTAACTTAATCCCATTCGTTCATCAAGTTACATTGGCTAAGTGTTTCTTATTAACTTAACCCCCACGCGTTCATCACATTGTATTGGTTAAGTGTCATCAATCAATTCAAGTTAACTTAACCCACCCACTTGTCGTGTTACATTGGTTAAGTATTGCCTTCTTGTGTTAACTTAACTCTTCCACGCATCCTGTTATATTGGTTAAGTGTTGCCCTCTTGTTTTAACTTAACCCTTACCAATTCATCATGTCATATTGGTTAAGTGTTTCTTATTAACTTAACCCTACTCACTTGTCTAATTAACATGCTATAATGGTTAAGTGCTCTAAATTTACTTAACCCCATCCTCTTGTCTAATTAACATGTTATAACGGTTAAGTGTTCTAAATTTACTTAACCCTATCCTCTTGTCTAATTAACATGTTATAACGGTTAAGTGTTCTAAATTTACTTAACCCTGTCCTCTTGTCTAATTTACATGTTATAACAATTAAGTGTTCTAAATTTACTTAACCCCATCCTCTTGTCTAATTAACATGTTATAATGGTTAAGTGTTACCTTAGTTAACTTAACCCTACCATTCTTTTCATGTCTTGTTTATTAGCATTAGTTGATTTATTAATGCACCAACCTCTCACATTAGATCTATGTTGTTGTAGTTACTGGATGTGCTGGGCTGTTCCAGGCAGTTTTACACCACAACTCAATCTAACCTCGGGTTTTTCTTGGGCATGATGCACTAACCTCTCACATTAGAATGGTGTTTTTGCGGTTACTGGATGTGTCGGGCGGTTCCGGGCAGTTTTACACTACAACTCAATCTAACCTCGGGTTTGGGATGTTTATCTTTTAGCATATTTACCATACATTTCCATGTCTAGATTTTATATGCTAATTATCCCAAATTCACAAAACTATTATGTTCCAATTCTCAAGTTATACCTCAACAAAACTAGTTTCAAGTTAAGCCCCACAAATTAAAATTCAAGTTATTACTCAAAATAGGATACACCCAATTTTCCCAAATTTGCAATAATGGTCATGACCCCAAAAATCACAATATAGCACATGCTCTAAGGTTTTAGCCATATTGCACCGTATAAAATATTCTCCAAAAACCCCTAATCATGATTCACAGTATAGACTATGCCAAATTATAGTCTTTAATTACAGTGCATGCTAATTACCTAAAATCCCAATTTAGGCGTGCTCACATTAACAGTTATCCCTATCTTGCTATAGGTTTTCATGCCTAAGCCATATATCACTATACACAATAATTTACTTCTTCCAAGTCATAAACTATCATATATAATATGCCCCAATTTTAGGTCTTAAACCGCTGCATGTTCTGTGCCTTACATGTTTACAGTTCAATCTACGCCCCAAACCACAAGTCATATGTCCAATATACTTTATGCCTCAAATCTCAAGTCACATGTTTAATACATTTTATGATTTGAATACAACATGTGTTATGTCCTCAAATCCATTACAAATCAGTTATGCCCGATTATACATAATTTAATACTTTTCTCAATTTTAGCGTTGGTCATGTCCAAATCATATATTATGCCCAATCTTTAGCGCTGGTCATGTTCAAATCATATATTATGCCCAATTTTTATTTCCAACGCACGTTCATCTCTTATGAGGTTTGGCTCAGGCTCGCAGTAGCCTGGCTATAAAAACAAAAAGGGAAGAAGGAAAGAAGAGACAAAGAATGGACATAATATTATCAATGAGATAGATCCAATGGATATAGAAAGACAGATAGAAATAGGCGTAATCTCATATTCAGATTCATTACAATGTCAGAATCACAATTAACTTTTATTTCTGAAAGTAACATGAACTTACAAATTACAGAACGGTCTTGAATTCTAGGATCTGATTTCTGAATTTGATTAGCTATTCCTTTGACGTAGACTATTTGTTCTCTAATATAGATTTGATTTGAGGCTTCTAACTTGCTTTCTAGGTTGCCTTCTAGTTAGAGAAAAATGGCGGCTACTCTAGGTTGACCATGGACAGATAGCGGCTCTTGGAACGATTTTTTATGTGATTTATGGTTGTGGGTTAGGGTTGTTTTTATAGAGGTTTAGACTTATGTGAGCCGTCAGATCAACCTAGGAGCAATCAGGACCATCCAGACAAGATAGAGTTATCCAGAAACAGCCACGTATGCCCTAGTGACTCAGCAACATGTCACAAATCATCACCGTTTGGATATGTGGGAGGGGGTCGACCCCTATAGGGGGTTGACATCCTGCCCAATTGATTTGTGGGATTTTTGAAATTCGAACTGATTTTAATTATTATTTTAATTTCTGATTAAACTAGAAATCTTCTGAACTCCATAACTTCATCATATGGAGTCCGATTCATGCAAACTCGGACTCTATCTCAAGCAGAATTCCAAGACGAGTGCAATGGCATAACCCGTTTCCCTTAATTCTCACTTTTAAAATTAAGTATTCTTTAATTCGTTACTTTAATAAACATAGAAAATTCTGGGTGTTACAATAAATGTGCATATTTACGTGCACATTAAATACCCTCACACTTATCTTTTTATTCATCCTCGAATAAAGTAAAAAAAACTAAGATAAATTCATTTTCGTGTGGAGTACGATTGCGTTGAGCGTGTGCAACAAGCCGATAAATCTTTGGGTGTCCCCAGCGGGACGAGCGTTGTCTCGTGAGTGTTTTTAGCGGACACTACCCACAAAATCCAAATGTTAAACACAGAAAATATTTACAAAATATAAGATTTGAAGATATTTTCAAGATGAATGCAAATTTCAAAAAGAATATTTAAAATGGACAATTTACTTTTAAATTTGACATGATTGAGTTAACATAAGTTTAGGTCATCATTATGAAATTTTAGTCCGTTACCAATCAAAACTTTAAACAAAAGTCAGGTTACCATTACAAGCTCCTCCAGCTTGGCCAGTTATTTTGGTAGAAACATAGTGCAAATATGAAATGAGTTCCATAATCTATATTAACAATCGTAAAATGACATCTCAATTTCCTTTTGGTTAACAAGTTAGTTCAAATAAGTGAAGGTAGTGCTTGGATTTCAAGTGCTTACACTCACTTTATTATGAAAAATGTTTACATTATTATTATTTACAAACACCTAGGTATACCACTCCTACACTACATTACGACTTGCGTGAGGGTCGGGAATCCCTACGCTTCCAACTCATGAAATGAGACCAAGTTATAACCAACGCACTACATTACGGCTTACGTGGGAGTTGGGAGAGAGCTTGGCGAGTTTGCATACGAACGTTAGATGTACTAGCAATGTTGGATATCCTTGGATTATTATATATATATATATTCTTTTCTCTTTTTTTTCTTTTTTCTCCTTTTTTAACATAAGAGAGAGAGTTAAGCGAGAATATCTTAGCACAACTTCACTTATAAAATCTAAATTGTTACCGTAATAGTCTAAATCAACCATTCATTTAATTGGATTACAATTTAGAAAACATTTCATACTCATCACCTACAAATCTCTCTATGTACCAGTTACACTAAATTTGCTCATAATTCAAACTTTTCTTTCGTTATCCGTTAAGAGAAGTAAAATTCCAAGCATTTTAATCGTACGACCAAAATTTATGTTTACTTCATTATCCTATTTAAAAGTAAATTAAAATGATTTTTTTTAATTTTTTTTTTGGAATGAAAAATGAAAAGAAAAGTGAAATCTATGCAAAACCAAAAAAAATATGAAACTTCCCCCACACTTGATTTTGACTGTGTCCCCACAGGCAACCCAAGTGGAAGGAGAAAAGAGAAAAAAGGGGAAAGAAATTTTTTAAAATATGTCATATGTTTACAAGAAAGAAAAATATATTATTTACAGTATGTTAGAAAATATATTTACAAGAAGTAAATGAAACAGTCTTCTAAAGACCGATTAATTTCTCTTTTCAAGTATGAGAGACACTGTTTAAGCTTGAAAATCCAATTCGTATAAAATTCCGAAGTTGAATGTAGATTTGGAAAAACGAATGTCGTTTTATTAAAAATCGAACGAGTTGTTTTATTTTTGATGATTTTTGGGGTAGATTGAATAATGTGTTGAATTTCACGTTTATTTCCACCAAATTGAATTTCAAAATTATCAATGAAAAATTCTTTTGAATTATCGATTTCAAAATCTAAATGGTGATTCAAATCTACCTCTTCAAAATTCAACTCATTTTCGAAAAGTAAAAAAAAATCGTGTTTGTAATGACCCGGATTTTTGGCTATCTAATTTTGAACATTTAAAATTGTTTAAATGTTGTAATGGAAATATAAAATAATTTTTATATGGAATTTATTAATTAAACGAAGTTCGAACGTATAATTTATAATATAATTTTAAACGAGCTCATAACGTCGTGGTAATTCATAATTTAATGTTTTGAACTTCAATTGAATATACAGGAACCAATATAAGATGATTTCTTTGAAACAAGAAACGTTCAGATCTATTTTATTATATTTTTCTAACAGAAGAGAAAAATCGAGATTTCGTCTTATGGATTGTGAGTTATGTCCAAATCAAAATTTCAAATAGTCGCTATGGAATCATTTATAAATTATAATGATTTATTATATGTATAAATTGATTTTAAATAATTCGAACGTCATTTTATTTTGAAATATCAAGTTATAAATCCAACTATATTCATTTTGAAACCATATGATATCATATTTGGATATATACGATAATATTGATTATTCTTGAATTATTTTGGTATTAATTAACATTTTTAATCGATTTATTTAAGGCCTAAAAATAGCCTTTTTGCAAACGGCCTCCGTTTTTGACGAAACCCATACCATTGCGCCTAGAATATTTTTTTTAATTGTAAAATTTCTAGTTTCAAAGCAATTGAATTTATTTTATGAGCATGCGAAATTAAAACGTAAATCAATCCCTAAATTTAATATTCAAAATTTTGTTATATTTCAAAATGGACTTCAATTTGAATGAAATAAGTTTCGTTAGGACCAGAATGTGTAACTATAGCACGATGTAAATTTTCATCACAATTGGAATTCATATATAGTCACACAAAATTAGAACATCGAAATTGAAATAGCGATGGTATATTCTGAGAATATACTAGACATTTTCTATACATAATATTGCTAACTTCCTCTACATCATCAAACCCTTCAGAAAGTCTTTGCCCCATTTTCTTCAAGTCGCCTCCCCAAAACCGATATTTCCTTATTCATTTCTTTCATTAACCAAATTTTCAAAACTTTAAAAATCAAAATAAAATTTAAATCTTAATGAAATCATCTGGCTCTTGATCGGTTGAGCTTATTTTCTTCAGAACTTTGTTTTCATGTTACCTTTAACTGGTGCGGTTAGGGTCCATTGTGTTCCAATTTGCATGCAGCAGCTAGGGCAAGAGTTTGTCGCCGACTGGAGAGGTTCTGGGTTGAATGGTTACCACAGAGGTGCTTCTGGAGGCAAGGTGCCTCTGTTGGCGAAGCTTGGCCCTATTGCTATGCCTTGAGTTTGATGGTTAAACTCAGGTTTCGATGGTGAGGGTTGGTCGTACTGCCTTGGCGATGCTGCTCGAGAAGGGGTGGTTGTTGGCGAATTTCTTGGTGACGTGGTCTGATGTTTTTGTCGCTGCCTGTAGAGGGAAGCATGAGGATGGGTTATGGTAAAAGTAGGGGGAAGAGATTGTGGTATACGGAAATTTCGGATGTTTATTTCTAGAATAAGGAGTTAACGCTGGGTGGAAGGTTTATACTGCGTGGAGTAAGGAAGGAGAAAGCTTGATGCTGCTATCACGTATGGTTTGAATGGGCACAAAGAAGTGAGTTGGTGATTTAAATGGTGATTGATATCATAGGAAGTAAAACTATTTACAGTAAATGGTAGAGTTTTAATATGGAATGTAATAGTGATTTAAGTTCAAATTTTTATTATGAAATGAAGAAGAGGAGTGCGGGTGGTTGATTATACATAAACGGGATTTGTCTGGATTTCATGGGGTTCTGTTGCGTATTAATAACAGGAAGTTTGGGCATGACATTGTTTGGTGAAGCAGGTGGTGCGTGGGTTTAGTTTTGAATGAAAACAACAACAAAGGAAATAAAAAAGAAAAGGGCTGCAGTGAGTAAACATGAAGAAGGAATTATGTTTGTGCTGAGATTTTTCAAGAAGGGAGAAGCGATGTTAATATTGTTTATTGGTTTACTGTTTATAGTGGATGGAGTTTGTACATGTGGGATTCTAACACACTAACTCACGATAATCAGGAGGAGGAAAGGAGGAACCGAGAGAGGTGGGTGTTCAAAATTTGCCTGGAAGGAGGAAATTGAATTCGCAGTCTGAATGAAGGAGGGTTAGCACGTTATCCGGGCATTTATGCATTATTAATGCATTGATTAAGATGACTAGAAGTCCTTATTTGATGATGATGCCTGGGATATTTGATCATTGAGAAGGCCTGGGAATAAAGCATAGTGATTAGATGATTTGTTAATCATAGGCTCACTTGGCTAATCGAGTCTTTCCAAAATAATGGACGACAAAACTGGAATCTCGTGACTTAATCCTTGATTGAGCAGCGAAATTTTTATGTTAAGGTAAATATTAAAATAAGAATAAAAAAGTTAATAGTTAATGGTACTTAGATTATATAATATTCGTTAATTCTTATAAATTGTATAATTTGTTTGTTCATTATTAGAATTGGACGAAGCTGGGTCCGTTAGAATCATAACAATGAAGTCTACGTAGTAGAACTGATGTGGCTGGGAAGAGAGCTACTGAGATTTTGTGATAAATCAAATGCTTATTTGATTTTAAAACGAAACAAAAGCAGAATCGTCAACTGCAAAACCAATGTGAGTAAACTCACTAACTCTGATACGTTTATATTTTTATATAAACGAGTTTTAAATTTATTTATAGTAATTTTATATTGTGTGATGGTTGTTTGAATGAATGGTTGATAAAATTGGTTGAAATGGTTGATATAGTTATATCGTTGATGGATTATAAGTTATGTTTACTATGATATTTCAGATTTATGTGAAATTAATGTTGATCAACAGCTGTGGATGCAGGGAAACAGGTTGGGGGGATCCAACTGGATCCCTCAACATTTATATTATTGTTTATTGTTCACTGTGATATATACTGTGATTGATTATGCTGTGTTGAATTACCCTAACCTTAGAATTTTGGTATTTAATACCGAAATATATTGTTGAATGTAGAAAATTAATTGGAGATTTAAAAAGAAAATTAATTTCCAAAATTAGAAACTGGATTTCGAATAGATTTGAAAGTAGAAACTTGTTTAAATGGATAAAACAAGTTGTTAAATTTATAAACGGTATTTATGGATGAAGGGAAATAGTTATCATTGAATAATTAATATTTCGCTTGAAATTGATATTTTATTAGAAAATCGCTATAAGGTTTTAAAGGGAGATTTTAATTAGAAATATGTTTTTAATAGATAAATTGAGAATATTAAATTATGAACGACATTTTAAATTCAGTGAAATAGTTATAGTGGAACAAATTGAATTTATATAAAAAAAGTGAAAAAAAAAAGTTTTGAAACTGATATTTGAAATTGGATTTAAACTTAGTAGTTGTAAAAGAAATTGTGAACGAGATTATAAATATTTGGAATAAAAAAATGAGATAATCTATGGATAAATTTTAAATAGAAGTTATAGATGAAATTTGGATTTGAAATGATAAAATCAAATGGATTTGGTTGTATGTAAAAGAAATATATTCACGATTAAAGTGAATAATGGTTTAAAAGAAATATTTTTCAAATGAAATATCTCTAAAGGAAATTTAGATCTGAAATATGAACCCAAATTAGAAATTGACTAAAAAGGGAAATGGGTAATCGTTTTAAAAGAAAACGATGAGTTTTATTCCAAAATTCGGAATATAAAACAATGTGTGATAATATTGTGTAGACTGAGATGGTTATAAAGGAATTTGAAAATGATTTGGGAAGGATAAATTCAAAAGTGAATTTGGAATGTGAATTAACCTGAAATGGCAGATAAATTCCGAAGTTTCGGAATATAAATCGAATATAGATTATTTGAGAGAAAGTTATTTACTAGAATTCGATTTTATCGAACTTAGGGAAGTAGTTATTTTTACTTTCCATTTGAATCAAATTTAATTAGTTAATTATTTATTTATCTACTTATAAATTTATTCATTGAAATTAATAAATACAAGTTACATTTTTATAAACCAAATATTTGTAAACAGCGATTTTAACGCTACCATTAATTTTAATGTTTTATAAATCAAATATTTGGAAACAACGATTATAACGCTACCGTTATAATCAATGTTTTTCCGTAAAAGAAGTGGATTCTTAGATTGAATCTGAGAGTCGCGTAAGCAATGTTTTGTTTGAAGTTATGAGCTTTGACTATTTCAAAATTGAAAATGTTGTTCAATTAAATTCTGAGAGGTAATTATACCCCAACTTTATTGACTTCATGATTGATGGAGGAATGGTTAAGGTTCAATAGTGAAGATTGATTAGCAATATGATTAGTTATAAATGATTAACGGTTTGAGTTATAATAACGATGTTTTATAAGATCGCGTTAATTTAAACAATTTTTGAAATGTTTTCCCCAAATAAAATGATAGATATTTTACAGGCATAGAAAATAAATTGGTCAACGAGGAATTAAGAAATGGAAGATGGAAATATTTTCCGATATTAATAAGGTATATTTTCTGAATATAGGAAATAAGAATTCGTGAATATTTAGAAATGTTTTCTAACTGGAATAAGAGATATTTTTCTCGAATAAAGAAATTAGAATATCGGAAATGTTTTCCAAGGATCGAGAAAGACAATTGAATTTTGAAAAAATCTAGAAGAGGGGAAGATGGGAATTGGAAATGATAATATACTAAGGAATTAATTTAAAAAGGGGTCTGTGTTGTTTGTGCTTGATCGGTAGAATTTCCAATCGGAAATAGGACTATTAATTGTATGGATGTTTTCTTTGATAGTTAAATCACCAACTATCAAAGTTTTGATTTATTTTATTCCTCCGTTGTCAATATGGAGAGACCGGAATCAGATTTATTATCTGAAAACCACTCCGTATTGGAATAAGCGTTACCAATCAACTTATGCTGAAGAAAATTGAAGATGGAGTAAAGTGCAACACTACACCATATATGCTGATTAGGCTGTGTTTTTAGCCATATCTAAAGCTGTTGGGCACGATAAATAACCGTATCAATAAGTGGCATGTTAAATTATTAGATACGGCTTTAACCCGTATCTCAATGGATTAACATACGGCTATTAGCGGTATCTAAAGTGTATGTAGATACGGCTAAAAACCGTATCTTATACACACACACACACACACACACACACATATATATATATATAAGCATAAACTGCAGCACATATTATTTGTAACACAAAGCATATATAACACAGGATACACTAGTTCACAATTGTAACAATAAACAAAACATTTGTATGAAATATTTCATTGCATTACAATATATAATGATACATGCTATTTGATTACATTACAATAAATAAGTACACGCTGTTTCATTATACTAAAGAAGATACATAATGTTACATTACAATAAGCTCTGATAAATACCCGAACCGGCGTTGTGAGCTTGTTGAATCAATGCTTCCTTCAAGATGAACATCCACCAAAACATTGCATTCTATCCAAGACATGAAGGAACCCTTCAGGAAGATCAACACACTATTCTATCCAAGGCCCGATAATAAGTTAGCTTGGATAGCATATAGCATGTACACTACAAAGACCTGTAAAAAAGTGCAAACCGCATAGTTTAGGATAGGATATATGTCCACATTATTATTTTCATTAGTAGCTGAATATTGAAAGTCTACAACATTTTTACTTGTTCAGTCGAGACTGAGTCTCGATTAAAGACAGTTGTTATAGCCTAATTAAAGAGCAATATAGAGGATATGTCCATATTATTATAATACTCATTATTGTCACTTGGCTGCAATGTAGATATAACATTGCATTAGCAAGTTCTACAAGTGGTCGCCCTTAACCAGCCCTATTCACCCTTAACCAGCCCTATTCAGAGCTTCAAACATGGACTCATACTCTAGTTTTGACCTGATCTAAAATCGCTTCTGGTTACGACTTTGAGGCTAAAAGAATTAATGAATTCCGACTTGATATGAAAGAGTTATGGACACTCAAAAATGGACTCAGGCCATGTTTGCAGCAACAAAACGTGCACTTGCAAAATCTTGTGGATGAACTGATCTCGCTGCAAAGGTTATAGATATCAAACTAAGTATTTTGCACATAAATTTTCATGTATCTATACCATAACACATAAATTTTCATAGAAAAAGCGAGATATTACCTGAAGTTTAGATCAACAAACTCACATCCACGCTTATTAGCTTCATCCAAATGACGGAGGCTGCATGCTGCACACACATGTTATATTAATAGTCAGCTTCTATTTTTGCACGTAAGTTGACTAACAAAAATGATTTGTTGCATGAGCACAAAGCAACTTGGTTCAATGCAGCAAGTCGTAAATAGAAAAGCAGTTTTACGCCTTTACTCACACGCAGTGTGACACACATGACACCAAACAAATTGACTTAATCCCAACCTATAATTGCCATTCTATTTTCATTCATGCATCCATCACCGGCATTTCTACTCAATCACACTAATTTCCCAATATCAATTACCAGATACATGCAGCTCAGTCAACAGAACTAGTATGCTTTAGTTCTCAAATCAAATCATACACATGCACTTCAAATCAGTTATAAGGATCAGTGTACATGGTGCAATAATATACACAAATGAGCAGGGCAGCACAATCAAAAGTGTCTGAATTCAAGGTAGACAAATATAGCACAAGTAAATGATAGCAAATACACTGCCGCACTATAATACTAGGGATAATACCCAATTTAAACACAATAGCAGCATATTATACCTAATTTAAACCCAATTCGAATTCAAATTAAACCCAATTCATATTTAAATTTAACGGTGATCTAGTACTCACCTCCAGAGGCAACGAGAAGGATGGACAGCGGTGGACTGAGGCTTCGCCGGTCAGCTGAAGGCATCGCGAGATGATGATAACTCATGGACTGCGGTGGATCGATTATTGACAAAGGAAGTCGGTCGAGTACCAAAACCCTAATTTGGGTATTTGGTAGTCGCCATTGCAAAATAAAAAGAGCGATTATTTGGTCGAAAGTTTCGATAAGGCAAAACTCAATCATGCCTATGTACAGGTAGGGGGGAATTTGATACGAATTTCATACGGTCTAAAGCCGCATCAAATGAACTAATCTGGGACTTCGTTGATGGACGTTCAGATTAAGGGTGTTTGGGGTGGTACGGATCGCAAAACTTAGTTTGATACAGATTTGAGCACTGTCAAATTTGATACGGCTTATAGCCCAATTTTACGCCCGCATCCTGGTGTGCCAAATTGGCTGATATGGTGTAGTGCAAGGGTTGTTTTGTTAATCCTAAGTAGAAATTACCCAAGATGGAATAATGGAATGGTGCATTCGGTTTTTCCATTCCCAGGACAACGTAAATGGAAGGATCTGATGATGTGGCATTCAAAGTAAATGATGGAAATATGTTCTGAAAGATAATCGTGACCTCAAGCCTCATCAATTGGAAAATGACAGAAATCGGGCAGGTAGCATGGCCATGTGGGTCATTCCCATTAGGGGTATTATCACCTGATCTAGAGAAATTTCAATTACTTTTTATTCTATTCGCTGTTGTATGCTTTCGGTAACGGTTGTTGATCACAACCGTTGGTGATAATATGCTCGGTACACTCAAGTTAAATGAGTGGTTAGCCATGTGTGGGCCGGGTTGCAAGACGTTCTTGTTGAACTTAGTGTACTCCCCACTAGAGATACACTATCAGAAGGTGGTTCCATACCTTGTGATGTTGGAAATCCAATCTCCAATAAGCGCCCTGCAGTTTTTGATTTAATATTATATATGTAGCGTGAAATGCAAGCGTTCCACTAGATTTCTATTGATTTGATTTAGACACTATTGTAATATCACTGGATTTGATATCAAAAATATTTTTGGTCATCGTAAGGTAAAAACCATTCGTGTATATGTGTGGATCTGTCTTACGATTATCATTTCTTTCGAAAGGATTTTGAAAGTTAAACAAATGGTTGGATTTACTCACACCAGTCCCATGACTGACCCAGAGTTTATTTTGTTTGTTTTCCCTAAACTCTTGGGTGCCCAAATTTGTACAGGCAGTCAAGTAGTTGGGATTTTACAAATTCACTTAGAGGTGTTTGAAGCAGGAGGCTTCACCGGTTGGCTATAGACTATCATATTTTCTGCGGTGTATTATGTTTGTATCTGGAAACAGGTGTTTATAACTATTCCAGAAATAGCTGTTGTGCTCTGATGATGGTACATATATAAAGTTACTGAATTGTATTCCAAAGTTTATGTTTCTAATATATTTTATTCATTCCGCTGTGAGTTTGTGATCATCTTTTTCTTCTATTCTAATGTTTCTTTCTTTCTATTTCTCATTCTCTAACTTCTTTCTAATAATGGTTCGTATTTCTGTGCAATTTGGGTTGGACGTGTGGTGTTATTAGTCAACTCAAAGAGTATGGAAATTCGGGCCATTACAGTATTTATCAAATTAGTCTTCCTTTGGTGAATTATCAACAATTTCAGTGCATGTATCATTTTCATAATCCAAAGTTTTTGTTTGAAGTTCGTTATTTTCGAAAAAAGGAAGATTAAATTCAAAATTTGTTCCGCCCTCTCAAAAGAATTGAAATCCAACTCAATTACTAAATTATTAACAACTTCGTTAATATCATCATTTTCAATTTCAAAAGTTGTTACTTCAAAATCATCGATTATGGTAAAAGGTAGATTAATTTTCGAATCGTCACACATTTGGATTTGATTTTGTTTCTCACGAAACATCAAGTAGTTTTCATACAACAAATCCGCATAGTTATCTTCATTCATTTGCTCAACAAAATCAAATTTATAATTATTTACATGAGATTTGTTAATTTGAAATTATTGAGAACAAAAGTTTTTATTTGCATCGCAAATGAAATTATTCCCAATGCCAAAATCATTAAAAAGGTGGTTCACATTTTCATTTTGATTTTGAAATTCATTTTGGAATTCGAAATTGAATCGGCAAGGGTTATAATCCAAATCATTTGAATTTGGAACTGAATTTGAATTTTGATTAATTTGAAAACTTTGACTTCAATTATTGCACAAGTTCGAAATATACAATTCATTAATTCATTGAATTTCAAGTAAAGATTCAATACTTATTTCCAAACTTGAGGGTTGATTGTTGTTTTGAAATTTTTGTGGTGCAAAATCAGGATTATTTTGAAATTTTTGAAAAATTCATGGTGTAAAATCCAAATTGTTGTACAATAGTTGTTATTAAAATATCCATATGAATTTGGTGTTAAATTATATGGATTATATTTATTTACACAACTATCATAAAATCCGTGCGCATAAGGAAATTGAGACATTTTTCAGAGAATGGTATGTTTTTTTATAAGAGAAAAGGAAATAAATACTCATAAAAGGGAAAGGTTTTTTTTTATATTTCAGTTTTTTTCATATATGTATGCATGAACCTAATGCAACTATATGAATGGAAATTATTTATTTAAATTTTTCTAAAATTATATAATGACGGTTAGATTAATTTTAACAAAAGATTTCTCAGTCAGTTAACGGACATGAGTTATCGGTGCACCAGGAACCACCCTAGCAATGCAGCTGAAGGTTTAAGTAACTTCAGAGGAACAACTGCTATAATATTTACGAATCACCTTAATATTTATAAACTATTATTACTCTGTCGTAGTCTAGACACCGAGAAATAATTCGTTAGAAATAAACCAATTTGTCAAAATATAATTATGTCCTTAGAAAATAAAAACAAAAATAAGGTGAATGCAAAACAAAAATTAAACGTGAATTACAATGCAACTGAGAATGAATTTTTGTTTTGTTTTTGGATTTATTTATGCAATTGCAAGCAAAAAATAATGCAATATAAATTTAAAAAAAAATTGAACACATTACCAGAGCATGCAGATTTTTGGCAATTTTTTTATTAGCGGTAATCTTTTTTTAAAGCAAGCGAAGCGAAATGTTCTTAGCAAAGCAAGCAATTTTCTTCCATTGAATTCTGCGAACCTGAAAAGAAATGGAAAAGAGCACAATACACCTTTTTATTAAGAACAAAAGAAAAGGCAAACCAGACTAAAATCTGTACACATCAAATGAAAAACAAAGATGCAAAAATAAATGCACAAAGAATGCAATAGGAATAGTGCAAGTAAAATAAAAATGCAATGCAATGCAACTTCCCTTTTTATTTAACATGAAGACTAAAAATGCAACACACACAAATAACATGAAATCAAACACAAAAACAAAAGTGAAACAAAACACAAAACAAGTATGAACAAAAGGAGAACAAACAAAACAAAAAATTAAACAAAACAAACACGCAACTCTTTTATTTCATTTTATTTAAAGAGACACAACAACAAAAATCAACTCGAAGAATAAAATCAAAATTAATTATTAACATAGAAACAAAAGAGAAATAAACACAAAATCTATGAACAAGAAGACATTTTTTTAAGAGAGGAACAATCAAACAAGAAAGTTAATTCGAAGAATAAAATCAAAATTAAATTCTTTCCCGGCAACGGCGCTAAAAACTTGTTCGACAACGGTATTTCTACCGAATTAGAAAACCGTCGCACAAAATATTGTAATAAAACCGCAAGCGCACGGCGTACAATTGTTAGTACGGGGGTGAGCACAGGTCGACCCGCATGAAAAGATATAATTTCAATCTTACTCAATCAAATTAAACCAAATTTTGGAATGTCTTAACAAAAATTAATAAAAACTAGAAACTAAATTAAGAATTGAATATGAGAATAGAGAGCAATTTAGTGGTAAATTCTCTCTCATATTTATGTAAATTAACAAACATATGATCTATGATCTCTATTTTTAAGATTAAGTGACATAAATGTTGCACTTATCATGAGCGTAGTTTATTTATGTTATTAGTTAACGTCACATTAAGTATTAAACTATAACACAACAATTAAACCACTCATTGTTCTCATGAAAATGAAAGCAAAAAAAATTATTTTAAGTATGATCTATGAACTATTAAGTAGAACTGTAGACCATCAAATTTTGTTCTTACTTTCATTTCAAAATCAATAATTGCTTAGCAAATATTGATGTAAATTGTGTTATATTGAATAAGAATAGCTTATTTTCATATGCAACATAAACTATCAAACCCACTTGTATAAACTTACATCAAAATCTACTACCATGAAGCACAAATTTGAGAGATCACAAATCATACAAATGTTAAACTTACATAAAATTAAAGAGCTTTATTACCCCAAAATTGTAGTGATTTACTACTCATATGTGTTATCAAATCAACACATGTAAGTTTCAACATAAATATAAACAAAACAAACGAAAGAGCGAAAACTAATTAACAACAACAAAATAAAACAAAACTACTTGTATAAAATTAAACTACATTAATGCATAAAGTAAATAAAAATAATTAAATGAACAAGAAATAAAATTGCATTTAAAATGAAAATTACATAAGAGGGAAATGGCTAAGAAGCCATGAAAGAAAAGGAGAGCTTTTCCTCTAAACTTGACTAACTTCCATCGAGTCTTTACATCAACATAAAGGAGGTATTTATACATGAGTAAAACCCTAATTTTACTATTAGTGTGCTACCAAAAATGCCCCTTCATGACGCTTCCATTTGTCCTTAGCTACTAATGATTCATTAAAATTATATGAAGCCTTTTTTGTCTCCACTTGCCAATATATTAGCCTCTAATTGTTCCATTAATGGAAGAGCAAGAGTGAATTGGGTCCTCCACTAATCTTCTATGTGAATTAATTCCTTCTCCATTGAATTATTTTCTCTTTGTGCATGCATATCTCTCATTAAACCACTTGTTTTTGTAGCCAAATTCCTACAAAACAACATAAAAAATGAACAAGTAAATGTTATCAAAAATAAATACAAGCACAAATGACCATTTTTCTTCAATATGGAGATGTATGCACAATATTTAGAGAATTTTTGGTTCTTTGTTAAAACATGTAAAAATAGCCCACTTATGTTATTTATTTAACTAAAACAAGAATAAATATGTGAATATATATTCATATTAACATGCACATTTGTGACGACCGCCCATAACCCCTGCACTAAACAAGAGGAATAATGCGCTGAAAGGTGAGCCAAGCAGCTATGGACGATCATCAAGGTAAGTCAATCGCGGAACCTATCACAGCGCAAGTATAAAATATAATAGAACATATACAACAGGTAGTCATATTGAAGCTGAAAACACTGAACTTCCATAACAACAAGAAAGTAGTACCCATACAATGTGGATAACAACAATAGTGTGTGTACAATTTGCCTCACTACAGCATTCAGAAAAGATAGCAAATAGCAGACCAGGTAAGGAGCGACTGACCCCAAAATGAGACCGACCAATCTCCTTACTTACTCCCCAAGACATGATTTTGGCCCGACCGACCTACACATGACCGACCCAAAACCTGCAAATTGCAATTCAACTCCGATTTCGACCAAAACTTCACCAAACGATAGATTCGACGAAACCAACTCGTCCAAATCATCAAATATGACCACAAACATGATATGAGTTCACTAACAACATGAAAACGTCGATTTTCACCAAAATTATGCAAATTACTCCAAAATTCAGATGAATGATCATGTGAAAAAAATTATAGATCCAACTTGCATAAACATATGAAATAGCATAAGAATTGACGGTTTAAACTTGCTAAATTTGATCCTAAGGTGATTCATATGAAAATGGACTTACCAATGTGTAGATCTAAAGAAAATGACTTAAATTTGATGAAAAATATGATCAAACACTCATACACTTGATTGAATCCATGTGAGAGATGTAAACCAGTAATCAATTTTCCAAAACAAATCAAAATTGGTGAATTATGAATCTAGACAATGGAGATCTTCCTTCAATCCACTCGATTTGGTGAATTCACTCTTGAAACGATTTAGATCTAGCCTTCAATGGTGTAGATCTTCGATTTCCTAAACTTAGATCTTGATTTTAATGATGTAAAGGTGTTAAATGAAGGAGGAACGTAGGCCACCTAATGAGAGAATAGAGAAACTAAAACCATTTCTCATATCCCCTACCCCCTATTTATAGTTTCCACCAAACCACTAATGAGCCTCCACAAATCAGCCTATAAAGGCTTCAAAATCCTGAATTGCCAACTGAAAAACTGTAAAATAGCGATTCCTCCCAAACCGCTGAGCCAAATCCTTAATGTAACCGCTCTGTGGAAAGGCAATCATCATTTCCATTCTAACGGCACAGGTCTCACCCTCTTATTCGACCTGAGTCAAAAGTTATGCCCTATACAATACTGATAGGGGCAAAATGGTCACAAACAAAATTGGTAAAAATTATGGACATGTCCTACATCCCCATAAGTAACATATTAAAATATGATAATGATCCAACCCTTAGGGAATAAAATAAAAATATTTTACGATTCTTCGATACGGAAAATGCGGTTTGTTACATTCTCACCACCTTGAGCATTTCACCCCTGAAATTACAAGAAAACACATGCAACCACAACAATTCCACATGCCTATCATCCATGAGAAGCCAATTCATCCAAACTAGCAACCATCAAGCCATGCATCCATAGCCTTATCCTAGCACGCAGAATTCTATCAAACAACAACAAGATATAATGATACAACGATGATACGATATCAAATGGTCCTAGCAACTAAGAGTTTTAGATGAGTCGCCTTCGTTCTCTCTTCCGTCTCGCACGTTCAAGCATTGCTTTCCTCATTCTATTGTACCTAGACTAGCTTAACAGTCTTCCTCCTAAGTTGTTTCATGTCATTTGCCACAACACGAAGCGGCTTACGAGGTCTCGCAACTTCGGTCTCTACCTCTAGTTCTTTGTACTGCTCTGGAGTTATCACCACATTCGAATCATGCACGAACTTCCATAGAAACGACACATGGAACACACTATGCATACTCAACATCTTCTCAGATAACTCCAATCTATATGCGAGCTTTTCAATTCGCTCGATTATCGGAAATGGTCCAACAAACCTTGGAGATAACTTTCCCTTACTTCTGAATCGAACTACATGCTTCAGTGGACAAATCTTCACGAAAACCATGTCACCAACATCAAATACCAAATCCTTTTTACGCTTATTGGCATAACTCTTTTGACGATCTTGGGCGGCCTTCATTCGGTGCCGAACAATCTCGATAAAATCCAAGGTTTCTGTAATCATCTCAGGCCCAAGTATCAACTTATCTCCAGTCTCTAACCAACTAGCTGGAGAATTGCACGGCCTCCTATACAACGCCTTGTATGGTGCCATCCCAATGCCCGACTGGTAGTTTTTGTTATAAGCAAACTCAACCAAATGTAGATGGTCTTCCCATGATCCTCCAAAGTCTAACACACAAGCCCTCGGGAGATCTTCCAAAACTCGATTAACCCTTTCGGTCTGACCGTCAGTTTGGGGGATGATAAGCCGTACTCAAGCACAACTCGTTCCCAAAGATTCTTGCAAACTCTTCCAAAATCCACTCATAAATAATGGATCTCTGTCACTCACAATACTCTTTGGGACACCATGGAATCAAACTATCCATTTCACATAAAGTTCAGCCAATTTCGACGTCGTCCTAGTCGACTTAACATGAATGAACCTTGCACTTTTAGTCAAGCGATCCACGATGACCCAAATTCCTTCGTTTCCTGCCCTAGTTCTAGGTATCCCATCAATAAAATCCATTGATATTTTCTCCCACTTCCACGTAGGAACTTACAGTGGCTGAAGCAAACCACTTGGCTTCTTTTGTTCAGCTTTCACCAACTGACAGTTCATGCACTCGGAAATAAACTTTCCAATATCTCGATTCATCCCTTCCTAGTAGTAAACTTGCTTTATGTCCTAATACGTCTTATTGCCACCGGGATGAATCGTCAACTTCGAGTGATGACATCCCCTTAGAACCTCACCTCTCAATCCGTCGATATCGGGAACAACCAATCGCATTTGCTTTCGAAGCCAATCTTCCCAGTCAACTTCGAACTCTTTATCTTCTGGCTCCAATTTCTAGATAAACTCGACAAGCTTTGCATCTCGCTTTTGGCTCTCACTAATCTTTTCGATAAGAGAAGGTCTTATTGATAAGTTTTCCAACATTTCAGGTTCCAATTCACACCTTGGCCTGAAATCAAACCTTGCCAAATATCAAAGCTCTTCCATTCTAAAAACATCACTCCCAAACTTGTGTGTCGTACATCTGCAACTGCGTTACCCTTACCAGGAGTATAGGCTATACCAAAATCATATGATGCCAGAAACTCCAACCACTATTGCTGCTGAAGATTTAAATAACTTTAGGAGAAAAGATACTTCAACGACTTGTGATCCGTGAACAACATGAATCGAACTCCCAACAGGTAATGTCCCCTCATCTTCAAAGCAAACACAGTTGCCGCCAACTCCAAATCATGATTTGGATAATTCTTCTCATGCGTCTTTAGCTGTCGACTCGCGTAGGCCATAACCTTATCCTTCTGCATCAGTACTGCTCCAAGCCTGGTACCACATGCATCAGTGTATACAACCATCTCTTCATTCCCACTTGGAATGGTCAAAACAAGAGCACTCGTCAATCTCTCCTTCAGAATCCCAAACGCTTGCTCACACTTAGCATCCCATGTGAACACTTGTTTCTTCTTCGTCAACCCTACCAATGGTGCGGCTATCTGGGAGAAGTTCTTGATAAACCATCGGTAATAACCTACCAACCCAAGGAAACTCCGAACATCCGTCGTGTTCCTAGGTCGATCCCAGTCTTGGATTGCTGCCACCTTACCGGGGTCAACCGCTATCCAATTTCCAGAAATTACATGGCTTAAGTACCTCACTTCACTATTCTAGAAGTGACACTTTGAAAACTAAGCTCTCAGCTGATGCTTTAGCAAGATTTCCAACACAACTCTCAAGTGCGTCTTTTGTTCTTCCTCATTATGTGGGTAAACCAGAATATCATCCATGAATTTGTTCAACTGATCACTGAAAACTCTATCCATAAGATCCACAAAGTACGATGCCGCGTTAGTCAACCCGAATGGCATCACCAACCATTCAAAAAAACCTGGATGGTGTCCAAAAGCAGTCTTCGACACACTATCCTTTGCCACCCTCAACTGGCGAAATCCTGTTGCCAAATCCATCTGAGAAAATACTTTGCCTTCGTGAAGCAGATCGAACAAGTCGTATATCCTAGGCAATGGATACTTGTTCTTCTTGGTCACCTTGTTCAGCTCACGATAGTCCACACACAATCTCAACGAGCCATTTGCCTTGGTTGCAAACATGACTGGTGCACCCCATTCAGAAACACTTCTCCGAATGAATCCCTTCCCTAGAAGGTTTCGAACTTGCACCTCCAACTCTCGCTGTTCCTTAGGCGCCATCTTCGTAAGAGGCATAACGATTGGTCTAGCACCCTCGACCAAATCGATTCGAAACTTGATCTCACGATGCGGTAGAAACCCTTTGACCTCGTCAAAGACATCCTCAAACTCTTTTGCGATTAACACAGATTACAAGTCTTCTCGTGGAATCTCAAATGAATATAGATAGCTAACGAAGACACCCTCTTCGCGCTTACACCATATCAATACCTTTCGCCCTTCCACATCCCCGACTCTCACTTCTAACTCCTTGCAATTCACCCTTGCCGCATACCTCTTGAGCCAATCCATGCCCAAGATGATCCCAACCCAACAAAGTTAAGAACAAAGCAATCACACACTAAAGAGCAACCATGACTCGACAACACTAGACCATGACACAACATGCACAAACCGGACGAACCCCCAACTTGATTAGTCACAATCGATGGTTTATCACAAATTTTGGGTTCCAAACCCAAATGGAACACAAGCTCATTGCAAATGAACGAATGCGATGCTCTAGTATCAAACAAAACTCGAACTGAAACACCATGAACAGAAAGAGTACCTTGAGCGATGACACCCTTTCCCTTTTCCTCTACAATAAGAGCTCTCGAAGAAGACGACACTACTCCCAAAGCATAAGCCTTAACCACTTGCTTCCCTTTCGCTGATTTTGGACAATCCTTCTTTTCATGTCCCGGCTTCCCACACTTGAAGCACATCTTTTCATCTTTAAGATTCTTGCATCCACTAGCAAAATGGCCCTTCTGCCAACAATTGAAGTAGGTCACCTCTACCTTTTTAGGGAATGCGGAATGGATCGTTAAGGCAAAACAAATACTAGAGGAGGGTGAATAGTGTTTGTGAGAATTTAAACAAAATCTAAAACTTATGTGAACTACGGGATGAATCAAACACCACAAACACAATCACAGACACAGATTCAAACACAGATACAAAGTAAACAGAAATAAAGATGTAGAAAAGGAAAGAACACACCGAATTTTATACTGGTTCGGATTACTCCTACGTCCAGCCCCGCACAACGCTGGATTGCGCAGAGTTTTATTACTATATCAATAGTCAAGTACACCCTCCTTGATTTCACGGCTATAAGGGATGCCACCGATTTCTCGGCTAAAAGAAACACTGATTCCTACTTCCTTGATTTCTTGCCTAAAAGGATACCACCGATTCCTCTTTTACTCAACCCAAACAATTACAAACAGCCCTAGAACTCTTCAATAGCACTTGATTCAGAGAGAGATGATAAGAGAGTGTAGAGAGACGAAGTTTGATTAACACAGAATTGAATTTGGTAGAGTATAAGTGTAGAAATAAAAATGATTAAGAATGATTATATAATGAAAGAGGATGAAAGTGGAGAAGAACATATGTTTAAAAAATTGAATTCAAGCCCTTTTTATAGAGTGTGAAAAGTTGCAACGTTTCTGAAACGTTTCAAATAGTGAAAAGACACTTCCTTTCAAATTTGAATTTTTGACAGTTATATGTCGACATAGTGTTTTCAACATGTCAACATACTCTAGTGTATTTTTGAATTTTAAAACATTTTTCAAGTTTTTCGAAATAAATATAATTTTGGGAATTCTTGAATCAAAATATAGTGTTGTAAATTAATATTATAAAGTAGAAAATCATATGAAAACATAAATTTAAACTATATAAACATATTTATAAAATTATAAGTTTTTAAGCTATATAAATATAAAGTATAAGAATATAAATATATAAAACTTAAGTTTGAAAAACAATGATGAATAAGAAAGGAAAAATCGAAAAGATAGGAAATAAAATAGAGAGAATTGAGGATAGAATTTGAAAATCAGAATTTGAAAATTGAACCTGTAGTGCTATTTAGAGTCTTACATAATCTGGACTCTATAACTATATTAATCTTGAACTCTGGACCTCTTGAAATCTTGAATACTCATGAGTCTTAAAATTTGTCTGAATTCTGAATCTCTATCATCTTTAAACTGTATAGTATTCAGTAATATTTCCTGTATATAATTCCTGCATATGTGAGTGTATATATATTCTATACAAAAAGTGTTAGTATATATTTTATAATCAATGATAATTGAAATAAGATTGTTGTCATCAAAACTACATTCTCCAACAATCTCCCCCTTTTCGATGATAACGACCTTAGTTTATAAAATATCATACCTGTCTATACCTGTTGATGATGATTCTTCAAATACTCCCCTTTTCTATATGAATCCTATAAACTATGTCTATATTTTATAATTTCTCTCCCTTTGGCATTATCAAAAAGAAATTCTAAAACCACTCCCCCTAAATCCTATAACTATCTAAATAATTCCTGTACTAAAGTAAAGTACTCCCCCTGAGTCCTAAATCTATAATCATAAAATACTCCCCCTAAATCCTATATCTATCTATACATATTCTATTATGATATTCGATATAACTATCCCCGATTCTATGACATCCTTATATCTCCCTCTAACTTATGATTCTAAGCCTAAAAGATTATAAATCCCTCAAAATTTATGACTATACTAGTCTAATAGATGAATGATAAACAAGGCAATCTAATCAACATTTATAATCAATTCAAACAATCAATCCAAACAAGTAATTCAAGCAATTAATTCAAGCAAGCAATTCAAGCAATCAATTCAAGCAATCAATTCAAGCAATCAACCAAATTAAAGAATATATGTTAATAAGCACTTCTTGAACCTTCAACTAATCCTAAAAACTATAAAACTCCCTCTTAATCTGATATAAAACTAAGTCTAGCTTATACCCTAATTCCCTTAAAACTATAATAAGACTTTAATTTAGATTAAGAAATATGATATAAGTTAAAATGTATAAGTATATTTTTAACACACCACTAATGAAATTCAACCATGTCAAACAAGTCAATCAAGTTATTTATGTCAAACAAATCAAACAAGTCAATTAAGTCAAATAATTCAACCATGTCAATTAAAGTAAATGTGTTATGTGTTTAATTAATAATACTATATATTTCTAAGATAATAATTCTCTTATAGTATACTTGTTATGAGGAGTCAAAGTTAACATGTAATGCAATGTGTTGGTAATAATGCAGTATGACATATGAAAAACAATATGAAGTGGTATATTGAATGAAATGCAATTCGTGATGTAAATGATTTGAGATGCACTTTAATGATGTATGGTGTGAAATAAGATGTGTAATGATAGAATGCAGAATGATTTGGTAATTATATCTATATATTCAAAGTACTATCTAACTATTATGCATATATATATATAAATATGTTATAAATTATTTGAAACAAGGATAATATATATTAATTTCTAGACTTAGGTTAATGATACTTATGAAAGAGATTAAAAGGATAGTAAAGATAAGAGTTTAATCTAAAAATATTCATGATAAGTAGTAAAATATTTAGAAAACTTATGGAGTTAAATAATATTAGTAGGGTAAATATAGTAAAAATTAAAGATCCTTTTTAAGAGAATATAAAAATTGTACATATAAAATAAGTTATATAAACATATATTCATAAGTATATATAAAAACTAATTTAAAAAGAACTTAGAATTGAATTTATTATGAGATATACATCAATATTTGACACAAATAAATTTTAAAATTTAAACTTTAGAAATCAAAATATATCAAATAATCATTTATATGTTTAAATTTTAAAAGAAATCTATAGTTAAAAAATATTTTAATGAAATCTGATAATATAAAGTAAACTATAGAACTATAACTTCCTATATTTAAATTATATTTAAGACATAAAAATCATATATATACCAAAATATTAAGTTAAAAGACACAAGTTTCATAAATCTTAATAAACCAAGAAAGCAAAATTAGTATTTAGTTTCAAATAATATCTATGATATGTAACCCAAAATTATTATGAAAATATAAGTTAAACTATGTATGTTTAAACTACGTATAAAAGATATAAAAATTTATATTTTATAACAATATAAAATATTTGAAAAATTGAATTATTTCTATCATATTAACATGTCTAAAAAATTTATTAATTTATATATATTTTGAAACAAGATATAAGAGAATAAGTAGACAAACATAGTTAAGAGAATAAGTAGACAAACAAAGTTTAACTATTTCCTTAAATAATATTAATCCTAACAAATATCCAAAATTTATTTTATATTTATTATTGTATTACTATTTTGAATTTAAAATTTAAAATTTGAATATCAAATTTCATGTTTAAATTTAGAAATTTTACATTCAAAACAAAGCAAACAGACAAAGCAACTATTCAACCAAATAAAATTAAAAATTAATTAAGGCGTACCCGGTTTTTAGATTCTTTTCTTCGAAATTTTCTGAATTCTGAATTGATTTTCCAGAATATGATGATGAGTCTGCTCTATTGCAACGGGCTTGTTTTTCTGATCAGGATAGTGTATTCATTTGCTGAATTTGAACATCGCATGAGAAAGATATCGAAGATTTAGTAGTTCAACCAACTTGGCGCCAAAATTTGAATTTGAAATTGAATTTTGTATTTTGAATGAATGGACACTTCTACTACTATATAAAGGCCCAAAAGTCATGTCTCTTCATAACCACTTCTCTTCTTCTTCTTGTTTTCCATTTTCAATCAAACTTTCAAGAGGCACAACTTCTTCGTTTCTTCACAGAATTGGACGAAATCAGCGCCAAATCGAAGAGAAATCCATAACAGTTTAACGATGAATTTTGATGGTATTGGGGGGCAGAAAGTCAAAACAGTAAGAGGAAAACAGAAAATCCCGTAATAGTTTTTTTGTTTTGGATAGTCAACTTCGAATCGCCATATCTCACTCAATTTTTATCGGAATTTGATAATCTACCCATCAAAACGAATGCAAGAACGAGAATTACAATATGGAAAAAGATTTGGCACAAAATAGTCTAACTTGTGGATGAAATTTGAAGATTATCGTTGGTAGTTTTGGTTTCCATCTCTCTTTTATTTACCCAAACTTTATTTGATCATTACTTGATCAATTCTTGATGGATTCACGTGAAACCAGCGACATTACGAAGCAAATCACGAGAAGTACAGTATTGAATCTACATGTAGATGAGAATCAAAAGGTTTCTATTTATCTGGTACCCATTTCTTTGTTGATTTACATTGTGTATTTCCCTTTCTTCCTTTTGATGTCTTTTCACCAATCGTCATTACACTTCTTCAATTGTCCTTCAGAATTTTAATCCTCAACACCCATGTAACACACCAATTCGGAATTTAAATTTCCAGCAGCCACCTTTTCATAATTTGAATTTTCAATAGGCACCGTTTCAGAATTTGAATCACCAACAGCCACTTTACCTATCTTTTCAACTTTTTAATTTTCAAAAGTTGTATAGCACATCTTTTCCTGCAAAACAACACAATTTTTCGAAGATCGAATGAATTTTCAAAAAATAATTGAATTTTCAAATAAATAAGTGATATTTCAAGTAATTAACTGCAATTTTAAACAATAATATCATGATAGTTTTGTAACACTTCCATAGATCAAAAATTCCAAATTTCAAATTTCAAAAATCAAATCATAGTAACTTGATTTTCAATAAAATTGAATGCAGACTCATACAATACTTGATGCAATACATGAATTTAAACTAGTGTCCAAAATTTTCCGTTTAACATTTTAAAATTCAGATTACGAACTTTTTTAAAAACATTGCTCCAATACCAATTCTTAGGGAATGCAGAATGGATCGTTAAGGCAAAACAAACACTAGATGGGGGGTGAATAGTGTTTGTGAGAATTTAAACAAAATCTAAAACTTATGTGAACCACGGGATGAATTAAACACTACAAACACAATAACAGACACAGATTCAAACATAGATATGAAATAAACAGAAATAAAAATACAGAAAAGGAAAGAACACACCTGATTTTATATTGGTTCGGATTACTCCTACGTCCAGTCCTGCACAACGCTGGATTGCACAGAGTTTTATTACTATATCAATAGTCAAGTACACCCTCCTTGATTTCACGGCTATAAGGGATACCACCGATTTCTACTTCCCTGATTTCTCGGCTATAAGGAAACACATATTCCTACTTCCTTGATTTCTCAGTAACAAGGGTACCACCAATTCATCTTCTACTCAACCCAAACAATTATAAACAGCCCTAGAACTCTTCAATAGCACTTGATTCAGAGAGAGATGAGAAGAGAGTGTAGAGAGAAGAAGATTGATCAAAACAGAATTGAATTCGGCAGAGTATAAGTGTAAATCATAAAAATGATTAAGAATGATTATATAATGAAAGAGGATGAAAGTGGAGAAGAAGATATGTTTAAAAAATCGAATTCAAGCCCTTTTTATAGAGTGTGAAAGGTTGCAACGTTTCTGAAACGTTTCAAATAGTAAAAAGATTCTTCCTTTCAAATTCGAATTTCTGACAGTTGTATGTCGACATAGTGTTTTCTACATGTCGACATACTCTAGTGTATTTTTGTATTTTAAAACATTTTTCAAGTGTTTTGATATAAATATAATTCTGGAAATTCTTGAATCAAAATATAGTGTTGTAAATTAATATTATAATGTAGAAAATCATATGAAAACATAAATTTAAACAATATAAACATATTTATAAAATTATAAGGTTTTAAACTATATAAACATAAAGTATAAGAACATAAATATATAAAACTTAAGTTTGAAAAACAAAGATGAATAAAAAAGGAAAAATAGAAAGGATAGAAAATAAAATAGAGAGAATTGAGGATAGAATTTGAAATTTGAACCTGTAGTGCTTTTAGAGTCTTACATAATCTTGACTCTATAACTGTATTTATCTTGAAATCTTGAATACTCACGAGTCTTGAAATTTGTCTGAATTCTGAATCTCTATCATCTTTAAACTGTACAGTCTTCATTAATATTTCCTATATATAATTACTGCATATGTGTGTGTGTGTATATATACTCTATACAAAAAGTTTTGCTATATATTTTATAATCAATGATAATTGAAATAAGGTTGTTTTCATCAAAACTCCATTCTCCCACATTCCTTCTGCTTCTTCTAGCCATTCTTCCCCTTCTGTTGTTGTTGCTTCCTCGTCTTGGTATTACCACCTTATTGTGGCTTATATTCTTCCACATGTGCAACAACAGACATCTTCTTAGGAACCAGACTTTCATGTCTCAAAGCTTTCTCGACAATCTTCTGAAAATTATCATTAAGGTGATATATAAGCTGATTCCCAAGATATTCATCCAATCTCAAGGCAAACTTCTCGTTCTTTTGGTAAGGAGTATCCACATATGAACGAGCATACTTCGACAAAGCCTCGAAATCAGAAATATAGTCAAGAACTGGTCGACCATTCTGCTTAAGCTCCACAAACCTCTTAAACAAAATTGACTTTTGCACGGTGGAGATAAACTTCGCTTTGGAACTGCTCCCATAAGATCTCTTCCTCTGGAGTCTCAAGTGTGGCAGAGTTCCACCAGCCCATTGCTCTGGCCTCTAACTGCCTGGATGCAAGTTTCCTTTTGATTACATCATCAATGCCCAAGTCCTTGAAGATCCGGACACAAGTATCCAACCATCTCCAAACCTCCTCAATTGGTTTCATGCCCTTGAACTTTTTTCCTCCGAATGATGTAAAGTCTTAGCAAAACTTTGCAAAATCCACAGCTCTACTTGAACTCCAAGATCAACCGTAGCTGCCAATGGAGCGGGGGCCCTTCGCAGGTATGCTTCTATCATAGCTCCAAAAATGGAAAGTTAGTCAGGTGCCCCGCCATTAGCCCCTCTTGGCACAGCCTCTCCCCTAGTAGTATGTCTTGTATAACGTCGACTCATTCTAAATTTGCAAATTCGAATGATAAGCCACTTACAAGATAAGCTGCTAAAGAAGTACAAACGCTACTACAAAATATAGTATCCTATAGTATACATCTAACTAAAATCTACAAGTACGTCTCTCATACATGAATACATCTTAGAACTGTGGCTAAAATCGATAACCTCACTTTGATACCAAATGTGATGACCGCCTATAACCCCTGCACTAAACAAGAGGAATAATGCGCTGAAAGTTGTGCCATGCAGCTATGGACGATCATCAAGGTAAGGTAACAATAGCAGAACCTATCGTAAACTCACAGCGCAAGAATAAAATATAATAGAACATATACAACAGGTAGTGATAGTGAAGCTGAAAATGCTGAACTTCCATAATAACTAGAAAGTAATACCCATATAACATGGATAACAACAATAGTGTTTGTACAATTTGCCTCACTACAGCACTAAAAAAAGATAGCAAACAGCAGAAAACAGAAAATACTAGATAGTAGTTAAACTGATACATAAGCCTCTAGCTCGTCGTCGATCAGCATCATCGTCCTCACTAAGGCATCACCTGTCACCTACTATTTAGTCTGCCCATCCAACAATCGGATGAACAGCCAAGGTAATATGAGGGAAACATAAAACCTCGAGTCAAACAACAGTCTTAGTGAGCGATAAAACAGATAACAAACTTCATTAATAAATTATATGAGAATGGATAAGAACTAATCAACCCAGCTTCAGAGAAGAACTTACACCTGCCTTCCCCACACCTGACAGTGATAGCCTTTACAATCCATAAATCCAAAGGGACAACAATCTAGCCATGGCAATTAGAACAACCATTCATATATCGACATAAAACATCTAGTTATATCTCGTGAAAACAACCCAAATAGAACTTGGCATCCTTCAAGTACAAGCCCCAGAGGCCGAAACCAATATCAGACAAGCACCCAAAGAACACCTCATTCGAGGTCAGCTAATCTCCGTGAGATGGTACAACCAAAGAAACCAAACATGCAAACATCCATGGCTGACTCTGGCTATCACCGCCAATCTTGCTTTGAAATCATCATTAATCATATGATTAGCTAAACAATTTGCCATTGGCTGCCAAGGAACATACATGACTCCCCGGTTCTAGCAAAACCTAACACGCTATACACAATACGTATCTAGGCCATACACGATGCCCAGGGCACTCGACCTACAACCGGTCTTTAATTATACCCCTGCTTTGAGTCTGCTTGAACCTACGACAACAATAATTTCTCGGCCTCCTCATCTCTAGTCGTTATCAATTACGACTATTCGTAGGCTCAGAACACTTTAGAGCCACTACTCCATACAAACTCAATACATCCTTGAGTCGTCTCCATATTCGTTGCATACGATGAACAACGAACACATCACATTGCTTCGAACATCCTCATCTGGACTCTCGTCAAAGCCATCACATCGTTGAACCGAACAATGATAAATATAAGGTTCAACATCGACCATGAGCCATCATTAACTGGCCCTAACTATTATGACCGACCGACCTATTCTCCACCAGACCGACCGACCCAAATCACCAGGACCGACCCACCACTTTGAGCTCGACCCTCTCTCTTTACAACATGGTCGACCTGATCATACATGAACAACCGACCCAGACTCAATAGACCGACCCAGCTCCTTTGTGCATGACTGACCCGTCAGTTTCTACCCTGCACAAACCAAAGAAGACCGACCCTTCCTTGTACATGAGATTGACCGACCACCTATATTCTCCTGACCGACACGACCAACTTCCACGTGACCGACGCGACTAGCTTCCAGGTGACCGACTAAGTCCAACCTTGCACAACCACCGACCGACCAGGTAAGGAGCGACCGACCCCAAAATGTGACCGACCCATCTCCTTACTTGCTCCCCAAAACATGATTTTGTCCCGATCGACCCACACATGAGCGACCCAAAACATGCATATTGCAATTCAACTCCGATTTCGACCAAAACTTTGCCAAATGATATATTCGACGAAACCAACTCGTCCAAATAATCAAATATGACCACAAACATGATATGAGTTCACTAACAATATTAAAACGATGATTTTCACCAAAATTTTGCAATTACTCTAAAATCATGATGAATGATCATGTGAACAAAATTATAGTTCCAACTTGCAATAAACATATGAAATAGCATAAGAATTGCTGGTTTAAACATGCTAAATTAGATCTTAAGGTGATTCATATGAAAATGGACTTACCCATGTGTAGATCTAAAGAAAACGACTTAAATTTGATGAAAAACATGATTAAACACTCATACACTTGATTGAATCCATGTGAGAGAAGTAAACCACTCACCAATTCTCCAAAACAAAGCAAAAATGGTGAATTATGAATCCGGACAGTAGAGATCTTCCTTCAATCTGCTGGATTTGATGAATTAACTCTTGAAACGATGTAGATCTAGTCTCCAATGGTATAGATCTTCGATTTCCCAAACTTAGATATCCATTTTAATGGTGGAAATGTGTTAGATGAAGGAGGAACATAGTCCACTTAATGAGAGAATAGAGAAACTAAAACCATTTTCCATATCCCTTACCCCCTATTTATAGTTTCCACCAACCCACTAATGAGCCTCCACAAATCAACCTATTAAGGCTTTAAAATCCTGAACCGCCAACTGAAAAACCTTAAAACAGCGATTCCTCCCAAACCACTGAGCCAAATCCTTAATGTAACCACTCTGCAGAAAGGAAATGATCATTTCCTTTCCAACGGCATAGGTTTCACTCTCTAATTCGACCTAAGTCAAAAGTTATGCCTTGTACAAGACTGACAGGGAAAAATGGTAATAAACAAAATTGGTAAAAATTATGGACACGTGCCACATCCCCATAAGTAACATTTTAAATTATGAGAATGATCCAACCCTTAGGGAATAAAATAAAAATATTTTACGATCCTTTGATACATAAATTGCAAGCTGTTACATTCTCACCCCCTTAAGAATTTCGCCCCCGAAATTCCAAGCAAACACATGCAACCACAACAATTCTGCATGCCTATCATCCATGAGAAGCCAATTCAATCATCCAAACTAGCAACCATCAAGCCATGCATCCATAGCCTTATCCTAGCACGCGGAATTCTATCAAACAACAATAAGATATAACGATGATACGATATCAAAGGGTCCTAGCGATAAAGAGTTATGGATGAGTCATTTCCCTCGTACAATCGTTTCCTTCCTCACTCCATTATACCTTGACTAGCTTAACATTCTTCCTCCTAAGTTGTTTCGTGTCATTTCCCACAACACGAAGTGCCTTATGAGGTCTCGCA
This sequence comes from Allium sativum, assembly GCA_030737875.1. Lineage (NCBI taxonomy): Eukaryota > Viridiplantae > Streptophyta > Magnoliopsida > Asparagales > Amaryllidaceae > Allium > Allium sativum. Next base: position 69,059,994 of record CM060925.1, on the reverse strand, counting down.
ACTACGGTCTTTACCTCTAGGTCTTTGTACTACTCTTGAGATACCACCACATTCGAATCATGCACGAACTTCTGTAGGAACGACACATGGAACACATTATGCACACTCGACATCTTCTCAGGTAACTCCAAAATATGTGCGAGCTTTCCAATTCGCTCGATTATCGGAAGTGGTCCAACAAACCTTGGAGATAGCTTTCCCTTACTTCCGAATCGAACTACATGTTTCAACGGTGAAATCTTCACAAAAACCATGACACATACGTCAAATTCCAAATCTTTTCGACGCTTATCGACATAACTCTTTTGACGATCTTGGGCTGCCATTATCCGTTGCCAAATGATCTCGATATAATCCGATGTTTCTCTAATCATCTCAGGCCCAAGTATCAACTTATCTCCAGTCTCTAACCAACAAGCTGGAGAATTGTACGGCCTTCCATACAACATCTCGTATGGTGCCATCCCAATGCTTGACTGGTCGTTGTTGTTATAAGTAAACTCAACCAGATGTAGATGGCATTCCTATAATCCTACGAAGTCTAACACACAAGCCCTCGGAAGATCTTCCAAAACTCAGTTAACCCTTTCAGTCTGACCATCAGTTTGGGGATGATAAGCCATACTTAAGCACAACTCAGTGACCAAAGCATCTTGCAAACTCTTCCAAAATCCACTCGTAAATAATGAATCTCGATCACTCACTATACTCTTTGGGACACCATGGAATCGAACTATCCATTTCACATAAAGTTCAGCCAATTTCGACGCCGTCCTAGTCGACTTGATAGGAATGAACCTTGCACTTTTAGTCAAGCGATCCACGATGACCCAAATTCCTTCGTTACATTCCCTGGTTCTAGGTAGCCCATCGATAAAATCCACCAATATTTGCTCCTGCTTCCACATAGGAACTTCCAATGTCTGAAGCAAACCACTCGGCTTATTCTGTTTAGCTTTCACCAACTGATAGTTCATGCACTCGGAAATGAACTTTCCAATATCTCAATTCATCCCTTCCCAATAGTAAACTCGCTTCATGTCCTGATACATCTTATTACCACCGGGATGAATCGTCAACTTCGAGTGATGATGTCCCCTTAAAACCTCATCTCTCAATCCGTTGATATCAGAAACAACTAATCGCCCTTGCTTTCGAAGCCAACCTTCCCGGTCAACTTCGAACTCTTTATCTTTTGGCTCCAATTTCTAGATAAACTCAACAAGCTTTGCATCTCGCTTTTGGCTCTCGCCAATCTTTTCGATAAGAGTAGGTCTTATTGATAAGCTTGTCAACATTTTAGGTTCCAATTCACACCTTGGCTTGAAATCAAACCTTCCCAAATATTCAAGGCTCTTCCATTCTAAAAACATCACTCCCAAACTTGCGTGTCTTCGACTCAGTACATCTGCAACTGCGTTACCCTTGCTAGGAATATAGGCTATACCAAAATCATATGATGCCAGAAACTCCAACCACCGTTGCTGCCGAAGATTTGAATCCCTTTGGGATAAAAGATACTTCAACGTCTTGTGATCTGTGAACAACTCGAATCGAACTCCCAACAGGTAATGTCTCCACATCTTTGGAGCAAACACAGTTGCCGCCTACTCTAAATTGTGAGTTGGATAATTCTTCTCATGCGGCTTTAGCTGTTGACTGACGTAGGCCACAACCTTATCCTTCTACATTAGTACTGCTCCAAGCCTAGTACCACATGCATCGGTGTATACCACCATCTCTTCATTCCCAGTTGGAATGGTCAAAACATGAGCACTTGTCAATCTCTCCTTCAGAATCCCGAACGCTTGGTCACGCTTAGCATCCCATGTGAACACTTGGTTCTTCTTTGTCAACCCTGTCAATGGTGCAGCTATCTTGGAGAAGTTCTTGATAAACCGTCAGTAATAACCTACCAACCCAAGGTAACTTCGAACATCCGTCGTGTTCCTAGGTCGATACCAGTCCTGGATTGCTGCCACCTTAACGGAGTCAACTTTTATCCCATTTCCAGAAACTACATGGCCTAAGAACCTCAATTCACTCTTCCAGAAGTGACATTTCGAAAACTTAGTTCTCAGCTGATGCTCAAGATTTCCAACACAACTCTCAAGTGCATCTTGTGTTCTTCCTCATTCTGTAAGTAAACCAGAATATCATCCAAGAACACAAGCACAAACTTGTTCAACTAATCTCTGAAAAATCTATTCATAAGTTCCACAAAGTACGTTGGCGCATTGGCCAACCCATATGGCATCACCAACCATTCGAAAAACCCGGATGGTGTCCTAAAAGCAGTCTTCGGCACACTATCCTTTGCCACCCTCAACTGGTAAAATCCCACTGCCAAATCCATCTGAGAAAACACTTTATCTTCGTGAAGATGATCGAACAAATAATCTATCTTAGGCAACGGATACTTGTTCTTATTCGTTGCCTTGTTCAGCTCACGGTAGTCCACACACAATCTCAACGAGCCATATGCCTTGGTTGCAAACATGACTGGTGCACCCCATTCGAAAACACTTCTCCGAATGTATCCCATCCCTAGAAGGTCTCGAACTTGCACCTCCAACTCTCGTTGTACCTTAGGTGTCATCCACCTAAGAGGCATAACGATTGGTCTAGCACCCTCGACCAAATCGATTCGAAACTCGATCTCACGATGCGACGGCAACCCTTTGATTCAAACTTTTTCGCGATTAGCACAGATGACAAGTCTTCTCGTGGAATCTCAAGCGAATATAGATAGCTAACGAAGACATCCTCTTCGCGCTTACATTGCATCAATACCTTTCGCCCTTCCACAAACCCCACTCTCACCTCTATCTCCTTGTCATTCACCCTTGCCGCATACCTCTTGATCCAATCCATGCCCAAGATGATCCCAAACCAAGCAAAGTTAAGAACAAAGTAATCACACACTAAAGAGCAACCATGACTCGACAACACTAGACCACGACACAACATGCACAATCTGGATGAACCCCCAACTAGATTAGTCAATGGTCTATCAAAAATTTTGGGTTCCAAACCCAAACGGCACACAAGCTCTTTGAAAATGAACGAATGCGATGCTCCAGCATAAAAAAAACTCGAACTGAAACAATATGAACAGAAAGAGTACCTTGAACGATGACACTCTTTCCCTTTTCCTCTGTAGTAGGAGCTCTCGAAGAAGACGGCACAACTCCTAATGCATAAGCCTTAACCACTTGTCCCCCTTTAGCTGATTTTTGACAATCCTTCTTTTCATGTCCCGGCTTCCCCCACTTGAAGCGCTTCTTTTTATCTTTAGGATTCTTGCATTCACTGGTAAAATGGCCCTTCTGCCAGCAATTGAAGCAGGTCACCTCTTCCTTCTGCTTCTTCTGTCCATTCTTCCCATTCTGTTGTTGCTGATTCCTCTTCTTGTTATTACCACCCTATTGTGGCTTCTGCTCTTTCTTATGTGCAGCAACATACATCTTCTTAAGAAACAGACTTTCATGCCATAAAGCCTTCTCGACAATCTTCTCAAAATTATCATCGAGGTGATCCACAAGCTGATTCCCAAGATATTCATCCATTCCTAAGACAAATTTCTCGTTCTTTTGATAAGGAGTATCCACATATGAACGTGCATACTTCGACAAAGCCTCGAAATCAGAAATATAGCCAAGAACTGGTCAACCATTCTGCTGAAGCTCAACGAACCTCTAAAACAGAATTGACATTTGCATAGTGGAGATAAACTTCGCTTCAAACATAGCTTGGAACTGCTCCCATAAGATCTCTTCCTCTGGAGTCTCAAGTGTGACAGAGTTCCACCAGTCCATTGCTCTGCCCTCTAACGACCTGGATGCAAGTTTCCTTTTGATTACATAATCAATGCCCAAGTCCTTGAAGATCCAGACACAAGTATCCAACCATCTCTGAACCTTCTCAACTGGTTCTGTGCCCTTGAACTATTTCCCTCCCAATGATGTAAAGTCATTGCACAACTTTGCAGATTCCACACCTCTAGGCACTTGAACACCAACATCAACCGTAGCTGCCACTAGAGCAGGGGACCTTCGCAGGCATGCTTCTATGATAGCTTCAAACATGGTCAGGTAGTCAGGTGCCATGCCATTACCCCCTCCAGGCATAGCCTCTCTCTAGTAGTATGTCTTGTATAACGTCGACTCATTCTAAATCTGCAAATTAGAATGATTAGCCACTTACAAGATAAGCTACTAAAGAAGTACAAATGCTATTATTCTATATAGTATCCTATAGTATACATCCAACTGAAATCTACAAGTACGTCACTCATACGTGATTACGTTTTAGAACTTTGGCTAAAATCGATAACCTCACTTTGATACCAAATCTGACGACCGCCGATAACCCCTGCACTAAACAAGAGGAATAATGCGCTGAAAGGTGTGCCAGGCAGCTATGGACGATCATCAAGGTAAGGTTACAATCGTGGAACCTGTCGTAAACTCACAGCGCGAGGATAAAATATAATAGAACATATACAACAGGTAGTGATAGTGAAGCTAAAAACACTAAACTTCCATAACAACTAGAAAGTAATACCCATACAACGTGGATAACAATAATAGTGTTTGTACAATTTTCCTCACTACAGCACTCAGAAAAATAGCAAATAGCGGAAAACAGAAAATACTAGATAGTATTAAAACTGATACGTAGGCCTCCAGCTCGCCATCGATCAGCATCATCGTCCTCATTAAGGCATCACCTGTCACTTGCTACTTAGTCTGCTCATCCAACAATTGGATGAACAACCCAAGATAATAAGAGGGAAACAAAAAACCTTGAGTTAGACAACAGGTGAGTGATAAAACAGCTAATAAACTTCAACAATAAAGTATATGAGAATGGGTAAATAAACGAACTAATCTATCCAGCTCCAGAGAAGAACTTACACACGCCTTCCCTACACCTGACAGTGATAGTCTTTACAATCCATAAAACCAAAGGGACAACAATCCAGCCATGGCAATTAGAACAACCATTCATATAGAACAACCATTCATATATGGAAAAAGCAACTCATATAACATCTAGTTATATCTTGTGAAAACCACCATAATCGAACTTGGCATCCCTGAAGTACAAGCCCCAGAGGTCGAGACCAATATCAAACAAGCACCCAAAGAACACCTTATTCGAAGTCAGATAATATCCGTGAGATGGCACATCCAAAGCGACCAAGCATCAAAACATCCATGACTGACTCTGGCTATCCCCGCCAACCTTGCTTTGAAATCATCGTTAATCGTATGAATGGCTAAATAATTTTCCATCAGCTGTCAAGGACCATACATGACTCCCCGGTTCTAGCAAAAACCCATACGCTATAGACAACACGTGTCTAGGCCATACACGATGCCCATTGCACTCAACCTACAACCGGTCTTCAATCCTACCCCTGCTTTGGGTCCGCTAGAACCAGCAACAACGATAATTTCTCGGCCTTCTCATCTCTAGTCATTATCAATTATGACTATTCATAGGCTCAGAACATTTTAGAGCCACTATTCGACACAAATTCAATACATCCTTGAGTCGTCTCCGCATTGTTGCATACGATGAACAACAAACACATCACATTGCTTCAAACATCCTCATTTAGACTCTCGGCGAAGCCGTCACACCGTTGAACCAAACAATGATAAATATAAGATTCAATATCAACCATCGAGCCATCATTAACTGACCCTACCTATTATGACCAACCATCCTATTCTCTACCAGACTGACCCAAATCACCAGGACCGACCCACCACTTTGAGCTCGACCCTCTCTCTTTACAACTTGACCAACCTGATCAAACATGGACGACCAACCTAAACTCAATCGACCGACCCAGCTCCTTCGTGCATGACCGACCCATCAGTTTCCACCTTGCACAAGCCAAAGAAGACCGACCCTTCCTTGTACATGAGACCAACCGACCACCTTTTCTCCTGACTGACCCGACCAGCTTCTAAGTGACCGACCCAACCAACTTTCAGGTGACTAACCCAGTCCAACGTTGCACAACCACCGACCGACCAGGTAAGGAGCGACCGAACCCAAAATGAGACCGACCCATCTCCTTACTTTCTCCCCAAGACATGATTTTGGCCCGACCGACCCACACATGACCGACCCAAAACCTACATATTGCAATTCAACTCCAATTTCGCCCAAAACTTCGCCAAACGATAGATTCGACGAAACTAACTCGTCCAAATCATCAAATATGACCACAAACATGATATGAGTTCACTAACAGCATGAAAACAATGTTTTTCACCAAAGTTTTGCAATTACTCCAAAATCACGATGAATGATCATGTGAACAAAATTATAGATCCAACTTGCATAAACATATGAAATAGCATAAGAATTGCTGGTTTAAACTTGCTAAATTAAATCCTAAGGTGATTCATATGAAAATAGACTTACAATGTGTAGATCTAAAGAAAATGACTTAAATTTGATGAAAAACATGATCAAACACTCATACACTTGATTGAATCCATGTGAGAGATGTAAAACACTCGCCAATTCTCCAAAACAAAGCAAAATTGGTGAGCTATGAATCCGAACAACGGTGATCTTACTTCAGTTCGCTCGATTTGATGAATTCGCTCTTGAAACGATGTAGATCTAGCCTCCAATGGTGTAGATCTTCGATTTCCCAAACTTAGATCTCGATTTTAATGGTGGAAAGGTGTTAGATGAAGGAGGAACACAGGCCATCTAATGAGAGAATAGAGAAACTAAAACCAGTTCCCATATCCCTTACCCCTTATTTATAATTTCCACCAACCCACTAATAGGCCTCCATAGATTAGTCCATTAAGGCTTCAAAATCCTGAACTACCAACAGAAAAACCTTGAAATAGTGATTCCTCTCAAACCGTTGAGCCAAATCCTTAATGTAACCACTCTACGGAAAGGCAATCATCATTTCCTTTCCAATGGCACAGGTCTCACTCTCTGATTCGACCTGAGTCAAAATTTATTCCCTGTACAAGATTGATAGGGGCAAAATGGTCAGAAATAAAATTGGTAAAAATTAGGGACATGTCCCACATCCCCATAAGTAACATATTAGAATATGAGAATGATCCAACCCTTATGGAATAAAATAAAAATATTTTACGATCCTTTGATACGTAAAATGCGGGTTGTTACAACATTAGTATCCTTCACTGCAAATAATCAAGAAAATTACTCTAGGAATAAATAACAAAAAATACATCCAATATCACATACATGGATAGAGTAAAACAGGTTGTTTCTTTACTGGAAACTTGTCCAAATGTTACTTTAATTTATCAGTTTGCAGTACAAATTTACTTGTGTAAACATTTTTTTTATCAAAAGTAATGAAAGAAATATCTATCCTTATTACATGAATCAATATACCACAATGTTTGCCCTTTTTTTATGAATAAATGGCAATTTAGTTATTACTTTGAAGCTTCTTCATTGAAAATTGTATACCCAGCAACACATTATTAAAAAATAAATTCTTTCAAATAGTGAACAAACTCAAGACCCAAGATATAATGAAAGCTGGACCTATAATTATGCCCTTTATGGGAAGCTTAATTCCTCTTTTAAAATTAAGAAAATATCAATTGTAGCCAAAATGCAAAGTAGGTAAACAAAATTGTGATAGGTAGATTGCTCGCGTAAAGCAAAAAAAAAACATATATAAATATTGCTAAATAATGACAGTCTCGTGTGTGAAGTTGTAAGTAAAATGAAATAATAAATATTCATGTTTCATAACATTTCATTCAATATTAGTGTATTTATTCTTTAATTATTAAACCACCTAGATGTTAAGAATAAACCTTAATTTAATGATCCACAAAGATAATAAATTCCAAATAAAGTATACTTTGCTTCAAATAATCAAGAAAATTACTCTAAATATAAATAACAAAAACATAAATGCAATATCACATACATGGATAGAGTAAAACAGGTTGTTCCTTTACTGGAAACCATTCCAAATGTTAGTTTAATTTATCAATTTGCAGTACGAATTTACTAATGCAAACAATTTTTTTTGTCGTAATTAATGAAATAAAAATATCTATCCTTATTACATGAATCAATATACAACACAGCTGGCCTTTTAGTAGGAATAAATGGCAACTTAGTTATTACATTAAAGTTCTTTATTGGAAACTGTATACCCCAACCACTCATTAATATAGAATAAATTCTTTCAAATAGTGAACATACTCAAGACCCAAGATAAAATGAAAGAAGGAGCTGTAATTGTGTCGTTTATGGGAAGCTTAATTTCTCTTTTAAATTAAGAAAATATCAACTGTAGTCAAAATTTAAAGTAGGTAAACAAAATTGTGATAGGTAGATTACTTGATTAAAGCAAAAAACAAAAACCTATATAAATATTGCTAAATAATGGCAGCGTCATGTGTAAAGTTGTAAGTAAAATGAAATAATAACTATTCATGTTTCCTTACATTTGATTCAAAATTAGCATATTTATTCTTTGATTAAGAATCCGCTTAGATGTTAAGAATAAAACTTAATTTAATGATCCAAAAAGATAATAAATTCCATTAAAAGTAATATGGAATCATTAAAAGCATTACTCCAATTTAATTAGCTTCAATCCAAATACATTGTAGTTAACTTTATCTTCAATTGGCTGTGCAAAATGTATTTGAAGATTCAAATCATATTTGGTTTTAATTAAAATGTATATAGAAATAGTACCCAAAAAGCAACCTCGAGTGTTTATGTCTTCATATACTCCAACAAAATATGGTTAAGAAAATAGGAAAAGCTTCAAAATTAAACCTTTAAAACGAAAGTTCAAAATTCACCCAAGTTATTATCAGCACCTCTCACATTAATTTAAAAATCTTCAACATAGCAAAACAATTCATGAGTAGCAAGAAATAATAAAAACAAATAAATAAAAAGAAGAAATTATGTAGATAATGTATGTCCTTTCGCTATGAATAAATGGCAACTTAGTTATTACTTTAAAGTTCTTCATTGCCCTTTATGGGAAGCTTAATTCCTCTTTCAAAATTAAGAAAATATCAACTGTAGTAAAAATGCAAAGTAGGTAAACGAAATTGTATTAGAACAAATAGCTTTGTGGTGTAGCATCATGTGCACAAAAGTAATATAATCGATGAACTGAAGGAAGATGTGAAAGTAATATTTAAAACCCAAATCAAATTAACTGAAACCGTCAATATGAAAAAAAATATCTACCCAATGCATCAAATTTACCAGTGTAATTGAGGATGTTATTATCAAAATACTCTCTTTACAACAAATTTACCAAGTCTGCAGTAGCAAATTTCGTTACTGTATTTTCTTGACTATTGTAATAAATGCACTTTTATGGCGTATCTTAAAACACACGATTCTCATGTAAATAAATCACAACTTTGTTTTCTACATGATGGCATGTTCTATAAATAATTTTAAGGAAACACAATCAAAATAAATTACTCAGTCGCTCTCCAATTCGATGAATAGTCGAAAAATAAATAGTAGTTCTCCGTTTTGGAGAAATGCACTTATTGGTTGTCATACAGTATAATACAATCTTACTTGGCTCTATCCTAAAGCTAACTTTTTTCAAATTTTCATATATTTTCAAAATCTTTGATTTATGCTTTCTGAAATAACTTAACTTTGATATCGTCAACATTTGACAGATCTTGTGATTGTTCTGGTTAATATAACTTTAGTATTAGACAACTCACATTTATAATTGGATTATTCTTGTGACCAACAAAGGCTCAAGCCTCCTCTAGTTTACTTATGGTATTTCTTGTTAGTTTTACATTACTAAAAAAAAACAGATGAAACCCAAAGGGTTTAAGCCAAGGAAAAAAGAGACCAAGTATAGAACAGACGTACAACTGATTATGGAATTTATAAAATTTGTTTGGTTAATAAGTTTCATCATTTACTGATTTGGCAGGTAGAACCATTGGTAAAGCCATAAAAGTACAACATTTGTAAATAGCTAAGTTATGCAGTTAGTCATACGGCTTGTATTTACTAATTGATAATTCAATATTTTTTTAATAACACTAATCCTGTCAAACAAAAATCGTAGGTTAATTGGCATTAAAACATAATTTAAGAAATGATTTTTGTTATATAATTTAACATATTTATAATGACCTTAAAAATTACAAGCACATATTTTATGCTAGAAGCTATGCACTATCTTATAATGGAAGTCCCTCCCACTCAACAACTCATTATATTATACTTTATAGTTTATAGATAATTGATTTAAGAATATTGGTAAATAAGCCTCGTGTGTGAATTTTTAAGTAAAATGAAATAATAATATTCATGTTTCATTACATTTTATTCAAAATTAGTGTATTTATTCCTTGATTAGAAATCCACCTGGATGTTAAGAATAAATCTTAATTTAATGGTCCCCAAATATAATAAATTTCATTAAAAGTAATACGAAATCATTAAAAGCATTACTCCAATTCAATTAGCTTCAATCCAAATACATTGTAATTAATTTTATCTTCAATTGGTTGTGCAAAATGTATTTGAAGATTCAAATCATATTTGATATTAAGTATATAGAAATAATACCCAAAAAGCAACCTCAAGCTTGTAGATACTCATACACTCAGCAACTTATGGTTATGAAAATAGGAAAAGCTTCAAAATTGAACCTTTAAAAGGAAAGTATGAAATTCACCCTAAGTTACTATTAGCATTTCTCACAGTAATTTAAAAATCTTCAACATAATTAAACCTTTGAAGAGTGAGTAGCAAAAAATATTAAAAACAAATAAAGAAAATTTTTATGTAAATAGTAATTAACAAACATGCTTGCGCAAAGGAAGAAGAGAGGATTTCGAGCTTTCTGTCCTTATGTCTTGTACGTAGGTAAGAAAGCAATTCAGTTCTCATAAAATAAAAGTCAACACAAACATAATTAACATGCTCATTGATTACGCAGAAGTTGAATTAATATAGACGGGAAAAAAAACATACCAAGCCTTTTCCTATCTTGACCTTCTCCAGTACTATCCCTGCTAGAGTGTTTGCCTTAAGTTTAGTTTGGTTTATCTATCAATTTAGCCCCATTTATAGGTAATATTACATTCCTTACAACTTAAATTTTTAAAAACAATAGACGTTAAGGTGAAATCCACGCAGAGTTGGTAACAAATACATTAATATCGGAACAGAAACCAAATAAATTTTTACTCCAATATCATGGAAAATGGTAGTTACCTGTAGTTGGTGTAAGAGATGGAAGAAAACGTCGACCTAATTTTATCTAGCAAACTTTCGAATTTTGGTGGAAATTGAGTGTCATTTGTTGATTTTGGTGGAAATCGGGTTACGTTGGTGACGATAGCGAAGGCAGCGACAATTGGGAATGCAGTTAGGGGATGATCATTGTTGATTTTGGTGCAAATTGGTGTACGGTATCGTTCGTGAAGATGGTGACGGTAGTGGGAATTAAGGGTTGACGAGAATGCAATTTAGTTCTCATAAAAGAAAAGTCAGCACAAACATAATTAACATACTCATTGATTATGAAGAAGTTGAATTAATATAGACTAGAAAAAATAAACATACCAAGCCTCCGCCTATCTTGACCTTCTCCAGTGCTATCACCGCTAGAGTGTTTGCCTTAAGTTTAGTTGGGTTTATCTGTTAATTAGCCCCATTTAAAGGTAATATTACATTCCTTACAACTTAAAATTTTAAAAATAGTAGATGTTAAGGTGAAATCCACACAGAGTGGGTAACAAATACATTAATCTAGGAACAGAAACCAAATAAATTTGTACCCCAATATTATGAAATATGGTAGTTACCTGTAATTGGTGTAAGAGATGGTAGAAAACGTCGACCCAATTTTATCTGGAAAACGGTCGAATTTTGGTGGAAATCGGGTGTCGTTTGTTGATTTTGGTGGAAATGGAGTGTCGTTGGTGATGATAGCGAAGGCAACGACAATTGGGGAATGCAGTTAGGGGACGATCGATTGCTAATTTTGGTGCAAATTGGTGTGCGGTATCGTTGGTGAAAATGGCGACAGTAGTGGAAATTAAGGGTTGACGAGAATGCAATTCAGTTCTCATAAAATAAAAGTCAGCACAAACATAATTAACATACTCATTGATTATACAAAAGTTGAATTAATATAGACTGGAAAATATAAACATAACAAGCCTCCGTCTATCTTGACCTTCTCTAGTGTTATCCCTGCTAGAGTGTTTGCCTTAATTTTAGTTTGGGTTTATCTGTCAATTTATCTCCATTTATAGGTAATATTACATTTCTTACAGCTTAAAATTTTAAAACAGTAGATATTAAGGTGAAATCCATGCAGAGTTAGAAACAAATAAAATACATTAATCTAGGGATAGAAACCAAATAAATTTGTACCCCAATATTATGGATAATAGTAGTTACCTGTAGTTGGTGTAAGAGATGGAAGAAAATGTCGACCCAATTTTATCTGGCAAACGGTCGAATTTTGTGAAAATCGGGTGCCATTTGTTGATTTTGGTGGAAATCGGGTGTCGTTGGTGATGATAGCGAAGGTAGCGACAATTGAGAAATGCATTTAGTGGACGATCGATTATTGATTTTGGTACAAATTGGCGTACTGTATCGTTGGTGAAGATGGTAACAGTAGTGGGAATTAAGGGTTGATGATGTCAAAGGCGGTTGTAATTAGGGAATGGAGTTGAGATGTAAGCAAAGCAGTTACTAATTTAGAATTGGAAAAGTAGACAGTGGATGCATATTGTATGCAGAATGTGTGCGACGAGTAATTTGGGAAGTTAGTTTATTTATTATTAATTTTATAAAAGTCGTAGGGAAAGAGTGAACGGGAGATCAGGAAAAAGGAAATGCTACATTTATGCGTCCATGTATTCATGGTTGAAGTTGTGCTTCCAGGTTTAAGTAATAGATGAAGCTCTACCAACATTCAACATCTCCTCATTTTCAGAAATTAACTTAAATTCAACTTAGAAGAATAGAAATATGTGAGTCAAGGCACATCAAGCAAGGATAACACACAAATTAGCAGTTCTCAAGCAAACAAAAAGGAACAGCTTAGGCTTGAGGTTAGTAGGGACAATTTTAGTCGAGGACGATTATTACAGTTAAATTTAGACTATTTTAATTGATTTGGTTGTTAGAAATTCGATTTGAATATGCTAATCCCTGAATTGAAATCTGTTACATTTAATAAATATCACAATATACTGCCAATTTAGATGTGGATTTGTGCACTTTTTTTTTATCCTAGATTAAAATTGATAATCTTATAATAGCAATCACAGTGGTGGTAATACTTTATATGGATGCATACACAGCTAATTTTGCAAACCCTAAATCATCAAACCCCAATCTGAATTTCAAACTCAAATACGAACTGATCAAATGGTATTTAGAGTTCGATGATGGCTTAATGACATCCATTAAACAACTGATAACAATCATCATTGAAAAACTAATTTAAACCTAAATTACTATATGGACAACTGACATAGGGGTTCAAGCTGTCAATCATTAGCAGCAAAAAAAATCTAGATTTAACCTAAGTCTAAGACTCATGTAAAAAATAATAAAACTATATAATCGCATGAAAAAATTATATGAATTGAAAATTGGTTATCTGAGCCTATTTCAGGCTAAATACATATGCTTGTGACAATTGGGAAGTTAGTTCCATATCAAAGGAATTAGGTCATTACAGTATTTAATAACAATTAAATACTTAGTTAAGAGATAACTATGGTGGTTCATTTAGCAAAAACTTAGTGGTATTCAACGATGGACACAACACTGATGGAGTTACCAGTTGTGGGAGTGAAATGATCCAAACTTCCCCTTACAGGAAAGGTCGGATTCCTTGAGAACACGATGCATCAGAACACAAACAATAGAACATTTCATTGCTATTACAACAATTACATCAGAGTACAAGATATCAGAGTTCAAATAAATAATATTACACAGCGGAAATAAAATAATATCAAAGATTAGAATACAAAGCAGTGGAAATTTAAATGCATAAATACAATGTATAGTGGAAAATACATTAACTAGCACAATTGAATGAAATATACAGATAAAAAGCTTTCCGAATATAGCTCCAGCTGCAATCCGGGATCCTGTTAAATTGAAAGCTGCAAAACCAAAACTACTAACTCCTCGTGTGGAAAATTGGGGCACCCAGAGTATAGGTTAAAACAATAAATTCCGAGTCAGTCATGGGACTGCTGTGAGAACTAAAACAATTATTATACCTTTGCTTCAAAAGTTTGGAAATCATGGCACCACGCCGTATGACACAGAATGGGTTTACTCCACATGAATCTTAGTTTAAACTAAAACAACGCAATGTTCTTTTGGGAAATGAAGCTACCATAAGACTCAGGCCCCATCACACAATGCAATGCTAGCCGGAGGATAGAGTTTTACCTTATAATAGTCAAACATGCTTGATATGCTTTAAAACAAATCATTTTTGTTATTACTATAAGTGTATAGTGTCAAAATCAACTTCAGATATAAATGTATCAATCATAGACGACATAGTACCTTATCCTACTATGTCGCTATACTAGTTCTACAATTAAAACAGAAAAGTCTTGTATTGGAAATTGGATTTCCATCTATGAGTCGAGGGAAGGGATGGCTCCTCACCAATTCGAGACACTCTAGCAAATGCCTAGGATCCCCTGCAGTGAACCCTTGGAACGGAAGGGTCGGTCCACACTTACTTTAGTGGATTAGTTATTCCTGAACATATGTTTCTCGGTCCTATCGGACCTATCTCTGAGCCATTAGGGACTCAATATCTGAGGCGCCTCACTATCCATCATCCACATAAGTAAAAATTTCTGGGCTCCATACCATGACACCCCTTCAAGCTAGAAAGAAACGTCGTGCACTCCCAACGGTCCCTTAACCCCTTTTTGACTCATAGCGGGTGTGAAGCTCGCGAATTAACGCTACACACAAAGCTATGATAATTAAATCTGTGCCTTGATCATCATCCACAAGACTCTGGCTTTCAACAAAAGCCTTGTTCATTGCATCGTAGCATGCCACATTGACAATCCACGCCATACGACTGATGACTATCAATATATAACCTTTAAGCTCATACGTCTCAGAGATGGGTGTTAAGCAAGAGAATAAATTCTCCGCCACCAAAAAGATATATATTTAATAGAAATCAATCAATACATAATGAAATCCAATGTCAGACACACATCCATTTATAAGTCCGTTCGGTGTCTGAACAAAACCGAAGGCACCTTATTCCTCGTCCCATATGTCCAATACAGAAGAGGGGTCCTCGCATATCTGGTCGATCTCCAAGTACGTCTATGTAATGACCCGGATTTTTGGAGACTTTGGTTATCGACATAAACATGATGACGACTAACCAAACATCAAAAAATCCCGGTAATTAATGAAAGAAATTAGAGGGTGAGGATAGATAAGATAGAAAATCAGAATAGAGGAAGAAAAAGAACACAACATCAGAGTAACACGAACCTCACAGCGGAACGAATAACATATAATAGATAACATATCTTTGAAATAAAAGATTTGCACTTGAATATACATCATTATCAAAATACAACACTTACAACACAGCGGAAATAACTATAGCTATATAATCCTGAAGCCTCCTGCTCCAAGCTCTTCCAGTATATCTGTAAATCCCGACTACTTGACTGCCCGTACAAATTTAGGCACCCAAGAGTTTAGGGAAAACAAAACAAAATAAACTCCGGGTCAGTCATGGGACTGGGATGAGTAAAACAGTTTAAAACAGTTTGAACAAGTAAACGATATATCATAAGACCACGCCGTATAACGGAACGGGTTTTTCCCTTATGAGTATCGAAAACATCTTTATATCAAAAACCTTTTGATATTATAATAATGTCTATCAACCACAATATAATAATCATCTAGCAGAACGCTTTCATCTCACGTTCTACATATATAGTATACAATCAAATCTGCAAGCACGTATTGGGTAATGGCTTTCCAACTATTACAAGGTATGGAACCACCTTCCGATCAGTGTACTCTAGGAACGATACACTGGAGTTCAACAAGAACATCTTGCAACTCAGCCACATATGACCGACCACTCATTTCGCTTGAGTGTATCGAATGTATATCACCAACGGTTGGGATCAGCAACCGTTCCCGTATATATATATGGGACAACATTGATAGATTTAAGAAGCAATGAATATTCTCTAGATAGGTTATTATATACCCTACTTCGGAGCGACCGACTTGGCCATGCTGCCTGCCCGATTTCTATCATTTACCGGATGTGAGGCTAGAAGCTACGCTTATCCTTTTTCATGTCATATCTTCATTTACTTGGAATATCACATCGTCATACCCGCCAAATCATTATCTATCTCCCTAATGGTATCACGGGTATGAAGCTAAGAGAAACAAATTCCTCCGCCACCAAACATAATACATTGAAGAGATCAACATATGTGATTCGTTAGGAATACTCTATCAGATATTTGTCCATACAAGTTGTCCTGGGACTGGACAAACCGAAGGCACTATTCAGTATATCCATCTTAGGCACTGTTATCTAAGATTTATACAACAACCCTTGCACTTTACTCCGTCTTCAATTATCTTTGGCATATATGATTCGCAACGCTTATGCCAATACAGAGTGGTTCTTTGGATAATAATCCAACCGGTCTCTCCATATTAACAACATTAAAATGGTCAAAACTTCGATAGCCTGTGATTTAACCATCAAAGAAAAACAGGTGTGCAAACAACGATATTATTTCCAGGAGGAAATTATATCGATCAATCATCATTCAACATTTATCTCTTTAATTCATTAATTTACTTATCTCCTGTTTCCATATTTATTTTTCTATTATTCGAAAACATCTCTGATTCTCATTTGGAAAACATTTCCAAAACTCCTTCACTATCAAACCTTATCATTCCTTAGTTAAGAAGGAAGTCAATCAAGTTGGGGTATAATTACCTCTCAGACCTTAACTGAACAACGTTTTTAACTTCGAAATAGTCAAGGTTTATCTTTTAATCTTTTAACAAACTTCTTTACGTCTTTCTCGGATTCAATTTACGAATCCCCTTCGTTATTGAAAACATTGGTTATAACGTAAATGTTATAATCCCTACTTCTAAAATATCTAACTTAACATCTAACTTTTATTTCTTACCGTGAATAATTAACCTACTTTAATTTATTTATAAATAAATTAATCTTGATCTAAAAACTATAAAGAAAAAAATACTTTCCCGAATTCGATATAATCTAATTCGCCGATTAACTCTCTTCGAGTAAATCCCTATTTGATTAACTCTTCTTCGAACAACTTATATTCGATTATCTCTCTTCGAATAACTAAATTCGATTAACTCACTCTTTCGAATAAACTATATTCGATCTCTTTCTTTCGAATACGCTATATTCGATAATCTCCTTTTGAATAACTATATTCGATAATCCCACTTTCGAATAACTAAATTCGATTAAATCCTTCTGATTCTATAATCAATAACTCCTTTCAATTAAACTATAATCAATAACTCCTTTCGATGAAACTAACATCGATTAACTCCTTTCGATTTAAACTAGCATCGATTAACTCCTTTCGATTTAAACTAACATCTATTAACTCCTTTCGATTAAACCATAATCGATTAACTCAATTCGACCAATTTAACTCGACTTACTTGGTTCAACCAATTCGATTCGATTAACTAGGCTCGACTAACTTGGTTCGACCCACTCGATTTGACTAACTTGGTTTAACTAACCATACTCAATTAACTCCACTTATCTAATTCAACTTATTTAACTCAACTTATTTAACTTAACTTAATTCACTTAACTCGATTTACTCCCATTGATTAACATAACTTGATTCACTTAACTCGGTTCTTAACTCGGTTATCTTAACTCGATTAACTTGATTATCTTAACTCGATTATCTCCTATCGAGTAACTAATATTCGATTTAACTCCATTCGCCTAACTCTAGATTGCAGCAATCACAATGGTTACACCTGACTCCCTCAGGAAACATCCGACCGCCTTAGGCTATTTACAGCCCTGTGAATTAGGCTAGCAGTCGTACGAGATGGCAACTCACCCTGGATAACTATGTTGACTAGCTCTGTCTCAAATAACTATATTTGATTAACTCTAGTTCATTTTAACTCTAATCGATTAACTCTAATTGATTTACTCTAACTGATTAACTCTAACTGATTTATTCTAACTGGTTAACTCCAACTGATTAACTCTAACTGATTAACTCTAACTGGTTAACTCCTCTCGAATACTATATTCGACTAACTCTTTTCGAATACCATATTCGACTAACTCTTTTCGAATACCATATTCGATTAACTAACTTTATTCGCTTTATAAAGATTTCCTTTTAACAACGTTAATTCATTTTTAAAGATTTACTTTTAGTAACGGTTCTTCACTTTAAAAACGTTTTCCTTTTTATAACATCCTATTCCGTTATAACAAATTTCTTTTTTATAACTTTATTTATTTTCTAAATATTTCCTTTCACTTCTATTTGTAAATGGTTTACAAATATGTCCTTTTCTATTCTATTTGTAAATGGTTTACAAATATTTTCTTTTCTATTTATTCTATTTATTTAACGAATAAATAATTCTCTTATCCTTTCTATTTATTCTATGATTTTATAATTTCCCTTTTCTAAATATCTCCTATTTATAAATATTTCTTATTTATAAATATCTCTTATTTATAAATATTCCATTTATAAATATTTTATTTTCAATATCACTTTGAAAATATTTCCTTATCAACATTCTGGTATGTTATGGTATTCAACATATCAAATCACGATGACCAATATCGTCCAAACACATATAATCGACACAGATTATATATCACATCATATAACACAATATATGAAATCAAACAGTATTATAAATATCGAGGAACCCAGTTGGGTCCCTCCAACCTGTTCCCCTGCATCCACAGATGTTACACAATAAAATCAACATCAATTTCAGTTCAGTACGGATTATTCTGATAAGCAGAATCAATATATATATATAACGGTTTATATATATATATATATATATATAAAATTTCAACTAACTGACTAGCAGTTCAATCAACCAAATCAACACACAACAATCAAAAGACGATTAACAGTTCTAAAAATATGTTATAAAAATATAACTGTTCAGAGTTGGTGAGTTTTACTCACATTTGCAGTTCATCGTTAAAGAACGATAAACTGTTGTTTGATCTAAATCAAACAGTTTATTTCACCATAATTTCAAACTAGCTCAAATCCACTCCCAGTCAGTTCCGTTGTTGTATACGATCCCAACGCGACCAGTTTCGTTGAATTTCGTTTTCGTATGACCAAGTTATGACTATTAGAAGTTGATACACATTCAAATGAAATAAAAACTTAGATTAAATATTGAATGGGCCTTCACCTTTTAATTCCGGCCCATATCTCAATTTCTAACGAACCAGACCCGCTCATACAATCCTTCTCCCTTCCAAATATTTAGAAACCCGACTCCATCTCCAGCTTCATCACTTTCCCTTCTATTGAACATATAACTTTGAATGCTCCCTTATTAAACTAAATAGGATTTTAAATAATTGGGCTTACATTTATTTTCTCCCCGGCCCATCACTACACAAGCCCATCCGCTCCTACCAAAGCCTGCTCTTCACGTCCTACTCCTTCTTCCCCAAACCGAACGTGACATGCTCTCTTCAATACCATTCACGCACCATTTCTTGCTCAAACCTCCTCGTTCCTTTGCCCTTAAACCCAAAAAATAACTCCAATCTCTTTCTCTCCAACAACACTCCATATCCATCACCAATTCATGAAGCTCGCACACACCCTTGCTCTCATGACTTCGAGCTTCCGCCGGCCAACCATAGTGACAGTAACGTCACTTTTTATTTTTGTTAACTCCCCAAAAAATCAAGATCAATACAATTTTCCACCCTCAATCTAAATATCATACTTAAAACAAGTATTTTTGCTTCGATTTTCACTTCACTGGAACTCTAGCATTTACTATTTATTTCGAGCATCCGCGAAAACACGTCGCACCCAACAAAAGAAGGACAGAATTGAAAAGCATCACCCACTGATTTCAATTACATGGATCCCATGATTTAACGATTTTTATTTGGTTTTACATGATTTTAAGAACTCACGATTTTTCTGAGGTAGAAGAAAGAAGAGCGGTGCCCTTTTGACCACCAGAAAATTGTAATTAGGTTAAGGGTTGGATTTAGATGTTATATTTATAGGCAAAATAAATATCTAGATATTTTCGTAGAGGGAATATTCCCGGTATATTCTCCATCGTTAATTCGTTTTTGACTTCTAAAAATCCGTGTGATCACACATGATACCCAAAAATCACAAAAATTGGCACGCAGCTACAGTTCGACATTACGGTCCCAATGAAACTAGTTTTGTCGAATTCTGACTCCGTTTGCTCACACAGCGTATTTTTAACCGTCAGAATACTGACTGTTTTTCACTCTAAAAATCCATACGGCCACACAGTGACTCTAAAAATCACGGAAACTGACATCTAGCAATAATTTAACATTGCGGATCCAACAAAATTAGTTTCGTCGAATTACGACTTCGTTTGCAAACATAGCGTATTTTTAAAGCTCTGCATGACCCATTTAAATATATAAATATATTTAAATAAAATTAAATATAAATAAATTTATATTATCGTATATATATTCACAGTGGAATACCATACAGCTCCAGAATAATCCTGTATGGATTTCTAACTCGATATTTCAAATCCCGATTAAATCGATATTCGATTTATAATGAAATTCCTTTTTAAATATAATTAATTCCTTTATAAATTATAAAGGAATTCCACAGCGACATTTCTGAAATTTGATTTGGACGTAAATCAAAATCTATACGATGAAATCCAGATTTTTCTCTTCCACTAGAAAGATATACTCCACCAGCTCCACACATTTCTTGTTTCACAGAAATCTGATTTAAAACGAACCTTGTACATTCAGTTGAAGTTCAAATCGCCAAATTACGGACTGCAGCGCCATTTCGAGCTCGATTTTAATTATAATATAATTTATACGTTCAACCATCGTTAATTAAATATATTCGTTATTTTAATTCAATTCTAAACTGAATTAAATATCACAGATGATCCAGTTCACACCATATCGCCATTTCAGCCAATTTTGATTATTTCAGAATTAAATATATTATTTAATTTATTATTTTAAATTAAATATTCACCATTATTTAATTAAACCACCATTTAATTCACTATATCACTATTTATATAATTAAATAAATAAATTATAATACCCCTGCAAATGCGGGTCGTTACAGTCTAGACGATCACCACTTATTACCTTGTCTTGGGTGTACAGTCCAATCAAGACATCAGTAATCCTCCATATGATGTGAAGATCTCTGGTCTTCAACCACCGTCTTCATTGTCGACTTTTACTCGCCATATCAGTTATTAAGAATGGGATAAACCTGGTCTTTCCAAATAACCCACGTATTTTATAATCAATGATCAAGTGCTAAAAAAACACATCATACGCCTCATTCCAATTCAGAATATTCTTTTATTCAAATATCCACATCTTTAGGGAAAGGTTCTTATTAATTTTATCAAAGATAAAGTCCTTTAAATTTATTCTTTAATCTTCCTTTTGATATCAATTCAAAGGATTTGATTTTATCTTTTCACAATTCCAAACCAAATTAAGGTTTATCAACTAGTCGGGATTAACGAACTTTACCGAAGTAATCATTTATTTATTAATCCCAATCCCACCGTATTCATCCCATGGAGCAAAACTGGTAATACTCCATATCTAACACCCACGGTGTTTTCGGTAAATTTTAATTGCCATTTCACGTTCAAATCTAATTAAAGATTTAACTCTCGCCTCGAGTAAAACCGGCGGTACTCCATTTTCGATCATTTCATGAATTCGATAAATTTAATTATCCCATTCTCGTTTCAATCTAATTAAAGATTCATTAAAACTCTAGTACAGTTTTAATCAAAAAAATCGTTACTTTATGATTATTCAAATATTAGAAAATAGATCATGTCTTTAGCTGGGTTAAAGAACTAATGTCGTTTAAAACACAGTTCATGATAAACCCGAATCATATTCCATTAACTATGGAATCTTTACGGAAAACAGATCAATATATAATCAATATAAATTTCCGTATCAGACTAATAATATAAATGGAATAACGACAAAGCCTTTTAAATTCCATATATAGCAGTGGTCTTCCTTCACAGAAGCTCATCTCGATTATTACCCAATTGAATTCCATTCAATTCCAATTTAATAAACTAAATTGGAAAACTTTACTTTGGAAAATATCCATTAAATCTTAATAAAAAGATTTATAAATTCGAAGTCACCTTTTCACTATTAATTGGGTTAAAGAACAAATGTTATTTAAAACACCATTCACGATAAACCAAAAAATCCAATTTAAATTCAATTCCAATTAAATATTAATTGATTGGTACACTTCTCTAAATCTTATTTAAAAGATTTATTCTATTCTCATTGGGGTTTAAGAACGGTGTTATTTAAGACACCTTTCACGAAAACCCAAAATCCAATTTCATATTAAATACAAGGCTCTGAATAAAAATTTATCGGCTTATATTCAATATGAAATTCTGAAACCAACAAATATCGTATTGGGAATAACGATATTTATATCTTTCAAATTCCTCAACTATATCTGTATAATCAGGGAATCCAATATCGAAATATTCTGGAGATTATTTCCATTCCAATTTATATATTGGAAAATTCTAGTTATATTAAAACCATTACAAGTCCAATTTATTATGTTAAAAACCATTGGATTTCTAATCTAGTTAATAACCAGTTCATTTAGATGAAAATATATTTTTTATCCTTTCAAAATTGGAATTTATCAACCAAAATCTTTCCAAATCATTTATTATGATTTTACCCAATTTTTCCATATTTTTAATAATTTTATTAAGGCCCTTACACTCGGTTTCCAATATCGGCCACCAAACTGCATCCATAGCGACCTTTTCCAAAATTGATTTGGACATATTTCAAAATCCAACCATTAGATTTCAAATCTCTTATATTCATTGGAAAGATCTTTTCGATACGAACCCAACGGTTCTAGTTTTAGGAGAATCCGACGATCAGATCTTTCGTTACATCAATTTGAAGTCAATGGTCGAAATTTGCGAACGGTCCCTGTGTGGCACATTCTATTCAGGCCATTATATATATATATATATATATATATATATATGTATGTATGTATGTATGTATATATATATAATAGTCGATTTCCATTCAAACGTATTTTATAAATTGTTTATAAATTTAATTTAAAATGATTTCAACTTCATTTTCAATTTTAAATCAAAATTAGATATTCCATATCATTATAATATTAAAATGATATTATTTTCAAAATATCTGATTTTGAAATCCATTTCCTTTCGATATTCATTATAAAATAAATAAAATCGATAAACAAATCTGTTCGAGTTAAAAATGGCATATATACTTAAGTCGCCTTCCATATTTCAATATTTTTGAGTCCATCCCAAATAGGACATCAAAATCATATTTTGATTCTTTTCTGAATATTATTTTAAAATATTCATTATTTTAAAATATTCGTTATTTAAAAATACTCTCTTATTTCTGAATCGGAATACGACTCAATCAATTACCATATAATTTTAGTTATGTGGATTTCATACATCACATGTATTCAAAAATAGTGATAAACAACTACTAAACAATTAATTCACATCCAGAGTGCAATCTACAACTGTATAAGCATATCATAGTCTGTTGATCCATAGATTGACATATAATTAAATATTGGGATTTGTGTAAGTCAAGTATCATCCCAATACCCATGTGGGGTTTTCAAAAAACAACAGTCTATTTAAAATAATCACTGATTAATAAACTTAACTAGTTCTAATTCAATTTGAATTATTTTTCTAATTAGCCATTTTCACTGTTTAAATTATAAATACATATTTATAGTTTAGTTCAACTACCACAAAATAATATTAAATTATTTTTAATATTTTAAACATTTCAGCATAACAATCGAAACACAATACAGTCAATTAAATCGCCCATGGTCTGTGGACGAGGGAAGTGAGCTAACAGGCGCCGTATACAATTTATAATGATTAAAACTGATACAAATCTACACTGGCAATTCTATACATTTTTATACATGAATACAATAACATGATAAAATATAATTTAGCGAGAAGGAGTTCTCATGTAACGACCCAGATTTTTAGACGATTTATTTTTGAATATTTAATATTTGTTTAAATATTGAACTGATAACATAGATCAATTTTTATATAGAATTATCGATTTCATAATCGAAATATGATTTAATTCGAATATATATATAATCATCGTAATACAAAAATGAATTTAATTGAATTCAAGATTTAAAACTGAATTGAAAACAGTTCAGTTATCAATACAAACTTCTGTTTGAATTAGAATAATAATAATTTATTATCAAAGAATAAATTGTTTTGAATTTAATTTATATCAATTTAAATTTATATCATCTCCAGACGATCAAACGAGGCATCAGAACCTGTCCTAGTGTGTTCAGAATAGTGGTTTAACCCTAGAAACGCCGGTTGTTACTTTCAAATAGGGGTTCAGTAACCGTTAAATATATTATTATAATATATAGTAGATAAGATCAATATAAAATCACGGTCAAATCAAAATCTAATCAAAATTTAATACGATGTACTTAAGCTACCCTACCCTGTGTACCACCCGTAGACCTCCTTCCTTCACGTCTAAGCTTCCTTCCACTATAAAATTGCGTTACCTTTCCGTTTTTTCTCTTTACAGTTTTGTTCATCTGTAAGTAAAATAATCATAAACCTCATATTAGAAATGGCATTCGAACTGAATTTTTTGAACCCCTATCCCTTTGTAATTCTTGTCTTAGCATTCTCGTTTCAATCAACAAAAAGGGGAAATGCCGAACTTGTTCTCCATTCAAAATTTCAAAACCCGAAAGCCCCTTTTTGTTCTGCAAATCGAAGTCACGTTGTTCTTCCATCCTTTCAAAATTCAAATAAAACAAACGCTTCTCGAAATCTGTGGCAAATCGCGTTAAGCTAGGTATAGTGCTGGAAGATCTAGGTTGCTCGCAATTGGATGATTTGGGCGACAACAAAGTGGTCAATGGATTTAGGGTTACAGTGCGTAGCCTGTGATGACACTGGGAGGACCTTCGGTTGTCTAGGGAAGAAAGCGATGGTGGATAATGGGAGGAGGGGATTGGAACTCGCGATAGTCAACTATGTCACTGGGTTGGGTCTCGATGAACGTGAAGGCCTAGGAGGTTGAAATCGTTAAGGTATATTCATGTATAGGAAGAAGCGGTCTCAACTATGTCAATGGTGAATTGAAGAGAAGTTCGAATAGCTGAGGAGTGCGAGAGCGGGAATTGATTCATCGTGATTTTCGAAGGCCGTTGGTTCTGAATGGGATTGCGGAATGACCAGAAGTTTAAATGTGGATTTCAAACTGTGTGACTAGCGTGTATCAAGGGAGTTTAGATTTTTAATTTTTGGAAGGCAATGGATTTTCTGAGTACTGGGGGATGAGCAAGTCACATGGTATATGTTGTCATTGAGGTTGGGTTATGGTATTCATAATGGGATTGGTGATGGGAAATAAAATTGGTGGAGTTTGGTCTGGTTGTTTGGCGATTTTTTGTTGATGGTTCATAATAGTAGGTTGATTGAGGAAAGCAACCGTTAATTAACTAAGAACGAGGTCCGACTGGATCAAACAAGCAAGACCGAAATCGTATCGTCGAATACTACGAGCTGGAGTTGTATTGGGATTTTTTTAAGAATCCGTTGTGGAATTTTGATTTAAATCAAATATCTCTGATTCATTCCGACAATAAAATCATGGTGAGTAAATCTCACTCAAATTTTATTTAGAATTATTTTTATCAGTTAAAAATAATTGTTTGATGGTTGTTTGGTTGCATTAAAATATCTTGTGGCTATTAAATATGTATTAGTTATTTAGGATTGGCGTTTGTGGTTATTATATATATATTGGTGATTAGATTCCCGCGGTACCTTTAGCGGATGCCCGCGGTATCATTAGCGGATGACCCTATACGCCCCATGTTATGATTGTGGATGACCTTCTATACCGCGATATCCTGCCTCGAAGCAGGACGTGTATTATTTATGTTGGCTAACGTCTGTGGATGCAGGAAAAACAGGTTGGAGGGATCCAACTGGATTTCTCAAAAAAAAAATTATTTGTTTGTTTCACATATATTATGGTATGTGATGTGTTGATTGATCATTGAGCGGTTTGATCGTTTAAATATCACTGCGGCCAAAATGTTGATATATAAAAATATCGTGAAAAGTGTATTTGAGATTTAAAAAGATCTATTTTTAAAAATAGAAATTTGAATTTTTAATGAGCTATAGAAATATTAACTTATTTTAAACAAGTATTGAATTTATAAATGGTGTTTATAAATTAAATAATACAGGAAATTGAAGTACTGAAATTTATAAACGATGTTTATAAATTAAATAACCAGGTGATTAACATAGAAATGTTTTTATTTTATGCTCTTATATTTCTCGTGCCCTACTCGACCTTGGTGTTTATTTTATGCTCTTAAATTTATAAATGATTGATTGCAAAATAGGAAACACCCATATTTCTCGTGCCCTACTCGACCTTGGTGCCAGTGTCAATCTTCTTCCTTATACTGTTTATGGTCAACTTGGGTTAGGGGAAATTAAACCAACAAACATCACTCTTCAGTTAGCCGATCGATCTGTCAAAAAGCCATTGGGAATTATCGAAGACGTCTTGATACAGATCGAACAGTTTTACTTCCCTGTCGATTTCATAGTTTTAGACACAGAGCCTGTCTCAAATCCCAAAGTTCAAATACCGTTGATTTTAGGGTGGCCCTTCTTAGCAACCTCAAATGCTGTCATTAATTGTAGGAACGGTCAACTTCGACTTTCCTTCGGGAACCTGACCATTGAGCTATACATCTTTAATCTAAACAAACAACCTAGGGATTTTGAGACCGGTGAAATCGACATGATTCAAACCATAGTTGACGAAACCTCTAATGACACTTCTGAAGCCCTGAAAATGTGTCTGGAACATTTCGACTCCAATTTCGACGAACTTGAATACATTTCTGAACTGAATGAATTTCTTGACTTAAATCCTTCGTCTTCTGAATCTAACCAAGGAATGTTAACCAATGTTAACACTCAAGAACATCCTAAGTTAGATCTCAAACCCTTGCCACAAGACCTTAAGTACGCATACTTAGACTCCTCAGAAACTCTTCCCGTAATCTTGGCCTCTGATCTTATCGAGGACCAAGAAGAAAAACTCTTAGAAATTTTGGGGGAAAACAAAGAAGCCTTGGGGTGGGAACTAAGCGATATAAAAGGAATTAGCCCATCAATTGTGGAACATCGCATACATTTAGTTGATGAGGCTAAACCCATCCGTGAGGCTCAAAGGCGATTAAACCCAAACATGAGAGAAGTGGTCAAGGAGGAGATAATCAAATGTCTAGACAATAACATCATCTATCCCATCTCTGATAGTACCTGGGTGAGTCCGGTACAAGTCGTACCAAAGAAATCAGGAGTCACAGTGATCAAAAATGAAAATAACGAGCTTGTCCCAACAAAAATCAAAACAAAATGGCGTGTGTGTATCGACTATCGAAATCTCAACTCAGCCACACGAAAAGACAATTTTCCCTTACCTTTTATTGACCAAATGCTCGAACACTTAGCGGGTCATGAGTACTATTGTTTTCTCGATGGATACTCTGGCTATAACCAAATCCCTGTTGCTTTAGAGGATCAACATAAGACCACCTTTACTTGTCCCTTTGGAACCTTTGCTTATCGTCGCATGCCTTTTGGTCTTTGTAATGCCCCCGCGACTTTCCAAAGGTGTATGATGAGTATTTTCTCTGATATGATGGAAGAATTCTTGGAAATATTCATGGATGATTTTTCAATCTATGGATCATCTTTTTCCCAATGCCTCACTCATTTGGAACTCGTCCTAAATCGTTGTAAGGAAAAATCACTCGTGCTTAATTGGGAAAAATGTCACTTCATGGTAAAAAGGGGGATAGTTCTAGGTCATGTCGTGTCCAAAGATGGCCTTGAAGTTGATAAATCTAAAATCGATTTGATTGCTAATCTACCTCCTCCTAAGTCTGTTAAAGATGTTCGTTCATTTCTAGGCCATGCAGGATTCTATAGAAGATTCATTAAGGACTTCTCGAAAATTTCAAAACCTCTCTCAAATTTACTTGCCAAAGACGTTAAGTTCGAATTCTCCAATGACTGCAAAACATCTTTTGAAACTTTTAAGTCAATCTTGACCACAGCTCCCATCATTCAACCTCCTGATTGGACTCAGCCCTTCGAACTTATGTGCGACACTTCTGACTTTGCAATTGGAGCCATTTAAGGTCAGCGTATCGATAAACTCCCTCGAGTCATTTATTACGCTAGCAAAACCTTAAACGAGGCCCAATTGAATTACTCAACTACTGAAAAGGAATTTTTGGCAGTTGTCTTCGCTCTTGAGAAATTCAGACCATATCTCATAGGATCCAAAGTCATAGTTTACACTAATCATGCTGCCCTACGATATTTGCTTTCTAAAAAGGATGCCAAGGCCCGCTTGATTCGTTGGATCCTTCTTCTTCAAGAATTCGATATAGAAATACGAGATAAAAAGGGTTCTGAAAACGTTGTAGCTGATCATCTATCTCGAATTGTGCACGAAAATGTTGACGACACCCAAATCGATGACTATTTTCCTGACGAACAAATTCTTTCCATCTCTAACACCCCTTGGTACGCTGACATTGTGAATTATCTTGTCACACAACAAACACCTGCTGAATGGTCGAAACAAGATAAACAAAAATTTCTCTCGAAAGTTCGAAACTTCTATTGGAACGACCCATATCTTTTCAAATACTGTCCAGACCAAATCATTCGAAGGTGTGTGCCCGATCATGAACACCAAAGTATTCTCTCCTTCTCACATGGCTATGCTTGTGGCGGTCATTTTGGAGCAAGAAAAACTACTGCAAAAGTTTTGCAAAGCGGTTTTTATTGGCCCACACTCTTCCGTGACGCTTTCGAATTTTTCTCTAAATGTGAGCGATGTCAAAGAACGGGTCGAATCTCTAAGAGAAACATGATGCCTCTCAACCCCATTTTAGTGGTTGAGTTATTCGATGTTTGGGGCATCGATTTCATGGGACCATTCCCTAATTCATTTGGGAATCTTTACATCTTGCTTGCGGTAGATTATGTCTCAAAATGGGTTGAAGCCATTCCGACCAAAACCAACGACAACAAGGTTGTTGTCAAATTCCTCAAAGAAAACATCTTTTCGCGCTTTGGCACACCTCGAGCTATCATTAGCGATAATGGCACTCACTTCCGTAATCGTGCTTTTGAGTCCTTGCTCAAGAAATACTCAATCACACACAAGCTATCGACCCCTTACCATCCACAAACTAGTGGACAAGTAGATGTTTCCAATAGACAAATCAAGCAAATTCTTGAGAAAACCGTGAATTCCAATAGAAAAGATTGGTCCGTAAAACTGATTGATGCACTTTGTGCTTTTCGCACTGCTTATAAAACCAATCTAGGGATGTCACCATACCGATTAGTCTTTGGAAAGGCCTGTCACTTACCTCTTGAATTAGAGCATCGTGCTCTTTGGGCCATAAAATTTTTGAACTTTGACTTAGAGAAAGTCGGCTCACATAGGAAATTACAAATTTCTGAATTAGAGGAATTAAGAAATGAGGCGTATGAAAATGCGAAAATCTACAAAGAAAGAACCAAAGCCCAACACGACAAAAACATACTTCGTAAGGAATTCAACGTAGGTCAAAAAATTCTTTTATACGACTCTAGACTTCACTTGTTTCCAGGAAAACTCAGATCTCGATGGACTGGACCTTATGTTGTGAAAACAGTATATCCTCATGGAGCGGTTGAAATTGAAAATCCTAGGGATGGAAAAGTCTTCAAAGTAAACGGTCAACGACTGAAACCATTTTTGGAATTCGAGCAATATGACGAAGATGACCCTATCGATCAGCATGAGCCTGATCATCCACCATGAAATCAGGTGGTGCACGTTCGTTTTCTTTTATTTTTCTTTTTCATTTTTTATTTTATTTTTGTTTTTCTGCCTTAGACAGTTGGGACACTGTCTCAATCAAGTGTGGGGGGGGGGAGTCTGCATTGCATTCTTTTGATTTTTCTTTAATTTTTCTTTCTTTCTTTTCATGTAGGACCATCATACATTTTATATCGTAGTAACATACCATAATTTTTTTTTGGAAAATACGACTCATTTTCAATTGATACAACAAAATAAGTTTACAATTTTTAGCCAGTTGATAGTATTTTTTCTCTCAACTTAGATCGAATAAGAAATATAACGAAAAGTTTAATTTTGAGGGATAATAGTGTAACCGGTACATTGGGAGATTCTTAGGTGATGGCCATGAAATCTATTCTATATTGTAGACTTTGTTTAAATAAGTGGAGGACTTAAAATACTTATAATGGCTTGTCAAACCTTTAAAACTAAGTTGTGTTAAGTTGAATTCGCGTAACTCTCTTTTGTGCTTATAATTTTAATAATAATAATAGCAATCCAAGGGTATCCAACATTGCTTGTATATCAAGCGTTGATGTGCAAACCCGCCAAGCTCTATCCGACATGTTGTTGACAAAGTCAGCATTGGAATATCTTGGTCTCATTTTATGAGATTGGACACCTAAGGATTACCGACACGTTGTTGACAAAGTCAAAGTCGGCCTGCACAATCCGCCAAGCTCTTTACCCACTCTCCGTTAGTCCGCGAGACAGTGCATGGGTGGTAAACCTTGGTCTTCTAAGTTAGGTGTATGTACTTAATCATAAATTTTAAAATTTTATAGAATAAAGAATACGCGATGACGCCCAAACACTTCTTGACCTTATTGATTTGACTAGCCATACATGAGAAAATAATAATACCACTTTGCAAACTGTGCCAAGCAAACTAAGAATTTATTTCATGGCTGCACTATGTTATCGACCGAACTAACTGGCCAAAATGGAATTTAACATTTGAAAACTTGATTTATTTTGAAAATTTGTGACAAGTTGAGGTATCTAAAATAAAATCAACTGATTAGAGATTATTAACTTAATTTTTTGTACCACTTTCCTGAAACAAGTCGTGTTGTCATTCTTGTTTTCTTTGTTTTTTGTATATAACCATTGCATTCATTAAATCCACACATACTGCATTTGTATTTTGTGGGTAGTATCCGTTGAAAACCCTCACGAGACACCACTCGTCCTACTAGGGAGACCTAGAGGTTTAACGGCTTGTTGCATACGCTCAATGCAATCGTATCTCCTACGAAAGTGCGACCTATCTAGTTAGTTTTTCATTTTCTTTTTACTCAAGGACGAGTAAAAGATAAGTGTGGGGGTATTTGATTAACATAGAAATGTGTTTATTTTATGCTCTTATATTTTATCTTTTGTAAATAAATAAATGATACTTTGGGTACTTTTGTGTGTTTTTACAGGTTGTCAAGAAATGCCTCCTTCGTTTCAAATTATAGGCCAACTACAGATAAAAAGCTACTTCCCCGTATTAAAGCCATCTCAATTACAAAAGACGTTGTAGCTCACTGGTAATTGCATAGAAATTTGTACTGAGAGACCTGAGTTCGATCCCCGTCGAGCTCACTTTTTGCCAAAGAACGGAACACGTTCACACTGCCCCTTTGCTATGAAGAATATATTAATTAGTGTTATATTATATATATAAATATTCATGTGTATGTATGATATTCACTAATAGACATTTCAGGAGTAGTCATGGAAATCAATTCAAAACATTCATTTTTCAATTTCCAATTAGAAGAATTTCTGATTGATTTATTGCCAAGAAAAGATCAATTTTGAAGATTTCATCCTTTGTTGCCTTTGGAGTTTGATGAGTATCCTTGTTTGGAATAATTAATCGCATGTAATCTAATTACCAATCAACTAGTTATACGGAGGATTTGGAAGATATTCACCAAGATATGCATCAGATATTCTTAAAAGAATTATTTCCAATCAAGCCTAGTCAAGGAAGGCAAGAGATATGATATTACTTCTTGGGAAAAGAGACCCATTTATTCATAGACTTAATTAGGATTTTTCCTATCTCATCTATAAATATACGTTGTAACCATTGTAAGAGGATCCAATCGTCTGTACTCTCTTTTAGTTTTAATAAAGCTCTTCTTCGTTTAGTTTATTTGCTTTACTTTCATAACAATTTGTGTTCTACTCAATCAGTTTTGGTAGACAGAAATTGTTATTGTTATTTCTATTGCTTATTAGTGATTAGTCGTTTGATTAGTTTCAACGACAATCCTAATTTACTTTTTGCTCTTCTTTTCCTGCCATTTTACTTCCTGCATTTTATTTCTGTTTTGCATTTAAATTTCCAATTAATAGTTGTGATTTGATCGTCGGTTCAACTAGATTTGTTCTGAATCGGATCGCAGTTTCAATTTTCATTGTATTCAAAATCAACCTCGAAAATCGTCTAACTCGCCTAAGAGATTAAATAAATAATTTGATTTTAATTACACCTCCCCGTGTTCGACCTGTAAGCTACACACCTGTATGCTTCCAGAATTTAATTTAAATGTCGCGCTTTTCTAATTCATAGGAAAGCGACGATCACCAGGAAATTGAAGTAAATTTATAAATGGTGTTTATAAATAAAATGGAATGATTTTCATTAGATAATCAGGGAACTGAAGTGAATTTATAAACATTGTTTATAAATGAAGTGAAATGAATTATCATTGGATAATTGAAAAAATGTAAATACAAGTGTGAATTATATAAGAGAAATTTATTTTTCCAAAGTAGAAATAATAATTTCAAATGGGTTTTGAAATGGATCTTGTTTAATGTATAAAACAAGGAAGAAAAATTATAAACGATGTTTATAAAGTGGAATAATTATCATGAGATAAATGTGGAATAATAAATTCAAGTATGAATTTGAAAGTGAATTGGAAATCGTTTCGAAAAGCGAACGACGGTTTTTATTTCAGAATTCGGAATATAAAATGAATTGGAAAAATCCAAAGGATATATATTTAGAATTCAATTTCATGAATTCTGTATAATAATTTATTTCTAATGGAATTAGAAAATAATAACAGAAATGGAGTTGAAATATTATTATAAACGAAGTTTAAACATTTATATATAAATATAATCAAAACGAACTCGCCGCAGCGCGGTAGTTCGTAAATTGGCATTTCGAACTTCAATTAAGTATACAGAACTCAATTTAAGTCGGAACTCTGTGAAACAAGAATTTTCAGGACCGGTTGAATAATAGTTTTCTAATGGAAGAGAAAAATCTAAATTTCCTCGAATAGATTTTGAGTTATGTCAAAATCAAATTTCTAGAAAAACAGCGTCATAACCATTATAAAACCATAAAGGTTTATTTAAATTTTATAAAAGGATTTTAAGCAAATAAAAATCCGAATCTTCATTAGAAAAATCCAGATTTGAGTTATAAAATATATCTCAACTCAAATGGAGTAATGAAATGATTTTTGAAACAAAAATCTGATGTTGTTAATTATTGAGTGGAATTAACTAGTTTGAAGAATAATTAGTTAATGGAGTTTGAATTGAAATTGGGCTTTGGATAAGTAAATTGGGTTGTACATTTATATTCGAAATCGAATATGAAACTCGAGTTGAAAATGTAATTCGATTGGTTTATAACCAAATTAAAAATAGTATATAAACGTGATATGTTCAATTAAAAAGTGGAATGGGCAAAAGAGCTAATTAAAGTATAAATTAGCGAATTGAGTTAAAATGTCCAGATTGAGTTGGAATAAATTGAGAATGGACGTATATGGGTTAGATAGGTATGGAATGAAGTGTATAAAGATTATAATCCGAGTGCCCGACAGAAAGGTACACGTTTAAATTCCATATGTGATTTTATGTGTCGAATCGGCAAGTCACTTCGCTTTTTGATTTTCTTTTTGAATGGAAAGGTCCTAGAGAGGCGAGTTGTGGTTTGAAATATTGACCGGTACAAAGGAGGTTATGGCGAAATTTTACGGAAATTTAAGGAGATAGAATACTTTTAAGAAAAAATGATAACTAGAAATCAATATATCGATATATATATATATATATATATGGAATTCGAAAAGGAAACAAACTTAAAAGAGAATATTATAAATAAAAAGGAAATTTATAATTAAATCTGGTAAAAATAGAAAGAGAAATGTGTATACATTTTAAAAATGAATAATTTGTTTGTATGGTGTTGACTATTCGAGTTAAGTGGTCTTGTATGTTTTGAAGTTAAGGATGTTTTCAATCAAGGTCTGAGAGGTAGTTATACCCCAACTTGATTGATTTCATTTTTAACTGATAAATAACAAGGTTCAGTCTCGAAGATAAATTTTTGAATAAGATTAGTTGAATGCAGTATTTTGGGTTGTCGTAACGATGTTTTACACAACATTCGTTTTAACCCGAGGAAGTGGAATTTTGGAAAATAATAATAAATATTTCCTAAGTATGAAAACAAACTAGTCGGGAAGAGAGATAAATAATTGGAATGTTTCCAATTATAAATAGAAGATATTTTCTAAGTATAGAAAATAAAAGAAGACGATATATGGAAATGTTTTCCAAATAGCGTAAGAGGCCAAGAAGATGATTATTGAAAATATCGGGTTAACAGATATTGATAAGAAAATGGAGAAGTGATTTAATTAATGAAATTTTAATTAAAGGGTTCAGTGATTTGTTTGATGCTTTGGATGAATGTTTGTTTTTCTTCGATAGTTAAATAACCGACTATCGAAGTATTTACCAATAATCGTTGTCAATATGGAGAGACCGGTTGGATTATTATCTGTGAACCACTCCGTATTGGCAATAGCGTTGCGGATCAGATTATATGAAGATAATCGAAGACGGAGTAAAGTGCAATGACTTTTCTATTAATAGAAATGGCGCCTTCGGTTTTGTTCAATCCTAGAACGAACGTATATGGACGAATGTCTGAAATAATATTTCCAATGATCGCATATGTTGGTCTGTATAAATATATATAGTGGCGGAGAATTTATTCTCTTAGCATAATATCCAGAATATATTTATGCAAATCCATTAATGATTAACGGATCTGACAATGTGGCATTCATAGTGATTGTGTTATAAATGAATTGCAAGTAATCGTAGCCTCATGCCTCAACAACCGGGAAATGACAAAAATCGGGCAGGCAGCATGGCTATGTGGGTAGCTTCCATTAGGGTGTATTAGCACCTATCTAGAGAAATTCATTTAATTCCTTGTTCTATTCGATGCTGTCCCATTCGAGAAAACGGTTGTTGATCCCAACCGTTGGTGATATACATTCGATACACTCAAGCGAAATAAGTGGTCGGTCATGTGTGGTCAGGTTACAAGATGTTCTTGTTGAACCCAGTGTATTCTCCTCTAGAGATACACTATCGGAAGGTGATTCCACACCTTGTCATAGACGGAAATTCATTACCCAATAAGTGCCTGCAGTTTTGATTGTATATTATGTATATGGAGCATGAGATGAAAGCGTTCCACTAGATTTCTATTATATTGATAGACACTATTATAATATCAAAAGATCTTTGTATAAAGGTTATCATTTCTTTCAAAAGGATTTTTGAAAATTAAAGCAAGTATTTTGGATTCTCATAAGGGAAAAACCCGTTCCGTGTTATACGGCGTGGTCTTATGAGATATCGTTTATTTTCTCAAAGTTGTTTTAAACTTATTTACTCATACCAGTCCCATGACTGACACAGAGTATATTTAGTTTTGTTTTACCTAAACTCTTGGGTGCCCAATTTGTACGGGCAGTCAAGTAGTTCAGGATTTTACAGATATATATGGAGGAGCATGGAGCAGGAGGCTTCAACGTATTTAGCTATTGTTTTCCGCTGTGTTGTAAGTGTTGTACTTTGATGAAGATATGTATATATAGAGAAAAAAAATTGTTCTCCAAAAGCTGATATATATTATATTTTGTTCCGCTGCGATGTGAGAATCTTTGTTGTTATTTTTGTTCTTCTTCTACCTTTTTCTTCTAAAAAAATGATTCGTATTTCTGTGATATTTGGGTTGGACGTGTGATATATGTAGTCAACTCAGATAGTATGGATTTGCGGGCCATTACAGTTGGTATCAGAGCTTAGGTTGAGCGGACACCTAGGCTTTGGTGGGGCTGTGATCATTAGAGATAGGGTCAGTAGTACCCTAGAATGAGTTGAGTGTATACATACGGGAGAGCGTATTTGTTAATTGATATAAAAATTGTTTTATATTATGTTGGCTTGTCTGTTGAGTGGGTTATGAATTCTGATCGAATCGTGGGACGCCACGAAGTCGATATGAATTTATAAACACTTGAACAGAAAAATTCGACACGGTATTGTTTTAAAGTGGGCAGATGAAATAATTTTACTCGAACTATATTTTGATATAGAAAGAATAATTTTCTAAAATTATTATAATATTTGGATGTGTCGATTGTTATTATAATCAAATGAGATTATAAAAAGTGAAATGGATATATATAACCAAAATAAAATTTGTATATGAATAATATATACAAATGAAATGAATTGAAATTAAATTCAAATTAGAATTTGGAATTTAAATCCTGGAAAGTTTGAAATTTTTTCTGAAGTATATTAAAATAATATAGCTTTGTTTTAGAATGATTTTTGAATAAAAATCATTTTGGATGGATTTTGACCGTGATTAAGCATTGAACTCACTTCAGTGGCTGGAAAATAATTCTGAAGATGACTACAGCATTATCAGTGTTCATTTTCGATTTTCTAAGTGATGGATTGCTAACTTAGAAAAGTTTTTGATGAAAATTTGTTTAGAAGAAAATTAGTTTTTTTTTTTGGAAAATTTTAAATGTTTTGAATTTGAGGTGGAAATAAATATATGTATATATTTATGGGATTTCAAAAGGATTTGAAATGAAAACCCAGGAATTTGAATTCTGGAAACTAAATTTAACTTAAACAAGTTAAATGGATCTAAGTGAATAAATTGATCAGAATCAATTTGAATGGAATATGAATTGATTGTAAATCATTTAGATAAAATGAATATGAGCATATGAGATGTGCAATATGAATGGAAACCAAAAGTTTGGTAGGAACTAAAATTGTAGAAATATAAAGTGTTGAGTTTCAAAGTAAGTGAATTTTTATAAAAAGTAATGGGTTTGTAACATTTTTCCTACCTTAGTAATTTTGGGGATGAAATTCTTTTAAGGGGAGA
The DNA here is from genome assembly GCA_030737875.1 of Allium sativum. Taxonomy (NCBI): domain Eukaryota; kingdom Viridiplantae; phylum Streptophyta; class Magnoliopsida; order Asparagales; family Amaryllidaceae; genus Allium; species Allium sativum. The sequence continues at coordinate 69,022,315 of CM060925.1, read as the reverse complement.
AGAATGTAACGACCCAGATTTTTAGACGATTTATTTTTAAATATTTAATATTTGTTTAAATATTGAATTGATAATATAGATCGATTTTTATATAGAATTATCGATTTAATAATCGAAATACGATTTATTTCGAATATATATAATCATCGTAATACAAAATGAATTTAATTGAATTCAAGATTTAAAACTGAATTGAAAACAGTTCAGATAATCAATACAAACTTTTATCTGAATTAGAATAATAATATTAATTTATTATCGACGAATAAATTGTTTTGAATTTAATTTATCAATTTAAATTAATATCTTCTCCAGACGATCAAACGAGGCATCGGAACCTGTCCCAGTGTGTTCAGAATAGTGGTTTAACCCTAGAAACGCTGGTTGTCACGTTCAAATAGGGGTTCAATAACCGTTAAATATATTGTTATAATATATAGTGGATAATATCAATATCAAATCGCAGTTAAATCAAAATCTAATCAAAATTTAATAAGATGTACTTAAGCTACCCTACCCTGTGTAACTCCCGTAGACCTCCTTCCTTCACGTCTAAGCTTCCTTCCTCTATAAAATTTCTTTACCTTTCCTTTTTTTCTCTTTACATTTTTGTTCATCTGTAAGTAAAATAATCATAAGCCTCATATTAGAAATGGCATTCGAACTGAATTGTTCGAACCCCTAGCCCTCTGTAATTCTTTTCTTAGCATTCTCGTTTCAATAAACAGAAAGGGGAATTGCCCGAACTTATTCTCCATTCAAAATTTCAAAACCCAAAAGCCCCTTTTTGTTCTGCAAATCGAAGTCGTGTTGTTCTTCCATCCTTTCAAAATTCAAACAAAAAACAAATGCTTCTCGAAATCTGTGGCAAATCGCGTTAAGCTAGTTATAGTGGTGGAAGATCTTGGTTGCTCGCAATTGGAGGATTTGGGCATAAACAAAGTGGTCGATGGATTTAGGGTTGCAGTGCGCAGCCTGTGATGACACTGGGAGGACCTTCGGTTGTCTAGGGCAGAAAGCGATGGTGGATATTGGGAGGAGGGGATTGGAACTCGCGATAGTCAAGTGCATTACTAGGTTGGGTCTCAACGAACGTAAGGCCTGGGAGGTTGAAATTGTGAAGGTATATTCATGTACAAGAAGAAGCGGTCCCAACTGTGTCAACGGCGAATTGAAGAGAAGTTCGAATAGTTGAGGAGTGCGAGAGCAGGAATTTATTCATCGTGATTTCCGAAGGCCGTTGGTTCTGAATAGGATTGCGAAATGATCAGAAGTTCAAATGTGGATTTCGGACTGTGTGACTAGCGTGTATCAGGGGAGTTCAGATTTTCAATTTTTGGAAGGCAATGGATTTTCTGAGTACTGGGGGATGAGCAAGTCACGTGGTATATGTTGTCATTGAGGTTGGGTTATGGTATTCATAATGGGATTGGTGATGGAAAATAAAATCGGTGGAGTTTGGTCTCGTTTTTTGGCAATTTTTTTGTTGATGGTTCACAGTAGTAGTGCGTTGAGATGTGGAAAGCAACAGTTAATGAACTAAGAACGAGGTCTGACTGGAACAAACAAGCAAGACCGAAATCATATCATCGAATACTACGAGCTGGAGTTGGATTGGGATTTTTTTCAGAATCCATTGTGGAATTTTGATTTAAATCGAATATCTCTGATTCATTCCGACAATAAAATCATGGTGAGTAAATCTCACTCAAATTTTATTTAGAATTATTTTTATTAGTTAAAAATAATTGTTTGATGGTTGTTTTGGTTGCATTAAAATATTTTGTGGCTATTAATCGGGAAATGGAAAAAATCGGGCAGGCAGCACGGCATGTGGGTAGGTTCCATTAGGGTGTATTATCACCTATCTAGAGAAATTCATTTAAATCCTTATTCTATTTGATGTTATCCCATTCGGGAAAACGGTTGCTGATCCCAACCGTTGGTGATATACATTTGGTACACTCAAGCGAAATGAGTGGTCAGTCATGTATAGCCGGGTTACATGATGTTCTTGTTGAACCCTGTGTATTCTCCTCTAGAGATACACTATCGGAAGGTGAGTCCATACCTTGTCATAGTTGGAAATTCATTACCCAATAAGTGCCAGTGGTTTTGATTGTATGTTATGTATGTAGAGCGTGAGATGAAAGCGTTCCACTAGATTTCTATTATATTGATAGACATTATTATAATATCAAAAGAATTTTGATATAAAGGTTATCGTTTCTTTCAAAAGGATTTCTGAAAGTTAAAGCAAGTATTTTGGATTCTCATATGGGAAAAACCCGTTCCGAGTTATACGGCGTGGTCTTATGAGATATCGTTTATTTTCTCAAAGTTGTTTTAAACTTATTTACTCACACCAGTCCAATGACTGACCCAGAGTTTATTTTGTTTTGTTTTACCTAAACTCTTGGGTGCCAAATTATATGGGCAGTCAAGTAGTTCAGGATTTTATAGATATATATGGAGGAGCTTGGAGCAGGAGGCTTCAACATATTTAGCTATTGTTTTTCCGTTGTGTTGTAAGTGTTGTCCTTTATGATGATATGTATATATAGAGAAAAAAAGTTGTTCTCCAAAAGCTGATATATATATATTATATTTTGTTCCGCTGCGATGTGAGATTCTGTGTTGTTATTTTTGTTCTTCTTCTACCCTTTCTTCTAAAAAAAATGATTCGTATTTCTGAGATATTTCGGTTGGACATGTGATATATATAGTCAATTCAGATAGTACGGATTTGTGGGCCATTACATATCACATTGGTTTCCACTCCGTCAGCCTTTATTTCTAGTTTTTAATACCGCTCGAGTTCAAATTTGCCTCAAATCCAAACTAGCTCCGTTTGTGTTCTAGTCAGTTCCATTACGTAGTGTTCGACTTCACGATTTCAACGAACTTTGTTTCGTCCAAATCTGTTTTGGTTTGAGAAAGTTATTAGTGTTTATACGTTAATGACATGAATTAAATAATTAACTGTATAATTAAGTTTAATATTTACTTTAAAACCATCGGCCCCTTATTCTTCGTTCTTGGACAAAATTCGGACCACGCTTGCCAGTAGTTCACCATCGCCGCTGCTCCATGCCAATGACAGACCACCATTTGAAACCTCCCCCTCGTAGTGCCAGGCGTCGCCACTCCATGGCCGGAATTCGACTGAGTTTGACAGCCCTTACAGCGCCAGAAAGCACCGTGAACTAGGCGAGTTCAAGGCATAAATTTGAATGGGTCAGCCTATAAAAATCGATCTCGACCATAGGCTATTAATGTGCTCGAAAATCTGTATGATTTCCGTGTATAATTCGTTAGATAATTTATAATATTCATGGAGAAATCAAGGCATTTAATTCGAACGGTTTTGGCCATTTAAGAAGAAATGGTGGCGGCATCATTCTGTATAGTGCTAGGTTTCTAGGAAAATTTAATTATTTATACCTATTTTTATTTAATATTTTATTCATTTATTTTCAAATCTCAAAGTTTACCTTTTTGAATTCCGAACGAATCCCAACGAATGTCGCCCCTAGCAAATTACCTTACTCCGAACACAAGGAGATATGTTTCGTAAGCCAGTTCGACTGTTTCGATCAGTTTTTGTTAAAATTAAAATATAAATCAATATATATTGAATTTAAACGTACATTTTAATTTACCAAGGCCACATGCTGACTCCAATAATTACTAAAAAAATAAATCTAGCTATGTTTTGACTATACGGTCTTAACAAAATTAAGTTCGCCGAATTTGGAGACCGTTTGAAAAATGACCATTTTCTGGTCGATTAAATTTAAATTGAATTGACAAAACATGTTTAAATTTACCACGCTCACATATCAATTTCAAAAATTATGAAAATTAAAAATTGACAATAATTTTACATTCTGGATCCAACAAAAGTGGTTTCATCGAAAACGAAGGTCGTTTGCAAAATGGCTATTTTTAACGGCTATATATATATATATATATATATATATATATACACACACACACATTCCATAACGACTATTCTGAATTTCAAACTAGACATAACTACCAATTTATAAAGTGAAATCTCAGTTTCTTGCATTCGTTAGAAAGATATGGTTAAACAGATCCTAACGTTTCTTGTTTTACTGAAATCTGATTTATGTACATTCATTTAAAATTTAAAATTGAATTTTCAAACTACCGCGCCATTTCAGGCTCGTTTTATAATTAAAATAAAATTTATACATTCTAACCTCGATTTAATAAAATTTTAAATTGTTAATTATCAAAATAAATCATTTTAAATTCTTAAAATCCACTAAATTAGTTAAAATAAAAATTTTAAATTGGTTTAGAAATTTTGGGTTGTTATAATCTCCCCCACTTAAAATATTTTCGTCTTTAAAAAGGAACGTAGCTGAAAGTCGTTTAACTAACCAAGTCAACTTTCATTCTGGCTTTCATTCTTTAACTTTTCAATTTCTAAGAATTTTCTAATTTTCAAAAATTTGGCTAACACCCTAAATTTTCGAAAAAATCGCTATAACCTCCTTTGTATGGGTTGATTGGTAAAACCACAACTTGCCTCACAGGGCCCTCATTAATCCAAAAGAAAAAGAAAATGCAAAGCGGCTAGCCAGTCGGCTCATAAAATCATCAAACCCTAATAAATATAGTAAACATGTACCTATTTGTCGGGCATACAATTTTATTCCTCTTCTTAGCTTCCATGCTATGACCTGTTCATTATATACACATGTAGATATACGCAATTCCAATCAATTTTCAATTCAGTTCCATATTTGATTCGATTTGGCTCAAATTTACCTTTCATTTTCATATTGGTTTTATTATCTCAATATTTATATTAGTTGAACTAATAATCACACATCACAGCCAGCAATCAATTAGTTGATTAGCTTTTCAAATATATAATTTTCTATATATACTTAAAAATCATATTTTTAGTGCCAAATCACAACAAATAAATTCTAACTAAGGTTTTGGTTCTCACACCAGTCAGTTGGAAATATATAGATATCCCAGTTTTGAAACTCGAACACAAATATTGATGATGTTGCAGCAATCATCAGAATCATCTCCGGGCGACTAGAGTGTGATTCTATATCCATCTAGCATATTTGAGACTTCATATATATGCTAGCTAGGCGTATATGCAAAATATTCATATACCTGATAGTCCAAATTCAATATAAAATAAAATACTCAAATACATATAATAAGATATAATTTTCAAAATTAAATTTATTTTTATAAATAATACTCTTCAAACTCGTTCTAGGGTATTACTAACCCTGTCTCTAACGAGTCGTTCTTATAGGATATTACTATTCCTATCTTCGATGAATTCTTTCGTTTGGTTCTAACGTGCCTTGTTCTCGAGTCTATAAGCCAAAGCTCTAATACCAACAGACTTCCCCTTACGGGAAAGTCTGGATTGCTTTAAGAACACGATGCATCAGAACACAAACAACAGAACATTTCATTGCTATTACAACAATTTCATCAGAGTACAAGATATCTGAGTTCAAATAAATAATACTACACAGCTGAAATAAAATAATATTAGAGATTAAAATACAAAGTAGTGGAAATTTAAATGTATAAATACAATGTATAGCGAAAAATACATCAACTAGCACAACTGAATGAAATACACGGATACAAAGCTTTCCGAATATAGCTCCAGTTGTAATCTAGCGTCTTGTTAAATTGAAATCTGCAAAACCAAAACTACCGATTGCCCGTGCGGAAAATAGGGGCACACAGAGTTTAGGTTAAAACAATAAACTCTGATTCAGTCATGGGACTGGTGTGAGAACTAAAACAGTTATTATATCTTCACTTCAAAAGTTGGGAAATCATGGGACCATGCCATATAACACGGAACGGGATTACTCCATATGAATCTTAGTTTAAACTAAAACAACGCAATGCTTTTTGGGAAAATGAAGCTATTATAAGATTCAGGCCCCATCACACAATGCAACGGAAGCTGAAGGATAGAGTTTTACCTTATAATAGTCAAACATGCTTGATATGCTTTAAAACAAATCGTTTTTGTTATTACTATAAGTGTATAGTGTCAAAATCAACTTCAAATATAAATGTATCAATCATAGATGGCATAGTACCCCATCCTACTATGTCTCCATACTAGTTCTACAATTAAAACTGGAACGTCTCGTATTGGAAATTGGATTTCCATCTATGAGTCGAGGCAAGGGATGGCTCCTCACTGATTCGAGACACTCTAGCAAATAACTCAGGGTCCCCCGTAGTGAACCCTGGGAACGGAAGGGTCGGTCCACACTTACTTTAGTGGATTGGTTATTCCTAAACACACGTTTCCCGGTTCCTATCGGACCTATCTCTGAGCCACTAGGGACTCAATATCCGAGGCGCCTCGCTATCCATCATCCACATAAGTAAAAATTTCTGGGCTCTATACCATGACACCACTCCTAGCCAGAAAAAAAGTCATGCACTCCCAACGGTCCCTTAACCGTTTTTGACTCATACCGGGTGTGAAGCTCGTGAATTAACGCTAGACACAAAGCTATGCTAATTAAAGTCGTGCTTTGATCATCATCCACAAAACTCTGCTTTTCAAAAAAAAAAGATTTTATCATTGCATTTTAGCATGCCACATTGACAATCCATGCCATATGACTGATGACTATCAATATATAACCTTTAAGCTCGTACGTCTCATAGAAGGGTGATAAGCAAGAGAATAAATTCTCCACCGCCAAACGGATATATATTTAATAGAAATCAATCAATATAGAACGAAATCCAATCATAGACACACATCCATTTACAATCCCGTTCTGGGTCTGAACAAAACCAGAGGCACCTTATTCCTCGTTCCATATGTCTAATACAGGAGAGAGATCCTCGCATGTCCGGTCGATCTCCAAGTATGTCTGGACAATCACCACTTATTACCTTGTCTTGGGTGTACAGCCCAATCAAGACATCAGTAATCATCCAAATGATGTGAAGATCTCCGGTCTTCAACCACCGTCTTCATCGTCGACTTTTAGTTGTCGTGTCAGTTATTTAGAAGGGGTTAAACCCGGTCTTTCCAAATAACTCGCATATTTTATAATCAAAGATCAAGTGTTAAAAAAACACATCATACGCCTCATTCCAATTCAGAATATTCTTTTATTCAAATATCCACATCTTTAGGGAAAGGTTCGCAATAATTTTATCAAAGATAAATTCCTTTAAATTTATTCTTTAATCTTCCTTTTGATATCAATTCAAAGGATTTGATTTTATCTTTTCATAATTCCAAACCAAATTAAGGTTTATCAACTAGTCGAGATTAGCGAACTTTACCCAAGTAATCATTTATTTATTAATCTCAATCCCACCCTATTCATCCCATGGAGCAAAACTGGCAATACTCTATATCTAACATCCACGGTGTTATCGGTAAATTTTAATTACCATTTCACGTTCAAATCTAATTAAAGATTTAACTATCGCCGGGAGCAAAACTGGCAGTACTCCATTCTCGATCATTTCATGAATTCGACAAATTTAATTATCCCATTCTCATTTCAATCTAATTAAAGATTCATTAAAACTCTAGCTTAGTTTTAATCATAAAAATCATTACTTTATGATTATCTAAATTTTAGGAAATAGATCATGTCTTTAACTGGGTTAAAGGACTAATGTCATTTAAAACATAGTTCATGATAAACCCGAATCATATTCCATTAACTATGGAATCTTCACGAAAATCAGATCAATATATAATCGACATAAATTTCCGTATCAGGCTAATAATATAAATGAAATAACAACAAAGCCTTTTAAATTCCATATATAGTAGTGATCTTCCTTCACAGAAGTTCATCTCGATTATTACCCAATAGAATTCCATTTAATTCCAATTTAATAAATTAAATTGGAAAACTTTACTTTGGAAAGTTTCCATTAAATCTTAATAAAAAGATTTATAATTTCCAAGTCATCTCTTTACTGTTAATTGGATTAAAGAACAAATGTTAAAACACCGTTCACGATAAACCCAAAAATCCAATTTCAATTCAGTTCCAATTAAATATTAATTGATCGGTAAACTTCTCTAAATCTTATTTAAAAGATTTATTCTTTTCTCATCGGGGTTTAAGAATGGTGTTATTTAAGACACCATTCACGAAAAATCCAATTTCATATTGAATACAAGGCAATAAATAAAATTTTATCGTCTTATATTCAATATCAAATTCTAAAACCAACAAATATCGTATTGGGAATAACGATATTTATATTTTCCAAATTCCTCAACAATATTCGTATATCACGGAATGCAGTATCAAAATACTCTAGAGATTATTTCCATTCAAATCCATTCCAAATTATATATTGGAAAATTCTGGTTATATTAAAACCATTACAAATCCAATTTATTAATTTAAAAACCATTGGATTTCTAATCTAGTTCATAACTAGTTCATTTAGATAAAAATATATTTTTATATTTTCAAAACTTGGAATTTATCAAGCAAAATCTTTCCAAATCATTTATTATAATTTTACACAATTTTTCCATATTTTAATAATTTTATTAAGGCCCTTACAGTCGGTTTCCAATATCGGCCACCGGACTGCATCTATATTTACCTTTTCCAAAATTGATTTGGTCATATTTTAAGATCCAACTGTTTGATTTCAAATCTCATATATTCATTGGAAAGCTCTTTTCGATACGAACCCAATAGTTCCGATTTTAGGAGAATCCGATAATCAGATCTCCCGTTACATCAATTTGAAGTAAATGGTCAAAATTCGCGAACAGCTGCTGCGCGGCGTGTTCTATTCAGGCCATTATATATATATACATATATACATATATATAGTCGATTTCCATTCAAAATGTATTTTATAAATCATTTATAAATTTGTTTTAAAACAATTTCAACTTCATTTTCAATTTTAAATCAAAATCGAATATTCCATATCATTATAATATTAAAATGATATTATTTTCAAAATATCTGATTTTGAAATCCATTTCTTTTCGATATTCATTATAAAATAAATGAAATTGTTAAGCAAATCTGTTTGAGTTAAAAATGGCCTATGTACTTAATTCGGCTTCCATATTTCAATATTTTCGTGTCCATCCCAAATCGAACATCAAAATCATATTTTGATTCTTTTCTGAATATTATTTTAAAATATTCATTATTTTAAAATATTCGTTATTTCTGAATTGGAATGCGACTCAGTCAATTACCATATAAATTTTGTTATATGGATTTCATACATCACACGTATTCAAAAATAGTGATAAACAACTATTAAACAATCAATTCACATCCAGTGTGCAATTTACAACTGCATAAACATTAAATAATTAAATAACGCTTATCATAATCTATCGATCCATCGGTTGACATATAATTAAATATTGGGATTAGTGTACGTTAAATATCATCCCAATACCCGTGTGGGGTTTTCAAACAACAACAGTCTGTTTAAAATAATCACTGGTTAATAAATTTAGCCAGTTCTAATTCAGTTTGAATTATTTTTCTAATTAGCCATTTTCTCTGTATAAATTATAAATAGATATTTATAGTTTAATTTCAACTACCAAAAAATAATATTAAATTATTTTTAATATTTTAAACATTATAGCATTACAATCAAAACACAATACAGTCAATTAAATCGTCCATGGTCTGTGGACGAGGGCGGTGAGCTAACAGGCACCGTATACAACTTATAATGATTAAAACTGATAAAAATCTACACTGGCAATTCTATATATTTTTATACATGAATACAATAACATGATAAAATATAATTTAGTGAGAAGGAGTTCTCACGTTGGTTTCCACTCCGTCAGCCTTTATTTCTGATTTTTAATACCGCTCAAGTTCAAATTTGCCTCAAATCCAAACTAGCTCCATTTTTTTTCTAGTCAGTTCCATTGCGTAGTGTTCGACTTTACGATTTCAACGAACTTCGTTTCATCCAATTCTGTTTTGGTTTGAGAAAGTTATCAGCATTTATACATTAATAACATGAATTAAATAATTAACTATGTAATTAAGTTTAATAATTACTTTGAAACCATCGTCCCCTTCTTCTTTGGTCATGGACAAAATTCGTACCACGCTTACCAGTAGTTCACCGCCGCCACCCCTCTATGCCAACGACGGACCACCATCTAAAACCTCACCCTCGTAGTGCCACGCGTTGCCACTCCATGGCCGAAATCCAGCTGAGTTTGACGGCCCTTACAGCGCCAGAAAGCACCTCGAACTTTATGAGTTCTAGGCAAAAATTCGAACAGCTCAGCCTATAAAAATTGATCTCGACCGTATGCTATTGATGAGCTCGAAAATCTCTATGATTTTCGTGTATAATTCATTAGATAATTTGTAATATTCGTGGAGAAATCAAGGGATTTAATTTGAAAGATTTTGGCAATTCAAGAAGAGATAGCGGCGGCAACGTTCTGTAGAGTGCTAGGGTTTCTAGGAAAATTTAATTATTTATACCATTTTTATTTTATATTTTATTCATTTATTTTCAAATCTCAAAGTTTTCCGTTCCGAACTCCGAACGAATCCCAACGAATGTCGCCCCCAGCTAAATGCCTATATTCCGAACACAATGAGATATGTTTCGTAAGCCAATTCGAATGTTTCGATTAGTTTTTGTTAAAATTAAAATATAAATCAATATATATTGAATTTAAACATACATTTTAATTTACCGGGGCCACATACTGACTCCAAAAATTACTAAAAAATAAATCTAGCTATGTTTTAATGATACGGTCCTAACAAAACTAGTTTCATCGAATTTGGAGACCGTTTGAAAAATGGTCATTTTCTGGTCAATTAAATTTAAACTGAATTGACAAAACACATATAAATTTACAACGCTCACATATTAATTTCAAAAATTATGAAAATTGAAACTTGACAATAATTTGACATTCCGGATCAAACAAAAGTGGTTCCGTTGAAATTGGAGGTCGTTTGCAAAATGGCTATTTTTAAGGGCTATATATTATGTTAAAATATATATATATATATTCCATAGTGACTATTCTGAATTTTAAACTGGACATAACTAACAATTTATACAGTGAAATCTCATTTTCTTAAATTCGTTAGAAAGACATAGTTAAACAGATCCTAACGTTTCTTGATTTACTGAAATCCGATTTATTTTGAATTTGTTACATTCATTTAAAGTTTAAAATCGAATTTTCGAACTACCACACCATTTCAGGCTCGTTTTATAATTAAAATAAATTTGTACATTCTAACTTCGATTCAATTAAATTTTAAATCGTTAATTCTCAAAATAAATCATTTTAAATTCTTAAAATCCACTAAATCAGGTAAAATAAAAATTTTAAATTGGTACAGAAATTCCGGGTTGTTACAGGGAGCCCAGTGCTAATATGAGTTCCTATATGCACGATAATGATTTGTGTAGTACAGGCAGATACCGATGCAATACGAAGAGAGGCGTTTTGCCTCTAAGATTGAAAGATAAACACGGGTGCATATGATGAGTCACTTCACGAGTTTTCATTCTGGGTTCTCTCTCCATGCATAGTAATTACTTTAGGTATTAATTAGAGAGCATTTCCCATAGTCATCTAAGGGTGCTATTTTATAATTTGATCGATTATAGGAACTTTTGACAATCAAATCTGTGAGTTCGATTTAATTTTGACCATTTATGATATGAACTGTAACACCCCACCTCCGTTAGGGTCACTCACAAAGGGAATGTACTAGTTTTGGAGGAGCGTTATCAAGGTAAACAAACACAGAAATATCACAAGACAGAACATAAATAAAACAGCGGAAGAATCAAAAGATGAATTTCATTACTTTCAAAAAGAGTCAAAACATTTTACATCAAATAGCCAAGGTCATTATTTTCCATTACAACAAATTCTGTCTTGCATAAATAAAGAAGCATAAACTTAAAACAACAAAAGTAGCTTAATTCCCCAAAGGTAGCAGAAAAGCAACCATAGCATAGCTCAAGATCAAACCGTACATGAGCTGAATCGAAAGCAAGCGAAATCCAAGCTAAGTGATAGAGTTTCCTCCCTGAGAACCTGAGGGGGGAAACGAAAGAAAAAGATGTGAAAGAAAACGGGTCAGTCATAAAGACTGGTAAGTCCAAGTGACTTTCAGCATAAAAACAGGTAAAGGTAACATGAGATGTAAAAAACTGAAAGTAAACATACAGATGATGACAAGAGGGGCAAGATAGACTAAGATAACGTGATAAATCAAGTATAGCATCACGTATTCAAGGTTCGCTGCATCAACTGTACTAGGATCCCAAACCCATGTCTTATATTAATCATGAAATGATTTCTTGGCCCAATATCATGAAATGATCCATTACTAGGTCCAACGAAACGATCCACTAGTCGATCGGCTCCCTACAAGTTCTAGCTCGTCATGTGTCTGTGTCATACGGCCCTATCACGAATGTAGTCACCTATGCTAGGTCCACCATAGGGTGTATCAAGCCCTATGGTGCCAACCACCGACACGAATCAAGAATGCACAGATAAACCTACTGATGCCCAATGCCTGCTTTTTCAACTCCGGGCCACATGCACGACCATAGCCCGCCTGAACCTACACTGGCGCACCAACATAGTCGTCGTTCTGGTCACTTACAATCAGCCCAGTAATCGTGCCCCACCCTGCCTAGTTCCAGGGTACCATGATACATCTAATGGGTTACTGCTGAAACGGACCGCGTAACTAGGGTTTCCGTCTAATAGGTTAAGTGTTTTCATTTAAATTCGTGACTTAACCCCTATCAGTCTAGCATGTCAAGTTGGTTAAGTGTTATCATTCAAGTTTGTGACTTAACCCGCCTACGTGTCATGTCAAATTGGCTAAGTGTTGTCGTTCAAGTTCATGACTTAGCCCTACGAATCATGTGTCAAGTTGGTTAAGTGTTGTCATCCATGTTCAGGACTTAACCCTATCATGTGGCATTAATTCATTAATGCACCCTAACCTCTCACATCAGACCTGTTGTTGTGGTCACTGGATATGCCGGGCGGTTCCGGGCAGAATTACACCACAACTCAGTCTGACCTTGGGTTTTCCAGTGCGATATGACCAACTACCCACATTGGATTCTATTGTTTGCAGTAACTGGATTTGTCGGGCGGTTCCGGGCAGAATTACACTGCAAACTCAACCCAACCTCGAGTTAGCCATTTTCAAGTTCATTCTAGTGTCATGTCCATGTTCAAGATTCATGTCAAGTTCGTGTCAAGTTTCAAGGATAAGTTTCATGCCAAGTTTTCTATAACTACCAATTTTTCCCAACGTTACCCCGTCTAAATATTAGGCTAACAATCTTAGCCTAATTTTCCGTCCACATGGTTTTTGACATATAATATTAGGGTAAAAACTTAGCCTAATTTAATGTACAAAATTTTCATAAAGAAATCCATTAACATAAACATGTCACAGGTGTAAACTTGGCATTCTCGGCATAGTCAATATGAACACCATAGATGTGTACTTGCAAAGTAATCAACATGAATATCATAGGCGCGAACTTGCAACGTGGACTAATTCAACATACATATATGTGAATTTGCAACATAGACTAAATCAACTTACATATATGTGAACTTGCAAATCAATCACGAACATATGAATAAGTGTGAACTTGAAATATGACGTAGGTTTAACATATACACATAAACATGTAGATCTAACATTTGATCACATATGTGATATGATTTTACAACCTAAAACTTGCATAACATGATAAACTACACAACTTATCATAACAGGTTATATTCCAAGTTCATATACATATGAATAGACTTATTCATTAATTTTCAATTCAACATGGTAATAAAATAGAACCACAGACATAGATCAATATCATTCAATTTCACCTATAACCTAATAGACATCGTTCTATTATTAATTTAATTCCAAGGTATGACATAACTAAATTGACTAAAACATCGCAGGCATATAGATCTGATAATATTATGAACATGAAAATGTTTGAATAATAATCTAGATTCAAGAACACGGATAGATCTAACTTCAATAGAAAAATCCCCAAAATCAAGACAAATAAAGAAAATAGGTCTGAATAGAAAATCAAGCTTAGATCCAATTTCATAGTCATAATTCTAGGCAATAACCTCATGGTCATGAATCATAGGTGATTAGTCATAATTGTCTTTGTCATAGTCATATGCAATAGTCTTATGTTCACCGTCATAGGCATAGGCATTGTCTTATGTTCACAGTCATAGGCATAGTCTTATGTTCTCAGTCATAGGCATAGGCATAATCTTATATTCACCGTCATAGTTTTAGGCCATTAACAATAGTTTCAACGTCGTAGGCAATATTCCCAATAGCTAAGATCCAAGAAGAAAATAAGAATAGATATGAATCATACATAAATCAATTTCAATTTATAACATGCCCATATTAAATTTATCGTTTTTATGTAAAAGTAACTGGAACTTACAGATTGTGGTCTAAGAAATTTAGATGCAGAAGTCAAGTCTAGAAATTTGTCGTAGAACGTTGCGGTGTCGCTGATCTATTCTCTTGAATTGTTATAGAAGCGTTGATCTTTGATTTGAATCGAGTTTGAATGCTTAAGCTTTAATTTGGAGGCGGCGGCCATGGTTCAAGAGGTGAATTAGCAGCATAGATGTGTAAGAATGATTTGTATGAATTAGGCTAGGTCTTAGGATGTATTTATAGGGGCAGCAACTAGTTTAGGCCCTTAGATTAACCCTAGAATCAATCTGGACCATCAAAACACGTCTCAGGCTTCAAAAATGGGTTCTAGGTCAAAACAGGCCGACCAGGTTGACCTGTAAGGGGGGAGGTCGACCACATGGTCGACCTAGGGGGTAAGTTGACCCTAAGGTCGACCACATGGTCGACCTGGCCCCCAGGTCGACCCCTAGGTCGACCTGCCTGGTCCTGTGCTGCCTAAAATCTGCTGAATCTTCTACAGGCTATAACTTCTTCATCCGGGCTCCGATTTTCGAAAACTCGGACTCTATTTCATGTAAAATTTCAAGACGAACGCAATGGCATAACCCGTTTCCCTTGATTCTTTTTTTTAAATTTAATTCTGCCTTGATTTATGGTTTTAACATGTTATTAAAATTTGGGTTGTTACATGAACCCTTAAAATTTTGACTATAAGAGCTTTCGTACACTTATAACACAACCTATGTAACTTAGCGTAGCGTTAAGTTCATGATCATCACATATTAAAATTGTAGTCATTCACTAGACTTTTTTCTGACCCACACACTTCTTTTCATTTTTACACACCACAGGATGATGGCTTAATAGTTATTAAACATATTACGCAGAGAAATAAGCTAAAAAAATGAGTTCTTATGTCATTTATCTATCTCACTTAGTCACCTGTTGTCTTGAAAATTTAATAAATTTATATTGTACCTTTAAAGCATTACATTTGTAAATTGTAACAGCCCGGCGATTTCGGTAGGCTTTTCAACCATCCCTCAACCCCCAAGGCAGAGGGCTAACCTCCCCCCGTGGCTTACACTGGTACCTCAGAACTGCTTTTACGGCCAGCCTCGCGACTCGACCAACCCACATTGTCGGGAGATGTAGGGGTAAGAGTCTCCCGTTCGCCACCTAACGCGAAGCGAGAACCCCCTATCATCCGTACCAATTAAGCAACCAGCTCTGATACCAACTGTAACGGCCCGCAAATCTGTACTATCTGAGTCGACTAATAACACCACACGTCCAACCCAAATTGCATAAAAATACGAATCATTATTAGAAAGAAGTTAGAGGAAGAGGAATAGAAAGAAAGAAATATTATAATAGAAGAAAAAAACGAAGATCACAAACTCACAGCGGAACGAATAAAATATACTAAATAACATAACCTTTGAAATACAAATATGTTTTGGATACACATACCATTATCAGAGCACAATAGTTATCCCTGGAACAGTTATAAAAACCTGTTTCCAGATACAACATAGTACACAGCGGAAATATGATAATCTATAGCTAACTAGTGAAGCCTCCTGCTTGCAGCTCTTCCAAATGAATCTGTAAAATCCCGACTACTTGAATGCCCGTACAAATTTGGGCACCCAAGAGTTTAGGAAAACAAAACAAAATAAACTCTAGGTCAGTCATTAGACTGGTGTGAGTAAACTTCAACTATTTGTTTAACTTTAAAAATCCTTTCTAAAGAAATGATAATAGTAAGACTAGCCCACACATAAACATGAATGGTTTTTACCTTACTAACCTAAAACACTTTGATACAAAAATCTAGTGATATTATAATAATGTCTAATCAAATAAATAGAATCTAGCGGAACGCTTGCATCTCACGCTCATATATAATATAAAATCAAAAACCACAGGGCGTTTATTGGAGATTGGATTTCCAACATGACAAGGTATGGAACCATCTGCTGATAGTGTATCTCTAGAGAGGAATACACTGGGTTCAACAAGAACGTCTTGCAACCCGGCCCACACATGACCGACCACTCATTTCGCTTGAGTGTATCAAATGTACATCACCAATGGTTGGGATCAGCAACCGTTTCCCGAATGGGACAACATCGAATAGAATAAGGAATTAAATGAATCTCTAAATAGGTGATAATACACCCTAATGGGAGCGACCCACATAGCCATGTTGCCTGCCCGATTTTTGTCATTTCCCGGTTGTTGAGGCCTGAGGCTACGATTATTTATCATTCATTGATAGCACAATCACTTTGAATGCCACGTTGTCAGATCCGTTAATCACTAATTGATTTCCACAAATATATTCTGGATATTATGCTAAGGGAATAAATCCGTTGCCACCATATATATTTATACAGACCAACATATTCGATCATTGGAAATACTCTGTAAGACATTTGTCCATATACATTCGTTTTGGGACTGAACGAAACCGAAGGCAAAATTTCTATTAATAGACGAAGTCCTTGCACTTTACTCCGTCTTTGATTACCTTCATATAATCTGATTTGCAACATTTCTGCCAATACGGAGTGGTTCACGGATAATAATCCAACCGGTCTCTCCAAATTGACAATGATAGTGGCAAACATCGATAGTCGGTTATTTAACTATCGAAGAAAAATAAACAAACATCCATTCAAAACATCAAACAATCACTGGGCCTGTTAATTAATATTTCATTAGTTAATTCACTTCTTCATTTCCCTATCAAATATTTGTTAACCAAATATTTTCAGTAATCTTGTTGGACTCTTACGCTATTTGGGAAAAACATTTCCCAATATCACCTTCTTTTATTTTCTACACTTAGAAAATATATTCTATTTGAAATTGAAAACAATTTCAATCACTTATCTCTTTCCCGACTACTTTGATTATACTCGGGAAATATTTACTTTTATATTTTCAAAATTCCATTACTTGGGTTAAAACGAATGCTGTGTAAAACATCGTTACAACAACCCAAAATATTTTATTCAACCAACTATTATTCAAATACTTCTCTTCGAGATTGGATCTTGCTACTATCAATTAAAAATGAAATCAATCAAGTTGGGGTATAACTACCTCTCAGACCTTGACTGAAAACATCATTAACTTCAAAATAGACAAAACCACTTACCTCGAATAATCAGCACCATACAAACAAATTATTCATTTTTAAACGTATATAAGTTTCTCTTTCTATTACCAGCATATCGATTTCCTTTTTGTTTATAACATTCTACTTTAATTTCGTTTCATTATCGGATTCTATATATATATATATATATATATATATATATATATATATCGATATATCGATTCCTAATTATCAAATCTTCTTAAAATATTCTAACTCCTTAAATTTCCTGAAAATTTCGCCATAACCTCCTTTGTACCGGGAGCATCTGGAAAATCCCCAAACCGCCACACAAGCCTCTCCAATCAAAAAGAAAAAGCCAAGCGGCTAACCGATACGGCGCATAAAACCTCATATGGAATTTAAACGTGTACCTTTTTGTCGGGCACATAAATTAAAGTCTTCATATACTTCATCCCATACCTGTCTAACACATGTTCACCTGTTTTCAATTCAATTCAACTCAATCCATTCGTTTGAATTCAGTTTTCCCCATTTATTCTTTAATTGGCTTCTTAGCCTATTTCACTTGTTATTCGAACATATCACGTTCAAATATAAATTAATTTATTTTCACAACAATCGAATGCCATTTCAAATTCAAGTTTCATATTCGATTTCGAATATGAATTTACAAACCCTTTTTTCCTGATCTAGAGTCCAATTTCGATTTAAAATTCCATTAACTAATTTTTTTCCTTACATTAGTTAATTCTACTCAACAATTAAACATCTGGTTTGATTTTGTTTCAAAAAAAAATCATTTCATTACTTCACTCGAGTTCCGATATTATTTATAACTCAAATCTGGATTTTTCCTAAATGAAATTCGGATTTTATTTGCTCAAAATAATTTTATTTATTTAAATAAACCGTTATGGTTTTATAATGGTTCTGGCGCTGTTTTTCTGAAAATTTGATTTTGACATAACTCAAAATCTACTCGACGAAACCTAGATTTTTCTTCTCCAATAGAAAACTATTATGAAATCGGTCCTGACGTTTCTTGTTTCAAAGAATTCCGACTTCAACTGAGTTCTGTATACTCAATTGAAGTTCGAAACGACAATTTACGAACTGTCGTGCTGCGGCGAGTTCGTTTTAATTATATTTAATATATAAATGTTTTAAATTTCATTTAATACAAATTCAACTCCATTCTAATATATTTTTAATATATATTAAACAAATTTTCCAAATTCAATTTGATACTTCTGATTATTTAAAATCGTCGATTTTCCCTTACTCGGTAATAAATTTAATTATACTCAATCTTCTATATTTAATTCCAATTCCTTTGACAAATTATAAATCCTTTGGATTTATTTTAAAATCTGCATTCTGAAATATATTTTGTCGTTCCCATTTCGAAATGATTTCAGCTTTCTATTATCAAATTCTCTTTGAAATTTCTATATTCAAATTATATTTGAATTTCTATTTGAATTTCTATTTGAATTTTCTATATTCAAATTCCATTTCAATTCTATTTTTCACACGTTTTCAGTTTCCAGCCGCCACTTTCATTCCTCTTAACCTAGTCATGGCCTCCACTCTCTAAATCTCTCTAAAACACCCAAAAATCACTTTCTAATTGAAGATTAGGCTTAGCAAATATCAAATTAAGAAGAAAAAAGCACCAAAGCAAGGTTGGAGCTGCTGTATAAGATTGGGAACAGCGCCAAATCAGAGAATATTTCAGTTTTGGGGTTCTAGTTGTGGCAAAGGTGAGTGATAGCATCGTTTTGACACTAATTACAGTTAATTAAGGGTAATTAGTGAAGATTAGCGAATTTATACACTAATAAATTCTGGAAAAATGTTTAGAAATTCTTAAATAATATTTCATGCCTCTGTTATAAAATTTAGACGATTTGGTTAAGTTTTACTAAGTATGTGCTTAAACATGATTAAGAAGGATTATAGGAAAATGTGAGGTTTTAGCCACTTTTGATCTATTTTGATTCATTTGGATTGTTGTTTGGTGTTTGGGGTTGCTCTTACATATTGCTATGACTCTATGGTATGTTGTATGATTGATTAGAATAGTTAGATTTGTCAAAAACGTCGTCGAATGGCGTAAACAAGTTGCTGGAAAAAGTTGCAAAAAGCTGTGCAGAGCTTCGGATCGGATCGGATGAGGGCTCGGATCGGATATGTGAATTGGGCAGGGAAATCCGACCCGAACCGGAGTTTGGCACATAGAAGACTTGGCAAAAAGGAAGTTCGTTTCCTTAGAGTTGGAGTGGACAAGGGAATCGGATCGGAAGGGTAATGGAAGCCAGATCGGATCGGCTCAAGAATGGAAGGCTACGACTAGAGTAAGGCGAAGTGATCGGATCGGATCGGAGTAGATGGAAACGAGGGAGCTGATTGGAGAAGAAGCATGAGTTGGAGGAGGACAGCACCCCGACCCGACCCGGAGGAGGACACCGACCCAAAGTGAAGCACCCGACCCGAACCGAATGGAAGATGACAAGGATGGAGGACCGACGCTACCGAACCGAACCGAGTTCTAGGACTGTTACTGCACGTCAACTTTTCTGAAGACCCACTCCAATTCGATCAAAACCCGAGATGCAAAGGAAGTCCAGATGAGAAGTTAGAGCTCAAGATTTAGATGGGAATCAACGAGTTCGCTTCATGGTTGGGTTTTGCTGCGGGACGCATGCCAAGGGGTTATCGACGTCTATAGCTTTGGACCACTATGGTAGGAGGTACGAAGGCGGATTCAGGGCCATTATGGCATCGGTAGAACCAAGGGCTACGACCAATGAAGTGGGTCATTGAAATGTTTGGTCATGACTCCAAGTGTTTGGCTTGGTCACAGCAGGGTTTCTACAAGTCGGGATTCGTCGTTACCTCAGTTTGTCTAGTGTTCCAAAGTGGTAGATGTCGTATGCTTTACGCACTGAATGAGAGATGTGAGGATGGTTGCTATGGATGATTTGCTTGCTATCATTGTGACATGCACACCCCACCCCCGTATTCTTACACTATTTATTATGGTACCTTAGAGCATTGTACGGTATGTGGTACTAACTCTTTGGTTGCAGGTCCAGGTTCAGGTATGGTTTAGTATACCTGTTATTACTCTGTTTAGATGCTTATCGCTCATACCAGGCTTTATGTCTGACCCAGAGTTTTATGTCTCCTCTTATTACTCTGGGTGCTCACACGAGCAGACTAGAGACAGGTTAGCTGGTGATGCACGGGTAGATGATCCGGAGACGAGCAGGAGGCTTCCACGTAATATATATAGTATTCTCCCTGTGTTGTTGAAGATCACTGCTTGGGCATTGTTGGTGTATCTTCTACTTCGGCTTTCTTTTGTTTAGAGACAGTAAATTTGGAAAAATTGTAATAAGCTGTATTTGGATTTCCGCTGCTTTGATGATTGATGTTGATTTTAGTTATCAGCTTATGCACTGTCTCGCCTGTTTTGTGTCAAGTATGTTATTATTATATTTTATTCCATGCGCTGTGAGACATTCTACAGGTTTCTTGATTTGTTCATTCTCTTCTTTCCTCTCTCTTGACGTCCGTCCTGTGCTAGTCGGGCATGTGTACAGCGCACTTTCGGAGGAAATGCAGGCTGGTGCGGGGTGGGCCGTCACACTTGGTATCAGAGCTCTAGGTTGCGTAGTTAACCAAGGGAAGTCATCAGGGAGAGATAATATACGTATACGAGAGAGCGTATTTGTGATTATTTTGGTTTTTAAAAGCTATATATATATACTATTAGTAGTATAAGAATGAAGTCGTACTGCACTAGCACCACTGTGGAATCGTTAATCGTTTCCTTTTTCAGATTGACGATGAGCCAAGATACTAGAGGTGCTGGTAGGGGAGCCAATAATGGGAATGCTGCTGACATGAGGACAATGTTTACTGACCTCATGAGAGAGATGCTTAGAGATGTGCAGAGGGCAGCTCCCAATGGTGGAAATGGTGGTGGTCCAATAGTGCAGGCGCCGAGGGTCGACTTCGCCAAGTTGAATAAGGATTATACTAGCCTTGGTGGGAAGCCGTTCCACGGAACGGAGTCGGCCACAGATGTTCAAGATTGGTTGGATAGTTGCGAACGTATCTTCGAGGATTTGGGTATCGAGGATGCGATGAAGAGAAAGCTAGCGTCCCGTCAGCTGCAAGGGCGGGCAATGAATTGGTGGAATGCTATAAAGGCAGCTACTCCCGAAGATCAGATTACTTGGGAGCAGTTTAAGGCTCGCTTTAGTGAGAAGTTCATTCCAGCTGCTCAGAAGTCAATGTTGTTTAAGAAATTCTTGGAGCTCAAGCAGAATGGCAGAGCTGTCTCGGAATATATTGCTGAATTTGACACTTTGTCAAAGTATGGGTTATCTCTTATTGATACTGCCGAGAAAAAGAATGAGAAGTTCATAACTGGTTTGGATCAGTACTTGGGGGAAAAACTTATTAACCACATCGATGAGACGTTTGAATCGATTGTGTGGAAAGCATTAAGATCAGAAAGTCTCTACCCTAAGCCGAAGACTGAGGTTGCATCAGCAGATGAGCCAAAGCCACAAGCTAGTGGTGGAGGCAAAGGTGGTTCCCAGAATAAGAGAAAGCAGAATCAGGCTAGGGATGGCCAGAAGAAAAAGAATAAGCAAGATGTGGAGTGCTTCAGCTGTGGTAAGAAGGGCCATTATGCTAGTAATTGTCGGGCCAAGCCAGCGGATAGGAAGTGCTTCAACTGTGGCCAAATGGGACATCACAAGGACAAGTGTCCACAGCCCCCTAAGGAAAAGCAAATGGTGAAAGCATATGCCCTTAATGCTATTCCTTCTTCGTCGAATGCCCCAACTGCGGCGGAGAAGGGAAAGAATGTCGTCATTCAAGGTATGCTTTCTGTTTATGATGTTCCTGTTAGAGTTTTGTTTGATACCGGAGCTTCCAGTTCTTTCATATCTAGTGACCTGGTAGATAGGTTGGGATTGGAGCCCGAGATTGTCGATAGACCTTTAGTAGTGACGAACCCGATTGGTGGTTCGACTAGCCTTAGCATGATTTGTCGCAATGTGGTCTTATCGAGTCATGGATGCATGTTTGTTTGTGATTGCTTTGTTTTGGGCTTTACTGGGTTTGGCATTATTTTGGGAGTAGATTGGCTCCAAAGATACGGGGTGGTGGTAGACTGTGAGGGCTTGTTGGTGACAGCTAGAGCGGACGATGGGCGGAGGATAGTGTTTGGTGGTCTACCCAGTAAGGGGGTATTGGCTAGTTTTCTAAACTCCCTCAACATTCCGCATAGTGAGTTGTCAGGTTTGCCCGTGGTTGGCCAGTATCCGGATGTTTTCGAAGAAGTGACCGGACTTCCACCACACCGAGAGATTGAGTTCCGTATTGATTTGGTAAAAGATGCCAGGCCTATAGTGATGCCACTTCGTCGTATGGCACCAAGAGAGCAGCGTGAGCTCGAGGTGCAAGTCAGCGATCTTTTGAAGAAGGGATTTATCAGAAGGAGTGTTTCTGAATGGGGAACACCAGTTGTGTTTGCTACCAAGGCGGATGGTTCCCTTCGTTTGTGTGTAGACTACCGCGAATTGAATAAAGTGACGAGGAAGAACAAGTATCCTCTACCGCGGATAGATGATTTGTTCGATCAGTTGAGTGGCGCGAGAATATTTTCTCAGTTGGATCTCGCGACAGGTTTTCATCAGCTTAGAGTGGAAGCTGAGAGTATAGCTAAAACGGCATTTCGAACGCCGTCTGGATTTTATGAATGGTTGGTTATGCCATTTGGGCTGACTAATGCCCCGGCATATTTTGTGGATCTTATGAATAGGGTATTCAGAGATCAGTTGAATAAGTCTGTTCTTGTGTTTGTGGATGATATTTTGGTCTATTCGAGGACAGAAGAAGAACACAAGGAACATTTAAGAGTAGTGATGGAGGTGTTGAGAAAACACCAATTGAAAGCAAAGTTTTCTAAGTGTCACTTCTGGAAGAGGGAAGTGAGGTTCTTGGGCCATGTTGTATCAGAGAATGGTATTGCCGTGGACCCGTCAAATGTGGCTACGGTACAGGATTGGCCTACGCCCAAGAATGCAACAGATGTAAGAAGTTTCTTGGGATTAGCGGGATATTATCGTAAGTTTATCCAAGGCTTCTCCAAGATAGCAGCACCATTGACCCAGTTGACCAAGAAGAATCAAGCTTTTGTCTGGGATGAAAGGTGCGAGAATGCATTTAAGAGTCTAAAGGACAAGTTGACAAGCGCACCAGTGTTAGTCATTCCTAAGGGGGATGAAGAGATGACGGTATACACGGATGCCTGTGGTACCGGACTGGGTGCTGTATTGATGCAAGGCGGTAGGGTTGTAGCTTACGCAAGTCGGCAATTGAAACCGCACGAGAGAAGATACCCTACCCATGATTTAGAATTGGCAGCGATCGTGTTCGCGTTAAAGATGTGGAAACACTATCTCTTGGGAGAAAGATTTGAGCTGTTCACAGATCATAAGTCGTTGAAGTATCTATTCTCCCAGAAGGATTTAAATCTCCGTCAACAGAGATGGTTAGAGTTCTTAGCTTCCTATGATTTTGACATCGCATACACACCAGGAAAGGGCAATGCGGTGGCTGATGCATTGAGTAGAAGACATGCCAGCTTAGGGGCTATGTTCCTTGAATAGAAGCAACTGGAGTTTATCGCGGGGTTTGATTTCAGACCAAAGTGCGAATTGGATCCAGAAATGTTAGCAAGTTTGACGATCAGACCCACTTTGATTGAACGGATCGGCTCTAGTCAGAGGGACGATCCTAACCTATTGGAAATCATCTCCAAGTTAGAGATGGGTATCGATGAGGAGATGAACCAGTATGGGCTTGATCGAGAAAGATGGCTTAGAAAGAATGGAAAGCTTGTTGTACCCAATGTCAATGGATTGAGAGATGAAGTGCTTAGAGAATGTCATCACTCAAAGCTAACTATACACCCCGGTGGTAATAAGATGTATCGAGATATGAAGCAGACTTACTACTGGGAAGGGATGAAAAGAGACGTTGGGAAGTTTATATCCAAGTGCATGAATTGCCAGCTAGTTAAAGCCGAGCAAAAGAAGCCTAGTAGGTTGTTGCAACCATTAGAAACTCCCGAATGGAAATGGGAGCAAGTCTCGATGGATTTCATCGATGGTTTACCAAGGACTAGATCGGGATATGACAGCATTTGGGTAATTGTAGATCGACTGACTAAAAGTGCAAGGTTTATACCAGTCAAATCGACTAGAACGGCAGCTAAGTTAGCAGAATTATATATGAAGTGGGTAGTGAGATTTCATGGAGTACCTAAAAGCATTGTGAGCGACCGAGACCCGTTGTTCACTAGTGGGTTTTGGAAGAGCTTACAAGAGGCTCTAGGGTCAGAGTTACATCTCAGTACCGCATATCATCCTCAGACCGACGATCAGACGGAGAGGGTGAACCGTATCTTGGAAGACCTCTTGAGAGCATGTATATTGGATTTTGGTGGATCATGGGATGACCATTTGCATCTAGTAGAGTTTGCATATAATAATAGCTACCAATCCAGTATCGGTATGGCTCCGTTTGAAGCTTTGTACGGAAGACCGTGCAACTCACCATCATGTTGGATAGAGACTGGCGAGAAGTTTATGCTTGGACCAGATGTAGTGAGGGAAACTTCAGATAAGATTAAGATCATTCAACAACGGATGAAGGCTGCCCAAGATAGGCAGAAGAGTTATGCTGATAAGAGGAGAAGAGACTTAAAATTCTCCGTTGGCGACTTGGTGTTTGTCAAGATTTCTCCGTTGAAGAGCGTAATACGATTTGGCAGGAGAGGCAAGTTGGCACCAAGATTTGTTGGCCCATTCCCTGTTCTTGAGCTAGTCGGGAATTTGGCATATAGAATTGACTTACCAGAGAAGATGGCAGGAGTTCACAACGTATTTCATGTTTCCCAACTAAGGAAGTTCGTTCACGACTCAGATATGACTATTTCACCTGATCAGTTAGAGGACTTCGAAGTAGAACCCGAGGCGGTTGGGAACCGCAAGCCGGCCCGTATTGTCGAGCACGACATGAAGCAACTTCGAAGGAAGGCGGTGAAGTTAGTCAAGGTTCAGTGGGGCAAGGACGAGAATGATTATACTTGGGAGACAGAGGAGAACATTAGGAAGGCACACCCAGAACTCTTTGCCTGGTAAGATTTTGATTTCGATTTAGTTTTCCGCATGCTAGGATAGGCTTGCTTGCTTGTTTTGCATGTTTGATTCTTGTATGTGGTTGGTAGGCATGCGGGATCCTTTGTATGTTTTGGGTTAAGGAATTTCGGGGGCGAAATTTCTTAAGGGGGGGAGAGTGTAACGACCCGCATTCTACGCATCATAGGATCGTAGAATATTTATTTCTGTCACATACAAAGTCGTATGGTCATGTAACTTTGGGAGACGACTATTGGGGTCATTTCCCATGTTCATGATTTTTCTCGATTTTTAAATGACCATTTTACCCCTAGTTGGCACTGTTTTGGCCATAACTTTTGACTGGAAAGGAATTTTGACCTGAAACCACTTCCATTGGCTTCGGATGATGGTTTCTCTTTCCGTAGAGTGGTCACATTAGCTAAACGGACTTACCGTTTGGGAGATATGGCTGAAACAAGTTTCAGATGGTGAAAAACAGCTTAATTGGGCTTAACCGGGTGATTAGCAGCTAGGCCCAAGGGGAATTTCGGGTTTAGAAGTATAGGAGGACTGATTAGGGTTAGGTTATCACTTTCATTTCAGTTTCCAGCCGCCACTTTCATTCCTCTTAACCTAGTCATGGCCTCCACTCTCTAAATCTCTCTAAAACACCCAAAAATCACTTTCTAATTGAAGATTAGGCTTAGCAAATATCAAATTAAGAAGAAAAAAGCACCAAAGCAAGGTTGGAGCTGCTGTATAAGATTGGGAACAGCGCCAAATCAGAGAATATTTCAGTTTTGGGGTTCTAGTTGTGGCAAAGGTGAGTGATAGCATCGTTTTGACACTAATTACAGTTAATTAAGGGTAATTAGTGAAGATTAGCGAATTTATACACTAATAAATTCTGGAAAAATGTTTAGAAATTCTTAAATAATATTTCATGCCTCTGTTATAAAATTTAGACGATTTGGTTAAGTTTTACTAAGTATGTGCTTAAACATGATTAAGAAGGATTATAGGAAAATGTGAGGTTTTAGCCACTTTTGATCTATTTTGATTCATTTGGATTGTTGTTTGGTGTTTGGGGTTGCTCTTACATATTGCTATGACTCTATGGTATGTTGTATGATTGATTAGAATAGTTAGATTTGTCAAAAACGTCGTCGAATGGCGTAAACAAGTTGCTGGAAAAAGTTGCAGAAAGCTGTGCAGAGCTTCGGATCGGATCGGATGAGGGCTCGGATCGGATATGTGAATTGGGCAGGGAAATCCGACCCGAACCGGAGTTTGGCACATAGAAGACTTGGCAAAAAGGAAGGTCGTTTCCTTAGAGTTGGAGTGGACAAGGGGATCGGATCGGAAGGGTAATGGAAGCCAGATCGGATCGGCTCAAGAATGGAAGGCTACGACTAGAGTAAGGCGAAGTGATCGGATCGGATCGGAGTAGATGGAAACGAGGGAGCTGATTGGAGAAGGAGCATGAGTTGGAGGAGGACAGCACCCCGACCCGACCCGGAGGAGGACACCGACCCGAAGTGAAGCACCCGACCCGAACCGAATGGAAGATGACAAGGATGGAGGACCGACGCTACCGAACCGAACCGAGTTCTAGGACTGTTACTGCACGTCAACTTTTCTGAAGACCCACTCCAATTCGATCAAAACCCGAGATGCAAAGGAAGTCCAGATGAGAAGTTAGAGCTCAAGATTTAGATGGGAATCAACGAGTTCGCTTCATGGTTGGGTTTTGCTGCGGGACGCGTGCCAAGGGGTTATCGACGTCTATAGCTTTGGACCACTATGGTAGGAGGTACGAAGGCGGATTCAGGGCCATTATGGCATCGGTAGAACCAAGGGCTACGACCAATGAAGTGGGTCATTGAAATGTTTGGTCATGACTCCAAGTGTTTGGCTTGGTCACAGCAGGGTTTCTACAAGTCGGGATTCGTCGTTACCTCAGTTTGTCTAGTGTTCCAAAGTGGTAGATGTCGTATGCTTTACGCACTGAATGAGAGATGTGAGGATGGTTGCTATGGATGATTTGCTTGCTATCATTGTGACATGCACACCCCACCCCCGTATTCTTACACTATTTATTATGGCACCTTAGAGCATTGTATGGTATGTGGTACTAACTCTTTGGTTGCAGGTCCAGGTTCAGGTATGGTTTAGTATACCTGTTATTACTCTGTTTAGATGCTTATCGCTCATACCAGGCTTTATGTCTGACCCAGAGTTTTATGTCTCCTCTTATTACTCTGGGTGCTCACACGAGCAGACTAGAGACAGGTTAGCTGGTGATGCACGGGTAGATGATCCGGAGACGAGCAGGAGGCTTCCACGTAATATATATAGTATTCTCCCTGTGTTGTTGAAGATCACTGCTTGGGCATTGTTGGTGTATCTTCTACTTCGGCTTTCTTTTGTTTAGAGACAGTAAATTTGGAAAAATTGTAATAAGCTGTATTTGGATTTCCGCTGCTTTGATGATTGATGTTGATTTTAGTTATCAGCTTATGCACTGTCTCGCCTGTTTTGTGTCAAGTATGTTATTATTATATTTTATTCCATGCGCTGTGAGACATTCTACAGGTTTCTTGATTTGTTCATTCTCTTCTTTCCTCTCTCTTGACGTCCGTCCTGTGCTAGTCGGGCATGTGTACAGCGCACTTTCGGAGGAAATGCAGGCTGGTGCGGGGTGGGCCGTCACATTATCCAACGATAATTTATCTCCCTAAATTATAAACATCGTTTATAATTTAACTTTCCTTGTTTTATAAAGTTAAAACAAGTTCCCATTTCGAAATCTATTTAAAAACCAAAATCTTATTTTGGAGTACTCTCTTTATTAAACTTATCTATATAAATATAGAACCTATTTTCATGCTTTATCTCAGTTTCTCTTTAAATTAAATTTAAATATCCTATTTGGGAAAAATCTATTTTTTATAAATCCGACGTAGTCGAGTTCAAACATAAATCCTAAGGATTTATTCAATTTTTAGTTACGTTCCGAATATCGGAATAAACTTCATCGTTTATTTTTTAAAACGATTCCAGGTCCTCAATTTAAATTCATATTTTGAATTTAAATATTTAAATTATCTAAATTATAATTTTTCACCTTTCTATTTACAAATACCATCATTAAACAAGTCTCTCTTTCAAATAAATATTTCTTCTTTGGAAAAAGTATATTTTCCTTTCCCAAAGTCACACTTGTATTTCTATTTTCTGAATTATCTAATGATAATTCATTTCGCTTCATTTATAAACTTCATTTGTAAATAAACTATTTATAAACTTCGTTTATAAAGGAACTACTTGTTTTATTTTTCAAAAACAAGTTTATATTTCAAATCTATTTAAAAATTCAAATTCTATTTTAGAAAAATAGAATTCCCCTTTTAAATCTCAAATACCCCTTTCAGGGTATTTTTATAAATTAACACTTAGGCTCAGTGATATTTAAACACCAAACAACCAATTATTTATTTCAGGTTTTCTAACACATCATATATGACAGTATATATGCAAACAAATAAACAAATAGATAATATATTTTTGAGGAATCCAGTTGGATCCCTCCAACCTGTTTTTCCTGCATCCACAGACGTTAGTCAACATAAATAATACCCATCCTGCTTCGAGGCAAGATATCGCGGTATAGAAGGTCATCCACTATCATAGCGTAGGGCGTGTAGGGTAATCATCCGCTAATGGTACTGTGGGCATCCGCTAATGATACTGCGGGAATCCAACCACCCATATATATATATATATATATATATATATATATAATAGCCACAAACACCAAGCCTAAATAACTAATATATTTAAGATGCACAAAAATATTAAACGCAACCAAACAAGCCACAAACAATTATATTTAACTGATAAAAATAATTCTAAATAAAAGGTGAGTGAGATTTACTCACCGTGATTTGCAGTTGTCGAATATCCTGTTTATTTCTGAATTTCACGGCTACAGATTGTCTTGACCAAATCTATTCAAAACCTACGATTATTAAATTTTATCTATCGATTAACCATTTATTTGTTTATCTTTCTAAAATAGTAGACTTTTCTATGTATTAAATTTTGCAAAACATTTATACCTCACTGCCTTGTTGTTGCTACACTTTACTCTCCTCCACTTCGAATACCGCTGTACAATCCGATCACTCTAGCAACACCATTTCCATTTCCATGCTTCACGTTTTTCAACCTCTCCCATTGTGGCACTTCAATCCTCCTTAATCACCAATCTGCCATTCGAACTCCAAATTTCCCACTACTGAACCCCCTTTTATCTACTTCAGTACATCGCAACAGCCCAGTTCGAATTCTACTGCTAACATCGGTTTCCCTTCTTCTTGAACTACCGTGAAACACCAAACCAAATTCATCGATGTACTCTTCACCTCAAATTACCCTACTATCATCCCTTCGAACCTGCAGCTCCCAAGGATAGCGCGTCCTTGGATGTCGCACATCACACCTGACTCTCCTTGCCATTATAAACGACACGCCAATCACCGATTCTCCGAGCTCCGCCTCCAGATCGAGCCGACATCGAGCCCTATTATCATCACACCAAATTTCGAGCTTCAGAGAGACTTCGTGGTTTTTTTAAACCGTGATTTCATAGCCTTTCATCACTCCAGATTCACTCGCGAAATTTGTTTTTGATTTCCTTTTTATATAAACTAAATTTTAAATTGAATAAAATGAAGGGCAAAATCGATTTGATTTTGGTGGAGAATGACAAACAAAGGTGAATGCGGGTTTAAAAGGAGGACGGTGCGGGTTTAAACTTAGTAGTGGCCATTTTATTTTGTCTGAAACTTTCAGCTTCGGTTATTGCTGAAGGAATGAATGAGCAACAAGGAGGTTACGATGATTTTATAAACGGAAATGAGAAACATGAGGTGCGATTTGATTTGTATTTAATATGATTTGAAATAAAGAGATTTTTATTTCTTTTTAAATAGATATTGATTTGATTTAAGATATCTTTATTCTTTTAAAACAGATTCTGATTTGATTTCGAACCTATCCACAATCATATATCTCGGGGTCCGTTAATTTAAATCATGAACCGCTATTCTAGCGTACCGACCGACATTTCAATGTAATAACCCTATTCTGAACTCAAAAGAAAATATTCTGAAATTTAATTTGAACGTATATATAAAATAACCATATTAAATTTATATAATATAATTTAAATTCAAACAAATAAATCTCTCGATAATAAATTATTATTATTATTATCATCTATATATTGAAATAGAATTTATACTGCTCATCTAATGGTTTCGATTCAGTTTTTTCTTTTCTTTTTAACTTCGAATTCAATTATACTTCGTATTACGATAATTTAATATATTCGATACTAAATCGAAAACGATTTTTAAATCGATAACTAAATATAAAAATTTATTTATATTATCAATTAAATATTTAAAATCCGTATTAAATATTTAAAATTGACAGACTAAAAATCTGGGTCATTACATAAATCAACTATTTTAGATACCGTTATTCTAAAATATCTCTTTTGTACTTGTATTTGAATTCCTTCCATTGTGAAATCTAGATATGTATATGTTTTAGAACTCTGCCCTTATAACTATGCTCTGCAATATCATAAAACCAAAAGTTCTTGTTTCTCATCATGATTTGAGTCCAAAAGTTAGTATATGCTTCAGATCATGTGTTAGGATGCCTTGGTAGTAACAACAACCGCTTCCAAGAAATAAGGCTCCTTTATTAAATTTAAAGTGGTTTCCGATAAGTAAAACACTTATCCAATTGCGGTCTCTTCAAACTAAATCGATGAATTTTCAGTTAACTCAATTGTAGTTTTTTAATAAGTAAACGAATGATATATAGGAGAGCTTTCCAAGGGATTCTATAAATATAAATTCTTAAAACACGCGATGGTTTATATAAACCAACCCTCCCCAAGGGATCTCAAAGCGGGTCTACATGTTATGCTTATCTATATTTCCAAATTTATTTTAGCCAATTTTGACGGTCAACTAATCATATATCAAGTAAATAGGTGATCAAAAATAGAAATTAAGTCTCGTTCTAACTATCTCATTTTATACCATCATACGGTAAAGAGTGAAGCAAGTAATTAGAGCACCATCGCTTCTAAATCTAATCAAGCATTCGTTTTAACTCTCAAAGCTAGCTTAGATTCGTTTATTGGGCTTTTAATGCTAAGTACATAACTAAATAGTTTCCATAAACAACAAATAAACAAAGAACAATTAAGTCACATAAATAATGATTAAGCATACCATTGACATGGGAAATTAGTCACTTCTCACGCTAACACCATGATGTAAATAATCCAAATTCCGAGTACAGAAAAGTAAATAACACCGAGATAATAGTGATTAGGCAATTTGCACCTATGTCCACTTTGAGGTAACTTGTATATTATGCTATATTGTTACAAGTACAATCCTAGTCCAATCCTTTCGTTTACAAAATGTTGTAAGTTGCAATGACAAAGTCCTTGCTTAAACCTAGTACATTCTCCATCCTATAGTCCAAATATCCAAGAAGAAGAGGCTATGACCAAAACGGATGTTCCAATATTCAAGAGAGTTCAAGAATGATGTTTAAATGCCAAATGGTTGTTCGCAAGTCCAAGAAGCCATGAAGGAAGCCATTAAAATCTCCAAATCCAATAATTCTGTATGCAGCAGAAATCAGCCAAAAGATCCTCAAAACAGCCAAGAGATGTGTTATTTATAGGCAGCGGATACGAGATTCATATTCCCCAATTTTCGTATCCTAGGATCGATACCAAACCCGGTACTTAACCATTTTATTGCTTCATTCTGGAGCATCTTGATTCCAGTTTCCATCCACTTCGTATTCCATTGCAAAATCCATATCGATCCTCATCATTTTGTATTCGCAGATATGAATTAGCTTTAGAATTTGGGGTAGCATCAATCCCTGACTTCGTATCTGGAGTACGAAAACCAATTGCACCAATCTTTGAAGTGCCACATCGGTGATACGAAAATGATCCCATTGCACTTGAGGGATACGAAATCCCACTGCCAGTAGAATACCGATCCTAGGGTCGGTAATACGAATGCCGATCCTGGGATACTTAGCCAAGTTTTGTCACTTCTCGATCCTTCGTGAGTTGTACCGACCCAGACATGTATCTGGGAGTTGTACCGATTCCGAAACACTTAATCAAATTTCTGAGTTTTCTGAAATCTTCGCGACTTCGTTCAAACTGCTCCAAATTTTCCTAATTTCATGCTCAAGTCTTGAGCACTCCAATAGCCAGAAGTTCAATGTATGACTGCCATGAAAAAAAGCGGGTCAACACATACAAAGCAAATTAAGCCACATAAAGCACAATTTAAGCCACATAAGCAATTCCCACTACCCTCTTATTTAATTGACCCTTATTAATTAAAACCTCTTTGTAAATACTAGTATATTTAATTAAAATACAATTACAAAAAATATATGCATGTGTACTACTAATTCGCTATTATTTCTACATTTTTAATACCTGAATGGCTTCATATTCTTTTTACAAATGGGATAACAATATTCAAAAATCATAAATAAGATTTAACATTTGCATAAGTATACTTTAATGGGTTAAGCACAAATGTTATTAAAATGTTGTTACTACAAACCCAAAACTATTTCACTTATAATTAGCTTTAAAATTAAAGATCAAATTATATTACTAAGTATAATTAAAAAGGGTTAACGAATCGAAATAGTGGCAATAATGATGCATTCGAATAATAATGAATGCTTATAATGATCTTCCTACCTCAAACAACCAATCTCCAAAATCACCTCCTTCCTTCCCTTGCTCTTAGCTAGGCAATATTTGCTACTCCAATGTTGACGGCCTTTGGGGTTCTGTGATCTATTTCTTCTGGTTTTGTTTGATGGAAGGTGATGCCATAATGTCATCAGACTTATAATAGAATTTGGTGAAGTATGGAAGGTGAGTCTGCGCTAATATAAGCAATAAGTGGTGTTGTCTAAGCTTCATCTCGCCGCCCCCTCCCATTTGTGGCTTAATAGGCTCGCTCGTCGCTCCCCATGCATCCATGTGATTACCTTTCCGCCTCGCATGCTTTGGAAAATATCTCCGTTAAATGTATTCCTTGACTCAAACTGTCTAGATGTCTTCCTAAGTGTTTTAGTGCAAATTTTTTTTAACTAAGGATCCTCTAATTAAATTATCTAGCATATGTAAAAAAATTGAACAACTTCTACTGAGAAAAAAAAATATGTTATTTGTTGATCAAACTATTTTCGATCACATTATCGATATTTCATCTAAATATTTATTTTCGTAAATGTATCTTTAAATAACTTTACCATCATTTATTATTGATTAAATCAATTAACAATATTATTTAATCCATTTAATCACGTTAAATCTAAGACTCACATATTTAAATAATTTAGAAATTTAAATACGAAATGTTTGAAATTTTGGGTTGTTACATTTCTTGACCTGTTCCTTTTTTTTTTTTTTTTTTTTTGCTCGATTATCCCTTTTCCATGGTACTTCTAATAGTGGCAATAATGATGCAGTCAGATAAGTATTCATCAAGTATCAACATTGCATCAATATGAAATTTGGAAATCATATTAAGTTTGGTTCCCAATTCTCTGCCGTATTCCTTACATCTAATAAATAGATTTATTTTTTATTTTTAAAGGTTGGTGTGATGAGAATAATTAATAAGTACAATTTGTGCTTTGGGTGTACAGAGAATCTAATGGCTGGCGGAAACCGTTGCCATTTACTTGAGTTCTAAAAATCGAGCAAGTGGGATTTACGTGATGTCCTTTGCCATGCAGACAAAAATGAAATGTTTGTACCTTGGGTATTACTAGTCTGACGGAAGCAGTGTCGGTCAAATCGTGCGAATTAAACGAAACATTTGAATTTAGGGGACAACACTGTAATTTTACAAGATACCAAGGTTTGAAATCAAGCGAACCATGCGGCTAAAAATGATTCGCATTATCCGACAAACTTACTTTCGGTTCGATTAGCATTTTTGTTGTACCTTGGACAAATTCCTTTGGTTTTAAAACTGATGTCCTTCCTTCTCTTTGAAATCCAACCACTTCTTTTGAGTGTGGCCCCCACTATTTATCTTTTTATATAAGTGTCAATGATCGTGACTTGAAGACCAAATGTAACATGCAATCTGGGGATGGAAAACTGAAAGCTCTGTTCTGTCTGTTGGAATGTACATTTAATTGACAACATTCAGGTGGTGCCTATTTATGTTATAAGTAATTAATACCAAAGAACAAAGTAAAGATATAATATTTTATCAAAGTATATGAACCACATTTAAAAAAGGGAACTAGTTAGAAGAAACATAATTAGCAGAAATAATTGTTTGCTTCGTGGCGTATGTCTGATAAGATTATCAACATCTGTACAAGTTTAGAGTATGTTCAGATTCTTATTGGAAACAGATTATTATTATTTTCTCTAAAGGTGCACAAATTGTAGATTTGATTTAATCCAGAATATAATTAGTGAGCATATGTCTTTAATTTCAATAGAAAATACTACATAAAAGAAAGTGTATATAAAAAAACAAAAATTATTTAGTTTGTGTATATGTCTGATATGGATATCAGCCCCTGTACAAGTTTAGAGTATGTTCAGAATCTTATTGGTAACACTTTTAGATTTGACTTCATCTTGAACAAGCATTGAGCATTTTTATGTCTTTAATTTTGATAGAAAATACTAAGCTTAAATCAGATTTTATTAGCACATAAATAGATGCACCCTTAACTCTTAGTGATCATTAGTTATCTTTAACTAATTGGTTGTTATTTGTGTTACTTTTCATTGGCCAAATGGTTAGTTCTTACACACAGCAGGAATTACACTTGTAAACAATTTCTGATTTAAGCTAAAGATTTTCTTTTGATTCTTTCTGCAGACCATAACTGCAGTGCATTTGGTTTTGACATGGCTAGCATTGATCAGCCTGGTTATTGAAGGAAAACTATACATTGTGGCTAACTATGGAGCTGTCGGAGATGGTAAAACTGATAATAGTGAAGTAAGAGCATTCATCATTTTATGTCGTACCAAATTTTGTACCATCTGTAGCTAGAAAAACTTTCAAACCATTATCAATAATAACAATATTTTGCACAGGCATTTTTGAAAGCATGGAAGGAAGTTTGTGCTGATGCAAATAAGCCAACATTTATACTAGCACCACGCGGAAAAGCATATCTTACTAGCAAAGTCACATTTAAAGGACCTTGCAAATCTAGGATACAAGTCAAGGTACATTTTGGTTATCAGATTTTACACACACACACACACTTTGGTGGATACTAATGTGTATGCGTCTATCGTCATTAACGTCATATATACGATAATCATACCGTCGTTGTTTTCTTTCAATTCGGTTTGTTAGATTATTGGAAATTTGGTGGCACCAAAGGAGTTCTGGACAAAAAAGCAGGAGACGTGGATAATTTTCAAAAATATTGAAGGACTCGGGATTGATGGTGGTGGAACTATGGAAGGTAGAGGTGCTGTTTGGTGGCCTTGTGTCAAAGAAAGGGTAAGCTACATTACAATAATTGTATGCTAACCCATGGTTTCTAAACTTACACAACATAAAGTGATGTTCGTACTTTTCTTTACATTTAACAGAAATGCAAAGGAGCTCCTTATGTGAGTACCATAATCTTTTTTGTTCTTTGAATGTAAAGTTTACTTTATCCCCTCTTTATACGCAATGCTTGAATCCATACAGACTATGGAAATCATGGGATGCAATGATCTTCAGTTGAATGATATAAGCTTTAAAAATAGTCCAGGAAAGAACCTTGCAATATATAAATGTAGAGAGGTAAAATTATTTGGCCTTTCTATAACGGCTCCCGGCAATAGTCCAAACACCGATGGCATCATGGTCGCCCAGTCGAGCAATGTTCAGATTTGGTCATCCACCATTGGAGTAGGTACTGGATTCATAATAATTATAAATTTGCAACAAAACTTTTTTTTATTGAAGTATATATAAAATTTTCTCAGCAAACAATACAAGAGCTTATAGCCTTATACAAGTATCATACATATACACAGGTGATGATTGCATAACAATTTCAAATGGTTGCTCTGGTGTGAAGGTTAGCAAGATCACTTGTGGACCTGGCCACGGTCTTAGGTAATGTTGAAATTCATAGCTCATACAATGTGAATATCTTATAATATGTTTTATATTTTAAGACTTAAAATGTATATGTAGATTTGTTTTGTAAATTTTTGATAATTTGTCAAAGGCTCTAGGTCACTTACTCATCCGAAACAGAAATAAACATGCAAAGTCCAATGACATGTATCTGTGTATTAAGATTTCATCAACTGTGCTTACTTTCATCATTGCAGCGTTGGAAGTTTAAAGGAAAATTCAAGGGTGGAGGATATCACTATTTCCGATAGTAAAGTTTCTGGAACTTTAACTGGTGTAAGGATCAAGACATGGCAGGTATTTGCGACGGTTAATCCTTTAAGTCAAGACCATGCATTTCAATGAAAAACACACACATGCTAAGTATCGTAATAAATCTACATATGTGGATGTAGGGAGGATCTGGTTATGCAAAGAACATAGTGTTCCAAGACATAACTTTCTCTGCAGTTAAAAAACCAATTGAAGTCAGTCAGTTCTACTGTCCGCGTGGAGGTTGTGCCAATGAGGTAGCTAGCTCCTGGGTACCAATTCATGTTAATTTGTTTACACTTTTTTCTTCCCCTTGTGTTTTTCAAATAAGTGTAAATAACACATCAATTTTGTTATTCATAATATGTTGTGTTGCAGCCATCAGCAGTAGCTCTAAGCGAAGTAACATTACGGAATCTGAAGGGTACGTCAACCCAACCAGTTGCCATTACTTTGAAATGCAGCGAAAACACGCCTTGCACTGGAATTGTGTTTGATAACATCGATATTACTTACAAAGGCAATCACGGCGCTGCTGAATCAAAATGTAGTCATGCTATTGGAAAAGCAGTTGGAGTGGTTAGGCCTAAAGTTCCATGTCTTAGTAAGAACTCAAAAATGTCATTTAATGTGAGCGGACTCTAGGATGAGCAAGTTGCACATAGTCTTACACCTTTTGCTGAAGAAATTGAAATATGAAGCTATAAAATTGGTTCGGTAATGCTGTGTTCCATGTGTTTAGCCAGTAGCATCTCTATTAAGCAGAGGTTAAGGAATGTGATTACATTAGTGGTATTATAACTCTGGAATTCTAGAATAAATAACAGAGTTCGTTTCTATTAGTGTAGGAAGCCTTAATCATCATTCTTGTTGGCATGTGAATATATACTTGCTTATGCATCAGCGCTGAACGAACTAGAATTCATGTTTTTTTATTGGTAGTTCACTTTATGTTTGATTTACTTAATGAAGTAACCAAAATAATAATATCCTTTCACTTTCACTTTTATGGCAATGGCAAAGCACTACAGGAATATTGTCGAACGTGGACTACTTTGTTCTAGAACTCAATAAAACCTCAATTGTACAGAGTCTTAGACTTTCTCGTTGCATAATCCTCTTTCTCGTTGTCTTTACTATTCCCAAGGGGAAAAAATTGAAATTGTGCCCACACTCTTCTTTCCACATTTTCAAGCTTATGCGCAACCACCATAAGCCCCCCCCCCCCCCCCCCGCTTTCCACTTTTTCAACCTTATCCACCATAAGCTTTGTCATTTTTGTTGCCATTAAGTTTCTATCATTGTGCACTACTACAGTATGCACATCATCAGCTGTGTTAGTGTAGTTGAAATATAGTGTTGCTACAATTGTAGTATTGTGTTTGTGCAGTTGTATACTAAACCAATACCCAACTTCAGTCTTGCAACTTTGCCTGTAGATGATGAAAACCTCCTTGACTTGCAAACCTTGCATTTTTTTCTGCTAATATTTTTTAGTATAGCACGTGTACTTAAATGTGTATCAAAAAAATACACAGCGCGGACCTCAAAACTTAGAAAGTGATATGTTTGGTAAGGGATCCGTATCAGCCAGTATTCCTTTTTTTATTACTACGTCAAGATCTCACAAGGAGGCGAAGACACGCTTATACTAAAATTGGTAGTTAGAGGTTCAAACGAGGTGGGTACGGGCGCATTCCACTAGGGCGAGGAGCGTGCATCGCGCCGATTAGGGAAAATAAGATGTTGTGACGCCTGTGATTAACGTTATGTCTTTTGAAGATTATGGATCGGGTCTGATATACCCAAGGCCATAGTCGACATAGGTTATCACGTTGGGAATAATATAAGCTGATCGATAGCATTAGAAAATTCCTTCCTAAATTTTTTTTTTTGGTTTGTTGTAGTAGAAGTGCAAAACAGTCGTAGTTATTTATCGTCATTAGTATGATCATATTTATCATCATTATTATTAAATGAGAACAGCCAATCCTTTATGTCATTCCTATGCGTATTTGTTCACTTTTAGGTGTGCATAAACACTTAACCTTTTATGACACTAGAACTATTGTTTTATCTATTTTCCTTAACTTACCAGTCATGTTAGTAAACATAGCAGCTCACCAAACTTTATGTCTGACCCATTTTCCTTTCTTGTTTCCTCTTTTCTTCCCTCCAGGCTTACAGGAAAAAAGTATATAGTTCAGATTTATTTGTTGATTCATCATGAAGGATTCCTACGAAAGACATATTATTTCTTGTTTCTTTTCCAACGTTAGGTTGTATCTTTATTGACTATTTTGGGATAATATTATTTTGTACTCCGATGTTGTTTTGACTAAGATTTTGATATATGATGTTTTGTAACAATTTGGTTAACTTGTAATATGTTTTTTCTCATTTTAAAATAAATTGTTTTCTTCTTCCGTTGTAAACTAATTTGTCTGTGTCTTGTGAAATCTTAGTCTCTATAATGTTTTATGTCTTTATACCTACGACACCCTATATTTTCTTAATGAAATCCTCGTATGGGTGACGTTAAGAAATATGGGGTGTTACAACTGGTTATTTGGCTTTGGATTTCGTGGTGCCTAAGTCTGTATACCCATGTACGAGATTAGGTCTTAATCCCTAAGCATGCTCTTTACGGACAATAAACCCTCTGATTTTCTTTACTCATTTTCGATTACCTGGCTCGGGAGTTTGGAGGGCTAAGCCTGCCTGTCCATGTATGGGATTAGGCCTTAATCCCTAGGCATGCTCTTTAAGGGCGATAAACCATCAATATCCTTTTGTTATTTTCCATTTTCTAGCTTAAGGATGACTACGTTGGCCTACCCATGTACGGGAACCGGTGCGACCCCTAAGCATGCTCTGTAGCCGACGCTAGTTCATCCCCTTCAAACTTAAAGAAACTCAGTAAACTTGAAATCAGGAACAGCTAAGTCGACTCACCCACGTATGGGATTATGCCTTAACATCTAAGCGTGCTCTCTGCTCGACAATAAATCACTAGGTTTTCCTCTGGATTTATTAAAAACTACAATCTTTGAAAACATTAATAAAAATTATTTCACTCGTTGGGACGTTGCTTGCAAAGTAGAAAAATATGGAAACAGAATTTCAAACTTCAAGCACTTGGCATAGTAAGGACTTTGCTTATTAAATATAAAAATCTTGGTCACCAAGTAAGGACTTTGATTGGGAAGGGCGGGCCATCTTGTCAGGACTTGGCAAGACCGTCTTACCTAGTGGCGGGTAGGACTCTACCTGTTTGGCTTTTCCTTGGTCCTCTTGTCACACTGTGGAAATAGCGTCTTGGACTCTTTTGGCTTTCAATGGTCCTCTTCTCAGTCTTAGACTCTTCTAGTTTTCCAATGGCCCTCTT
This sequence comes from Allium sativum, assembly GCA_030737875.1. Taxonomy (NCBI): domain Eukaryota; kingdom Viridiplantae; phylum Streptophyta; class Magnoliopsida; order Asparagales; family Amaryllidaceae; genus Allium; species Allium sativum. Next base: position 68,981,540 of record CM060925.1, on the reverse strand, counting down.
GCCAGGTTTTGGCAACGGCGTCTTGGACTCATCTGATTATCTGGTTATTGGTTATTCTGGCTTTCAAATTCGTTTCGATCATTTGAATCATAATGTCGATGTTCTTATTACTTTTTCGCATCTCTATGTCTGGATTGTTTTGGTTAATTTGGATAATTCTCTTAATATTAACCCATCGGGTGTTGGGGTGTGCGAGTGACCAATTCCCCACGTCAGCACGACTGAAGAAGACAATGTCGATTTTGTTTCAAACGCCTTTACTGTTGATTTGATGATTTCGAATAATTTTAGTGAAGTTAGAGAGAGTGATGTCAGAGTGATCAAACGAGACGATGTAGAAGAGAAATAGTTATCGTTAATTTGGGTTTTGAGCTTATTGTCCTTGGCGCAAAAATTCATTGTGCATGTCTTTATGTCTAATTTTTTTTAGAACAATTTGTCCTTTTCAATTTTTTCCTCAAATAATTAATCACAATATAATATAAAATTATATTTTGAATATTCCTTTCAAGATGCTTAAAAATATTATATCAATACACTCGTGTGTGTGGAGAGATAATGATAAGGTGGTTTGGAGATATCATATCATCTAACCATAGTTCTCTGTTTACAATACCATGAATGAGTTAGCACACATGCATAAACCCTTTGCACTATATATTGGATCATTAATCACATTGAACTATATAAACGTACTACTTGTGCAACTTCACATCAATAGCATATCATTTACACCATTTAGAATCATCCAAATGTCGTATGTAGCAAGAGATTTCTGGGTCGGGTTGAATGTACAATGATAGGTCCCTACAAGCAGCAGAATATGACATACATATGTTTGTGAAATTACAGCACTTTGGTAGCTTATGTTTTCTATTTCTTTTTGAAGAAATTGAACTTGATAAAAACAATATCTGAAGGATTAATTCACCTCAAACTCCATGCCATATCTGAACAAGCAAGTGTTGCTAAAATCATTTTACATGACATATTATGGAGTTGATTACTTGTAAAACTCCAATTGAATACGCAGCTTGAAGAGCTTTACCATGGCCCAAATTTTCTTATTGGAGAACTCATTGCATACCTGTGTTAAAAAATGCACAAGACCACCAGTTCAAAATTTTACAAAAGAAAACAAAATAACTTATATATTAGTAGATTAGGACTGTACATGGTAGCAATATTGAAATCAGTGTTTCAGAGCCAAGAATCATCCAGAATTAGCCCAGAAGCAACAGGTTCACAAATACCCTTTGGCTTACAGTTATATATTGTAACAGTATAACATAAATGGCACGCACATAAAAACAAAATAAAAAGAATAGTAAGCACACACACACATGATCGAACCAACAGTTATAATTAGAAGAAATTTCAAGGGCCAACATATTCGTAATTATCCATTTGCATATAAGTGGGGGAAAAAAAAAATCTCAAGTATAAATTTCAGTAGTTGAAACTAAACAATTAACCTGGCATTGTAGATGAAAACACAGCCTACATGAATAACACCATCTTTAAAATAGCAATCTCAGAGTTGACACAAGTCTGATACTTTCAATAAAAACAGCGCCATCTTAAGACTGCTAGGGGACCTAAGAATAGTTATTAATTGGGCCTTCGTACTTGTACCACAATTTTCTTTATATAATATATAAATATACTAATCCTTTGTCAATGCGTTTAATTTCATTTTCTACTTTTGTTTTCAATATCCTCAAATATTTTCTTATCGGGAGTACACACAAGCAAAATAAATATCTAAAACCTAAAATGAAGGAGAAAAAACACTAATGTTCCCCTATTTCCTGTAAACAGATCCAGCAAAATGATGAGAAAATATAACAGGAACCATCACTCAACATATCTAAAAATAAGTAATAAGAAGATCAATAACTAATAAGTAAATAAGAATATGGTTAAAAGGAAAAGAAAAAAAAAGCACATGTATTTACAGGAAATGAAAAAAGTTTCATTATCAGGTTCACAAATATCATTCATATTTGAAATTCACCGACTCTGTGATATAGAAACATACAAATACTAATATTTCAACAACAAAAAATATTAACAAAACTGATGACATATTAGAAAAATATATGGTATAACAGTACTAATGGTTAAAATATATATTTTTATCAAATTTTAGATCAGAGAATAAAATTTGTTATAGGCGCGATTGTTTATGAAAAAAGGTAAAAGAGTACAAACACATAAAGTTCTACCATAATTTTTACAGATAATAGAAATGAACTAAAACAGAAATTTAAAAAAAAAAAAAAAAATCAATGCAAATAGAACGAAATATGACAAAAATTTGGAATAATTATTTTTTCTAAATAAGAAAATTTGCATACCTCAATAGAAATACGCTGATTGAGTTTGATAGAAAACTAGAATTGTAAGATTTCAAAAGAGTCACAAAGGAGACAATGTTATCAAATTTAAATGAAAAAAGAGGGTGGGTGATTGGTTTTGCTTTAGTAATGGCTGTAAGCAAAAAAAGGTGGAGAAGAAACCCAAGAAAAGTTGCAAATATCATATAAAACAACGTATCAGGAATTTGTCTTCTTAAGTAATGTCATGAAATATGGAAAATAATGAAACGTCCATAAGTCATTTGTTATTGTACCATAGTGCCAGATATATGATTTATGTAGTCCTGAACATTTAATTACTTGGTGCTGCTATGTTTTTACACTTATTTATAATAAACTTAAATAATTTAAAGAACTTAAAATACTGGGACACTGAGCAAGTGCGTAGCTGGCATTGTGGTTGAGCCAGCCCTGAATGAAAAGTCGATATTCTGAAATATGTTTGGGTTGGTTCACAGTACTTGATGGCAAATTATAGGGCTGTTATGGTAATGGTTACCGTTACCATTTGGCAAATACCGTTACCGTACCGATTTTACCGGAAAGTCGGAATTGTTTACCGTTACCGATTGACTGGTATACCGATAATCTGGTAACCGTTACACTGATAATGGTAAATTATCATTTGCCAATCAAAGTTCGTATCTTAACATAGTTTCTGTATACAAAGCATCTTTATTATACTATATGTAGTGTTAGTTAATAAAAAAACATAAATGAAAAAGAAAATAAGTGTACTTGTAATTATTTCATTTTATTATTTAACTAAATTTAGTCATTTATTTGATTCTAAATGTATGTAATAAAGCATATAAGATGAATATACATATATTTTAAATTGACTGGTAAAATTACCGTTAGCGCTGGTATTGAAGAATTGTTATCGATAATTTACCGTTAAAAATGGTAAATTTACCGTTATCATACCGTTTGAACTGGTATACCGATCTCAACTGAAAATAGTTACCGATCGACTGATAATGGTAAATTTACCGTTACCATAACAGCCTTAGCAAATTATGCTAAAATAGCAATGTTTCATTTTTCTAATCGAGGATTTTATTTTGAAGGACAAACTTCGCAAAAAAATTGGTGAAAAGTATGGAAAGTTTCAAAATTAGGGAGAATGACACTTTTACACTAAAAGTGGAATTCAAGGGTCCCACTATCCTTTTCTCATTTACACTAACATTTGTCCTTCTCATTAAATTCTAAAATTTCCATACTTTTCACCAAATTTTTTGTTAAGTTTGTCCTTCTTCCTATTTTCCACTTTCTAAAATACCTGAAGAAATATACATTTTGCAATGATGAGACAGCTCAGTAGCAGCAAAAAAAATATATTATTTTAAACGGGTAAGCATTTTCATATTTCCTAACAAAGCAGACTTGAGAACAAAAATGTCAATCAACCTGATTTCCTGGCTTTTGCAATCTCCTCCATGGCATCAATGCTCATGACATTTGCACATTGACAAAACTGGCTAATCGGATAGCTCTAGCAGTAGCTTCTCCTTGCAACTAATTATGGAATGATTGGCATATAACATGTATTATAAATTACTTGCACTTGGTAAACAGGCCTGTGATTCAATCAGGGTAATAAACTGTAACAAAGTTTGAAGACGGAATCAGGCAGCATAATTATATCAACCTACATGTTCCATATTAATTAAAAGTCATTGTAATTTTATCTTCCAGACGGCAATGTTTGAATTGATATGTGGTGTTGAAAACATATACAAGGGGCGAGTATGAGATGCAACTGCTGAGGGAGCTCTACTAATGCATGCATTAAGATTATGTAGCTTCCTATTGAAAAATCAGAAAAGATACACTTGAAGATTATATGTTGAAGGAGCTAGAACGTTGTGATAAGACTTAAGAGGTACCTTCAGCTGTTTACAAAGCAAAACATATCCTTTATCACACATAATAATAATTATTACAGAAGGCTAAATTGGTCATTCTGGGAATTACCATCGGAGGTCTGGAATGAGCATGGCCTTCAAAACCAGTGATGCCAAGAACAATCATTTTCTTTTGTCCGTCTGCAACAGCATATTCATTTTCAGCATGAACCATAGCAAGTGCACCAAGTAACTTGCACTTTTGAAATGCTTGGAGTAGAAGTTCATTGTTGATCTTCAATGATCCTTTATAAGCCTTGAAGAACTTGACATAGTTGATCCCTAGTGACATTTAAGTTGACAAATCTAACTTCTAAGTCATGAAGAAACCAAATTTAATTATAAAGAAACCTTTAAAGTTGAACTGAATAGCAATATTGACGAACAATTTGTCTAAGACATGGGATAAACAATCTTAGATGACATACTTCGGCGAAGAAACTTAAAATGTTAATATGTCGTCATGCACAACTAAACTAGATTTAAAAAGAGTACAACTAAACTAGATATAAAAAGAGCGAGAGGGAGGGAGGGGCGTGTGGTAGGTGGGAAGGGAATTAGAGAGAGATCAAGAGTTAATGTATTGATTTATTATTTTACTAACACCAAATGCTTTACTAGGATTCATACACGTTAGACAGAACAAATCATTATTGAGTCTTTCAATATCCATTTAAAAACAGTTCTGCTGATCATGAGTGGTTATCTTGGTTAATAGGGAATTGTTTAAATTGCTATATTTTAGATTCGTTCATAATTCATAATGGAGTATGATTATTGATACGGGCAACTTCTGAGAGACAAGCTTAAAAATTTCCTTTTGAATCACATCCCCTTCGAATTACTTTTGAGAGCATTGTTTTGTTTGCTCAGCTTTGATAACACAGTTATGAACAATGCTCGGCTTTGATAACACTGTTATGAAACAGCAGTTGTACCAAGTTTTCCATCTCCAGCACATAGCGTATGCATACGCTTTATTGTAACAAAAGGAATATTTGATGTTATGTGTCTACCTAGGAATGACAATGAGGCGGGTTTCTTGTGCCCCAGGTCCGACCCGGACTTTTTAAACCTTGCCCCAGACCCGCCCCGTAGACCCAGTGTGGGTCTGAAATTTCGTCTTGTACCCGAAACCTGTACGGGTCAGGGTAAACCCGACCCGCCTCATGACCCGGTGATATTGTGTTCTAATGTACGCAAATTTATATTTTTATATTTTTTATCATTAAATGATAAATTATATACATATTATAATGTGTTCACAATGATAAGAGAATATAATAAAATGAGTTGTAAGATAATAGTGCAAAAAGTATGCATTTGTTTTTATATGATTATAATTGATGCAACTTAATAATATAAATTTTTTATATTTTGTTGATTGAAAGAATATAATATTCAAGTTATAACCATGTATACCTAAGAAGATTAATAAGTAATCATTATAGTTATAAAGTGTTTTAATAATGTTTCAATCATGCAGGTCGGGTTGGGGCGGGTTTGCCATGCCCTAGTCCCGACCCTAGACCCGGACCTTCAAGAGCGGGTCGCGTGTCTACCCGCCTCGAAGACCCTATGGGGCGGATCTAAATGGGTTAAAACAGGGGCTGGCCAAACGGGTTTGGACCCTAGACCCGCCCCATTGCCATCCCTATGCCTACCAACTCATATTTACATGTTACGTCTTCAATTTATTTAACGATGTGGACTTATGGAATCTGAACCGATGTTCCGCTTTAATGCATACGAGACAACCCTAATTGTTTTTTTCTTGGATCAAAGGAGGTACTAATTATTGATGTTTTCATTCGTCTTTGTGTGTCCAAAAACATGGAACAAAACACATACTACCTCCTATAAATAAAAGCAATACAACAAAAGAAAAAAAAGGACTAACTCCTTGCAAATGCAACCCAAAACAACATATCTTTTTGACAAGCAAACATCTCACAACGAGTTTTTGAGATAATCTTCGGAGCACGTTGTTTGTCGTCCATAGCTGAAAATGAGAGTGACTCTTTAAATGCTTTAGGTTAAACGTAAAAGTTACAAAAGACTTGCTCCAAATCTTCTTCTTTACAGACACAAAACCACCAACCTCAGCCATGTGTTCTTCCTAATCAGTGGTCATTTCATTGTCTTCCTCCGCAGCACAAAACTCGATAGCTTTCTCCATCTAAACATATTAATGCTCGACCTGAGCACTATAAGGACCAAGAAAATGACCATGAATATATTGCTTTGTCTCCTCCTAAGTCATATGAGACGTTTCGGCATCTGCATGTAAAAGGCCCAAGAGTGCAAAATGAGGGAGGTTAAGGTGTGCATCTGTTGCTGAAAGGTCTCATAGGACTCATAAGTAGACAAAACAATATTCCATGTGCTGATAGAGCTCAGATGTAGGATGAAAATGCTCAAATGGAGATAACTACAGAGCTTTGTACCACGGAGGAAGACACTGAAATGAGCACTCATCAAGAAGAAAACATTGCTAAGGTTGACGGTCTTGCACCCATAATGAAGAAAAAGACAATAAGGAACAAGTCTTATGTAACCCTTATGTACAACCTAAGACATTTGAAGGGTTCGCTCTCACTTTCAGTTGTGGACGTTAGACAGCGTGCTCAGAATACTATCTCAAACTCATCGTGAGATGTTTGCTTTAATTGATTTTGTAGTCATAGAAATGTTGGTTTGGGGCTTTTGCAAGAGACTAGTCTTTTTTTTTCCTTTGTAAGAGGCTAGTCATAGATATTGTTTTTGCTTGTGGAAGTTAGTATGTGCTCAATTTCATGTTTCAAGATATATAGAGACAAATGAAAATATCAATAATAAGTATCTTTCTTTATTCAAAGAAAAAACAAAATTGTTAGGGTTGTCTCGCATCAATTAAGGAAGGAAGTTCAAATTTAGAAAGTCTCACATTGCTAAATAATTTGGAGAAGTGTGCAAATATGAGTCGGTAGACACATAACATTAGAGATTATTTTGTTAATGCAAAAAATAGCACTAACACCCCAAGGTGTGTTTCAACACTTCACAAATGATCAAAACAAGGTTAAGAGCAAAATAAGTGCGTGGAAAAGTTAAAGGGAAGAGCGTTTTTAGTGGTTTGGCCTCAAATTTGGCTTACGTTAACTCTAAGGGAGGATTTCATTACGATTTGCATCATTACAAGGTACATAATCTCTTTTACTTTATACATTTTCTGCTTTTTCACAATAAATTTCTCTTTCTTCTCTACGAATTCTCCATCTTCTTCAATCTCTTTCTATTTCCAAAGTAGAAACGATCAATCCTCACGAGTATCGACGATTATAGAAGTAAATCTTCGTTATTCGTGATCGGTGATGAACTTCGACATTTTTTTAATAATGGATTGACGACAGAGAAGTTTTGATCTTGCTTTGTGAAAGCATTAACGGAGTTTGGAGAAACTTGAACGATGTCGGAGAATGAAAATGACAGTACTTCGTCGTAGAGTCCAGATCCCTTGAATGTGTGAAATGGCAAGGTATTTCTTAGGCGTGATTCGAAGGGAATGGCAAAACTGTAAATATGCATGCACAGGTCATGGATCGGATGCCTAATCCATAATATTTACAAAACTGCCACTGTGCCAAAATTACAGCTGACCCATGCAAAACAGCACGATCCTACGATGTGCACACGGTCTGATCATCAATTTTGTTGTGTGCACGTCATGCTGATCCACAATTCCGGATTTTGCAGATCCACTTTCTTTAATGCCCGATCCATCTGATTTGTGATGAACCTCCGTTGCGCGCATTGCCAGACCAAGCATTTCCCAATGCGCAGCGCGCGGGCTGATTCAATGTTTAAATGTGGCAGATCCGCCCATTTTACCAACTGATCCATACAATAAAAAGTGTTTGATCCATGAAATGTTGCACAACCTGATCTAGAATGTCACATTGACTCACCAATGCGCGCTATGCCAAACCAATGTTTTTACCGTGTGCGGCTTGTGGCTGATCACTTGCAAATTTGCCCGATCCATAAGCATGGGATCTGCCCGATCCAAGAAAGCAGTGTGATCCGCTGATGCGCACCTAGGCAGATCACACTTTTATGCATTCGCGGTGCTTTGCCATAGCAAATAACTCTTGCCCGATCCATCTTGTGTATCTTGCCGATCAACATAACACAGTTGATCCATCGCTGCGCCACTGTGTTGATTAAACGTTTTCGCATATGCAGAGCTTGCCAAACCACCAATTTAACCACGCTGGATCCAACTTCATAAGGTTGCCCGATCCATACGCCTGAAGACTATCCGATCCATCGTCAAATAAGTGACCGATCCATGGCCAATATTTATGCCCGATCCATAGCCAATATTTGTGCACGATCCATACACCAAAAATGGCAGAACCATGTCTAAATGCACCCAATCCATGATACATTTTTTGTTCGGTCCTTTACACTAAAATGAGCACGGTCCATCAAGTTTTCAACATCGTTTATTTTATTTTTGAATCACGGTTTCATAACGCGGTTAACAAAAACTTATGTGAACTTGATGGGCCGTGCTCGTTTTAGTGGACCCTTGGCATTTTTCTTATTGGATCAGCGACCAGAACTTGCAATCATAGTTATCAAGGCACGCGCTTAGCCCAAGGCTCAAGACTTGCGTTTTTTTGCAGTTTGAGTGCGCCTTTTTGCAGTTTGTGACGCTTTTTTTGCTAAATTCAAAATTTTGTTTATAAATAGTTAAATAAAAAATTCAATTGTTCATTAAATTTTAAAATGTGGTTTAAAATTTAAATCTTATTAGTAAAATATGTAGATAATTGAATGAATTATAAAATATGGTTTAAAAATCAATTTGTAGTTAGTAAAATAGTAGATCGAACTCATATAAAAGGCACACAAAAAAGCCCAAGGCTCAAAAAAAAACCCAGGCGCAATGCTTGCGCCTTTTTGCGTCTTAGCGCTTTGACTACTATGCTTGCAATAGATCATGGCTTGATTTTCTTAGTGGACCGCTAGGGCCCACACAATGGATTAGATAGGCCCCTTTTGCGATTGCCTTATATTCTGTTTTCGGATCTGATTACTTCATTTTATCTCTTCAGCCATGAATCGTCTTAATGGCGGTTAAACCTTTTTGAGAAAATTTCTTCCATCTCGAGCTTGCTTCTTCACCGATCGGATCTACCACAGTTAATCATCAACAAGCTTCGATCCTCCTCAGATCTAACATTCAAGATGATTCATCAAATCTGAAAAATCGCAACTTGCCAACGCTGTGTAGCTTCTCTCTACTCCATTGGATTTTGGGTGTTCCTGATTATCGTTTGCCTTTGTAGGTGTCGTTTTATCGGTTTCAAGTCTGAATCGAGATTTTTGGGGATCGATTTTCGATGATTTGGTTGTGTATTAATTTCAATGCTTTATTTGTGAACTCGGCTCTTATCGAACTGCAATTGTATTCGAATTTGGCTTCAATTGAATTCGGCAAATTGTGGTTAGAAACTGCATGTTGTTTGTACTTCATTTTTGAATCTGATTTGAATTCAAAAGTTTGCAATGTGTTTCAGCAAGTTTTCTGTTGGAATCCTTGTTTTAACCATGTTTTTCGTGTGAATTGCACTCTGCATTATAGCTTGGATTCAAAACAGTTTTGTTGAGTCCTGATTTTGGTATTAGTTTACAGTATAATGTTAGTCATGTACTTTAACAATTTGTTGTTTGAATCTAACTACAATCATTGCATTCAGCTAGCCGGAATTATTATTTTTGTAGATGAACCAATGTTTGCACACACTTTTTGATGATCATACTTGTTGATCGGTTTGATTTTTGATGTTGTTGAGTACTTGGACTTTGCATTGTACTGCTGTACACTTCGGTTTTGAAATCAGCAACCCTTTTTAATTTAAATCATGCGTGGAATGCCTTGATTCTTTTGATACTGTCGTTACTGATATTTGCTAAGAGTCTGGTTCATGCTTGTGCCAACAAAATCTTGATTACTTGATCGATTTTGATGACATATGTCGTGATTTGTATTCGACGATATTGCAGTATTGTACGAGTGTCATTGAAAAGCTTTTGAGTGCTCGGTTTTACGTTTTAGTCACGATTTTGCCAAATTTTTGATGCTGAGCACTTAAAATTTGTTAGTGATGAATCTAGACTTGAATGCATCATTGACATGTTTGTAACTTAATGTCATTGCAAGGATTTGCTGCGGTGATAGGCACTTCAGTTTTGAACTTAATATATTTTTTGGTGTTGATGTTGCGTTGGTATGTGAATGCTCCAATTTTGACTAAGGCTTGAGTGCGTGAAACAAGTGAGATATGCAATGGATTGGTTGTGCTCAATCCACATTGGATCGATCACGTCCGATCCATGATGGATACGTCACGCCTGATCCATGCTGGATCGTTTGTTTCGGAGACTTGCTTGGCCATTGAACCTTTGTTGAAGCAATGCACAGTTTCTAAAGCAAACAACAACTAGAACTCGTAACTGATACGCTACACATGTCTTTTGATTGCTACAACATGTCCTGTAACAACAGAAACGTTTGCATTTTATGGGCGAATATTTTGCTATCGACTGCCCATATCGATAACAGATTGGTTAATCATTAAAAAATTATCTACAGCGAATTTCATGACTTGAACTGAACGGTGTATCTACACAAAATCGTTTCGGCTGATCGTTTATAACTTGACAAACATCGTCAGCATAGATACAACATTTTAATCTGAATTCGCAGCGACGCTTGAAATCGACTAACCAGCACATGCCGACTGTAGATTTTAAGCTTCGTCTTTTAATGACTTATATAATCTTGTACGACGGTTCATATGTTATGAAATGCGTACCCATAATTTGTTTAAAAACAAGGTTCCATATGTAGAGTGAATACCAAACAGAAAACTAGTTATCTTTCTGGAGAGAAAACCACTTCTGCTTAAATTGGAGCTTCAATTTGAGTTTCTGAGGCTAAGAGCGACGACAGCTTCTGGAATGTAACGAATCAGTCTTTGTTTATTCCCTGTCCTCTTGACAATCTGCCGGAGAGATGTCATTCTATGCTAACTCAACATTGTTTTAATCAAGTGTGCACCCAGTTTGGCATTCTCGACTCTGACGTGAAATTGCCAGAGAAAGAGGAATTTGCTGACTATTCTTCTTTAGGCTTGTTGTACTAGCTTAGTTGGTGCCTTCTAGTATCTGTTGGACTCGGAAATTTGAATTTGAATTTGTACATGGCTTTTGAACCAGTCGACGATGCACACTGGACTTGTTTGGACCCTTGCCTTATTTCATGAACAGTTATGCAACATTGTTCCAATTTTATTAGACAGTTTCTCTTAACACGTGTGCTCATCCAGAAAACCTGTACTGAAAAGCTTTTGCGCGCTTTTGGCGGCGAATTCGTTGTCGATTGCTCAAGACAACGGGTTAGTCCAATAAAAGGAAATAGATTATGCAAATCATTTACAAACTCAAATGTGTTATCAACATGAGATTGTTTCATCTGAAAGTTTATAACTCACTAGATGTCGTTTATGTCGATAAAACACTTCGTTTGCTTGTCGATGATACTTAAGATTCATCAGTCTACGTTTTGGACTGCGACTTCTAAGCATCCCCTTTTTGAATTGTTGCTGCACCAGATTCAATATTTATGAAAGGTGCGTACCTGACAATTTGTCTGACGAAATTTTGAGTCTAGCCTGACTCATACAATTATTAGTGATACCCTAGTCAGCATGACTCATGTTCTCCACCAATCCCTTTAGGTGACAATGACCGCATAATTCTTGGAAAACTGAATGGCTTATGTGCATCGCTTAATAAGTTGTACTAAGTTGGTATTTTATTTTACATTTTGCTTTTGCAACATCCATCCTTAGGACTATGAGCCTTTGAGCTAGGTCTTACAATTTAAATGTCGTGCACAAATGAACCGCTCCTTGCGTTATTCCTGCCTTTGCCCATATTGACTTTCCATATTATAGGATGTTCTTTTGTATATTGCAACCTCGCGGTAGTGTTGTCTTTCCAACAGTGTTTGATATCATGGATCATCCCGGTCTATATAAAATTTTGAATCTCAACTTCACAACGGTTTGCCCCAGTGCATGACTATTGGTCAATCTTCCTTTTATAACTCATGTTGACACCATTGATGGGTATTAGCTTCAATTCCTTGGAAAGCGTCACTGCTCTACTGGATTTGAACTATATCATAATCGCACAGTCGCCTTTTAAGCATCATCTATCCTTAGGTTTGAAGCGGAATACCATCGGGTTCTTTGAGTTATCACGATTGGAGCTTTGCAGACAGGGAAGCCTTTGCGTTGAGAGACTCTAGGTTTGCCCAACGAAGTAATTTATTATCGTAAGAGGTTGCTTTTAATTCGACTCGACCGACGTATCCACCTTTTCTTCTTTATGAGGCTCGCAATCAGTCAATGATAACTAGTTGGATTTCCAAGGTTGATCTTCATCGATGCAGTGAATCTTATCGACATACCGAGCGTATGATTTTGTCAATATCTTTGAATACCCCACTTTCAAAGGCAAGGACTTTTTGCCAAGCTTCTAAGGCGAGATTTCTTTTTTGCTGCACTCTAGCTCACTTATTTTCGAGTGTATACGCCTCTTTGTCGAGTGCAAGCTGGTTTTTTGCTTATTGCGAGGTTGTGATGGACATGTGGTATGTTTTTCGAGCATGGTCCAATTCCGATGTGATTGCGTTTCCTTCATACCATGGGTCATCACAAGCTGCAAAAGTTAGATGTGATAAGCTTGCCGAGTTTCCTTGATTGTGGTTGATGTGCTAGAAGCTTCTTTGTTCTTGCCAATACGTATGGAGCTTCTGAGCTTGTCAACACAATAGGAGTCCCGGCTTTATTTACTGATCCAGTGCTTCTTTTTAGAGAGACCTTTGACTTAAGTGCCTACGGAGAGGACTTTAACCTATTTCAACTTTATCGATGTATCGAGCGGATTGATGTATCGACTTCATTAGATCCCCCGGAGAGGACTTTGATTAATGTGTGCCCCCGAAGAGGACTTTGATTAAGGTGGTTCCCCGGAGAAGACTTCTACTAAGATGGTGCCCCCGAAGAGGACTTTGATTTATGTTGTGCCCCGGAGAGGACTTGTACTTGTGTGGTGCCCCCGGAGAGGACTTATGTACTCCCCCAAAGAGAACTTTTACTTATGCATGCCCTCGAAGAGACTTCTACTTGTGTATGCCCCCGGAGAGGACTTTTACTTGATCCAACTTCATCGATTTGTCGTGTGGATCGACGTATCAACTTCATTGGATGCCCCCGAGGAGGTCTTAAACTCGATCGAACTTCATCGATTTGCCATACTGATCGACGTATCGACTTCCATTGGATGCCCCCGGAGAGGTCTTGAACTCGATCCAACTTCATCGATTTGTCATACGAATCGATGTATCGACTTCCATTTGATGCCTCCTAAGAGGTCTTGAACTCGATCCAACTTCATCGATTTGTCGTACGGATCGATGTATCGACTTCCATTAGATGCCCCCGAAGAGGTCTTGAACTCTATCCAACTTCATCGGTTTATCGTACGGATCGACGTATCGACTTCCATTGGACGACTCCGAAGAGCTCTTTAGTGTGTCTGATTGTCCCATTTTTCGCTGATTGACTCTTAGTGACTCCCGCTCCCGACCTATAAGGCGGTGCATTCCATCCTTGCGTTTGTGCAAAATGTTGTTTTTATAGCACTTGGCTATCTCTGTCAGGATGTGTTGTAAAGATTACCAGGCCTTCTCGAGTTGTAAGCAGGCGAGCATCTTTCAAATAGCCTACAATGTTAAATCGATTTCTTGGCAACTTTTCAGTTATTGGCATAATCGAAATACAGTACATGCAGACTTCTTATTCATGCAAATGAAAATGTTCGATTACAACACCCCCTTAAGCTTGGGAGGTTTAAACTTGTAAAAGAAAACTATAACGATTTTTAATAGAAATGACTATGCTCTAAGTAAGATAGTTTTGATGCGAGCGGTTGTTATTCCAAGCTCTGGATATTTTTCTTCATCAAGCGATGTTAGCTCGATAGCGGTCGCAGAGGTATCCGTTGCTTGTGGCCTTTTGACATACTCTTGTAGTTTATTCTGCCTGATCAACTCTTTAATCAAGCTCTTCAGATATCGACACTCATTAGTATCATGTCCTGACTGATTGTGGAAGCAACGGAATTTTCCAAAGTTTGCTGCATTTTTCCCTATATTGATTAACTGTGGCGGTTTTGGATAATGTGTTGCATCTTTTGTGGCGAAGAAGATGTTTTCCAGAGTATCGTTTAACGGGGTAACTCATAGGATTTGAAAAGGCGAGGCTTTTTATTGTCATTCTCTCATTTTCCGTTGTCCTCGTTTTCTCTCTTTAGACCTCCGACATTCTTCTTATCAACTTGAGCATCGTCATCTTTTCCTTTCTGGCACAATGTTGCATCCGATAACATTCTGGGTGATAGACGGGTCATCTTTCACTCCGATGAACTCTTCTGCTTTCTTATAGAATTTCTTAAGAGCATTAGGCTCCTTCATTTTCATCCATCTTCCAAGCTCAGTCTTCTTGTCTACAGCTCGGTATGATGCCACCAGTAGCATGTGAGGCTCAGGATTCCCCGCTTCCGCTACAGCAACGTTAAAGCAAGTAAGAAAGGCTCTAACTGATTCACCTGGTCTTTGCTCCAGGTCAGATAATGACATTACGTCTTTGACTTTTGTAGTATGTAACCTAAACTGTTCCTTGAACTTCTTTACCAAAACAGAAAAACTATCCACGGACTTTGGCGGCAGTTCGGTGAACCACAATAATGTCACTCCCTCCAAGTAGATAGGAAAATACAAGCATTTGATTTCATCGGTAGCCCGTGCATCATTCATGTGTTGGTCATACTTGTACAGGAACATGTTAGGGTCACCAGTTCCGCCATAAGCAAGCAAAGTCGGAGGAACAAACTTTTTCGGGAACTCGGCCTTCCATATTCTCTCACTAAGAGAAGTCTTGCTTGGAGCGAAATCTCATTCTCTTTCATCATCATTCCTTTCCATACTCACCTTCATAATCTGTCTAACCATCACCGAAAGGCGTTCTTTGTTGTCGTGTCGACCCACGGGGAGGATGTCATCACCTTTACCGGATGCTCGCTTAAACCTAGGAAGCAGGGGTGCGGCTTCTAGGTGACGTACTGCGTATCGGGTGCGGCTGGGGTGCGGGGATGCGGCTGGGGGTGCGTACGGGGTGCGCCATGTGGCGTGTCCCCGTATTTGGGCTGGGGGGGTGCGGGAAGGGTGCAGATTGGGGGTGTGTCGGTGGCATTAAAGGTAAATTTTAGATTGGAATTTTAAATGGATGTTGAAATTGCGGGAGACGAAGCATCATTTTGAGATGGCTGTTGGAATTGTGGGATACGAAGCATCACAATTAATGTGACAACCAACTCTACAAAATTCAAAGCATCAACATAATGTATTATAAAAGTACATACAGCAAAGCTAGGAAGCAAAATTCAAAGAAAGGTGCGTACACAGCAAAGTGAAGCAAGTAGTCAACACTTTTAGCATACAGAAAAGTACACACAGCAAAAAAAAAAAAAAAAGAGGTACGTACATACAGCAAAGTGAAGCAAGCAGCCAGCAGTAGCACCTTTAGCATACAGCAAAGTGCATACAGCAAAAAAGAGAGGTAAATAATCCATAAAAAAAATTTCTTTCTTTTCTGTCCTCTGTTTTTTTATGCTGTTATGAGAATGGTGTCTTAGGGAGCAATGTTATAAATCATGAAATGGACATTATATCAATACTGGAGTTTGATTCCAGTATTTGGTTTAATTTTAATTTTAATGAAACTCTTAATTTTCGTAATAGATTATATCATAAATATTTGTACACGCCGTATCCCCCCGCACCCGAATCCTCATATTTTCATATTTGTCGAATCTACGTATCCTCGTACTACGCACCCCCGCACCCGTATCCTTGCTTCCTAGGCTTAAACAAACGATCGTGGTTCGGGATTCAGGGCCTTGGGACTCCCTTTTGGGATGGTACCCCTTTGGTGGGACTAGCTGCGGTGCAAGAAGTATTTCCTATAGAATGGTTCTTAGCAATAAGTTTAGATTCCTCAATATCAGCATTCTCTTCATCGTTCGATGAATCATTAATTTCGTGTACGTCATTTTCACGGTGGCGGCTTGAAGCAGAAGAGTGAGCATTATCATCCAAGTCAACATGGGCATTTTGATTCGCTGGATTGGCCTGAGCAGCGAAGAGAGCTTCTAGCCTATCCATCATAGCTTTGTTTGAAAATTCCATCTTCTGAGTCAAACCAGCGACAACTATATCCAACTCTTCTCGAGACACACCAACACCTAGAGTTTGAGAATTAGCTAGATGGTTGGTTTGAGGCACGGCTACAACATCATTAGCGGCATTCCCCGACCTTGAAGCTCTTGCAGACTTGCTAGTTTTCTTAGACGGTGTCATTATTTCTGACAGCTTTTTGAACTTTGTAGAAAAAATTTCAATAGGTTTAATTTTTAGATCTCATGGATCTATAGTGAAGAATCAAGCTCGAACAACTTCCCCCAACAAGGCTCTTAACCTTGTGGTCGTGGGTTCGAGCCCCGAGGTAAGCGTCGAAAATGTTAATGCAAAATATAGAACTGACACCCTAAGGTATGTTTCAACACTTAACAAATGATCAAAACAAGGTTAAGAGCAAAATAAATGCAGGGAAAATTAAAGGAGAGAGCGTTTATAGTGGTTCGGCCTTGAATTTGGCCTACGTCCACTCTAAGGGAGTATTTCATTACGATTTGCATCATTACAAGGTATACAATCTCTTACTTTATACATTTTCTGCCTTTTTACAAAGAATTTCTCTTTCTTCTCTACGAGTTCTCTATATTCTTCAATCTCTTTCTATTTCCAAAGTAGAAACGATCAATCCTCACTAGTATCGACGATTATAGAAGTGAATCTTCATTATTCATGATCGGTGCTGAACTTTGACTTTTCTGGAATGGATTGACAATGAAGAAGCTTTGATCTTGCTTGAGAGTGCTTTAATGGAGTTTGGAGAAACTTGAACGATGTCGAAGAATGAAAATGACAATACTTCGTGGTAGAGAGTCCAGATCCCTTGAATGTGTGAAATGGCAGGGTACTTATAGACGTGATTCGAATGGAGTGGCAAAGCTGTAAATATGCATGCACAGATCATGGATCAGATGCCCGGTCCATAATATTTACAAAACCGCCACTGTGCCAAAATTACAACTAACCCGTGCAAAACAGCACGATCCCACGATGTGCACACAGCCTGATCATCAATTTTGTTGTGCGCACGCCATGCTGATCCACAACTTTGAATTCGGCAGATCCGCTTCCTTTAGTGCCCGATCCATCGGATCAGTGATGAACCCCCGTTGAGCGCATTGGCAAATCAAGCATTTCCCAATGTGCAGCGCAGGCTGATTCAATGTTTAAATGTGGTAGATCTGCCCATTTTACCAACCAATCCATACAATAAAAAGTGTCTGATCCATGGAATGTTGCACAGCCCGATCCAAAATATCACATTGATTCACCGATGCGCGCTCTGCCAAACCAATGTTTTTACTGTGTGCGGCTTGTGGCTGATCACTTACAGATTTTGCCGATCCTAGAAAGCAGTATGATCCGCCGATGCGCACTTGGGTAGATCACACTTTTATGCACGCGCGGTGCTTTGCCATGGCAAATAACTTTTGCTCGATTCATCTTATGTATCTTGCCCGATGGCCCCGATCCATAGAACACAACTGATCCATCGTTGCACCCCTGTGTTGATCAAGCATTTTCACATATGCAGAGCTTGCCAAACCACCATTTTAACCACGCCCGATCCAACTTCATAAGGTTGCCCGATCAATGTGCTTGAAGACTATCTGATCCATCGTTGCACCACTGTGCTGATCAAGCGTTTTCACATATGCAGAGCTTGCTAAACCACCATTTTAACCACGCCCGATCCAACTTCATAAGGTTGTCCGATCCATGTGCTTGAAGACTATATGATCCATCGTCAAATAAGTGACCGATCCATGGCCAATATTTGTGCTTGATCTATGGCCAATACTTGTGCCTGATCCATACACCAAAAATGCCCGATCTATGTCTAAATGCACCCAATCCATGACACATTTTGTGCTTGATCCTTTACGCTAAAACAAGCACGGCCCATCAAGTTTTCAACATCGTTTATTTTATTTCTGAATCACGTTTTCACAACGTGGTTAACAAAAACTTACGTAAACTCGTATCTTCAACATGGCTGATTTTACAATACCTTCATTCCAAAACGTATGTGAACTCATATTTTCAACATGGCTAATTTTACAATACCATCACCATTACTAATTTTACAATACCTTCGATGATATGACAAATTTTACAACTTTAGAACTCAGGCAAAAGAGAACTGCTATTCTAATTGTTTTCCTATTATTATTTTACAGTAACATCAAAACCTGGCTTATAAGTATTCAATTGTGTATTCAAATCAAATTATTTTCATTTGTTTTGTACAGTACGTATGATTTATTCATTAATTGCCTTAAACTAACCACAAGCTAATGTTAATGTCTCTGTCCAATTTGAAAAGTTTTTACAGAGTAGGTATAATTTTACGAATTATGGTTCACTACCTTAATTAATGTTACCTTAATTATAATTCATAAAATTATACCTACCATGTAAAAACTTTCCAAATTGGTCAAAGACATTAACGTTAGCTGGTGGTTAATTTAAGGTAATGAATCAATCATACGTAATGTACAAAATAAAAGAAAATAACTTGATTTGAGTACACAATTGAATACTTACAAGTCAGGTTCTGAAATTACTCTAAATTGATAATATGAAAACAATTGAAATAGTAGTCTCTCTTTTGCCAGAGTTCAAAAATCGTAAAATTAGTCATGTCGTTGAAGGTATTGTAAAATTAGCCATGTCGAAGGTATTGTAAAATTAGTCATGTTGAAGACATGAGCTCACATATGTTTTAAGGTGAAGGTATCGTAAAATTCAAAGGCGGCCCTTAGCCTGGGCTGTCTGGCAACTGCCCAGGGCCCAGGTAAAAAGGAGGGCCCAATCTGGTTAGACTTCTTTTTAGAACTATGCACTGTAAACTTTGATTTTAGCAAATGTCTGCTTAGTAGAAGTGGTTGCTTCCTAAGTCAATGAGGAGAGGAACTAGGGTTTGAACCCTATCTTGGTTTTATTTTCACAAAACTGACAATTTTCCACCAAATTGACATTCTGAACTCTAAATGTGTGGGTCTTAAATTAATTTATCAAACATTTGCTCATGGCCCGGTTTAAGTTTGGGCTGGGCCTGGTAAAATTAGCCATGCTGAAGATATGAATTCACATACGTTTTGATGTAACAAAAAGAATCCATAATGTTATGTGTCTATCGTCTCATATTTGCACACTTCTCCAAGTTATTTAGCAATGTGAGACTCTCTAAATTTGAACCTCCTTTTTCCTTAATTGATTTGAGACAACCCTAACAGTTCTTTTTTTCTTTTTTTCTTTATGCATACGGTATAAAATACTGGTCTTAATAGATATTCCAGTAAAATGGTCTCTTTAACGAACACAAGCTTTCTATTCTTTTTATATATGAATTTTCATTGTTCTACGCTGTGTGCTAATATAAAATGCTCGTTTACTAATACAGTATCGTTTAACAAATCAAAAGGGTGATATTATGTTTTAATCTACCAAATTACCACCACGTATATCATTATACATAATTGAAAATGATACCAGTTCAAATATCTTGGGTATTAAGTGAATTTAAAATAGTACATGGCAGAAACAAGTGAACTAAGGCTATCATACCATGTCCCCGCAATACGAAATGCATCACCTGGCTTTCAGCTTACAGCCGGGAATACTTTCACATCGTCTTTGGAGATTAAAACTACCAGGTACCAAAAAAGAAAAAGAAAAAAAAAACACTTATCGTCTGTTACATAACAAGTACATAAATCAAAATATTTAGGGATAATAACCTAATTAACAATACTGCAAAATTGGGGATAATGGGTATTACCGAAAGGGGAAGAGTTGCCGATAAGGATGGTGGTGGTTACAAGCGGTGGCAACGACTGTGGCCAGGCAACGGCAGCGGCAGCGGCGACTAATAAGAATGAAGCTTTGGCCAAAAAAATGGGGCTTTGGCAGCATATCTACAGCTCTTCGTTTTCTGGCTAACAAGATGTACTCATCTTCTCTCTCAATTTTCACACGGCCTTGATTTTCCATAACAACTGCTTTACTCTGAATTTTATAGGATTGCATTTCTGATCCAAATTGGAGCAGCGTTTGTTGGAAGGTAAGTTACCCACTTAATCCTGACATGATTATCCAGGGCGACAACCCCTTTGCACAAATTTTAAGTTTTCAATTTTTGTTAAGGGACGTACAATACATACTTAACCCCCCTTAACAATATAATACTTTTAGATCAAATTACCCTTAAGCTGGAGAAGAAGCACAACGTGATGAAATTCGGTCGCAAATCACCGTTTTTAATGTGCAAACACGGTAGAGTATAACCGTTTCCGTTGTTTTTGTTAAGTTTGTTATAGAGATAGAAAATATGTTTTAATGCTACCGTTTATAAAAACGGTATACTCTTACCCTTTTTTCTGGTTCGAGCGCGAGCATTGAAGTACAGCAGGGTTATTTCTGTCCCTTAAAAGTATAACTGGTGTTGCCCCTTAACAAATTTTTAAACATCGGTGTCTCCTTAACAAAATGTCCCCCCTTGACCAAAACGGAGGTGTCGTTAACAATCCCCATTATTTATACAAGGCTAGATTTTCGAAGTTAGATATAAATTATGGAGATTGTCAAAGGGACTCGAGTTTTGATCAAGGGTGGCACAAATTTTAAATTATTGTTCAATTGTTAAGGGGAGACCAAATAAATAAGCATTCCCTTAAACATTTAATTAAAAATTCCAATATTAACCCCATCATCTTATTTAATTTAATGTAAATCTTAACTCTAATTAACGAGCACAATTTAATGAAATAAAAAGGAGGAAATAGTTAACATGATGGAGACTTTAAATACTTGCACCAAAAACAGCAAATGTTAACACTTCTTAGTCCAAATATTTGCACTTTATTCTCATTGACCTAGTTTGGATTATGATGAACACGGTGCAAACAGTTGCCTGACAAAATAAACGGTATGGTACCAAAAACAAATCACTTAATGAAATAAGTAAAATTGAATACCTCCAGCAAAGGATTTCAGCAGGTAATAGGTGGTAGCGCACTTGCAAATTGTTTGTTAGCTATAGCATTGAGGAATCATAATCTAAGGTAAAAAACCAACGGTATAAAAAATGGCGTCTTCCTTCTGATTAATCTGCTCTTCTCTTCGCTTTTTCTCTTTCCTTTCTCCCTGCTCCGTATTTTTCCTCCCTGTTGTTGTGCTCTATCGCTGGAACTGGGATGACTTCGTGCCCTCTCTCAGAGGCCTTTGTCGTCGCTGGATCTTTTCTCCAGCCTTGTCCTAGCTTCGAGGCTATAGCAAAGGCTATTTTAGCTGTGGTGTCGTGTCCTTTGTCCTTGGTATTCACTGGGAAATGTTCTATTGAAGTGAGGTTGTTCGATTTACCGTCCTTCGCAGATCTGCTGCGCCATCGCTTTCTAGACATCGACGGCCTCTTTCTGGAATTATCCCCCGTTTACACGACTATGGTAAGCTCGATGGTTTCTCGGATTGATTCACCCACGTCTGCTGTGTTTGCAGCTCCTCCAGATGTTTCCGAATCTGATCGAGGCAAGGGGGAGTTGACCACCTCCTTTACCCCTCGACTAAGCTTCAGATCGACGGAGGCTGCTCCTATTGCGGCTGTGCACGGGTTCTTGGTGGGGTTGGTCTCTTGTGGCGGTGTCTTTGGGCCGGGTTTTGCTAATATTATCGACGCAGATTTGTTTGGGGATGGGGATTTCATCACCTCATTCCACTCCAGTCCAGATCTGACAGTGACTCTTCCGTTTGCGAGAGCCACTGATGTTACGGTTCCATCTCATCGTCGTCCTCGTTGCATGAGGCGACGCTTGGAGAAGGCCAAAGCTACGGCTGTTAAATCTCTTGATGCTTCTGGCTCTTCTTCGGTTGCAGTCATGTCATCGGTGGTTGGTGCTAAGCCTTCCCCTCCGGTTTTCACTTCCAACTGTTTCTTAGTTCTTGGGGAGGCTGCTCCTATTGCTGAAACGTTGTCGGTTGTTGGTGGTTCTGCTTCGGAGGTTACAGTAAAGGCTGTTGCTGGTTCTGGTGGATTTTCTATCAACCAAAGGTGGTTGCAGGGTGCTAATTTCCGGCACTGGCGCCGGATCTCCCGGGCTAAGCTCTGTCCGCTGCCAGATAGGCCTTCTCTAGGTGTGGTCTCGAAGCTCGGTTCTATCTCAAGCGGCTTGAGCGTTGCAATTGTTGATCCGACAGCATCTAAGGCTGCGCTTCCAGTCTTTGTCTTGCCGGTTGTTTATGGCAATAGATGCATCAGTCTCGATGCGTCGATTGCCGCTGAGGTATGGATTTTTCACTCCTTCTCTTGTGGTATTGTTTCTATGACTGTTGCTCTCCCTTTTCCCCCTTTGGGGTTCATACAACCTGCTATATCCTTTCCTATCAGGGGAGTTGTTGCTCCAGTTTGCTTTGGTATGTTTGTTCGTTTTAGAAGCTTGGGTTTTGATTTTGGGTGGGATGTGGTTCCTGTTTTCTCTGGTTTTCTGTGTGCTTTTTTGCCTATGGGTTTGGGCAATTGCACACGGCTGTGTGCGCCCCCCAGTTGCCCTGGGGCTCTTCACGGTATGAGTCCTGCGAGTGTTTACTTGCGGATGGATGTGATCAACGGCTTTTGTTCGTCGCTGCTTATTAGACATGTAGCCTTTTCTTCTTCGGATGGCAACTGCCTTTTTAACCTTTTGCTTTGCCTTTCTGTAGGACGTTTGCTTTTTGTAGCCTCTTTCAGCTTTTGTGGGTTGCTTTTGTCTGTCTGCGCTTTTTACGCTTGGCCCCCTATGGGTTCAGTCGAGTGTTGGTTGTTGGCCATGTTGGGTTGGCTTTTTTGGGTCTGCCGTCGGTCTGTGGTTTCTTCGTTGGCTTGCCTTGTTTTGGAACACTACAGTAGCCTCTGTGTGTTTGTATCGTCGGTTGCTTGTCCTTGTCCTTTAGTGGCTTTGTTAGCGGTTGTCCCTAGGGGGTGCTTTAGGTTCCCTGTATGTAGCGATCATACAGTCAGCACTTCTTCGTCCGTCTTCATGCTTGCTACATGCGCCCCCCCTCTGCTCCAGCTTCTAGGATGGAGTGTCCTTATCTTTGCTCCTTTAGTTTGCCTTGTCGTGTTGATCGCGATTGGTTTGTTAGTTTCAGCTCTGTCCCTGTTAACCGATCAGTCCATCTCATGACAGACCGATGTCGGTTCCGTTTTCGCAGCTTCAGCTGTTGGCTCATACAGACATCTCGTCGGTTGACTTTTCTTCCCCTTTTGTGGCGGCTTTTCCCAACGCCTTGTGTTCCTCCTCTTAGGCCTCTCGTCCCTTGTCCCCTCCTTCCTCCTTGCGTCTTCTTAGTAAGGCTGAGATAGCAATCATTAATGATCGTTTATCTAGGCTTACTAAGAACTCTTGTCCTTCCAGGCATAGTTCAGCCGTGTCTCTGTGTGTCCCCTCCGATTTTCTAGATAGCGGATTAGCTGCTACCCCTGCTTCTTCCGCTTCCCCGCCTTCTAGATTTTTGCGCCGTCATCGGCAACCTGTCCCTCGCACCCCCCGCACCATTCGCACTCGCTCTATAGCGGCGGCCGAGCAGATCGTTAGATCTACTCGACACACCCTTTACCGTATTTGAGTCTGGGTTTTTTTTTTTTTTTTTTTTGCCGGTTTTCGATGGCGAACTTCCTTTTCTGGAACGTTAGGGGTATTGGCAATGAAGAGTCTATCGCGAGACTCAAGCGCATTGTCAAGAAGCATTCTGTCTGTTTGGTAGCGCTACTGGAACCTATGATGGGTCCGAACACGCTTACCTCTGCGGTGTTGGCGCTTGGCTTCGGTGGTGCCATAGCCAACGTTTCTGACAAGATTTGGATCTTATGGTCCGAAAGTCTTGTCGTTCACCCTTTTTTTGATTTGGATCAGTTGCTCTCAGTTGTTTGTTCCTACGCTCCCTTCTCATCGTCCTTTTTATTTTCTGCGGTTTACGCTAAGTGCGATAGGATAGAGAGGCTTGTCCTCTAGAACGACCTTCTATCCCTATCCAACCTACGTTTAGCTATCTCGGTGGTAGGCGGTGACTTTAACGTTATCGCTAGCCAATCAGAAAAACGTGGAGGGAATGCAGTGAACCGGCAGGCGATTGCTGATTTCAATGCTTTCATTTTAGGTTCGGGCTTGTCTGAAGTGTCGTTCCAAGGCTCGGCTTTTACTTGGTGTAATAACCAAGAAGGAGCTAGTCGGATTCTCTCTAGACTTGACAGAGTATTCGCTTCGGAAGGGTGGTTCAGCCTTCCATTCACATACGCTATCTCTCACCTGCATCGCACCTTTTCCGACCACGCCCCTATGCTGCTTAATTACTCCCCTCTTGCTTCCACTGGCCCTTCCCCTTTTCGTTTCCAAAGTATGTGGAGATCTCACCATTCCTTCCTCAGCCTTGTGGAAGATTCCTGGACCCCCCCTGTACACGGCACCCCTTGTGTTGTCTTTGCTCGCAAGCTGAAGCGTCTTAAGGCTTGCCTGAAGACGTGGAATCTGCAAGTATTCAAGAATATTTTCGACCGTGTTAAGGCGGCTGAGGAAACCCTTGTTCTAGCAGAAGCAGCTTTTGATGAAGATCCCTCTTCTGCCAACAAGGAGGCTTGGGCGATAGCCCAAACTTCCTTCTCGTCTGAGCTCCGTATTGAACAAGACCACTTGCGCCAGAAAGCCAGAATCAAGTGGGTTGTTGAAGGTGATACGAACTCCAGTTTTTTTCACTCGTCTATCCGTAAAAAGAATAGACTTCTATCCATTCGCCAGATTCTCCGCCCAGATTCTTCCTTGGCGGCTTCTCCAGCCGAGGTCAAGGACACTATATTGGCTCATTTCCAATCTTTCCTTAGCTCTCCGTCTGTTTCTGAGTCTGACCCGCTCCTTCTTGCTTCCATTCCGCGCCTGATCCTCCCGTTGGATGACTCTGACCTTGCCGCACCTCCTTCCACGGAGGAAATACATGCATGCGTATTCGCTCTGAGCAAGGACAGCGCAGCCGGGCCGGATGGTTTCAACGGGATTTTCTACAGGAGTGTGTGGCCTATTATTCAGGCAGACTTCTGCCTAGCCATTCAGTCCTTCTTTTCTGGTGAAGAACTCCCTATGGGGTGGACTTCCACTAACCTGATCCTTATCCCTAAATGCGACCCTCCTATCGCTTGTTCGGACTTTAGACCTATCAGCCTATGTAATTTTTCTAACAAAGTTATCTCTAAGGTTCTGACCGCTAGGCTAGCTCCGTTTCTTGAGCGTCTAATCTCCTCCTCTCAGGCTGGGTTTGTAAAAGGACGTTTAATCACTGACAATGTCCTTTTAGCCCAGGAGCTTATTTCGCAGATCGATAGAAAAGTTCGAGGGTCCAATGTGGTTGTTAAGCTTGATATGGCTAAAACTTATGATCGGATATCGTGGTTCTTCATCATCAAGGTGCTTAGGGCGTTCGGTTTCCCGGAACCCCTAATTGATGTTATTTGGAGACTCATGTCTAACTGCTGGTTCTCCGTTCTCATCAATGGATCAGCCTTCGGTTTTTTCAAATCCGGTAGGGGTATTCGTCAGGGAGACCCTCTCTCCCCCTCCTTGTTTGTTATCGCTGCTGAGGCCTTTATTCGGGGATTGCACTCCCTTATGATAGCTGGGCAAATCCAGTGGTTCGGGACCCCAGGTGGCTGCCCTCTGATTTCTTCCTTATCCTTCGTTGACGACATAATCATTTTTACTAATGGCAGTCGTCGTTCGTTTACTAGGCTTTTAAGCCTTATTAGGCAATATGAGGTTTGTTCGGGTCAACTCGTTAACTCTTCTAAGAGCTGCTTCGTTTCCGCGAAAGACTTGTCCGCTGTTAGATCATCCTGGATCGAGACATCTTCAGGCTTTAAGGCAGCAGCACTCCCGCTTCCTTACCTAGGCATTGTTCTTTATCGAGGCAGAAAGCTCAACGCCATTTTCGACCCCTTAACAGATAAGATCAGGGGAAAGATCCTAAGGTGGAATGCTTCTCTCCTATCCCAGGCTGGTAGGCTTGTTCTTGTTAGGTCTGTTCTTGAATCCTTGGGTTCTCATATCTTTGCTGCCATGACCCCGACCGCTTCCTTTTTCCGTTCGTACCGATCCTTGGCCTCGTCCTTTTTCTGGGGTTCAAAGGAGAACGCGTATCGCCACCACTGGATTTCTTGGAGCTCCATTTGTCGTCCCAAAAGGGAGGGAGGCCTTGGTCTACGAAACCCTAAGGACGTTTGCGTCGCCTATGCTTGCAAGCTTTGGGCGAGGTTTGGAGCGGACAACTCCCTCTGGGCAACTTTTCTCCACGCCAAGTACCGTAGACTGGCAAGTACGAATTACTCCGGCACCCCGTCCTACGCTAGCGAGACTTGGAAACGAATGCAATCTGTAAAGGCCTTGGCGGATGCTCATGGGGGTGGTATCTCGTGGGACGGCAACCCCTTCTCGTTAACGGCTGCTTGGAACTCTATTAGGAATCCCTCTCCTCCGAGGGCTTTATTTTTGTTCATCTGGAATGCCCGCATTCCACCAAAGGTGTCTTTGTTTATGTGGAAAACCTTGCATAACGGTTTACCGATAGATGAGAACCTTCAGAGAATTGGCATTCCGTTCGTCTCAAGATGCAGGTGCTGCAGTACTGGTAGCACCGAATCTTGTTATCATTTGTTATTATCTGGAGCTTGTGCCAGGTCTGTCTGGAATTATTTCGGGAATCTGATGGGTTGCCGAAGAAATGCCAGTTCAATTGATGATCTCCTCAGCTTCTGGTGGTCGGGGAGTTCCGCCAAGAGTTTTCCTGCGGTTCTTTGTCGTCTGATTCCTTGCTTGATCTGCTGGCACATCTGGTGCTCGCGGAACAAGACTGTTTTCGAAGGAGTGGATATGGACCCCAAGGCTATTATCCGGAAGGTTAGGAACGATGTATTCCTAGCTTTTCGGGGTAGGCCATTCCGGGGTGTCATCAGTTCGCGCTCTATGAGGTTGGCGATTGCTTTTGATGTTTCAGGGCGGTCCGCCAATCCCAGAGCAGGTATTGGTTGATGTGTTGTTTTTATTTTGTCTTTGTTTTCTGTTTCTTCGGATTATGAGTCTTCTGCGGTTTCCTTTTTCCTTCACCTTCCTCCCCTCCCCCCTGGACGGATGACGGTTTCTAGTTGTACAGGTTTTGGTTTACAGGTTACTGGGCAGCGATGATTGATGCAGGATGATGTTCTCCTTATCTTCTCTAGCGTGGTTTTCTGGATGCTTTTATCCTTTTGGCCGGCGAGGGGTTTTGTATCCCTTTTCGACCGCCTAGTTTACATGGAGCAAGAGGCTTTCGACGGGAGGTCTTTCAGGGTCTTCATGTCTTCAGACGGCATCGACCTACGCTTTTTGATCAGTTTTGGTAGTCCTCAGGGGATCCTGGAGCTTTCGATGTTGCTTTGAGCTTTATGCCTTAGTTTGGATAGGATGGCTGTGCCCCGCTGTTTTCCTTTGTTCAGTTTTTGTTGTCGTGTGTGTGCACGGGTTCTGCTTTTGTGGAAACCGTTTCTGTGAGCCGTTGGAGAATGGCTAGATTCTCCTTTTGTTATACCATATTGTATCATCGATTAAAAAAAAATCATAATCTAAGGTTTAAAGTCTTTGGTTTAAAAGAGTTGCTAGCTATCAAAACACTGGAAAATCACTATATGTGATTTCTGAATTTAATTTATGTGGTATGAGTGCATCTTTTGAGATGAAAATCATAAAACAAGGTGAACAAATGTCAAACTGCAATGAACTAAAATAGATGATCTACCAGTAGTTCTTCATGTCATTCTTTATGAACTAATATGTGATATGCCATAGACAATCATGTCACTATCTCTCTTAATCATTTAAATTCAACTGCTCCTCTAATCTAGTGATTCAGGGTTTCTTAGGCCATGCTTTGGGCTATATTTGTTAATCTCGTTTCATTGTGGTTCAGATCATCTAGAAAGCAGACTGCACATATCCTTGCATCACCAAAACGTATGCTTCAATAAAAATTTGTAATTGCACGCATTGGATATAACACAAAAAAACAATTATCAATGCACCGACTAGACTAATATAAAAAATTGTAATTGCACGCATTGGATTTCTTTTTTTTTATATATAAATATAACAAGGTCTTTTTAGATCAAAATAGAAGAGAATGATAGTGAAGAGAAGAGCAGATGTTGTTACGAGGGGCAGTTTAGTCCATCTTATTTTAAAATAAGAAAACAGGAAAATAGTGTGAAAGACAAAAATAGTGGGTTTTTTATCCACAAGGACAGTCCATCTAATATATTTTTTCAGGACAATTTGCTGACATCATCTCTCGCGCGTCAAAATCTCCTTCGGAAAGATCATCGTCAGCTCAAAACATCGTGCCCTAATTTCGCCTTTCTCCATCGTGCCCAAATTTTTTTCTGCGTGGATTTCTCCATCGTGCTCAAAACATCGGGTTGAGTCACACCTCTACTTAATTCATCCATGACTTATCAAATTGATTTTGCAGGGTTATTCGACATGGCAGAAGAAGAAGCAAACAAAAGATTGCGCGAAATTTCATCATGAGGAATCAAATTTAGGTTGAACATTATTTCTCAAGTTCGATTTTCCTTTTGCATGATATTTTTTTTCGCTTTCTTTGTTTTGATTTTTCTTTTCATGCTCATCTTCTTCATTTTTTTTATTTGATCGATTCTCTTCATCTTTTCTCCTATTGAATCGAATTGGTTGATTAATGGATTCGATGTGCTGCACCAGCAGATTTTATGTTTTATACTGAGTATTTTTTTTTCTTTGGTTTAGATCGTGTTCATAAATGTATCAAATTGTCCTCATTTTTTAGATTGTTTTCATTTTTGTTTGATCCTTTAGATTACACTATTATAATGTGTAATGCTACGTGTTTAATGGATTTGGTATCAGTTTTATACTGTCAAATAGTATAAGTTGGAGTAACTCTATATTGCATTCTCTTCAGGCATGTGGTATTGGTTGTATGTTCATAAAAATTATGCATAGATCTGTGGTATCAGTTTTATGTCACTGGTGGTATCAGTTTGTTCTCTGTTGTTAAATGTACAGCAATACAGTATCAGTTTTGAATCAAAAGTGGTATCAGTTTATTCTCTGTAGTTAACTTCACAGAAATACAGTATCAGTTTTGAATGAAAAGTGATATCAGTTTCATTTCTGTTGTTAACTATACAACAATACGGTATCAGTTTTGAATAAAAAGTGGTATCAATTTTAATGTTGTACTATGTAATGTATGTATCTTTTTTAAATGTAATCATTTGCTGATTACATTTTATTTTTATCATGTCTTTTGCAGTGTTGATGGTAGTCTTCCTGTATTGTTTGAGTTCAATGGTTCTACTATGAGTACTCGGTTGTTTCTTGATTGTGCATTGTTGATAGTAGTCTTCTTAATTACTTGCAGTGTCGATCTTCTTATGCTAATCTAGTGAATCCAACTCCAATCTATGATAAGCCCATTGTTGATCCTTGCATTGATGATGTCTTTAAGCCTCCTAAAGACAAACGTGGTGTTGGTAGACCTTCTACCAAACGAAAAGGCAGATCTGCAATTTTTCAGAATAATCAAAATCAGTATGGTGTGGGTAAGCAGTATGGCCACAACAAGCGCAACTGTCAAGGTTCAAAGAATTGATATTTTCTTACATTTGTTTTACAGATTTTACTTTTTTTTTCACTTTATGCATTCAGATATGGAAATGTAATAAATTTGAGATTAGTTGTGAGTAGTCACTGAATTTTTGGTTTAGTATCTTGTTTAAGTTGATGCTTATATATATATACACACACACACACACACACACACACACATTGTGTGTGTTTTATGTTGCTTTATTTGTAGATATCAGTTATTGATTGTATTGGTATCATTTATATCTTAAATGTTGTAATATACAATTTTTGGTTTTGGTACTGTGATTATGTTTAAACAAACGTAGTATCAGTTTTCCAAGCTAAATGTTATTAGTTTTGATACTAAGAATCTTTTTATGTGAATATGGTATCATTTTTGCAAATTAACTAGTATCGGTTAAAAAACCATTCTGGTATCAGTATTAGAAAGCTTTGCGGTATCATTTTTTTTACTGGACTCTATTTACATGAATAAGGCGTCATTTTGGTATATAAATAGGTAGGTATCAGGATTTGAAAGCCATAAGTACCTATTTAGGCTTTTCATTCCGATGTCTTTTTCACGTGATAGGTACCTGCTTGGTCTAACAATCCCTACTAGGTACGGTTTGGTTTCCAATCATGGGTTATTATATATTGTAATAACAAAGTCAAGGTATCAGTCTTGGAAGCACACTAGTAAATTATGTTTTTATAAATAACATATCTTTCTTGCAAATATAATGGTATCAGTTTTCTTTTTTAATTACTTTTACATTAATATGATATCAGTTTTACAAGCTTTCTAGTATCAGTGTTCTTATTAAGATTATGTTTATATAAAAAAATCATAAACTAGCTCATAACAAGCCAATAACGAGCATATAACCCAGATCATAACCGAGACCATAACCGTTAACATAATTGAGTACATTACCAAACATATAAACAAGCATATAATTGGGCACATAAACGAGAATATAACCAAGTCCTTTATAATCAAGCACATAATTAGGCATTGCGTGCTTAAGTATTTTATGTGTCAGGGGTACTCGCTCGGTTAACTAATTCCTACTGGGTGTAGAATTGTTGTTGGAGTACCCGATTAGGCCTTGCGTGCGAAAGTCTTTTACGTGTCACAGGAACTCGATTAGGCATTGTGTGTGGAAGTCTTTTACATGTCATAGGTACCCGATTAGGCCTTGCGTGCGGAAGTCTTTTACGTGTCATGGGTGCCCGTTCAGTTAACTAATTCCTACTGAGTGCAGAATCGTTGCTAGATTACCCATTAGGCCTTGCGTGCAGAAGTCTTTTACGTGTCATAGGTACCCGATTAGGCCTTTCGTGCGGAAGTCTTTTACGTATCACGGGTACCCGCTCGGTTAACTAATTCTTACTGGGTGCAGAATCGTTGCTGAAGTACCCAATTAGGCCTTGCGTGCGGAAGTCTTTTATGTGTCATAGGCACCCGTTTAGGAATTGCGTGCTGAAGTCTGTTATGTGTCACGGGTACCCGCTCGGTTAACTAATTCCTACTAGTTGACTAATTCCTACTGGGTGCAGAATTGTTGCTAGAGTACCCGATTAGGCTTTGCGTGCGGAAGTCTTTAACGTGTCATATATACCCGATTAGGCATTGCGTGCTGAAGTCTTTTACGTGTCATGGGTACCCACTCGGTTAACTAATTCCTACTGGGTGCAGAATCGTTGCAGGAGTACCCGATTAGGCCTTGCGTGCAGAAATCTTTTACGTGTCATAGGTATCTGATTAGGCCTTGCGTGCTGAAGTCTTTTCTGTGTCACGGGTTCCCGCTCGGTTAACTAATTCCTACTGGGTGTAGAATCGTTGTTGAGTACCCGATTAGGCCTTGCGTGCGGAAGTCTTTTATGTATCATGGGTACTCGCTCGGTTAACTAATTCCTGCTGGGTGTAGAATCGTTGCTGGAGTACCGGATTAGGCCTTGCATGTGGAAGTCTTTTACGTGTCATATGTGTTATGAGTCTTGGAAGCACAATTTTCTCAATTATACATTTAGAATATGTGTTTATGAATAGGGTTTTTGTTTTGCAAAAGTAATGGTATCAGTTTTACTTGAATTTTAGTATAAGTTTTGTGATAACAATGTAAAGATATTAGCCTTGTTAGCATACTGGTATCAGCCTTTTTTACTTAGATTTATGTTTCTATGAATAGTATAAGTTTTGTGATAACAATGTAAAGATATCAGTTTTGTAAAAGTAATAGTATTGGTTTATTTCAATTTTTTTGTGCACATGAGTTTGGTATCAGTTTTATATGCATTCTAGTATCAATTTTTTTCTAATTGTTCGTATGACAAATCCCATGAATGAGTCATGACCGAGGCCATGACCGAGCCATTGACCAAGCCATAACTGAACCCATAATCGAGCCCATGACCAAGCCATAACCGAACCCATGACCAAGCCATAACCGAGCCCATGACCGAGCCATAACTGAGTCCACGACCGAGCCATAACCGAGCCCATGACGGAGCCATAACCGAGCCCATGACGGAGCCATAACCGAGCCCATGACGGAGCCCATGACCGAGCCTATGACTAAGCCATAACTGAGCCTATGACCGGGCTTATAACAGGGCACATGACCGGGCACTTGACCACGCACATGACCGAGCTCATGACCAAGCACATGACCGGGCATATAGCCGAGCCCATGATCGATCTGCTGTTTAATGTTGCATATGGT
The DNA here is from genome assembly GCA_030737875.1 of Allium sativum. NCBI lineage: Eukaryota > Viridiplantae > Streptophyta > Magnoliopsida > Asparagales > Amaryllidaceae > Allium > Allium sativum. Next base: position 68,948,489 of record CM060925.1, on the reverse strand, counting down.
GACGGATGTATTTTTTTATAGTTTGTAGTTTTCTAGTATCAGTTTTTCTTTAACACTAGTATCAGTTCTGAACCAAGCCCATCACTGCCTCCGCAATCAAATCTTCCTTGATCAGACTGCTCTCACATGGTGGTGGAAATCATTGACCGATCTTTTGATTAATGTGGGATTTGGTGACATATGTCTTTTTTTATGTAGTTAGCAGTATTCTAGTATCCGTTTTTCTTTCACACTGGTATCAGTTTTGGGACAAATTGTTTTTGACATCAATTGGGCATCTGTTTTAAACCAAGCCTATCATCACTGCCTCCACAATCTTCCTTGATCAGACTACTCTAACATGGTGGTGGAACACATGGTAAGATCTGCTGTTTAATGTTGGATTTGGTGACAGATGTTTTTTTTTTGTATATGTAGTGAGTAGTTTTCTAGTATCAGTTTTTCTTTAATGCTGGTATCAGTTTTGGGACAAATTGTTTTTAACTTCAACTGGGTATCTGTTTTGAACCAAATGTGGTATCAGTTTTTCATTGTTTCTCATGCTTTGTTAAAATTGTAGTAAGTGGGTATCAATTTTGTGTCAATGTTGGTAACAGTTTTTGAAAAAAAAAATTGTAGTATTTGTTTTGGAAAAATGAGCTATCAATTTCATACACACAACCTCACAACACAGGATAGTTTACATTTTGACAGCATAAACACATTTGTAACAGCCAAGCAATTTCAAACTAATATCATATCATTATATCAAAAAAACAGTTTACACCACAAGAAATGTTGAACTTTTGCAATATTTAACATCATATACAACAACTAAAAACAAGTAGTTTTGAAACTAATATCATCATATTTACATTTGTAACATCCAAGCAATTTCAACTACCAAATTTAATCAATTTTCCTCCTAATATAAATTAGACATAAAGTCTCCTAAATCCCAACAATAACCTTTGTTTGCCAAAATTTCGCAGACTAGTTGTGTTTTGCATTTCAACGTGTTCTTCTTGGCAACCTTCTTAGGTATCTCTTGCATATTCATTGATATTACAAATATCATTACAAGTATCCCACAGTCATGCCCGTACAAAGAAAATTATGCTGTTAGTTGTATCAACACGATAAAGAATTACTGAGCTGGGTATGAAAATTAATATATGATAAAAAATTATGTGTCACAACCTTGTTGTGCACACTCTTCTTGACGCATTTCATTATTACTGAGCTGCATATTTGTAACATTGTTCATCACCCATAATTGCAAAAGTAGCCGCTCAACTTCAATTCTCTGTATAAAAAAAAATGATATACCATTATTGATTTTTTTTTAAATAAATGTAGTAGTTATACCTAATCTATAGTTTCATTTTTGACAACTATTTCATACCAACGCCATTGCCACTTTCAAATTGTCATTGTTGTTAGGGGTAGATTAATAATAGAATATCATTTTTGATATTAAGATTGTACAAATATTGATACTACCATGCACTTAAAAATGATAGGTAGAAAGTGTAAAATTAAATTTTAATAATAATAATAATAATAATAAATGAAACTACTATCCTCATAAATCTGATACCTAGATACTAGAAAAATAAATTCTAACCAGAATCATTAAAACTGATAATACCAGGGTCCTAAAACTGATACTAGAAAACTGGAAGAATAAATTTTAACTAAAACTCAAAAAAACTGATACTACCAGGCTCTGAAAACTGACACCAAGAAACTGGAAAAAATAAATATTAACTAGAACTTAAAAAAATGATACTACCAGGCTACGAAAACTGATATTTTTAACTGCAAAAAATTAAACATATACCTCTCCTTCTTTCTCTCTTTTGAAGTACTCCTCTGATCTATCTTAGTATTTTTTCCATCGTTCCTTTTTCGCTCTTTCTTTCTCTCTTTTGAAATATTTTTTCTTTCATCCGTTCTAGGGTTTCATCAGCTTCAGGTTCTTCTATAGTAGAATCTTCTACTGTTTTTCTTGGCTTTTGCGTCATGTTTGTTTGACCTTCCGCTTCCTGATTCGCCTGTCCTTCTTGCTCGAAAATATTTAGGGTTTTAACGTTTGAATCGACTAGATTTCTTTCGATTTCTAGGGTTTTGGCTTCTGTCTGCTGTTGAATTAATTTCAGTTGATTTTTTCGTGCATCTTAAACAATCAGATTATCAAGGTTTTTGGAAGACATTTTTTAACTTTTTTGAAAGTATGAGCGATCAAATTTTGTGAAATAAAACGAAATGAAAATGAAATACGTGAGCGTTTTTTGAGTGAACAGACGGAAGTGTTTTTTGGCCAAATGATTTAATGGACTGGGCTTTTGTCCTTCTAATTAATTATTTAACTACCTATCATTTTGAATAAAAAAATTATAACTTTTGTCCTTACCAATTTTTTCCCTATAAGAAAAACCAAATTCTCCCTTAACAATTTTTTTTAAAGTGGAGTCCCCTTAAAATTGTCCCTCCCCCCCACCCCCCCTCCCCAACCAAAAATGGAGTCCCTTTAACAATCCCCCTAAATTATTGCCAGTTTGTACTCACTTAATTTGTGAATCAAGCGTTTCTATCATTTCTGTTCTTGTGGGTTGATTTCATTAACAGATATATTCCGTTTTAACTGGATGACTTAATTTTAAGTCATTTTTGTAGAGTTGCTAATTTATGATTTAATACCAAATTTGTGCAATTGATTTGATACTAATTCAAAATGCTTTCCTCTTAACTTATTATTCATTGAGTTGCTAATTTATGATTTAATAGGCAGATATATAATTTGTGTATCAAAAATCGATACGCGAAACTGTTTTGTGCATATCCAATTAACACACAATCAACTGTTTTTGGTTTAATTTTGACCTTATTTGGTTTTGGTACCTCTACCTTGGCAAGACACCCCCACGCTTTTTAATATTTGTAAGATGATGGTCTTTTTTTTTCCAAAGTTCATAAGGAGATTTAGAAGTTTTCTTTTAGGATTTTTATTTAAAATATGATTTCCAGAAAGAATAGCTTCTCCCCAGAAGTTATCTAGCAAACCATAATAAAGCATTCATTATTTCTTTAGGAGTTCTGTTTTTCAATTCGGCTATACCGTTGGATTGAGGTGAATACGGTGTTGTACTTGGTGTAAAATACCATGTTCGGCGTAAAATCTTCAAAAGGGAATACATATTCTCCTCCTCTATCACTTCTTAAAGCTTCGATTTTCTTGTTGAGTTGATTCTCAACTTCTGCTTTGTATTGTTCAAACACAAACATCTGTATGTATTATATCTAGCTGTTCAGTTTCTCATTTAACATGATGAAATGAAGTTCTTATCAATTTTGCTTCTGCACAAATTTGATATTTATAATTGGTGTCTAAGTTACACCTATATATAAATTTTAGATTAATCAATTTCTGCAATGTATCAAATTTTACATGCCCTAATCTAGAATGCCACATGTTGGAAGAGTCAACAATATAAACAGAATATTCACTTTTATTCATATCAGTGTGTGGTACAATGGTGGTTACATTTTCTTTAAACGAACCATCACACACATATCCTCTTCCCACATGCACTATATTCTCAACTTCAAGGATTAATTTGAATCCATGTTTGCTCAGCAATGATCCTGAAATCAGGTTCTTACGAATTTCTGTAACATAGAGAACCTCATTTAAACTTAGTTCCTTTCCAGAAGTTAGTTTCAACACAACTTTGCCTTCGATCTTCGATGCAAATAAATTGCCCACGAAAAGTTGTTTATCATCAGTTGTAGTTTCATAGGTTGTAAAATCCACTTGGTGGCACATATGTGTTGAGTGGCTCCTATGTCTACGAATCATTCATTAGACAAGGTTGCATTCTGGTATTACTGCACATAAATTCATATCAGCAATGCCTTTTTTTTTCAATTGCAGCCAAATTTGCTTTTAATCTTTTAAGAACATTTTTAGTCAGAAATTTGGCGAGTCCCAATGTTGTTAGATAAAACAACATTTTCTATTGTCAGCGTTTAAAATTAATGTCGTTGAACTTCTCTGGCCTTTCTCCATGAGACAGAGCCATTATTGGAAGCACAAGCAATAACAAAGCGTTGGTCATCATCTGTGTCGATGCAAAATTATTGTTGCTATTATGCGACATCGTTGTTGTCGTCTGCAACAATCAATATTGTCTTAAGATTGTTAGAAGAGTTGTCAGTACATGATTGTATTACAATGTTAGATCTTTTGTCAATACATGATTGTATTACAATGTTAGATCTTTTGTCAATATACGATGTATTACAAATAGACAGTAGCAACAATCAATGTTACTCAATAACGCCACAATTGTCAAGTCAAACTGTGATTACAACAACGACATTAAGCGAGACCGATTTGTGCACTAGATTGGAGCGGTACAGAGCTGTCACCCACAGATTAGAAGACGAATATTTCAGTAATGTCCGAGTTCAGAAATGATTATGTTTCCTTGAAACAATATTGCCATCGTATGCACCGATTGATGTAATGGAAATTTGTTTCCCAGGATAAAACGGACTAACCCCATAGCGTGGTGCCAGCAAACGGAGGTCTAACGAACTGAAGTAGAGTATAGAAACTAGAACAGAGGTGTTCTTTGAAGAAGAGGTAGCAAATTGAGAAGAATAACTAATGTGTATTCTGTCTCGTTTTGGGCCATGCATTTATAGGCTGGAGGAGATGCATGTCTGAATATTAATGACCTTTGGAAAGGTTACGACCCTTTAACCAAGTGGTGCATGAATGTGCATACACATTTAAAATGAAACGGTTGTATCCATTCATTTGAATGGACATGGCAGATCAAAAATGATCAAAATAACTCGTTTCAGCGCAAGATTTCAGTGCGACATGCCGAAGCTGCAATCAGCAGCCTATTTAACCAAGAGACCCCAAGAGTCCCAAGGCACAAAGCCCAAATTTTGACACTAATATAATATTGTGTCATAGACCCCAAGAGTCGTCCTAAGGCACTAAGCTCTAATTTTTGACACTAATATAATATTGTGTCATAGACCCCAAAAATCCTAAGGCACTAAGCCCTATTTTTGACATCAATATAATATTGTGTCATGCACCCCTAGAGTCCTACGACACTAAACCCAAATTTGACATCAATATAATATTGTGTCTTGGTTTAGCCATACTATATTTACAAGCCCTCTTCTCCTTTATTTATATAAACCTATAAAGAAGTGGGTATTCATATTTCATAATGTGGGACTTAGATTTGCTTTCCTCTCTTCTTCCAAAATTCTTCTTTCTCTTGCTCGTTCTTTTCCAATAATCCCCCACATGAATGAGAAGTCGTTCTTAGTTTCACGAATCATTTATCGTATCGGTTAATGTAGCACATGAGTCTTGAACTTTCACTACTACAAAAGTGGGCATATTCAATACTAATATGTGTGCGTTGCATGAAAAGTGTGGCGAAAGGTATGGTTTCTTTGATCTTTTGCAACAATATTCATATGTTGTTGCATTAGATGTGAATGCACTGTTGTTGTTGGAATTCTAGTGTTGTGACGTGCAACACCAGTTCAAAGCGTTGCATTACAGCAGTTAAATGTACACCTCATTAATCCATGCCCTCATAATCGAAAAATCACAACCGTTGATCCACCTTAATCAATCCACGTTTCCCTTATTCTATTTCCCGCTAAGATTTTTGTTGCCGCGGAGCTTCTTTTCTTTTCGTTTCCCTTATTCTATTTCCCGCTGAGATTTTCGTTGCCGTGGAACTTCTTTTATTTTCGTCTGATAAACTACGGCACCATTTTGGTTGGAGAAAAAAAATAAGAAATCAGGATCTGCAAATTAGGAATCGCAAAACTTAAAGTAATTGTCTTCTAATTTGGATTTGGATAATTAGGTTTTCAGTTCAAAAAGCGTAAATCCAAGTACGTTGAAATAGAAATCGTCGTACTTGGGTTTCAATCATCTTGTGCGATACTTGATTTTTATGCAACCAGCTCGGTGCGGCGCTTCGATGCTTGGACAACTTCGATGCTTCTTATTGGTTGCCGTCTCTGCAAGTTGTACGAATCAGGGAAAATGATGCTTGGTCATGGAAGCATGGGAAAGGTAAATATATTTAGTATTTGAAATTTTCACTTAACATAATCCATCGATCTTAGCGATCAATGTTCATTTCTTTAGGCATGGATATCCTTGAGAGCAAGAGAGACCATCGCTCTTGGTAGAGAATTGATGGGTGGTAATGGAATCTTGTCTGATTTTCTTATAGCAAAGGTTAGAGTTTATTTTGATAACATTTATCATTACACATTCAACAATTAAATTTAGGACATGGTTAAGCTATTGTTTAAGATGAAAGTCCCGGAATATTTTGCTTTATTATTCATTTATTTGAGTCGTCTTTAAATGAGTTCCATATATGGTTATGACTGAGAAATGATTAAAACAAGATAGTTCTAGAAACACTTGATATGAAACACTTTAGTTACTGATGAGTGGGAATTGTAGATACCAATATGCAGGTTATGTTGAATAACATCTTAAGATTTCTATTATATATTCCAAGTTGATCTAAGGTTTAATATGGAGAACTTTTGTTTTCCTTGTTGGAAAAACATAGAAAAACTGTGTATACACATGCTGTATGCGTATTCTCCGATAGGATTCTTAATGACAAGTATGCAGGAAAACATTATCTTGCAGGGACTATACTTTTGCACTTAGAATAGAAGAAAGGAATAAATACCTGAATGCTTGTCATGAGTCATTTTCTACTGTTTGGCCTAGGAGTTACTGGTGTAGAGCTAGGTGTTCTGCAATTTGATTTCAAATTCATCATTTAAATGTAGTCACCCTGGTTTTTGTATCTATATAAGCAATATAAGCAAGTCCACATAGATATAAATGTCAAACAGATATGCATTTACATGATTTTTGCACAATTTGCAGGTCAGTGTTTGGTTTCCAGTAGGAAAGGGGTAAATGCCTGTGATTAGTTTACTAATAATGCAACTGAAGTTTTGAAAGCAAGTAATAATGTAGCTGAGGGGGTAGAGCAAGAAACTGTCAAGAAAAATAAGGTGGTTAGCATGTCGTAGGTTAAAAAGAAGCACTTGTGGAAAAGGATTAGTAGTACAAATAAGTTGTACGATCCTAACCGTACTCATATCAAGGATGGACTGGTTGACCATGTTGTCCCTTGTCAAATTTAAGTGAAGGAAAACTGGTTGAATCAAGGTGAGTATCATTGATAATTTTAGTTTATCCAACAGATTTCTTATTTTGAATCGATCTTGGGTTGGAAATGTACGAGAATCAATAGGAACATGATAATTTCAGTGAAGTGGAGTTTGTTAAAGTTTTTAGTGGTGTAAGTAGTGAAATAAAAGATAGTGCTAAACGTTCTGTTCTTATAGGAACAAAATTGTCAGATATTCTTATTCAAAACAATGTGATAATGTAAAAGAATTGAATCATGCTTTCAAATTCTTTGTCTGTACCAAAAACAGTTGGGGTTGAAGTAGGCAGTGAAACTGTTCGTAAAGGAAAAATAGATTTGAAAAGTGATTCATCTCCTTGCATTGAACTGCTGATTTTGCATGATTTAAGTGATTCATCGGTTATGGATACATGCGGTGGAAGGGATTATTGCAGGTGTCATCGATGCTCAAATGTAACTTTTTAACGTAAAAGCCAAAAGATGCTATTGTTTTACTTTGCTAAAATTATGCTTGGCTTGAGCTGATAATTGCAAGTTGGAGCTTATTTGTGTAAATTTTGCAGGCTAAGTGCTATGTGATTATTGCAGGTGCGGGAGCTTATCTGATAATTGCTTCTTGATCTAGCTTTTGCTTCTCGATCCAGTATTATAGACCAAAATTCAAACTTTGCTGGTCCAAAATTTACTCTATGGATCTTTTTTCTCTTGCCAGCATCTAGCGAGTGACGCTCAGATGTAATCTCAGTTTGTGCAATGCTGCTGAGAACAGCGTCATTCAGGTGCCACTTTTGTTTTTTCCCTGTATTTTTTGTATTTTAATATTCAGATCAGATCTATGGAAGTATCTCGGTGTGGGTCAAGTGGACATCCTTAATTATTCTTGCTTTGTCTTTATGCTACATACAAGTTGATGTATATTTAAATTAAGGTATATATACAGGATTGCTAAGATGTAGCAAAACCTGTACATTAAGATGGACAAATTATCTTAGGCCTTGAATGTAATGACCTGAATTTCCGTACCCTTTGAGTTAACTAATAACACCACACGTCCAACTCAAATGACACAGAAATACGAATCATTAGTAGAAAGAAGTTAGAGGATGAGGAATAGAAAGAAAGAAAAGTTAGAATAGAAGAAAATGAAGGACATAAACTCACAGCGGAACGAAAATATATATATTAAATAACATAACTTTTGAAATACAAATCAGTAACTGTATATACATACCATTATTAGAGCACGACAATTACTCCTGGAACAGTTATAAACATCTGTTTCCTGTAACACCCCACCTCCGCCAGGGTGTCTCTTGCAAGCACTCTGACTTTGGAGGGGCGTTTGAATCGGGTAAACATGCATAATGATATATCAAGGCAGAACAAGAACATATGTATATATGTAAACAGAGTAAATAACATAGATAAAACAGCGGAAGATTTCAAACCATTTCAAAACAAGCCTGGTACAACATAATGTCAACTTTCCAAATAAACAAGTCTAGATAAAAACAACATCAACTGAAATACATAAGTACTATCCCCAAAATAAGTGATAACCATAGCTAGCTTCATGTCAAGACCGTACATGAGCTAAAATCCCACAAGCAAGCGATCAGAAATCCAAGCTAAGCTCCAATATTCCCACCCTGAGAACCTGGGGGAGGGGGAAACGGAAGAAAAGAGGCGAAAGAAAACAGGTCAGTCAAAAAGACTGAGTAAGCCCTACTACAATCAATGTAAACTGATAAAGTTAACTGACATGAGAAGCAGCGATGAACATAAGGATAACAACATACTAGCATGATGATTAACTAACAAGGTAGATAAAGGTGTCATCGCATAATCAGGATTAAGGTTCTGCACCACAGGTGTACTAGCAAACTAACATGACTTAAATAAACAAGTATTGATCCCTTGGCCCAAGCTTTGGCCCAATAACATGAAATGACCCTAATACGAGGTCCAATAATATGAAGTGACCCTAATACGAGGTCCAATAATATGAAGTGACCCTAATACGAGGTCCAATAATATGAAGTGACCCTAATACGAGGTCCAATAATATGAAGTGACCCTAATACGAGGTCCATCCAAACGGTCTAATCGATCGGCTCCCTATAAGCCTAACTCGTCACGTGTTGGTGTCAATACGGCCCAAACATAATTGTAGTCAGACTGTGCAGGGTCTCCCGTCGGGTGTATCAAGCCCTAGGGTGTCAACCCCTGGACACCATAAACATAAGTGCACAGTCTCGATCTACTAGTACGCGTGCATGTTTTCCCCGGCTTCGGACTATGTGCACGACCATAGTTCGCCCGGAACTACACCGGCGTACCAATCTGCCGTCGTTTTTGGTCACTTACCTCAAGTCCAGTAATCGTGCCCCCTCCCTAGCCTAGTCCCTAGGGTCTTAATGATACAAACTTGGGATTACTGCTGGAGTGGACCCCCATTGCTAGGATTTTTCTAGTGGGTTAAGTACGGTTTAACCCTCTTGCTAATCATGGATTAACTTGGTTAAGTGTAACGATGAGTTCACGACTTAACCCTGATTAATCTACCAAGCCCAAATTGGTTAAGTATTAAGTGGACCATGACTTAACCCTAATCATGAGGCATTAATTAATTTAATGTGCCTTAACCTCTCACATTAGACCTTGTTGTGGTTACTAGTTAAGCCGGTCGGTTCCGGGTAGCTTTATACCACAACTTGGTCTAACCTCGGGTTCAAGGTACAACATGACCAACTTCTCACATTGGGTCCTATTGTTTGTAGCAACTAGTTAAGCCGGTCGGTTCCGGGTAGGTTTACGCTACAAACTCAACCCAACCTCGAGTTGGTCACACTTATATTTTCTAAGTGTCATGTCCATCATGTTTCCAAAACATATTACAAATTTTCAAGAATTTGGGTAGACCTAACTAATAGGTAAATTCCCAATGGGTAGACCTAACTTAATAGGTAAATTCCCAATTTTATGTTTTTATGTCTTTTAAGTTTACCCAACCCCAAACGCAATCCCATCGCTTACATATCGCAATAGCGCATAAAGGATAGAAAGAGGGAACTTGGCATAATCATGACATAAAGGTGTTGAAGCCACAAGTTTAACATGGTGGCATATGAAATGTACATATGTTCATATACTTGCATATTACATTTTTAGGCCTCAAAAGCATGCATAAAACTAAACTTAGCATATTGGTGATACATGGTGATAAATGACATGTAGAAGTTGTCATAAGTTCGCATTTAGCCTCACATGCAAGTTATCATAAGGGATATGATAACTTACATGTTGCCAAAATGCAACCTTTAGGATAAAGCTTTAAGCTTTAAGCTCATAAACCCACGATAAGCTTGCATAACATGATAACATGAGCAAAATGATCAACCCAAACTTGCATAACATAACTTGCATATCATATGGCAAACTTGCATATCATAACATAGCAAACTTGCATAACATAACATGATAAACTTGCATATCATAACATGGCAAACTTGCATAACATAACATGATAAACTTGCATATCATAACATGGCGAACTTGCATAGCATAACATGGTAAATTTGCATATCATAACCTAGCATACTTGCATAACATAACATGATAAACTTGCATATCATAACATGGCAAACTTGCATATCATAACATGGTAAATTTGCATATCATAACCTAGCATACTTGCATAACATAACATGATAAACTTGCATATCATAACATGGCAAACTTGCATATCATAATGATCAACCAAACTTGCATCATTCATTTAACTTTAGAGTTTAAATATGAAAGTAGAAAAGGGCTTACAATGCTTATGAAGACTCAAATGAGTATAAGCAAATATAAGATTGAGACAAAGCCCTTATGCAATCAAATAAACCCAAAATGCAAGCTCCAATAGAAAAACCCTTGAGCAAAAATGATGAAAACTCTTGCTTTATGATGTAAATATAGAAACTTGACTTGAATGCAAGCTAATGATGCTCATACAAGCTTGAAAACACTTGAATGCATGGAAAATCTCTCATAGAAATAATTTAGAAATTTTATGAAGAGAGTGGAGGCCATGAGAGGAATGATTTTGCCATAGTTTAGTTACTTGAATGAATAATGATGATTAAGGGTTAGGTTAGGGGCTTATATATAGAGATTAGGATTAGTTTCAACCTTAGGATTAAACCCTAATTCCAATCTCAGTCCTTAAAACCGAATCTGGCCCCAAAACCTAACCAAAACCCCAAAATGGTGCACCAGGCAAAACTGCCCGGCTGAGCCAAGTCGACAGCCAAGTCGACAGGGCTGTCGACTTGGGTCCAACCAAGTCGACTCCCAAGTCGACAGGGCTGTCGACTTGGGTGCTCTGGCGGGAATTTTCCCGCCTGGCCCAATCTGACCCTAATTTCCAAATTCAAACTTGAATTTGAAATCTGTTTTCACTTTGAAATTTTCTGAAAACTTCGTTGGGCCTTAATCGGGTCATACGGACTCCGATTTTCGAAAACTCGGACTCTATTTCGCGTATTTTTCCGAGACGAACGCAATGGCATAGCCCGTTTCCCTTGATTCAGATTTATAAATTAAATTCTGCCTCGATTTACGTTATAACAGGTTATTGAAAATACGGGTTGTTACATTTCCAGATACAACATAGTACACATTGGAAATATGATAGTCTATAGCTAACTGGTGAAGCCTACTGCTTCCAGCTCTTCCAAGTGAATCTGAAAAATCCCGACTACTTGACTGCCCATACAAAATTGGGCACCCAAGAGTTTAGGGAAAACAAAACAAAATAAACTCTGGGTCAGTCATGGGACTGGTGTGAACTCCAACCATAGGTTTAACTTTCAAAATTATTTCGAAAGAAATGATAATCGTAAGACCGATCCACACATAAACATGGATGGTTTTTACCTTACGATAACCCAAAAATATTTTGATATAAAAATCCACTGATATTATAATGGTGTCTACATCAAATAAATAGAATCTAGTGGAACGCTTGCATCTCACGCTCCATATATAATATAAAATCAAAAACCACAGGGCACTTATTGGAGATTGGATTTCCAACATGAAAAGGTATGGAACCACCTTCCGATAGTGTATCTCTAGAGGGGAATACACTGGGTTCAACAAGAACGTCTTGCAACCCGGCCCACACATAACCGACCACTCATTTCGCTTGAGTATATCGAATGTATATCACCAATGGTTGGGATCAGCAACCGTTTCCCGAAAGGGACAACATTGATAGATTAAAGAAGCAAATGAAATTTCTCAAGATAGGTGATTATACATCCTAATGGGAGCGACCCACATAGCCATGCTGCCTGCCCGATTTTTGTCAATTCCCGGTTGTAAGGCTTGAGGTTTGAATTATCTTCCCGAACATCTGGCCACCATTCACTTTGAATGCCACATCGTCAGATTCATCGAAAATCACTAATTGATTCCCACAAAAATACTCAGATTGTTAGGCTAAAGAAGTTTCCCTTCTTTTCCACCAACTTCGTACGTTTGAAGGAATCAACGTACGTAATCCCTTTGGAAATACTGTTATACACTCGTCCTTACAAGTTGTCCTGGGTTTGAACAAACCGAAGGCATCATTCTATTAATCCATCTTAGGCAATTTCTACTTAGGATTAACAGAACAACCCTTGCACTTTACTCCGTCTTCATAATCTCTTCAACATATGTTGATCATAGCGCTTATGCCAATACAGAGTGGTTTTCAGATATTAAATCTGATCCTGGTCTCTCCGTATTGACAACAGATGTATAAAGTAAATCAAAACTTTGATAGTCGGTGATTTATCTATCAAAGAAACATCCATATAATCAACGGTCCTATTTCCAATTGGAAATTCTACTAATCAAGCATCACACAATACTGGCCCCTTTATATTGATTCCTTATTATATTATCGATTCTAATTTCCCATTTTCCCTTTTCCAGATTCTTTCAAAATTCAATTGTCTTTCTCGATTTTTGGAAAGCATTTCCAATATCACACTTCCTTTATTCGAGAAAATATCTCTTATTTCAGTTATAAAACATTTCTAAAATATTCGCGAATCCTTATTTTCTATATTCTGAAAATATACTTCATTAATATTGGAAACCTTTCCCTATTCCATTTCATAATTCTTTATTCAACAATTCATTTCATTTTCTATGCGTAGAAAATATATCACATTTTATTTGGAAAAAACATTTCAAAAGTCCTTTAAATTAATGCAATGTTATAAAACATCGTTATTATACTCAAATCATTAACTAACCATATTGTTAATCACTTCTCACTATCGAACCTTAACCATTCTCCATCAATCATGAAGCCAATCAAGTTGGGGTATAATTACCTCTCAGACCTTAATTGAACAACATTCTCAACTTTGAAATAGTCAAAGCTCGTAACTTCAAACAAAATATCGCTTACGCGACTTTCAGATTCAATCTAAGAACACACTTCTTTTACGGAAAAACATTGATTATAACGATAGCGTTATAATCGCTGTCTCCAAATATTTGATTTTTAAAACATTACTTTTAACAACAACGTTACAATCGCTGTTTAGAATTATAAAACACTTATTATAACAATAGCGTTAAGATCGCTGTTTAGATTTACAAACATTTATTATAACGGCAACGTTAAAATCGCTATTTAGAATTTTCAAAACATTTATTTTAACAATAGTGTTATAATCGCTATTTCCAAATATTTGGTTTATAACTTGTACTTATTAATAAGTTAATAAATAAATAATTAAATTTGATTCAAATAGAAAGTCAAAATAACTGCTTCCCTAAATTCGATATAATTGAATTCCAATAAATAACTCTCATTCGAGTACTCTACATTCGATTAATATTCCAAACTTCGGAATAAATCTTATCATTCCACGTTAACTCAATTTCCCTTATGATTATTTCCATTCACAAAACATTTTCTTTCAATCGTTATCCATTTTTAAATAAGAATTATTATTCCTTAATAGGAATCTAGACTTGTTTACCAACTTAACTTAATTTTTATTTAAAAATATCATCTCAGATTTAAATCAAGTTACTTTATAAACACAGCGCATTTTATGAATTTCATTTATAAAATGACTACTAACACCTTTTTATTAATACCAAATAATTTCAGATTCCCATTTTTTTAACGAATTTTCAAACTATACAATCCATAACTTCTGAAATCAAATTTATTTGTTCTCTCTAAATCTCGTCTCGTTTAATGATCCTAATTTTTAATAATACCAAATTATTTTAATAATATTTCAAAAATCCAAATTCTCTCTATTAACTTCTAATGGTATAATCATTTCCAAAATCTATTTTTTATTCCATCTGTTTATAATTTCCATTTACAATTTCATTTATAATTTCTAAGTTCTAATCCAATTACAAATATTAGTTTCAAACCCATTTCCACATTTCCTATATAAATTCAAACTTGAATTTATATTTCAATATATGTCAAGATAATATTTTCACTAAAATTATAAACATCAACTATAATCCACTTCTTGTTTTATGTATTAAAACAAGTTCCAATTTCAAGTCCATTCGAAATTAAATTCTGTATTTGGAAAAGTAAATTCCTTTTTTATTAAATCTTAAATTCTTTTCTATATTCGAGAATATTTTACGGTATTTAAAATACCAAATTTCTAGGCCAGGGTAGCTCGAACACAACAAAGTCAATCACTGATTTTATATATCACATCATACATCACAATCAAGGAAAAACAGTAACATAATAGTAAGGAACCCAGTTGGGTCCCTTCAACCTATTTCCCTGCATCCACAGATGTTAATTAACATAAATAATCATCAGCAATAGTAATTTCACATCCTATATGAAATATCATGGTGAACAAAATTATTTAACGATCAATGATCTGACTATATCAACCAATTCAACCAATTTTATCAACCAATCATCCAAACAACCATCACCCAGTATAAAATTATTATAAATAAATTTAAAACTCGTTCATATAAAAATATAAATGAGGTAGAGTTAGTGAGTTTACTCACCTTGGTTTGCAGTGGGCGATTCTGCTTTTGTTTTGTTTAAAATCAAACAGACGCTTGATTTTATCACAAAATTCCAATTACTCTATTCTCAGCCACTCAGTTCCATAACGTAAATCTCGTTGTTATGGTCCCAATGGATCCAGTCGCGTTCAATTCTACTCACATATGAATTATATATCGACGTTACAAATTTATAACTTAAATAGAAGTGATTATATTATAAATATTATCATAAATTTTTAGTTAATTATCTAGTTGATATAATCAACCCTAATTAATTTCCTTTAGTCACGGTATAACCACGTATTACCTGGAAAACCTTGTTTCCATCAAGTTTCAGCACTCCGCCTTCACAGATGATAGCTCAAGCATGCACCTTCTCCATTGTTCAAGTACTACTCTTGAAAACGCAGAACCCAGTGCCATAACCCATCTCATCCCCACGTTGACCATATATACCCCACTTAATCTTTCTTCATTGAAAATACCCGACATCTTCCTCTTGGAAAATACACGGCAACAGATTCCTTTTTTTTAAGTCATGGCTAATCCATTTATTCCCTTCCGCATTGTTCATGAGATATACTGCTTCTAAAACCTGATACCACATTTTCAACACGGTGTTAATACTCATACTTATCCACTCCTCCTTAATCACCATTCTTCCTTTTCGTTCTAATACGGTATTGAACAAAGCCAGTTCTTCCCATTGTTTTTAATCCCACCCCTTTTTTCTTCGTACAGTCTAACATCAGTCTTATCCTCTCTACGCCGCCACCTACAAGTGGTCTGAGACTGAACCGACACACTGCCTTCTTCGTACTTTTGAGGCGCAGCCATTTCCGGTCATGCTGACCTTTCCCGCTACAGGAAATACACCTTCCACCGATCATTCCTTCAACCCTCAGCACCCTTCTCTACTCCCTTAATTCACAATCCAATGATCACAGTAACCCATATTCGAAGATACAAGAAACCACATCACCCCTTTCAAATATAGACCACGTCCACCTTCCAGAACAAATCCACGATCTCCCCTTCACACATCAAACTCCAGTATGCTTCAGCTTATGTCGATGCTGATAAAAAAACAGGGTGCGAAATTATTTACTTTTGCCTAACTCAAAGATTTGCGCATGGTAGGAGATGAACGAAGTGAAAGATTCCAGATTTCGTTTCATTTTGGATTTACTCTTGATTCTTGAAATTCGCGATTTGAGTTAGAAGAAACGATGGTTGAAACTGAAACGAGAAGGGATCGGAAAATGGCTTAGGAATTCACTATTGTGGGGGGAGGGGGTAAAAGAGGATTAACATTGTTTTTATATTGATTTTTACGGTGGCCATTTTTTTTGTCTGAGAATGAGGATGCCCAATATTTAAAGGGAGAAATAGCTTGCGAGGCACGGGAATGAGATGTTTTAATACACATAAAAATAAAACGTGGTATGCACGGTAAAGGGATTGTTTGGGAAGCACGCTTCTGAAAATATTAGCAGGCGCGGTTCTTCTAAAATGCGGAGAACACGCTGCTGATTTGTTTAATTTTTAATTTTTGATTTCATTTGCTTGTTTTTCATTGGTCTGAAAAACAAAATGCGGACATCATTATTTCATAGGGAAGATGGTTTGGCCAAGTAGTTTATAAAAAGAATTTTCGAACTTCGTTTTCTAAAATTACGTTCATGTCCGAGCCGTTACGGACAGAAGTAAGAATGTGATCGTGTCCAGCGAGGTGGCACGATCCCAAAAATATAATAATATCGGTAGGTTGACTTATATTGTGAAACCCTTAAAATGCTGATATAGGTTGTAAAACACTCCAAATTAAAAGTAGCTTATTTTCCAAAATAAAAATTACAGTAAAATTCAAAAAATTAAATTATCACTATGTCTCAAAGGGCTTGTCCAAATTCAAGACCGATATTTAAATATATTTAAATAACCGTTATGGCTTATATACGATTCCACAGCGACTTTCTGAAAATTTGATTTGGACGTAATTCAAAATATATAAGACGAAATCTCGATTTTTCACTTCCATTAGAAAAGATACAGTTTAATAGATTTAAACATTTCTGGTCTCAAAGAAATCCAACTTACTTTGGATTTTGTATATTCAGTTGAAGTTTAAATCGTAAATTATGAACTACCGTGACTATTTCGGGCTCGTTTTAAATTATATTATAAATTATACGTTTATATATCGTTTTATTAAATAAATTCTGTATAAATTTCTATATCCAATTCAAATAAAATATTTAAAACAAATTTAAATATTCAGTATTCAACGGCTAAAAATCTGGATCGTTACATTCCTTCCCCCTTAAAATAATTTTGTCCTCGAAATTGCTAAGCAGTAAAGATGCTATAACTCTAACTCCTCATGACCTACTAAGCTGAAATCTTATATTCCATATCTTCATTACCCAGTTCTTACCCGACCTTTGAATTCTCATACCAATACTTGACCATTCATAATTCTTTTCCAATGATCTGTCCACCATTTTTTGGACAATCCATCATCACTTTCTTGTCTTCAATCCATATGCTCGTCTGCATATCCCCACCCATTCCAATTGATGTTAACTTCATTTATCAATTTCATTATTCCACTTGAAATTTCATTAACCAATTCTGGTTTACTTATTTCAATTACAATTAACAATCGATTTTAAATTATCAAAAATTTCTTGGAATTTTCTAACTCTTTAAATTTTGAAAAAATTCGCCAGCATCTCCTTTGCACGGCTAAATCGGTACAGCCACAACTCGCCTTTCTAAGCCTTCTCCAATCCAAAAGAAATTCAAAAAGCCAAGCGGCTTGCCCCATAGGCTCATAAAACCATCAAACCCAAGTAATATTGTAAACATGTACCTTTTGTCGGGCATGAATTCTATCCCTTGCATTTGCTTCCATTCAATATCTGCTCAGCCTACACATATTCAATTCCAGTTGGTTTCAAATCAATCCAACTTCCATTTTCTAACTCTCTAATCAACTTCTGATTAGTTCACTTCCATTTCATCAATTCAAATCTGATCACTATTTAAGTTAATCCACTTATTATACTTGAATCCAAATTTATCATAATTCAGTTTCAATAAACAACATTCAATATATATGTATTCAACTTGTTTCGTATAAGTCGAATCTATTTTAATAACTCAAATCTTAAATATTTCCCTTATTACCATATTCAGTCTCAATCGATATTATCTCCATCTAATTCAATTTTTATTCAACTTGACACAAGTTAAATTCCAATCTATTTGATTTACTTTCACCATCGCAATTTATTCAACTTATACAAATTAAATTTTAATTTCAGAATTTAATTTCCCGGGTTTTATTTCCAGTTAGTTTGAAATATTATAATTATACACATACTTATAACAATCTTCAAATTCAAAACATTTGAATTTCTAAAACAACTTTTCCTTTCTCAATCAAAATTTTCATTCTCAAATTACTATGGTAGCAATCTAACACTTAGAAACTTGAAAATGAATACCGACAATGTCACGATCCATTATCAGAATTATTTTCTCGCCACTGAAGTGATTTCAGTGCTTAATCCCTTTAAAAATCCATTAAAACCATTCTTATTCAAAAACCCATCAAACTAATGTTATATTCCTTTTAAAAATACTTCAGAAAATATTTCTAAACATCCGGAATTTAAATTATCAAATTTTAGTTCGAAGTTAATATTAATTCATCCCATTTGTACACATTATCCGTATACAAATTATATAACCATTTCAGTATTTCATGATTCCATTTGATTGTAATAACAATCAACACACCCATATATAATAATTTAGAAATTATTCCTTTTATATCAAAATAATTTTTGGGCAAAATCATGTTATATTCCTTTTAAAAATACTTCAGAAAATATTTCTAAACATCCGGAATTTAAATTCTCAAATTTTAGTTCGAGGTTAATATTAATTCATCCCATTTGTACACATTATCTGTATACAAATTATATAACCATTTCAATATTTCATGATTCCATTTGATTGTAATAACAATCAACACACCCATATATAATAATTTAGAAATTATTCCTTTTATATCAAAATAATTTTTGGGCAAAATCATTTCATTTACCCATTTTAAAACAATACTGTATCAAATTGTTTTGTTCGAGAGTTTAAAAACACTTATCTATACAATTGCACATCCTGTATCGACCAGAATTCATAAACCACTCAACAAACCAGTCAACACAATATAAAACGATTTTATAGCAAATCCACAAATACGCGCTCAAATATATACACTCAAACTCAATCTATGGTACTAATAACCCCATCTATATTGAGACGCGCCACAGAGCCAAGGTTATCACTCAACCTTCAGCTCTGATACCAAATGTAACGGCCCGAATTTCCGTACCCTTTGAGTTAATTAAACACTACACGTCCAACTCAAATGACATAGAAATATGAATCATTAGTAGGAAGAAGTTAGATGATGAGGAATAGAAAGAAAAGTTAGAATAGAAGAAAACGAAGGACATAAACTCACAGCGGAAAAATCCCGACTACTTGACTGCCCATACAAATTTGGGCACCTAAGAGTTTAGGGAAAACAAAACAAAATAAACTCTGGATCAGTCATGGGACTGGCGTGAGTAAACTCCAACCATTGGTTTAACTTTCAAAATCCTTTCGAAAGAAATGATAATCGTAAGATCGATCCACACATAAACACGGATGGTTTTTACCTTACGATAACCCAAAAATATTTTGATATAAAAATCCAGTGATATTATAATGGTGTCTACATCAAATAAATAGAATCTAGTGGAACGCTTGCATCTCACGCTCTATATATAATATAAAATCAAAAACCGTAGGGCGCTTATTGGAGATTGGATTTCCAACATGACAAGGTATGAAACCACCTTCTGATAGTGTATCTCTAGAGGGGAATACTGTAATGACCCGCATTTACAGAGGTATTATAATTAATTTATTTAATTATATAAATAGTGATATAGTGATTTAAATGGTCGTTTAATTAAAATTATATTGAATATTTAATTAAAATAAATAATATAATAATATATTTAATTCTGAAATAATCAGAATTGGCTGAAATGACGATATGGTGTGAACCGGATCATCTGTGATATTTAATTCAGCTTGGAATTGAATTTGAATAACGAATATATTATATAAATGACAGTTTGAACGTTGAACTTATAATATAATTAAAATCGAGCTTGAAATGACGCTGCAGTTTGTAAATTGGCGATTCGAACTTCAATTGAATGTACAGGGTTCGTTTTAAATCAGATTTGTATGAAACAAGAAACGTTGGGAGCTAGTGGAGTATATTTTTCTAGTGGAAGAGAAAAATTGGGATTTCGTCGTGTAAATTCTGATTTACGTCCAAATCAAATTTTAGAAAAGTCACTATAGAATTCCTTTATAATTTGCAATGCTTTATTTACGTTATAAATAGATTTTCAATACAAATTGAATATCGATTGATCCTGAAATTTGAATATCGAGCTATAAATTCATATAGGAATATTCTACAGCAGAGTGGTATTCCACTGTGAATATATACGATAATATTTATTTTTAAATATTAAATTAAAATGTTTTTAAATATATTTAATATTTAAAAGGGTTATTTAGAGCTTTCAAAATAGCCAGTTTTGCAAACGACCTCAGAATTCGACGAAACTAATTCTGTTGGATCTGCAATGTTAAATTATTGCTAGATATCAATATTCGTGATTTTTGAAGTCACTATGTGGCCGTACGAATTTTTAATGTGAAAAACATTCGGTATTTCGATGGTAAAAAATACGCTGTGTGAGCAAACTGAGTCGGAATTCAACGAAACCAGTTTTGTTGGGTCCGTAATGGCGAACTGTAGCTGCATGTCCGGTTTTGTGATTTTTGGATATCATGTGTGATCACAGGAATTTTTACGGATGGATACAAATAGTGTTTGATTAAAAATGGATATTTAATTGAATATAAAAAGATTTAAATTCTTACTATAAATTATCCTTAACTCATCTAAACCTAATTCATTCATTCCTCTACTCAATATTTTTCCGCTGTAACATTTCTTCAGAAAACGTGAAGAACAAATCCTTTGGAAAATAAAACCAAATCCTTAAAAAACCTTATAAATCGCATGACCTATATACTTCAATTCCTGGGATGATCCTCTTTGTTTCTATACCTATTTCACTGAGTGCGACGCAAAAAAGTCCCGGAGCTTGAAATTGGCTAAACCGTGCTAGGGCTTAGGTAGGAGGTCGACATGGGGGGAGATGGGTCCTCTTGTGGTTCCCAAAGCGTTACTGGTGGGATGGCACGTCGAATGGGGGTAGTATGGGCAAGCTCGATCGATGGGGGTGGAAGGCGTTGGTCACGGTGTCGAAGGGAAGGAGCAGGTCGTTTTTCCTTGGGTGCATCAAGATGGGATTGGAGGTGACCTTCGGATAGAGGTGGGTCTAGCGAGTACGTTGGTGGTGGTTGCGGTGGCCATGGATGGCCGTGGAGTTGGTGAATGGCGGTCAAAAGGGGAGGTCAATGATAGCTTGTGGATATAGGAGGTAATCGGGTTTGATAGTTTGGGGAAGAAAGGATGGATGCGGTCTGGACTTTAACAGATGCAGGTGGAATTCTTTTAGGCCAAGGTTTTAAAGTATGAGGCCCGCTTATAATTAAACTAAGTTTATTTTAGTTTATTACAGTACATTAACTTTTTAACCAACAAGTTCTTCAGACTGTATCAGAATCACGAATGATTGGTCACGTTAGAATCGGATGAACGAGGACAACATTCTGAAATTGGATTGGAATGGATTGGAGCTCGTTTGAAATTTATGGTGAAATAAATTGTTTGATTCAAATCAAACAACAGTTTATCATTCTTTAACGATGAAATGCCAATGTGAGTAAATCTCACTAACTCTGAACAGTTTATAATTTCATGTTGTATTTGTGGAACTGTTAAATATTGGCTGATTGACGGTGTGTTGACTGTTTGATTGAACTGCTAGTCGGTTAGTTGAATTTCTATATTGATTCTGTTTAACAGAATATATCATATGGAACTGAAAGTGATGTTGATTTTATTATATAACATCTGTGGATGAAGGAAAACAGGTTGGAGGAATCCGACTGGATTCCTCAACAGTTATTTTATTATTTTCATATATTGTGATGTATGACATGGTTTATAACCTGTTGTTGATTGTGTGTGTATGGACGATATTGGACATCGTGACTTGATGTGTTAAACACCATAACATACCGGAATATTGAAAAGAGAATATTTATAAAATCAGAGGATTTTATAAAAGAGAATATTTATAAATAGAATATTTATAAATAGAAATATTTATAAATGGAATATTTATAAATAGGAAATATGTATAAGGGGAATTATAAATGAAGGGAAATCTTTATAAATGGAATATTTATAAAGTGAATTATTTATTTAGAATAAATAGATAAGATACTATAAAATGGATTATTTATTTGTTAAATAAATAAAATATTAAATAGGGATTATTCACTTAGAAATAAATGGAAAAGATAAAGGAGATATTTATTTGTTAAATAAATAGAAAAGATAAAGGAGATATTTATTTGTTAAATAAATAGAAAAGACAAAGGAGATATTTATTTGTTAAATGTAACACCCCACCTCCGCTAGGGTCACTCACAAAGGGAATGCACTAGCTTTGGTGGAGCATTATCTAGGTAAGCATACA
Organism: Allium sativum; assembly: GCA_030737875.1. Lineage (NCBI taxonomy): Eukaryota > Viridiplantae > Streptophyta > Magnoliopsida > Asparagales > Amaryllidaceae > Allium > Allium sativum. The sequence continues at coordinate 68,925,439 of CM060925.1, read as the reverse complement.
CAGAAATATTACAAGACAGAACATATAAAACAGCGGAAGAAGAACCAAATTTCATTGCTTTAAAATCTAGAAAGGTCTAAAGCCTTTTACATCAAAATGCCATTAAATCCATTACATCGAAATCTGTCTTGCAATAGTAAAGAAGCATAAAATCATAGTCATAAATCATTCCCCAAGTAAAACAGTGAAGCAGCCATAGCCAAGAAAGGTCCAAGCCATATATGATGATCTTGAAGCGGAAAGAAGTCCAAACTAAGTAGTAGTGTTTCCTCCCTGAGAACCTTGGGGGAGGGGGGGGGGGAACGGAAGAAAAAGAGGCGAAAGAAAATGGGTCAGTCATAAAGACTGGTAAGTCCAAGTGACTTTCAGCATATAAACAGATAAAGGTAACATGCCATGTATAAACTGAAAGTAAACATAAGTATGATGTCAAGATGGATAAGATAGACTAAGATAACATGATGAATCAAGTATAGGTCAAGTATAGCATCACATGTTCAAGGTTCGCTGCACCAACTGTACTAGTAGCCCAACCCATGTCAAGTATTAATCATGAAATGATCCCTTGGCCCAAAATCGTGAATGACCCATTACTAGGTCCAACGGAATGATCCACTAATCGATCGGCTCCCTACAAGTTCTAGCTCGTTGTGTTTCTGTGTCATACGGCCCAATCACGAATGTAGTCACCTGTGCTAGGTCCACCATAGGGTGTATCAAGCCCTATGGTGCCAACCACTAACACGAATCAAGAATGCACAGATAATCCTACTGATGCCCAATGCCTGTTTTTTCAACTCCGGACCACGTGCATGACTATAGCCCGCTTGAACCTACACTGGTGCACCCACACAGCCGTCGTTTTGGTCGCTTACAATCAGCCCAGTAATCGTGCCCCACCCTTCCTAGTTCCAGGGTACCATGATACATCTAGTGGGTTACTGCTGAAATGGACCGCGTAACTAGGGTTTCCGTCTAGTAGGTTAAGTGTTGTCATTTAAATTCGAGACTTAACCCCATCAGTCTAGCATATCAGGTTGGCTAAGTGTTGTCATTTAAGTTCGTGACTTAGCCCTACCATTCACATGTTAAGTTGGTTAGGTGTTGTCGTTCAAGTTCATGACCTAACACTACCAATCATGTTTCAAGTTGGTTAAGTGTTGTCTTTCATGTTCATGACTTAACCCTATCATGTGGCATTTAATTCATTAATGCACCCTAACCTCTCACATCAGACCTGTTGTTGTGGTCACTGGATATGCCAGGCAGTTCCGGGAAGATTTACACCACAACTCAGTCTGACCTCGGGTTTCAAGCGCGATATGACCAACTACCCACATTGGATCCTATTGTTTGCAGTAACTGGATTTGCCGGGCGGTTCCGGGCAGATTTACACTGCAAACTCAAACCATCCTTGAGTTGGCCATTTTCAAGTTCATTCTAGTGTCATGACCATGTTCAAGTTTCATGTCAAGTTCGTGTCAAGTTTCAAGGATAAGTTTGATGCCCACATCCAGATTCAAGTTATAACAATGTTCATGTTTCAAGTTTTGCCTATTATCAAGTTCATAATTCATGTTCATAACCAATTCATGTTTTGCCTAATCTACCCAAATCGTATTCCCATCGCACGTAAACGTGAATCGATCTATACTACAAATAAATCCAAATCCTGAAATAAAGGGAATAACATCGAAACTATGTTAGGCAAAAAGGGATGAGCATAAAGCGATAAAAGCGATTACAAGGCTAGCATGATATAACTTGAGATAATTGGTTACAACATCACTAGCATATAGGATTTCAAATCTAGCAAGATAAGGCGATAGTCATGATAAAAATTGACATAAAAGAATAGGCATGTAAGAGCAAGCCAAATACAAGGATAATGGATCCAATGGCTTTGGTGAACATAATAGCGAATAAACTAAGCAAGTCCTAGGTATGAGATCCAACAACTGCAAATTCGGTGTACAACATGGGATTCAACTATGGGCATGAACAATCAACTATAATAGTCTTAAGTAATTAATCCCAGTAGTCATAGTCACGGTCATAGGCAGAAATCTCATAATTATGAACCATAAGCAATTAATCACAATAGTCATGGATAATTATCCAAAATACTTCTAGGAAAATAGTCATAGTCAATTAACAGTGATAGTTTCAAAGTCATGGTCATAGATAATAGCCTTATGTTCATAATCATAGGTAATAATTCTCATAGTCAAGAGTCATAGGTGATTGGCCACCATTGTCCTTGTCATAGTCATAGGCAATAGTCTTATGTTCACCGTCATAGGCATAGGCATAGTCTTATGTTCACAATCATAGGCATAGTCTTATGTTCTCAGTCATAGGCATAGGCGTAGTTATGTTCACAGTCATAGTCCTTGGCCATTAACAATAGTTTCAACGTCATAGGCATGTTAAGGTTATAGACATGAGAGAGTTTGATTTACAACATGAATAGGTCCAAAGCAATATTCACGAAAGTCAAGATCTAAGATGAACAAGAATAGATACGAATCAATTACCATACATAGATGCAATTCCAATTTACAACATGGATATAAAGTTTACAGCTTTTATCCAAAAGTAACTTGAACTTACAGTGCGTGGATCGAGAATTAGAAAGCAGAATTTGATTGTTGAATCTCTATTTGATTGATCGTGTTCTAATTGAAATCCCCTAATTTGCAAATCTCTAAGCGTAGTCTTGATGGAGAAGAAGCAGTCCTTTTTCTTCCTTTTTATCTTATTATTTTGATTATCTTAGAAGCAGCATAAGGACAGAATGAAATGGTGTGGAGAGAATGAGGCTAGGGGGCTGCTTATATAGGGTTAGGCAGACAAATCTGGTCACGAAACAAGTCTAAATACATCAGAATGCATCTAGCTCAGGAAATAGGTTCGGGAGGCAGGTCGACTCCCCAGTCGACCTGGTCATGGGGGGGTCGACTCCCCAGTCGACTCCCTAGTCGACCTGGGTATATGGGCGGGAATTTTCCCGCCAACCTTCTCTGGGTTTGAATTTCGAATTTCTGGGTTTATTTTCGAGCTGTTTTATTTTATTTAAATTCCTGAAACTTCTGAGGATCATAACTTGGTCATACGAACTCCGATTTTCGAAAACTCGGACTCGATTTCATGCAGAATTCTGAGACGAACGCAATGGCGCAACCCGTTTCCCCTGATTCTTATTTTAAAATTTAATTCTGCCTTGATTTATGACTTTAACATGTTATAAAAATACGGGTTGTTACATTAAATAAATAGAAAAGAAGATAAAAGAAATATTTAATTGTAAATAAATAGGATTGAAAAGGGAATAGTTATTTGTTAAGTAAATAAACAGAAAGGGAACAGATCAAAGGAGTTAATCGAATACAGATTATTCGAGAGAAGTTAATCAAATATAAGTTATTCAAATAAAGTTAATCAAAATGTGTTAATCAAAATGAGTTAGAAGAGTTAACCAGTTAGAGTTAAATCGATAGGGTTAATTAAATAGAGTTATCGATTAGTTTAATCGAAGTGAGTTATAGAATATTGGTTATTCGAAAGGAGTTATCGATTATAGTTTAATCGAAAGGAGTTATCGATTATAGTTTAATCGAAAGGAGTTATCGAATTAGTTATTCGAAAGGAGTTAAGTAAGGAGTTAAGTAAAAAGAGTTAATCGATTAGGGTTAAGTAAATAAAGTTAACCGAATTTAGTTTATTCGAAGAAGGTTTTCGAATCTAGTTATTCGTAAGAGAGATTATCAAATATAGTTATTCGAAGGGAGGAGTTATCGAATAGAGATTTATTCAAACGAGAGTTACGTAAAGAAGTGTTAAAAAGTTAAAAGAAAAACTTACCCTATTTCGAGATTTGAAATGTTGTTCAGTTAAGGTCTGAGAGGTAGTTATACCCCAACTTGATTGACTTCGTTTTTAATTTAGAAATGGTTAAGGTTCGAGAGTGAAAGTGGTTAAGTGAATTTAGTAAATAAGTATAGTGGTTTAAGTATCGTCGCGATGTTGATTTAAACATTTGTTTAAATCCAAGTAAAGAAGATTTGGAAATGTTTTCCAAATAGAATCAGAAACGTAATCAAATATTGAAATTGGAAATATGGAGTAGAAATGGAAATGTTTCCCAGTGTTAACGTATATTTTCTAAATATAGAAAATAAGGAAAATATGAATATATATATATAGATATATATATGATTGATGATTGATTGATAGAATTTCCATCTGGAAATAATATCGTTGTTTGCACACCTGTTTTTCTTTGATGGTTAAATAATAGACTTTCAAAGTTTTTGACCATTTTAACGTTGTTAATATGGAGAGACCGGTTGGATTATTATCCAAATAACCACTCTGTATTGGCATAAGCATTGCGAATCATATATGCCAAAGATAATTAAACACGAAGTAAAGTGCAAGGGCTGTTGTATAAATCTTAAATAACAGAGCCTAAGATGGATATACTGAATAGTACCTTCGGTTCATCCTGTTCCTGGATGACTTGTATGGATGAATGTCTGACGGAGTATTTCCAGAAAGGTCACGTACATTGATTTCTTCAACCGTACCAGGAGTGGAAGCGGAGAAGGAAACTTCTTTAGCTAACACATAATGTAATGTTGTAGACGTCAATCGTTGATTTGATGGATTTTACGATGTGACATTCGAAGTGAATCTGATGTGATGATGAAGCATAACCTCAAGCCTCATCAACCAGTAAATGACAGAAATCGGGCAGGCAACATGGCTAAGTCAGTCGCTTCGAAGTAGGGTGTATAATCACCTGATCTAGAGTTTCATTTACTTCTAAAAATCTATTGTTGATGTTGTCCCATTCGGGAAACGGTTGCTGATCCCAACCGTTGGTGATATACATTCGATACACTCAAGCGAAACGAGTGGTCGGTCATGTGTGGCCGGGTTGCAAGATGTTCTTGTTGAACCCAGTGTATTCCTTTCTAGAGATACACTAGCGAAAGGTGGTTCCATACCTTGTCATAGTTGGAAATCCATTACCCAATACGTTCTTGCGGTTTTGATTGTATACTATATATGTAGAATGTGAGATGAAAGCGTTTCTACTAGATGATTATTATATTGTGGTTGATAGACATTATTATAATATCAAAAGGTTTTTGATATAAAGATAATTTGGATTCTCATAAGGGAAAAACCCGTTCCGTTATACGGCGTGGTCTTATGAGATATCGTTTACTTGTTCAAACTGTTTTAAACTGTTTTACTCATACCAGTCCCATGACTGACCCGGAGTTTATTTTGTTGTTTTCCCTAAACTCTTGGGTGCCCAATTTTGTACGGGCAGTCAAGTAGTCAGGATTTACAGATATACTGGAAGAGCTTGGAGCAGGAGGCTTCAGGATTATATAGCTATAGTTATTTCCGCTGTGTTGTAAGTGTTGTACTTTGATAATGATGTATATTCAAGTACAGATGTATATTTCAAGTTATGTTATATATATTATATGTTATTCGTTCCGCTGTGAAGTTCGTGTTACTCTGATGTTGTGTTCTTCTTCTTCTTCTATTCTAAGTTTCTATCTTATCTTTCCTCACCCTCTAATTTCTATCATTTATGACCTGTATTTTCGATCCTTGGATGTTCGATATGTGGTGTATATCGGATAACCAAGATCGCCAAAAACCCGGGTCATTACAAATTCACTGGGTTCAACAAGAACGTCTTGCAACCTGGCCCACACATGACCGACCACTCATTTCGCTTTAGTGTATCGAATGTATATCACCAACGGTTGGGATCAGCAACTGTTTCCCGAAAGGGACAACATTGATAGATTAAAGAAGAAAATAAAATTTCTCTAGATAGGGGATTATACATCCTAATGGGAGGGACCCACATAGCCATGCTGCCTGCCCGATTTTTGTCAATTCTCGGTTCTGAGGCTTGAGGTTTGAATTATCTTCCCGAACATCTGGCCACCATTCACTTTGAATGCCACATCGTCAGATCCATCGGAAATCACTAATTGATTCCCACAAAAATACTTAGATTGTTAGGCTAAAGAAGTTTCCCTTCTTTGCCACCAACTTCGTACGTTTGAAGGAATCAACGTATGTAATCACTTTGGAAATACTGTCAAACACTCGTCCTTACAAGTTGTCCTGGATCTGGACAAACCGAAGGCACCATTCTATTAATCCATCTTAGGCAATCTCTACCTTTGATTAACAGAATAGCCCTTGCACTTTACTCCATCTTCATAATCTCTTCAACATAAGTTGATTCGTAACGCTTATGCTAATACATAGTGGTTTTCAGATAAATCTGATCCCGGTCTCTCCGTATTGACAACGGAGGTATAAAGTAAATCAAAACTTTGATAGTCGGTGATTTAACTATCAAAAAAACATCCATACAATCAACGGTCCTATTTCCAATTGGAAATTCTACTGATCAAGCATCACACAATACTAGCCCCTTTATATTGATTCCTTATTATATTATCGATTCTAATTTCCTATTTTCCCTTTTCCAGATTCTTTCAAAATTCAGTTGTCTTTCTCGATTTTTGGAAAGCATTTCCAATATCACACTTCCTTTATTCGAGAAAATATCTCTTATTTCAGTTATAAAACATTTCTAAAATATTCGCGAATCCTTATTTTCTATATTCTGAAAATATACTTCATTAATATCGGAAACATTTCCATATTCCATTTCATAATTCTTTATTCAACAATTCATTTCATTTTTCTATGCGTAGAAAATATCTCACATTTTATTTGGAAAAAACATTTCAAAAGTCCTTTAAAATTAATGCGATGTTATTAAACATCGTTATTATACTGAAACCATTAACTAACCATATTGTTAATCACTTTTCACTATCGAACCTTAACCATTCTCCATCAATCATGAAGCCAATCAAGTTGGGGTATAATTACCTCTCAGGCCTTAATTTAACAACATTCTCAACTTTGAAATAGTCAAAGCTCATAACTTCAAACAAAACATCGCTTACGCGACTTTTGGATTCAATCTAAGAAACACTTCTTTTACGGAAAAATATTGATTATAACGATAGCGTTATAATCGCTGTCTCAAAATATTTGATTTTTAAAACATTAATTTTAACAATTGCGTTACAATCGCTGTCTAGAATTATAGAACACTTATTATAACAGAAGTGAAACACCCCACCTCCGTTAAGGTCACTCACAAAGGGAATGCCTTAACTTCGGTGGAGCATTATAGGTAAAAGATGCAGATAAATTACAAGACAGACAAATAAAGCAGCGGAAAATAAATTCATTTTATTAATGATGTGATTCAGTCAGGCTTTTACAACAATTGTCTCATTCATACTTAAAAGTAATACATAGAACTTCTGCCTTGATTAAAACATAAAGAAGCATAAAACGATAATAAAGTAGCATAATCCCAATTAAGAGTGTATCCAAAACCATATCCCAAGAAAGGAAAGTCCAAGCAATACATCTATTCTCTTCAAGCTTGCAAAAGGTCTGAACTAAGCTGAGATGTTCCCTCCCTACGGACCGGGGGGTGGGGACGGTAGAAAAGAAAACGAAAGGATAATGGGTCAGACATGAGTCTGGTAAGTCCAGTGATTTTTAACATGTAAACAAAAAAAGGATAATGATACGAATAAACTAAATCTAAGACATCACCCTAGAAATAAGATAATAAGGCTGAATAATCTATCACACCCATTTTACTTCTCTGCACCACCTAACTAGTGTCCCAACTTATAATCTATATAAAATGATCGTATGATAACGTAATCCCAATCCCCGTAATTGTGGTAGCCTTCAGGTGTACATCTATCGTGAGGATTCCACCTCAATCAGCCTAATTGCCATGAACATGCTAGATGTACCCTTACTACCCTATCGATCGGCTCCTTACTTGCATTAATGTACCATGTGTCTGTGTCAATCGGCCCTCTCTTGCATGTAGATACCCTGTGTTGGTCCCACCATAAGGTGTATCAATCCTTATGACCGCGACCCGACACGATTCAAGATGCACAGTGTATAACTAGTGGTACCCAATGCCTACTTTTTCCCACTCCGGAGTACGTGCACGCCCGTAAACTGTCGGAACCTACACTGACGTACCCCCTGCAACTGTTTTGACCGCTTATAATCAGCCCAGTAATCGTGCCCCACCCTGCCTAGTTTCAGGGTACCATGATACATCTGTGTGGGTTACTGCTGAAATAGGTCTCTGTTACTAGGGTTTCCTATTGGCTAAGTTTGTGGGCATATATATACAAATATTACCCACCTACACGAGATGTACTTAACCCTCCCATCGATTCAAGCATGTTTAATTAATGGTTAAGTTTGTGGGCCTATATTTACTAATATTACCCACCTGCCCGATATGCACTTAACCCTCCTGTACATTATGTCGTGTTGGTTAAATGTTGTCCATTCATGTTAACTTAACCTACCCATTCATCATGTCATGTTGGTTAAGTGTTTCTTATTAACTTAACCCTCCTCACTTATCATGTTGGATTGGTTAAGTGTTTCCTATTAACTTAACCCCGTTCGTCCATCAAGTTGTATTGGTCAAGTGTTTCTTGTTAACTTAACCCCACGTGTTCATCATGTTGTACTGGTTAAGTGTCATAAATCAATTCAATTTACTTAACCCACCTACTTGTCATGCTACTTTGGTTAAGTGTTGCCTTCTTGTGTTAACTTAACGCTACCACAAATCACGTTATATTGGTTAAGTGTTGTCCTCTTGTTTTAACTTAACCGTACCACAAATCAAGTTATATTGGTTAATTGTTTCTCATTAACTTAACCCTAGTCATTCATCTTGTTCGTTAGCATTAATTGATTTATTAATGCACCAACCTCTCACATAGATATGTGTTGTTGCGGTTACTGGATGTGTCGGGCAGTTTTACACCACAACTCAATCTAACCTCGGGTTTTCCTTGGGCATGATGCACTAACCTCTCACATTAGATGGATGTTGTTGTGGTTACTAGATGTGCCGGGCGGTTCCGGACAGTTTTACACCACAACTCAATCTAACCTCGGGTTAGGCATATTCGTCGTTTTCTTAATTTACATATTTATCTTTCAATTTTATATGTAAATTATCCACAATTATTGCCATTCAAGTCATGCCCCATTTACCCTCTAAATCATACTTCCAATTTTTGGTATATAAATTATACCAATTTTATGGCACTAACCATTCATTTATTTATGGGCCAAATTATGCTAATAATAATAATTTCTAAGGTTTTCCCAACGTTTCCCCCGTCATACGTTCGCAAAATTCACATGAAATGTTAGGTTTCGTAACTTAGCCTAACTTATATACAAAAGGGGAAAGAAGGAAGCATGTACCATTCACACAACATAAAGTAATAAGGATCTAACTAAACATGTGTCATGTAAATGTGGCATAATATAATGAACTTGCATTTTTGGATCCAACTAACATGAGTCTTTAAGCATATGAGATTACCCAAATCCAATTAGGCATGTAAATGTAAAGTTTTATTTTGGGTCTAATGAACATAAACCTTAAGCATATAGAATTGCACAAGTTCAACTAGACATGTGAATGTAAACTTTAATTTGGATCCAATAATCATGAATCTTAAACATATAGAATTACACAGGTTTAACAAGGCATGTAAATATGAACTTTTCTTGGATCCAACAAACATGAATCTTAAGCATATGGTTTTACACAAATTTAACAAGGCATGTAAATATGAGCTTTAATTTTGAATCCACTTTTCATAAATCTGAATGTGAATCTAAACATAATACATGTCTTAGCCTAACAACTTGCATGATTCAATAAACATAAATTTAAATGTAGATCTAAACATAATACATGTCTTAGCCTAAAAACTTGCATGATTTAATAAACATAGATCTAAATGTAGATCTGCACAACTTGCATGATTCAATAAACATAGATCTAAATGTAGATCTAAACAAGTTGCATGATTCAATAAACATAGATCTAAATGTAGATTTAAAAAACTTGCATGATTCAATAAACATAGATCTAAATGTAGATCTAAACAACTTGCATAATTCAATAAACATAGATGTTAATGTAGATCTAAACAACTTGCATGATTCAATAAACATAGATCTAAATGTAGATCTAAACAACTTGCATGATTCAATAAACATAGATCTAAATGTAGACCTAAACAACTTGCATGTTACATAACATGAAAAGGTCACCAAATTTACAATATATACGATTGGTTTAACATCAACATATTACCACAATAATCTCACAAGCATATGCAATAGAATCGTTACAAGAATAGGCATAAATCAGCATCGTCATTATCTTACAACTAGGAATTATTCTAGTTTTCATTTTATTACAAATCACAACTTTTAATCGTTCACATCTAAATAATAACAGGACTTACAAAGAAAAGGAAGTCTTGTTTTCTGGGATCTGTTTTCTAAATTAGAAAACAATCCCTTGAAGAAGACTACCAATTTCTCTAAGTAAGCTTTGATTCGTAGCTTTAATCTTGCTTTCAAGTTGAAGAAGGAATGGTGGCTAAACTTGAACGATCATGGATGGCATGGTGGCTCCTTGGAATGAATTTGTGTGATTTAGGGTTTGAGGACTATGGTTATTTTTATAGTAGTTAAATCTTATGTGAGCCGTTAGATCGTTTTAGGAGCAACCAGAGCCATCCAACTAAAGCAATGTGTTACTCAGCCAATCATAGCATGACACGTAAGCCCTAACATATCAGAATTTTCCATAAAGCCAATCAGAGAAGGCCACGTAAAAAAAGACAATCCTTGACCAACAAAAAATGCGCCATGTGCGCCACATGATGCGTACACGTCATATATATATATATATATATATATATATATATATATATATATATATATCTATTTTCCCAATTAACCATTTTCACACTAAACCACTTTTTGAACTGCGTTCACACTAAGCCACTTTTTAGCCATTCCCCTAAAACAAAAATATGGCGCTGGCGGGGATCGAACTCTGTACCTCTTGTATGCAAGTCACATGTTCTAACCAACTGAGCTACTAAGTCTTACTTACAAACCTTAGAAAAATGCTAAACATTATTCTTTTCTCATTCTTCTTTTTCATGTTTTGCTGTAATATTTAATTTAAAGATATCTTCTTCATATGGAGTCCGATTTACGCAAACTCGGACTCTGTCTCAAGCAGAATTCCGAGATGAACGCAATGGCGCAACCCATTTCACATATTTCTTCTTTTTCAAATTAATTATTCTTTAATTTGTTATTTTAATATTCTCAGAAAATACGGGGTGTTACAAATAGCGTTAAGATCGCTGTTTAGATTTACAAACATTTATTATAACGGCAGCATTAAAATCGCTGTTTAGAATTTTCAAAAACATTTATTTTAACAATAGCGTTATAATCGCTGTTTCCAAATATTTGGTTTATAACTTGTACTTATTACTAAGTAAATAATTAAATAATTAAATAATTAAATTTGATTCAAACAGAAAGTCAAAATAATTGCTTCCCTAAATTCGATATAATTGAATTCCAATAAATAACTCTCATTCGAATACTCTACATTCGATTAATATTCCGAACTTTGGAATAAATCTTATCATTCCATGTTAACTCAATTTCCCTTATGGTTATTTCCATTCATAAAACATTTGCTTTCAATCGTTATCCATTTTTAAATAAGAATTATTATTCCTTAATAGGAATCTAGACTTGTTTACCAACTTAGCTTGATTTTTATTTAAAAATATCATCTGAGATTTAAATCGAGTTACTTTATAAACACACCGCATTTTATGAATTTCATTTATAAAATGACTGCTAACACCTTTTTATTAATACCAAATAATTTCAAATTCCCTTTTTTTTAACGAATTTTCAAACTATACAATCCATAACTTCTGAAATCAACTTTATTTGTTCTCTCTAAATCTCGTCTCGTTTAATGATCCTAATTTTAAATAATACCAAATTATTTAAATAATATTTCAAAAATCCAAATTCTCTCTATTAACTTCTAATGGTATAATCATTTCCAAAATCAATTTTTTTATTCTATCTGTTTATAATTTTCGTTTATATTTTCATTTATAATTTCTAAGTTCTAATCCAATTACAAATATTAGTTTCAAACTCATTTCCACATTTCCTATATAAATTCAAACTTGAATTTATATTTCCATATATCTCAAGATAATATTTTCACTAAATTTATAAACATCAATTATAATCCACTTCTTGTTTTATGTATTAAAAAAAGTTCCAATTTCAAGTCCATTCGAAATTAAATTCCGTATTTGGAAAAGTAAATTCCTTTTTTTTATTTAAATCTTAAATTCTTTTCTATATTCGAGAATATTTTACGGTATTTAAAATACCAAATTTCTAGGCCAGGGTAGCTTGAACACAACAAAGTCAATCACCGATTTTATATATCACATCATACATCACAATCGAGGAAAAACAGTAACATAATATTAAGGAACCCAGTTGGGTCCCTTCAACCTGTGTCCCTGCATCCACAAATGTTAATTAACATAAATAATCATCAGCAATAGTAATTTCACATCCTATATGAAATATCATGGTGAATAAAATTATTTAACGATCAATGATCTGACTATATCAACCAATTCAACCAATTTTATCAACCAATCATCCAAACAACCATCACCCAGTATAAAATTATTATAAACAAATTTAAAACTCATTCATATAAAAATATAAACGAGATAGAGTTAGTGAGTTTACTCACCTTTGTTTGTAGTTGGTGATTCTGCTTTTCTTTCGTTTAAAATCAAATAGATGCTTGATTTTATCACAAAATTCCAGTTACTCTGTTCTCAGCCACTCAGTTCTATAACGTAAATCTCGTTGTTATGGTCCCAACGGATCCGGTCGCGTTCAATTCTACTCACATATGAATTATATATTGACGTTACAAATTTATAACTTAAATAGTAGTGATTATATTATAAATATCGTCATAAATGTTTAGTTAATTATCTAGTTGATATAATCAACCCTAATTAATTTCCTTTAGTCACGGTATAACCACGTATTACCTGGAAAACCTTGTTTCCATCAAGTTTCAGCATTCCACCTTCACAGATGATAGCTCAAGCATGCATCTTCTCCATTGTTCAAGTACTACTCTTGAACCAAAACGCAGAACCCAGTGCCATAACCCATCTCATCCCCACGTTGACCATATATACCCCACTTAATCTTTCTTCATTGAAAATACCCGACATCTTCCTCTTGGAGAATACACGGTGACCTTTCCTTTCCCAAAAAAGTTCACAACAGATTCTTTTTTTTAAGTCATGGCTAATCCATTTATTCCCTTCCGCATTGTTCATGAGATATACTGCTTCTAAAACCTGATACCACGTTTTCAACACAGTGCTAATACTCATACTTATCCACTCCTCCTTAATCACCATTCTTCCTTTTCGTTCTAATATGGTATTGAACAAAGCCGGTTCTTCCCATTGTTTTTAATCCCACCCCTTTTTTCTTCGAACAGTCCAACATCAGTCTTATCCTCTCTACACCGCCACCTACAGGTGGTCTGAGACTAACTGACACACTGCCTTCTTCGTAATTTTAAGGCGCAGCCATTTCCGGTAATGCTGATCATTCCCGCTACAGGAAATACACCTTCCACCGATCATTCCTTCAACCCGCAGCACCCTTCTCTACTCCCTTAATTCACGAACCAATGATCACTGTAACCCAGATTCGAAGATACAAGAAACCACATCACCCCGTTCAACTACAGACCACGTCCACCTTCCAGAACAAATCCACGATCTCCCCTTCACACATCAAACTCTGGTATGCTTCAGCTTATGTCGACACTAACAGAAAAACAGGCTGTGAAATTATTTACTTTTGCCTAACTCAAAGATTTGCGCATGGTAGGAGATGAAAAAAGTGAAAGATTCCAGATTTCGTTTCATTTTGGATTTACTCTTGATTCTTAAAATTCGCTATTTGAGTTAGAAGAAATGATGGTTGAAACTGAAACGAGAAGGGATCGGAATTGGGCTTAGGAATTCACTGTTTTGTGTATGTGGGGGGGGGGGGGGGGGTAAAAGAGGATTAACAATTTTTTTATATTGATTTTTACGTTAGCCATTTTTTCTGTCTGAGAATGAGGATGCCCAATATTTAAAGGGAGAAATAACTTGCGAGGCACGGGAATGAGATGTTTTAATACACATAAAAATAAAACGTGGTATGCACGATAAAGGGATTGTTTGGGAAGCACGCTTCCGAAAAGATTGGCATGCACGGTTCTTCTAAAACGTGGAGAACACGCTGCCGATTTGTTTAATTTTTAAATTTTGATTTCATTTGCTTGTTTTTCGTTGGTTTGAAAAACAAAATGCGGACATCAGTATTTTAAAGGGAAGATGGTTTGGCCAAGTAGTTTATAAAAAGAATTTTCGAACTTCATTGTCTAAAATTACGTTCATGTCCAAGCCGTTATGTACAGAAGTAAGAATTCGATCGTGTCCAACGAGGTTTCACAATCCCAAAAATACAATAATATCGGTAGGTTAACTTATATTGTGAAACCCTTAAAATGCTGATATAGGGTGTAAAACACTCCAAATAAAAAGTAGCTTATTTTCCAAAATAAAAACTACAATAAAATTCTAAATATTAAATTATCACTACGTCTCAAAGGGCTTGTCCAAATTCAAGACCGATATTTAAATATATTTAAATAACCGTTATGGCTTATATACGAATCCACAGTGACTTTCTGAAAATTTGATTTGGACGTAATTCAAAATATATAAGACGAAATCTCGATTTTTCACTTCCATTAGAAAGATACAGTTTAATAGATTCAAACATTTCTAGTCTCAAAAAAATCCGACTTAATTTGGATTTTGTATATTCAGTTGAAGTTTAAATCGTAAATTACGAACTACCATGACTATTTCGGGCTCGTTTTAAATTATATTATAAATTATACGTTTAAATATCATTTTATTAAATAAATTCCTTATAAATTTCTATATCTAATTCAAATAAAATATTTAAAACAAATTTAAATATTCAGAATTCAACGGCTAAAAATATGGATCGTTACATTGAATAAACAGAACTGATTTTGATTTTCTAATATGTAAAAATGTTCTGATATAAAAGCATTTATAGATTATGTGATGTAAATCTTAAATCAAAGCTATGAAACAGTTTGCACACTGATATGAATATATTTTTATATACTACACATGAGATGATTTTCATAAGAATTTGAACACACTGATTACTCTATTGATCAAACTAGCTTCCGCAAAAGATTCAGATTTCGGTACCGAACAGTTTTGACTGATTAAGTTGAAAGGTTGGACCCTGTTGTTGTAGTCAAACTGAGACTGATGATATACCAAACTTATGCAGATATGAAATGAGGATAGTTCAAAATCTTAACCTTTTGATTAAACAATCTTTTTTACAAAGAGTTATCTGCAAAACAAATTAGCTATAAAACAATTGTAATTAACGGGGATCTCTTGGTAATCAGTTTAGTTCACATAAGTTCAGTAATTTTGTCTACCAAAGTTATCCTACATACGTATGTTTGCAAATTAATTACTTGTAGAATGATAATCTCATTGTTTAGTTTTTTTATAACAGGTAAAGAATACAGAAGAGAGTAATTGCTTAAGTATTGATTTCGGAAGCTTATGAAACAGTAATGGCGAAAAGTGGAAATCAGGTAATGTTCATTCATAGTATATTGAGAATATTCATACTAAAAATTGCTTAATTCTAACCTTTTCATCCTTCCATACAAATTTAAGTTTCAGTATACAGCCATTTCATCCAAAAAACAGGTTTGAAAAAGCACTCTTATTTTTAATTTATCCTAACTGCAAATATTTTCAGTGAAAGCCTTCACACGTTTGCAGCGAAATCCACAATATTTCTATTTTTTTTCAAAAAGTCTGAACTTTGGTCATACTAACCCTTCGATTATGTGTTTATTTCATTTTAGAATTAAAAGAGGAAAAAAGAATAAGATTGTAAGGGTAACGGGGCGTAAGACTACTATGTCGTGACCTTTTTTATTTGTACACTAAAAGCATAAAATTTTGGGAAATTCCAAGATTATGTGTGTGAGCGCCATGCACATGCAATTGTGTGGGTAACGGGGCATAGAAATTTGTAAATATTGGACTTGGGTCATATCCCATCTAGATATCTGATTCATGTTAAAACTTGTAATTTGGCTACATGATTATGCCTTAATCTATGTTATGTCACATTCTCTGCTTGATGTGAGTTGAAAAAGAGTAGTGCTTGAGCATCATGCCTCCAAAAGGTATGTAACAAGTATGTAACTTGTGAGAACCCGTAACTTCCCCGTTAAGGAAAGGGCGGATACTTTGAGAACAACACACAAATGAACGCAGACGGAAGAACATATCATTGTTATTACAACAATTTCATCAGAATACAAGAATATACAGAGTATAAATGAATAAATTACATTCGATAAATATCAGAGATTACAATAGAATACATAGCAGCGGAAAAATAATACAAAGCACAACTGAAGGTGATATACGGATACAGAGCTTTCCGGATATCATTCTAGCTGTAAACCAGGATCCTGTGAATATAAATCTGCAAAACCAAAACTACTAGCTGCCCGTGCGGAAAATGAGGGCAACCAGAGTTTAGATTAAAACAATAAACTCCAGGTCAGTCATGTGACTGGTGTGAGAACTAAAACAGTTATTAATATTGGTTTTAAAGTTTGGCAAATCAAGGGACCACGCCGTATAACACGGAACGGGTTTCCTCCCAAGAATACCAGTGCATAGAATAAACAATGCAATGCTTTTTCGAAAAATGAAGCTATTATAAGACCCAGGTCCCATCACACAATGCAACGCAAGCCGGAGGATAGGGTTTTACCTTATAATAGCCAAACATGCTTGGTACGTTTAAAACAAATCATTTGATACTATAATAAGTGTATAGTGTCAAAACAATTTCAATCATAAATATCAATTATAGGCGGCATAGCTACCATCTACTATGTCGCCATACTAGTTCTACAATTAAAACCGAGATACACGTATTGGAAATTGGATTTCCGTCATGAGTCGAGGCAAGGGGCAAGCTCCTCTCCGCGTTCGAGACACTCTAGCAAATGTCCCAGGGCTACGCACTCTGGGCAACCCTTGGATGCTTCAGGGCCGGTCCTCACTTACGTTAGAGGATTAGTTATGCCTGAACACACGTTTCCCGGTCCTTACAGACCTAAAATCGAGGCACCTCATCCAACAACCTCAAAGGTGAAAAGTATATAAATGTCAGGGTTGGTAAGTCACTGACACCACCAAAGCTAGAAAGAAACGTCGTGCTCTCCCTGAAGCCCGTATCCCGTTTTTAACTAATACCGAGGGGTGAGGCTCGCGAATTCACGTTATACACAAAGCTGCCACGTAGGCGTGCTTTGATCATCAACCACAAGACTTTTCTTTTCAACAGAAGCCTTGATCATTGCATCTCAGTGTGCCACACAGGCAGTTCATGCCATGCGACTGATGTCCATCGATATACAACCTCTGAGCTCGTACGTCTCAGAGAAGGGCGTTAAGCAAAAGAATAAATTCTCCGCCGCCAAATAGATGTATATTTAATAGAAATCAATCAACACAGAATAAAATCCAATGTCAGACACATAATCCATTTACAAGTCCGTTCTGGGTCTGAACGAAACCGGAGGCACTTTCCTCGCATATCCATCCATCTCCAAGTACGTCTGGACGACCACCAACTCTTTCCATCCTCTTGGGTGTACAGCCCAATCAGGATCGTCAGTAATTATCCAAACGATGTGAAGACTTCCGGTCTTCGACCACCGTCTTCATCTTCAACTTATTGTCGAATCGGTTATTCAGAATGGGTATAAACCCGGCCTTTCCGAACAACCCGCGTATATTAAAACGAATGTTACACAAACACAACATACACCTCATTCCAATTCAGAATATTCTTTTATTCACAAAATCACATTTTTAGGGAAAGGTTCCCATTAATTTTATCCAAGATAGATTCTTTCAAATTTATCCTTTAATCTTCCTTTGGATGTCATTTCAAACCAAATTATGGTTTTTCCAAACTAGCCGAGATTAGCGAACCACAATGAAGTAATTATTTATTTTATTTCCCAATCCCAACCTATTCATCCCATGAAGCAAAACTGGTAATACTCCATATCTAATACTATGGTGTTATCGGTAAAATTAATTACCATTTCACGTTTAAATCTAATTAAAGATTTAACTATCGCTTTGGAGCAAAACTGACGATACTCCATTCTCGCAAATTTCTAAATTTGATAATTTAGATTATAGATTCACATTTCAAACTAATTGCAGATTCGTTAAAACTCCTTTTACTGGGTTAAAGAACTAGGTGTTATTTAAAACACAGTTCACGACAAACCCAACTCACATTCTATTTATCATCGGGTTAAAGAACTAGTGTTGTTTAAAACACAGTTCATGATGAACCCACAAATCAATTCTAGTTCAATTTAAATCAAATATATTAGGAATTCCGATTATTTAAAACCCCTTTTTAAATCTAATTTATTTATTTAAAAACAAATCGGGTTTTAAATTTAGTCCAAACTAGTTCATTTCGATAAAAATCTATTTTTATCTTTTCAAATATGGAGTTTTTCATCCCAATTTTTCTCAAATCATCTGTTATGATTTTACACGAATTATTACTATTTTTAATAATTTTATCAAGGCCCGTACAGTCGATTTCCATCAACAGCCATCGAACTGCACTTACAGCGACCTTTTTCGAATTTGATTTGGACGTATCTCCAAATCCAACTGTTAGATTTCAAATTTCTAATATTCGTTAGAAAGCTCTTTTCGATACGAACCCAATGGTTCCGGTTTTAGGAGATTCCGACGGTCGGATCTCCCGTAATATCCGTTTGAAATAAATGGTCGAAATTCACGAACTACCGCGGCGCGGCGCGTTCTATTCAGGCCATTATATATATATATATATTATATATTTCGTCGATTTCTATTTAAAATGAATTTTATAAATAGTTTTGAATTCGTTTCAAAAACAATTTCAACCTTTATTTCAAATTCAAATCAAAGTTGAATTTTCTATTATAAATCCTATTTACTTTCATTTCTATTTGATTTCAATTCAAATAGATTTTAATTCGGTTCGAATTCATTTTGTTTTCAATTCAATTTAAATTCAATTCGTTTTCTATTCAATTTGAATTCAATTCGTTTTCTATTCAATTCGAATTCAAATTCGTTTTCTATTCAATTCGAATCAAATTCGTTATATATTCAATTGAAATCAAATTCGTTATATATTCAATTGAAATCAAATTCGTTATATATTCAATTGAAATCAAATTCGTTTTCTATTCAATTCATTTCGAAATCGTTTTATATTCAATTCATTTCGAAATCGTTTTATATTCAATTCATTTCGAAATCGTTTTATATTCAATTCATTTCGAAATCGTTTTATATTCAATTCATTTCGAAATCGTTTTATATTCAATTCATTTCGAAATCGTTTTATATTTAATTCATTTCGAAATCGTTTTATATTCAATTCATTTCGAAATCATTTTATATTCAATTCATTTCGGTTTTCTATTCAAATCAAATTCGAATATACTCGATATAAATATCGCTTGCGTCAAAATAGCGCATCTCTAATCAACACGGCTTTATATTCAACAAATGGATCTATATTTCTTTCAATACACGACTCTATATCTTTGTCAACACACGACTAATCTCAACGAATGAGTACTGTCCACGTGTGACTATTTTTGTTATTTAAAATATTTTATAAAATTTGGGTATCTATCGTTTGATTTTCAATTAGACTCCACCGTGAAGTAGTTCTAATTTTAAATATGATAAAGATGTATATTTTATTATTAAAATATTTCGTTCAACCCATGACTAATCTCAACGGATGAGTACAGTCAACACATGAACCTTTATATTATAATATTCTTTATTTTTCCGATTGGAATGAGGCCCAATCAATTACCATATAATGTTAATTATATGGATTTTCATACATCACACGTTTATAATAACATTGAAAAATAATCAACCATCAACCAAAGTGCACTACACTGTATAAGCATCAAATATAGATATCTAACGCTTATAACAGCCTGTCAATCAATCGATCGACATATTTAATCAATCAGGATGAGTGAACTTCAAATTTCATCCCAACACCCGTGTGGGGTTTTAAACAATCAAACACAGATTTTATTTGTGCAGTTGGGCGATGTGTAAAATTTATCGACCCAATCAATATCCTTCAAATAGGTGTACATAAACAAACCGTCCGGTTTGTAAATGAATATTTATTTATTCACATTCACTATATTCATATTCACGTTAAAAATTATATTTTTAACGATAAAACATTTTATTCTAACATATGAATTTCTTTTATTCATTTACACAATAAAATGATATTTTTATTTTTCTAACTTATTTTAGAAAATTTCGGCGGCATAACGGCACGATACTAGAAACGTGATGAGGCCTAGCCTTATCCCCGGTCTAGTGAAGGCCCACGCCATTCACACATCAATCAAATTCACCAAATAACCAAATTTAAATCAAATCATCTAACTAATTTATGCCACCAAACAAACAAGTCCATGGTCTGTGGACGATTGTGTCGGGTGTTACTAAACACCGTCTGCATCCTAGTATATATATATAACTAGAAAATGAAATTCAAAAGGTGAGAAATTCTCACCAATAGCTATCCAATCATCTTGACTCTTCTTTGATAGAAATCTTCATCGTTATCGCATTTTTGTCATCTTCGTTGCTGTAACCACTACATATGTAAAAATCGAATTTTTACTTCGCTATTCAATATATAAAAATCGAATTTCTATTATTATATTCAATATATAAAAATCGAATTTTTACCTAGTTATTCAATATATAAAAATCGAATTTTTACTACGATGTCCTATAGATAAAAATTCCATTTCAAAAATATAGATTTCGCCTTTATAAAAATAAAGATTTCGCCTTTATAAAAATAAAGATTTCGCCTTTATAAAAAATAAAGATTTCGCCTTTATAAAAATATAATTATAAAAATCACATCTTTATTTTGCTACTCATATAAAGATGATATTTTCAATATTCCTATCATGTAAAAATTATATTCTCTACATAAACAAAAATCATATTTTTACATCGTCTATATAGTAAAGACTATATTTTTAATACTTTAAAAACCACTTCTTTTTCCTAGCTAATGAACGAATAAAAATCTTTCTTTTACTTCGATAAAAATCATAGCTTTGCTTTAAAATAAAAATCATGTTTTTATTTACACTTCTATATAGAAATCACGCTTCTTCTATATAAAAATCATATTTTTCTACCACCAAATCATATATTTAAAAATTGAATTTCTATTTTAAAATCCTATATAAAAATCAAAACTTTGGTACATAGAATTCAGTTTTAAAATCTATATAATTTCAGTTTTAAAATCTATGTAATTTCAGTTTTAAACAAACTAAAATAGAAATAAAAATAAATAGAAAGAAAAAAAGGAAACTCACTACTTTTTATTTATTGAAGGTTGGAGAAGAGGAGCTCGCAGGGGGGGGGGTCTTTGCTACGTCGTCGGAGGTGTGCTCGAGGAGGCGGCCTCCGGTGTTCGGTGGTGGCTCGGTGCAGTGGGGCTGTGGCGCAGGGAAGTGTGGGTGGCATCGGTAGGTTCCGGCGGGTCTGGGTGCTTCGATTTGGGGCTAAGCGTGGAAGTGGGGGTTCACGCGATGGGGATGGCGGAGGGAGGCAGAGTAGAAGAGAGAGGAGGATCGGTGGAGGGGGGGGGGGGGTGGTCGGCAGCTGTGGCAGTGGTGGATCGCGAGGGGGGGGGGGGCGACTGGCAACGTCGATGGTTTTTTTTTCTTAAATCGTTTCTTCTGTTGAAATGATTTTGAACGTGGGGGGGGGGGGGGGGGGACAACGTGATTTAAGGAGGGAGAGAGAAAGTTTATTATTTTTTTTTTTTTTAATTTGCAAAAAGTTGACTTTTACATACGACCTCTAAACGAGGCCCACCGCCTGTCGTCCATAGCGTTTTACCCCCATTCTGAACACAATGGGATATGTATCGTTGGCCGATTCGACTGTTTCGATCAGTTTCCGTTGAATTTACATTTAAATCGCTATATTGAATTTTAAACATACATTTCAATTTACCAGGGTCACATACGAACTCTATAAATTGCAGAAAAATATTTTCTAGCTACGTATTGACGATACGGTCCTAACAAAACTAGTTTCGTCGAATTCCGAGACCGTTGGAAAAATGACCATTTTCCAGTCGATTAAAATCAACTAAAACTAGTCAAACGCGTTTTCCTTTGCCACGCTCACATTTTGATTCGAAAAATTACGAAATTTGGAATCTGGCTATAATTTGACATCACAGATCCAACAAAAGTGGTTTCGTCGAAATCCGAGGCCGTTTGCAAAATTTCCATTTTTAAGGGCCTGAATTCCATAACGACTATTCAGAATTTTCAACTGGACATATCTTTTGATTCCCGCTATGAAATTTTGATTTTTCGGATTCGTTGGAAAGATATTATCAAATAGATCCTAATGTTTTTGGTTTCACTAAAATCCGGATTGTTTTGCACCCGGTACATTCAATTGAAGTTTGAAATCGAATTATCGAACTACTGCGTCATTTTCAATTCCTTTTATAATTATATATAATTATTTATATTCTAACGACGACGCGTATAAATATATACGTTCGAATTATATTCAAAATAAATTTCTCGTCAATATTATTTAAAATAATTCATTTTAAATATTCAAAATTCGATAAAATTGCCAAAATAAAAATTTTAAACTGGCCCAGATTTTCGGGTTATTACAATCTCCCCCACTTAAAACTTTTCGTCCCCGAAAAGGAATGAAGTCGAAAGTGGTTTGACTAATTAACTCTACGTTCGATCTGACTTGCATTCTCCAACTTTTCAGTTTCTGAGAATTTTCAAATTCTTCAAAAATTTGGCTAACACCCTAAATTTTCGAAAAATTTCGCCATAACCTCCCCTGCACCGGGAGCCACGGGAAAATCCCGAAATTGCCAAATAGTCCTTCTGATCTCAAAAAGAAAAAGAAAAAGCCAAGCGGCTAGCCAATAGGCTCATAAAATCATCATCACCCAAACAAAACAGTAAATTATATAATAAACATGTACCTATTTGTCGGGCAAACAAATTTTATTCTCTGCTCTAGCCTCCTTGCTATGACATATTCAATGTAAGCACATGTATATGCAAACAAATGCGACCAATTTTCGATACAATTCAATATTTGGTTCTATTAGGCCTAATGGTTCAATTTTATCAAACAAATAAATAAACAACACAAACATTAATCAATTAGTGGATTAGAGTTTCAAATCCATAAATTTTGATATATATACAAAAAATCATGTTTTTGATGCCAATTCACAACAATGTGTTCTAGCTATATAAGTTTTGGTTCTCACACCAGTCTAATGGAAATATATAGATATCACACCTTCGTCACACGAACATAAATACTGATGATGGCGCGCCATCATCAGAATAATGTCCGGGCGACTAGAGTGTGATTCTATATCTATCTAATATATTAAAACTTCGAATATACGTTCATGACACGTATATGCAAAACCTTTATATATTGGATTGTCCATATCAATATAAATAAATTATTCAAATACGTATAAAATGGTTTAAATTTTCAAAACAAAATTGGTTTCAATTGGAAAATATACTCTTCACACTCGTTCTAGGATACTACTGATCCTATCTCTAACGAGTCATTCTAATTGGATATTACTAATCCAACATCTGATGAATTCTTTCGTATGGTTCTAATGTGTCTTGTTCTCGAGCTCTGTAAACCAAAGCTCTGATACCAAATGTGAGAACCTGTAACTTCCCCGTTAAGGAAAGGGCGGATACTTTGAGAACAACACACAAATGAACGCAGACGGAAGAACATTTCATTGTTAATACAACAATTTCATCAGAATACAAGAATATACAGAGTATAAATGAATAAATTACATTCGATAAATATCAGAGATTACAATAGAATACATAGCAGCGGAAAAATAATACAAAGCACAACTGAAGGTGATATACGGATACAGAGCTTTCCGGATATCATTCCAGCTGTAAACCAGGATCCTGTGAATATAAATCTGCAAAACCAAAACTACTAGCTGCCCGTGCGGAAAATGAGGGCACCCAGAGTTTAGGTTAAAACAATAAACTCCAGGTCAGTCATGTGACTGGTGTGAGAACTAAAACAGTTATTAATATTGGTTTTAAAGTTTGGCAAATCAAGGGACCACGCCGTATAACACGGAACGGGTTTCCTCCCAAGAATACCAGTGCATAGAATAAACAACGCAATGCTTTTTCGAAAAATGAAGCTATTATAAGACCCAGGTCCCATCACACAATGCAACGCAAGCCGAAGGATAGGGTTTTACCTTATAATAGCCAAACATGCTTGGTACGTTTAAAACAAATCATTTGATACTATAATAAGTGTATAGTGTCAAAACAATTTCAATCATAAATATCAATCATAGGCGGCATAGCTACCATCTACTATGTCGCCATACTAGTTTACAATTAAAATCGAGATACACGTATTGGAAACTGGATTTCTGTCATGAGTCGAGGCAAGGGGCAAGCTCCTCTCCGCGCTCGAGACACTCTAGCAAATGTCCTAGGGCTACGCACTCTGGGCAAACCTTGGATGCTTCAGGGCCGGTCCTCACTTACGTTAGAGGATTAGTTATGCCTGAACACACGTTTCCCGGTCCTTACAGACCTAAAATCGAGGCGCCTCATCCAACAACCACAAAGGAGAAAAGTATATTAATGTCAGGGCTGGTAAGTCACTGACACCACCAAAGCTAGAAAGAAACGTCGTGTTCTCCCTGCAGTCCGTATCCCGTTTTTAACTCATACCGAGGGGTGAGGCTCGCAAATTCACGTTATACACAAAGCTGCCACGTAGGCGTGCTTTGATCATCAACCACAAGACTTTGCTTTTCAACAGAAGCCCTGATCATTGCATCTCAGCGTGCCACACAGGCAGTTCATGCCATGCGACTGATGTCCATCGATATACAACCTCTGAGCTCGTACGTCTCAGAGAAGGGCGTTAAGCAAAAGAATAAATTCTCCGCCGCCAAACAGATGTATATTTAATAGAAATCAATCAACACAAAATAAAATCCAATGTCAGACACACAATCCATTTACAAGTCCGTTCTGGGTCTGAACGAAACCGGAGGCACTTTCCTCGCATATCCATCCATCTCCAAGTACGTCTGGACGACCACCAACTATTTCCATCCTCTTGGGTGTACAGCCCAATCAGGATCGTCAGTAATTATCCAAACGATGTGAAGACTTCCGGTCTTCGACCACCGTCTTCATCTTCGACTTATCGTCGAATCGGTTATTCAGAATGGGTATAAACCCGGCCTTTCCGAACAACCCGCGTATATTAAAACGAATGTTACACAAACACAACATACGCCTCATTCCAATTCAGAATATTCTTTTATTCACAAAATCACATTTTTAGGGAAAGGTTCCCATTAATTTTATCCAAGATAGATTCTTTCAAATTTATCCTTTAATCTTCCTTTGGATGTCATTTCAAACCAAATTCTGGTTTTTCCAAACTAGCCAAGATTAGCGAACCACAACGAAGTAATTATTTATTTTATTTCCCAATCCCAACCTATTCATCCCATGAAGCAAAACTGGTAATACTCCATATCTAATACTATGGTGTTATCGGTAAAATTAATTACCATTTCACGTTCAAATCTAATTAAAGATTTAACTATCGCTTTCGAGCAAAACTGGCGATACTCCATTCTCGCTCATTTCTAAATTTGATAATTTAGATTATAGATTCACATTTCAAACTAATTGCAGATTCGTTAAAACTCCTTTTACTGGGTTAAAGAACTAGGTGTTATTTAAAACACAGTTCACGACAAACCCAACTCACATTCTATTTGTCATCGGGTTAAAGAACTAGTGTTGTTTAAAACACAGTTCACGATGAACCCACAAATCGATTCTAGTTCAATTTAAATCAAATATATTAGGAATTCCGATTATTTAAAACCCCTTTTTAAATCTAATTTATTTATTTAAAAACAAATCGGGTTTTAAATTTAGTCCAAACTAGTTCATTTCGATAAAAATCTATTTTTATCTTTTCAAATATGGAGTTTTTCATCCCAATTTTTCTCAAATCATATGTTATGATTTTACACGAATTATTACTATTTTTAATAATTTTATCAAGGCCCGTACAGTCGATTTCCATCAACGGCCATCGAACTGCACTTACATCGACCTTTTTCGAATTTGATTTGGACGTATCTCCAAATCCTACCGTTAGATTTCAAATTTCTAATATTCGTTAGAAAGCTCTTTTCGATACGAACCCAACGGTTCCGGTTTTAGGAGAATCCGACGGTCGGATCTCCCGTAATGTCTATTTGAAATAAATGGTTGAAATTCATGAACTGCCGCGGCGCGGCGCGTTCTATTCAGGCTATTATATTATGTATATATATAATATATATTTTGTCGATTTCTATTTAAAATGAATTTTATAAATAGTTTTGAATTCGTTTCAAAAACAATTTCAACCTTTATTTCAAATTCAAATCAAAGTTGAATTTTCTATTATAAATCCTTTTCACTTTCATTTCTATTTGATTTCAATTCAAATCGATTTTAATTCGATTCGAATTCATTTTGTTTTCAATTCAATTTAAATTCAATTCGTTTTCTATTCAATTTGAATTCAATTCGAATTCAAATTCGTTTTCTATTCAATTCGAATCAAATTCGTTATATATTCAATTGAAATCAAATTCGTTATATATTCAATTGAAATCAAATTCGTTTTCTATTCAATTCATTTCGAAATTGTTTTATATTCAATTCATTTCGAAATCGTTTTATATTCAATTCATTTCGAAATCGTTTTATATTCAATTCATTTCAAAATCGTTTTATATTCAATTCATTTCGAAATCGTTTTATATTCAATTCATTTCGAAATCGTTTTATATTCAATTCATTTCGGTTTTCTATTCAAATCAAATTCGAATATACTCGATATAAATATCGCTCGCGTCGAAATAGCGCATCTCTAATCAACACGACTTTATATTCAACAAATGGATCTATATTTCTTTCAATACAAGACTCTATATCTTTGTCAACACACGACTAATCTCAACGAATGAGTACTGCCCATGTGTGACTATTTTTGTTATTTAAAATATTTTATAAAATTTGGGTATCTATCGTTTGATTTTCAATTAGACTCCACCGTGAAGTAGTTCTAATTTTAAATATGATAAAGATGTATATTTTATTATTAAAATATTTCGATCAACCCATGACTAATCTCAACGGATGAATACAGTCAACACATGAACCTTTATATTATAATATTCTTTATTTTTCCGATTGGAATGAGGCCCAATCAATTACCATATAATGTTAATTATATGGATTTTCATACATCACACGTGTATAATAACATTGAAAAATAATCAACCATCAACCAAAGTGCACTACACTGTATAAGCATCAAATATAGATATCTAACGCTTATAACAGCCTGTCAATCAATCGATCGACATATTTAATCAATCAGGATGAGTGAACTTCAAATTTCATCCCAACGCCCGTGTGGGGTTTTAAACAATCAAACACAAATTTTATTTGTGCAGTTGGGCGATGTGTAAAATTTATCGACCCAATCAATATCCTTCAAATAGGTGTACATAAACAAACCGTCCGGTTCGTAAATGAATATTTATTTATTCACATTCACTATATTCATATTCACGTTAAAATTTATATTTTTAACGATAAAACATTTTATTCTAACATATGAATTTCTTTTATTCATTTACACAATAAAATGATATTTTTATTTTTCTAACTTATTTTAGAAAATTTCGGCGGCATAACGGCACGATACTAGAAACGGGACGAGGCCTAGCCTTATCCCCGGTCTAGTGAAGGCCCACGCCATTCACACATCAATCAAATTCACCAAACAACCAAATTCAAATCAAATCATCTAACTAATTTATGCAACCAAACAAACAAGTCCATGGTCTGTGGACGATTGTGTCGGGTGCTACTAAACACCGTCTGCATCCTAGTATATATATAACTAGAAAATGAAATTGAAAGGTGAGAAATTCTCACCAATAGCTATCTAATCATCTTGACTCTTCTTTGATAGAAATCTTCATCGTTATCGCATTTTTGTCATCTTCGTTGCTGTAGCCACTACATATGTAAAAATCGAATTTTTACTTCACTATTCAATATATAAAAATCGAATTTTTATTATTATATTCAATATATAAAAATCGAATTTTTACCTAGTTATTCAATATATAAAAATCGAATTTTTACTACGATGTCCTATAGATAAAAATTCCATTTCAAAAATATAGATTTCGCCTTTATAAAAATAAAGATTTCGCCTTTATAAAAATAAAGATTTCGCCTTTATAAAAAATAAAGATTTCGCCTTTATAAAAATATAATTATAAAAATCACATCTTTATTTTGCTACTCATATAAAGATGATATTTTCAATATTCCTATCATGTAAAAATTATATTCTCTACATAAACAAAAATCATATTTTTACATCGTCTATATAGTAAAGACTATATTTTTAATACTTTAAAAACCACTTCTTTTTCCTAGCTAATGAACGAATAAAAATCTTTCTTTTACTTCGATAAAAATCATAGCTTTGCTTTAAAATAAAAATCATGTTTTTATTTACACTTCTATATAGAAATCACGCTTCTTCTATATAAAATCATATTTTTCTACCACCAAATCATATATTTAAAAATTCAATTTCTATTTCAAAATCCTATATAAAAATAAAAACTTTGGTATATAGAAATCAATTTTAAAATCTATATAATTTCAGTTTTAAAATCTATGTAATTTCAGTTTTAAACAAACTAAAATAGAAATAAAAATAAATAGAAAAAAGGAAACTCACTGCTTTTTATTTATTGAAGGTTGGAGAAGAGGAGCTCGCAGGGGGGGGGGGGGTCTTTGCTACGTCGTCGGAGGTGTGCTCGAGGAGGCGGCCTCTGGTGTTCGGTGGTGGCTTGGTGTAGTGGGGCTGTGGCGCAGGGAAGTGTGGGTGGCAATGGTAGGTTCCGGCAGGTCTGGGTGCTTCGATTTGGGGCTAAGCGTGGAAGTGGGGGTTCACGCGATGGGGATGGCGGAGGGAGGCAGAGTAGAAGAGAGAGGAGGATCGGTGGAGGGGGGGGGTCGGCAGCTGTGGCGGTGGTGGATCGCGAGGGGGGGGGGGGCGACTGGCAACGTCGATGGGTTTTTATTTTTTTTCTTAAATCATTTCTTTTGTTGAAATGATTTTGAACATGGGGGGGGGCAACGTGATTTAAGGAGGGAGAGAGAAAGTTTATTATTATATTTTTTTTAATTTGCAAAAAGTTGACTTTTACATACGACCTCTAAACGAGACCCACCGCCTGTCGTCCATAGCGTTTTACCCCCATTCCGAACACAATGGGATATGTATCGCAGGCTGATTCGACTGTTTCGATCAGTTTCCATTGAATTTACATTTAAATCGCTATATTGAATTTTAAACATACATTTCAATTTACCAGGGTCACATACGAACTCTATAAATTGCAGAAAAATATTTTCTAGCTACGTATTGACGATACGGTCCTAACAAAACTAGTTTCGTCGAATTCCAAGACCGTTGGAAAAATGACCATTTTCCAGTCGATTAAAATCAACTAAAACTGGTCAAACGCATTTTCCTTTTCCACGCTCACATTTTGATTCGAAAAATTATGAAATTTGGAATCTAGCTATAATTTGACATCACGGATCCAACAAAAGTGGTTTCGTCGAAATCCGAGGTCGTTTGCAAAATTTCCATTTTTAAGGGCCTAAATTCCATAGCGACTATTCAGAATTTTCAACTGGACATATCTTTTGATTCCCGCTATGAAATTTTGATTTTTCGGATTCGTTGGAAAGATATTATCAAATAGATCCTAATGTTTTTGGTTTCACTAAAATCCGGATTGTTTTGCACCCGGTACTTTCAATTGAAGTTTGAAATCGAATTATCGAACTACCGCGTCATTTTCAATTCCTTTTATAATTATATATAATTATTTATATTCTAACGACGACGCGTATAAATATATACGTTCGAATTATATTCAAAATAAATTTCTCGTCAATATTATTTAAAATAATTCATTTTAAATATTCAAAATTCGATAAAATTGCCAAAATAAAAATTTTAAACTAGCCCAGATTTTCGGGTTATTACATAACTTGTTATATGTTTGTTGTACTTCAGGCCCGGATTGCGAAGCTTCAAGAGAAACTCTCTTTACCAGTAACTTCTTCATCATAGAACTGAGCATGGAGAGAACTTTTTTTGGAGAGCTCGGTTTGGGTGGAGTTTAGGCTAATCGATTTGGGTGATTTTGTCATGTCATTCTTCTTGTTTATTGTTGGAGTTTCACTAGCGCTTACACATAAGTAAATAATTTGAATTCTATTTTTAAATCATGTATTTGATCATATGTGTTACACTTGTGGTATATTTGAAGAATTGGTATGTATGTAGAATATTTTGGATGGTTTGAATGTGATGATGAATGTTTTGGATGAGTTTATTCTATGTATAGAATTGATACTACATATTTTTTTAGTTAAAGCGTTGTATTTGCTTTCTTCTAATGTAGCATTTGTCTTCTTCTACTGTTGCATTTGCTTTTTTTTTATGTTGCATTTCAAGATAATGGTGTTGCATTACATAATACATTGGTGTTGCATTAAATAAAATATTATTAATTCCACATGGCATGTAGGCCCCACAGCTGACGTGGTGTATGACACGTGGGCTGCTGATGTGGAGAGCTGACGTGACATGTGACACGTGGAAAGCTGACGTGGCCTCACTATAGTGACCTAGCAGCCAGACTCTAACTTATGCTTAAGGCAACGCTGTGTTCTGTTGCATTATGTGAAAATAGTGTTGCATTACGGCTATAATGCAACACTTTCTATCCGCTGCCGTAGATGGGCAAATGCATTGCCTTAGATGGCTAATGCAATGGCCGCGGATGCCACGCCCCCCTGATGTTGCCTATTTGAAAAAATGGCCTACAGAAACGCTTTTTTGATCTACGGCCACAGAAAAATAGTGTCGTATATGCTCACTTTTGTAGTAGTGTTTCCTAGTGATTACCTATTTGAATCACAGGCGAATCAGTAGATATAGACTATCCTTGAACTGTAAGCCTTTTATGTAATACCAAAGTAGATAACACACGATAAATGTTTCTTATAATCCTTCATTGTCTGTATGTATTCGTTTCTACCTTGAACACCTGTCTGGTCTCATAAGTGCTTAGAGAATTTGGCCTTATAATTCTCTTTGAAGCGGCATCTTCACACTTACATAGGTGATTCTGTAAAGGGTATTCTCTAATTCCTCAAATACAGAAATCATTAAAAAATATTAATACTTATCCTTAGTAAATATATAATGCACCGACTTATCACAGGAATGGTTAAGGTATAACAGTGTCACCAAGTTTCTCTTAAACTTCATTGTCCCTTTGAACCTAGATCTTGGGATCTCCAGTCTACTAGGTGGGGTTTCCATTTTTAAAAAACCTTTAGTCTATGGCCTTATCCCCATTCCCATTGATAAGGTTTGAACTCTCTCGTTAGGCAAGCCTTTTGGAAGTGAATCCGCTAAATTATCTTTAGATCGAATGTAATCTATTGTGATAACCTCGTTAGAGAGAAGTTGTCTTATCGTTTTATGTCTACGACGAATATGCCTAGATTTACCATTGTATAGTGTACTACTAGCTCTTCCAATAGCTAATTGATTATTACAATGTATACATATTGGAGGCATAGGTGTGCTCCAATTAGGAATGTCTTCCAGGAAGCTTCGAATCCATTCCGCTTCTTCAGCAGTCTTATCTAGTGCAATAAAATCTGATTCCACCGTAGATCTAGCAATACAAGTCTGCTTAGACGATTTCCATGAAATTGCTCCATTTCCTAATGTGAACACATATCCACTTGTAGACTTTGTATTATGTAATCCAGTGATCCAGTTTGTGTCAGTGTATCCTTCCTCTATTGAAGGATAGTTTGTATAATATAGACCATAGCTCTGCATATACTTTAGATATCCAAGAACTCTGATTATTGCTTTCCAATGATGTTTACCAGGATTGCTGGTAAATCTACTTAGTTTCTTACTGCATATGCGATATCAGGCATAGTACAGTTCATAACATACATGATACTTCCTAGTATACGAGAGTATTTCTAACTAGGTAGATACCATCACCAGTGTTCTTTACCCAATTTTGGTTCATATCTACTGGTGATTTTGAAATAGTTACATTATATTGCTTGAAATTTTCAAGTATTTTGGTGATGTAATGCGATTGGAATAATGCATATCCTTGTGGTGTTCTCAGAATTTTTACATCCGATATCACATCAGCCAGTCCTAGGTCTTTCATATCGAATCTAGAGGATAATATATCCATTGTAGATGTTATTATGGTCTTGTTATTGCCTAGAATCAACATGTCATCAACATAGAAACCAACAATGACATATCCAATATGTGTGTGTTCTATGTACACATACTTATCTGATTCATTTATCGTGAATCCATTTGACAACATAGTTTTATCAACTTTTCATGCCATTGTTTTGGAGCTTGCTTAAGGCCATAAAGAGATTTTACCAGTTTGCAAACTTTATTCCCATTTTTTGAGCCCAAAAATCATTCAGGTTGTTTGATATAGATTTCTTCCTCTAGTTCACCATTCAAGAATGCATTATTAACATCCATTTAATGTATTTATAAGTCATGTATGGATGCAATAAGCATTCTTATTGACGTTATCCATGTTGCTGGTGAATATGTATCAAAGCAGTCTAGGTCTTCCTTTTATCTATGTGACGACCGCCCACAACCCCCGCACTAAACAAGAGGAATAATGTGCTGAAAAGTGTGCCAGGCAGCTATGGACAATCATCAGTTTAGGTAAACAACATCAGAACCTGTCGTAAATCTCACAGCGCAAGTATAAAATATAATAGAACATATACAACATGTAATAGTAATGAAGCATCATATAACAAAATTTTCAAGCTTTCATAACATCCTAAAAGGTTATCCAACAAATACCAAAGTTTGTACATAAAGCCTCACTTCAACCCTCATAGAGCAGTCAAACAACGGAAACAGAACTATTAGATTGTAATAAAACTGGTACGTGAGCCTCCTGCTCGCCATCGATCAACATTGTCATCCTCACTAAAGCATCACCTGTTACCTGCTACTTAGTCTTCCCATCCACAACCGGATGAACAAGCTAAGGTAATAAGAGGAAGCTTACAACCTTGAGTCAGACGACAGTCCTAGTGAGCGATAAAACAGCTAACATACTTCATTAATAAAGTATATGAGAATGGGTAGATTTACCAACCACTACCCAACACCAGAGATTAACTCACACCCATCTTCTCCACATCCGACAGTGATAGCCTTTACAATCCATAACATCCAAGGTAACAACAATTCATCCATGGCAATCAGAACAAAAATATCGATAACATTCATAGCATCCAGATTACCTATGCCTCACATAGACCATCCTAATCGAGTTTAACATCCCTCAAGCACTATCCCTAAAGGCCTAAACCAATATCAGTCAAGCACTCAAGGAACATCTCACTCGACATTGGATAATCTTCATGAGACGGTACAAGCAGAACAACTAATCATCCATGACTGACTCTAGCTATCACCTCCAATCCTACCTTGAAACCATAATTAATCATATGACGGCCAATCTTACCATATGTCAAGGGCTAATGGTAACCCTGGTTCTAGCATAAACTCCATATGCCTTTCAACGATACATATGTATGTCCAACCTTGACAACTAGGCCTTTCAATGATACCCAAGGTACTCGACCAGCAACCTTCCGGTCTTTTAGGTGCCCCTATTGTACCCTTGCTTCGAACCTGCTAGAAATTACGACAACAATAATCTCTAGGCCTTCACATCTCTAGCCATCCAAGCTGATGACTCTTCATAGCTCAAGCAACCTTCTCAAGCAACCATTATCCACCAATTCACGACCTTTGAGTTGTCTACACATTCGTTGCTTCCCACCGATCAACGAATACATCGCATCACTTTGAACATCCCCTTCTGGACTCTCGTCGAAGCCATTATCATCATCGAACCAAACAACATCAATATAAGGTTCAATATAGTCCATAGAATTCATCAACATTTGTTAAAGAAAGAAACCATGGCACTTAGGCCATCAACCATAGCGTTTAAAAGCGTTGCCAAAAACCCTTCAGCTCGACTGACCCATTACCTTGGACCGACCGATCCTCCTAACCGACCCACCTTGGACCGACCACTTTTCCTCTAATCAAGGTTGGGGCGATCGAACCTGATCTTATGGAGAGCACAACTGACCCTCCCTCATTGGCTCAACCGACCCACTCCTGGCCCAACTATTCTGGAACACATCTAGGTAAGAGCGACCGACCTGATTAGGCTCGACCGAGCCAACCATTAAATCATCCCCAGGCTCACTCGACCGAATCCTTGCTTCCTTTAGCTCGCTCGACCGATCCCTTTCCTCCAGGATCGCTCGAGCCTGCTTCCTGTCTTGTTTCCCAAGAAATCCATACTACGGTGCGCGACCGATCCCATATGTGCGACCCAAAACCTGCATCCTCCAATGCAACTCCAATTTCGACCAAAACTTGGACAAAACGATACATTCGACAAAACCAACTCATCCAATTCATCCAATATGACCACAAGTATGATATCAAGTCAACAATAACACCAATATGACAATTCCATCAATAATTATGTAAAATTCACCAAAATCACCATAAATGTACATATAAACAAAACTAAAGATCTAACTTGCATATTCACATGAAATGTCATAGAAATTACCTATCTAAACTTGCTAAATCAGATCATAGGGTGATTTATATGAAATGGACTTACCGATGCATAGATCTATGGAAAACACTTGAAATTGATGAAAAACATGAACAAACACTCATATACTTCATTGAATCCATGTGAGAGATGCATATCACTCACCAATTCTCCAAAACAAGCTAAAATCAATGAAATAAGATTCCAGATAGCAAGCACTTCGCACCAATCCCCTTGATCCGATGAACTCTCCAATGGTGTAGATCTATGATTTCCCTTCTTAGATTTTGATTTTTAATGGTAAAAAGGTGTTAGAGGAAGGAGGAGCACAAGGCCACCAAATGAGAGAATGAGGAAGTAAAGCTATTTCCCATACCTCTTACCCTCTATTTATACCCTTCCAATAGCCCACCAATGGGCCTTCCCAAATCATCCCATTGTGGCTCTCCAAATCTGAACAGCCAATTGAAAAACCTTAAAACAACGATTCCTCCCGAACTACTGAGCCAAATCTTTAATGTAACAACTCTACGGAAAGACAATCATCAATTCCTTTCCAATGGCATAGGTCTCACCCTCTGATTCGACTTGAGTCAAAAGTTATTCCCTGTACAAGACTGATAGGGGTAAAATGGTCCCAAACAAAATCGGTAAAAATTATGGACATGTCTCACATCCCCATAAGCAACATTTAAAAACATGAGAATGATCCAACCCTCAGGGAATTAAATAAAAATATTTTATGATCTTCCGGTACGCAAAATGCGGGCTATTACATTATCCCCCCTTAAGAATTTCGCCCCCGAAATTCCAAGCAAACACAAGCAACCTCAATAATTCCGCATGATTATCATCCATGAGAAGCCAATTCTATCATCCAAACTAGCAACCATCAAGCCATGCATCCATAGCCTTATCCTAGCACACAGAATTCTATCAAACAACAATAAGATATAACGGTATAATGATGATACGATATCAAAGGGTCCTACTAATGAAGAGTTCTGGATGAGTCGCCTTCATGTTCTCTTCCGTCTCTCATGTACAATCTTCACTATCTTCACTCCATTGTACCTTGACTAGCTTGACTATTTTCCTCCTTAGTTGTTTCATGTCATTCCTTACAACACGATGTGGCTTAAGAGATTTTGCAACTGCAGTCTCTACTTCTGAATCTTCGTACTGCTCTGGAGGTACCACCACATTCGAGTCATGTACAAACTTCCGTAGAAACGTCACATTGAAAACATTATGCACACTCGACATCTTCTCGGGTAACTCCAATCTATATGCGAGCTTTCCTATTCGTCCGACTATCGGAAATGGTCCAACAAACCTAGGAGCCAACTTTCCTTTACTTCCAAATCTAACCATATGCCTTAATGGCGAAATCTTCATGAAAACCATATCGCCAACATCGAATTCCAAATCTTTTTGACGGTTATCAACATAACTCTTTTGACGATCTTTGGACGCCTTCATTTGTTGTCGAACGTTCTCAATACAATCTGAGATTTCTCTAATTTTCTCTGGCCCAAGCACCAACTTATCTTCAGTTTCTAACCAACATGCTAAAGAATTGCATGGTCTCCCATACAACACCTCGTATGGTGTCATCTCAATGCTCGAACGGTAGCTATTATTATATGTAAACTTAACTAGAGCAGATGGTCTTCCCATAATCCTCCAATGTCTAACACACAAGCCCTCAGGAGATTTTCCAAAACTCGGTTGACCCTCTCGATCCGACCATCAGTTTGTGGATGATAAGCCGTACTTAAACACAACTCGGTTCCCAAAGCTTCTTGTAGAATCTTCCAAAATCCACTCGTAAATAATGGATCTCGGTCACTCACTATACTCTTCGGGACACCATGGAATCGAACTATCCATTTCACATAAAATTCAACCAATTTCAATGTCATCCTAGTCAACTTGACATGAATGAATCTCGTTCTCTTGGTCAAGCGATCCAAAATGACCCAAATCCCTTTGTTTCCTGCCCTAGTTCTAGGTAGTTTATTGATAAAATCCATCAATACTTGCTCCCACTTCCACGTAGGAACTTCCAATGGCTGAAGCAAACCACTCGGCTTCTTCTATTCAGCTTTCACTAACTGACAGTTCACGCATTTGGAAATGAACTTTCCAGTATCTCACTTCATCCTTCCCAGTAGCAGACTCACTTCATGTCCTAATACATCTTATTGCTACCGGGATGAATCGTCAACTTCGAACGATGACATTCTCTCAAAACCTCATCTCTCAATCCGTCGATCTCAGGAACAACTAATCGCCCTTTCTTTCGAAGCCAACCTTCTCGATCGACCTCGAACTCTTTATCCTCTGGTTTTAGTTTCTAGATGAACTTGAAAAACTTTGCATCTTGCTTTTGGTTCTTGCCAATCCTTTCGATGAGAGTAGGTCTTATCGACAAGCTTGCCAACATTTCAGGTTCCAACTCACACCTTGTCCTTAAATCGAACCTTGCCAAATACTTAAGGCTCTTCCATTCCGAAAACATCGCTTCCAAACTCGCGTGTCTTCGACACAACGCAACTGTGTTACCTTTGCCAGGAGTATAGGCTATACCAAAATCATACGATGCCAGAAACTCTAGCCACTGTTGCTGTCAAAGATTCAAGTCCCTTTGGGAGAAAAGATACTTCAACGACTTATGATCCGTAAACAACTCGAATCGAACTCCCAATAGGTAATGTCTCCACATTTTCAGAGCAAACATAATCGCTGCCAACTCCAAATCATGAGTTGGGTAGTTTTTCTCATGCGGCTTCAGTTGTCGACTCGCGTTGGCCACAACCTTATCCTTCTGCATTAGCACTGCTCCAAGTCCAGTACCACATGCATCGATATATACCACCATCTCTTCATTCCCACTTGGAATGGTCAATACAGGAGCACTCGTTAGTCCCTCCTTCAGGATCCCTAACGCTTGTTCACACTTTGCATCCCATGTGAACAATTGGTTCTTCTTTGTTAATCCTGTCAACGGTGCATCTATCTTAGAGAAATCCTTGATAAACCGTCGGTAATAACCAGCCAACCCAAGGAAACTTCTCACATCCGTCGCATTCTTAGGTCTATCCCAGTCCTGGATTGCTGCCACTTTAGCGAGGTCAAATGTTATCCCATTTCCAAAAACAACATGGCCTAAGAACCTCACTTTACTCTTCCAGAAGTGACACTCTGAAAACTTAGCTCTCAGTTGATGCTTTCACAAGATTTCCAACACAACTCTCAAGTGCGTCTTGTGTTCTTTTTCGTTCTGGGAGTAAACCAGAATATCATCCATGAACACAAGCACGAACTTGTTCAACTGATCTCTAAAAACTATATTCATAAGATCCACAAAGTACGTTGGTGCATTAGTCAACCCGAATGGAATTACCAACCACTCGAAGAAACCAGATGGTTTCCTAAAAGCAGTCTTTGGCACACTATCCTTTGTCACCCTCAATTGGTGAAATCCCATTGCCAAATCCATTTGAGGAAAAACTTTGGTCTCATGAAGCTGATCGAATAAGTCATCAATTCTTGGCAATGGATACTTGTTCTTCTTAGTCACCTTATTTAGCTCACGATAGTCCACACACAATCTTAATGAGCCATCTGCCTTGGTTGCAAACATGACCGGTGCACCCCATTCGGATACACTCCTCCGAATGAATCCTTTTCCCAAAAGGTCGCAAACATGCATCTCCAACTCTCGTTGTTCCTTAGGCGCCATCCGCCTAAGAGGCATAATGATTGGTCTAGCACCCTCAACCAAATTGATCCTAAACTCAATCTCATGAAGCGGCGGCAACCCTTTGACCTCGTCAAAGACATCCTCATACTCATTAGCGATTATCACAGATGACATGTCTTCTTGTGGGATCCCAAGCGAATATAGGTAGCTCACGAAGACAACTTCTTCATGCTTACATCTAATCAACACCTTTCACCCTTCCACATCCCCGAACCTCACCTCTAGCTTCTCACAATTTACCCTTGCCGCATACCTCTTGAGCCAATCCATGCCCAAGATGATTCCAAACCCAGCAAAGTTAAGAACAAGGCAATCATACATGAAAGAGAAACCATGACTCGACAACACTAGACCATGACAAATCATGCACAGATTGGATGAACTCCCAACTAAATTAGTCACGATTAATGGTCTATTACAAAACTCGGGTTCCAAACCCAAGTGGCACACAAGATCATTACAAATGAATGAATGCGATGCCCCAGTATAAAAAAAAATCGAACTAAAACATCATGAATAGAAAGAGTACCTTGCACCACGACATCCTTTCCCTTCTCCTCAGCAGTATGAGCTTTTGAGGAAGTTGGCACAACTTCCAAAGCATATTCCTTCACAACCTGCTTCCCTTTAGCTGGTTCCGGGCAGTCCTTCTTGAGGTGTCCAGTCTTGCCACAATTGTGGCACTTCCTCTCAACCTTCAGATTCTTGCACTCATTAGCAAAATGGCCTTTCTATTGGAAGTTAAAGCAAACAGACTCACTCTTAGACTTCTTCTAGCCATTCTTCCCTTTCTGTTGTTGTTGCTTCCTCTTCTTACTATTACCCCCGCTATGGCTTCTGCTCTTCCTTAGGTGCAATAATAGATATCTTCTTAGGAAATAGACTTTCATGTCTCAAACCCTTCTCGACGATCTTTTTAAAGCTATCATCGAGGTGAGTCACAAGTAGATTCTTAAGATATTCATCCAACCCTAAGAAAAACTTCTCGTTCTTTTGATAAGGAGTATCCACATATGAACGAGCATACTTCGACAAGGCCTCAAGTCAAAAATATAATCAAGCACAGAACGACCATTCTGTTTCAGCTCTACGAACTTCTTGAATAAAGCAAATATTTGAGCTGTGAAGATGAACTTTGCTTCAAACTTAGCCTGGAATTTCTCCCATGAAATCTCTTCCTTTGGAATCTCGAGTGTGAAAGAATTCCACCATTCCATGGCCTTGCCTTGCAGTTGCCTTGAGGCAAGCTTTCTCTTTATTGCACCCTCAAAACCCAAGTCTCCAAAAATTCGGACACATGAATCCATCCACCTCTGAACCTCTTCAGCTGGCTCAGTTCCTTTAAATGGTTTTCCTCCTAGAGATGTAGTCCTTGCACAACTTTGCAAAATCTACTACTCTAGGAACTCGCACACCTACATCTACCGTTGCTGCTACTAGAGCGGGTGCCCTTCGCATGATTGCTTTTGCCACGGCTTCAAACATGGCCTAATAATTTGATTCACTGCCATTTACCCCTCTAGTATTAGCTCCCCTAGCAGCGTGTCTTGATTCTCGTCTACTCATTCTAAATCTGCAATTTAGAATAATTAGCCACTTCCAAGAAAACTTCTAAAGAGATACAACCACTACTACTTTATATGCTAATATATATATATATATATATATAGTAAGCATCCTACTGAAATCTACAAGTATGTCTCTCATACGTAATAACGTCTTCGAACTTTGGCCAAAATCGTTTACCAGAGCTCTGGTACCAAATGCAACGACCGCCCACAGCCCTTGCACTAAACAAGAGGAATAATGCGCTGAAGGTATGGCAGACAGCTATGGACGATCATAGAGTAGGTAAACAACATCGGAACCTTCATAAATCTCGCAACACAAGGATAAAATATAATAGAACATATGCAACAGGTAATAGTAATGAAGCATCATATAACAAACTTTTCAAGCTTTCATAACATCCTAAAAGGTTATCCAACAAATACCAAAGTTTGTACATAAAGCCTCACTACAACCCTCATAGAGCACTTAAACAGCCCTCATAGAGCACTTAAACAGCGGAAACAGAAATACTAGATAGTAATAAAACTGGTATGTGAGCCTCCTGCTCACCATCGATCAGCATCATCGTCCTCACTAAAGCATCACCTGTCACCTGCTACTCAGTCTTCCCATCCACAACCGGATGAACAGCCTGTAGGATCTAAATTAACCCTAGAGGGGGGGGGGGGGGTGAATAGGGTTTATCATAGATTTTCACAGAGTAATTAAATAATAAAAGCACAGATAATAATCAAAATAAATGCGAAAAATAAATAACACACAGATATACCCAGCTTCGACAAAACCCTACCTACTGCTGCATTCCCCAAGGTTTCTACTAGGAGTTAAAACAATCTCTACGCTTACAATCCCCTGTAAACTCGCGACACTCGCTCCCAATTGTTCTTAACCCTACGCTCAAAACCTTGCACTGGTTTCTATCCCCAAAACCAGATTTCCCCGAATTACAAATCCTGTAATTCGTCTCC
This sequence comes from Allium sativum, assembly GCA_030737875.1. Taxonomy (NCBI): domain Eukaryota; kingdom Viridiplantae; phylum Streptophyta; class Magnoliopsida; order Asparagales; family Amaryllidaceae; genus Allium; species Allium sativum. Next base: position 68,883,825 of record CM060925.1, on the reverse strand, counting down.
CTAGTTTTACAGACAAACTAGAAAACTGCTAGGTTTTTTTTACAGACTTTAGAAACTGATTGTTGGCTTATAAACTGAAAAATAATGCAAAATAAAACAAAACAAAACCCCTTGATTTAAAATCCTAGAGATTAAAATAAGGGTTATCATTTATTTGAAAATTTTTCCGGTCCTTGTTTTTATTTCCAAGCCGTTTTCTTTCTTCTTGAAAAATGGCGGCGGCTACTCGGGTTTTCAGAAATCTTCCCCAAATCGATTCAATGCTTGATGAACTGGTTGATTTCTGAAGCTCGAGACCTTTTGGCTTCAATCTCTGGCAGCTTGAATCATCAATTGCTATCTCCATTGCTTTATGCTTTAACTCGATCCAAGTGATTTTCTGGTATGATTTTCCTCTTTGATTTTCTCTTTAATTTGTTTGAACTTGGATGATTAAAGCCATTGATGATTGGGTGTATTTATAGGATTAATGTAACACCCCGCATTTTTAATGAAATTAAAAATGTGGAAATATGTATATATATATTGTATGCATAGATATATTTTAGAGAGAAATTAAATAATTACAATAAAATTGCATGTAATAAGTTAATGTAGTGAAATGAAGAAAAAGGTTAATAAAAGAAATTACATGCAATACATGAAATATGAAGAAATGCATGCGAATATTTAAAAAGAAATAAAAAGGATAATTTGAAGAGCCTCCAAAATTTGGTCATGAAATTAGTGTCATTGCGTTCTTGGCGATTTTCTGATCAATTTAGACCTATAGTTTGTAGAAAACTGATTTAAAATGAAGAAGATATCTTTAAATTAAATATTGCAACAAAATATGAAAAAGAGGAATGAGAAAAGAATAATGGGTAGCATTATCCTAAGTCTTGTTAGCAAAAGACTTAGTAGCTCATTTGGTTAGTGCATGTGACATGTACACAAGAGGTACAGAGTTCGATCCCCATCAGCGTCGTATTTTTGTTTTAGGGGAATGGCTAAAAAGTGGCTTAATGTGAACGCTGTTCAAAAAGCAGTTTAGTGTGAAAAACGTTAATTGGAAAGATAATTAAAAAGAAATATATATATATATATATATAAATATATATATGACATGTGGGTGTCAACACCCCTGCTGCTGCGCATCATGTTGCACACATGGCGCATTTTTGTTAGTCAATGACGATTTTTGATGGATTAGGGCATATGTGACATCCTCTGATTGGCCTGATGATGTGTCTTTTTGGTTTGAAGGGTTTAGATGAATCCTAATCAGATCTAAGGGTTCTAATTAATCCTACACATCTATATAAGCACACACATAAACCTAAGCCTTAATCTAAACTAAATTCATTCATAAGTCGCCATGCTGCTGCATCCTAAACTAACCTAGCCTCCACCATAACTAATCAAATTCAAGATGAAAGATAAAGATCAAAGTCTAAGAATTATAAAAAGGAGAACGATTCTACAAACGCCCAACTCTCTTCTCTATGTGTACAGTTGCTTTCACAATATAATTAATTAAAATAATTATGATAAGTTTGTGAACTAGACTGTATGAATATGTTTGTTATCATATGCTATTAGATCTGTTTTGTTGATATATGCCAGTTCTGTTATCGTATGTAATTAGATCTATTTTGTGATGCAGTTCATATGTTTAATTACATATGCTTTAATTAGATCTATGCAAGTTATGTTCATTTAGATCTATGGAAGTTTATAAATAGATCTATGCAAGTTATGTTCATTTAGATCTATGCAAGTTTATAATTATATCTATGCAAGTTATCTTCATTTAGATCTATGCAAGTTCATAATTAGATCTATGCAAGTTATGTTCATTCAGATCTATGCAAGTTTATAATTATATCTATGCAAATTTATAATTAAATCTATGAAAGTTATGTTCATTTAGATCTATGCAAGTTCATAATTAGATCTATGCAAGTTATGTTCATTTATATTTATGCAAGTTTATAATTAGATCTATTCAAGTTATGTTCATTTAGATCTATGCAAGTTTATAATTAGATCTATGCAAGTTATGGTCATTTAGACCTATGCAAGTTTATGATTTATGCTCGTTTATTTTCATATGCTAGTTATTTCCATTTTATATGTTATGCGAGTTTGGATGCTTTTTCTTTTTTTATGAGTTAGGCTAATTGCGAGCCTAACGTATTATGTGAATTATACGTACGAACGACGTGAGAACGTTAGGGAATAGTTTGGGAAATATTAAATATTGGATATTATGTAATTGGCATACAATGGTTAGTAACCATGTAATTAACTTGAGGCATTAATTGGTATAGTCTATATACATGGAAATTATGAACATAATTTAGACGATAATTATGAACATAACTTGAACTGACTACACTTGTGGATAATTGACATATAAACTTGGCTATGAATGGTAAATATGTAAATTGATTAAAAGATGAACATGCCTAACCCGAGGTTAGATTGAGTTGCGGTGTAAGACTGCCCGGAACCACCCAACACATCCAGCAACCGCAACAATAGGTCTAATTTGAAAGGTTAGCGCATCAAGCCCAAAACCCGAGGTTAGAGTGAGTTTGCAGTAGAAGTCTGCCCGGAACCGCCCGACACATCCAGCAACCGCAAATAACAGTTCTAATGTGAGAGGTTGGTGCATTAATAAATCAATTAATATCAATGAACAAACATGCTAAGAATGGTAAGGTTAAGTAACATATGAGTAGGCGACACTTAACCAATACAACATGTTAATTAAACAAATGGGTGGGGTTAGGTTAAATTGAGAACACTTAACCGTTATAACATGTTGAATTGGCAACCCTAGTAACGGGGACCCATTTCAGCAGTAACCCAAATAAATGTATCACGGTACCTTGAACTAGTCAGGGTGGGGCACAATTACTTGGCCGATTATAAGCGGTCAAAATAGCGGCGTGTGGTTCGTCAGTGTAGGTTCCGACGGAATACGGGCGTGCACGTGCTCCGGAGTGGAAAAATCAGGCACTGGGCAATAGTAGTTATACACTGTGCATCTTGAATTGTGTCGGGTTGCCATTATAGGGATTGATACACCCATGGTGGAACCAACACAGGTATCTACAAACAAGCGGGGCCGAATGACACAAGTAATAAATACATACGAGTTAGGGAGTCGATCGCATGGGGAGGGTAGTGGGTACAACTAGTGGAGATAGGAGCAGGCGGCACCTATGACAGCAGCTAGAGGTACACGAAACTACGATTATTATTATTATCATTATGATTAGTAAGAGGGATCAACTTTTAGTATGGGACTAGTAATGGTGCGGTGTATTTAGCATTGGTGCAGTATAGTAATTATCCTATAGTGATTAGAAGCACAATCAACGTTTATCTTATTCATCTTGCCTACCTTGTCATGCATGCTTATGTTACATTCATTTCTTACTTTCCAGTTTATGTTTTTATCCTGTTACTTTAATAATTATATTGTTAAAGTTACTGGACTCGCCAGACTTTATGTCTGACCGCGTTAGTTTCGCCCCTTTTCTTTCCGTTCCCCCCAGGTTTTCAGGGTGGGCCTAGTGGAGCTTGATTTAGGTCTCTTTCTTCCTCTTTTGGAAGTGCTTAGATTGCTGAAAGTAAAGTTCAGCTTATCTCTTTTTATGACTATTTATGTTGGGGTTATGCTTTTTGTTTTATGTACTCATAAAATAATTTGTCAAAATGGATATTACATGTACTTGGTTTTATTATTGGTTTTGGTGTTGTAATCAAACTATTTTTCCGCTGTAATGAAGTTGTTTAAAAATTTTAAAGTACCAATATATGTATCTGTCTTGTTATATTCTGTTCTATACACTTATAATACTCCATGAAAGTTAATGCATTCCCTTTGTGAGTGATATTAATGGACGTGAGGTGTTACACATGGTATCAAAGCTGAAGGTTACCAGAACAGATAAAAGAGTTTGAAAATCGTTTTCAAAAGCATTTTTTTATATAGAAGAATTTTCAAAAACATGTTTTAAAGAAGGAGTTTTCTAGAGAAAGGTTTATTATGAAAAACATAATCCCCAAAAGCCATATATCTTTCTTTCGATTCTTTGTTTCGAATCTCTTCCTTTTTTCCTTCTTGAGTTTCCTTCCCCGCGTGTAGATGCTTTTCTAAGATATGTAAAGACTTTCGTGCGATTGGTGGAAAACCGTTTCATAGGACTGAGACATTTGTCGAAGCTAGAATTGGCTCAAGGAAGTAGAGGACTCGTTTGGTATCTTTGAGATAGACAATGGAAGGAAGGTTTAGCTAGCTTCTTGGTCGATGAGGGAGTTTAGGCTAAGGAGCACAACCCAAGGATAGGGAATTTGTTGATATAGCTTTAATCCACAAAGAAGGTAAAGGAGAAAGTGGGAAGAATAATTAACCCCGTAACAAAAGAAAGGCGGTAAGGATAACAAGGGCCAAAAGAAAAGGAAGTGCCACAGTTGTGGAATATCTGACCACGTAAAGAAAGACTATAGAAAGAAGAAGAAGACTGGCTGTTACCATTGCGGTGAGGCAGGACATATGATTTAGGATTACCCGAGGAGGCATGTGCAAGGGCAATGACAGAGGGCCGGATCTTCCGGAGGGCAGGTTGTGTTCTCGTGGTCAGTATATCGGAAAGAGATAGGAAGTTTCAGTTGAAGATTTGATTTCTTTTTCCTAAGACTCTTTTCGACTCCTGTTCTTCGCATTCGTTTATATTTGTTTCGTTAGTTGAAACACTGCACCTAAATACTAGTTTGGTTATGGATCCCATTGTAGTCTCAAATCCTATTAGTGGTTCGGCTCATTTATCCATGGTCTGTCGGGATTTGAGAGTGTCTATCTTGGGCGTTGGGTTTGAATGCAATGCCTACATTCTTGGTTTCATGGGATATGACTTGATTCTAGGCATGGATTGGCTAGCCAGGTATGGTGCCATCCTAGACTGTGGAAGGAGGGTAGTTAGATTGTTGACTCATTGTGGAAGAACCCGTGATATTTCTTGTGACCTTAGAGGTCTGGTGATGCTTAGCTACCTAGAATCTCTTGATGCATCCATCGATGATTTGGAATTTATTCGTGTAGTCCGTGAGTATGGTGACATCTTTGATGAGGTTAAGGGTTTACCCCCGAGGCGCGAGATAGACCTCCGTATATACTTAGTAGATAATGCAAAATCAATTGCATTAACAGTGCACCATATGGCTCCGAGAGAGAAGAGGGAACTTGATAGGAAAGTGGGGGAGCTACTTGGGAAGAGGTTTGATAGGTGAATCATATCAGGATGGAAAACCTATTAAAGACATTCCTTGAGGAAACCCATCAATCTAAGGTGACTATTCATCCAAGTGGCAATAAAATGTATAGAGTTCGAGGAAGTGGGGCCAAACTCGTGGAAGGAAGTAAAAGTAGAGAAGACGGCGAGAATGCGACTTGGGAGACTGAAAATAAAGATCATGCTTCATACCTTTCCTTTAGGACTATGTTCTTAATTTCTTTTTCCAAAGCTTTTTATTCGTACTTGTTTCTATCATTTGAGTACATCTTATCCATAACATTTTTTGATCTTTAGATAGGAAAATCCTATGGTTGTAAACATGTGTTTGAGACATATTATGTTTGGTGGATGCAAGTGTTTGCTAGTGGTTGCTCGTGGATGCATTTACATACACATTAGGCACTAGATCGGCTCAATCACTTTCATATTACATATTGATAAGTGTGCATACTTAAATAAATGGGTGTATATTGATTGCGTTATCATATGGATGCTGCATTTAGATGAATGGTTGTGCATGCATGTAGAAATAATATGTATAATTAGGATTCTTTTGCACACATAATGGATGCATGGCACTATCATGATTTGCATTAAGGAGGTCAACTGAATCAGTAGACTGCCTGATCTTTGCATTAGGTAAGGGACATATACACACACTTTTGCATATGTTCATATAGCTATAGAAATCTTTTAAGGACAATGGATGCTTGTGGATGATGGATGAGTAGATTAATGATGAATGGTAGGATACATTCTTCTTAACTTGAAGATTTCGAAGACGAAATCTTTTAAGGAAGGGAGAATGTAACACCCCGCATTTTTAATGAAATTAAAAATGTGGAAATATGTGTATATATATTGTATGCATAGATATATTTTAGAGAGAAATTAAATAATGACAATAAAATTGCATGTAATAAGTTAATGTAGTGAAATGAAGAAAAAAATTAATAAAAGAAACTACATGCAATACATGAAGTGTGAAGAAATGCATGCCGTTGGCACATTTTTTGGTAAAAGCTGTCACACATGAAATCTCTGGATAGGAGTGTGCTCAAGGATTGGAAACATCGTCAGAAGACATGAAGCGATTTGGTTGAAATCGCAACACAAACAAAAATGGCCCGAAACTCCTATCAGACGACCTCTTTTGGGCCCGAAAACAACAATTACAGAGCTTTAATCCATAACTCTTGTAGCCCTCTGAATTAGCTTCAGGTACAGCTTTCGTTTGGGCAAAACGGACTTACAATTTGGAAGTTACGTCTGTTTCCGTAAACGCGCACAGAATCTGGATTTTGGAACTGGTGACATCCCTGGTCGGGTCACCCCCCTCGGCTCGTGGGACCACTTTTGGCTCGTGGGACCCGCTTCGGCTCTCCCTCATTTCCTGCTCGTAACCAGCCCGACTCGTGGTAGCCCCCTGGATCACGACCCGCTCGTGATGCCCACCTAGATCACGACCCGCTCTGCATGAGTTTCACCACCTCATCACGTACCGGCTCGGTTCGCTCTATGTGACCATGACCCGACCCCCAAACCTGCTCCTGGACAACATGTTTTGACCTATTCTCATGCCATATCTTACTTCAATCAACCCGAATATGATGTCAGGTGGCATATAACGACTTGGAGAGGATTTCTGGATGTTTTCCACCTCATTTCGAGATTTTTGGGATGCATGCCACGTGTCTCACGAATTGGTTTCAGGAAATGGCCATAAATACACCATTTGAAGGCAAATTGAAGGATCTTTTTGACTCTAACTTCTCACGGCTTCCACCATTTCTCTCTGCGAAGCATTTTCAGCAGCAAAGAAGCCAAATTCTACCATATAACACGAGGATTTCATGTATAACCTTATGATTTCCTATCTCTTTTCATTGTAAACATGAGGATTTCGTGTATAAACTGAGAGAATTGTACTTGTAATTTCTTAGGATTTAGGAGGAGATAAAGTGGACGTAGGCTTGGTTTGAGCTGAACCACTATAAAAACTTCGTGTGCCTCCTGTTATTTACTGTTTTCTGCATTCTGTGATCTATGATTTGTGATTGTGAGGACTTCACGCTGCATTTGGGTGTTAGGCCCAGATTTTGGTCTAACATTTTGGCGCGCCAAGTAGGGGGCACACGACAACCTCAAATTCTAGCTTGGATAAATGGCAATCAAAAGGAAGAAAACTGGAATTTCCTCTCATGATGAGGATGCTGACGCTGAAGGCGCAAGGAATGAGGCAAGCCAAGAGGCTTCCTCTCAAGGAGATCCTTCGCAATATTTAAATAGAGACAAGATGGACGACGATCTTGCTGAATTGAGAGGTCAAATGGCAAGGCAGGATGATCTCCTAAGGAAACAGCAGGAGATGATCGATGGATTCTTCGCTCGGATGGATGGCAGACCGAGCTTCAATGATCAACGCACTGGAAATAAAGCCACTGAAGCGGCTGGTGCATAACCAGGACTCGGGGGCAACCTCCTCGCCCAACAACAGAACACTGATCCTAATGTAGAACCTGGAGTGGCTCGTGATGCAGAGCCACGAGCAACTGGTGATGGAGACACATGACCGGGTCGGGTCGCCCCCCTCGAACCACGAGCCGGACTTCGTAACCCTGACTCATGAGCCGCGAACCTCCACGACCCGGCTCGTGATGCAACCCTAGCTCACGAACCGGTCCCAGCGACTCACTCCCAACAGCTCACTGGCAGCTTCCTTCTCTCACATTCAACGCTTGGGGCACTAGCTCTGATCTTGGCAATTTACAACAACTTTTGAGGGCGATCGGCTCACTAATCTCATTCAACGCCTCACGAGAGGCCACACTTATCAGAGCGACATGGATGACATCAATCACAACCCATTCACTTAGGAAATCAAGAATTCTCGCAATCCCCCAGTTTTCAAACTTCCACAACTGGAGCCCTACAACGGCAGGACAAATCCTACCGTGCACCTGATGCGCTACAAACGGCATATGGAAGTTCAATCGGCATCGAAAAACATCATGGCTAAATGTTTTCCCCTCTTTCTGACTGATATAGCTGCCATGTGGATTCAACAACTAGAAACAGAATCGGTCAACAGTTGTTATATGTTGGTCGCTCGCTTCCTTGAACAATTTCGGGTTTACATCGCATGGCCCAAGAACGTCATGTCACTCACTACAATCAAGCAGAGGCCCAGAGAAACTCTACGCTCATTTCTGGAAAGATTCAATGTTGCAGCAGCATCAGTTGATCGCCCTGAACCATCGATGGTACTAGAGGTAGCGGTATCCAGGGTCTTGGATAACTCGGAGTTCAAGAAGTCTTCGTACCGAGATCCTCCGCGCAATCTCGGTGAATTCTACCTCGAAGCGGACAAATTTCTACGGGAAGAAGACGCAATTTCCGAGAAGCGCATCCTCGACATCAACATGCTTAAGGATGGAGGACCGTCTGATTCTGGAGATGGCAAGGGAAAGGATGCTGTCAAGAATGACCGCAACACTCATCCCCGGAAGGGGCCCAGATTTGAGAAGTACACCGAGCTTAGTGCTTCGCTTTCTGACATCTACATGGACACAAACAGTGCTGTCTCCTACCCAAAGCCACCCAGGAGGAAGCCATCACAAAGAGAACATGACTCTGCAAAACACTGCATATTTCATGACATGGACGGTCATAACACTGATGACCGCAGACATTTACGAGATCTGATTGAGGAGCGGGTTAGACGTGGAGAGCTACCCAAGTATGTGAAACAACCAACTGGGCCTGCACTTGCGTTACCACCTCCTGTTCCAAGGAATGGAAATGGTTCTGGATCGAGCTCCCGTGGGCTCATCATCAAGTGATCTGGATGAGATCAACTTTCATTTTCTGCATTTCTTAGGCTTTAAGATTTGTTTTTGCTTTCTAGGTTTTTCGATTGGTTGAATGGGAGTACACATGTACGGGGTTAGGATGTAGCCCCAAAGCGTGCTCTAGACTCGATGTCAAACCAATCAGGATTTGCTTTGGTTTTACATGTTGAATTGAATAAGGAAGGATTTTCCAAGCATGGATTATGTTTGGTAACTCGAGTATGGTTTATACTCGCTTTGGAATCTTAAGTATGGATTATACTTAAGGAATTACAAATGGTCTTGTCAGGATGTGACAAAAGAAATCTGTTATGGATTATGCTCAGTTTGAACTTCTTAGTATGGATTATGCCTAGAAGGTTTGGCCCTTGCCAGGATTTGGCAGGATGACTTGGATGTTCCTCGAGTATGGTTTACGCTCGGGAAAGTTTGAATAATACTGTCAGGATTTGGCACATTCGTTTTACCTCTACCTTTGTACAGGTATGGATTTCTCGGAGTATCCAGAACACATATTCCTTCAACCAGCAAGATATGTTCTGGGGGGCAAACTTGTTGACACACTTTTTGGTAAAAGAAGTCACACATGGAATCTCTAGATATCAGTGTGCTCAGGGATTGGAAATGTCGTCAGAAGACAAGAAGTGATTTGGTTGAAGTCGCAACACCAACAAAAATGGCCCGAAACTCCTATCAGACGACCTCTTTTGGGTCCGAAAACAGCATTTACGGAGCTTTGCTCCGTACTTCTTGTAGCCCTCTGAATTAGCTTCAGGTAGAGCTTTCTTTTGGGAAAAACTGACTTACGGTTTGGAAGTTATGTCCGTTTCCGTAAACGCGCACAAAACCTGGATTTTGGAATTGGTGACATCCCTGGTCGGGTCGCCCCCCTCGGCTCATGGGACTACTTTTGGCTCGTGGGACCCGCTTCGGCTCTCCCTCATTTCCTGCTCGTTAACCAGCCCGGCTCGTGGTGGCCCCCTGGATCACGACCTGCTCGTGATGCCTACCAAGATCACGACCCGCTCTGCACGAGTTTCACCACCTCATCACGTACTGGCTTGGTTCGCTCTATGTGATCGCGACCCGACCCCCGAATCTGCTTCTGGACAGCGTGTTTTGACCTATTCTCATGCCATATCTTACTCCTATCAACCCGGATCTGCTATATAACGACTTGGAGAGGATTTCTGGACGTTTTCCACCTCATTTCGCGATTTCTGGGATGCGTGCCACGTGTCTCACAAACCGGTTTTAGGAAATGGCTATAAATATACCATTTGAAGGCAAATTGAAGGTTCTTTTTTGGTCTAACTTCTCACGGCTTCCACCATTTCTCTCTGCAAATCATTTTCAGTAGCAAAGAAGCCAAATTCCACAATATAACACGAGGATTTCATATATTACCTTATGATTTCCTACCTCTTTTCATTGTAAACACGAGGATTTCGTGTATAAACCAAGAGAATTGTACTTGTAACTTCTTAGGATTTAAGAGGAGATAAAGTGGACGTAGGCTTGGTTTGAGCCGAACCACTATAAAAACTTCGTGCGCCTCCTATTATTTACTATGCATTCTGTGATCTGCGATTTGTGATTGTGAGGACTTCACGCTGCATTTGGGTGTTAGGCCCAGATTTTGGTCTAACACATGCGAACATTTAAAAAGAAATAAAAAGGAGAATTTGAAGAGCCTCCAAAATTTGGTCATTAAATTAGTGTCATTGCGTTCGTGGCGATTTTCTGATCAATTTAGACCTATAGTTTGTAGAAAACTGATTTAAAATGAAGAAGATATCTTTAAATTAAATATTGCAGCAAAAGATGAAAAAGAGGAATGAGAAAAGAATAATGGGTAGCATTGTCCTAAATCTTGTTAGCAAAAGACTTAGTAGCTCATTTGGTTTGTGTAACATCCCAGATTTTTCAGCTATTTGAATTTGGGTAATTAAATCAGTTTTAAATATTATATTGAAAATATATATAGAGTTTATTTATTTAAACGACGATTAAACGTTTATATTTATATTTAATTTAAAATGAATTCGAAACGGTGCGGTAGTTCGTTATATTGAGTTTTAAACTTCAACAGAATGTACAGAATTCGATATAAGTCGGAATTCTGTGAAACAAGGAACATTGGAATCAATTAGATTATAATTTTCTAACGAAAGAGAAAAATCAAGATTTTAGTTTATAGATTATAAGTTATGTCCAAATCAAAATTTTATATAGTCGCTATGAAAATCGTTTGTAAACAATAATGGTTATTTATTAAATTTAAGTGGAATTTTCAATGGGAATTATGTTTTGTTAAATCGAAAATATTAATGTTGAGTTATAATTTCATATTAGTATATCTGAAATAATATATTATTTTAGTCGGATAGATATATATGATTTATTACTATTTAATTTAGTTATTTTGTAATTTATAATATTAAATCGATATTATATGAGCGTTAGGAATAATTGCTTTTCAAACAGCCTCCGTTTTCGACGAAACGAATTTTATTGGAGTATGTACAGTGAGATGTAGTACCTATATAAATTTCGTCGGAAAATTTGAATGTTTGTCGGTTGCGTATTTTTCAGTGCAAAGTTGCGCCTAACAGTTCAAATTTTAGCGACCGTAAAATTTTTCTGGAACCATTTCAGACAAACATGAAAAATATTCTATTCGTTGTCACGAATCCGACGGCGAAATTCGTTTCGCGAAAATCGGACGTTTTGACCTCCGTTTGATTGTTTTTCCTTCCGAATTTTACATTTAAAAGGGGTTCGTAATGCCTTTTTGAACGGAGAGTCCTGACACTGCAAATTATATAACATTGTGTCCGTCTCGTCGCGCTGATTAGCACAATATATTCATTTGCCTGTTTCGGTGCTCGGTTCGCGCTGAAATTGTAGAAATGCTTGTACAGTTCATTTTTGAAACAAAGCCATTTGACTTCGAAGTTTCCATATTCGGATCCTGCATGTTTTCTAGGCATTTTGGGTCTGCAAAACCCATTATTTTATTTTATTTTATTAAATCACCCAAATAATTTTTTTTCGGATACAGACACTTTGTATTGTTTTGTCATGCAACCTTTTTCTTTTCACGTTTTGTTACATGAAAGCTTTGCACTCTTTGCTTGTATGCACCTTGCTTGCGTCCCACTTGTATACATACCTTGCTTGCCAACCAAACTTTTATTCCTTGCGTCTTTAACTCTTTTCCATCTTTCTTGAGTGCCAAAAATTCCTTGCGTCCCAAACATGTAAATTACTTGGCTCTCAATCTATTTTAAAACCGTGAGGCCCAAGTTTTCTAAAGTGACAGCTAGTGTACATATTTCTGCAGCTCTATACCCTACAATTACTTCATCCCCATGGCAATCTTCTCCTATAAAAATCCGCTTCATACTTGTTTCTCCATCACTTCGTCAAAAAAAAAAAAAAAAAACGCAATCCCTCGTACAAAAATTAAAACCAAAACTCCATCCTCATAACAAAGCGAACTCCATTTCGCTTAAATACTAGACCTCTTGAGCAACAGTAGAGTTGGAGAATTAGGTAGGCGGGGTGAACTAGAGACTGACTTGAGTGAGATGATATTGGGAGAAGTAAGGGTTAGGAGAATGAAAAAAAAAGAAAAATGATGGGGGCGCAAAGTCAGTAGGGGATGGGTTGTGCAAGGGTCCGTAAGTTGCATTGAATGGTGTTGTGTGAACTGGGCATGCAGAAGAAGAAGGTGTAGGAGACAGGGCTGGCCTTTGGTTTCAAAAAAAAAAAAGCGAAATAGTAAAGAATGGATGGGATCGAACTGGGCAGGCAAGTGGAGAAGTTTTGTGCGGATGGACATTCAGTGAAGGGAGTGCATGGATGAGCAGTGACGTTGTTTCATACATGCGGGAGAAGTTTGAATCTTGTTAGCCGCGTGGAATAGCCTGAATACCAGACGAAATAAAAAGCATGGTGTTTAGATGAAGTATGGCCTAATCGTAGAGAACAAAGCAGGTAAGGAGAAGGTTTTTATATGCCTAATTTAAAGTTTAGTTAACGTAAGAAGGTGTAAGTTATATCAGTCACTATGGGGTCTAACTGAAATAATGAACGCAGAAGTAGTCTTTCACCATGCCCAATTATAAAATAATTTTTAATGTGTCCAGTATTGGTTATAATAAGTGTTAGTTCAGACCAATTTCATTTAGTTAGTATGGTAGCTTATAATGGAAAGTTAGTCGGTTTGGTAAACTTAAACTAACTAACTAATTTTAGTTCATAATAATAATTAAAAGGAAAAAAATATATTTTAATTTAAGTTTAATTATTGTAAACGGTATATCTTGGTCATATGTGTGCAGAACGCAATAAAACAAAAAGCGTTGTGACCAGGTCGAGAAGCACTACAGTATGAAATTGGAACGAACGCAGTTGAAGCAGTTGGAGGCTTTAATTAAATTAAAACGCATATTTAATTTAGTTAAATCAAACCATCTTGACGACAACTGGAAAACCCAAGGTGAGTTCAACTCACTCAGTTACCCTACTTATATTTATTATAAGTCGGGTTTGTTGTTTGTGTGCTATGGTTGCTAGTTATTGACTGATTTGTTGATCGTTTGGACATATGTTGATATTTTTATAACCAATTTAAATTAACCGTTCGTTTAATTCAATCGAACAAATCGTTTTCTTAACGATCATTTCCAATTGAGGTAACTTATCTTGTTGGTTATGTTTATAATAATATAAACGTAAAATATTTAATTGGATGCTTGAATGATTAACCAGTTGAATTTATTATTCATGTTATCATCAAATTTATTGCTTATTTTCATTATATGAACTAGATTATTGGCTTGATTATTGTTTGTTGAATCTTGTTCGTTATTAACCGGTGGCTAATATTGGTTGAGGAATTAATAGCAGATGGCCCAAATATACACTATTCTATAAGAATCGAGTTACCGTCAAGTAAAGCGATAAGAATGAAGTCATAAATCTTATTTATAACTGAGGATGGATTTTAAATTATATCATTGTAAAAGGAAAGTTTACAAAAAGAGGAAATAGATTATATAAGTTTTAAAGTAAATTACTGAATTGTTTTCGCAATAAAACAAAAAGCGTTGTGACCAGGTCGAGAAGCACTACAGTATGAAATTGGAACGAATGCAGTTGAAAGCAGTTGGAGGCTTTAATTAAATTAAAACGCATATTTAATTTAGTTAAATCAAACCATCTTGACGACAACTGGAAAACCCAAGGTGAGTTCAACTCACTCAGTTACCCTACTTATATTTATTATAAGTCGGGTTTGTTGTTTGTGTGCTATGGTTGCTAGTTATTGACTGATTTGTTGATCGTTTGGACATATGTTGATATTTTTATAACCAATTTAAATTAACCATTCGTTTAATTCAATCGAACAAATCGTTTTTTTAACGATCATTTCCAATTGAGGTAACTTACCTTGTTGGTTACGTTTATAATAATATAAACGTAAAATATTTAATTGGATGCTTGAATGATTGACCAGTTGAATTTATTATTCACGTTATCATCAAATATATTGCTTATTTTCATTATATGAACTAGACTATTGGCTAGATTATTGTTTGTTGAATCTTGTTCGTTATTAACCAGTGGCTAATATTGGTTGAGGAATTAATAGCAGATGGGCCAAATATACACTATTCTATAAGAATCGAGTTACCATCAAGTAAAGCGATAAGAATGAAGTCATAAATCTTATTTATAACTAAGGATGGATTTTAAATTATATCATTGTAAAAGGAAAGTTTACAAAAAGAGGAAATAGATTATATAAGTTTTAAAGTAAATTACTGAATTGTTTTATAATAAAAATTCTTACATTAGTAAGTGGTTAGAAATAAATAGAATTATATTGAAGGCGAGTATTATTTATTTTATAATAATCAAGTAAATGAGATTTATTTAAATTAATTATATTATTAATTAATTTAAATGGGAAAGACGAATTGGACTTGATTAACGAATTTATCATGTTTGAGTTGACCGAGTCAACCGAGTTAACTGATATTGAATTAATTCATTAATTTAATGGGATTATTTAATGATAAAGTAAACATTTCCTAAATGTGATATTTGGTTATTATTTATCTAATAACGATCAAAGTAGTAAATCTTGGGGTTTAAATGTATCAATGGAGATTTATTAAAATATAAGTCCTGTTTATAATTAAATAAAGTTTTAAAAAGGCAAATTATAGTAATAGAAATACAAATCAAGTATTAATTGAATTCTTATTTGAATTTTATTTAATTAGATTTTATAAAATCCAAGTTGAACAGATTTGTGATACAACCCAAGTCCATATTTAAGGTTGGAACAAGTTATTATAAATGGTTGATGAATGAGATAAAAGTCCAAGATATGGAATTAAAGAATTGGAACCTAATAGGAGATCGGTTAAGATAAGTGTTCTAAATATTGATCTGATGTTGGTTTCGGCCTTCGGGGTCGATATTCAGAGAATTAATCTCTTACTGATTTACGGTTAGAGATCGATAAAGGTATGAAATGGGAATCGAAACGAAACCCCAAGTTTGAATTAAAATGGCGATGCGAGTTAAGTTATTAAGTTACGATCTAAACTCGCGTTATTAAATGGGAGATGAAGTTTAATCGAGTTATAACCAAATGGGGTTGGAATAAACTTATCAGAAGTTTATAAAGATTCTTATAACTGGTGGAATTAGGATTTGTATATTAATGTTTTAAAATGACCATAAAGTTAATAGAGAAGCTTTTTAATAATAGATTACTAAAATTAAGAGAACGTGTTAAGATTTGAAATAAAATTCACAAGTAGAAGTACAATATCAAAACAATGTTTTACATTGGGTAATAAATGGAATATGTGGAATAAGATTTTGTTGATAAACTTCTATCTATTCTGAAGATAAGAATGGTGTTTATTCAAGGTCTGAGAGGTAAATAAAATACCCCAACTTGAACGACTTCATGCTTATCCAAGAGTGATATTAGTTTAGAAACGAGAGTGGTCGAGAGAAATAAAGTTAGAATTTTGATGAATAGTATTATAAAATAAATATTGAAATGTGTAAGTTAAATAAGATGAATTCGAGTATAATAATATTTTTATAAGATATAAAAGTCTTTGTTCCAAATATTAGTAGATTTAAAGGGTTTGGTTAACAAATGGAAAACTCAAAAAGGGCCAAGTGAAGATGCATACTGAACTAGTAAACTCGTTTTATTTTCATGGTTGAATGGTTGTTTATTTTGATAGTTAAATAACCGACTATCAAATTTTGGCCATAAGATTGTTGGAACGGAAAGACCGGGATCAAATTTATATTCGAAAACCATTCCGACCAACAAATACATTAAATGATGAAGATATCAAATGATGATCAAGTTGGAGCATTGAAGACCGTTGATCTTCATTAAGTGGAAGAATTACTTAAAATCTCTGACTTACAATCAGAGATACACTGTGATTCTGTCATGGTTGAAATTGACGAATTACAAGGACTGCTCACTACTAATCTATAGGGTGATTCCTATGATGCAGTAGGAGGGTGCCTTTGGTTTATCCTGTTCCTGGATGACTTGTATGGACGAGTGTATGACAGAGTATTTCCAAAGGAATTACGTACGTTGATTTCTCCAAACATACTATTGTTGGTGGCGGAGAAGGGCACGTCTCTTAGCTTAACTACTAGAGTATTTTTG
Source organism: Allium sativum (assembly GCA_030737875.1). Taxonomy (NCBI): domain Eukaryota; kingdom Viridiplantae; phylum Streptophyta; class Magnoliopsida; order Asparagales; family Amaryllidaceae; genus Allium; species Allium sativum. The sequence goes on along the minus strand of CM060925.1, from coordinate 68,866,954 downwards.
TGGACGTCAATTAGTGATATCTGGAGGATCTGACGATGTGACATTCAAAGTAAATGGCGATCAGATGTGCTGAAAAGCTAATTTCAACCTCAAGCCTCATCAACCGGGAAATGACAAAAATCGGGCAGGCAGCATGGCTATGTGGGTCGCTCCCATTAGGGTGTATTGTCACCACCTAGAGAATATTCATATTTTTTACTTCTTTTTGATTCTGTATCTCCCGGGAATGGTTATGTTGCTAGCAACCGTAGGTGACAACATATTCGGAACATTCAAGCGAAATGAATGGCCGTTCATGTATGGGCCGGGTTGCAAGACGTTCTTGTTGAACCCAGTGTATTCGCCTCTAGAGATACACTATCGGCAGGTGGTCCCATACGGTTAGAGATCGATAAAGGTATGAAATTGTAACGACCTCGATCTTGGTTATCCGATATACAACACATATCGAACATCCAAGGATCGAAAATAATCGAATAGTTAATGAAAGAAGTTAGAGGGTGAGAATAGATAAGATAGAAACTTATAGAATAAAAGAAGAAGATCATCATCAGAGTAAACACGAATCTCACAGCGGAACGAATAAAATATAACATAAATTTTGAAATAAAACAGTTATGTATACAATAGCACTTATCATAGTACAACAGTTACAACAACAGCGGAAATAAACAATAGCTATATAATCCTGAAGCCTCCTGCTCCAAGCTCTCCAAGTGTATCTGTAAAATCCCGACTACTTGACTGCCCGTACAAATTTAGGCACCCAAGATTTTAGTGAAAAAAAAAACTCCGGGTCAGTCATGGGACTGGTATGAGTAAAACAGTTGGAAACAGTTTGAACAATAAACGATACCTCATAAGACCACGCCATATAACAGAACGGGTTTTTCCCATATGAGAATCCAAGACATTTCGATTCAACTTTCAAAATCTTTTTGGAACAAACGATGATCTTTATATCAAAACTGCATTGATATTATAATAGTGTCTATCAACCACAATATAGTAATCATCTTGCAGAACGCTTTCATCTCACGTTCTACATATATAGTATACAATCAAAACCGCAAGCGCGTATTGGGTAATGGATTTCCAACTATGACAAGGTATGGAACAACCTTCCGATCAGTGTACTCTAGGAACGATACACTGGAGTTCAACAAGAACATCTTGCAACTCAACCACACATGAACGACCACTCATTTCGCTTGAGTGTATCGAATGTACGTCACCAACGGTTGGGATCAGCAACAGTTCCCGTATATATATATATATATATATATATATATATATATATATATATATATATATGGGTCAGCATTGATAGATTAAAGAAGCAAATGAAAATTCTCTTGATAGGTGATTATACACCCTACTTCGAAGCGACCGACTTAGCCATGTTGCCTGCCCGATTTTTGTCATTTCCTGGTTGTTGAGGTCAGAGGCTACGACTACTTTCCATTCATTGATAACACGATCACTTTGAATGCCACATTGTCAGATCCGTTAATCACTAATTGATTTGCACAAATATTCTGGATGTTATGCTAAGGGAATAAATCCGTTGTCACCATATATATTTGTACAGTCCAATCATATTCGATCATTGGAAATACTCTGTCAGATACTCGTCCATATACGTTCATTCTGGGACTAAACGAAACCGAAGGCGCTATTCAGTACGTCTGTCTTAGTCACTATTATTTAAGACTTATACAACAACCCTTGCAATTTACTCCGTCTTCAATTTTCTTTGGCATATTCGCAACGCTTATGCCAATAAACAGTGGTTATTTGGATAAGAATCCAACCGTCTCTCCATATTAACAACGTTAAATGGTCAAAACTTTGATAGTTTGTGATTTAACTATCAAATGAAAAAATGTCGGTGTTCACACAACGATCTTAATTCCAAATGGAATTTTCGATCAAATCATCCAACATATATATATATATATATTCATATTTCCTTATTTTCTATGATTAGAAAATATACATTATTAACACTGGAAACATTTCCATGGCTTGATTACGTATCACTATTCTTCCACATCTATCAGACTCTAATTATAAACTAACAAGAGAACAACTTCCTAATTATAAACCCCGAAGGCCGAAACCAACATCAGATCGATACTCAGGAAACCATTTAACTTATAAATCTCTAGTCAGTTTCTAATTTTGGTTTAACTCTATATCTTTAACTCTATTTGATTAACTTAGTTTGAATAACTCCAGTTCGTTTTTAACTCTAATCGATTAACTTTATTTGATTAACTCTAACTGATTAATTCTAATTGATTTATTCTAACGGGTTAACCTTAACTGGTTAACTCTAAATGATTAACTCTAACTGGTTAACTCTAACTGATTAATTAACTCTCTTTGATTAACTCTAATTAATTAACTCTTTTTCCTTTTATAATATCGTATTTATTTCCTAAATAAATATTTCCTTTATAATCCTATTTATTTTCTAAATAAATAATCCTTTTCTCTATTTATTTATTCCTTTAATAAATAATCCTTTTTCCTTTTATGTATATAAAATCCAGTGATTTTATATAAATAAATTATTTTCAAATTATCTTTTGAAATTCTCCTTTCTACATCCTGGTATATCTTATGGTATTTAACATACCAAATAACAACGATAAATATCACACCATATATCAAAATATGTGAATAACAGTAAAATAAATGTTGAGGAATCCAGCTGGATTCCTCCAACCTGTTTCCCTGCATCACAGATGTTATACAATAAAATCAACATCAATCTCAGTTCAGTACGAATTATTCTAATAAACAGAATCAATATATATATAACGGTTTTTATATATATATATATAATTTCAATTAACTGACTAGCAGTTCAATCAACCAAATCAACACACAACAGTCAACAGATAATTAACAGTTCTAGAAATACAACATAACAATATAAACTGTTCAGAGTTAGTGAGATTTACTCACTTTGGCAGTTCATCGTTAAAGAATGATAAACTGTTGTTTGATTTGAATCAAACAATTTCTTTCGCCATAAATTCAAACGAGCTCCATTCCACTTCTAGTCAGCTTCATTGTGAAGCTCTCGTCCGTACGGTCCTATCGGATCTTGTTTCGCTGAATTTCGATAATATATGAACGAGTTATTCAAGTTCGAAGTATATATATATATATATTTAAATAAAATAAAACATAGATTTTATTTTAATGGGCCTTAACTCTTGTCTTGAGCCCATACCATACTATAACACTTGTCGTGTTTTACTATTTAAATAGTCTACAAATGGTTCAGCCATTTTCTTTTCATTCATTTTTATTTTATTTACTCTAATATATTGGGTTTACACTAAATTGATTCGGCCCATTTGAAAAATGGAAATAATACCGCATACTTGTGTTTCTCCCTCAACAAAGAACACTCCTGTAGACTACTGTTAAATCCAACATTGCCGTCCTTGAGATGTCCATCCCACTTCCTCGCCACTACACCCACACGTGAACACCTACCACCTTGCTGTGCCTTTCCACTTTCCAAATACAAAAACACTCCCATCCCTTTTCACGTACAAGCCGTACATCCCTTGCCACCAAAAACTTCACAGCAGCATCCCTTATTTCTTCATTTACATCCAAATACTCCAGAAACGTTAAACCTCATGCAGGTGCCACCTTCAAACTTCTGTGCACCACTTCCTATTCGCATGTGTCGGTTCTCCTCCTTGGCATAACACATACACCTCAACATATATACACGCACTGTCCAAACAGTGCACTTCACCCGTCCTCTTTATACACAGCTGACCCTCATCGAGATCTCGACCCTGCTCTACACCGTCCACCTCCCTGCGATAGCCTCATCACCTTCAAACTCCAACTCGACGATCAACCCTACTGATGTGAACACCGACTTCGACAGAAAGGGAATCGTACCTAGTAAAACCGCCACAACAAATGAAGAGCTACTGATAAAGATTTCGAATATGTCCCTATTTAGATTGATGGATTTTAATTCGATTTTTAGAGGATCGAGTTCTTTGGGTTAGAGGAATAATAAGTGGCGGCGCAACATTTATCTGCTGTTGACCACGAACGAACTAAACGTTGGGTTTGCGGATCCTTTTATAAAGAAGTTTGGGACGAATTTGGACCATATATTCAATTTTATTATATTAAAACTTAACCGTGAAGTCTTGTGTAAAAACAACCTCATACAATATCTTTTTTTGACAAACTAAGTCAATCCTAGCATAGAAAAATATTCCGGATCCAATGGGACAGGTTTCGTCGAATTCCGACACCGTTTGCGAAAATCCTTTAGAAAATATCGATGAAAAACACCGAGCTTTAATTCCTTAAAATTACAGAAAAAATCCTAAATAATGAGGACTTGACGTTTCACTAGACCTCTTCCTAAGGTTTCGTATGAAACTTGTTTCGTTGGGTTTGGAGTTCGTTTGACCAGTTAACCATTTAGTTTAGTTTGTTTTAAGTTAAAAACATAGCGTACCCTACTATGAAATATTCTATTCACGTAGGGACTGTTATGGACAAAAACAAAAATACCATTGAAATGAGTGATGTGCTCTGGTCCCAAAAATGTAATAGTACCGGTAGATGAACTCATATTGTGACACCCCGAAATGTCGATACAGGGTGCCAAATACTCCAAATAAAAAGTTGCTTATTTAATTAATTAAAAATTACAGTAAAATTCTGAAAATTAAATTATCACTACTTCTCAAAATAACCTTGTCTAAATTCAAACCCGTTCTCTTGTTATATCGAATAAACCGTTACGGTCGACAAACGATTCTATAGCGACTATTTTAAAATTTGATTTGGACATATCTCAAAATCTACATGACAAAATCCTGATTTTTCTCTTCCACTAGAAAGTATACTCTACCAGCTCTGTACGTTTCTTGTTTCACAGAAATCCGATTTAAAACGAACTCTGTACATTCAGTTGAAGTTCAAATCGCCAAATAGCGAACTGCCGTGCCATTTCGAGCTCGATTTTAATTATAATATAATTTATACGTTCAAACGCTGTAAATGAAATATATTCGTTATTATATTTCAAATCTAAACGCTACCAAATCTCTTAAACTCTCCAATTCAGACAATACTGACAATCCAACTATTTCTGACTATTTCGACATTATAATATATTATTATATTATAATTATTAATTAAATATTCAATATTATTTAATTCAAGTTATCAATATTTCCTAAATCGATATTTTAAATAATTAAATAGCTTAATTATTCTATCTTTAAAAATACGGGTCATTACATTCTTCCTCACTTAAAATAATTTCGTCCTCGAAATTGCTAAGTAGAGGACGACCATATCTACTGAGTAAATATTTATCAATTTACCCCTTGACTTCAGTTTCAACTGAACCACTTAAATTTCGATTAAAATATTAATTCATTCCGACTTACTAAATTTTCAAAAATTTTGAAAATTTTCTAACACTCGGAATTTCTGGAAAATTTTGCCATAACCTCCTTTGTACAGCCCTATCTGTAAAATCACAACTCGCCTCTCTAGGCCTTCTCAACCCAAAAGTAAATCAAACAGCCAAGCGGCTTGCCAATTTGGCTCATAAATCACCAAACTCATATGAAATATAAACTTGTACCTTTTTGTCGGGTATATCATTATATCACTTGCACCTGTTACCAATTTAACATATACCAATACATTCCTAATCAAATTCCAATCAAATTTTACCCTCAACAAGATCATCTGCTTATCCAAGCCAAATCACATTTCAAACTCAAATCCATTATTGATCCAACACTCATTACTTAACCATCTGATTCCATTTTGTTTAACTTAGTTATAGTTAAATCCGAATTTGCTTAACATTCACCATTCCAACCTCTTTAACTTCATAAGTTAAATTTAAATTTCAGAATTTAAATTCTTGGGTTTATTCCAAATCAATTTGAAATCATAATACCAATTCAAAACATTTGAATTTCTAAACCACTTGTTTTCTCAAAACAATTCCAAAACAAAACCTTGGTAGTAATCCGTCACTTAGAAACTCGAAAATGAACACTGATGATGTCTAGATTCATCATCAGAATTATTTCCTAGTGATCGAAGTGAGTTCAATACTATTTTACTTCCAATTTGAAAACATTTTCAAAATCTCCCAGGAACTTAAAATTTCCTTATTTTAATTCCTAATTCTGATTTAAATTCTGATTTAATTCATCTTATTTCATATACTTTACTTATATGAATCCTGATTGGTTATTTATAACCATTTCACCTTTTTATAGTTTCATTCGATTACACTAACAACCAATACAACCAATTATACTATGTTAATTTCAAAACATATCATGTTGGTTCATCGTATTTGAGTGTTTAGAAACCCCTATCGATATTGTGGTGCCTCACTATCGACCAGAATTTATAAGCCACTCAACCAATGAAGCTCCATAATATAAAACAAATTTTTATATCAAATAACAAATACGTTCACTCGTATATATACACTCAAACTCAATCTAGGGTATTACTAACCCCATCTCTACTGAGTCACGCCACAGAGCCAAGGTAATACTTAACCTTTGCTCTGATACCAACTATAACGACCCGGGTTTTCGAAGATCTTGTTTATCCGATATACAACACATATCGAACATCCAAGGATCGAAAATAACCGAATAGTTAATGAAAGAAGTTAGAGGGTGATAATAGATAAGATAGAAACTTATAGAATAGAAGAAGAAGAAGATCATCATCAGAGTAAACACGAATCTCACAGCGGAACGAATGAAATATAACATAACTTTTGAAATAAAACAGTTATGTATACAATAGCACTTATCAGAGTACAACGATTACAACAACAGCGGAAATAAACAATAGCTATATAATCCTGAAGCCTCCTGCTCCAAGCTCTCCAAGTGTATCTGTAAAATCCTGACTACTTGATTGCCCGTACAAATTTAGGCACCCAAGATTTTAGGGAAAACAAAACAAAATAAACTCCGGGTCAGTCATGGGACTGGTATGAGTAAAACAGTTGGAAACAGTTTGAATAATAAACAATACCTCATAAGACCACGCCGTATAACGGAACAGGTTTTTTCCCTTATGAGAATCCAAGACATTTCGATTGAACTTTCAAAATCTTTTTGAAAAAAACGATGATCTTTATATCAAAACTGTATTGATATTATAATAATGTCTATCAACCACAATATAATAATCATCTTGCAGAACGCTTTCATCTCACGTTCTACATATATAGTATACAATCAAAACCGCAAGCGCGTATTGGGTAATGGATTTCCAACTATGACAAGGTATGGAACCACCTTCTGATCATTGTACTCTAGGAACGATACACTGGAGTTCAACAAGAACATCTTGCAACTCAGCCACACATGACCGACCACTCATTTCGCTTGAGTGTATCGAATGTACATCACCAACGGTTGGGATCGGCAACCGTTCCTATATATATATATATATATATATATATATGGGTCAGGATTGATAGATTAAAGAAGCAAATGAATATTCTCTTGATAGGTGATTATACACCCTACTTCGGAGCGACCGACTTAGCCATGCTGCCTGCCCGATTTTGTCATTTCCTGGTTGTTGAGGCCAGAGGCTACGACTACTTTCCATTCATTAATAACACGATCACTTTGCATGCCACATTGTCAGATCCGTTAATCACTAATTGATTTGCACAAATATTCTGGATGTTATGCTAAGGGAATAAATCCGTTGCCACCATATATATTTGTACAGTCCAATCATATTCGATCATTGGAAATACTCTGTCAGACACTCGTCCATATACGTTCATTTTGGGACTGAACGAAACCGAAGGCACTATTCAGTACATCCGTCTTAGTCACTGTTATCTAAGACTTGTACAACATCCCTTGCATTTTACTCCGTCTTCAATTTTCTTTGGCATATTCGCAACGCTTATGCCAATACAGAGTGGTTCTTTGGATAAGAATCCAACCGGTCTCTCCATATTAACAACGTTAAAATGGTCAAAACTTTGATAGTCTGTGATTTAACTATCAAATGAAAACATGTCGGTGTTCACACAACGATCTTAATTCCAATTGGAATTTTCGATCAAATCATCCAACATACAAATATATATATATATATATATATATTCATATTTCCTTATTTTCTATGATTAGAAAATATACGTTATTAACACTGGAAAACATTTCCATGGCTTGATTACGTATCACTATTCTTCCACATCTATCAGACTCTAACTATAAACTAACAAGAGAAGAACTTCCTAAGTATAAACCCCGAAGGCCGAAACCAACATCAGATCGATACTCAGGAAACCATTTAACTTATTAACCTCTAGTCAGTTTCTAATTTTGGTTTAACACTATATCTTTAACTCTATTTGATTAACTTAGTTTGAATAACTCTAGTTCGTTTTTAACTCTAATCGATTAACTTTATTTGATTAACTCTAACTGGTTAACTCTAACTGATTAATTCTAACTGATTTATTCTAACGGGTTAACCCTAACTGGTTAACTCTAAATGATTAACTCTAACTTGTTAACTCTAACTGATTAGTTAACTCTCTTTGATTAACTCTAATTAATTAACTCTAATTAATTAACTCTTTTTCCTTTTATAATATCGTATTTATTTCCGAAATAAATATTTCCTTTATAATCCTATTTATTTTCTAAATAAATAATCCTTTTCTCTATTTATTTATTCCTTTAATAAATAATCCTTTTTCCTTTTATGTATATAAAATCCAGTGATTTTATATAAATAAATTATTTTCAAATTATATTTTGAAAATCTCCTTTATACATCTTGGTATTTCTTATGGTATTTAACATACCATATAACAACGATAAATATCACACCATATATCAAAATATGTGAATTACAGTAAAATAAATGTTGAGGAATCCAGCTACAACCTGTTTCCCTGCATCACAGATGTTATACAATAAAATCAACATCAATCTCAGTTCAGTACGAATTATTCTAATAAACAGAATCAATATATATATATATATATATAACGGTTTATATATATATATATATATATATATAATTTCAACTAATTGACTAGCAGTTCAATCAACCAAATCAACACACAACAGTCACAGATAATTAAAAGTTCTAGAAATACAACATAACAATATAAACTGTTCAGAGTTAGTGAGATTTACTCACTTTGGTAGTTCATCGTTAAAGAACGATAAACTGTTGTTTGATTTGAATCAAACAGTTTATTTCGCCATAAATTCAAACGATCTCCATTCCATTTCTAGTCAGTTTCATTGTGAAGCTCTCGTCCGTATGGTCCTGTCGGATCTTGTTTCGCTAAATTCCGATAATATTTGAACGAGTTATTCAAGTTCGAAGTTTTTATATATATTTAAATAAAATAAAACATAGATTTTATTTTAATGGGCCTTAACTCTTGTCTTGAGCCCATACCATACTATAGCACTTGACGTGTTTTACTATTTAAATAGTCTACAAATGGTTCAACCTATTCTTTTCATTCATTTTTATTTTATTTACTCTAATATATTGGGTTTACACTAAATTGATTCGGCCCATTTGAAAAATGGAAATCATACCGCATACTTGTGTTTCCCCTCAACAAAGAACACTCCTGTAGCCTGCTGTTAAATCCAACATTGTCGTCCTTGAGATGTCCATCCCACTTCCTCGCCATTACACCCACACGTGAACACCTACCACCTTGCTGTGCCTTTCCACTTTCCAAATACAAAAACACTCCTATTCCTTTCCACATATGAGCCATACATCCCTTGCCACCAAAAACTTCACAGCAGCATCCCTTATTTCTTCATTTACATCCAAATACTCCAGAAACGTTAAAACTCATGCAGGTGCCACCTTCAAACTTCTGTACACCACTTCCTGTTCGCATGTGTCAGTTCTCCTCCTTGGCATAACACATACACCTCAACATATATACACGCACCGTCCAAACAGTGCACTTCACCTGTCCTCTTTATACACAGCTGACCCTCATCGAGATCTCGACCCTGCTCTACACCCTCCACCTCCCTGCGATAGCCTCATCACCTTCAAACTCCAATTCGACGGTCAACCCTGCTGCTGTGAACACCGACTTCGACAGAAAGGGAATCGTACCTAGTAAAACCGCCACAACAAATGAAGAGCTACTGATAAAGATTTTGAATATGTCCCTATTTAGATTGATGGATTTTATTTCGATTTTTAGAGGATCGAATTCTTTGGGTTAGAGGAAGAATAAGTGGCGGTGCAGCATTTATCTGCTGTTGACCACAAATGAACTAAACGTAGGGTTTGCGGATTCTTTTATAAAGAAGTTTGGGATGAATTTGGACCATATATTCAATTTTATTATATTAAAACTTAACCGTGAAGCCTTGTGTAAAAACAACCTCATACAATATCTGTTTTTGACAAACTAAGTCTATCCTAGCATAGAAAAATATTTCAGATCCAATGGGATAGGTTCCGTCGAATTCCGACACCGTTTGCGAAAATCCTTTAGAAATATTGATGAAAAACACCGAGCTTTAATTCCTTAAAATTACAGAAAAAATCCTAAAAATATGAGGCCTTGACGTTTTACTAGACCTCTTCCTAAGGTTTCATATGAAACTTGTTTCGTTGGGTTTGGAGTTCGTTTGACCAGTTAACCATTTAGTTTAGTTTGTTTTAAGTTAAAAACATAGCGTACCGTACTATGAAATATTCTGTTTACGTAGGGACTATTATGGACAGAAACAAAAATACCATTGAAATAAGTGATTTGCTCTGGTCCCAAAAATGTAATGATACCGGTAGATGAACTCATATTGTGACACCCCAAAATGTCGATACAGGGTGCCAAATACTCCAAATAAAAAGTTTCTTATTTAATTAATTAAAAATTACAGTAAAATTCTAAAAATTAAATTATCACTACTTCCTAAAAGAACCTTGTCTAAATTCAAACCCGATCTCTAGTTATATCGAATAAACCGTTATGGTCGATAAACGATTCTATAGCGACTATTTTAAAATTTGATTTAGACATATCTCAAAATCTACACGATGAAATCCTGATTTTTCTCTTCCACTAGAAAGATATACTCCACTAGCTCCATACGTTTCTTGTTTCACAGAAATCCGATTTAAAACGAACCTGTACATTCAGTTGAAGTTCAAATCGCCAAATAGCGAACTGCCGCGCCATTTCGAGCTCGATTTTAATTGTTATATAATTTATACATTCAAACGCTGTAAACAAAATATATTCGTTATTATATTTCAAATCTAAACGCTACCAAATCTCTTACACTATCCAATTCAGACAATACTGACAATCCAACTATTTATGACTATTTCGACATTATAATATATTATTATATTATAATTATTAATTAAATATTCAATATTATTTAATTCAAGTTATCGATATTTCCTAAATCGATATTTTAAATAATTAAATAGCTTAATTATTCTATCTCTAAAAATACGGGTCATTACAGAAATGGAAATCGAAACGAAACCCCAAGTTTGAATAAAAATGGCGATGCGAGTTAAGTTATTAAGTTACGATCTAAATTCGCGATATTAAATGGGAGATGAAGTTTTATCGAGGTGTAACCAAATGGGGTTGGAATAAACTTATCAGAAGTTTATAAAGATTCTTATAATTGGTGGAATCAGGATTTGTATATTAATGTTTTAAAAAGACCATAAAGTTAATAGAGAAGCTTTTTAATAACAGATTACTAAAATTAAGAGAACATGTTAAGATTTGAAATAAAATTTCCAAGTAGAAGTACAATATCAAAACAATGTTTTACATTGGGTAATAAATGGAATATGTGGAATGATTAGTGGAATAAGATTTTGTTGATAAACTTCTATCTATTCTGAAGATAAGAATGGTGTTTATTCAAGGTCTGAGAGGTAAATAAAATACCCCAACTTGAACGACTTCATGCTTATCCAAGAACGATATTAGTTTAGGAACGGGAGTGGTCAAGAGAAATAAAGTTAGAATTTTGATGAATAGTATTATAAAATAAAGATTGAAATGTGTAAGTTAAATAAGATGATTTCGAGTATAATAATATTTTTATAAGATATAAAAGTCTTTGTTCCAAATATTAGTAGATTTGAAGGGTTTGGTTAACAAATGGAAAATTAAAAAAGGGCCAAGTGAAGATGCATACTGAACTAGTAAACTCGTTTTATTTTCATGGTTAAATGGTTGTTTATTTTGATAGTTAAATAACCGACTATCAAATTTTGGCCATAAGATTGTTGGAACGGAAAGAACGGGATCAAATTTATATTCGAAAACCATTCCGACCAACAAATACGTTAAATGATGAAGATATCAAATGATGATCGAGTTGGAGCATTGAAGACCGTTGATCTTCATTAAGTGGAAGAATTACTTAAAATCTCTGACTTGCAACCAGAGATACACTGTGATTCTATCATGGTTGGAATCGACGGATTACAAGGACTGCTCGCTACTGATCTATAGGGTGATTCCTATGATGCAGTAGGAGGGTGCCTCTGGTTCATCCTGTTCCTAGATGCCTTGTATGGACGAGTGTCTGACAAAGTATTTCCAAAGGAATTACGTACGTTGATTTCTCCAGACATACAATAGTTGGTGGTAGAGAAGGGCACTTCTCTTAACTTAATTACTAGAGTATTTTTGTGGACGTCAATTAGTGATATCTGGCTGATATGACGATGTAACGACCCGGAAAATCTGAACCAATTTAAAAAATTTAAATTGGCTAAAATAATGGATTTTAAATATTTAAAATAAACATTTTAAATAATAGCGATGAAAAGTGAGTTTGAATCGACGTTTGAAAACGAATATAATTAATTCTAATTATAAACAAGGCCTGAAATGGCGCTGTAGTTTCAAAAATTGAATTCAAACTTTGTCGGACTGTACCGGGTGCAAAACAAAACGGATTTGAGCGAAACCAAAAATATTTAAATCTGTTAGTGAATACCTTCCTAACGAATCTGAAAAATCGAATTTTCATAGCGGAAAGCAAAATTTATGGCCAAATGAATTTTCAGAAAGGTCGCTATGAAAATTATATAGCCCGTGAAATTGGCCATTTTGCATACGACCTCGGAATTCGATGAAACCATTTTTGTTGCATCCAAGATGTGAAGTTATTACTAGGTTTCAAATTTTATAATTTTTGAAGCTAGTATGTGAGCGTGGCAAAGGAAAACGTGTTTTGATCAATTAAAGTAAAATTGGATCGACCAGAAATGGGCCTTTTCGCAAACGGTCTCAAAATTCGACGAAACTAGTTTTGTTGGGACCGTATCATCAAAACATAGCTGGATTTATTTTTCTGGAATTTTTCGAATCAGTTTGTGGCCCTGGCAGATTGAAATGTACGTTCAAATTGAATATTGAATGTTATATATTTTAATTTGAAGGAAAACTAACTGAAACAGTCGAATGGGCCTACAAAACATATCCCATTGTGTTCGGAATGGGGGTAAAACACTAGGGACGACAGTCGTTGGGTTTGAATTGGCGTTCGTGTGGGAAAGGGGGTATTTTCGAGATTTAAAAAAATATAAAAATAAAGAAAATACCTCATTGGCCATCACCCTCTCTCTCTTCCCCGATGCCCTTGAAATCAACGGCGGCTTCCCTTCAGTTCTTCGTTCCTCGATTTCTTGTCATCCACGCATCGAAACCCACTGCTCCTTTGGAGAATTTTGAAGACCTTCCCTCGCTCTCCAAATCCATACCAGTTGGAGCTTCTCTAGTGGTGTATTTTTCGAGATTCAACGCCGAGAAGCACCGCCGCGCCGTCCCTGATATCTCAGCCACCGTGCCACCGAGTGGGGCCCTCCTGGCATCGTTCGGCGCGCCTCTCGGAGGGCTGTGACGTGGTGTTGGCCGATCCTCATATCGTTGCACCAAGTTGAAGAAAGATCAAGACCTAGTTTCGAACATCAAAGGAAAGGTACATGTTTGAATAGTTTAAAGTGATTTTAACATTTAAAAGTGTTGCAAAACTTCTAAAAATCATATCTTTTTGCTATGTGGTCGAAATCCAGTGAAAAAAGAGACATCGTAACCGTGTGGACGTCTTCTACATTCTAGAAGAGACCGCATATTTTTCTGAGCCTTCTGCTATTTTTGATGGAGTGGAACCCAATGTGAGATTTCTAATTTATAAACGATATGGAAAACGACGATGTATAAATTATATAGTCGATGTATGAGTTATATAAGCGTTGTACACCTCATGTATAAGCGTTGTATAAGTTGTACGTTCGATGTATAAGTTATATATGCATTGTAAAAATTATATTTGAGATGAAATAGAAGTGAATTGCTATATATATATATATATATATATATATATATATATATACACACGCCCCTTGTCCACAAACCATGGACGATATTTATTGGTTGTGATTGGTGTGAAAATTGATTGATAGCGAATGGTTGATTGGGATTGTTTGTGGTTGATATTGATTGATTGTGGTTGAAAAATACCCATTTGTGGTTGAGAAATATTTGGTTGAAACCACATAGGATTAGTTTGTGGAAATGAAATAAATATATACATGCCGCCTGCGTGCGAACTAGATGCATGATCCCCATTGTCAAAAACCGCGAGGTTTTAAGGTAGAGCGAGGAGCCGTACTAGGGATGGTCCCGGTTTTAACTACCCTGCCGTTATGTTGCCGAAATTTTGAATAATATTCATGTGTTTGAATTATTTTCATTTGTTGAAACTATATTTATTCATTGAATAGAAAACCTTCATGTGTTGAGTCGAAATTCATTCGTTGGATAGAAATTCATGTGTTGAATGGTATTCGTGTTTTAAAATATAAAAATCACATTTTTACCTATATATATAAACTATAGAAAACCTTCATGTGTTGAATCGATATTCATTCATTGAATTGAAATTCATGTGTTGAATGGCATTCGTGTTTTAAAATATAAAAATCACATTTATATATATATATATATATATATATATATAAACTATAGAAAACCTTCATGTGTTGAATCGATATTCATTCGTTGAATTGAAATTCATGTGTTGAATGGTATTCGTGTTTTAAATATAAAAATCACCTTTTTATCTATTTATATAAACTGTAGAAAACCTTCATGTGTTGAATCGATATTCATTCGTTGAATTGAAATTCATGTGTTGAATGGTATTCATATTTTGAAATAAATTGTTTTATAATAAAAATCACATTTTTATCATCTATATGAACTATATAAAATAATCTCGTTTTGAAATAAATTGTTTTATAATAAAAATCTTATTTTTATTACCTATATGAACTATATAAAATAATAGAGTTTTGAAATGAATTGTTTTACAATAAAAATCACAATTTTATTATATACATGAATTGTTAAAAATAGTGAAATGTTGAAATAGAAGACAGTTAGATAAAAATATCATTTTTATCAAATGTACGAAAAGAATATAGTTTTGAAATCGAAGAATCGATATATATATTTAAATAGAATTGAAATATATCGAATAACGACGCTGCAGTTCGTATTTTGGAACCATGATTTCAAACGATTAGTACAGGAGATCCGACCATCGGATTTTCCTGAAATCACAACCGTTGGGTTCGCTTTGGAAATATCTTTCCAACGGCACCAACTTTGTAAAAATCCAACGGTTGGATTGTCTGGAATGTTTAATTCAAATCTGAAGAAAAACAGCGCCAGAATCGATTATATTTTTATATGTATATAAATATAATTATATTTAATCGAATAACGACGCTGCAGTTCGTATTTTGAAATCGAAACTTCAAACGATTATACCGGGAGATCCGACCGTCGGAATTTCCCGAAATTGGAACCTTGGATTCGTTTTGAAAAGATCTTTCTAATGATGTAAATTTTGTGAAGATCCAACGGTTAGATTTTCAGATATGTGTAAATCAAATCTGAAGAAAAACAGCGCCACGGCCGCGCTATGGCCCGAAGCATCGTTTTGAATAAATTGGCTATTTTAAAATAAATAAAAATAGCGATAGATCATTGTAAAATATTATAAATGATATGGATGTGAAATTTAGGAATTAACTGAAGGTTGGCTAAGTCGAATGGTTTCCTGGGTGTTGATCTGATGTTGGTTTTGGCCTTCGGGGTTAATATTTGGGAAATCGTTCTCTTACTGATTGACGGTTAGTGACTAATGCATTGAAATGATGCGTGTGTATGTTAGTGTAGCACTTGTTTATTATATACGCGAGTTGCTCAGAAAGACCGGGTTTATCCCATTCTAAATAACTGAATAGACGATAATTAACCGAAGATGAAGACGGTGGTCGAAGACCGGAGATCTTCACCTCGTTTGGATGGTAACCGAGGTCCTGATTGGGAGGCATCCCGAAATATGGATAATGAGTTGTGATCGTCTAGACGTACGTGGTGATCGATAGGTTTGCGAGGTATATAGTGCCTCCGGTTTCGTTCAGACCCAGAACGGACTTGTAAGTGGACTGTGTGTCTGACATTGGATTTTATTCTGTGTTGATTGATCTCTATTAAATATACATCTGTTTGGCGGCGGAGAATTTATTCTTTTGCTTAATGCCCTTCTCTGAAACGCACAAGCTCAGAGGTTGTATATCGATGGACATCAGTCGCATGACATGAATTGCTAGTGTGGCATGCCTAAGTGGAAAATGATCAGGGCTTCTGTTGAAAAGCAAAGTCTTGTGGTGATGATCAAAGCACCGCCTGTGTGGCGCAGCTTTGTGTATAACGTAAATTCGCAAGCCTCACACCCCGGTATGAACCAGAAAAGGGAGAGGACATCAGGGAGGGCCTGCGATTGTTCCTAGCTAGAAGTGGCGTTAGTGGTTTTACATGCCCTGACGAGTTTGACTTATGTGGTTGTTGCTGTTGCGAGGCGCCTCGGTTAGATCGGATGATCCGGGTCCGATGGAGTCATTCGTTGGCTCGTTTACGCCCCAAAGGGCGGGGAAATGCAGTGTCCAGGAATTTTAATCCACATCGGTGGACCGGCCCTGACGATCCAAGGGTCACTCGAGCTCTGATCCTGAGACTCGGGCTAGGCAGTCTCAAAGTCGGTAAGGACTATCTTTTGCCTTGGTTCATGACGGAAATCCAATTTCCAAATACGTGACTGTGCGGTTTTGATTGTATACCTATATATGGAGACATAGTGGTTGGGGCCTTAATGACGTCTATGATTGATAGTTATGATTTGAAATTGTTTTTGAAACATATAAACACTAGTAGTAATATCAAATGCTTTTGTTTTATTCGTATCAAGCATATCTTGGCCATTATAAGGTAAAAACTCTATCCTCCGGTTTGCGTTGCATTGTGTGATGGGAACTGAGTCTTATAATGGCTTCATTTTTATAAAAAGCATTGCGATGTTTAAAAGAAAGATTTGTTTTTATAGCACTGGCAATCCGATGGAGTAAACCCGTTCCACGAAAGTGGCGTGGTCCTGTGATTAGCCATATCTTGAATGTGTTGAGTAGATTTCTCATACCAGTCCCATGACCGACTCGTAGTTTGTTTCACTTTCAAACTCGGGTGCCTTTTTTTCTACACAGACAGCCTTGTATTCAGGTTTAGCTGGTTCTTTCTGGATAGCTGGAGCTGAAGATGGATTCTATTATTTATCTCTTTTTATGCTGTTCAGCTCCTATTGTACATATTATGTTTGTTTTCCGCTGTAGACATTTATGTATAGCTGAACTGTATTTGTACTAAGTATGATCCTGTATACTGTGTAACTCTGATGATTTTGTTTATCCAGTATATTCTATTGTTCATTATCTCGTGTATTTATTTAATTCTGTTCTGCTATTATCTGTTTCTATGTTATATTCCAAGGATTACCCTTGCCACCGTCAGTACGGGGTTTGGGGTCGTCTCAGACGATGTGACATTCAAAGTAAATGGCGACCAGATGTGCTGAAAAGCTAATTTCAACCTCAAGCCTCATCAACCGGGAAATGGCAAAAATCGGGCAGGCAGCATGGCTATGTGGGTCGCTCCCATTAGGGTGTATTGCACCATCTAGAGAATATTCGTATTTGTTACTTCTTTTCGATTCTGTATCTCCTGAGAACGGTTATGTTGCTAGCAACCGTAGGTGATAATATATTCAGAACATTTAAGCGAAATGAGTGGCCGGTCATGTATGGGCCAGGTTGCAAGACGTTCTTGTTGAACCCAGCGTATTCGCCTCAAAAGATACATTATCGGCAGGTGGTCCCATACCTTGTCATAGTTGGAATCCAATCTCCAACAAGCGCCCGCAGTTTTGATTGTATGCTATATATGTGGAGTGTGAGATGCAAGCGTTCCACTAGATTTCTATTTACTTGTATTTAGATATTATTATAATATCAGACAAGAGATTGGTTTCAAAAATGTTTTGGGTTATCGTAAGGTAAAAACCGTCCGTATTTATGTGTGGATTTGGTCTTACGATTATCATTTTCTTTTGAAAAGATTTTAACTTAAAAATCAGGTTGTGTGATACCTTAATACTGTGCGAGTTTTTCTCACTCTGGTTCACCAGACTGACCCGGTGTTTTGTAAATGCTCGGGTTAGCCCGGGGTGTACAGGTCCAGGTTATCGGATGCTGCGAAGTCTAAAGATGAGCTGAAGGTGTTCAGACGTACTTTATGTAGTATCTATTCCGCTGTGTGTTGTATATGAGGACAGGTTATTATAATTGTCCAGATGTGTGGTACTCTGATAATTGTAAGTATTTTGAAAGCTCTCAGTAAAGATTTATTTCTGTATTATATTTTGTTCCGCTGCGATGTGAGACTCAGATTCTGTGTTGTGGTGTTTCTTCTTCTTCTTCTATTCTAATATTTCTTTCTTTCTTATCTCACCCTCTAATTTCTCTCAATTAACATCTGGATTTCCAGTACAGTTTGGGTTGGACTTGTGTTATTTGGTCAGCTCAAAAGGTACGGGAATGTCAGTTTGTTACAGATATTCGATTACTCCTTTTCGAATTACTAAATTCGATAACTCCTTTTTACTCGATTCGAATAACTTATATTCGATAAGAGAGATTATCGAATATCGTTTATTCGAAAGAAAGAGTAATCAAATATTAGTTATTCGAAGTGAGTTAATCGAATATTAGTTATTCCAAGAGAGTTAATCGTCGAATTCGATTATATCGAATTCGGGAAAGTACTTATACTTTCCGGTGTTTAAATCAAGATTTATTTATTTATAAATCAAGTGTTTATTTATTAATTCACATTAAAGAATAAAAGTTAGTTAGATATTTCAAAAGAAGGGATTATAACGTTATCATTAAAATCAATGTTTTCAATAAAGAAGTGGATTCGTAAATAGAATCCGAGAGTTACGTAAGGAAGTTTGTTAAAAATTTAAAAGAAACTTTGACTATTTCGAAGTTAAAACGTTGTTCAGTTAAGGTCTGAGAGGTAATTATACCCCAACTTGATTGACTTCCTTCTTAACTAAGGAATGGTAAGGTTTGATAGTGAAGGAGTTTTGGAAATGTTTTCCAAATAAGAATCAGAAATGTTTTCTGATAATAGAAAATAAGAATTTAGAATATACGAAAACAGGAGATAAATTAATGAACTAAAGAGATAAATGTTAAATGATGATTGATCGATATAATTTCCATCTGGAAATAATATCGTTGTTTGCATACGTGTTTTTCTTTGATAATTAACTCACCGACTATCGAAGTTTTCAACCATTTTAACGTTGTTAATATGGAGTGACCGGTTGGATTATTATACAAAGAACCACTCTATATTGGCATAAGCGTTGCGAATCATATATGCCAAAGATAATTGAAGACGGAGTAAAGTGCAAGGGCTGTTGTATAAATCTTAGCTAAAGATTGCCTAAGATGGTTGCACTGAATAGTGCCTTCGGTTCGTCCATTCCTAGGACGACCTGTATGGAAGAATGTCTGACAAAGTATATTTAATAGATCGTGTAAGTTGATCTCTTCAAACCTATTTACGTTTGGTGGCGGAGGAATTTGTTTCTCTTAGCTGTGTACCCGTGGTATTTTTGGGGAAATCAATTTGTGATTTGGCGGGTATGACGATGTGACATTCAAAGTGAATAAACGTGTGATCTGTCAGAGATAAGCGTGGCCTCTACCCTCACAACCGGGAAATGAAAAAAATCGGGCAGGCAGCATGGCTATGTAGGTCGCACCTATTAGGGTGTATAACCACCTGATCTAGAGTTTCATTTACTTCTAAAAATCTATTGTCGATGATGTCCCATTCGGGAAACGGTTGCTAATCCCAACCGTTGGTGATATACATTCGATACACTCAAGCGAAGTGAGTGGTCGGTTATGCGTGGTCGGGTTGCAAGATGTTCTTGTTGAACCCAGTGTATTCCTCTCTAGAGGTACACTAGCGAAAGGTGGTTCCATACCTTGTCATAGTTGGAAATCCATTACCCAATACGTGCTTGCGGTTTTGATTGTATACTATACATGTAGAACGTGAGATGAAAGCATTTCTGCTAGATGAATATTATATTGTGGTTGATAGACATTATTATAATATCAAAAGGTTTTTGGTATAAAGATATTTTGGATTCTCATAAGGGAAAAGCCCGTTTTGTTATACAGCGTGGCCTTATTAGATATCGTTTAATGGCTCAAACTATTCTAAATTGTTTTACTCATACCATTCCCATGACTGACCCGGAGTTTATTTTGTTTTGTTTTCCATATACTCTTGGGTGCCTAATTTTGTACGGGCAGTCAAGTAGTCAGGATTTTCTGATACTCGAAGAGCTGGAGCAGGAGGGTTCAGGATTTTATATAGCTATTGTTATTCCGCTGTGTTGTAAGTGCTGTACTTGATAATGATATGTATATTCAAGTACAATCTTTTACTTCAAAGTTATGTTATATTTTATTCGTTCCGCTATGAGATTCGTGTTTACTTTGATGTTGTAGGTTCTTCTTCTTCTTCTATTCTAAGTTTCTATCTTATCTATTCTCACCCTCTAATTTCTTTTATTAACTACCAGTATTTTCGATCCTTGGATGTTCGATATGTGTTGTATATCGGATAACCAAGATCGACTTTTTCCGGGTCGTTACAGTTGGTAACGACCCGGAAAATTCAACGCTCGAATTTCCGACAATAATACATAACTTTGTATTACTTGCCAAAAACCCAAGTATCAAATCCCAGATTGCTAATAGAAAGAAGTTAGAGGGTGAGAGAAGAAAGAAAGAAATATTAGAACAGAAGAATAAGAAGATCAGAGCCTCACAGCGGAATGGACAAAATATAATAATCAATAATACTTTACAAAAAAACTGTATATATATATATATATGATTACAACGTCAGAGTGTACCTTCAGATCAATTCAACACACATCGGAAATAAACTAGTGTCCGCAAATATATGGAATACGTCTTGACTTCAACTCCTTCTTTGGGAACTCCAAGCGAAACCTAACCTGGAAATATACTCGGTCTGACCCGAGTACATTTGAAGCAAAGAAAAATTCACCTGGATCAGTCTGGAATACTTTCAGTGATAAATTCATAGCACAACAACTTGTTTAAATTTGAAAATCCTTTTGAAAGAAAAGAATAATAGTAAGACTAACCCACACATAAACATGGACGGTTTTTACCTTACTGTAACCCAAAACATTTTTGAAATCAATATCTTTTCTGATATTATAATAATGTCTATCAAACCACAAATAAATAATAATCTAGTAGAACGCTTGCGTCTCACGCTCTACATATATAGTATAAAATCAAAATCATGGGCTCTTATTGGAGAATGAATTTCCTGGCAAGGTATGGGACCACGAACCCGACAATGTACCTCCGGAGATGAATACATTGGGGTTCAACAAGAACGTCTTGCAACCCGGCTACACATGAACGAGTTATAGATCCTAGGAGTTTGGTAAATTTAAAACATCATTGATAATTCGAAATTAATTTACCCTTTTATTCATCCTTACCATTACAACTAATATCATTCTACGATAATAGAGAAGTCATTCAAGTTGGGGTATTTTAATTACCTCTCAAACCTTGATTGACAACGTTCTTATCTTTGAATAAATAGAAGTTCATAATTCAAATCGTAAGGTAAAAACCGTCCGTATTTATGTGTGGATTTGGTCTTACGATTACCCTTTTTCTTTCAGAAAAGATTTTAACTTTAAAATCAAGTTGTGTGATATCTTTAAACTTAGTGGGTTTTCTCACTCTGGTTCACCAGACTTACCCGGTAATTGTAATGCTCGGGTTAGACCGAGTTGCACAGGTTCAGGTTATCGAATGCTGTGAAGAGACGAGCTGGAAGAATTCAGATGTATTAAGTTATATTATTCCGCTGTGTGATGAATGTGGGAAGATTATTATAACTGTCCAGATGTATGATGTATGATGTACTCTGATGATTGTAAGTATATTTTCAAGCTCTAAATAAAGATTTATTTCTATATTATATTTTGCTCCGTTGCGATGTGAGACTCTGTGTTGTGTTGGATCTTCTTCTTCATCTATTCTTATATTTCTTTCTTTCTTATCTCACCCTCTAAATTCTTTCTAATAACAATCTGGTGGTTTTCGATACTTGAGTTTTGGCAAGTAATGCGGGATTATGTATTTTTGTCAGAATTCAGAGCTCGAATCCATACCGGGTGACCGAGTATATTTCTAGGTTAGGTTTCACTTGGAGTTCCCAAAGAAGGAGATAAAGTCAAGACGTATTCCATATATTTGCGGATACTAGTTTATTTTCGATGTGTGTTGAATTAATCTGAAGGTATACTCTGACGTTGTAATCATATATATATATATACAGTTTTCTTTTGTAAAGTATTATTGATTATTATATTTTGTCCATTCCGCTGTGAGACTTTGATCTTCTTATTCTTCTATTCTAATATTTCTTTCTTTCTTCTCTCACCCTCTAACTTCTTTCTATTAACAATCTGGGATTTGATACTTGGGTTTTTGGCAAGTAATAAAGAGTTATGTATTATTGTGGGAAATTTGAGCGTTGAATTTTCGGGGTCGTTACAGTTGGTTATTAGAAAGAAATTAGAGGGTGAGATAAGGAAGAAAGAAATATAAGAATAGAAGAATAATAAGAAGAACTAATACATCACAGAGTCTCACATCGCAGTGGAACAAAATATAATATAGAAATAACTTTTATTGAGAGCTTAAAATCATACTTACAACATCAGAGTACATCCATACATCTGGACAATTATAATAGTTTGTCCTCATATATATAACACATAGCGGAATAATAGTGATATATATCATGCGTCTGAACTCCTTTAGCTTGTCTTTGGACTTCAAAGCATCCAGTAACCTGAATCTGTACAACCCGGTCTAACCTGAGCATTTACAAGACACTGGGTCAGTCTGGCGGACCAGAGTGAGTAAAACACACTAAGTTTTAAGGGGGAATCATCCATATTGATTTTAAAGTCAAAAATCCTTTTGAAACGAAGGATAATAGTAAGACCAGCCCACACATAACCACAGATGGTTTTTACTTTACTATAACCCAAAACATTTTTGAAATCATATATATCTTCCGATATTATAATAGTGTATAAATACAATAAATAGAATCTAGCAGAACGCTTGCATCTCACACTCCACATATATAGTATACAGACAAAACCGCGGGCACTTATTGGAGATTTGGATTCCGACTATGACAAGGTATGGGACCACCTGCCGATAGTGTATCTCTAGAGGAAAATACATTGGGTTCAACAAGAACGTCTTGCAACCCGACCCACACATAACTGACCACTCATTTCGCTTGAGTGTATCGAATGTATATCACCAACAGTTGGGCTCAAACAATCGTTTCCCGAAAAGGGACAACATCGATAGATTAAAGAAGAAAAAGGAATTTATCTAGATAGGTGATTATACACCCTAATGGGAGCGACCCACTAGTCATGCTGCCTGCCCGATTTTTGTCATTTCCCAGTTGATGAGGCTTGAGGTTATAATCGACTTTTGAAACATCTGGCCATCATTCACATCATCCATATAAGTCAACCAAAAAAAGGATGAACCGAAGGAACTCTCCTACCACATCCTAGGAATCACCCTATAGATCAGTAGCGAGTAGTCCTTGCAAATCCATAGATTTCAGTCATGACAGAATTACATTATACCTCTGGGGATCAGCCAGAGATTGTAAGTAACTCTTCCATTTTATAAAGATCTATGGTCTTCAATTTCTCCATCTCGATCAGCATCTCCGACGTATTCGTATTTATTGGTCGGAATGGTTTTCGAATATAAATTCGATCCTAGTCTTTCCGTACCAATACCGTTTGGCCAGATAGTCAGTTATTTAACTATCAAAATAAACAACCATAAAAATAAAACCGATCCATTGGTTTATTACATAGCATCACTTGGCCATAAAAATAATATATCAGTTTTAATATATTAATATTCTCAGATCCTTTTATTCATATACTTGGAAAAATATCTTAAAATCAGATCTATTTCTTCCATTAACTATCATTTCAAAACATTTCCACAATATTATTCATTATCTATAATCAATTCAACTTATCATCATAACAATTGTTACGAACTCCCCTTTTTGTTTCTTTATTTGAAAACACTAATCATCACTTCCTTTATTTCTACGGGAACATTATTTCAAATACTCAAGCCCCTTTTACTTTCGCTATTTTGGAAATATCAACATACATCTTTTTAATTTCTTTTATTACCTATATTTTGAAATCTCCTTGTCTATCCTCAAATCTTTCAAATAATGTTGCATTATATATTTTCAAAATAAATCTCTTCTAACATCTTTACTGTTAGCCTACTTTGTGAACTAGGCAACACAAAGTCAAGAAACCAAACATTGAATGATATTTTTGATTATAAGGCTTCGGTTCGGATTGAAGGAAAACACTACAGTTCAAATTGAGAGCTGCAGCTGTTTGGATCGGATTGAATCCCGTTCGGATCGGATAGAATTCCCTGATCGGATCGGTGATCTCTTACTGGATAAATTGGTGAGGCATATCCAATCGGATCGGAAGGCAACTAAATCTCGAACGGATCGGAAGGCCATCTGCTTGCCACAACACTGGAGCGGAGCGGAATAGGTTAGAGAAGGAGAGGCGCCCAAACCAATCCGGGTCGGATCGGGTATCCCGATCCGAACCCCTTACCTGCATGTCTCCGACCCACACCCATGATCTATGTTAATCTCCTATAAAATAGCCTGGAGAACCGGACCGGCTATGACTGATTCCTATCCCTAACGTCCTCCCTTTTGATGGGTTGTCAACCTGATAGTTCATCCGAACCCGAAGAGAATGCGATGGATGACACGTGGCCCGACCCGGATCAAGTCTCAAGCAAATTCACACCTATAAATACCCCATCTGGAGACAAAGAGAAGGATCTTTTTTCAGCACTTAAAGAATTCAATCACCTCCAACATCTGAACTCCATTACTCCCGGAAAATCCAAATCATCTTTTATTTCTTGTTTTAGTCAATTGAGTGAACAAAAGTGAGTTGTGAGTGAATCTATCATTGTATTTGCAACTGAATTATTGAATATAGCAAAGAATAAGTGGACGTAGGCATTTGTTTGCCGAACCACTATAAATCTTGTGTGTTCGTTTTTATTTTTATCTCATTTTATCTTGTTTCAAATCAATTTGGGTGTTAGAACCACATTTGGGTCTAACATTTTGGTGCTTTCACTGAGAAACCTCATCTAAATTCTTTATTTTCCGGGATCTCTTTCTACTTTTTGGACCGTTGAGTTCAAAGAAGTGAATCCTTAAGTTTCTCCGCTTTCTTACATTCGTTGAAGTAATTGTCAAAGACTCATGGCCAAAGGAAAAGGCAAGGAAGTTCAGTCTGTTCAAGGAAATGGAGCTGGCGAAGATCAGCAACATGCTGTTGTAACAAGGTCTCGGGGGCAGACTTCAGCAGCAGGAAGAATCAATGCAGGAAATCCGAACCGACAGCAAGGGGAGTGCTCCGATCCGATCCGGGTGGGAGACTCTGAAGCAGTGCACTCCCCCAATCTGAACCGACCCGAGTTGCTCGCTGCACACCGATCCGACCAGGCACCCCAGCTCCGATCCGACCCGGCTTCCTACCTCCGATCCGACCCGATGCTTGGTGAAGCTGGAACATCTACTCGAGTCCCCACGAATGCTCCAATTCCAGCTGCCAGGGTTGGAGATCAGGTCAACCCATCTGCGCCCATCACTCAAGGAGATTTTTCGCGCTTGCTTGATATGCTTGAGAGCACGAGGGAAGCTATGAGAGTTCATGAGCGCACTAATCTCATGATGCAGGAAAATATGAGGCTCATGAGTCGGGAGATCAATGAGCTCCGTCGGCAGAGAACTCCATCACCGGTTCGTCACACACCCGTAGATCAATCTTCATCTTCCGAGGAAGAGAGGCCCCGTGAACGAAGGCCACTCGAACGACCTCAGAACGTGGAGCAGCTAACATTTGGATCTTTGGGATCTCGTGAGGATATCGCACGAGCATTAGGAGACGATGACCCCACTCGGGGGCAAAGACTCCAGTCCCCTCTTCCCGAGATCGACCGGGAACACAGGGAACGGAATCGAGCAGAGGCAGCTCGAAGAAGAAGGGCATCTCCTGAGCATGAGCCCAGAAGGAACTCGGACACTAGGGCCAGGGAACCTGAGCAGCCCCTAACTAGTGCCGATGTACAGGCAATGGTTCGCCGAATTATGTCCGAGAGCCGGAATTATACAAATGAAGACTATGGCATTGAGCGAAGCCATACTCCGTTCATTGACGATATCCTAGACTTCCAGTTTCCCCGACGCTTTAACTTGCCACAGATGGACAAATATAACGGAAGGACTGATCCGGGACAGCATTTGATGCGGTGTTCGTTTTTATTTTTATCTCATTTTATCTCATTTTATCTTGTATTTCCACAATATTATTCATTATCTATAATCAATTCAACTTATCATCATAACAATTGTTACGAACTCCCCTTTTTGTTTCTTTATTTGAAAACAATAATCATCACTTCCTTTATTTCTACGGGAACATTATTTCAAATACTCAAGCCCCTTTTACTTTCGCTATTTTGGAAATATCAACATACATCTTTTTAATTTCTTTTATTTCCTATATTTTGAAATCTCCTTGTCTATCATCATAATAGCGTGCCATCTGACGCCGATGTCTTGCTGCACGCAAGTCTGCTTCGTCCCTTTTCTCTTTGCTCGCAAACAAATCTGTTCTATCGTCAAAGCTATCATTAAGGACAAATGTTTGCCCTCTCCAGCCTCGCGACGCCTCGAAGTGACGGCGGATCCACCAGTAACGACGTGGAGTTCAAGTAAAGCCCCGTGGCTAAACCATCCCAGTCAATCACGAATTGAAACCAAGTACAGTTACAACGAAGTTACTCGAGATTAAAAAGCTACCTATATGTTCGATTTGAGAAATCTACGAGGAATGGTTTCAGAATATTCGAGTTTCTGACGTTTTCAATACTAGGGTTGGGAGCGGCAGCAAAAAAGAAGAAGGAAGGAAGATAGTGGCGGATTTATATAAGGGGTGATGTTGACTCCTCGTATTCCTATTCTTTCTCACCCGCTCGGACCGGAGTGAAGGCCCAATAGCACAACTCTGTCTGAAGGCCCAACGTCCAATAACCTAACCCACGAAAGCGCTTCGGGTCGGAATCCGAACCGAGCAAATTTCACACATTAATTTAGCATCCGATTCAAATTGAGTTCAAACGAGAGATAGAAGAAGCGCGTACCCGAGATAAGCACTATGTGTCGATAAAAATTCCCAAACTTGTTCAGAAATGAAGAAAAAGTACTCGAGTCAGACACCGAACCGATTGAAAATCTGTGCATTTCTCCTGACCGTTCCGATTCAAGGACTAGCATCTCGAATGACATCAAAGCACGCTTCGTATACAACAGAAGCATCCTTTGAGGGGGCAGAATGTTAGCCTACTTTGTGAACTAGGCAACACAAAGTCAAGAAACCAAACATTGAATGATATTTTTGATTATAAGGCTTCGGTTCGGATTGAAGGAAAACACTACAGTTCAAATTGAGAGCTGCAGCTGTTCGGATCGGATTGAATCCCGTTCGGATCAGATAGAATTCCCTGATCGGATCGGTGATCTCTTACTGGATAAATTGGTGAGGCATATCCAATCGGATCGGAAGGCAACTAAATCTCGAACGGATCGGAAGGCCATCTGCTTGCCACAACACTGGAGCGGAGCGGAATAGGTTAGAGAAGGAGAGGCGCCCAAACCAATCCGGGTCGGATCGGGTATCCCGATCCGAACCCCTTACCTGCATGTCTCCGACCCGCACCCATGATCTATGTTAATCTCCTATAAAATAGCCTGGAGAACCGGACCGGCTATGACTGATTCCTATCCCTAACGTCCTCCCTTTTGATGTGTTGTCAACCTGATAGTTCATCCGAACCCGAAGAGAATGCGATGGATGACACGTGGCCCGACCCGGATCAAGTCTCAAGCAAATTCACACCTATAAATACCCCATCTGGAGACAAAGAGAAGGATCTTTTTTCAGCACTTAAAGAATTCAATCACCTCCAACATCTGAACTCCATTACTCCCGGAAAATCCAAATCATCTTTTAAGATAAGAATGATGTTGATCAAGGTCTGAGAGGTAATTAGAATACCCAACTTGAACGACTTCAAGATTATCGAAAGATGATATTAGTTGTAATGGTAAAGATGTTAGAAGAGATTTATTTTGAAAATATATAATGCAACATTATTTGAAAGATTTGAGGATAGACAAGGAGATTTCAAAATATAGGAAAATAAATAAATTAAAAGGATGTATGTTAATATTTCCAAAATAGCGAAAGTAAAAGGGGCTTGAGTATTTGAAATAATGTTCCCGTAGAAATAAAGGAAGTGATGATTAGTTTTTTCGAATAACGAAACAAAAAGGGAATTTCGTAACAATTGTTACGATGATAAGTTGAATTGATTATAGATAATAAATAATGTTGCGGAAATGTTTTAAAATGATAGTTAATGGAAGAACTAGATACGATTTTAAGATATTTTTCCAAGTATATGAATAAAAGGATCTGAGAATATTAAGGATCTGTTTTATTTTTATGGTTGTTTATTTTGATAGTTAAATAACCGAGTATCTGGCCAAATGGTATTGGTACGGAAAGACCGGGATCAGATTTATCTTCGAAAACCATTCCGACCAATAAATACGAATACGTCGGAGATGCTGATCGAGATGGAGCAATTGAAGATAATAGATCTTCATAAAACGGAAGAGTTACTTACAATTTCTGGCTGATCCCCAGAGGTATATTGTGATTCTGTTGTGAGTGAAATTTATGGATTTGCAAGGACTACTCGCTGCTGATCTATAAGGTGATTCCTAGGATGTGGTAGGAGAGTGCCTTCGGTTCATCCTGTTCCTGGATGACTTATATGGATGATGTGAATGATGGCCAAATGTTTCAAAAGTCGATTATAACCTCAAGCCTCATCAACTGGGAAATGACAAAAATCGGGCAGGCAGCATGACTATGTGGGTCGCTCCCATTAGGGTGTATAATCACCTATCTAGAGAAATTCCTTTTTCTTCTTTAATCTATCGATGCTGTCCCTTTTCGGGAAATGGTGGTTTGAGCCCAATCGTTGGTGATATACATTCGATACACTCAAGCGAAATGAGTGGTCAGTTATGTGTGGGCCGGGTTGCAAGACGTTCTTGCTGAACCCAGTGTATTTGCCTCTATAGATACACTATCGGCAGGTGGTCCCATACCTTGTCATAGTCGGAATCCAAATCTCCAATAAGTGCCCGCGGTTTTGTTTGTATACTATATTTGTGGAGTGTGAGATGCAAGCGTTCTACTAGATTCTATTTATTGTATTTAGACACTATTATAATATCTGAAGATATATATATATATATATATATATGATTCCAAAAATGTTTTGGGTTATAATAAGGTAAAAACCGTCCGTGGTTATGTGTGGGCTGGTCTTACTATTATCCTTCCTTTCAAAAGGATTTTTGACTTTAAAATCAATATGGATGATTCCCCCTTAAAACTTAGTTTGTTTTACTCACTCTGGTCCACCAGACTGACCCGGTGTTTTGTGAATGCTTGAGTTAGACCGGGTTGTACAAATTCAGGTTATCAGATGCTGTGAAGTCCAAAGACGAGCTGAAGGAGTTCAGACGCATGATGTATATCGTTATTATTCCGCTGTGTGTTATATATATGAGGACAGGCTATTATAACTGTCCATATGTATGGAGGTACTCTGATGTTGTAAGTATGATTTTAAGCTCTCAATAAAAGTTATTTTTATATTATATCTTGTTCCACTGTGATATGAGACTTTGTGATGTATTAGTTCTTCTTTTTATTCTTCTATTATAATATTTCTTTCTTGCTTATCTCACCCTCTAATTTCTTTCTAATAACAGTAATGGCCCACAAATCCGTACTATCTGAGTTGACTAATAACACCACACGTCCAACCCAAATTTCACAGTGTAACGACCAAGGGATTTTCGACACCGAAAATTGACATCAAACAAAATGTCGACTATTCAGATATCGAGAACACCGGATCATTATTAGAAAGAAGTTAGAGGGTGAGACATAGAAAGAAAGAAAGTTAGAATAGAAGAAGAAGAAGACCACAATGAAACTGAATAAGAGTAAATGTGAATCTCACAGCGGAACGAAAAAAATATATTATATAACATAACTTTGAAATACAAAACCTGTAACATCCCACCTCCGTTAAGGTCACTCACAAAGGGAATGCCTTAACTTTGGTGGAGCATTTTAGTAAACAGAACAGAAACTTACAAGACAGATAAAACAGTACTTGAAAAATTTTAACTTTATTACAGCGGAAACATAAATTAATATGGTTACATCCTCTCAAATTTCAGAATTCAAGTACAAAATATCAGTCTTGTACAAAAGCCTTCAAAATGCATAGTTTAAAATCATAATCCCCATGGAACGGAAGCTATACAGAGCCAAGCCATACTTTAAGCACTTCAAGCAAAGAGAAATCCGGATCAAGCTAAAGTATTTCCCTCCTTGGATAACCTGGGGGGGGGGGGGAACGGAAGAAAGGAGGCGAAAACAACAAGGGTCAGACAAAAAGTCTGGCAAGTCCAGTGACTTTCAGCATATGAACAGATAATAATAATATGATATGAACATAAAACTGGATGTGAGATAACTATAACAGGTGTAGCAGATATAACAGAAAAACAGAATGATATAAACTATTGTTTTACACTTCTCTGCACTAATACTAGTATAACAGAATTAGGTGTCACCCTACTGTCTAAATTGAAGCAGGAACGGGTACAGAATACTTTAACAGAAACAGAATGCTAATAATGGGCCTTTACAACCCGATCAGAAACAGACAGAAGAAGAAACAGATTTATCCCTATGGAAACAGAATGTGGAATTAGGTGTACACTAGTAATGGGCCTTTACCACCCGAACAGATGGTACCACACAGAAACAGACAGGTGTTACCACCCAACAGAAACAGACGGTACCAACAGAAACAGACAGAACTAAGCGTACCCTAAAACCCTACCCCAAGCGATCGGCTCCCTAATACATAAATATCCTGTGTCGGCCCCACAGTAGGGTGTATCACTCCCTAAAGTGGCAACCAATTGGCACAGACCTATTTACAGATGTCACGGCGTCTTACATCCTCAGAGGCAGACCGGGATCCATGCACGCACATGACCCGGTTGGAACGCACCATCAACACCCCTCGCCATTATCAGAATGAACCACTTATAATTAGTTCAGTAAGCGTGCCCGGACCCTACCTACTGTTGGGTCAAAGTTTTGATACCAGAAAGGGTCACTGACTAATATGGGTCCCAAACAACAGATGACACAAGTAATTCCCCTCCTAACCTTGTGTCCCCAAACTAACAGATTTCAGATTTATTTGTTTACAAGTTCAGACATACAGAATTCAGATTTACTAGTTCACAAATTGAGTTAACAAGTTTTCAGACTAACGGATCAGATGTACAGATTTTTCAGATTTGTCTAACTTTGTATTGGGCCTACAGATTCATGGACGGGTTTTACTACATCTATTAATCCCTTTGGTTTAACCCTATTTTCCCCCAATACGTTTTAGACGTCATTCTTATCTTAGATTTGCATTAATTAATTATTAATGCACAGACCTCTCACATTAGGTCGGTAGCTTGTGGC
Source organism: Allium sativum (assembly GCA_030737875.1). Lineage (NCBI taxonomy): Eukaryota > Viridiplantae > Streptophyta > Magnoliopsida > Asparagales > Amaryllidaceae > Allium > Allium sativum. The sequence continues at coordinate 68,834,507 of CM060925.1, read as the reverse complement.
CGCTGGATATGCCGGGCGGTTCCGGGCAGACTTCTGCCACAAGCCAGACCTAACCTCGTGTCTTACGCATGTTATGACTAACTTCTCACATTAGAACCTATTGTTTGCGGCCACTGGATGTGCCGGGCGGTTCCGGGCAGATTTACGCCGCAAACTCATTCTAACCTCGAGTTAGCCATGTTTATCTTTGCGGCCAATTAATCAATAATTTACCGTTTATGCGCACGCCCAATATATATGCCAATTCAGATTATATCAATAACAGAATGATCATCAACTCAACTGATATAGCAGATAACAGATTTTAGCAGATTGGGTGACTTAACAGATTTAACCGATTTAGCATTTAGCAGATTTTGGCATATAACAGATTAGGTATCTCAACAGACAAATTTATCAGATTTGGCATTTCAATCTAATTAGCAATCTAGGCAATATAACAAAACTAGCAGATTTAGCAAATCTAATATTCTAAAGGTTCTATTTACATGCCTTGCCCAATCATAAATTGGCCTAAATCCATATGCTTACATAATTGTCATGATTCACAACATATACTCCATGTTTGCATAAAGTTACATAGCACAGAATATGGACATAATTTGCCATATAACATATGTTCCAATTTTTGTTAAACTAGCATCTTACAGCAGATTCACATATAAATTTATATCAAATATAACCATTAATTTTAATACATGCCATATATCCAAAAATCCCTATTTAGGTGTAATCTAATTAATAGATATCCTAATTAATGTAAATCTTTACACCTAACTTCCATATCTTCTTCTTTTTAAGTCATGAATCATTATGCAAACTATACCCAACAATCTAAATCTTTAAATCATATCTTCCAAAAATCAAATCTTGACTTTTATATGCATTTTGTTCAAAGTCTCAAATCATATGTAATCTTACAGTGGTTCCTCTTCTTCTTTTATCACAAATATTCATAGGTCTAAAACTAGTTTATAACATATGCTTATTTTTTTCTAATTAATTACAGGTCTAAATTACAACATAACTATGCATACAACATGCATAAATTATATGTTCATAGTCAAATTTTTGCATCCAATCCCAAGTCATATGTCCAATATATTTTATGCCTCAGACCTAAAGTCATATATTCAATTTAGTCTTGTCAAATTTCTCATCATTTATCCCAAAACTTGCGTTCATACGTTCATCTCTTATGAGATTAGGCACAGGCTCGTGGTAGCCTGGCTATAGAAACAGAAAAGAAGAAAGGAATATAGAACAGTCACAGAAAACAGATCTAACAGAAGAGAATACAACCTCAAACTCAGATTTAAATGCATATCAAAATTATAATTAACGTTTATAGCGGAGAATAACTGTACTTGCCTTGATTGGATTAAAGAAAGAACTTTAACTTGTTGTAGAATCTTTGCAGAACTTTAATCTCTAGTTTGAATTGAGTTGCTTAGGCTGATGTTGATTATCTTCTAGTTTTAATTCCGGCAGAGCAGAGACGCCATTTTTATTTTTAGAAGAAGAGAGCAATGGAGGCTAGAGAATTGTGTAAGAAACCTAGGTAGAGTCTAGGGCCATTTTTATAGAGTTTATGAACTGATTAGGACCATCGATGTTGCTTGAATTGATCGTAGCCATTCATTCGCAAGAGGGACCAATTAGAGCCTGCCACCTAGCCCTAATGACAAAGCAGACCACAGAAAATCGACTAACAGAGAATAGGCCAGCCGGGTTGGACTGGGTTCGACCTGTCTCTGGACCAGGTCGACAGCCCTGTCGACCTGGTTAGACCAGGTCGACAGCCCAGTCGACCTGGGTGCATCTGGCGAGATTTTTCCCGCCCTGGCCAATTGGGCCCGGTTTTTAATATTAAACTTCTTTTCTGAGCTGTTCGAATTTTAAACTTAATTCAGAAACTTCCAGAGGCTATATCTTCTTCATACGGACTCCGTTTTTCGAAAACTCGGACTCTATTTCGCGTATTTTTCCGAGACGAACGCAATGGCGTATCCCGTTTCCCTTAGTTCTTTGATTTCAAATTAACTATATTTTAATTTATGACTTTCACGGTTATAGAATACACGGGGTGTTACATTCTCCCCCACTTAAAAGGATTTCGTCCCCGAAATCTTCAAGTTAAGAAGAATGTGTCCTACCATCCAATCATCCATCTACTCAGTCATCAACCACAGGCATCCATTGTCCTTATAGACTTCTAATGCTTTCATGTTTAAATGCACAGTGTGTGTTCATGTCCGTATCTAATGCAAAATCAGGCGGCCCACTGATTCAGTCGACCTCCTTAATGCAAATCATGTTAGTGCCATGAGTCCAATATGTATGCAAATTTTCCTATTTGAGACATATCATTTCTATATGAGTGCACAACTGCTCATTCATATGCAACATCCATATGCTGATTCAACCATTTTGCATCCATAAAAATTTAAAAATGCTCACACATCCATATGCAGTACGAGAGTGCTTTCGAGCCGATCTAGTGCCTAGTGTGTGTATATGCATCCACGAGCAACCACTAGCAACCACTTGCATCCACTTGCAACCATCAAACATAACATGTCTCAAACACATGTTTACACCCATTAGTTTCTACCTAAAGTTCAAATATTCGATCGATAGGATACAGTCGAATGATGGAAGCGAGTACAGATAGAACGAAAATTTGGTTCCCATTAGACATGGGTCCTAAGTATCGGCCCCAAAGACCGGAACCAACATCAAATTGACACCCAGAGGATTACCTTCTTTAGACACTGTCAAAACTGGAAATCCTATAAAAAGTATTTAGATATTTACAGACTACTGGTACAGATCAGGTTCCCTAATGATTCTTAGGAAGCTAAGCATGAGAAAATCATACCCCACGAAAACTCAGAATGTATGCGTCATATTTGACGCCTATCACAGATATCCCTCAAACCCCAATCTCAAACAGATGATCCATAACCCTTATGGGTCTGAGTCTATAGCGGAATTCAGAAATAATACTAGTATTAAAGTGCAGAGTACCGATTACAAAACCAAAATACCAGAATCAGAAAAAAAAGTCTTAACTCCATAATCAGATAAAGAAATTAAACCTACTATAGAAATTTTCCTATTTCTATCCTAGCCACTAGCCTCAAGAGTGTTTGCCTGCCCTCCTTGTCCCCGTCTCTTCGGGCAGTCCCTAGTGAAGTGCCCCATCTCCCCACAGTTGAAGCAAGCGCCCTTCCTTTTTCTGCAATCCTTGCTCAGATGAGTTGAGCTTCCATAAGTAAAACACTTTCCTCCTCCTTATCTTCAAACTTTCCTTCCTTCTTTTGTGTTTCCCTTTTGCCTCCATTGTGAACTAAGTCTATATGAGTTTCTCACCTTTGGGTTGTGCTCCTTAGCCAAACCTCATCATTCTCATCTTTACTATCCTTGTGTAACATGCTGACCAATCCCTCGAAAGCTGCCTCCATCGCCCGGAAAAATCCTTCAAAGCTCTAAAGAAAACTAGCCGCAGGTGAAACTACTACAACTATCGATGGAAGTCGGGCACTACTTTGCCCTTCGATGAGGTTACCTCCCAGAAAACCGGGAGCCCCAGAGACTCAAGAAAGAAGGAAACAAGGATTCAAGCAGAGGATCAAAAGATAGATATATGGCTTAGGGGACTATGTTTTTCAAAATAAGCTTTACTTTTGAAAATACTTCCTTTTCAAAACCTTTTTGAAAATAGTTTTCAAAAACTTTACCCAATCTGGTAACCTTCAGCTCTGATACCAAGTGTAACACCCCACCTCCGTTAAGGTCACTCACAAAGGGAATGCCTTAACTTTGGTGGAGCATTTTAGTAAACAGAACAGAAACTTACAAGACAGATAAAACAGTACTTGAAATTTTTTAACTTTATTACAGCGGAAACATAAATTAATATGGTTACATCCTCTCAAATTTCAGAATTCAAGTACAAAATATCAGTCTTGTACAAAAGCCTTCAAAATGCATAGTTTAAAATCATAATCCCCATGGAACGGAAGCTATACAGAGCCAAGCCATACTTTAAGCACTTCAAGCAAAGAGAAATCCGGATCAAGCTAAAGTATTTCCCTCCTTGGATAACCTGGGGGGGGGGGGAAACGGAAGAAAGGAGGCGAAAACAACAAGGGTCAGACAAAAAGTCTGGCAAGTCCAGTGACTTTCAGCATATGAACAGATAATAATAATATGATATGAAAATAAAACTGGATGTGAGATAACTATAACAGGTGTAGCAGATATAACAGAAAAACAGAATGATATAAACTATTGTTTTACACTTCTCTGCACTAATACTAGTATAACAGAATTAGGTGTCACCCTACTGTCTAAATTGAAGCAGGAACGGGTACAGAATACTTTAACAGAAACAGAATGCTAATAATGGGCCTTTACTACCCGATCAGAAACAGACAGAAGAAGAAACAGATTTATCCCTATGGAAACAGAATGTGGAATTAGGTGTACACTAGTAATGGGCCTTTACCACCCGAACAGACGGTACCACACAGAAACAGACAGGTGTTACCACCCAACAGAAACAGACGGTACCAACAGAAACAGACAGAACTAAGCGTACCCTAAAACCCTACCCCAAGCGATCGGCTCCCTAATACATAAATATCCTGTGTCGGCCCCACAGTAGGGTGTATCACTCCCTAAAGTGGCAACCAATTGGCACAGACCTATTTACAGATGTCACGGCGTCTTACATCCTCAGAGGCAGACCGGGATCCATGCACGCACATGACCCGGTTGGAACGCACCATCAACACCCCTCGCCATTATCAGAATGAACCACTTATAATTAGTTCAGTAAGCGTGCCCGGACCCTACCTACTGTTGGGTCAAAGTTTTGATACCAGAAAGGGTTACTGACTAATATGGGTCCCAAACAACAGATGACACAAGTAATTCCCCTCCTAACCTTGTGTCCCCAAACTAACAGATTTCAGATTTATTTGTTTACAAGTTCAGACATACAGAATTCAGATTTACTAGTTCACAAATTGAGTTAACAAGTTTTCAGACTAACGGATCAGATGTACAGATTTTTCAGATTTGTCTAACTTTGTATTGGGCCTACAGATTCATGGACGGGTTTTACTACATCTATTAATCCCTTTGGTTTAACCCTATTTTCCCCCAATACGTTTTAGACGTCATTCTTATCTTAGATTTGCATTAATTAATTATTAATGCACAGACCTCTCACATTAGGTCGGTAGCTTGTGGCCGCTGGATATGCCGGGCGGTTCCGGGCAGACTTCTGCCACAAGCCAGACCTAACCTCGTGTCTTACGCATGTTATGACTAACTTCTCACATTAGAACCTATTGTTTGCGGCCACTGGATGTGCCGGGCGGTTCCGGGCAGATTTACGCCGCAAACTCATTCTAACCTCGAGTTAGCCATGTTTATCTTTGCGGCCAATTAATCAATAATTTACCGTTTATGCACACGCCCAATATATATATGCCAATTCAGATTATATCAATAACAGAATGATCATCAACTCAACTGATATATCAGATAACAGATTTTAGCAGATTGGGTGACTTAACAGATTTAACCGATTTAGCATTTAGCAGATTTTGGCATATAACAGATTAGGCATCTCAACAGACAAATTTATCAGATTTGGCATTTCAATCTAATTAGCAATCTAGGCAATATAACAAAACTAGCAGATTTAGCAAATCTAATATTCTAAAGGTTCTATTTACATGCCTTGCCCAATCATAAATTGGCCTAAATCCATATGCTTACATAATTGTCATGATCACAACATATACTCCATGTTTGCATAAAGTTACATAGCACAGAATATGGACATAATTTTCCATATAACATATGTTCCAATTTTTGTTAAACTAGCATCTTACAGCAGATTCACATATAAATTTATATCAAATATAACCATTAATTTTAATACATGCCATATATCCAAAAATCCCTATTTAGGTGTAATCTAATTAATAGATATCCTAATTAATGTAAATCTTTACACCTAACTTCCATATCTTCTTCTTTTTAAGTCATGAATCATTATGCAAACTATACCCAACAATCTAAATCTTTAAATCATATCTTCCAAAAATCAAATCTTGACTTTTATATGCATTTTGTTCAAAGTCTCAAATCATATGTAATCTTACAGTGGTTCCTCTTCTTCTTTTATCACAAAATATGCATAGGTCTAAAACTAGTTTATAACATATGCTTATTTTTTTCTAATTAATTACAGGTCTAAATTACAACATAACTATGCATACAACATGCATAAATTATATGTTCATAGTCAAATTTTTGCATCCAATCCCAAGTCATATGTCCAATATATTTTATGCCTCAGACCTAAAGTCATATATTCAATTTAGTCTTGTCAAATTTCTCATCATTTATCCCAAAACTTGCGTTCATACGTTCATCTCTTATGAGATTAGGCACAGGCTCGTGGTAGCCTGGCTATAGAAACAGAAAAGAAGAAAGGAATATAGAACAGTCACAGAAAACAGATCTAACAGAAGAGAATACAACCTCAAACTCAGATTTAAATGCATATCAAAATTATAATTAACGTTTATAGCGGAGAATAACTGTACTTGCCTTGATTGGATTAAAGAAAGAACTTTAACTTGTTGTAGAATCTTTGCAGAACTTTAATCTCTAGTTTGAATTGAGTTGCTTAGGCTGATGTTGATTATCTTCTAGTTTTAATTCCGGCAGAGCAGAGACGCCATTTTTATTTTTAGAAGAAGAGAGCAATGGAGGCTAGAGAATTGTGTAAGAAACCTAGGTAGAGTCTAGGGCCATTTTTATAGAGTTTATGAACTGATTAGGACCATCGATGTTGCTTGAATTGATCGTAGCCATTCATTCGCAAGAGGGACCAATTAGAGCCTGCCACCTAGCCCTAATGACAAAGCAGACCACAGAAAATCGACTAACAGAGAATAGGCCAGCCGGGTTGGACTGGGTTCGACCTGTCTCTGGACCAGGTCGACAGCCCTGTCGACAGCCCTATCGACCTGGTTAGACCAGGTCGACAGCCCAGTCGACCTGGGTGCATCTGGCGGGATTTTTCCCGCCCTGGCCAATTGGGCCCGGTTTTTAATATTAAACTTCTTTTCTGAGTTGTTCGAATTTTAAACTTAATTCAGAAACTTCCAGAGGCTATATCTTCTTCATACGGACTCCGTTTTTCGAAAACTCGGACTCTATTTCGCGTATTTTTCCGAGACGAACGCAATGGCGTATCCCGTTTCCCTTAGTTCTTTGATTTCAAATTAACTATATTTTAATTTATGACTTTCACGGTTATAGAATACACGGGGTGTTACAAAACCATAACTGTATATACATACCATTATAATATAACACCACAGCGGAAATAAACTCTATATATAACTAATGTCGAAGCCTTCTGCTCTGAGCTCCTCCATGTATACCTGTAAAATTCTGACTACTTGACTGTCTGTACAAATTTGGGCACCCAAGAGTTTAGGGGAAAAAAAAAAAACTCTGGGTCAGTCATGGGACAGGTGTGAGTAAACTCCAACCATTCAGTTTAACTTTTCAAAATCCTTTCCAAAAGAAAAGATAATCGTAAGACTGATCCACACATAAACACGGATGGTTTTTACCTTACGATAATCCAAAGCGTTTTGAAATCAGTGATATTATGATATTATAATGGTGTCTTAATACAAGTAAATAACAATCTAGCAGAACACTTGCATCTCACACTCCACATACATAATATACAATCAAAACCGCGGGCTCTTATTGGAGATTGGAATCTGAATATGACAAGGTATGGAACCACCAACCGATAGTGTATCTCCAGAGAGGAATACACTGGGTTCAACAAGAACGTCTTGCAACCCGGCCACACATGACCGACCACTCATTTCTCTTGAGTGTATCGAATATATTGTCAACTAAGGTTGCTAGCAACATAACCGTTCCCGGGAGATACAGAAGCGAAAGAAGTAACAAATATGAATATTCTCTAGATAGGTGATTATTCACCCTAATGGGAGCGACCCACATAGTCATGCTGCCTGCCGGATTTTTGTCATTTCCCGGTTGTTGAGGCCTGAGGCTACGCTTACTTTCCATTCATTTATAATACAATCACTTTGAATGCCACATTGTCAGATCCGTTAATCATTAATTGATTTGCACAAATATATTCTGAATATTATGCTAAGGGAATAAATCCGTTGCCACCATGTATATTTATATAGACCAACATATGCGATCATTGGAAGTACTCTGTTAGACACTCGTCCATATATGTTTTCCTGGGATTGGACAAACCGAAGGCACTATTCTGTACACAAAACAACCCTTGCATAATGTTAGCCCACTTTGTGAACTGGGCAACACAAAGTCGAGATGTGAAACATTGAAGAACTTGGAAAGCACTATAGCGGTTCGGATCGGAGAGATGTAACGGTTCGGATCAGAGAGGTCTTACTGTTCGGATCGGTGAGTTGTTATTATTGGAATTAGAGAGGCATAGCTGTTCGGATCGGAGAGCAACTTATTGCCAGCTTGAACGGAGGGCTACCTGCTACAAAGACAGATCGGAACGGAGTAAAGGTGGATGAAGACTTAGCCTTGGGACAAAACCGGATCGGATACCCCGATCCGAACCCCTCCTGCACACTTTTCCGATCCGAAACTATATTCCATGTCACTCTCCCCCATGATCGCCTGGTTATTCGGAGCGGTTATGACCAGTTCCTACCCACAACGTCTACTGCTCTGATGCGTTGTCAACACAGAAATCCATCTGAACCCGAGGCTGATGGGATGGATGACACGTGACTCCGATCCGGATCGGGTTCTGAGCAAATTTTCACCTATAAATACCCTGTCTGGAGACAATGAAAGGGATCTTCTTTTTGGCACTTTAAGAGTTCAACCACTTTCATAACCCGAATTCCAGCACTCCCGGATAATCCAAATCATCTTTTAACATTTGTTTTTAGACAATTGAGTGAATGTACGTGAGTTGTGAGAGAAATCGAGTGAATATCTCATTGTAACTACAACAATATCATTGAGAATAGTGATTGACAAGTGGACGTAGGCTTTTCTTTGCCGAACCACTATAAATTCTGTGTCTCTATTTTACTTTTGATCTTATTTCATTCTGTTTTTAGTCAAATTGGGTGTTAGAACCACTTTTTGGTCTAACATTTTGGTGCTTTCACTGAGAGAAATCTGAATTCTCTGTTTTTCGGGATTATCGTTCTACTTTTTGGACCGTTGAGTTCAAAGAAGTTAATCCTCAAGTTTCGACGCTCTTGGATATTTGTTGAATTGATTGTTGAAGAACCATGGCCAAAGGAAAAGGCAAAGAAGTTCAATCTAGTCGAGGAAATGGAGTTGGCGAAGATCAGCAAAATGCGGTCGTGACAAGGTCTTGTGGGCAGAGCTCAGCAGCAGGACGGACCGATACAGGAAACCCGAACCGCCTTCAGGGGGAGAGCTCCGATCCGGGTAGGAGAATGTGAAGCAGTGCATTCCCCCAACCTGAACCGACCCGAGCAACTTGCCATACACCGACCCGACCTGGCGTCCCAGCTCCGACCCGAACAGGCTTCCCAGCTCCGAACCGACCCGATTTCCCATCTCCGAACCGATCCGACACTTGGTGATGTTGGAACCTCTACTCGAGCCCCTACAAATGCTCCGATTCTAGCCACCAGGGTCAATGATCAGGTCAATCCATCCGCACCTATTACTCAAGGAGATTTCTCGTGCCTACTTGACATGCTTGAGAGTACCAGGGAGGCTATGAAAATCCACGAGCGCACCAATCTCATGATGCAAGAAAATATGAGACTCATGAGCAGGGAAATTAGCGAACTCCGTAGGCAGAGAACCCCATCCCCGGTTCGCCACACACCAATGGATCAGTCTTTTTCTTCCGAGGAAGAGCGGCCCCATGAACGAAGGCCACTCGAACGACCTCAGAATTTGGAGCAGCTGACGTTCGGATCTTTGGGGTCTCGCGAGGATATTGCACGAGCACTAGGAAACAATGATCCCACTCAGGGGCAAAGGCTCCAGCCCCCTCCTCCCAAGATCGACCGGGAGCGTAGGGAACGAAGTAGAGCAGAAGCAGCTCAAAGAAGAAGGGCATCTCCTGAACAAGAGCCCAGAAGGAACCCGGATAACAGGGTCATGGAGCCTGAGCAGCCCCTAACTAATGCTGATGTACAGGCAATGGTACGCCAGATTATGTCCGAGAGCCGGAACTATACCAATGAAGATTATGGCATCGAGCGAAGCCATACTCCTTTCACTGACGACATCCTCAATTTTCAATTTCCCCGACGTTTTAACCTGCCGCAGATGGACAAGTACAATGGGAGAACTGATCCGGGACAACATTTGATGTGATACTCGTGGCTCATGAATGCTGCTGCTGCTCCTGACGCAGTGAAGTGTAAAGCATTCCCGATTTATTTAGAAGATGTGGCGCTGTTATGGTTTACCCGACTTCCCCCTCGTTCGGTTTCGAATTATAGGGAATTGAGTGAACGTTTTATGAATCAGTTCCGACTCCATACCCGAAAGTCCAAAAGTGTTATTGAATTATCAAGAATTAAGCAAGCGCCAGGAGAGTCTTTGAGGTCATATCTTGACCGTTTCAACTTAGCTGTGACTGAAGTTAGTGACCCGCATGAGCCCACCATTTTGATGGCATTAAAGGAAGGAGTCGATCCTGAATCCGAGTTTGGAGATTACCTTTCTGGGAAGACCCCCTCCACGAGAGAGATATTCTATGAAAAGGCCGATATTTATTTAAGACAAGAGGAGGCCAGGGCAAACCAAAAGAGAAAATCTGAAGCAGCTTCAAAAGAAAATGTTCAGAGTAACGTCACCGTGAAGCAGTCTGGGAAAAGTTCCGGAAAAGTTGAAGTAAATGTGGGAAACAAGGGTGGAAACAACAATTCTAGAAACGGGGGCAACAACAATAACCGTAACGCGAACGGTAATAGAAGAAATAGAAATAGGGGAAGTGATCCTAACAAAAGACCCCGATTCCAGACTTATGAGAATTATACACCGTTGAACGACACTCTGGAGAACATTTACTTGGACACATACAATGTTTTTCAATATAAAAGACCACTACCTCGCGACTCAACAGAGAAAGAAATGGCAACTGGGAAGTTTTGTTTGTTTCATGGAACTCATGGGCATTCAACCAATGAATGTCGGCTTTTGAGAGATGTGATTGAGAAGCTGCTGCGCGAAGGGAAACTGGATGAATATAAGGTTGCCCCGAGGGACAGGGGGCAAGGAGAGCAGGCTCCAAAACAGATTCAATCTGCTCCCAAGCCTACAGCGCAGCAGAAAGGCAAGGGAATTGTTATCAACTCCATAGTGGGTGGACCCCACCCAGCAATCCGTAGTTTTAGAGCAATGGATCAATATGTAAATGCTGCCAAGCACGTAGATGTGAATGAAGGTGATGATTTGGAAGATATCGCCACCATAAAACAACAGAAGACAATGTTTGACGACGTCGTATTCCGTAGCAGAGATAATACCGGTATCCAGTCACCCACCGATGATCCATTGGTCATTACTACCACCATTGGGCCGGCCTTGGTTCATAAGGTGTTAGTAGACAACGGAAGCTCTGTTAATATTTTATTTAAAAAGTCATTCGATCAGATGAAGCTTGAATCTGAAGATTTGAAGTCATGTGAAGGTTGGATCCGAGGCTTCAACGGGGCGTCAACAGCTCCCATGGGGTACATAGAATTGCCCGTAACCTTGGGGCAAGGAGAACGCCGAAGGGTACGGATGCTTCAATTCTTAGTGTTGGACGTAGACTCGCCTTATAATGCATTTTTGGGAAGGCCTGCCCTTGCTGAATTCAGGGCTTGCTCGCCCCTTGGTGTTTATTGCTTAAGTTCCCAACTGAAGCTGGAACTGGGATAATGAGAGGGGATCAAGTCTCTGGACGGGCCTGCTATGTTACTGAATTGAAGATGTTGATGAAAGGACTTAACATCGAGAGTAAAGATGCCTCGCCTCCTCCAAAGGAGGGCTCGGCGTAGCAATTAGAGGGATCGGCCCCGAAGGAGTTGCCCAAAGGAACACCTGAAGACCTGGATCCTAGAAAAGACGAGGAACCAGAGACTAGAAATGCAACTCCTAATGAAGCGACAGTGGACATTCCCATTGATGAAGCTGATCCAACAAGAGTTTTGAAGATTGGATCTCAGTTAGATCCACGTCGGGCCGAAGAACTAACAGACTTCTTGAAGGCGAACTTGGACGTGTTTGCCTGGACCCACGCTGACATGTGTGGGATATCGCCATCCATCATAAGTCACTCACAAAATGTAAACCCGAAACATCCGCCTATGAAGCAAAAGAGACGTATGCTGGACCCAGAGAGGTCGGTTGCTCTCAAAGAAGAAGTGGAGAAGCTGAAACAGAACGGATTTATTCGAGATTCGACATATCCCGACTGGATATCGAATCCCGTCTTAGTAAAGAAGGCGAATGGAAAGTGGCGGACTTGCATTGATTTTTCAGATTTGAACAAAGCTTGCCCAAAAGATAGTTTCCCACTTCCCAGGATTGACCAGCTTGTAGATTCGATAGCGGGTCATGAACTTCTCTCTTTCATGGATGCATATTCCGGATACAACCAAATTCCTATGCACGTGCCAGATCAAGAACATACGAGCTTCATTACAAATTTGGGGTTATATTGTTATGTTGTAATGCCATTCGGATTGAAAAACGCCGGAGCCACTTATCAGCGCTTGGTGAACAGAATGTTTTATAATCAAATAGGGAAGACTATGGAAGTTTATGTGGATGATATGCTTGTCAAATCGAAACAGTCCTCCAGCCATACGCAAGACTTGGCAGAAATGTTTGGTATCCTGCGAAAGTATTGGATGAAGTTGAATCCTTTGAAATGCTCATTTGGAGTGGCATCGGGAAAATTTCTAGGCTTCATTGTGAGTTCCCGAGGAATTGAAATCAATCCTAGCCAAATAGCAGCAATTAGAAACATTGAAGAGCCGAGAAGAATTAAAGATGTCCAAAGTCTTGCAGGGAAAGTAGCCGCGTTGAGTAGATTTATCTCCAAAGCCACAGACAAATGCGTTCCGTTTTTTGATTTGATTAAAAGGGGAAAGAAAAACTTCGAGTGGACTCCGGACTGTGTTGAGGCCTTTCTAAATTTATTGGAATTGCTAGAAAAACCACCGATTTTGTCAAAACCAGTGGATCACGAAGAGTTATTTGTTTACTTGGCAGTTTCGGCTCACGCTGTTAGCACAGCCTTGGTTCGAGAAGAAGACAAAGTGCAAAGGCCAGTATATTATGTAAGCAAGAAATTGGCAGCGGCAGAACGCAACTACCCAAAGACTGAGAAGCTCGCTTACAGCCTCCTAATCGCATCCCGAAAGCTTCGTCACTATTTCCAAGCTCATCCAATAACCATATACACCGACCAGCCTCTGAGGCAGGTGTTGCAGAGACCCGAAGCATCGGGAAGGTTGATCAAATGGAATATAGAATTAAGTCAGTTTGATTTAAATTTTCAGCCACAAAGATCGATCAGGGGGCAAGCTCTGGCAGATTTTATAGCAGAGTTCACTATCCCAGAGGAGGAAGTGATCAATGACAGAGTGGTCAAGTCCGAAGATGAGTTAAAGATAGATTCATGGAAGCTATACATAGATGGAGCCAAAAACGACCGAAGGTCCGGAGCTGGAATCGTCTTGGTTACTCCTGAAGGGCGGTCGTTATATTACGCTCTACGATTAGAATTTTCAGCGACTAACAATGAATCTGAATACGAAGCCCTGATTGCCGGGCTGAAGCTTGCTAAAGACCTCGGAATAAAAATGTTGGACATATTCTGCGACTCCAAAATCGTTGTTTGCCAAGTGCGAAAGGAATTTGTGGCCCGGGGACCTCGACTCATCGCCTACCTTGGGAAAGTGGAAAAGCTGTTGAGCAACCTGGAGCGGTACAGTATAACGCATATCCCAAGAGCCGAAAACCAAAAGGCATACAGGATGGCAAAGCTAGCTAGTTCCGACAATCCAGAAGAAACTGAAACAATTCCAATTGAAACGTTAGAATCGCCAAGCTTTGAGTCAATGGAAATTGAGTTCGCTTTCGAAGCGGAACCGGAGAAGGAGTCGTGGATGACCCCAATTAAGAACTTCCTTAAGAATGGGATACTCCCATCAAAGAAGAGTGAGAGAAGGGCTACAGTTCGCAAGGCTACCAGATATGTCTTACAAGATGATACTCTTTATAGGCAAGGATTTTCTATGCCCCTGTTACGATGTATAGCACACGACGACATCAAACGTGTACTAAGAGAAGTGCATGAAGGTGAGTGTGGAGATCATACAGGAGGTCAGACTTTAGCGAAAAAGATATTGCGATATGGATACTTCTGGCCCACAATTAATAAAGATGCAGCTGATTATTCACGACGCTGCGATAAGTGCTAGAGATTCGCCAAAATCCCTAGAGCACCGTCGACTCAGCTCAAATCGATGGTGAGTCCTTGGCCTTTTTCCACGTGGGTAATTGATATCATCGGAGTTCTACCAATTGCTAAAGGAGGGGCGAAATATGCAATAGTTGCTGTGGACTATTTTACAAAGTGGGTGGAAGCTGAGCCCCTAACCAAGATTACGACAAGGAAGGTGATAAGTTTTGTGGTTAGAAATATTATATGCCGATTCGGGATCCCAAGAACTATTATAACTGATAACAGAACCCAGTTCGATGGTGCTGAATTCAGAAATTTCTGCCAGAAGTATAAGATCGACAAACGATACACTGCGGTTGCTTATCCGCAGTCGAACGGGCAAGTTGAAGCAATAAACAAAGTAATAAAATCCATCCTCAAGAAACGGTTAGAGCGCGCAAAGGCAAAATGGGTTGACGAATTGCCTTTAGCTTTGTGGGCATATCGGACAACATTTAAGACGGCTACTGGTCATACCCCTTTCTCTCTCTCTTTTGGTTCAGAAGCAGTAATTCCAGTAGTGCTTGAAGTCCCTTCCCACCGGGTGACGTATTATGACCCGATGACGAATCGGGCACTCTTACTCGAGTCTCTTGATGAAATTGAAGAAAAAAGGGACGAAGCGGATTTGCGTGCGGCAAGACATCGACGTCAGATGGCATGCTATTACGACAAAAAAGTTCGCCTTAGGACTTTTGAACCAGGAGATTTGGTGCTAAAGAGAATCTTTCCATCCCTTCCTCACCTCGGTCCGAAGTGGGAAGGACCCTTTGTCATCCAACGGAAACTTGAAAAAGGAACCTTCAAGTTAACGACCGTAGATGGCGAAGAAGTCCCTAGGGCATGGAATGCCCAACACTTGATGCGATATTTGGATAAGAAATGTTGTACTCTTTGTTATTTTTCTTATGAACTCTGTAAAAAGGCACGACTTGCCTTAGGAAAATCTGATGATATGAATAAAGGACTATAAAGTGGATGTAGGCTACGACTTAGCCGAACCAGTATAAAAATATCGTGTGTTATTTACTTTTATGCATTATATATATACATTCATCGACTATTCTGTTGTGATTATGGAATATAAGATGATTCAAGACCTGAAAGGTTGAAAACAGTTTAAACGTAAGAAAAAGCACAACGACTATTTGTGCGACAAGACATAAAAAAATGAAAAAACGACATTCTTAACTCTAACTCTCCAGAGAGAGAGTATAAAAGCGTCTCCGATTGAGCGCTGAGAAAGAGATCCTTCCCCGCTGAAGGATCGGGGAGTAAATAAATTGCTGAGCTCGAACTCTAACTCTCCAGAGAGAGAGAGAGAGAGAGAGAGAGAGTATAAAAGGACGAGAAGACGACGTCCTCTGAGGCGTGAAGGTGCACCCAGACAAGAGACCGCCTCAGTAAGAACTCTAACCTGGGTATAAGACATGAGAGTATAAAAGAAATGCTAGAAAAAACGACATGCATTGATGACACAGAAAATGCAATCCCGTCAGAAAATCGGGGGCATTCAGACTACTCGGTTAAGTCTTGAATAGTTTTTGAGACCGATTGGGGGCATATATGTATACACATATTTTCCCCTACCATAACTTCATTACACAACTATAGTACAACATGCATTCTAACATAAGTGCAGATCTAATGGTTAACAGACATTGCAGAAAATGAATTATTCTTTATTTACAAATGAATTAATTTGTACAGGAAAATAGCCAAAAAGAAGGTGCAAGAGCCACCCTTACAACAGCAATTGTTGGTCTACCAAATACTAAAACAACGCAAGACAACCCACTATTTAGATTTCGAGTGAGGCTTGGACTTCTTAGCGGCTTTCTCCGCATCCTTTGCCTCTTTCTCGGGCTCCGTCAAGATGCGCTTTGATTTTTTCTTTCCCGAAGATGCGGCGCTGGAATCAGTTGACTTCTTCCCGGAGGGCGGAGCGCTGGAATCAAGAGAAGATTTTTTAGCGAGTTCCTCTGTAATAGATTTAGTTGAAAGCTTAACAACTAACCTTGATCCTGCATCAACAACTGTGAGAGGCTTGAGGATTTCAGGGTCTAAGTCTTCAGCTTTTAACTGCAAGCGTTTATCTTGGTTAGCTTTCATTGCAGCCAAAGTAACATCATCTGCACTTTTCGACTCCCCGACTATTGCTACTTCTGGATCTTCCTCATGTCCTCCGTCGCCGCCATCATCCTTTAAGGCTGCTATCATTTCTTCCTCATGGGGAATTTCAGCCTTAGATGGTTCGCTTCCTTCTCCCAAATCTATAGGAGCAGCCTTGTCCTTCCCCTCTTTTGCCTTCTCCGTAGGCTCTGCCCCAGACGCGGCTCCCTGAGTCACATCTGTCTTTCCGGATGGCTCAATACCTACAGAGTGAGAAACAACAGTTATCAACTCAGGAGAAAATAATGGGTTTTTCATCGATTGCTCAATCACGTGGCGAAAGGTAGAAATAGCCTTGACGAATTGAGGAGAAAATGTAGGGATACCTTCCGAAGACTTCTCGGCAGGGGTAACTGCTGTCTCTGATGCCATTTCGGGGATAGGGGATAACAGAGTTGTTCGAGGGATTCCCGGGTGTTCAGGATCATACCCCTCTACTTCAGGAGTTGCGGGGGCAGTAGAAGAGGAACTAGCCTCGGGAATGTTCTTCTGTTTAGTCCTCCGCCTCTCTTCTTCCATAGCAATAGCAATGAGGCGGCGCCCTTCAGCTAGGCGTTCTGGCTCATCATCCCTTAAGTATTTCTCCATCAGCTTGTCCTCATCGATGGAATCAACCTTGAGCTCCTCTTTTTCCCACTCGACGATCTGACTCCACACTTGGACTAGAGTAGATGGATAATCCTCAATCCAAGAAATGTTCCGGCGACGGATGATATGTGCAAAGAATTCAATCATTAATTCACCGAAACCCTGAATCTCAGCCTCCGCCTCTGACAATTGATTGCGAGCCTCCTCAGCAGATTTGATAGCACATTCAACGTTGCCCTCCGCCAGGGCAGCTCTGTTCTCCGCCTCCAGTAGCTTTGAAGCCAAGTCAGCATTTTTCTTTTCTAGCTCAGCATTCCTCCTTGCCAACTCGGCATTTTTCCGTTCAAGGTCAGTGTAAGCAAGGCGCATTTTAGCGGCATCTGACTTAGCATCTTCAGCTTGCTTTTTTAACTCAGAACGCTCTTGAGTGCGAGATTCAAGCAAATCATGATAACGTTTTTGCATATCTTCAAATTGTTGTTTGAAGTTAGTAGCGTCCCTTTGAGCAACAGCAAGCTGGGCCTGTGTGTCCTCTAAATCTTTTCCAAGATTCTTTAAGTCCTTTGCATCTTCTTCCATGGTTTTTTGCATTGAATCAGCATTCGTGATTAGAGTACGGATGATTCTGGAAAGGTTGCGTGAATATTTGAACATTTCAGAATACTGTTTCTCAACCGCATCTATCTTTGCTTTGGCCTCATCTGCCCACCTGGAAGAAATAGGTTCGAGGGCAGGTAAAGAAGTCAAGCTCTCAAAATAATGTTCAGGAAATTGCTCCTCCAAATACGCCCGATTGATTGCAGTTTCAGCATCTAGTGGTGGAGGGGCAGGGATCGTCAATGCAGTGTCCCTGTGTGTGGAGGATTCAATAGTTTCTTTATCTGTTCTAGACCGCTTAGCAGGGACTTTGCGTTTACTTCGCGACTCAGTATCTTTTGGCGGGCTTCTCTCCCAGCTGCGATTTTCTTGAGAGGAGGTGGAATCTTTTGGTTGCGGCCTGTCCTCTTCCCTACGACCTTGATAACCTTTATATCTCTCTGGGTCCGTCCGAACGGGAGAGCGAGAACGTGAGGATCGAGAGCGATAGGGTTCATAAGGCCTTCTCTCCTCCCTACCGCGATCGTCGCGGCGATCATACTCAATATCCTGAGGTGGATTTGACATGATGCGGCGGAGCTTCCTGATATCATAGTAAGATTGGGACATCGTGCCTGCACAATAAGACAAATGAAATTCAGAATCAATAGTTTCACAGAGAGAGAGGTGCTATGAGTTCTAATGCTATTGTGTAAAGTGTATCCTAAGTGGTGTGTTTCCCCCCAACCAACCCGAGTCCGAAGCTAGACTAGTACGGGCAGGCTCTTTGGCCTTAGCAGGAGTGGTCTCTTCAGAAGAGGTGAAAACTAAAGGATCCTTCCTAAAATCCTCTGAAGTGTATATAGTTTCAGGTAAGGGGAGATGTAACACCCCACCTCCACTAGGATCACTCCTTAGAATGTACTAGCTTTGGAGGGGCGTTATTGTGAAGGTAAACATGCACAGAGATATCGCAAGACAGAATATATGAAAATAAATATAAGTAAAGCAGCGGTAGCAGATAAAAACCCATCATCATCATCTCAGAAAACCGACATAGTCAAGTACATAATATCAAAATGTCATGATCCAAAATACAACATAAGTCTAGATACGTGATAACAAAATACATGGTAAAACATCAGTACTAATCCCCAGAAATAAAAGATAAGCCACAGCTAGCTCAGATCCATACATGAGCTATCCAACAAGCAAGCCAAAGATCCACTAAGCAGATGTAGCCCCTCCCTGAGAACCTGTGGGGGGGGGGGGGGAAACGGAAGAAAAGAAGCGAAAGAAAACGGGTCAGTCAAAAAGACTGGTAAGCCCTACTACGATCAATCTATAAACTAATAAAGTTAACAGCATGATGGAAACAGAGATGAACATACTGGCAATAGATAAAGGTGACATCACATAGATGAGATTAAACTTTGCACCGCAGTGTACTAGCAAACCCACAAAACAGATCTTGATCCCTTCGCCCAAACTTTGGCCCAATAACATGAAGTGACCTTAATATAAGGTCTAGCCCAACGGTCTAGTCGATCGGCTCCCTATAAACCTAACACGTCAAGTGTTGGTGTCCATACGGCCCACATGGATGTAGTCAGACTGTGCTGGGTCCACCTTCGGGTGTATCAAGCCCTAAGGTGTCAACCCCAGACACCTAAGCAATAATGCACAGTCTAAGCCTACTGGTACCCGTGCCTCGAGTTTGTCCAACATCGGACTACGTGCACGTCCGTAGCCTGCCGGACCCGCACCGCTGTACCACTCAGCCGTCGCTTTGGTCGCTTACATCAGTCCAGTAATCGTGCCCCGCCCTAACCTAGCTGTAGGGTTGTGGTGATACCAAACTGGGATTACTGCTGGAACAGACCACGTTGCTAGGGTTTCTAAGAGGGCTAAGTGTGGTTTTAACCCCTCACTAATCATGGATTAAATTAGTTAAGTGTAACCACTTAACCCCATCTAATCCTCGCATCCCCATCATTGGTTAAGTATTAGTGGGCCATGACTTAACCCTAATCATGAGGCATTAATTACTTAACGCACCCAACCTCTCACATTAGACATCCGTGGTTACCTGGGAAGATTTACACCACGTCTTGGTCTAACCTCGGGTCTTATGGTGCAACATGACCAACTACCCACATTAGACCCCACGTTGTGGTTACCTGGGAAGATTTACACCACAACTAGGTCTAACCTCGAGTTGGCCATATCATGTTATCTAATGTCATGTCCACTTTAAAACATATTTACAAGTTAACATATACTTGGGTAGACCTAACTTAATAGGTAAATTCCCAAGGGGTAGACCTAACTTAATAGGTAAATTCCCAATCTTTTAGTTTCATGTATTTTTAAGTTTACCCAAACCCTCCCAACGTCATTATCTCGCTTACATATTCGTCATAACGCATAAGGGTATAAAAGGTAACTTGGCATAACATACATGATGAACTTCACATATCATAATAAACATGCATACATGTTAAACTTGCAAATCATGTCATAGTGAACTCGCATAAACATGCATAGCTTATTAAATATGCATAACATGGTAAGGTGAACTTGCATAGTCATGCATAACCCATTAAACTTGCATAACATGGTAAGGTGAACTTGCATAAACATGCATAACCCATAAAACATGTATAACATGGTAAGGTGAACTTGCACAAGCATGCATAATCCATTAAACATGTAGAACATGGCATAGTAAACTCGCATAAGCATGCATGACTTATGAAACATATAAAACATGGCATAGTAATCTCGCATAAGCATGCATAACTTATGAAACATATAAAACATGGCATAGTGAGTTCGCATAAGCATGCATAATCAACTATACTCACATAAATCTCAACTTTCACCACATATTAACTTTAGAGTTTGTAAAGTGAAGGTAAGAGGGCTTACAAATATAAACAAGTCACAAATCCACCAAATAAGATGAAGAAGCCCTTTAAAAACCCAAAACAAAGCTTCAAATAAGAAAACCCTTTTGCAAAATCCCAAAAACACAAACTTAGCAAATCAAACTTGCAACTTAATGAAGTATGCAAGTTATTAAGCATTCATACAACATAGAAAAGGTTGTATGATCATCATATCTTCATAGGATTAAACTTTGAGGAAGGTGGAGGCTAGGGATTTTAGGTGGAGGCCATTTGAGGATTCAATTTGACATAGTTTAGTTGCTAGATTGATTAATGAGGCTTTAGGGTAGGATTAGGGGTATATTTATAGAAGATTAGAGTGTTTTTAGCCCTAGGATTAACCCTAGATTAGTTTAGGCCCGTCAGATCTCGGAACTCTCTAGAACCAAGCCAGAAGACCCAACCCAAATCAGAAATGGTGCACCAGGCTAAACTGCCCGGGCACCCCCTGTCGACAGGGCTGTCGACAGGGCTGTCGACACCCTGGGGGCCCTGTCGACATGCCTGTCGACATGGGGCCCCTGGCGGGAATTTTCCCGCCTGACCCCGATTAGCCCTAATCCTTGTTTTTAATTTGAAATTTAAATCTGTTTTTAGCATAGAAATTTCTGAAAACTTCAATGGGCCTTAACCGGGTCATACTGACTCCGATTTTCGAAAACTCGGACTCTATTTTGCGTATTTTTCCGAGACGAACGCAATGGCATAGCCCGTTTCCCCTGATTCAGATTTTAGAATTAAATTCTGCCTCGATTTATGTTATAACAGTTTATTGAAAATACGGGTTGTTACATTCTCCCCTCCTTAAAGGATTTCGCCCCCGAAATCTTCAAGTTAGGAAGAACATATCCTACCATCCAACATCCATCTACTCAAAACATCATCCACGAGCAACCATTGTCCTTAAAAGATTCTAAATGCCGTATGAACATATGCAGAAGTGTGTGTATATGTACCTATCTAATGCAAAGATCAATGCAAAACATGTTAGTGAAATGTATCCATATGTATGCAAATCCCTAACCTAATGTATAATATCTACATGCGTGCTCAATCATACATCCATATGCAACATCCATGTGATTGCATACAAATTTCATCCAAGAATAAGCATAAACACTCATGCACATGCAATATGAGGAGTGCGTGAGCCGATCTAGTGCCTAATGTGTATCATGCATCCACGAGTAACCACTTGCAAACACTTGCAACCACTCGCAACCGTCAAACATAACATGTTTCAAACACATGTTTCATCCAAAGGGTTTCTACCTAAGGTTCTCATGACAAGATTTGCACGATAACTAGATAAACATGGATAGCAAAGAGAAAAGATGTGCTAAACAAAGAAAAGAGATTGAGAGTGTACCCTCAAAAAGGAATGGATAAAGCCCACGCATCTTTTCCTCGGTTTCCCAAGTTGCGTCTTCTTCGGCTTCACCCCATTGAACTTTCACTAACCTGACCTCACGATTCCTTAGCTTCTTGGTCTCTGTCCCCAAGATACGAATCGGAGCTCTCCTTAAAGTTGCTTCTTTCTCTACTTCCACGTCTTCAAGAATGCTAGGTTCAACCACCTCAGCGGACTCATGTAGGCACTTTCGGAGATGCGAGACATGAAAGACATTATGCACTCCGGACAACTTTTCGGTCAATTGCACTTTATAAGCCATCTTCCCAATTCTCTCTATGATGGGGAAGGGTCCAACGAATCTCGGTGCTAGCTTCCCAACAGCTCCAAACCGGACCACATTCCGTAAAGGAGAAACCTTTACGAAAACCTTGTCCCCAACCTCAAACTCCAAATCGGATCTCCGCTTATCAGCATAGGATTTCTACCGGTCTTGGGCCGCTTTCATCCGTCTTCTAATCAACTCGACCTTCTCGGATGTATCCCTAATCATGTCGGGTCCAAGTATAAGCTTATCCGTGGACTCCCACCAACATGTAGGTGACTTGCACGGCCTCCCATATAAAGCCTCAAATGGTGCCATCCCTATGCTCGCCTGATAACTGTTATTATATGCAAACTCAACAAGAGGAAGATGGTCTTCCCAAGCACCACCAAAATCCAGAATGCAAAGCCTCAACAAGTCCTCAAGTACCCTATTCACCCTTTCTGTTTGGCCGTCTGTTTGTGGGTGATAGGCCGTACTCAGGTTCAATCTCGTGCCCATAGCTTCCTGTAAACTATTCCAGAACTGACTAGTGAAGATGGGGTCTCGGTCACTGACTATGCTGGAAGGGACTCCATGTAGTCGCACTATCTCACGAAGATATACTGATGCTAGTCCAGATGCGGTCCTTTTGCTCTTCACTGGGATAAAATGAGCACTCTTCGTAAGCCTATCTACAATGACCCATATGCTCGTATTCCCTCTCCTTGACCTTGGAAGCCCATCAATAAAGTCCATAGAAATGCTCTCCCACTTCCATAGCGGGACCTCTAGCGGATGTAATAGCCCACCGGGCTTCTTCGACTCAGCTTTTACTCTCTGACAAATAACACATCTCGAGACAAACTCCGCCACATCCTTTTTCATTCCAGGCCAGAAGAAAACGCGCTTCATGTCCTTATACATCTTATCACCACCTGGATGTATAGTCATCTTGGAGCGATGTGCTTCCTCAAGAACTTTCCTCACCAAGTCTTCTACCATCGGAACACAAAGCCTTCCATCTCTCCTCAGCCAACCCTTATCGTCTATAGAATATCGAGCAAGGTGACTAGATGTCTCCCCTCGAACCAGCTTGTCCATGATCTCAATTATCTGAGGGTCTTCCTTCTGTGAAGCCACGACTTGATCCAGAAGGGTAGGCCTGAGCTCTAGAGATGCCAAAGAACCGGTCATCGTCTCAACTGTCAAAGAAAAATCAAAGGTTGCCAAGAACTCTAAATTCTTCATCTCAACAAAGTGTCAACCTTTTCCTACTCAACGCATCCGCTACAACATTCCCCTTGCCAGGGGTACAGGATATCTCAAAATCATAGGAAGCCAAGAATTCCATCCATCTCTGCTGCCTTAAGTTCAGATCCTTCTGCGAAAAGAGATACTTCAAAGACTTATGATCAGTATATAGCTCAAATCTCTCTCCCAGAAGATAATGACGCCAAGCCTTGAGTGCATATACAATCGCTGCCAGCTCTAGATCATGAGTGGGATAATTCCTCTCATGCACCTTAAGTTGCCTCCCACCAAAACATATAACTCTGCCCTCTTGCATCAGAACGGCGCCCAATCCCGTGCCACAAGCATCAGTGTACACGGTAAATATCTTGCCACCATCGGGTAAAGCTAGAACGGGTGCGGAGGTAAGGGCTCTTTTGAGTCTCTGAAAAGCAAGCTCACAATCCATATCCCAAGCAAAAACTAGGTTCTTCTTCGTCAACTTAGTAAGAGGAGCGGATATCTTCGCGAAGTCCTTGATGAACTTCCGGTAAAAACCCGCAAGACCCAGAAAGCTTCTCACCTCGGTTGCATTCCTTGGCGTCTTCCAATCCTGAACTGCAACCACCTTAGCGGGATCCACCGCTAAGACTTGCTTGGATACGATATGCCCAAGAAATCTGACTTCCCTTCTCCAAAAGTGGCACTTGGAGAACTTGGCTTTTAACTGGTGTGCTCTGAGCGTATCCATCACCTCTACTAGGTGCCTCGCATGCTCTTCCTCATCCTTGGAGAAGACCAGAATATCATCCACAAAGAGCACGACAAACTTATTCAAGAACTCCCGAAACACCCTACTCATCAAGTCCACGAAATACGCGGGTGCATTCGTCAAACCGAACGGCATAACAAGCCATTCAAAGAATCCATCTGGAGTTCTGAATGCAGTCTTGTCTATACTATCTTCAGCTACTCTGAGCTGATGAAATCCGGTAGCAAGATCAAGCTGAGAGAAAACAGAAGCACCAACAAGCTGGTCAAAGAGATCATCGATCCTTGGTAACGGGTGTCTGTTCTTCTTAGTCAGCTTATTCAATTCTCTATAATCCACACAGAGCCGAAGAGAACCATCTGCCTTAGTTGCAAACACCACAGGCGCTCCCCATTCAGATATACTTCTTCTGATGAAGTTCTTCTCAAGCAATTCTTTCACTTGATTGCTCAGCTCCCGTCTCTCACGCGGAGCCATATGCCGAACGGGCAAAGAAACAGGCTTAGCATTATCTACTAGATAGATGCGAAAATCAATCTCTCGTTTAGGGGGCAACCCCTTAACTTCTTCAAAAACATCTGGATAATCTCGGACCACCCTTACAGACTGAAGGGCCTCCTCTGCTGAGTCGAGAGATTCTAGATAGCATAACATGACGGGATTCTTCGGATTGCATGAAATCTCTAAGGTGTTGCCCAGGCGGGTCACAAGCCTTACAACCCTATGCTCACAATCCAGAATGGCTCCATATCTAGACAGCCAATCCATGCCCAAGATCAATCCGTATCCCCTGAAGCCAAGAACATACGCACTACACAAGAACTATACGCTGAGTATAGAGATCCTCAGATCCTCACATATCATAGATAGATGAGCAGAACCCCCAATGGGATTCGAAACACAAACGGGATCATCCACTAAGCTAGTACTAAGGTGCAAGCTATCAACAAGATCAGATGAAATAAAGCTATGTGAAGCACCAGAATCAAACAAGGTACGCACTGGAAGATCAGAGATATAAACAAGGTTCTCAACAGAAACACTACCTCGCTCGGGAACTGAAGCGGCATTGAGAGCATGAACTTGCCCTCCTGAAGGTCCAGCCTGTCCTTTCTTCTTTGGGCATTCTTTGCTGAAGTGCCCAGTCTCTCCACAAGAAAATCATCCACCACTAAGCTTCCTTTTCTTCTTCCTGCAATCCTTAGCAAAATGCCCAGCTATGCCACAGTAATTGCACTTTCCCTTGCCTTTGTTGTTGTTGTTCCCCTTCTTGTTCTTGCCCTGATTCCCCTGGCTGCTTTGACCACCTTGATTACCTTTGCCTTGAGAATTAATCTTCTTTGCTTGGGTATCGCTCGACTTGACTTCTTTCTTTCCATCTCCCTGAAGCAGAGCCATATTGACCAAACTCTCGAAAGTAGCTCCATGCGGAATATGTGACATCGCCAAGCCCTGTAGCGGCTCATTCAACCCTCTAGCAAATCGAAGAGCCTTCTTCTCCGGAGTGTTCACTATATCCAGACCAAAACGGGCCAGCTGATTAAACTTGTTCACATACTCCTTGACAGACATATCACCTTGCTTTAATGCAATGAACTTCTCCATCTGTAAATTCGCCTCAGCCGAAGATAGAAACTTGGTCACAAATCTAGCCCTCAAATCGACCCAAGTCTCAACGGGCCTTGTCCCATTGGTGACCTCCCACCAATAGGCCGCCTCATCCTTCAAAAGCCATACTGTCAATAAGATCTTCCTCTCGTCATCAATCCCAAAGATAGCAAACAGGTCCTCCGTGTCTTTCAGCCAATTCCTAGCTTCAACGAAAGATTCCGTGCCTAGGAAATTCTTGCCTCCCATTGCCTTGAAGTCTTTACAAACCTTCGTAAACTCAATCTGAGGATGCTGAGGGGGAGGAGGAGGAAGAGGAGCCTCAGCAACAGGAGGGGGTGGAACATTAGCCACGGGAGGAGGAATATTGACTGCTGGAGGAGGGGGAACAGGAATCACCGGGGGAGGGACATTAGGGATAGGATTCTCAACTACAGGAGGAGGAGTGGGAGTAGGGTTGGCGGGACCAGCTGCCGCCCTAGCTTCTAGAAGTCTCCTATACCAGAGTGGTACGTTCACTCCATCTGGGATGTCAAGATTCTCAGCCATACTGAAACGAAAGATAAGATAAGATCAGGTCAAGGGAACGAAGGATAACGCTAATGGCTTTTGGGGATTAGCCTTAAAATAATCTAGACTTTATTTTGGAAAATACTTAGTAGGTTTTTTGAAAATAGTTTTTCAAAAAGGGTTTTTTTTTTTCAAAAGTTTTGTTCAATCTTGTTAACCTTGTGCTCTGATACCAAATGTAACACCTCACCTCCACTAGGATCACTCCTTAGAATGTACTAGCTTTGGAGGGGCGTTATTGTGAAGGTAAACATGCACAGAGATATCGCAAGACAGAATATATGAAAATAAATATAAGTAAAGCAGCGGTAGCAGATAAAAACCCATCATCATCATCTCAGAAAACCGACATAGTCAAGTACATAATATCAAAATGTCATGATCCAAAATACAACATAAGTCTAGATACGTGATAACAAAATACATGGTAAAACATCAGTACTAATCCCCAGAAATAAAAGATAAGCCACAGCTAGCTCAGATCCATACATGAGCTATCCAACAAGCAAGCCAAAGATCTACTAAGCAGATGTAGCCCTTCCCTGAGAACCTGTGGGGGGGGGGGGGAAACGGAAGAAAAGAAGCGAAAGAAAACGGGTCAGTCAAAAAGACTGGTAAGCCCTACTACGATCAATCTATAAACTAATAAAGTTAACAGCATGATGGAAACAGAGATGAACATACTGGCAATAGATAAAGGTGACATCACATAGATGAGATTAAACTTTGCACCGCAGTGTACTAGCAAACCCACAAAACAGATCTTGATCCCTTCGCCCAAACTTTGGCCCAATAACATGAAGTGACCTTAATATAAGGTCCAGCCCAACGGTCTAGTCGATCGGCTCCCTATAAACCTAACACGTCAAGTGTTGGTGTCCATACGGCCCACATGGATGTAGTCAGACTGTGCTGGGTCCACCTTCGGGTGTATCAAGCCCTAAGGTGTCAACCCCAGACACCTAAGCAATAATGCACAGTCTAAGCCTACTGGTACCCGTGCCTCGAGTTTGTCCAACATCGGACTACGTGCACGTCCGTAGCCCGCCGGACCCGCACCGCTGTACCACTCAGCCGTCGCTTTGGTCGCTTACATCAGTCCAGTAATCGTGCCCCGCCCTAACCTAGCTGTAGGGTTGTGGTGATACCAAACTGGGATTACTGCTGGAACAGACCACGTTGCTAGGGTTTCTAAGAGGGTCAAGTGTGGTTTTAACCCCTCACTAATCATGGATTAAATTATTTAAGTGTAACCACTTAACCCCATCTAATCCTCGCATCCCCATCATTGGTTAAGTATTAGTGGGCCATGACTTAACCCTAATCATGAGGCATTAATTACTTAACGCACCCAACCTCTCACATTAGACATCCGTGGTTACCTGGGAAGATTTACACCACGTCTTGGTCTAACCTCGGGTCTTATGGTGCAACATGACCAACTACCCACATTAGACCCCACGTTGTGGTTACCTGGGAAGATTTACACCACAACTAGGTCTAACCTCGAGTTGGCCATATCATGTTATCTAATGTCATGTCCACTTTAAAACATATTTACAAGTTAACATATACTTGGGTAGACCTAACTTAATAGGTAAATTCCCAAGGGGTAGACCTAACTTAATAGGTAAATTCCCAATCTTTTAGTTTCATGTATTTTTAAGTTTACCCAAACCCTCCCAACGTCATTATCTCGCTTACATATTCGTCATAACGCATAAGGGTATAAAAGGTAACTTGGCATAACATACATGATGAACTTCACATATCATAATAAACATGCATACATGTTAAACTTGCAAATCATGTCATAGTGAACTCGCATAAACATGCATAGCTTATTAAATATGCATAACATGGTAAGGTGAACTTGCATAGTCATGCATAACCCATTAAACTTGCATAACATGGTAAGGTGAACTTGCATAAACATGCATAACCCATAAAACATGTATAACATGGTAAGGTGAACTTGCACAAGCATGCATAATCCATTAAACATGTAGAACATGGCATAGTAAACTCGCATAAGCATGCATGACTTATGAAACATATAAAACATGGCATAGTAATCTCGCATAAGCATGCATAACTTATGAAACATATAAAACATGGCATAGTGAGTTCGCATAAGCATGCATAATCAACTATACTCACATAAATCTCAACTTTCACCACATATTAACTTTAGAGTTTGTAAAGTGAAGGTAAGAGGGCTTACAAATATAAACAAGTCACAAATCCACCAAATAAGATGAAGAAGCCCTTTAAAAACCCAAAACAAAGCTTCAAATAAGAAAACCCTTTTGCAAAATCCCAAAAACACAAACTTAGCAAATCAAACTTGCAACTTAATGAAGTATGCAAGTTATTAAGCATTCATACAACATAGAAAAGGTTGTATGATCATCATGTCTTCATAGGATTAAACTTTGAGGAAGGTGGAGGCTAGGGATTTTAGGTGGAGGCCATTTGAGGATTCAATTTGACATAGTTTAGTTGCTAGATTGATTAATGAGGCTTTAGGGTAGGATTAGGGGTATATTTATAGAAGATTAGAGTGTTTTTAGCCCTAGGATTAACCCTAGATTAGTTTAGGCCCGTCAGATCTCGGAACTCTCTAGAACCAAGCC
This sequence comes from Allium sativum, assembly GCA_030737875.1. Classification (NCBI taxonomy): domain Eukaryota; kingdom Viridiplantae; phylum Streptophyta; class Magnoliopsida; order Asparagales; family Amaryllidaceae; genus Allium; species Allium sativum. The sequence continues at coordinate 68,805,168 of CM060925.1, read as the reverse complement.
ACAAGACCCAACCCAAATCAGAAATGATGCACCAGGCTAAACTGCCCGGGCACCCCCTGTCGACAGGGCTGTCGACAGGGCTGTCGACACCCTGGGGGCCCTGTCGACATGCCTGTCGACATGGGGCCCCTGGCGGGAATTTTCCCGCCTGACCCCGATTAGCCCTAATCCTTGTTTTTAATTTGAAATTTAAATCTATTTTTAGCATAGAAATTTCTGAAAACTTCAATAGGCCTTAACCGGGTCATACTGACTCCGATTTTCGAAAACTCGGACTCTATTTCGCGTATTTTTCCGAGACGAACGCAATGGCATAGCCCGTTTCCCCTGATTCAGATTTTAGAATTAAATTCTGCCTCGATTTATGTTATAACAGTTTATTGAAAATACGGGTTGTTACAGGAGATCCCCCAAACCCTGAAATATTGGGTCATCAGTACTATGGACATCTCCCTCGAAAGCATCAAGTGGCGACTCTTTGGAAGACATCGACCTTTCTGGAGAAATGGCATCCTCAGGAGCAGTATACCCTTCGCGATGCTTTTCAGCCAAATTTGCCAATTCATCATCTTGAGTAGAAGATGGAGAGGGTGAAGTTTGGAGAGGCACTGTAGGAGCTCCTGAACCTTCCCCTGTCTCTAGGACTACATCTACTGGAGGAATATAAACATATGGAGCCGTCCCGTGACCGATGCTACGAGTAACGGATAGCAACCCATGAAAATGAAGATATTCGTCCTTAAGGACTTCATCAATAGTCATAAACTTCTGATCGCCATTTAGGAGCTGGTGCATCCGGTTAAAGAACACCTGGTCTGATATTTGTTTTGGGTTGTCGACTGCAAACAAAAAGAAAAACGAGCTAAGGCGATGACTTGAATGTATAGAGCCAAGATTTAGATAACCGGTGCTTTACTTGATTTCGTCCACCTCCTGGCACACTTAGGTTGTCGCTTCACATAAAACCATTCCAGTCTGGAATCTCCAGCTTTACTACTGAATGGCGTTGAAATTATCTTCCTCTTAGGAACAGACTCAAAATAGCAGAAAGAAGGAGTCTCTCGAGTCCGATGCTTGAAGTTGTAGAAGAAATCAACGTCATCGAAAGTGAGCTCTATGCCTAAGATCTCACGGTATGCTATATATAAGGTGTGTAAGTAAGCATAAGAATTGGGATGCAGCTGCATGGGGGCAATCCGCATTTGTCTTAGAAAATCAACGATGAAGGGAGAAAATGGAGGAATAGCACCGACCATGCACATCAACCGAGTAATTGCCATATATCCTTCTGGAGGGTTATGGGGACGGTCAGTTCTCGAAGGCACCAAGGTGTCCCCTTTCATTATCCCGTATTTTAAACAAATTCGGATAAGTCTGTCGTTGTCGATTGTTGATTCAATAGAATCTTGGGGTGATTCCAATATGACAGCTGATTAAAACTCATCAGGAGCCCGGTTGTCACCAATCCCTCCTTCCTCTTCAAAACCTAGAGAAACTTCATCCTCCGAAGACACATGGTCACTTTCGCGATTTCCAACCTCATAATCTGAACCCTCATTATTCCATTCTGGATCCGACGGAGAAGATATGTCCTCGAGAGTAATTTTGTTGGAGGTTTCCGAGGACTCTTTCTTCTTAGCTAGTCTAAAAGAGCGTCTGGGTCTCATGGTCATAAAACTATTGAAGAAGCAATAGCACAAATTAGAGTAAATTAGCCCGTATCCCCCCGTGCATATGTGCAAACTAAAGTGTAAACAGTGTATGCGGAAAGTGTAAAGTAAATGTCTAAAAGTGCGACGCAATATTTTGGCAAAGTATGAAGGATTGAAGTAGATCCCAATGTCCAGTTACGTTCGCAGGGCACTATCCTAACTGTCCATTAAGTTGAAGATTATGCCAAAAGTTGATTGGGCCAGTTAAACAAGTTTTTATGCATTAAGATGGACTGCCCTTCGGTTCGGTTCGGGTGCATTCATTTGGGTCGGATCGGGGGCGTAGCCTCATCTTGGGCTCGGATAAATTTTGAAACTCAGAAATCAAAATCGGACCGGCTCGGAGGTAAAGTTCCCTAACGGCTCGGATCGGATCACGTAATCATGCTTTTCCTCCTTTATCTTACAGTCCGATCTGATCCGGTTAGGTGAGCTCCCTTCCCGCCTTTCTTTGACTACTGCCCCGATCCGATCCGATCTTCTGAACTTCTTTCCTTTCTTTTTCCTTTTCTTTACTTGCCCCGACCTGATCCGACTTCCTAAACTTCTTTTCTTTTCCCCTTTTTTTTTCCTTCCATGTTCCACCGCCCGAACCGACTCCCTGCTATCTTCTTCTTCTTCCTCCTTTTCTTTTTGCCTCAAACCATAACTCCCTCTTCCAACGTCTCGAAGTAGCAGCGAGGCCACCAACGACGATAACAAAGGAAGAGGAGATTGCAACGTGGAAATCATGTTCAGATCGGTCGAATTGACCATCAGTTCAGTTAAAACTTGTTATCACTAAATCAATCAAGGATTGAAACCTACCAGAGTATGTAAATTAGAAATTCGCACGAGAATGGTGAAAAGTTATTATTTCTCTTTCTCGAGATTCTGGAGTTCCGAAGTAGAAAGAATAAAACAATAAAAGGAAATGAGAGAAGGAAGCAGACCCAGTTTATATAGAGGAGTAGAGTGACTATCCGTCTCCCCGTTCGGACCGGAACGACAGTCCAATAGTAGAGCTTGGCCCAATAGTCCAATGAAAAATAGAAAGAAGAAGGGGTCTGTTCGGATCGGAATCCAAACCGAACCGAATTCTTTAGCTCAGCAACAAATTAAATTGAAGTTTGAAGAAGAAGATGAAAACACAAGGAAAATCAAAAGAAAAATTACCTCGAAGAACGCTGTGCAATGATAATCAAAGCATGCTCCGTCTCCAACAGAAGCATCCTTTGAGGGGGCAAAATGTTAGCCCACTTTGTGAACTGGGCAACACAAAGTCGAGATGTGAAGCATTGAAGAACTTGGAAAGCACTATAGCGGTTCGGATCGGAGAGATGTAACGGTTCGGATCGGAGAGGTCTTACTGTTCGGATCGGTGAGTTATTATTATTGGAATCAGAGAGGCATAACTGTTCGGATCGGAGAGCAACTTATTGCCAGCTGGAACGGAGGGCTACCTGCTACAAAGACAGATCAGAACGGAGTAAAGGTGGATGAAGACTTAGCCTTGGGACAAAACCGGATCGGATACCCCGATCCGAACCCCTCCTGCACACTTTTCCGACCCGAAGCTATATTCCACGTCACTCTCCCCCATGATCGCCTGGTTATTCGGAGCGGTTATGACCAGTTCCTACCCACAACGTCTACTGCTCTGATGCGTTGTCAACATAGAAATCCATCCGAACCCGAGGCTGATGGGATGGATAACACGTGGCTCCGATCCGGATCGGGTTCTGAGCAAATTTTCACCTATAAATACCCTGTCTGGAGACAATGAAAGGGATCTTCTTTTTGGCACTTTGAGAGTTCAACCACTTTCATAACCCGAATTCCAACACTCCCGGATAATCCAAATCATCTTTTAACATTTGTTTTTAGACAATTGAGTGAATGTACGTGAGTTGTGAGAGAAATCGAGTGAATATCTCATTGTAACTGCAACAATATCATTGAGAATAGTGATTGACAAGTGGACGTAGGCTTTTCTTTGCCGAACCACTATAAATTCTGTGTCTCTATTTTACTTTTGATCTTATTTCATTCTATTTTTAGTCAAGTTGGGTGTTAGAACCACTTTTTGGTCTGACACATAACTTCATCTTCAATTTTCTTTGTCATATTTGATTCGCAATGTCAATGCCCATATGGAGTGGTTTTCAGATAATGAATGATCTGATCCCGGTCTCTCCATATTGACAACGGAATAATGGTCAAAACTTTGATAGCTACTGATTTAACTATCAAAGGAAAAACATTCATACAAACAACAATCTTATTTCCCAATGGAAATAATATCGATAAACCATAAATCAACACTGAGCTCCTTTTAAATTAGTTTATCAATGATTTATTCATTTTCCCAATTTCTTGTTTCCCATATTTTCCCAAATATTTCTCAAAACCCATTTTGCCTTACACGATCCTTGGAAAACGTTTCCATCTACTTTAAACTGTTTATTTTACTATATTTAGAAAATATCCCTGTTTAATATCGGAAATTAATTCCATATATTCACAACTCTTATTTTCTATATTTAGAAAATATACTTTATTAACACTAGGAAAAAAATTTCCATATCATTTCTTAATTTCTATATTTCCCACAACATTCCTTTTTCTATGCTTAGAAAACATTTCTGATTTATATTTGGACAACGTTTCCAAAATCCTTTTCATTGGATTAAACCAATGTTATATAGAACATCGTTATATAACTCAACCTATTAATCACTCTTTTACTAACCATAACACTAACCAATCCTGGTTGTCGAACCTTCACCATTCCTTAGTAAATAATGAAGTCAATCAAGTTGGGGTATAATTACCTCTCAGACCTTGACTGAAAACATCCTTAACTTTAAAACGGACAAAACCACTTACCTCGAATACTCAACATTATAAAAACCAATTATTCATTTATAAAACATGTACGTTTGTTTTAAAATCATTATTCACTTTAAACGTAAATATTCTTCTTCTATAGAAATATGGAATTGTAACCGAAATGGTATTCATTATTTAAATCAAGATTTAAATTAATGAACTTTGGGGTGCCCAAATTTGTACGGGCAGTCAAGTAGTCGGGATTTTCCAGATTCATTTGGAAGAGCTGAAAGTAGGAGGCTTCACCAGTTAGCTATAGACTAACATATTTTCCGCTGTGTACTATATTGTATCTGGAAACAGGTGGTTATAACTATTCTAGGAATAACTGTCATGCTCTGATGATGGTATGTATATAAAGTTACCGATTGGTATTTCAAAGTCTATGTTATCTAATATATTTTATTCGTTCCGATGTGAGTTTGTGATCTTCGTTTTCTTCTATTCTAATATTTCTTTCTTTCTATTTCTCATTCTCTAACTTCTTTCTAATAATGATTCGTATTTCTGTGCAATTTGGGTTGGACGTGTGGTGTTATTAGTCGAATCAAAAAGTACGGAAATTCGGGCCATTACAGCTGTAACGACCCGGTTTTTGTCAACTTTGGTTATCGCCATAAACTCAATGATGACTAACCAAACATCGAAAAATACCGGAAAGTTAATGGAAAGAAGTTAGAGGGTGAGGATAGATAAGGTAGAAACTTAGAATAGAAGAAGAAGATACAACATCAGAGTAACATGAATCTCACAGATGAACGAACATCATATAATAGATAACATATCCTTGAAATAAAATCAGTATATGTATACAATAACATTATCAGAGTACAACGCTTACAACACAGCGGAAATAACAATAGCTATGTAATCCTGAAGCCTCCTACTCCAAGCTCTTCAAGTATATCTGTAAATCCCGACTACTTGACTGCCCATACAAAATTGGGCACCCAAGAGTTTAGGGAAAACAAAACAAGATAAACTTCAAGTCAGTCATGGGACTGGTATGAGTAAAACAGTTTAAAACAGTTTGAGCCATTAAACGATATCTCATAAGACCACGCCGTATAACGGAACGGGATTTTCCCTTAGGAGAATCCTAAATAATCTTTATATCAAAACTCATTGATATTATAATAGTGTCTATCAACCACAATATAATAATCATCTAGCAGAAACACTTTCATCTCACGTTCTACATATATAGTATACAATCAAAACCACAAGCACATATTGGGTAATGGATTTCCATCCCGAATATATTTTTCATTCGCTTAGCCTCTTATGGTTTCTTGGAAAAACGTTTCCAAATATTCACAACTCCTTATTTTCTATATTTAGAAAATATATTATCATTGGAAAATATTTCCAAAATCCATTTATATCGATTTAACGATCGATGTATAAAATATTGATTATAACGGTAGCATTATAATACCTGCTTCCAAAATATATAAATTTAAAATACAACTTCGATTCTTTATTTAGAATAAATAAATTATACTTAATTAATTATACCTATGAATAAATCAGGAATTAACTTCAAAAGGGCTTAGTATTGAATTATGATTAATCGTTTAAATTCCCATTTGGAATTGTGATTGTTGATTGTATGTATGTTTTCCTTTGATAGTTAAATCATCGGCTATCAAAATTTTGGCCAATTTACGTTGTCAATACGGAGAGACCAGGATCAGATTATTATCTGAAAACCACTCTGTATAGGCATTAGCGTTGCGAATCAAATATGATGAAGATTATTGAAGACATAGTTAATGCAAGGGCTGTTCTAGCAATTCTAGGTAGAATTTGCCTAAGATGGATTTACAGAATAGTGCCTTCGGTTTGTCCAGACCCAGGATAACTTGAATGGACGAATGTCTGACAGAGTATATCTAATATATTTCATAAGTTGATCTCTTCAAATGTAGTTACGTTTGGTGGCGGAGAAATTCGTTTCTCTTAGCTTTATACCCGTGGTATTTTTAGGGAAATAAATTTGTGATTTGGCGGGTATGACGATGTGGCATTCAAAGTAAATGAAGGTGTGATCTGTCCAAAGATACGTTATGACCTCAAGCCTCATTAATTGGGAAATGACAAAAAACGGGTAGGCAACATGGCTATGTGGGTCGCCCCCATTAGGGTATATTGTCACCATCTAGAGAATATCCATATTTGTTACTTCTTTTCCCTTCTATATCTCCCAGGAACGGTTATGTTGCTAGCAACCGTAAGTGACAATATACTCGAAACACTCAAGAGAAATGAGTGGTCGGTCATGTGTGGGCCGGGTTGCAAGACGTTCTTGTTGAACCCAGTGTATTCGCCTCTAGAGATACACTATCGGCAGGTGGTCCCATACCTTGTCATAGTCAAAATCCAATTTCCAATAAGATCCCACGGTTTTGTTTGTATACTATATATGCGGGCATGAGATGCAAGCGTTCTGCTAGATTGTTATTTACTTGTGATTAGACATTATTATAATATCAGAAAAATATTGATTTCTAAAACTGTTTGGGGTAAGGTAAAAACCATCTGTGTTTATGTGTGGATCGGTCTTACGATTATCAATTCTTTTGAAAAGTTAAAACGATTGATTTGAGTTTACTCACACCAGTCCCATGACTGACCCAGAGTTTATTTTGTTTTGTTTTCCCTAAACTCTTGGGTGCCCAAATTTGTACGGGCAGTCAAGTAGTCGGGATTTTTCAGATACTTGGGGGAGCTTGGAGCATGAGGCTTCAACACTAGATATATATATATATATATATAGAGTTTATTTCCGCTGTGATGTTATGTGATAATGGTATGCATATACTGTTAAAAGTTTGTATTTCCAAAGTTATGTTATATATTATATTTATTCGTTCCGCTATGAGATTCATAGTTACTCCGATTCTGTTCAGTTGTGTTCTTCCTCTTCTTCTTCTATTCTAATTTTCTTTCTTCATATTCTTACCCTCTAACTTCTTTCTCTAAATGATCCGGTGTTTTCGATGTCTGATTAGTTGACATAGTGTTTATGTGTCGATTTTCGGGTCGAAAATCCCGCGGTCGTTACAATAACTATAATGACCCGGTATGGATTTTGTAGGAAGGTGTATTTACTGATGTAACTTGACAAGGGAGGAAAGAGCATTTCATTGCATAGAATATATGTGTACTTAAGGTAGGATTTAACAAAAAAAATATTTATTCATTAGATTTTTTCCTTTCATTCGTATTTATATTAAGTATAAATATAACGTTCTATTGCCGTTTTAAATAAACGAATTCGATATTAAATCCATTAAAATATTTAAAACCAAATTAAATTTTTAAATCAAATGGCGGAAAACAATCTGGGTCGTTACATTCTTCCCTCCTTAAAATAATTTCGTCCTCGAAATTGCTATGTAAGAAAAATGCTCTTAACCCCATTTATAAAATAATTAATTCAAAATATTATCAAAAATATTTTCTAAATTTTTATTTGAAAATTTTGCCAGCACCTCCTCTGTACTGTTCGATCCAAACGACTATAATTCGCCTCTCCAGGCCTCACATTGATCAAAAGAAATTAAAAGCCAAGTGGCTACCCAACTCAAGGGTATAAAATCAATCACCAAATCCAATTTCAATTCCCATTCAAATCAATCAAATACACCAATATCAATAATTTGATAAAATTATTTTCTTTCTAGATAAAATATAATTTGGGTAAAAGTGTTTCATTTACCCGCTTTACCAAAACAATGTTGTATCACTTTGCTTACATGTGGCTTGTACAAAAGAGGTACAGAGTTTGATCCCCTCCAGCATCATATTTTTGTTTTAGGGGAATGGCTAAAAAGTGGCTTAGTGTGAACGCAGTTCAAAAAGCGGTTTAGTGTGAAAAGGGTTAATTGGAAAGATAATTAAAAAGAAAAATAAATAAATATATAAGTGTGTGTGTATATATGACATGTGGGTGTCAACACACCTGCTGCTGCGCATCATGTTGCACACATGGCGCATTTTTGTTGGTCAATGACGATTTTTGATGGATTATGGCATATGTGGCATCCTCTGATTGGCCAGATGATGTGTCTTTTTGGTTTGAAGGGTTTAGATGAATCTTAGTCAGATCTAAGCGTTCTAATTAATCCTACACATCTATATAAGCACACACATAAACCTAAACCCTAATCTAAACTAAATTCATTCATAAGCCGCCATGCTGATGCATCCTAAACTAACATAGCCTCCACCGTAACTAATCAAATTCAAGATGAAAGATAAAGATCATAGCCTAAGAATTGTAAAAAGGAGAACGATTCTACAAACGCTCAATTCTCTTCTCTGTGAGTACAGTTGCTTTCACAAGATAATTAATTAAAATAATTATGATAAGTTTGTGAACTAGAGTGTATGAATATGTCTGTTATCATATGCTATTAGATCTGTTTTGTTGATATATGCCAGTTCTGTTATCATATGTAATTAGATCTATTTTGTGATGCAGTTCATATGTTTAGTTACATATGCTTTAATTAGATATATGTAAGTTATGTTCATTTAGATCTATGCAAGTTTATAATTAGATCTATGCAAGTTATGTTCATTTAGATCTATGCAAGTTCATAATTAGATTTATGCAAGTTATGTTCATTTATATCTATGCAAGTTTATAATTAGATCTATGCAAGTTTATAATTAGATCTATGCTAGTTATGTTCATTTAGATCTATGCAAGTTCATAATTAGATCTATGCAAGTTATGTTCATTTAGATCTATGCAAGTTTATAATTAGATCTATGCAAGTTATGTTCATTTAGATCTATGAAAGTATATAACTAGATCTATGCAAGTTATGGTCATTTAGACCTATGCAAGTTTATGATTTATGCTAGTTTATTTTCATATGTTAGTTAGATCCATTTTATATGTTGTCCGAGTTTGGATGCTTTTTCTTTTTTTATGAGTTTGGATAATTGCAAGCCTTACGTATTATGTGAATTATACGTATGAACGACGTGGGAACGTTGGGGAATAGTTTGGAAAATATTAAATATCGGATATTATGTAATTGGCATAAAATGGTTAGTAACCATGTAATTAACTTGAGGAATAAATTATTATAGTTTATATACATGGAAATTATGGACATAATTTAGATAATAATTATGAACATAACTTGAATTGACTACACTTGTGGATAATTGACATATAAACTTGGACATGAATGGTAAATATGTAAATTGATTAAAAGATGAACATGTCTAACCCGAGGTTAGATTGAGTTGCAGTGTAAGACTGCCCGGAATCACCCGGCACATCCAGCAACCGCAACAATAGGTCTAATGTGAGAGGTTAGCGCATCAAGCCCAACACCCGAGGTTAGACTGAGTTTGCGGTAGAAGTCTGCCTGGAACCGCCCGACACATCCAGCAACTGTAAACAACAGTTCTAATATGAGAGGTTGGTGCATTAATAAATCAATTAATGCCAATGAACAGACATGCTAAGTATGGTAAGGTAAAGTAACATATGAATAGGAGACACTTAACCAATACAACATGTTAGATAAACAAGTGGGTAGGGTTAGGTTAAATTGATAACACTTAACCGTTATAACATGTTGATTAGGAAACCCTAGTAACGGGGACCCATTTCAGCAGTAACCCATATAGATGTATCACGGTACCCTGAACTAGGCAGGGTGGGGCAAGATTACTGGGCTATTTATAAGCGGTCAAAATAGCGGCGGGTGGTGCGTCAGTGTAGGTTCCGATGGAGTACGGGCGTGCACGTGCTCCGGAGTGGAAAAATCAGGCACTGGGCATCAGTAGTTATACACTGTGCATCTTGAATTGTGTCGGGTTGCCATCATAGGGATTGATATACCCCATGGTGGAACCAGCACAGGTATCTACAAATAAGCAGGGCCGAATGACACAAGTAATTAATACATACGAGTTAGGGAGTTGATCGCATGAGGAGGGTAGTGGATACAACTAGTGGAGATAGGAGCAGGCGACACATATGACAGTAGCTAGGGGTACACGAAACTACAATTATTATTATCATTATGATTAGTAAGAGGGATCAACTTTCAGTATGGAACAAGTAATGGTTCGGTGTATTTGGCATTGGTGCAGTGTAGTAATTATCCTATAGTGATTAGAAGCGCAATCAACATTTATCTTATTCATCTTGCCTACCTTGTCATGCATGCTTATGTTACATTCATTTCTTACTTTCCAGTTTATGTTCTTATCCTGTTACTTTAATAATTATATTGTTAAAGTTACTGGACTCGCCAGACTTTATGTCTGACCTCGTTTGTTTCACCCCTTTTCTTTCCATCCCCCCCCCCCCAGGTTCTCAGGGTGGGCCTAGTGGGGCATGATTTGGATCTCTTTCCCTCTCTTTTGGAAGTGCTTGGATTGCTGAAAGTAAAGTTCAGCTTATCTTTTTTATGGCTATTTATGTTGGGGTTATGCTTTTTGTTTTATGTACTCAGAAAATAATTTGTCAAGATGGATATTATGTTAACTTGGTTTTATTGTTGGTTTTTGTGTTGTAATCAAACTATTTTTCCGCTGCAATGAAGTTGTTTTAAAATTTTAAAGTACCAATATACGTATCTGTCCTGTTATATTCTGTTCTGTACACTTATAATACTCCATGAAAGTTAATGCATTCCCTTTGTGAGTGACATTAATGGAAGTGGGGTGTTATAATTAAAAATTCTAAAAATTGTGCTATGATTTCGTAATTTGATTTGGTCTTGGTCTACGATTGTTGCGTGAATTTTTGGGGCTTATGATATCCTTGGCTTTGTATTCATGGACGTTGAAATCTTGAAACTTCCGGAGATTTTTATTGTTTTGAATTGGTCCTTGTTTAAACAAAACCGTATACATTTTTCTGGAATTTCGATTTTTCTTTCTCTTTGAAAATTTCAATTTGGCCTTTTTTAAATCCTTTTCTATTTTCATTTAACAGATACTGCCTCGCATTTTCAATACTTTTCCCTTTTAAAAAACACTAATATAAACAAATACTTTATTTTCCATACTATTCTTTGCACTTGATTTCTTTGCATTTGATATGCTCGTGATTTTCTGGTGTGTGAACTGGTACTTGAACTCTGTCCATCTTGCACCATTTTGCTATGCCGTTGAATATTTTTTGGTGTGCTTGCAATATTACAAGTTGTTGCTCGTAGTAGACTCGACCAATATGAGAGCTTGTTTTGGACCTTTTGTGTATACTTTTGCTTCACCATTGCTGACTTACATTGCACCTGTTTTGTGCATCAACGTTTTCACACTTGTTTATGCAAACTTGAACTCATTGTTGTTGTATACAAATTTGATTTGCTATGGCTCTAGTCTTGATCAATATTCATATCCCACTGAACATACATGTACATGTTTCTTCATACTGCCACGATGTACACGAATACACCTATGCTCCATGCTGTTGTTCCTCTTTGTGACTGTGTTGATCATATTGTTTCAACTGTGTACGTTTGTACCATTTCATGTATGAAGTGCTCACTACTTTGAATAGGCTAATTTGTATAATATGATGAAACATGCTCCTGTTTTGATCATCTTTGAACTTCCATGCCAATGCAGTTGCATCTTTGTATATGAGCTGATCTGCCTTAATTTTGATCCATGTATACTTGTTTGTGCTGCACCACTTGTCCATACTGCTATATATATATATGCTTGCTGCTCTTCTCCATTTATATGTATGTTGCACATTGCACTGAACACATTTCATTTGTACACGCCATGCAAGTCTCCTTGTTGTGTTGAACTTGCCACACCAAGTTTTTTTATGTATGTCCAGTGTTTTGTTGCTGTACCACATACTTTGTTACTACCTTGCACATGCTATTTCAATCCATTGATATGAATATGTTGAATGCTTTGTTGATTGAGTATTCTTGATTGTATTGATGTTAAACACTTCCATTTGTCTGCATGTTTCATTGATAAGAACTAGTACTATATTTGATCCTTGCTTGGTTAGTTCATGAGCTTTGGCATTTTGTCGACCTCTCAAATAGTTTTGTCCTCCACCATGCATGTCTTTGCTTGTTTTGCCATGTCCTAAAACTTTTGTTTTAATTTTTCTGGCTTTTTTATTTGCACTTTTGGCTCGGCCATTTGCATACTGATTTGCACTGAGTCGAGAAGGTCCATGTGGCTACTCCTTAGTTGCACACTGCAATATTTTGATTGGCGAGGCAGTGCACACGTGTATATCTATACACGTGTGTGTACATGCAGCCATCAGACTGATTTTCTGTCCCTGCATGCCAGACCAAGTCTAGAAAAATGAAGAGAAACACACCGTAATTCTGAGGCAAATAAAATTTAAAAATAAATTTTTATTTGTTTGTATTTAATTTTATTTTTGTTGCAGTCTACTATGTGTGTTTTCCTATTTGTGACAGGTATGAGGACAGGACTGACAGAAAGCTGTGAAGACAGAAGACTTAAGAAGAAAGAGAAAATATAAAAGAATATCTGTATATGAGTGAACTGTAGAGAAATGTAAACGACTGTTGAGTGAACTATAGTGAGTGATGAGTGAACTGTAGTTTATTTAAAAGTACAATCTCATGTGAATTGAATAAATAGTGGAGTTATAAATAGTTACGTTGTTTCAATATTTGAAATATAATGTTTAATTTAAATAAAATACTGTATGAATATATGAATGTCTGTACAGTCATATTCTATTTAAATATAAATATTATATTCCTGTCTATGATGTATATATAGAACAGTACAGTAACAAACACATTTAAAATAATATTTATTTGTTTGTTATCATCAAACAAAAATCATATAATTGTGTATGCAACTACATCATATACAACAATCTCCCCTTTTTGATGATGACAAACAAATAAAAGATTTTGATCACAATAAATTTGTTTGACAGTGAATATTGAACTCCCCCTATTTATTAACTCCCCCTATATATGTGGAAAATATGAATGATGAAATCCAATTGACCATTCTCCCTCTAGATATTTAATTTCCAATCTTAAAATATTTTTGTATTAAATACTCATCAATCAAAATCTTGACAATTCTATGCTTTTGTTATCATCAAAAGGATAATAGAAATCGAAACAATGATGAATTTAGACCATAAATATAAATTTAAAATAGGAGAGAGAATATATATCACAAATCCCATTTAGTCAAACAAAAATCATAATAATCTTTCAATTAGAAGCAAATTTCACTTTCAGAATGAATGGATTTACGATGGATTTTATAGAATGAGGAGAGTTCAATAAAAAATTAAATATTTGAATATGAATTTTGAAGATTTTAAATATGCTCAAAAATGTGTTAAGAACTTGCTAACCACGCATAGCCCAAAGTTCTTTTAGATCGGGTTAGTAGTAACTTAACTTTATCCTCTCTAATGAGTTCCATCCATGCACAACCCAAAGGTCTTTTAGGTGAGAATGGAAGCACATAGAGATTAAGGTAATTCCCCCATGCATAACCGCGAGGACTTTTAAATAGGAGTGAATACCAAGGATAAACTATTTATTTATTTTTTTTAATTGCAAGAATAATTTGAACTCCCCAAATTAAATAAAACCATGATAATGATAGAAATATGGTAGATATAGAAGATGGGCCTGAAATATGCTCTAATTCAAAGATATTATAAAATCTGTCCAATCATCATGAGATTTAAAACAACATCTCCTTTAGTTATGAATTATACCTTAGTCACAACTCATCACAAATTCATAAATCTATTAATAATTTTGATGAGTCACAAAATGGATCAAATTAATCAATAATTTCAATATTTGAATAAATAATCAAAAATAATTTTAAAATTGAAAATATCAATTTCAAGAGGAGTTTTTGAAAATATCAATGCAAGTTGAAAATCAGTTTCAATAATCAATCAGTATAATATGAAATTATCTAATATTTCTAATGCTGATAGCTCCTAGACAATTTTAAAACCACTTATATATTTAATTCAAATTGTCAATGGATTTTAAAGATATTTAATCACTGATTTTATAACTCATTGTCCAATCACAAAGTTATTCAAATGACTCAAATCAATTTCCTTATCAGAGCAGCACAAGATCATTTTCAAAGCAAGGATCACAAGTGAAATTTTCAGAATTTTTTTAAATAAGCACAAGAAATAATAAACGAACAAATCTGAAGATAATTATTTGAAATCACTTGAAAGAAAAAAAATCAAGTTTTTATAAACCAAGAAATTCAACAATTAATAACAAATGATTTCAAAATCAAACCAAGTAAAAAAAATGAAATTTTCATAATTAATCAATCATGGCTTTCAAGTAGTCCGCTGTATTGAGTTCAGTTTTTCAATAATTTCAAAAATAAATAAGAAGAAACTCAAAACAACAAAACTATGTGAAATTTCATTAGTCATTCGAGAACATCACAAATTTTAAAAAATTTGATTAACAGTGGTAAAAAAAATGCTCAAAATATTACTGCCGAGTCAATATAAATCAGCATAAAAAATAAAGGAAATAAAAAACAAAAAGGGAAATAAAATAAAAATGAAATAAAATAAAAAGGAAATAAAAATACGAGTTTAGAGATCATACCTGACTTACCATAATCGATGTGAACCAATGAATTTCCAACTCAGAAATTTATGGCTAAGGAACTTCAAACAATTCAATAAAATGGAACAATTTGAATTTTTATCTCTTAAAACACAGTTGTTCCCTAGCCTATCCTTGGTACCTAAATGTTTATAACATTGAGTGGTCTAACAACGACTGTTTTACCACTCTTATCTTCGTTTACATGTTTTGGTACCCAAACCCGTTTATATAACAATCCATTATTATCCACTAAAGTACCCTTTGGAACCCAAATTCGTTTAATTTTAACCGAATTCATTTTATTATCTTTTGGGATCCAAACACGTTTAACTGAATTGTTTTTAAATGAGTTTTCATTTTGTTTATGATTTGAAAACCTTTTGAAATTATTAGAATTCAAAATTCCAATTTGACCTTTTTCAAAGAAATTTGTAGGATTTTCAAAATCATTAAAATTTAGCTTTTCAAAAAGATCAATTTTTCCAAAGCGGTTTGAAGGATTTTTAAAATCATTAAAATCTCGCTTTTTAATTTGATCAAAATTTTCAAAACCGAGTCCTTTCTTTTTCTTAACAAAAAATTGGTTTTTCAAAAACATATTCAATGATTTTACACCTTTAGAAATCTTAACCAATATTGATTCAAGTCGTTGAATTTTAGATTTAAGATCACTATTTTCTTTTATTAAATTCGAACAACGATTTTATAGTGATCTTCCTCTTTCCAGAATCATTTTGTTTCAAAACCATATTTTCGTTTTCAAGCATTTTATTTTTTGCGTTGGACTCAAAAATCTCACTTTCAAATTGTTTACGCTTTTCAGTTTCTAGTTTTTTAAAATCCTTGAATATTTCAATTTCTTTTTCCAAATCGTTATTTATACTAGTAATTTCAGATTTGTTACTTTTAAAATCACGTTTTCTTTTTCAAGGGTTTTGAAATTTTCTTTTATTCCAAGAAATTCTTTTCAAAAAGTCGTGCATTTATCACATTTTTTATTTTTGTTTTTCTCGGTTTCAATTTCAAGTTCGTTCAAAATCGATTCGGTTTTCAATAAACTCCTTTTCTCTAAAATTTCATGTTTGGAATTTTTAACCTTCTTAAACCTATTTAACTCTTTTTGCAAAAAATCATTTTTTGTTTTTAGTTCATTCTCGTTTATTTTTATAAATACCATTCCCTTTTAAAGCTCTTGAATTTTTTCATTAAGATGAACTAAATCATTTTCCATATCTAAACATTTTTTGCAATTCAAGTTTTCAACCTTTTTAAAGTTTTCAAGATTTAATTCCAAATCATGATTTTTATTGCTCAACTCAACATTTTCATATTTCAAATTTTTATTTGTCAGTTTAAGACTCTCAACAGTTTTGGTTATTTTATCACAAAGAAAAATCAACTTTTCAAAAGGAAATTCACCGTGCTCGTCATCTGTTGAGTCCTCATCCGATCCATCTTCTGTAAATCCTGTCAAGCATAATTCTAAAACTGAGTTGGCAATCGGGGTTTTTGAGCTATTGTTGTCTTTTCTTCCATACAACGCATCGAGAGTTCTCCAGATTTCCTGTGCAGTTAAACAACGAGAGATATGGTTATATTGATCATCATTTATATAAGAGTATAGAAAGTGTGTTGCACGAGAATTCATTATAATATCATTCCTATCTACCATATCATATCCGTTTTTAACAATATCCTAACATCTAATAGATTTTAAATAAATTTCCATTTTTAATTTCCAATTTAAAAATTCTGTTCCATCGAATATAGTTGGGGTTATATGTAACACCCCGTAATTCTGCAACGCTAAGATTCACAAATCAAGGCAGAATTAAAAGTTAAAATCAAATCAAGGGAAACGGGCTGTGCCATTGCGTTCGTCTCGGAATTCTGCATGAAAACGAGTCCGAGTTTGCGTAAATCGGAGTCCGTATGAGGAAGATATGGCCTCCGGAAGTTTCAGCAAAGTTCAAATTTCAAAACAGACTCAGAAGCAGGCTTGGCGGGAAATTTCCCGCCTAGGACCCCAGGTTGACTGGGGAGTCGACTAGGTAGTCGACCCCCCCAGGTCGACTGGGGAGTCGACCTGGGTGTCGACCCCCCCCCCCCAGGTCGACTGGGGAGTCGACCTGGGTGTCGACCCCCCCCCCCCACCCAGCTTTTTCCAGCTTTTTGAACCTGGTTCGTTTCCCTGTATCTAGACGCCATTCTGACCAGATTCGTTGATTTCTACACTATATAAACAGCCCTAGTCTCCTTCTCTATTCACAATTCTTCTCTACCCTTATGCTGCAAAGATTCTTAGTGAACATGGCTTCTTAACCTCCACTTAAAATAAATAATAGAATAATATATATAAAAGAAATCAAGACGAGGAGATGCTTCTCAAAGACTTTCAAGAAGAGATTCGAATCAAGATTAAAGCTTCAAGATAAGGATCAAAGGCTAACGTCGCACGAATCATAGCAACACCATCTTTCTTTTCTAATCTAAATCTCAGTAAGTCAGTTACTTTTTAGATTTGAACGTCTTTCTCTGTTCGTGACATGAAATTAAAGGAATAAAAGAATATGCCAAATCTCTCTCTCTCTCTCTATTCGAATCAGTGCCTATACTCTTGAACCTAATTAAGAACTGTTATGATTCGAGGACAAATAAGACCGTGACTATGAAACTATGGACCTTAAAACCATATGCCTATGACTATGAACATTTGCCTATGACTGTGAACATTGCCTATGACTATGGACATTGCCTATGACTATGAACATTGCCTATGACTGTGACTGTGACTATGAGGATTATTTCCTTGACTAAGCCTATGCCTTTGATTAGGAAATATAAACTATTGCCTATGACATAACAAGGACATCTATGATTAAACACCTGTGATTCATGACTAGGAAAGTGTTGCTTAAGTTTTGTAACTATGAAATTGGGTATAAACCCGATCATCTATTCTGTCTATTCTTGGTTATCTTTGGTTTTAGACCTTGGTAATTTACCTATTAAGTTAGGTCTACCCATGTTCTTGAACCTACGTCTCTATTCTGTCTATTCTTGGTTTTCTTTGGTTTTAGACCTTGGGAATTTACCTATTAAGTTAGGTCTACCCATGTTCTTGAACCGGCGTCGTTATTCAACCCTCTTTATGCCAGTTAGTATGTCTATTTTTTGCATAGCATCTTTGGTTCATTCCCTATTTTCTACGAACCTAGCTTTATTTATAATCTAGACTGAATCACGATTATACGAATGGTGGGAATGCGGTTTGGGCAAAACATGAAATTTACTAAAAATGTAGTTTAACTTGGAAATTGGCATAAATTGGGAACATGTATTATGGAATGTTCATAGAAATGCAAATTGGATAAATTTGACATAAATTATAAGATGTGTAATTTGAATCTAGTATTGACATGTAAATCTAACATTTACATGAATAGTGAACTAGAGTAATAAGTCTAGTTTGACGTGAATTAGAATGTTGAATCGGAATTGGATTAGCTAATTTGGCACGGTAAGTATATTGGCATAAATGCGAAATTGGCCATAATTGGGAATAACTGTCAGGTTTAGCAAAATCATGGTTAGTGACACTTAAATTGGTATAGTTTACATACCAAAAAGCATAAATATGATACAGAGGGGAAAATGGGCCATAGAAATAAATGTAGACAGATTACATTAAAAGAGTAATTGGGAAATAAGTAAATTAGGAATAATTTACTTATAGAATTTGTCCTAAGACAAATTAAAGATTTATTAACGACATCTCTTTTAATGAAACACCAGAAAGTTCTAGGGTGACAGAGAGGATAGTGTCTAGGCTTGGGTTTGGATAATACAAGTTTCCTGCTCTCCCTGGCTATCCCTAACTGATCCGACGGACGGGATGGTTACTTTCAAAACCCTTTGAACGTAGAGAACACGAATATGCCTAACCCGAGGTTAGACTGAGTTGCGATGTAAACCTGCCCGGAACCAACCGGCACATCCAGTATTCGCAACAATATCTATCTAATGTGAGTGGTCACGGCTTTAATCTATTTAATTAAAGCTAGAACAAGAATGGTAGGGTTAAGTTAACTAAGACACTTAACCAATTCAACATGATAACAAGACTGGTAGGTGGGTTAGGTTCATACAGTTAAGCTAGAATGGGAGGGTTAAGTCCATAAGGAACACTTAACCAACTTAGCACAGTTAAGCTAGAACGGAGGGCTAAGTCCATAGGGACACTTAACCGAACTCATGGTAACAAGCCAAGATTTGTAGAGGTTAAGTAACTAAGAAAACACTTAGCCAAATTTACATGTTAACTAGACTAGAAGTTGGGGTTAAGTAAGATTTAATACACTTAGCCAATTTGATATGATAGCTGGGCTAGACCGTAGGGTTAAGAAAACCTGAACACTTAACCATCAGGTTGTGATAAAGGAATGAGGTTAAGTCTAAAACATGAAGGGATAATACTTAACCATTAATAACATGTTAGTTAAAATAGACGGGCAAGGTTAAGTTAAAAAGGAACACTTAACCAATACAGGATGAAGGAGTAGGGTTAAGTGATAAGAAATATTTAACCAATATAACTTGGTTTGTGGTAGGGTTAAGTCAACATGAATTACTGATAACACTTAACCAGTTTAACAGTATAAATGAAGGGGGTTAAGTTAGCTTGAAGTGACTAATGACACTTAACCAATCCAAATTGACGGGAAAGAGAACTAAGTAGTAAACCTTAGTTAAAAGGAGCTAAGTAGTAAACCTTAGTTAAGGAAACAACGATTCTGGGAACTAAGTGGTAAATCTTAGTTAGTAAAACTAAGTAGTAATTCTTAGTATAACACGGGAAGGAGCGAATGTCCGTCTGAGTAAAAAGGAGGCTCCAACGAATTGGGTTACGAAGCCCGAGGCCTCGAGGGGACGTGAGGGTACTCTTGGTATCCCTCTGTGAGGCTGCAGATGATCCTCCTGGGCCCGCAGAGGTTAAGGTCTGCGTAGAATAACCAGGGGGATGCCTTGGTTGCAATACATGGCAACCTAAAGACTAGGATGAACCGGCGTGATTCGGCGAGCAAACGGTAGCCCTGTGATAGCGACTCGTCGTCTACCATCCATCTTCAGTCAATCGAGATACGTGAAGCGGAAAGGCGGAGAACTCCAAAAGACCATATACTTGCTATCTGGTTATGGTTGCGGATGGCCATAGGATAGTAGGGCCCCGGGAGCCGACGTATAGTTCTCATTTTACAAGGTGTGCCTTTCATTAGTTGAGGGAGGGGTCAAGTGGGACCATAGCCACTGGAATAAAAACAGACCTTAGCATCAGCATCGGCAGATATCTGAAAGCTCCCGACCGAGTTCTGTATTCCTTGATTTGCCCTGTCACAGGACTCGGACCGCACATTACAGGACATGTGCATCTAGAAAAGCGATAACGATTCGCGATACATGCGTGGGGAAGTATAGGAGCATATACCACTCTAGGTAGTGTGTCCTAGACTTGGGGCATCGTTCGACAGGTAGCATAATCCCTAGTTGGACTAGGTGGCATAAACCCTGAACTCGAGAAGCGTTCAGCAGATAGCGTAAACTCTAGCTAAATCTAGAAAGCACTTGATAGAAAACCCCAGATTAGATCTAGGTAATAAATAATAAATGTATGCCTGAAGGCAATGGAAACTACAGGGGTTGGGGTCACGTTATCGTTACTAGTTGGAACACTAGTTAGGTGGTGCAAAGATATAGAAACCAGTATAATAAGGAAATAGCGAAGCGGCGAAAGTATTAGAGCTTATCCAGTTTATCTTATCTTAGCATATCTTGTGACTACCTTGTCTAAATCTTGTTGATCCTATCGTCATGGTATAATCTTGTATTCAGTTAATTCATGTCGTTTTGTTTTTCCATGTTCACATGCTAGAAGTTACTAAACTTACTCAGGCTTTATGTCTGACTCTGTTTTTCTTTCGTCTTCTTTCTTCCGTTTCCCCCCCAGGTAGTAAAGGAGGGAATAGTATAGCTCAGGTTAAGTTGGACTGTCACTCTTTCCCCAGCTTGAAGATTTGCCGAAGTTTTGCTTGGATTCTCTTTACAGATGCTGTGGCTGGCTCTTGCTAAAATTGGGGAATATAAATGTTGTTTTATGCTTCTTTATTTTGTAAGACAGATGATACTCTGATATTGTAAAGAAATCATTGTACAAATTATTTTATCAATAAAGCAAAGTTTTATTTTCCGCTGTTTAATTTCTGTCTGTCTTGTAATTTATCTGCATCTCTTACCCAAAATGCTCCACAGAACTTAGTGCATTCCTTTAGTGAGTGACACTAAGGGACGTGGGGTGTTACATTATACCAGAAAAATTCTCGCTAGATTGACAACTAGAAAACTCACCGTTAGGAAAATCCTTGACTCTAGAGTTATTCAAAATAAAAAAATACCCGCTCTGATACCACTTGTAGAATCTAAATTAACCCTAGAGGGGGTGAATAGGGTTTATCTCAGATTTTAAAAGATTAATTAAATAATAATAGCACAGATAATAATCAGAATAAATGTTGAAAATAAATAACACACAGATATACCCAGCTTCGGCAAAACCCTGCCTACTGCTGCATTCCCCAAGGCTTCTACTAGGAGTTAAATAATCTCTACGCTTACAGTCCCCTGTAAACTCGCGACACTTGCTTCCAACTATTCTTAACCCTACGCTCAAAACCTCGCACTGGTTTCTATCCTCGAAGCCAGATTTCCCCGAATTACAAATCCCGTAATTCATCTCCCTAGTTTACAGACAAACTAGAAAACTGCTAGATTTTTTACAGTCTCAAGAAACTGATTGTTGGCTTATAAACTGAAAATTAATTCAAAACAAAACAAAACCCCTTGATTTAAAACCCTAGATATTAAAATAAAGGTTATCCCCTTTATTTTAAAATTTAGCCGATCCTTGTTTTTATTTCCAAGTCGTTCTCTTTCTTCTTGAAAAATGGCGGCAGCTAGGGTTTTCAGAAATCTTCCCCAGATTCAATGCTTGATGAACTGGTTAATTTCTGAAGCTCGAGACTTTTTGGCTTCAATCTCTGGCGGCTTGAATCTTCAATTGCTATCTCCATTGCTTAGTGCTTTAACTCGATCCAAGTGATTTTCTAGTATGATTTTTCTCTTCGATTTTCTCTTTAATTTGTTTGAACTTGGATGATTAAAGCCAGGGATGATTGGGTATATTTATAGGATTAAAAATCCTAAAAATTGTGCTCTGATTTCGTAATTTGATTTGGTCTTGGTCTATGACTGTTGCGTGAATTTTTGGGCTTATGATATCCTTGGATTTGTATTCATGGACTTTGAAATCTTCAAACTTTCGGAGATTTTTATTGTTTTGAATTAGTCCTTGTTTAAACAAAATAGTATACATTTTTCTGGAACTTCAATTTTTCTTTCTCTTTGAAATTTCAATCTGGCCTTTTTTAAATCCTTTTCTATTTTCATTGAACAGATACTACCTCGCATTTTCAATACTTCTCCCTTTTAAATAAAACTTCAAGTTTTTTTTCTTTCAAGCACACCAAGGATCACTTGTGATTTCTTTGCATTTGATATGCTCGTGATTTTTTGGTGTGTGAACTGGTACTTGAACTCTGTCCGTCTTGCACCATTTTGCTGTGTCGTTGAACATTTTTTGGTGTGCTTGCAGTATTACAAGTTGTTGCTTGTAGTAGACTCGACCAATAAGAGAGCTTGTTTTGGACTTGTGTATACTTTGCTTCACCCTTGCTGTAACAACCCTAAAATCTGAGCCAATTTAAAAATTTTATTTTGGCAATTTCGGTGAATTTTGAATATTTAAAATGAATTATTTTTAAATAATAATGACGAGAAATTTAATTTGAATAGAATCCGAACGTATATATTTATATAGATCGTCATTAGAATATAAATATTTATTTTAAATTATAAAAGGAAATGGAAATGGCGTGGTAGTTCGATAATTCGATTTCAAAGTTCAAATGAATGTACAGGATTCAAAATAAACCGGAATTTAACGAAACCAAAAATATTAGAATCTAATTGAGTATATCTTTCCAACGAACCCGAAAAATTAGGATTTTATAGCGAGAATCAAAAGATATGCCCAGTTGAAAATTCAGAATAGTCGCTATGGAATTCTGGCCCTTAAAAATGGAAATTTTGCAAATGACCTCGAATTTCGACGAAACCACTTTTGTTGGATCCGTGATGTCAAATTATTTCTAGATTCCAAATTTCATAATTTTTCGAATCAATATGTGAGCATGGCAAAGGAAAACGCGTTTGACCAGTTTCAGTTGATTTTAATCGACCGGAAAATAGTCATTTTCCCAACAGTCTCAGAATTTGACAAAATTGGTTTCGTTAGGACCGTATCCTCGATACGAAGCTAGAAAATATTTTTCGGGGATTTTTAGGGTCCGTATGTGGCCCCGGTAAATTGAAATGCGTGTTCAAATTCAATATATAGAGCTATATGTTGATTTTGATGGAAATTGATCATAACGGTCGAATTGGCCTACGATACATATCCCATTGTATTCGGAATGGGGGTATTACATTAGGAACAACAGTCGGTGGGTTCGATTTTGAGTTCGAATGTAAAGGTTACTTTTTAGAATTCAAAAAGAAATTAAATAAAAAAAATTACTATATAGGGTCAACGCCCATTTTCTCTCTCCTTTCCCTCTTTCTTTGTCCTTCAATTCACATTCGAGAATTAAAAAAAAAGGAAGAAGAGGGAGGAGCTGTCGCTCCTCCGATCGAGCCGCCACCGCGCCCTAGGGCGACGCCGCCACCCTCTCCTCTACTTCCCACTTCTGCTCTCCCTCCTCCGCCGCAAATCTCCATCGCACCCCCCTCTTCCCATCGCAACTCCTCCTCCGTCCCCTCCTCCAGCGCAGGGGAGCAGCACCCTTCCCCAAACCCCGAGACCCAAAAACCACACCCCCTTAATCTCAAAACCGCCACCGCCCCACTGTTGAAGACCACCGCCGACTCCCCCTTCTGCTCCTCCTTCCTCTGCTTCTACAACACCTCGAGCCCTCCACCTCAATTCGACAGCCCATGAATTCGATTTCGGTGAGTTTTATATAATTTATTTGTTTTTCAGTTTTATTATGTAATGGCGAGTTAGAAATCTGAAATTTTTAAAGATGAAAAGGTATAATTTTCAAAACATAGAAAAGTTTGATTTTCATTTTATAAAGATTCGATTTTTAATAGTATAAAATTTTTATTTTTATTTTATAAGTAGCGGTATAAAAATATAATTTTTATAATATATAAAGTTTAAAAATATAATATAGAAAGTTTAAAAATATTATTTTTAAAATATAGAAAGGTTAAAAATATAATTTTTATACTAGTGGCATATTAAAAATATGATTTTTATTCATGTAGAGTTATAAAAATATTATCTTTATTAGAAGAAGAGCGATATAGAAATATAATTTTTATAACGAAGTAAAGATAAAAATTCAGTTGTTATAACAAAGTGAAAATAAAAATATTATCTTTATATATGTAGCGAAATAAAATCTGATTTTATTATATATATAGTGAAGTAAAAATGAGATTTTTATAGCGATGAATTAAAAATTCGATCTTTACATATGAAGTAGAAATATAATTTTTATATAGAAATATGATTTTTTTTATTTATTGAAATGAAGTAATAAAATATAATTTTTATTATGAACAGCGTAGTAAAGACTGCATTGGAATTTCAAACAGATCCAGACGGTTCAGCAGTTCAGAAGCAAAGCACGGCGGAGTGGAATCCCCTGTGAGAACTTCTCACCTTTTAATTTTCTTTTCTAGTTTATAATATATACTAGGATGCAGACGGTGTTTAGCAGCACCCGACACCCGTCGTTCACAGACCATGGACGGCTTGTATGCTTGTTTGTTTGATTTTGATGTGTAGTTGATTGTGTGATGTGATATGAAATAAAATATGTATATAGTTAAAAATCTTTTATAGTTGAAAATAGAATTTTCAACGTGTATATAAAATAAAATATTTATAAACAAATCGGACGATTTGTTTATATACACACATTTGACTGATATGGATTGGGACGATAAATTTTACACATCGCCCAACTGAACAAATAAAATCTGTGTTTGATTGTTTGAAACCCCACACGGGTATTGGGATGATATTTGGCGTACACTAATCCCAATTATTTAGTTGTATGTCGATCGATTGGTCGACAGACTGTATGAGCGTTAATTATTTATATTTGATGCTTATGCAGTTGCATGGTGCACTTTGGATGATGGTTGATTATTTATCGTTGCTATTATATACATGTGTTGAATGGAATCCATATAATTAACATTATATGGTAATTGATTGGGCCTCATTCCAATTGGAAAAATAAAGAATATTATAAAATATAGATTCATGTGTTGACAGTACTCATCCGTTGAGATTAGTCATGTGTTGAACGAAATATTTTAACAATAAAATTTACACCTTTATCATATACAAAATTAGAAACTAACTGGAAAATAGATAAGATGAGTGGTCTCTTGGATATTGATCTGATGTTGGTTTCGGCCTTCGGGGTTAATATTTAGGGAATCGTTCTCTTACTAATATACGGTTGAGGTCAGATTTGAAATCAAAAGATAGATACCATAATTTTTATAAAATATATTAAATAACAAAAATAGTCGTGTGTTGACAGTACTCATTTGTTGAAATTAGTCATGTATTGAAAGAAATATAGATTCATTTATTGAATGAATAACGAAGTTATTGAAAAATATAAAGCCGTGTTGATTAGAGATGCGCTATTTTGACGCGATCGATATTTATATCGATTATATTCGTTTTTATAATGAATATTGAAAAGAGATAAAAATCAAATATTTATAACATAAATTCGAATTGAATTGAATAGAAAACGAATTCGAATTGAATTGAATAGAAACCGAATTCGAATTGAATTGAATAGAAAACGAATTTGAATTGAATTGAATAGAAAACGAATTCGAATTGGAAACGAATTGAAATAGAATAAAAAACAATTTGAAATGAATTCAAATTGAATTGAAATTTGAATTGAATTTAAAACGAATTTATAAGGAAAAATTCAATTTTGATTTGAATTTGAAATGGAAGTTAAAATTGGTTTTGAAACAAATTTGAAATGATTTATAAAATTCGTTTTGAAAGGAAATCGTCGAAATATATATTATATATATAATGGCCTGAATAGAACGCGCCGCGCCGCGGCAGTTCTTGAATTTCGACCATTGACTTCGGACGGACATTACGGGAGATCCGACCGTCGGATTCTCCTAAAACCGGAACCGTTGGGTTCGTATCGAAAAGTGCTTTCCAATGAATATTAGAAATTTGAAATCTAAGGGTTGGATTTGGAGATACGTCCAAATCAAATTTGGAAAAGGTCGCTGTAAGTGTAGTTCGATGGCCATTGATGGAAATTGACTGTACGGGCCTTGATAAAATTATTAAAAATATCTATAATTTGTGTAAAATCATAATAAATGATTTGAAAAGAACTGGGATGAAAAACTCCCCATTTGTGAAGATAAAATATTTTTTTTTATCGAAATGAACTAGTTTATAACTAGAAAAATAATCCAATATTTTTAAATAAAATAAATTGGACTTGTGAATGGTTTTAATATAAACAGGATTTCCAATATATAAAAATTGGAATGGATTTGAATCGAAATTATTTTTGGAATATTTCGATGTTGGATTTCGTGATTAAACAGATATGGTTGGGGACATTTGAAAGATATATTTATATCGTTATTTCCAATACGATATTTGTTGGTTTCAGAATTTGATATTGAATATAAGCCGATAGATTTTCTATTCAGAGCCTTGTATTTAATATCAAATGGGATTTTGGGTTCGTCGTGAATGGTGTCTTGAATAACACTGTTCTTGGATTCAGTGGAGAAAAGATTAAATCTTTCTATTTAGATTTAATGAAGTGTACCAATTAAATAATATTTAATTGGAATTGAATTTGAATGTGATTTTGGGTTTATCGTGAACCGTGTTTTAAATGACATTAGTTCTTTAACCCAGTAAAAGGAGTTTTAATGAATCTGTAATTAGATTGAAATGTGAATTGATAATTTAAATTATCAAATTTGGAAAGTGAGCGAGAATGGAGTATCACCAGTTTTGCTCCAAAGCGATAGTTAAATCTTTAATTAGATTTGAACGTGAAATGGTAACTAATATTTACCGATAACACTGTAGTGTTAGATATGGAGTATTACTAGTTTTGCTTCATGGGATGAATAGGTTGGGATTGGGAAATAAAATAATTAATTACTTCGGTGTGGTTCGCTAATCCCGACTAGTTTGGAAGACCATAATTTGGTTTGAAATGACATCCAAAGGAAGATTAAAGAATAAATTTAAAGAATTTATCTTTGATAAAATTAGTGGGAACCTTTCCCTAAGAATGTGAAATTTAGAAACTAACTGTAGGTTAGCTAAGAAAGATGGTTTCCTGCGTATTGATCTGATGTTGGTTTCGGCCTTCGGGGTTAGTATTTGGGGAATTGTTCTCTTGCTAATTTACGGTTAGTGACTGATGGATTGGAATGAGGCGTATGTTGTGTTTGTGTAACATTTGTTTATTATATACGCTAGTTATTCGGAAAGGCCGGGTTTATACCCATTCTGAATAACCGATTCGACGATATGTCGAAGATGAAGACGGTGGTTGAAGACCGGAAGTCTTCACATCGTTTGGGTGATTACTGATGATCTTGATTGGGTTGTACACGCAAGATGAGGGAATCAATTGGTGATCGTCCAGATGTACTTGGAGATCGATGGATATGCGAGGAAAGTGCCTCCGGTTTCGTTTAGACCCAGAACGAACTTGTAAATGGACTGTGTGTCTGACATTGGATTTTATTCTGTGTTGATTGATCTCTATTAAATATACATCTGTTTGGCAGCGGAGAATTTATTCTTTTTCTTAACGCCCTTCTCTGAGACATACGAGCTCAGAGGTTGTATATCGATGGACATCAGTCGCATGGAGTGAATTGCCTGTGTGGCATGCCTAAGTGGCAAATGATCAAGACTTTTGTTGAAAAGCAAAGTCTTGTGGTTGATGATCAAAGCACGGCCTACGTAGCATAGCTTTGTGTATAGCGTGAATTCGCGAGCCTCACACCTCGGTATGAGTCAAAAACGGGATAGTGACTGCAGGGAGAGCACGACGTTTCTTTTTAGTGCTTAAACTGGCTGACATTTATATACTTTTCACCTATGTGGTTGTTAGATGCGAGGCGCCTCGATTTTAGGTCTGTAAGGACCGAAAAACGTGTGTTCAGGAATACTAATCCACTAACGTAAGTGTGGACCGGCCCTGAAGATCCAAGGGTTGCCCAGAGTGTGTAGTCTTGAGACATTTGCTAGAGTGTCTCGAAGCGGAGAGGAGCTTGCCCCTTGCCTCGACTCATGACGGAAATCTAATTTCCAATACGAGATATTTCGGTTTTATTTGTAGAGCCTAGTATGGCGACATAGTGGTATGGGGCACTTATGCCGTCTATGATTGATATTTATGATTGAAATTGTTTTGAAACTATACACTTATAGTAATATCAAAATGATTTGTTTTAAACGTACCAAGCATGTTTAGCTATTATAAGGGAAAACCCTATCCTCCGGCTTGCGTTGCATTGTGTGATGGGACCTGGGTCTTATAATAGCTTCATTTTCCTAAAAAGCATTGCGCTGTTTTATCATATGCACTGGTATTCTTGGAAGGAAACCCGTTCTGTTTTATACGGCGTGGTCCCTTGAATTACGCTCTTTTAAAGTAAAGTTTTAAAATAACTGTTTTAGTTCTCACACCAGTCACATGACTGACCTGGAGTTTATTGTTTTAACCTAAACTCTGGGTGCCCTTATTTTTGACACGAGCAGCTAGTAGTTTTGGTTTTGCAGATTTATATTCACAGGATCCTGATTTACAGCTGGAACGATGCTCGGAAAACTCTGTATCCGTGTGTTACTTTCAGTTGTGTTTTATATTGTTTTTCCGCCACTATGTAATTTATTGTAGTCTCTGATATTTATCGAATGTATTTTATTCATTCATACTCTGTATATTCTTGTATTCTGGTGGAATTGTTGTAATAAACAATGAAATGTTCTTCTGTCTGCGTTCTTTTGTGTGTTGTTCTCAAAGTATCCGCTCTTTCCTTCACGGGGAAGTAACGGGTCCTTACACTTGCTGACTTACATTGCACCAGTTTTGTGCATGAATGTTTTCACACTTGTTTATGCAAACTTGAACTCATTGTTGTTGTATACGGATTTGATTTGTTGTGGCTCTAGTCTTGATCAATATTCATATCCCACTGAACATACATGTACATGTTTCTTCGTACTGCCATGATGTACACGAATACACCTATGCTCCATGCATTTGTTCCTCTTTGTGACTGTGTTGATCATATTGTTTCACTTGTGTACATTTGTGCCATTTCATGTATGCAGTGATCATTACTTTGAATAGGCTGCTTTGTATAATATGATGAAACATGCTCCTGTTTTGATCATCTTTAAACTTCCATGCCAATGCAGTTGTATCTTTGTATATGAGCTGATCTGCATTAATTTTGATCCATGTATACTTGTTTGTGATGCACCACTTGTCCATACTGCTATATATATATATATATATATATATATATTTATATATATGCTTGTTGCTCTTCTCCATTTATATGTATGTTGCACATTGCACTGAACACATTTCATTTGTACACGCCATGTAAGTCTCCTTGTTATGTTGAACTTGCCACACCAAGTTTTTTTGTCTATGTCCATTATTTTGTTGCTGTACCATATACTTTGTTACTAGCTTGCACATGCTGTTTCAACCCATTGATATGAATATGTTGAGTGCATTGTTGGTTGAGTATTCTTGATTGTATTGATGTTAAACACTTCCATTTGTCTGCATGTTTCATTGATAAGAACTGGTACTATATTTGATCCTTGCTTGGTTAGTTCATGAGCTTTGACATTTTGTCGACCTCGTCAAATAGTTTTGTCCTCCACCATGCATGTCTTTGCTTGTTTTGCCATGTCCTGAAACTTTAGTTTTAATTTTTCTGGCTTTTTTTTAATTTGCACTTTTGGCTCGACCATTTGCACACTGATTTGCACTGAGTCGAGAAGGTCCACGTGGCTACTCCTTAGTTGCACACTACTATATTTTGATTGGCGAGGCAGTGCACACGTGTATATCTATACAGTGTGTGTATATGCAGCCATCGGACTGATTTTCTGTCCTTGCGTACTAGACCAAGTCTAGAAAAATGATGA
This sequence comes from Allium sativum, assembly GCA_030737875.1. Classification (NCBI taxonomy): domain Eukaryota; kingdom Viridiplantae; phylum Streptophyta; class Magnoliopsida; order Asparagales; family Amaryllidaceae; genus Allium; species Allium sativum. The sequence goes on along the minus strand of CM060925.1, from coordinate 68,774,560 downwards.
GAAACACGCTGTAATTCTGAGGCAAATAAAATTTAAAAATAATTTTTTATTTGTTTGTATTTAATTTTATTTTTGTTGCAGTCTACTATGAGTATTTTTCTATTTGTGATTGGTATGAAGACAGGACTGACTGAAAGCTGTGAAGACAGAAGACCGAAGATGACATAGAAAAATATATAAGAATATCTGTATATGAGTGAACTGTAGAGAAATGTAAATGACTATTGAGTGAACTATAGTGAGTGATGAGTGAACTGTAGTTAGGAGCTGTGAGAGAATTGTACTGATTATATGTAATAAACAAATTTGATTGAAATAAAATATTATTTTATTGTTGTCAAACAAACTTGTCTATCGTATTAAGTTTATTTACAAGTACAATCTCATGTTAATTGAATAAATAGTGGAGTTATAAATAGTTGTGTTGTTTGAATGTTTGAAATATAATATTTAATTTAAATAAAATACTGTATGAATATACGAATGTCTGTACAGTCGTATTATATTTAAATATAAATATTATATTCTTGTCTGTGATGTATATATTGAACAGTACAGTAACAAACACATTTAAAATAATATGTATTTGGTTGTTATCATCAAACAAAAATCATATAATTATGTATACAACTACGTCATATACAACACAACCCAAGGTAATAAGAGGAAATATAAAACCTTGAGTCAGATAATAGTCCTAGTGAGCGATAAAACAGCTAACATACTTCATCAATAAAGTATATGAGAATGGGTAGATTTACCAACCACTACCCAACACCAGAGAAGAACTCACACCCATATTCTCCACATCCGACAGTGATAGCCTTTACAATCCATAACATCTAAGGTAACAACAATTGATCCATGGCAATCAGAACAACCATCAATAGCATTCATAGCATCCATATTACCTAAGTCTCATGTAGACCATCCTAATCGAGTTTAACATCCCTCAAGCACTATCCCTAGAGGCCTAAACCAATATCAGTCAACCACTCAAGGAGCATCTTCCTCGACGTTGGATAATCTTCATGAGATGGTACAAACAGAACAACCAATCACCCATGACTGACTCTGGCTATCACCACCAATCCTGCCTTGAAACCATCGTTAATCGTATGACGACCAACCTTGCCATATGTCAAGGGCTAATGGTAACCCCGGTTCTAGCATAAACTCCATACGCCTTTCAACGATATGTATGTATGTCCAACCTTGACAACAGGCGTTTCAACGATACCCAAGGTACTCGACCAGCAACCTTTCGGTCTTTTAGGTGGCCCTATTGTACCTCTACTTCGAGCCTGCTAGAACTTACGAAAATGATAATCTCTCGGCCTTCACATCTCTAGCCATCTAACCCGATGACTCTTCATAGCTCAAGCAATGTTCTCGAGCAACCATTATCCACCAAATCACGACCTTTGAGTTGTCTACACATTCATTGCTTCCCACCGATCAACGAACACATCACTTTGAACTTCCCCTTCTGGACTCTCGTTGAAGTCATTATCATCATCGAACCAAACAACATCAATATAAGGTTCAATATAGTCCATAACATTCATCATCATTTGTTAAAGAAATAAACCACAACACTTAGGCCATCAACCACAGCGTTTAAAAGCGCTACCAAAAACCCTTCAGCTCGGCCGTCCCACAACCTTGGACCGACTGACCCATCTTGGACCAACCGCATCTCCTCTAATCCAGGTTGGAGCGACCGACCCTCATCTTATGTAGAGAACGACCGACCCTCTCTTATTGGCTTGACTGTCCTACTCCTGGCCTAACTATTCTAGAACACATCTTGGTTAGAGTGACCGACCTAATTAGGCTCAACCGACCCAGCCATTAAATCGTCCCCAGGCTCGCTCGACCGAATCCTTACTTCCTTTAGCTTGCTTGACCGATCCCTTTCCTCCAGGCTCGCTCGATCCTGCTTCCTGTCGTGTTTCCCAAGAAGTCCATACTACGGTGCACGACGACCCCATATGTGCGACCAAAACTTGCATCCTCTAATGCAACTCCAATTTCGACCAAAACTTCGCCAAAATGATATGTTCGATGAAACCAACTCATCCAATTCATCCAATATGACCACAAGCATGATATGAAGTCAACAATAACACCAATATGGTATTTCCATCAATAATTATGTAAAATTCACCAAAATCACCATAAATGTACGTATGAACAGAACTAAAGATCTAACTTGCATATTCACATGAAATGTCATAGAAATTACCTATCTAAACTTGCTAAATCAGATCATAGGGTGATTTATGAAAATGGACTTACTAATTCATAGATCTATGGAAAAACACTTGAAATTGATGAAAAATATGAACAAATACTCATATACTTCATTAAATCCATGTGAGAGATGCATATCACTCACCGATTCTCCAAAATAAGCTAAAATCAATGAAATAAGATTCCGGGCAGCAAGCACTTCACACTAATCCCCTTGATCTGATTAACTCTTGCTCCAATTTATGTAGGTCTAGCCTCCAATGGTGTAGATCTATGATTTCCCTTCTTAGATTTTGATTTTTAATGGTGGAAAGATGTTAGAGGAAGCAGGAGCACAAGGCCACCAAATGAGAGAATGAGGAAGTAAAACTATTCCCCATACCTCTCACCCTCTATTTATACCCTTCCAATAGCCCAACAATGGGCCTTCCCAAATCAGCCTATTGTGACTCTCCAAATCTGAATTGCCAACTGAAAAACCTTAAAACAACGATTCCTTCCAAACCGTTGAGCCAAATCTTTAATGTAACCGCTCTACAAAAAAGCAATCATCGATTCCTTTCAAATGGCATAGGTCTCGCTCTTTGATTCGACCTGAGTCAAAAGTTATTCCTTGTACAAGACTGACAGAGGCAAAATGGTCACAAACAAAATCAGTAAAAATTATGGACATGTCTCACATTCTCATAAGCAACATATCAAAACATGAGAATCATCCAACCCTCAAGGAATTAAATAAAAATATTTTACGATCTTCCGATACGCAAAATGCAGGCTGTTACTTACGAGATTTGTACTTGTCTATTGAACCATCAGGTTTCAATTTCTTTTTTAAATATCCATTTATTACCTAAGGTCTTACATCCTTAAGGTAAATCAACCAATTCCCATGTATGATTGGACATAATGGATTCAATCTTATGTTAATCGCTACTTTTCAATAAGGGGCGTCGCTGGAAGACATAGCTTGTTTGTATGTCAATGGATCATCTTCTAACAAAGGTTCTTGACCTTTTACTTTTTCTTGGTTATTCCACTTGCCTCTCAGCACTACGTTGCTGAGTGTTATTTTTTTCAACATCATCAAGAGAATTAGGAACTTCATCTTCCCTTGGTCTCTTAGGTGTATGATTTTCAATACCCTATTTCAAGGGTAATATATGTTCGAAAAATATAATATTTCTCGACTCAATGATGGCATTTTCATGAATATCATCAATTTTAGATTTGTGTACCAAAAATCGATATGTGGCACTGTTTTGTGCATATCTAATGAATACACAATCAATTGTTTTAGGTTTAATTTTGACCTTATTTGGTTTTGGTACCTCTACCTTGGCAAGACACACCCACACTTTTAGATATTTATAGGATGGTGGTCTGTTTTTTTCCAAAGTTCATGAAGAGATTTAGAAGTTTTCTTTCAAGGTTTTTATTTAAAATATGATTTCCCGAAAGAATAGCTTCTTCCCAAAAGTTATCTGGCAAGCCATAATAAAGCATTCATCATTTCTTTAAGAGTTCCATTCGGCTATACCATTGGATTGAGGTGAATATGGTGCTATAATTTGGTGTAAAATACCATGTTCAGCGCAAAATTCTTCAAAAGGGAATACATATTCTCCTCCTCTATCACTTCTTAAAGCTTTGATTTTCTTGTTGAGTTGATTCTCAACTTTCGCTTTGTATTGTTTAAACACATACATCTGTATGTATTATATCTAGCGGTTCTGTTTCTCGTTCAACACGATGAAACGAGGTTCTTGTCAATTTTGCTTCTACACAAATTTGACATTTATAATTGGTGCCTAAGTTACACTTAGGTATAAATTCTAGATTAACCACTTTCTGCAATGTATCAAATTTTACATGCCCTAATCTAGAATGCCACAAGTTCGAAGAGTCAACAATATAAACAGAAAATTCACTTTTATTCATATCAGTGTGTGGTATAATAGTGGTTACATTTTCTTTAAATGAACCATCACATACATATCCTCTTCCTACATGCACTCCATTCTCAGCCTCAAGAATTAATTTGAATCCATGTTTGCTAAGCAATGATCCTGAAATCAGGTTCTTACGAATTTCTGGAACATAGAGAACATCATTTAAACTTAGTTCCTTTCCAGAAGTTAGTTTCAACACAACTTTTCCTTTGCCTTCGATATTTGATGTAGATGAATTGCCCATGAAAAGTAGTATATCATCGGTTGTAGTTTCATAAATTGTAAAATCCACTTATTGACACATATGTGTTGAGTTTCTCCTATGTCTACAAATCTTTCATTAGACAAGGTTGCATTCTGATATTACTGCAAATAAATCCACATCAGCAATGCCTTTTTTTTTGAAATTTCAGCCAAATTTGCTTTTAATCTTTTAAGAACATTTTTAGTCAGAAATTTGGCGAGTCCCAATGTTGTTCGATAAAACAACATTTTCTATTGACAACGCTTAAAATTAATGCCATTGAATTTCTTTGGCCTTTCTCCATGAGGCAGAGCCATTGTTGGAAGCAGTGGCGAAAGCAAATCATTGGTCACCATCCGTGTCGGTGCAAAATTATTGCTATTATGCAACATCCTTGTTGTCATCTGCAACAATCAATATTGTTTCAAGATTGTTGGAAGAGTTGTCAATACATGATTTTATTACAGTGTTGGATCTTTTGTCAATACATGATTGTATTACAATGTTAGATCTTTTGTCAATACACGATTGTATTACAGTGTTTGATCTTTTGTCAATACATGGTTGTATTACAATGTTAGATCTTTTGTCAATACATGATTGTATTACAATATTAGATCTTTTGTCAATATACGATGTATTACAAATAGACAGTAGTAACAATCAATGTTACTCAATAATGCCACAATTGTCAAGTCAAACTGTGATTACAATAACGACATTAAGCGAGACTGATTTATGCACTAGATTGGAGCGGTACAGAATCGTCACCCATAGACTAGAAGATGAATATTTCAGTAATGTCCATGTCCAGAAATGATTCTGTTTCCTTGAAACAATATTGTCTTCGTATGCACCGATTGATGTAATAGCAAATTATTTCTCAGGATAAAACGGACCAACCCCGTAGTGTGGTGCCAACAAACGGAGCTCTGATGAACAGAAGTAGAGTATAGAAACTAGAACAGAGGTGTACTCTGAAGAAGAGGTAGCAAATTGAGAAGAATAACTAATGTGTATTCTGTCTCGTTATGGGCCATGTATTTATAGGCTCGAGGAGATGCATATCTGAACACTAATGACCTTTGGAAAGGTTGCAACCCTTTAACCAAGTGGTGCATGAACGTGCATACGCATTTAAAATGAAATGGTTGTACCCATTCATTTGAATGGACATGCTAGATCGAAAATGATCAAAATAACTCGTTTCAACGCAACATCCCGAAGCTGCAATCAGCAACCTATTTAACCAAGAGACCCAAGAGTCCCAAGGCACAAAGCCCAAATTTTGCTACTAAAATAATAGTGTGTCATAGACCCCAAGAGTCCCAAGGCACTAAGCTCAAATTTTTGACACTAATATAATATTGTCATAGACCCTAAGAGTCCCAAGGCACTAAGCTCTATTTTTGACATCATTATAATATTGTGTCATGGACCTCTAGAGTCCCACGACACTAAGCCCAAATTTGACATCAATATAATATTGTGTCATGTCTTAGCCACACTATATTTACAAGCCCTCTTCTTTTTATTTATATAAGCCTGTAGAGAAGTAGTTATTCATGTTTCATAATGTGGGACTTAGGTTTACTTTCCTCTCTTCTTCCAAAATTCCTCTTTATCTTGCCCATTCATTTCCAACACCACCCCCCCCCCCCCACACACACACACACACATATATATATATATATATATATGCACTAACCTATTTTGCTTACTAGTTGAAAAATTGTATCTTTATAACATTTGTATGCCATTGGTTTCATAAAGTGTGTAGATGATATTATTGGGAATATTTAAGAAAATATATGGTGTACAACAAGAAATTAGTTACATCCATTTGGGACACGATGTATTCTCAATGCACAACAAATATTAACTTGGTATTCCATTTATAAAATATGTTATTGGTTTATGGAATGAAATTATTTCTTACCAACCTTGCAAATAATATGTGTATATTGTGTCCATGATCTATTTTTTTGTGCACCATTAATTGTCATATTGATTTCTTAACTTCACATTCTGTGGGAAACCATTCCTGCTCCAATCTTGCGTAATGGCATTGTATTGGCGTAATTTGAACTTTTTTCAAACCATTATGTATTGATGAAGTAGTTTGTTTTTATTTAAGGTACCATGTTGGTTCTTGAGATTTTTGACTTTATTTTATATACTTCAATTTTTAATGAGATATAGTCTAATTCAAGTTATTGCCTTTTATAATTAGGCTTTTTAATCTAATAATGTGCTAATAGCAATGTGGCATGAAGGAGAATCATTAGCTAATTTGAAATTCTAATTTTAAGGTGATTTTACGTTATTATCTTGTGGGTTGCATTATTTTCGCAATTAAAACCAGCTGATTTATCATTATATTAAATAATTAACATAGTCGTTATTGAGAATTAATTTGCTATTTTGCTGTTTGCTCTTAATTTACATTATTTATACCTAATTGTTGTATCATTTTTTGATTATTTGAAGGTGGGCAACTTTAATTTCCAAATCGGTATGCATTTTGGTATACGGAATTTATGAAAAAATATATAAACTACAACCATTACGCAAGCCATTGAGCCTTGCTCAAGTGTTTTCTTCATGCCCAACATTGTTATTTCGTATAATACTCTAATCCTTCATGGTTTCATATTATTGACAACAACATTTTAAAACTACATGATATTTCTAAAATGAAAAGAACTTTAGGGAAGCACCGAATTTTTTTGACTATTTATAAGGAGGTAGGTAAACTACTTTATTATCAGTAATATATAATGTATGCAAAAAATTCGTTGATTGTCATTTCCATTATCAGCTGCTCCATTAACATATTGTACTAGTATACATTTATCATTTTTTATTTAGACTTAAATCAAATTGCTAATTATTTTATTATACTATGAATTTGCTAATTTGGTCAAAGTTGTCCACTTTGTAATTACAATAACGATTTCTTATTATACAGCTTGGTTGACTTTTGCATAGTTACTATGTTCAATAATATATATTTGCTTAAAATTTTGTTGCATAATCTGTACATACATGATTATTCTATTGTAGTTAAACGTTTACATCATTCATTATGTTTTACCACTGTTTCAGTTTGGCTACGAATTTTTATTACATTTTTAACATTTTAAGTGGTAGATTTTAAATTTTTTCATCGTTGATTGCAGATTTTTTTATATAGGTTAGCACATACAAAAATACATTTAAGATAGTTACAGAAATATTTGTAAATTTTCTATCCAAATCAGTTGGTAGTCTTGTGAAAAGTTTGATGGAGGAAAAAATCATTTTGCCTTCAGCTCATAGCTTTTCCATGTTCTGTATTTTTGATCTCCATTTTATATCACTCTAAATCTCAATTTTATTATAAGTACAAACTAAACTTCATAAACTTAATGATCATGGTAAATGTTGATAACAGGTTGTTTTGCATTTGCTTTTAGCGAAATAAAAATAAAACTAGGCTTTCTCTATAATGTTTTTTGTGTTGTAAACAATATACAATTAGAAAGCCATTAGAGGAGGAGAAATAAGATACTTTTATTCATTCCCAAAATTAGTACACTATTTACATGACATGACTCCTTATATAAAGGCTTGGGAGCTTGGAGTAAAACTTATCCCACAATGTGGGAGTAAACATAATATGACAAAAACATATTCACTCATATATATTACAACACTCCCCCTTGAATATGCATATGTAAAGATGATAAGATTAATTGCCTCATTAAAAACCTTTTTATGAAAAACCCTATGGGAAAAATCATAAACAAGGAAAAGAGTACAATTTTTTTATTTCATCTCTAGGTAACATATTGATAATGTTCCATTGAGGGTTGATACTTCTGGATCAAAATAATGCCCCATTAAAAACCTTACTAATAAAAACCCAGTGGGAAAAATATTAGTGAAAGAAAAGACTGCATTACAACATACTATATGCTCCCTCTGATTCGTAACGCATTATTCAAATAATTTGGTGATGCAAGCAGCGCATACCAATTTTATATATCATCTTCTAGAACGTTGATTTTGGAAGTGCCTTCGTGAATGGATATACTGGATTTTCTTGAGATTGGATTTGCTTCACTTCTATGTTATTGTCCCTTTTTGGAGCTCATGTGTGAAAAAGAATTTGGGAGAAATGTGTTTTTCCCTATCATCCTTGATATATCCTGCTTGAATCTGAGCTACGCATGTTGCATTGTCTTCAAAAATAGTTGATCTTTTTGTAGTTGAGAGAAGTTGACATGTGCTTTGAATATGTTTGATTAATATCTAAACCAAACACATTCTTGGCTTGATTCATGTGGTGCTAGTATTTTAGAATGATTGGATGATGTTACTACCAATGTTTGCTTTGTAGATCTCCATGAAATAGCTGCATTGTTGTTTGTAAACACATATCCAGTTTGTGATTTGATTTATGTGGATCATAAAGGTAACTTTAACACTCCTCCTTGAATATATGTCTTCAAATTCTTGAATGCTCTTCTAGTAGCTTGAAATTATCCCTTTTGAAAGATTACTCCCCCTCATAGTATATTGCTTGCAAACATCTATTCGGATGACACAGATATTATTTGTTGCCTTGTTAAAAACCTGTATTAGGATATCCCAATGGGAAAAACCTTGAACGAGGAAAAGAGTGCAAATCTTGAAATTGTAAATACCATATTAAAATGGTATTTCTTCTAAGAGTTCGATACTTCAGGATCAATGTAATGCCTCATTAAAACCTTACTAAGAAAAATCCTATGGGAAAAATCTTAGTGAAGGAAAAAGAGTACAAAAACATATTTTCAATAATTTACTACATTAAATATAGAATAATACTTCTGGATCAATATAATTCTTCGGTAAAAACCTTACAAAGGAAAACCCAGTGGGAAAAACCTTAGTTAGGGATAAAAATACAGTTTAACTTAAATAACATATTTGGGATGTTATTCCTTGATGTGGTGCTTGATTCTTCTAGACCAAGATAATGCCTCATTAAAACTTTCAAATATTACTTTAAGGATGATACTTCTGGATCCATAAATATGTATCTCATTGACAATATTACTCAAACAATTTTTGTATAGAAAATAAAATCAAGAGATAGTAATCTTTAGTCTTCATACTTCCGATGTTCATCATTTATTAACATTTGCCTCATTAAACACTTCACACTGGAAAACCCTATGGGAAAAAACCAAAGTGAAGGAAAAAGAGTACAACATCATAAGATAATTCTCAATGAACTTTTCTTTAAAAACTTTTGGTTGCATTTTCATGCTTCAGACATGTTTTCTTATTTAAAGCACATTTTGTTTGCGCTTGCTTGTTATACACTTCGAGTGTTTACAATTTTGTGCTTCAATCAGGTTTGCACACTGCAATACATTTGTAATGAATAGTAATACTTTCATTACAATAATACATAAAAGCAGGGAGTAATCTACTCATCTTGAATTATATCAAGATTTTCATTACAACAATACTTAGAGCATGTTATAATCTATATTCTATGTTCTTTGCATTCCTTATAATTACCAAATCATTTATATTCTTTAGGAACCTATACACTTCAATGAATTTTGCATATCGCAACTATAGTCAAAAGTATATTAAATGTTTCATTACAACAATACTTAAAAGCAGGAAATAATCTACTCATCATGAATTATATCATGATTTTCTTTACAACAATACTCAAAAGAATGTTGTAATCAACTCTCTTTATTCTATATATTCTATATAACCAACAAAATAGTTTATGTTCTTCACAAACTAATATACTTTCATCATTTAGTGTGATTTAACAAATATTCATACCTTCGAGGTTTATTCACTACTTTGCGGACTATAGGTCCACATTTCTCAATTAGAGAAGAATTCATGATGGCTAATCATGATTTAACATAAGTGCTTTACTTTTTATAAATTTATCGTCGATGATTATATATTGTTAATTCTATATATAATTTATTGAGATCTCTTTATTTATCTATTTTAGGTACCTAAACCACTTCTGGGATTATTTGACAATCATGTCATGGATCTCTACAAGAAACTCCTTAGGTGTTTCTTTAAGAACACTCACTTCCTTCATCTGGCATCTTTATTACTTACTTCAAAAGTATTTCGAACTGACTTTTAAACCAATCTTTAAATGTGGTTTATGCATTTTGATCCTTTAGGGATTCAAATATATATATTGAAGCAAGTTTATAAGGGATATTATTTATAATTTATCCGCGTGTCAATTATTTGACACTGATAGTCAAAATGGAATTATGTCCCTTTATCCTCCCCCTCAATGTTGAAAACATTATCACACTAAAAAATAATCATCATGGGATTCTCATTTTGATCCATTATCACATTGCTGCTAGCAAATATATTATATGTATATCAGTTGTAGGAGGATAACCCTTTAATTGGTCGATAAGATGCATTCATTTTTTTTACTTATTCTCTTTCATTGATCTAGCAATATTGGAGGAATTTTCTTAGTATACAGATCATTTGAATACACATATGACTTCAGGTCATTCAACATTCATGCTGAGACGACCCAAACTCGCCCTTACGGGAAAGTCCGGATTGAATTGAGAACACGACAAATCAGAACAAGAAAAATAGAACATTTCATTGCTATTACAACAATTTACATCAGAGTACAAGAATATATCAAAGTATGAATAATATACACAGAAAAATATCATAGATTTAAATTACATAGTAGCAGAAATAAAATGTATAAATACAATGCGTAGCGGAAAATACAATAACTAGCACAATTGAATGAAATATACAAATAGAAAGCTTTACGAATATAGCTCCAGCTGTAATTCAGGATCCTGGGAAAAGAAATATCTGCTAAAATCAAAACTACTAGATGCCCATTTGGAAAATATAGGCACCCAAAGTTTAGGTTAAAACAATAAACTCTGAGTCAGTCATGGGAATGGTGTGAGAACTAAAACAGTTATTAAAACTTTACTTTGAAATAAGGTAAATCAAGGGACCATGCCGTATAACATGGAATGGGTTTAGCCCTAAGAATCACAGTGCCTAAAACAAACAGTGCGATGATAAATAAAGAAAAATGAAGCTATTATAAGACTCGGGTCCCATCACATAATGCATCGCAAGCCAGAGGATAAAGTTTTACCTTATAATAACAAAATATGCTTGGTACGTTTTAAAACAAATCTTTTATTATTACCATAAGTGAAGAAATCAACTTCAAATATAAATGTATCAATCATAGACGGCATGAGCTCCCCATCCCACTATGTCGCCATATATAGTTTTACAACTAAAACTGCAAAAATGTCGTATTGGAAGTTTGGATTTCCATACCGATGGCTCCTGATTTGGAAGATCTATCGTGTAGTGCAATACTCCATGACTTATGTCCCAGTAGAGAAAACACCGTAATGCACATCCGCACTATATCTAGGATATCGAGTATCACCGCGGCTTATGTCCCAGCGAGAGAAAACAACGCTTACTCTATCCCTCTTGGAATTGAAGGGTATGCCCTATCCCTCTGAGCGTGGAACGACCACACTCAGCTAATCTCGGTAGACCGAATCCATGACACCTTTAAGGGTGTCTATCCTCATCTAAAAAGCATATTGATCTGACCATTGGTTCACCACCATACCAGGGTGTGAGGCTGATGAATTAACGCTACAAAAAGCTATGCTAATTAAAACTATGCTTTGATCATCTTCCACCAAGCTCTGATTTTCAAAAAAATCTTGGATCATTGCAACTCAGCATATCACACTGTCAATCCATATCGCACCATTGATTTCTGCCGATATATAACCTCTAAGCTCGTACGTCCCAAAGAAGGGTGTTAAGTAAGAGAATAAATTCTCCGCCACTAAACAGATATATATTTAGCATAGATCAACGAATACAGTATAAAGGAATACAACTTCAGACATACCATCCATTTACAAGTTCGTTTTAGGTCTGAACGAAACCGTAGGCACCTTATTCCTCGTCTCGTATGTCCAATACAGGAGAGAGGCCCTCGCATATCCGAACAATCAAAAAATACATCCGAACGGCTACCATTGTAGCCCCTTCAAGGTAGCTACGCCAATCATGGGCATCTATAGCAACTCATCCATTCGATGTGAAGATCGTCAGTCTTGCACCGTCTTCAATCTCTTCGACTGTTAGTCGTCGTATCAATTATTCAGAATGGGTTAAACCCAGTGTTTTCGAATAACTCGTGTATCTTATAAACAAGTGCTATAAAAACACAACATACGCCTCATTCCAATCCAAAATATTCCTTTATTCAAATATTCTTTTCACAATTTAAACTAAATTAAGGTTTTCCAAACTAGTCGAGATTAGCGGACCTTACCGAAGTAATCATTTGTTTATTTTCCCAATCCCAACCTATTCATCCCATGGAGAAAAACTGGTAATACTCCATATCTAACACCACAGTGTTATTAGTAAAAATTAATTACTATTTCCCGTTCAAATCTATTTAAAGATTTAACTATCGCTTGGAGCAAGATTGGTGATACTCCATTCTCAATCATTTTTCCAAATTTGATAATTTAAATTATCACATTCACATTTCAATCTAATTAAAGATTCATTAAAACTCCACTTAGTTTTAATCTTCTCAAAAATCATCATTAATGATTATTTAACTTTGTAAACACAAACATGTCACATCGACAATCTACACCGTACCATTGATTTCTGCCAGTGTATAACCTCTGGGCTTGTATGTCTCAGAGAGGGTGTTAAGCAAGAGAATAAATTCTCCACCACCAAACAGATATATGTTTAGCAGAGATCAACAAATACAGCTCGAAATACAATGTTAGACATGTAATCCTTTCTTTAACTGGGTTAAAGAACCAATGTCATTTAAAACACAGTTCACAATAAACCCAAAATCAAATTTCATTAATTATGGATTTTTCACGGAAAATAGATCAATATATATAATTGATATAAATTTCCGTGTCCGACTAATAATATAAATGGAATAATGATGAAGCCCTTTAAATTCCATATATATTAATAGTCTTCTTCCACAGAAGCTCACTTCGATTATCACCAAATCGAATTCCATTCCATTCCAATTTAATATATTAAATTGGAAAACTTTACTTTGGAAAATTTCCATAAAATCTTAACAAAAAGATTTATAAATTCCAAATCTCATTTCACTGTTAATTGGGTTAAAGAACTAATGTCATTTTAAAACACAATTCACGATAAAACCAAAAATCCAATTCTTTTATTCTATTCCAATTAAATATTTATTAATTGGAAAACTTCACTAAATCTTAATTTAAAGATTTTTCTTTTCTCAACTGGGTTTAAGAACAGTGTTAATGAAGACACCGTTCACGACAAACCCAAAATCTAATTTGATATCAAATACAAGGCTCTGAATAGAAATTATGTCGGCTTATATTCAATATCAAATTCTGAAACCCACCAATATCGTATTGGGTATAACGATATATCTTCCAAATTCATCAACAATATCCGTATAGTCATGGAACTCCATATCAAAATATTCCGAAGATGATTTCCATTCTGAATCCCTTCCAATTTATTCATTAGGAATTTCTGGTTATTTTAAAACTATTTTCAAATCCAATTTATCTATTTCTAAAAATAATTGAATTATTATTCTAGTTATTATCTAGTTCATTTTGATAAAAAAATATTTTTTTTCTTTTCAAAACAAGAATTTTCCATCCAAAATCTTTCCAAATCATTTATTATGATTTTACACAATTTTTCCATATTTTTAATAATTTTAATATCGCCCATACAGTCGGTTTTCAATAACGGCCACTGAACTGCATCCATATCGACCTTTTTCAAAACTGATTTGGACATATCTTAAAATCTGACCATTAGATTTCAAATCTCTTATATTCATTGGAAAGCTCTGTTCAATACGAACCCAACGGTTCCGGATTTAGGAGAATCCAACGAGCGGATCTCCTGTTACGTTCATTTGAAGTTAATGGTCGAAATTCGCGAACGGTCGCTGCGCGGTGCGTTCTATTCAGGCCATTATATATATATATAATATATATATATATTTCGTCAATTTCGTTTTAAAACATGTTTTACAAATTGTTTTAAATTCGTTTTAAAAACGATTTCCACTTCCATTTCAATTTTAAATCAAAACTGAATATTCCTTTATAAATTCGTTTTAAATTCATTTTAAATCGATTTCAACTCCATTTCAATTTTAAATCAAAATTGAATATTCTTTTATAAATTCGTTTATAAACTCATTTTAAATCGAATTCAACTCCATTTTAATTTTAAATCAAAATTGAATATTCCTTTATAAATTCATTTATAAATCGATTCCAACTCCATTTTAATTTTAAGTCAAAATTGAATATTCCTTTATAAATTCATTTATAAATCGATTCCAACTCCATTTCATTTTCAAATTTAAATCGAATTGAATTTTCCATATCATTATAATATTAAAATGATAATATTTTCAAAATAGCAGATTTTTAAATCACTTTTCGATATTCATTATAAAATGAAAAAAATCGACAGAAAATCTCATTCGTGTTAAAATGGAGTTTAACTACTTAACACGGCTTCATATTTCAATATTTACTGAATATTATTTTAAAATATTCACTAATTCTGAACTGGAATTAGACTCAATCAATTACCATATAATTTCAGTTATATGGATTTCAACATCACATGTATACAAAAATAACGATAAACAATCATTAAAAATTCATACAACATCGTAAGTGCATTTTATAACTGTTTAAGCATTAAAATAAATAAATAACGCTTATACAGTCTGTCAACCCATCGATTGACATACCACTAATTATTGGGATCAGTTTATGTCAAATATCATCCTAGTACCCGTGTGGGGTTTACAAACAACTAATACTGATTATTATTTGGGAAATTGTGCGATATGTAAAATTTATCGTCCTAATCAATATCAGATAAATAAGTGTACATAAACAAACCATCTGATTTGTAAATGAATATTTATTTTATTTTCATTTAATGGTAAATTTTATATACAGTTTATATAAATAATTTTATATACAACAATATCAATCACAATCCAAACAAACAATCAACTGGTTTGTACAAAAAAATAGTATTGGGAGCTACTAAGCTCCGTTTGCAACCTATAATATAATAATTGTAAAATAAATTGAGTGGGAGCGAGTTCTCACAATCGGTATCCACTCCGCCAGTTTTTAATTGAAGACTTTATTTCCGTTCGAATTTAAATTTGCCTCGAACTCTAGTTTGCTCCTTTTCTGATCTAGTCGGTTCCATTATGTAGTATTTTTCTTCATGGTTAGTTTGTGTGATTCTGTTTTCATATGCCCAAAATATTATCATTACAAGTTCTAACACAATTTAATATAATTTAAATACATATATTTTCACTAACCACTTATAATTAATTTATTAATCACCTCATTAAGGCCTTAACCCATTCTCTACCATTCGAAATATCCAGGCCGTCGCTCAAAACAAGGCTTGCCTCCTTATCTCATTTCCGTCGACGCCACAGGCCATTGGCCTCCGATCAGTGACCCCATTCGAACCGGCTGATGCTCCTCCTCCATCGCCATGATTCCCTCTTAACTCGAGTGCCCCTATCCCTCTGGAATTCCGTTCGAACGACAGGAGATGGAGCTCCAAATTCGCGCAACCCAGGGTAGTACACCCGATCTCAGCCGTACCAATTACAAGATCTCGAAAATCTCTATGATTTTCGTTTAATCAGATTGATGAAATAATTTGTGGATTGAGCAGAAATTGGAATTGAATTTTGGACGAAATCATCCATCTGTTTCTTTGAACGGCGGCTCAAAACTTTAAAGAGGAACTATGGTTTTGCAAAGATATTTATACCCTTTTTATTATTTTATATTATTATTTAATTCCAAAGTACTGGTTTATCGATCTAAACTCCAATTCAAACCCAACGACTGTCGTCCCTAGCGTAATACCCCCCATTTCGGACACAATGGGATATGTTTCGTAAGCCAAATGGACTGTTTTGATCAGTTTTTATTTAAACTACAATATATATCAATATATATTGAATTATAAACCTACATTTTAATTTATTGGGGCCACATACTAACTCCAAAAATTCCAGAAAAATAAATCTAGCTATTTTTTGACGATACGGTCCTAACAAGACTAATTTCATCGAATTTGGAGACAATTTAAAAAATGGTCTTTT
The DNA here is from genome assembly GCA_030737875.1 of Allium sativum. Lineage (NCBI taxonomy): Eukaryota > Viridiplantae > Streptophyta > Magnoliopsida > Asparagales > Amaryllidaceae > Allium > Allium sativum. The sequence continues at coordinate 68,757,828 of CM060925.1, read as the reverse complement.
TCCAGTCGATTAAATTCAAACTGAACTAACCAAATGCGTTTAAAATCACCACGCTCACATATTGATTCCAAAAATTATGAAAATTGGAATATAGCAATAATTTGACATTTCAGATCCTACAAAAGTGGTTTCGTCAGAAATGGAGGTCGTTTGCAAAATGGCTATTTTTAAGGGCTATATATATTATTAAAAAATATATAAATTCCATAGCGACTATTTTAAACAGGACATAACTTTCAATTTTTATTATGAAATCTCAATTTTTCACATTCATTAGAAAGATATAGTTAAACAGATTCAAATATATCTTGTTTCGTCCAATTCTGATTTAAAATGAATTCTGTATACTCATTTGAAATAAGAAATCGAATTTTCAAACTACCACGCCATTTCAGACTCGTTATATAATTAAAATAAATCTTTACATTCTAACTTCGATTTAAATATATTTTTAGTCGTTATTATTTAAAATAAATCATTTTAAATATTCAAAATTCTTTAAAATTGCAAAAATAAAAATTTTAAATTGGTTCTGAAAATCTGGGTTGTTACAATCTCCTCCACTTAAAATCTTTTCGTCCTCGAAAGGGAACGAAGCTGAAAGTTGTTTAGCTAACCAACTCAACTTTCCTTATGGCTTTCATTCTTCAACTTTTCAGTTTCTAAGAATGTCTAATTCTTCAAAAATTTGGCTAACACTCTAAATTTTCAAAAAATTTCGCCCTAACCTCCTTTGTATGGGTTGATACTTAAAACCGCAACTTGCCTCACAGGGCCCTCATCAATCCAAAAGAAAAAGGAAAAAGCCAAGCGGCTAGCCAATCGGCTAATAAAATCATCAAAACCCAAGAAAATAGTAAACATGTACCTATTTGTCGGGCGTACAATTTTATTCCTCTTCTAAGCTTCCTTGCTATGACTAGTTCATTATATATACGTGTACATATAGGCAATTCCAACAAATTTTCAATTCAGTTCAATATTTTGATTCAACTTGGCTAAATTAACCTTTCATTCTCTTATGGTTTTATTATTCCAATATTTTTATTAGTTCAACTAATAATCAAACAACACAACCAATAATCAATTAGTGATTAAATTTTCAAATATATAATTTTCTATATATAATCAAAATCATATTTTAATGCAAATCACAAACAATAAATTCTAACTAAGGTTTTGGTTCTCACACCGGTCGATTGGAAATATATAGATATTCCACTTTCGAAACTCGAACATAAATACTGATAATGTCTAGACTATCATCAGAATCATCTCCCGGCGACTAGAGTGTGATTATATATCTACCCAGTATATTCGAGACTTCGAATACATGCTTGCAAGGCGTATATTCAAACTCTTCTTACACTTGATAGTCCAAATTCAATATAAAATAAAATATCCAAATACATATAATTTGATATAAGTTTCAAACTAAATCTTATTTTTAAAAACTAACACTCTTCAAACTCATTCTAGGATACTATTGACCCTATCTCTAACGAGTTATTCTCATAGGATATTACAAATCCTATCTCTGATGAATTCTTTCGTTCGGTTCTAATATGTCTTGTTCTCGAGCTCTGTAAACCAAAGCTCTGATACCATGCTGAGACAACCCAACCTTGCCCTTACGGGAAAGCCCAGATTTAATTGAGAACACGACAAATCTGAACACGAACAATAGAACATTTCATTGCTATTACAACAATTTACATCAGAGTACAAGAATATATCAGAGTGTGAATAATATACACAAAAAAATATCAGAGATTTAAAATACATAGCTTCGGAAATAAAATGTATAAATACAATGCATAGCGGAAAATACAATAACTAGCACAACTGAATGAAATATACAGATACAAAGCTTTCCAAATATAGCTCCAGTTGTAATCCAGGATCCTGGGAAAAGAAATATCTGCGAAAACCAAAACTACTAGCTGCCCGTGTGAAAAATATGGGCACCCAAAGTTTAGGTTAAAACAATAAACTCTGAGTCAGTCGTGGGACTGGTGTGAGAACTAAAACAGTTATTAAAACTTTACTTTGAAATAAGGTAAATCAAGGAACCACGCCGTATAACACGGAACGAGTTTACCACCAAGAATACCAGTGCCTAAAACAAACAGCGCGATGCTAATTAAAGAAAAATGAGGCTATTATAAGACTTAGGCCCCATCACACAATGCATCGCATGCCGGAGTATAGAGTTTTACCTTATAATAGCCAAATATGCTTGGTATGTTTTAAAACAAGTCTTTTATTATTACTATAAGTGAAGAAATCAACTTCAAATATAAATGTATCAATCATAGACGGCATGAGCGCCCCATCCCACTATGTCGTCATAGATAGGTTTATAACTAAAACCGTAAAAATGTTGTATTGGAAGTATGGATTTCCATACTGATGGCTCCTGATTCGAAAGATCTATAGCATAGTGCAAAACTCCACAGCTTACGTCCCAGCTAAAGAAAACACCGTAATGCACATCCGCACTGTATCCAGGATATCGAGTATCACCACGGCTTACGTCCAAGCGAGAGAAAACACTGCTTACTTTAACCCTCTAGGAATCTGGGGGTGTGCCCTATCCCTCTGAGGGTGGAGCAACCACACTCAGCTCATCACGGTCGACTGAATCCATGACACCTCTAAGGGTGTCTATCCTCATCTATAAAGCATACTGATCTGACCATCAGCTCACCACCATATCGGGGTGTGAGGCTCGCTAATTAATGCTACACAAAGCTATGCTATTTAAAGCTATGCTTTGATCATCATCCACCAAGCTCTTCTTTTCAACAAAAGCTTGGATCACTGCAACTCAGCATGTCACACTGTCAATCCATACCGTACCATTGATTTCTGCCGATATATAACCTCTAAGCTCTACGTCTTAAAGAAGGGTGTTAAGCAAGAGGATAAATTCTCCGCCACCAAATAGATATATATTTAACAGAGATCAATGAATACAGTATAAAGGAATACAATGTCAGACATACCACCCATTTACAAGTCCGTTCTTGGTCTAAACGAAACCGGAGGCACCTTATTGCTCGTCCCAAATGTCCAATACAGGAGAGAGGCCCTCGCATATCTGAACAATCAACAAATACGTCCGAACGACTACCACTGTAGCCCCTTCAAGGTAGCTACTCCAATCATGGGCATCAGTAGCAACCCATCCATTTGATGTGAAGATCGTCAGTCTTGCACTGTCTTCAATCTCTTCAACTGTTAGTCGTCGTATCAATAGTTCAGAATGGGTTAAACCCGGTCTTTCTGAATAACTCGCGTATCTTATAAACAAGTGCTATAAAAAAACAACATACGCCTCATTCCAAACTAGAATATTCTTTTATTCAAATATTCTTTTCACAATTTAAACTAAATTAAGGTTTTCCAAACTCGTCGGGATTAGCGAACCTTACCGAAGTAATCATTTGTTTATTTTCACAATCCCAACCTATTCATCCCATGGAGCAAAACTAGTAATACTCCATATCTAACACCACAGTGTTATCGGTAAAAATTAATTACCATCTCCCGTTTAAATCTAATTAAAGATTTAACTATCGCTTGGAGCAAAACTGATGGTACTCCTTCTCGATCATTTTTCCAAATCTGATAATTTAAATTATCACATTCACATTTCCATCTAATTAAAGATTCATTAAAACTCCACCAAGTTTTAATCTTCCCAAAAATTATTATTAATGATTATTTAACTTTGGAAACACAAACATGTCACATCGACAGTCTACATTGTACCACTGATTTATGCCAATATATAACCTCTGAGCTTGTACGTCTCAGAGAAGGGTGTTAAGAAAGAGAATAAATTCTCCACCACCTAACAGATATATATTTGGTAGAGATCAACAAATACAGCTCGAAATACAATGTTAGACATGTAATCCTGTATTTAACCGGGTTAAAGAACCAATGTCATTTAAAACACAGTTCACAATAAACCCAAAATCAAATTCCATTAATTATGGAATCTTCATGAAAAACAGATCAATATATATATATATATATATATATATATATATATATATATAATCGATATAAATTTCCATGTCCGACTAATAATATAAATGTAACAACAACGAAGCCCTTTAAATTCCATACATACTAACAGTCTTCCTCCACAGAAGCTTACTTCGATTATCACCAAATCAAATTCCATTCCATTCCAATTTAATATATTAAATTGGAAAACTTTACTTTGGAAAATTTCCATTAAATCTTAATAAAAAGATTTATAAATTCCAAATCTCATTTCAGTGTTAATTGGGTTGAAGAACTAATGTCAATTTATAACACAGTTCACGATAAAACCAAAAATCTAATTCTTTTATTCAATTCCAATTAAATATTAATTAATTGGAAAACTTCACTAAATCTTAATTTAAAGATTTATTATTTTCACAATTGGGTTTAATAACAGCGTTAATGAAGACACCGTTCACAACAAACCCAAAATCTAATTTGATATCAAATACAAGGCTCTGGATGGAAATTATATCGGTTTATATTCAATATCAAATTCTTAAACTAACTAATATCGTATTAGGAATAATGATATATATATATATATATATATCTTCCAAATTCCTCAACAATATCCGTATAGTCATAGAATCCCATATTGAAATATTCCGAAGATGATTTCCATTCCAAATTTATTCATTGGAAATTTTTGGTTATTTTAAAACCATTTTCAAATCTAGTTTATTTATTTCTAAAAATAATTGAATTATTATTCTAGTTATTAACTAGTTCTTCAATAAAAACATATTTTTATCTTTTCAAATCAGAAATTTTTCATCCAAAATCTTTCCAAATCATTTATTATTATTTTATACATTTTTTCCATATTTTTAATAATTTTAATATCGCTCGTACAGTCGGTTTCCAATAATGGCCAGCAAACTGCATCTATAGCGACCTTTTCCAAAACTGATTTGGACATATCTTGCAATCCGACCATTAGATTTCAAATCTCTTATATTCATTGGAAAGCACTTTTCGATGCGAACCCAACGGTTCCAGTTTTAGTAGAATCCGATGGTCGGATCTCCCGATACGTCCATTTGAAGTTAATGGTCGAAATTCGGGAACGGTCGTTGCGCGGCTCGTTCTATTCAGGCCATTATATATATATATATATATATATGTATATGTATATGTATATGTATATGTATATGTATATGTATATATAATATATATCGTCGATTTCATTTTAAAATGTATTTAATAAATCGTTTTGAATTCGTTTTAAAAACGATTTCCCCTTCCGTTTCAATTTTAAATCAAAAACGAATATTCCTTTATAAATTCATTTTAAATCGATTTCAACACCATTTCAATTTTAAATCAAAATTTATTGTTCTTTTATAAATTCGTTTATAAATTCAGTTTAAATCCATTTCAACTCCATTTCAATTTTAAATCAAAACTGAATATTCCTTTATAAATTCGTTTATAAATTGATTCCAACTCCATTTAAATTTTAAATCAAAATTGAATATTCTTTAACAGATTTGTTTTAAATTCATTTTAAAATGATTTCAATTTCCTTTTAAATTTAAGTAAATATTGAATTTTCCATATCATTATAATATTAAAATGATAATATTTTCAAAATATCAGATTTTTAAACCACTTTTCTATATTCATTATAAAATGAATAAAATCGACAGAAAATCCCGTTCGTGTTAAAATGATATTTAACTACTTAACACGAATTCACATTTCAATATTTACTGAATATTATTTTAAAATATTTGTTACTTCTGAACTGGAGTTAGACTCAATCAATTACCATATAATTTCAGTTATATGGATTTCGACATCACATGTATACTACAATAACGATAAACAATCATTAAAAATTCATACAACATCGAGAGTGCATTTTATAAATGTATAAACATTAAAATAAATAAATAACGCTTATACAGTCTGTCAACCCATCGATTGACATACCACTAATTATTGGGATCAGTGTATGTCAAATATCATCCTAATACCCGTGTGGGGTTTCCAAACAACAAATATTGATTTTTATTTGTGCAGTTGGGCGATGTGTAAAATGTATCGTCCCAATCAACATAAGATAAATAAGTGTACATAAACAAACCGTCTGATTTGTAAATGAATATTTATTTTGTTTTCATTTCATGATAATTTTTATATACAGTTTATATAAACAATTTTATATACAACAGTATCAATCATAAGCACAATCCAAACAAACCATCAACTGGTTTGTACAAAAAATAGTGTTAGGAGCTACTAAGGTCCGTCTGCAACCTATTATATAATAACTGTAAAATAAATTGAATGATAGAGAGTTCTCATAGTCGGTTTCCACTCCGCCAGTCTTTAATTGAAGATTTTATTTCTGTTCAGATTTAAATTTGCCTCAACTCTAGTTTGCTCCATTTTTGATCTAGTCAGTTCCATGATGTAGTATTTTTCCTCATGGTTCCAATGATACTTAGTTGGTGCGAATCTGTTTTCATATGCCAAAAATATTATCATTACAAGTTCTAACACAATTTAATATAATTTAAATACATATATTTTCACTAACCACTTATAATTAATTTCTTAATCACTTAATTAAGGCCTTAATCCATTCTCTACCGTTCGAAATATCCAAGCCGTCGCTCAAAACAAAGCTCCTTCCTTCATCTCATTGTCGTCGAAGCCACAAGCCATAGGTCTCCGACCAGTGACCCCAATTCGAACCGGCTGAAACTCTTTCTCCACCGCCATGACTCCCTCTTAACTTAAGTGCCCCTATCCATCTGGAATTCCATTCAAACGATTGGAAATAGAGCTCCAAATTCGCGCAACCTAGGATAGTACTCCCAATTTCAGTCGTACCAATTACAAGTTCTCGAAAATCTCTATGATTTTCATTTAATTAGATTGATGAAATAATTTGTGGAATGAGTAGAAATTGGAATTGAATTTCGGTCGAAATCGTCCATCTGTTTCTTTGAATGGTAGCCCAGAACTTTAAAGAGGAACTAGGGTTTTGCAAAGGTATTTTTAGCCTTTTTATTATTTTATATTATTATTTAATACCAAAAGTACTGGTTTATTTATCCGAACTACAATTCAAACCCAACGAGTGTCTTCCGTAGCGTAATACCCCAATTTCGAACAAAATGGGATATGTTTCATAAGCCAAATCGACTATTTCAATCAGTTTTTATTTAAATTAAAATATAAATCAATATATATATATATATATATATATTGAATTTTAAACGTACATTTTAATCTACTGGGGCCACATACTGACTTCCAAAATTACAGAAAAATAAATCTAGCTATGTTTTGATGATACAGTCCTGACAAAACTAATTTCATCGAATTTGGAGATCATTTGAAAAATGGCCTTTTTCCAGTCGTTTAAATTCAAACTGAATTGATCAAACGTGTTTAAATTCACTACGCTCACATATTGATTCCAAAAATCATGAAAACTGGAATCTAGCAATAATTTGACATTCCGAATCCAACAAAAGCGGTTTCATCGGAAATGGAGGACGTTTGCAAAATGGCTATTTTTAAGGGCTATCTATTATATTAAATTATATATAAATTCCATAGCGACTATTTTAAATTTTAAATTGGACATCACTTTCAATTTATATTATGAAATCTCAATTTTTCACATTCGTTAGAAAGATATAGTTAAATAGATTCAAATATTTCTGGTTTCGTCCAGTTCTGATTTAAAATGAATTTTGTATACCCATTTGAAATTAGAAATCGAATTTCCAAACTACCACGCCATTTCAGGCTCGTTTTATAATTAAAATAATTTTTTACGTTCTAACTTCGATTCAAATAATATTTTAGTCGGTATTATTTAAAATAAATCATTTTAAATATTCAAAATTCTTTAAAATTGCTAAAATAAAGGTTTTAAATTGGTTCTGAAAATCCGGGTTGTTACACATGTTAATTGAAATTTAAATCACTAAATAATATTTATGCATATGTAACACCCTGAATTTTCAAATTATTAGATTAACTAAATTTAAGAATACTTAATTTCAAATGTGGGAATTAAGGGAAACGGGTCGTTCCATTGCGTTCGTCTCGGAATTTTGCTTGAGATAGAGTCGGAGTTTACGTAAAACGGATGCTGTATGAAGAAGATATGGACGAATGAAGTTCGAAAAAAAATGCACTGGCGCACTTGGGAAGTGCGTCAGTACAAATTTGCATTGGCGCACTTCCCAAGTGCGCCCATGTAACAACCTGAATTTTTATAACATGTTAAAACCATAAATCAAGGCATAATTAAACTTTAAAATAAAAATCAAGGGAAATGGGTTACGCCATTGCGTTCGTCTCAAAATTTTACATGAAACAGAGTCCGAGTTTTCGAAAATCGGAGTCCGGATGAAGAAGTTATGGCTTGTAGAAGATTCAGCAGATTTTAGGCAGCACAGGACCTGGCAGGTCGACCTAGGGACCAGGTCGACCATGTGGTCGACCCTAGGGTCGACCAACCCCCCAGGTCGACCGTGTGGTCGACCTCCCCCCCTTACAGGTCGACCTGGTCAGCCTGTTTTGACCCAGAACCTATTTTTGAAGCCTGAGACATGTTTTGATGGTCCGGATTGATTCTAGGGTTAATCTAAGGGCCTAAACTAGTTGCTACCCCTATAAATACATCCTAAAACCTAGCCTAATTCATACAAATCATTTGTACACTGCTATACTGCTAATTCACCTCTTGAACCATGGCCGCCGCCTCCAAATTAAAGCTTAAGCATTCAAACTCGATTCAAATCAAAGATCAACGCTTCTACAACAATTCAAGAGAATAGATTAGCGACACTGCAACAACTCGACGACTAATTTCTAGACTTGACTTCTAAATTTCTTAGACCACGATCTGTAAGTTCTAGTTACTTTTAGATAAAAACTATAAATCTAATATGGGCATGTTATAAATTGGAATTGATTTATGTATGATTCATATCTATTCTTTTTTTCTTCTTGGATCTTGACTATTAGGAATATTGCCTACGACGTTGAAACTATTGTTAATGACCTAAGACTATGACTATGCCTATGACTGTGGACATAATATTTTGCCTATGCCTATGACTATGACGGTGAACATAAGACTATGCCTATGACTATGACGGTGAACATAAGACCGCCTATGACTATGAACAATAAGACTATGCCTATGACTATGACAAGGACAATTGTGACTAATTACCTAAGATTCATGACCATGAGGTTATTGCCTAAAATTATAACTTTGAAATTGGATCTAAGCTTGACTTTCTTTATTTATCCTTGGATCTTGATTTTGGGGATTTTTCTATCTAAGTTAGATCTATCCATGTTCTTAAAACTAGCTTATTATTCAAACCTTTTCATGTTCATAATATTATCAGATCTATATGCCTGCGATGTTTTAGTCAATTTAGTTATGTCATACCTTGGAATTAAATTAATAATAGAACGATGTCTATTATGTTATAGGTGAAATTGAATGAAATTGATCTATGTCTGTAGTTATATTTTATTATCATGTTGAATTGAGAATTAATGAATAAGTCTATTTATATGTATATGAACTTGGAATATAACCTGTTATGACAAGTTGTGTAGTTTATCATGTTATGCAAGTTTTAGGTTGTAAAATCATATCACATATGTGACCAAATGTTAGATCTACATGTTTATGTGTTAAAACTACATCATATTTCAAATTCACACTTATTCATATGTTCGTGATTGATTTGCAAGTTCACATATATGTAAGTTGATTTAGTCTATGTTGCAAATTCACATATATGTATGTTGAATTAGTCCACGTTGCAAGTTCGCGCCTATGATATTCATGTTGATTACTTTGCAAGTACACACCTATGGTGTTCATATTGACTATGCCAAGAATGCCAAGTTTACACCTATGACATGTTTATGTTAATGGATTTCTTTATGCAAATTTTGTGTACGTTAAATTAGGCTAAGTTTTTAGCCTAATATTATATGTCAAAAATCATGCGGATGGAAAATTAGGCTAAGATTGTTAGCCTAATATTTAGATGGGGTAACGTTGGAAAAAATTGGTAATCATAGGAAACTTGACATGAAACTTGCCTTGAAAACTTGACACGAACTTGACATGAATCTTGAACATGGACATGACACTAGAATAAACATGAAAATGGCCAACTCGAGGTTGGGTTCAGTTTGCAGTGTAAATCTGCCCGAAACTGCCCGACAAATCCAGTAACTGCAAACAATAGGATCTAATGTGGGTAGTCGGTCATATCGCGCTTGAAACCCGAGGTTAGACTGAGTTGTGGTGTAAATCTGCCCGGAATCGCCCGACATATCTAGTGACCACAACAACAGGTCTGATGTGAGAGGTTGGGATGCATTAATGAATTAATGCCACATGATAGGGTTAAGTCATGAACCGCTTGAATATACTTAACCAATTTGACATGATGATTTGATAGGGTTAAGTCATGAACCGCTTGAATGTACTTAACCAATTTGACACGATGATTTGGTAGGGTTAAGTCATGAACCGCTTGAATATACTTAACCAATTTGACATGATGATTTGATAGGGTTAAGTCATGAACCGCTTGAATGAACTTAACTAATTTGACATGATGATTTGGTAGGGTTAAGTCATGAACCGCTTGAATATACTCAACCAACTTGATACATGATTCGTAGGGCTAAGTCATGAACTTGAACTACAACACTTAGCCAATTTGACATGACACGTAGGCGGGTTAAGTCACGAACTTGAATGACAACACTTAACCAACTTGACATGCTAGACTAATGGGGTTAAGTCTCGAATTTAAATGACAACACTTAACCTACTGGACGGAAACCCTAGTTACGCGGTCCTTTTCAGTAGTAACCCACTAGATGTATCACGGTACCCTGGAACTAGGCAGGGTGGGGCACGATGACAGGGCTCATTGTAAGCGACCAGAACGACGGCTGAGTTGGTGCGCCATTATAGGTTCAGGCGGACTATGGTCGTGCACGTAGTCCGGAGTTGAAAAAGCAGGCATTGGGCACCAGTAGGTTTACACTGTGCGTGCTTGATTCGTGTCGGTGGTTGGCACCCTATGGCTTGATACACCCTATGGTGGACCTAGCACAGGTAACTACATTCGTGATAGGGCCGTACGACACAGACACATGACGAGCTAGAACTTGTAGGGAGCCGATCGATTAATAGATCGTTTCGTGGGACCAAGTAATGGGTCATTTCATGATATTGAGCAAGGGATCATTTTATAGTTAACACATCACACGGGTTGGGATCACCTTATTATATAACACGGGCTACTAGTTGGGACACTAGTAGGGGGTAAGGATCCTTGTTACATAGGACACTAGTTGGAACATTAGTAGGAATACGAAACATTCCATGTAAGACACTTGTGAGATGCTAGCACGGGTGGTGCAGGGCAAATGGATATCATCGAAATATTTTAATGATGAAACTTAGAAATCTTACGATGTTATACTTGATAGAAACCTTGCGATGTGATACTTGGTAGGAACCTTGTGATGCTACTCTTGATAGGAATTATGGGATGTTATTCTTAGTTATCGTGCCTGTAGCTTATCTTGTCATCATGCTTATGTTTACTTTCAGTTTATTAATTCCATGTCATCTTTACCTGTTTTTATGCTGAAAGCCACTAGGACTTACTCAGTCTTTATGACCGACCCAGTTTGTTTCGCCTCTTTTTATTTCGTTCCCCCCCAGGTTCGTAGGGTCGGAATACAGCTTAGTTCAAATCTTACCAAGCTCCAAGGCTCTTTCACGTACTGCTTGGATTTCTCTTGGCTATGGCTTGCTTTGCTTTATTGGGGAATACTACAATTTATTTTCATGCTTCTTTGTTTTTGAGCAAGACAAATATTTTAGCTATGTAATTGGGTATTTGAAAGTGATGGGATTTTATTGTAAACAATTATATTTAATAAATGATTTGAAGACCTTCCGCCGTTTTATATATGTCTGTCTTGTAATATTTCTGTTCCAGTACCCATAATGCTCCATTTAAGTTAAGGCATTCCCTTTGTGAGTGACCTAAATGGATGTGGGTTGTTACATTTGGTATCAGAGCAGAAGGTTACCAGACTGGGTAAAAGTTTTTAAAACCTTTTGAAATTATTTTCAAAACCATTTACAAAGAAGCATTTTTCAAGAAAAGTTTTATTTTTAAAGGCTATTCCCCAAAGGCCATTAGCATTACCCTTTGTTTCCTTGTTTGAATCCCTTTTCCTTTCTTTCCTCCATCCGTAGTCACATTAGTTCCATCTGCGACTAATCTTATTTCAAGCTTTGTAGGGTTGTCATGCAATGGTGGTAGTTCTCGAGAGACCTGTTAACACGTTATATAAGAGGGGATAAGAGTGGTTAAGGCGAATGAGGCTCAGAACAAGAAGGTAGAAATGTTTCTGTAGGAAAGTCTAGTTTATCTTTCTATCTTGTTCGTACCTTTTTTGATTATGGTACATCGCATCCTTTTTATTTCTACTTCGATAGTTGAGTCTCTGCACCTTAGTACTAGCATCCCAATTTTTTTTTTCTTCTTCTCAAATCCTGTTGGGGAATCGGCTCATTTATTCATGACTTGTTTGGATTTGAGAATGCCTATGCTAAACGTTGAGTTTAGAAGAAATGCTTATGTTGGGCAATGGATTGAGTTTCCAAAAATGATACCATTCTTGAGTATGAAAAGAGGGTAGTTAGACTCTTGACTTGCCCTGGTAATGTCCTCGAAGTCTAGTGTAACCCTTAGGATTCTGCCATGCTTATTTACCTAGAATCTCTTGATATATTTATTGATCCACTTGAGTAGTGTTCGCCACCAAGGCGGATGGTTCATCTCGCTTATGCATGAGTTATAGAAAATCATCTTAGTAAGTACTCTTGGCAACATGGTTGGCATTTGTTTATTTTCAAGAGATAATTCATTTATGTGGAATACTTTTTAGTAAGTGAACGAGATCCGAGATTCACTAGTGAATTTTGGAGAGCTTGCATGAAACCATGAGTACGCAGTTATGTTTGAGCCGAGTATACTAGAAGGAGGATAAGGGAAAATGGGATGAGAGACAACATTGAAATGAGTTCCAACTCATGTTTTGGAAACAAGAATTAAGAAGCTACGAAATTATGAAGTTAAAGACGGACAAAGCACAATGGAGTTAAGCTCAAGGAAATGCGACTTAGAAGATTGAAGAGAAGACACACACATCATACCTCTTTTTAAGAGTATATCCTTGATCCCTCTTTTCCTGCAGAGCTTATTTGCATGCTATCTTTTAAATATAACCTCTCGGTCCTATTCTCCATCCTATTTCTGTTGCAAACCCCATAGGGAGTATGATTCATCTGTTAGTAATACATATTGGGGCTTGAGGGTGTCCGTTGGGTTGACTAAACTTTTTGGGTTTTATAGGATATGGGTTGGTCTTAGGAAGGGATTTCTTGTGAACAAAAAGGAGTCCATCATGCTTAATTTTCTAGAAACATATATATATATATATTGGTTGGTCAGTTCTTTGGGTATCAGTCTGATATTGATTTCGGTCTTCAGGGATGGTGCTTAGGGAGTTCTTCTCCCAATCAGTATATATGTGACATAGATTTCCAGTTTTGACATTGCCTAATGGGCATAAAGTTTTTACTTGCTTCTATCATTCTACTATATCTTTAGGTAGGAAAAATTGGATGTAAACATGTGTTTGAGACATGTTATGGTTGATGGTTGCAAGTGGTTGCTAGTTGTTGCTCGTGGATGCATGAACACACATTAGGCACTAGATCGGCTCAGTCACATTGCATATGCATTAGTATTTATACTTATTTATGGATGGAATTGAATGTGTTATCATGTGGATGTTGCATATGGATGGATGTTTGTGCACACATATAGTGCTTATATGACTAGGACTATTTGCATACATGTTGGATTCATGGCACTAAACATATTTTGCATTTAAAAAGATCAATCAGGCCTGATCATTTGCATTATATAAGGAACATATACACACACTTCTTGCATATGTTCATACAGCATCAGAAATCTTTTAAGGACAATGGTTGCTTGTGAATGATGGTTGAGTAGATGGTTGATTGGATGATAGGATGCATTCTTCTTAACCTGAAGATTTCGGGGACGAAATCCTTTAAGGAGGGAAGAATGTAACAACCCGAATTTTTATAACATGTTAAAACCATAAATCAAGGAAGAATTAAATTTTAAAATAAGAATCAAGGGAAACGGGTTACACCATTGCGTTCGTCTCAAAATTTTATATGAAATAGAGTCCGAGTTTTCGAAAATCGGAGTTCGGATGAAGAAGTTATGGCCTGTAGAAGATTCAACAGATTTTAGGCAGCACAGGACCAGGCAGGTCGACCTGGGGGTCAACCTGTGGACCAGGTCGACCATGTGGTCGACCCTAAGGTCGACCTACCCCCCAGGTCGACCATGTGGTCGACCTCCCCCCTTACAGGTCGACCTGGTCGGCCTGTTTTGACCCAGAACCTATTTTTGAAGCCTGAGACATGTTTTGATGGTCCAGATTGATTCTAGGGTTAATCTAAGGGCCTAAACTAGTTGCTACCCCTATAAATACATCCTAAGACCTAGCCTAATTCATGCAAATCATTCGTACACTGCTATGCTGCTAAATCACCTCTTTAACCATGGCCGCCGCCTCCAAATTAAAGCTTAAGCATTCAAACTCGATTCAAATCAAAGATCAACGCTTCTACAACAATTAAAGAGAAGAGATCAGCGACACCGCAACAATTCGACGACTAGTTTCTAGACTTGACTTCTAAATTTCTTAGACCATGACCTGTAAGTTCTAGTTACTTTTAGATAAAAATTATAAATCTAATATGGGCATGTTATAAATTGGAATTGATTTATGTATGATTCATATCTATTCTTGTTTTCTTCTTAGATCTTGACTATTGGGAATATTGCCTACGATGTTGAAACTATTGCTTAGGGTCTAAGACTATGACTATGCCTATGATTGTGGACATAATATTATGCCTATGACTATGATGGTGAACATAAGACTATGCCTATGACTATGATGGTGAACATAAGACCGCCTATGACTATGAACAATAAGACTATGCCTATGACTATGACAAGGACAACTGTGTCTAATTACCTAAGATTCATGACCATGAGGTTATTGCCTAAAAATATAACTTTGAAATTGGATCTAAGCTTGACTTTCTTTATTTATCCTTGGATCTTGATTTTGGGGATTTTTCTATTTAAGTTAGATCTATCCATGTTCTTGAAACAAGATTATTATTCAAACCTTTTCATGTTCATAATATTATCAGATCTATATGCCTGCAATGTTTTAGTCAATTTGGTTATGTCATACCTTGGAATTAAATTAATAATAGAACGATGTCTATTGTATTATAGGTGAAATTGAATGATATTGATCTATGTCTGTAGTTATATTTTATTATCATGTTGAATTGAGAATTAATGAATAAGTCTATTCATATGTATATGAACTTGGAATATAACCTGTTATGACAAGTTGTGTAGTTTATCATGTTATGCAAGTTTTAGGTTGTAAAATCATATCACATATGTGACCAAATGTTAGATCTACATGTTTATGTGTTAAACCTACGTCATATTTCAAGTTCACACTTATTCATATGTTCGTGATTGATTTGCAAGTTCACATATATGTAAGTTGATTTAGTCTATGTTGCAAATTCACATATATGTATGTTGAATTAGTCCACGTTGCAAGTTCGCGCCTATGATATTTATGTTGATTACTTTGCAAGTACACACCTATGGTGTTCATATTGACTATGCTGAGAATGCCAAGTTTACACCTATGACATGTTTATGTTAATGGATTTCTTTATGCAAATTTTGTGTAGGTTAAATTAGGCTAAGATTTTAGCCTAATATTATATGTCAAAAATCATGCGGACGAAAAGTTAGGCTAAGATTGTTAGCCTAATATTTAGATGGGGTAACATTGGGAAAAATTGGTAATCATAGGAAACTTGACATGAAACTTGCCTTGAAAACTTGATACGAACTTGACATGAATCTTGAACATGGACATGACACTAGAATAAACATGAAAATGGCCAACTTGAGGTTGGGTTGAGTTTGCAGTGTAAATCTGCCCGGAACCGCTCGGCAAATCCAGTTACTGCAAACAATAGGATCCAATGTGGGTAGTTGGTCATATCACGCTTGAAACCCGAGGTCAGACTGAGTTGTGGTGTAAATCTGCCCGGAACCGCCCGACATATCTAGTGACCACAACAACAGGTCCGATGTGAGAGGTTGGGGTGCATTAATGAATTAATGCCACATGATAGGTTTAAGTCATGAACCGCTTGAATATACTTAACCAATTTGACACGATGATTTGATAGGGTTAAGTCATGAACCGCTTGAATGTACTTAACCAATTTGACACGATGATTTAGTAGGGTTAAGTCATGAACCGCTTGAATATACTTAACCAATTTGTCACGATGATTTGATAGGATTAAGTCATGAACCTCTTGAATGAACTTAACCAATTTGACACGATGATTTGGTAGGGTTAAGTCATGAACCGCTTGAATATACTCAACCAACTTGACACATGATTCATAGGGCTAAGTCATGAACTTGAACGATAACACTTAGCCAATTTGACATGACACGTAGGCGGGTTAAGTCACGAACTTGAATGACAACACTTAACCAACTTGACATGCTAGACTAATGGGGTTAAATCACAAATTTAAATGGCAACACTTAACCTACTGGACGGAAACCCTAGTTACACGGCCCTTTTCAGCAGTAACCCACTAGATGTATAACGGTACCCTGGAACTAGTCAGAGTGGGGAACGATTACTGGGCTGATTGTAAGCGACCAGAACGACGGCTGAGTTGGTGCGCCATTGTAGGTTCAGGCGGACTATGGTCGTGCACATAGTCCAAAGTTGAAAAAGCAGGCATTGGGCACCAGTAGATTTACACTGTGCGTGCTTGATTCGTGTCGGTGGTTGGCATCCTAGGGCTTGATACACCCTATGGTGGACCTAGCACAGGTAACTACATTCGTGATAGGGCTGTATGACACAGACACATGACAAGCTAGAACTTGTAGGGAGCCGATCGATTAATAGATCGTTTCGTGGGACCAAGTAATGGGTTATTTCATGATATTGGGTAAGGGATCATTTTATAGTCAACACATCACACGGGTTGGGATCACCTTATTATATAACACGGGATACTAGTTGGGACACTAGTAGGGGGTAAGGATCCTTGTTACACAGGACACTAGTTGGAATACTAGTAGGAATACGAAACATTCCATGTAAGACACTTGTGAGATGCTAGTACGGTTGGTGCAGGGCAAATGGATATGATCGAAATATTTTAATGATGAAACTTAGAAATCTTGCGATGTTATACTTGATAGAAACCTTGCGATGTGATACTTGGTAGGAACCTTGTGATGCTACTCTTGATAGGAATTATGGGATGTTATTCTTAGTTATCGTGCCTGTAGCTTATCTTGTCATCATGCTTATGTTTACTTTCAGTTTATTCATGCCATGTTATCTTTACCTGTTTTTATGCTGAAAGCCACTAGGAATTACTCAGTCTTTATGACTGACTCAGTTTGTTTCGCCTCTTTTTCTTTCGTTCACCCCAGGTTCGCAGGTTGGAAATACAACTTAGTTCAGATCTTACCAAGCTCCAAGGCTCTTTCACGTACTGCTTGGATTTCTCTTGGCTATGGCTTGCTTTGCATTATTGGGGAATACTACAATTTATTTTCATGCTTCTTTGTTTTTGAGCAAGACAGATATTTTAGCTATGTAATTGGGTATTTGAAAGTGATGGGAATTTATTGTAAACAATTATATTTAATAAATGATTTGAAGACCTCCCGCTGTTTTATATATGTCTGTCTTGTAATATTTCTGTTCCAGTACCCATAATGCTCCATTGAAGTTAAGGCATTCCCTTTGTGAGTGACCTTAACGGATGTGGGGTGTTACAGCCCAGGCCGAGAGAAAATCTGCACAACCTTCTGGTTCTGTCTGACCCATGTTCTGACTCATTACTGAGTCATTTCTGACTAGTTGATGAGTCATTAAGGTTTCTGGATAGTTCTAATCTAGACTGAGTGGTTTTAGTTAACTTTAAGATCATCCGACGACTATAATTAAATTGAAATTCTATATAAACATGTGTAGACCCAAACCCTAGAATCAAATAAAAAATTAGATCAGTAGCCGTCATGTTGTCACTCCAAACCCTAGAGTAGCCACCACCAACTGAAAGCAAAGTAAAGCAACTCAATTCTAATCAAATCAAGCCCAAAACTACAACAACGAAATTGTCTACAACAAGGGAACGCTAATCAATTACAGAATTCAGAACCCAGAACTCAAGACCCCTTATTCGGTGAGTTCTAGTCACTTTTAAGTTTAAATAAATAAAAGTGAATTGTGGTAGACTATGATTTGGGTATATGTTGTTTGTAGTTATGCAAGTTCATTATTGTTGTAAATCATGATATGATGCAAGTATATTATTGTTGTGAATCATGAAATGATGCAAGTTCATTATCGTTTTGAATCATGAAGTTATGCAAGTTATTATGTTGAGAAACTATGAATCTATGCAAGTCGTTATGATGAATCTATGCAAGTTGTTATGATGAATCTATGCAAGTCGTTATTGTGAATCTATGCAAGTCGTTATCATGAATCTATGCAAGTCGTTATTGTGACGGCCCGCCCCGCACCAGCCTGCATTTCCTCCAAAAGTGCGCTGTACACATACCCGACTAGCACAGGACGGACGTCAAGAGAAAGGAAAGAAGAAGATAAACTAATCAAGGAACCTGTAGAATGTCTCACAGCGCATGGAATAAAATATAATAATAACATACTTGACATAAAACAGGCGAGACAGTGCATAAGCTGATAACTAAAACCAACACCAATCTCAAAGCAGCGGAAATCCAAATACAGCTTATTACAATTTTCCAAATTTACTGTCTCTAAACAAAAGAAAGCTGAAGTAGAAGATACACCAACAATGCCCAAGCAGTGATCTTCAACAATACAGGGAGAATACTATATATGTATATTACGTGGAAGCCTCCTGCTCGTCTCCGGATCATCTACCCGTACATCACCAGCTAACCTGTCTCTAGTCTGCTCGTGTGAGCACCCAGAGTAATAAGAAGAGACATAAAACTCTGGGTCAGACATAAAGCCTGGTATGAGCGATAAACATCTAAACAGAATAATAACAGGTATACTAAACCATACCTGAACCTGGACCTGCAACCAAAGAGTTAGTACCACGTACCGTACAATACTCCAAGGTGCCAATAGTAAATAGTGTAAGAATACGGGGGTGGGGTGTGCATGTCAAAATGATAGCAAACAAATCATCCATAGCAACCATCCTCACATCTCTCACTCAGTGCGTAAAGCGTACGACATCTACCACTTTGGAACACTAGACAAACTGAGGTAACGACGAATCCCGACTTGTAGAAACCCTGCTGTGACCAAGCCAAACACTTGGAGTCATGACCAAACATTTCAATGACCCACTTCATTGGTCGTAGCCCTTGGTTCTACCGATGCCATAATGGCCCTGAATCCGCCTTCGTACCTCCTACCATAGTGGTCCAAAGCTATAGACGTCGATAACTCCTTGGCACGCGTCCTGCAGCAGAGCCCAACCATGAAGCGAACTCATTGATTCCCATCTAAATCTTGATCTCTAACTTCTCATCTGGACTTCCTTTGCATCTCGGGTTTTGATCGAATTGGAGTGGGTCTTCAGAAGAGTTGTCACGCAGTAACAGTCCTGGAATTCGGTTCGGTTCGGTAATCATTGCCCTCGTCTGTTCGGTTCGGGTTTCTTCACTCCGGGTCGGGTCGGTGTCCTCCTCCGGGTCGGGTCGGTGTCTTCCTACGGGTCGGGTCGGGTTGCTATCCTCCTTCCAGCTCATGCTCCTTCTTCGATCAGCTCCCTCGTTTCTTCTACTCCGATCCGATCACTTTACTTCAGTCCGATCCGCTCCGCTCCCTAGCCTACTCCGATCCGATCCCCTGTCCACTCCAACTCCAAGCAATAGCCTTCCTTCCTGCCAAGCTCCTTCCAGTGACAAGTCCCAATCCAGTTCGGATTCCCTTGGTCAGTTCCCTAGTCCGATCCGACCCCTTTCTCCGATCCGAACCGGTTCGGAATCTGCACACTTCTGCAACTTTCCAGCGAGCTTTCTACGCCATTCGACGACGTTTTCGAGCAATTTAACTATTCTAATCAATCATGAGACATACCATAGAATCATAGCAACATATAATAGCAACCACAAACAGCAAACAACAATTCAAATGAACCAAAATGGATCAAAAGTGGCTAAAACCTCACATTTGCCTATAATCCCTCTTAATCATGTTTAAGCATACGATTAGCAAAACACATCGAAATTAACCCAAATTTCTAACAGAGCCTTAAAACATTATTTTAGAATTTTAAGAATTTTTCCAGAATTTATTTACGTATAAATTCGCTAATCTTCACTAATTACCCTTAATTAACTGTAATTAGTGTCAAAATGATGCTATCACTCACCTTTGCCACAACTAGAATCCCAAAACTGAAATACTCTCTGATTTGGCGCTGTTCCCAATCTTATACAGCAGCTCCAACCTTGCTTTGGTGCTTTTTCTTCTTAATTTAATGTTTGCTAAGCCTAATCTTCAATTAGAAGGTGATTTTTGGGTGTTTTAGAGAGATTTAGAGAGTGGAGGCCATGGCTATGTCAAGAGAAATGAAAGTGGCGGCTGGAAAATGTCTAAAGAAATGTTTCCTAACCCTAATCAGCACCTATATCCCCCTAAACCCGAAATTCCCCTTGGGCCTAGCTGCTAATCACCCGCTTAAGCCCAATTAAGCTGTTTTTCACCATCTGAAACTTGTTTCAGCCATATCTCCCAAACGGTGAGTCCGTTTGGCTAATGTGACCACTCTACGGAAAGAGAAACCATCATCCGGAGCCAATGGAAGTGGTTTCAGGTCAAAATTCCTTTCCATTCAAAAGTTATGGCCAAAACAGTGCCAACTAGGGGTAAAATGGTCATTTAAAAATCGGGAAAATCATGAACATGGGAAATGACCCCAATAGTCGTCTCCCAAAGTTACATGACCATACGACTTCGTATGTGAAAGAAATAAATATTCTACGATCCTATGATGCGTAGAATGCGGGTCGTTACACTCTCCCCCCCCTTAAGAAATTTCGCCCCCGAAATTCCTTAATCCCAAAACATACAAGGGATCCCGCATGCCTAACAACCATATACAACAATCAAATATGCAAAACAAGCAAACAAGCCTATCCTAGCATGCGGAAAATCTAAATCGAAGTCAAAATCTTACCAGACAAAGAGTTCTGGATACTTCTTCCTTATGTCCTTCTCTGTTTCCCAAGTACAATCACTCTCGTCCTCGCTCCACTGTACCTTGACTAGCTTCACCGCCTTCCTTCGAAGTTGCTTCGTGTCGTACTCAACAATACGGGCCGGCTTGCGGTTCCCAACCGCCTCGGGTTCTACTTCGAAGTCCTCTAAATGATCAGGTGAAATAGTCATATCTGAGTCGTGAACGAACTTCCTTAGTTGGGAAACATGAAATACATTGTGAACTCCCGTCATCTTCTCTGGTAAGTCAATTCTGCATGCCAAATTCCCGACTAGCTCGAGAACAGGGAATGGGCCAACAAATCGTGGTGCCAACTTGCCTCTCCTGCCAAATCGTACTACGCTCTTCAACGGAGAAATCTTGACAAACACCAAGTCGCCAACGGAGAATTTTAAGTCTCTTCTCCTCTTATCAGCATAACTCTTCTGTCTATCTTGGGCAGCCTTCATTCGTTGTTGAATGGTCTTGATCTTATCTGAGGTCTCTCTCACCACATCTGGTCCAAGCACAAACTTCTCGCCAGTCTCTATCCAACATGATGGTGAGTTGCACGGTCTTCCGTACAAAGCTTCAAACGGAGCCATACCGATACTGGATTGGTAGCTATTATTATATGCAAACTCTACTAGATGCAAATGGTCATCCCATGATCCACCAAAATCTAATATACATGCTCTCAAGAGATCTTCCAAAATACGATTCACCCTTTCCGTCTGACCGTCGGTCTGAGGATGATATGCGGTACTGAGATGTAACTCTGACCCTAGAGCCTCTTGTAAGCTCTTCCAAAACCCACTAGTAAACAACGGGTCTCGGTCGCTCACAATGCCTTTAGGTACTCCATGAAATCTCACTACCCACTTCATATACAATTCTGCTAACTTAGCCGCCGTTCTGGTCGATTTGACTGGTATAAACCTTGCACTTTTGGTCAGTCGATCTACAATTACCCAAATGCTGTCATATCCCGATCTAGTCCTTGGTAAACCATCGATGAAATCCATCGAGACTTGCTCCCATTTCCATTCGGGAATTTCTAATGGTTGTAACAATCCACTAGGCTTCTTTTGCTCGGCTTTAACTAGCTGGCAATTCATGCATTTGGATATAAACTTCCCAACGTCTCTTTTCATTCCTTCCCAGTAGTAAGTCTGTTTCATGTCTTTATACATTTTATTACCACCGGGATGTATAGTCAACTTCGAGTGATGACATTCTCTAAGCACTTCATCCCTCAATCCATTGACATTGGGTACAACAAGCTTTCCATTCTTTCTAAGCCATCTATCTCGATCAAGCCCATACTTGTTCATCTCCTCATCGATACCCATCTCTAACTTGGAGATGATTTCCAATAGGTTAGGATCGTCCCTCTGACTAGAGCCGATCCGCTCAATCAAAGTGGGTCTGATCGTCAAACTTGCTAACATTTCTGGATCCAATTCGCACTTTGGTCTGAAATCAAACCCCGCGATAAACTCCAGTTGCTTCCATTCAAGAAACATAGCCCCTAAGCTGGCATGTCTTCTATTCAATGCATCAGCCACCGCATTGCCCTTTCCCGGTGTGTATGCGATGTCAAAATCATAGGAAGCTAAGAACTCTAACCATATCTGCTGACGGAGATTCAGATCTTTCTGAGAGAAGAGATACTTTAATGACTTATGATCTGTAAACAGCTCAAATCTTTCTCCCAAGAGATAGTGTCTCTACATCTTTAACGCGAACACGATTGCTGCCAATTCTAAATCATGGGTAGGGTATCTTCTCTCGTGCGGTTTCAATTGCCGACTTGCGTAAGCTACCACCCTACCGCCTTGCATCAATACAGCACCCAGTCCGGTACCACAGGCATCCGTGTATACCGTCATCTCTTCATCCCCTTTAGGAATGACTAACACTGGTGCGCTTGTCAACTTGTCCTTGAGACTCTTGAATGCATTCTCGCACCTTTCATTCCAGACAAAAGCTTGATTCTTCTTTGTCAACTGAGTCAATGGTGCTGCTATCTTGGAGAAACCTTGGATAAACTTACGATAATATCCCGCTAACCCCAAGAAACTTCTTACATCAGTTGCATTCTTGGGCGTAGGCCAATCCTGTACCGTAGCCACCTTTGCCGGGTCCACGACAATACCATTCTCTGATACAACATGGCCCAAGAACCTCACCTCCCTCTTCCAGAAGTGACACTTAGAAAACTTTGCTTTCAATTGGTGTTTTCTCAACACCTCCATCACTACTCTTAAATGTTCCTTGTGTTCTTCCTCTGTCCTCGAATAGACCAAAATATCATCCACGAACACAAGAACAGACTTATTCAACTGATCTCTGAATACCCTATTCATAAGATCCACAAAATATGCCGGGGCATTAGTCAGCCCAAATGGCATAACCAACCATTCATAAAATCCAGACGGCGTTCGAAATGCCGTTTTAGCTATACTCTCAGCTTCCACTCTAAGCTGATGAAAACCTGTCGCGAGATCCAACTGAGAAAATACTCTCGCGCCACTCAACTGATCGAACAAATCATCTATCCGCGGTAGAGGATACTTGTTCTTCCTCGTTACTTTATTCAACTCGCGGTAGTCTACACACAAACGAAGGGAACCATCTGCCTTGGTAGCAAACACAACTGGTGCTCCCCATTCAGAAACACTCCTTCTAATAAATCCCTTCTTCAAAAGATCGCTGACTTGCACCTCGAGCTCTCGCTGCTCTCTTGGTGCCATACGACGAAGTGGCATCACTATAGGCCTGGCATCTTTTACCAAATCAATACGAAACTCAATCTCTCGGTGTGGTGGAAGTCCGGTCACTTCTTCGAAAACATCCGGGTACTGGCCAACCACGGGCAAACCTGACAACTCACTATGCGGAATGTCGAGGGAGTTTAGAAAACTAGCCAATACCCCCTTACTGGGTAGACCACCAAACACTATCCTCCGCCCATCATCCGCTCTAGCTGTCACCAACAAGCCCTCACAGTCTACCACCACCCCATATCTTTGGAGCCAATCTACTCCCAAAATAATGCCAAACCCAGTGAAGCCCAAAACAAAGCAATCACAAACAAACATGCATCCATGACTCGATAAGACCACATTACGACAAATCATGCTAAGGCTAGTCGAACCACCAATCGGGTTCGTCACTACTAAAGGTCTATCGACAATCTCGGGCTCCAATCCCAACCTATCTACCAAGTCACTAGATATGAAAGAACTGGAAGCTCCAGTATCAAACAAAACTCTAACAGGAACATCATAAACAGAAAGCATACCTTGAATGACGACATTCTTTCCCTTCTCTGCCGCAGTTGGGGCATTCGACGAAGAAGGAATAGCATTAAGAGCATATGCTTTCACAATTTGCTTTTCTTTAGGGGGCTGTGGACACTTGTCCTTATGATGTCCCATTTGGCCACAGTTGAAGCACTTCCTATCCGCTGGCTTGGCCCGACAATTACTAGCATAATGGCCCTTCTTACCACAGCTGAAGCACTCCACATCTTGCTTATTCTTTTTCTTCTGGCCGTCCTTAGCCTGATTCTGCTTTCTCTTATTCTGGGAACCACCCTTGCCTCCACCACTTGCTTGTGGCTTTGGCTCATCTGCAGATGCAACCTCAGTCTTCGGCTTAGGGTAGAGACTTTCCGATCTTAACGCTTTCCCCACAATCGATTCAAACGTCTCATCGATGTGGTTAATAAGCTTTTCCCCTAAGTACTGATCCAAACCAGTTATGAATTTCTCATTCTTCTTCTCGGCAGTGTCAATAAGAGATAATCCATACTTCGACAAAGTGTCGAATTCAGCAATGTACTCCGAGACAGCTCTGCCATTCTGCTTGAGCTCCAAGAATTTCTTAAACAGCATTGACTTCTGAGCAGCTGGAATGAACTTCTCACTAAAGCGAGCCTTAAACTGCTCCCAAGTAATCTGATCTTCGGGAGCAGCTGCCTTTATAGCATTCCACCAATTCATTGCCCGCCCTTGCAGCTGACGGGACGCTAGCCTTCTCTTCATTGCATCCTCGATACCCAAATCCTCGAAGATACGTTCGCAACTATCCAACCAATCATGAACATCTGTGGCCGACTCCGTTCCGTGAAACGGCTTCCCACCAAGACTAGTATAATCCTTATTTAGCTTGGCGAAGTCGACCCTCGGCGCCTGCACTATTGGACCACCACCATTTCCACCATTGGGAGCTGCCCTCTGTACATCTCTAAGCATCTCTCTCATGAGGTCAGTAAACATCGTCCTCATGTCAGCAGCATTCCCATTATTGGCTCCCCTACCAGCACCTCTAGTATCTCGGCTCATCGTCAATCTGAAAAAGGAAACGATTAACGATTCCATAGTGGTGTTAGTACAGTACAACCTCATCCATATACTACTAATAGTATATATATATATATATAGCTTTTAAAAACCAAAGTAATCACAAATACGCTCTCTCGTATACGTATATTATCTCTCCCTGATAACTTCCCTAGGTTAACTACGCAACCTAGAGCTCTGATACCAAGTGTGACGGCCCGCCCCGCACCAGCCTGCATTTCCTCCAAAAGTGCGCTGTACACATGCCCGACTAGCACAGGACGGACGTCAAGAGAAAGGAAAGAAGAAGATAAACTAATCAAGGAACCTGTAGAATGTCTCACAGCGCATGGAATGAAATATAATAATAACATACTTGACATAAAACAGGCGAGACAGTGCATAAGCTGATAACTAAAACCAACACCAATCTCAAAGCAGCGGAAATCCAAATACAGCTTATTACAATTTTCCAAATTTACTGTCTCTAAACAAAAGAAAGCTGAAGTAGAAGATACACCAACAATGCCCAAGCAGTGATCTTCAACAATACAGGGAGAATACTATATATGTATATTACGTGGAAGCCTCCTGCTCGTCTCCGGATCATCTACCCGTACATCACCAGCTAACCTGTCTCTAGTCTGCTCGTGTGAGCACCCAGAGTAATAAGAAGAGACATAAAACTCTGGGTCAGACATAAAGCCTGGTATGAGCGATAAACATCTAAACAGAATAATAACAGGTATACTAAACCATACCTGAACCTGGACCTGCAACCAAAGAGTTAGTACCACGTACCGTACAATACTCCAAGGTGCCAATAGTAAATAGTGTAAGAATACGGGGGTGGGGTGTGCATGTCAAAATGATAGCAAACAAATCATCCATAGCAACCATCCTCACATCTCTCACTCAGTGCGTAAAGCGTACGACATCTACCACTTTGGAACACTAGACAAACTGAGGTAACGACGAATCCCGACTTGTAGAAACCCTGCTGTGACCAAGCCAAACACTTGGAGTCATGACCAAACATTTCAATGACCCACTTCATTGGTCGTAGCCCTTGGTTCTACCGATGCCATAATGGCCCTGAATCCGCCTTCGTACCTCCTACCATAGTGGTCCAAAGCTATAGACGTCGATAACTCCTTGGCACGCGTCCCGCAGCAAAGCCCAACCATGAAGCGAACTCATTGATTCCCATCTAAATCTTGATCTCTAACTTCTCATCTGGACTTCCTTTGCATCTCGGGTTTTGATCGAATTGGAGTGGGTCTTCAGAAGAGTTGTCACGCAGTAACAGTCCTGGAATTCGGTTCGGTTCGGTAATCATTGCCCTCGTCTGTTCGGTTCGGGTTTCTTCACTCCGGGTCGGGTCGGTGTCCTCCTCCGGGTCGGGTCGGTGTCTTCCTCCGGGTCGGGTCGGGTTGCTATCCTCCTTCCAGCTCATGCTCCTTCTTCGATCAGCTCCCTCGTTTCTTCTACTCCGATCCGATCACTTTACTTCAGTCCGATCCGCTCCGCTCCCTAGCCTACTCCGATCCGATCCCCTGTCCACTCCAACTCCAAGCAATAGCCTTCCTTCCTGCCAAGCTCCTTCCAGTGACAAGTCCCAATCCAGTTCGGATTCCCTTGGTCAGTTCCCTAGTCCGATCCGACCCCTTTCTCCGATCCGAACCGGTTCGGAATCTGCACACTTCTGCAACTTTCCAGCGAGCTTTCTACGCCATTCGACGACGTTTTCGAGCAATTTAACTATTCTAATCAATCATGAGACATACCATAGAATCATAGCAACATATAATAGCAACCACAAACAGCAAACAACAATTCAAATGAACCAAAATGGATCAAAAGTGGCTAAAACCTCACATTTGCCTATAATCCCTCTTAATCATGTTTAAGCATACGATTAGCAAAACACATCGAAATTAACCCAAATTTCTAACAGAGCCTTAAAACATTATTTTAGAATTTTAAGAATTTTTCCAGAATTTATTTCCGTATAAATTCGCTAATCTTCACTAATTACCCTTAATTAACTGTAATTAGTGTCAAAATGATGCTATCACTCACCTTTGCCACAACTAGAATCCCAAAACTGAAATACTCTCTAATTTGGCGCTGTTCCCAATCTTATACAGCAGCTCCAACCTTGCTTTGGTGCTTTTTCTTCTTAATTTAATGTTTGCTAAGCCTAATCTTCAATTAGAAGGTGATTTTTGGGTGTTTTAGAGAGATTTAGAGAGTGGAGGCCATGGCTATGTCAAGAGAAATGAAAGTGGCGGCTGGAAAATGTCTAAAGAAATGTTTCCTAACCCTAATCAGCACCTATATCCCCCTAAACCCGAAATTCCCCTTGGGCCTAGCTGCTAATCACCAGCTTAAGCCCAATTAAGCTGTTTTTCACCATCTGAAACTTGTTTCAGCCATATCTCCCAAACGGTGAGTCCGTTTGGCTAATGTGACCACTCTACGGAAAGAGAAACCATCATCCGGAGCCAATGGAAGTGGTTTCAGGTCAAAATTCCTTTCCATTCAAAAGTTATGGCCAAAACAGTGCCAACTAGGGGTAAAGTGGTCATTTAAAAATCGGGAAAAATCATGAACATGGGAAATGACCCCAATAGTCGTCTCCCAAAGTTACATGACCATACGACTTCGTATGTGAAAGAAATAAATATTCTACGATCCTATGATGCGTAGAATGCGGGTCGTTATAGTTATGATGAACCTATGCAAGTCATTATCATGAATCTAGGCAAGTGGTTATTATGAATCTATGCAAGTTGTTATCATGAATCTATGCAAGTCGTTATTATGCAAGTTGTTATCATGAATCTATGCAAATTGTTATGAGATCATGCAAGTTACCTATGCAAGTTATTGTGTGATGAATTAAAGAACCTATGCTAGTTGTTATGTTATGAATCATGAACCTATGCAAGTTGTTGCGTTGTTAATTCAAGAACCTATGCTAGTTGTTATATTGTGAACCATGAACCCATATAAGTTGTTGATTATGCTGAGAATCATGAACCTATGTTGGTTGTTAATTATGATTGTTAATTCATAAACCTATGCAAGTTATTATGAATCTATGCAAGTTGTTAATTAGGTGGTGAATCATAATTATATGCAAAGTTATCATGTCATTTTCCGTAGTTGTCATGTTTAGGCCAAAAATTGTACTGAAATAATCACCTTGTCATTCCCTTTATTTATTGTTGTGGCGAGGCTATTTTGTAGCCTCAATGACGCCAAAAACGCAAATGGTTACGCTAGTTAGGAAACGGGGAAATGGGGGAATTTGTAATAGGCATAATTTACATAGTGATTATGTAAATTGAACACATGATTCTAGTAGGGAAACATATAAATAATTACCTATTATGACATAGGTAAAAAGTGGGTAAAAATGATATAATTTGACTATAACCATTTATGGATAAGAAATCCAAATTGTTAATAAGATAGGTATTGACACCTATGAAAAGAAAAGGATTAATTAATTAACTTAATTAATCAAAAGAGGAATGTTTAAGCAATTAAAGTCTGAAGATTTAATATTGAGAATTGGCATAAAAAAAAATTGTGATGAAATCGGTATGATTTTTCATACCATAAATAGATGGACATAATTGAGTCAATTATGGCCATAGTGAAATTTGGAATTAATTGATAATTTGAATAGGGAAAGTAATTCAAATTAGGGGATGATTAATCAGGAGTAATTAATCGTCTAAGACACGAGGTTAGGCTCTTTTGTGGCGTAAGACTGCCCGGACCCGCCCGACAAATCCAGCTGCCACAAATGCCAGTATAATGTGGGAGGTCTTAGGCATAAATTAAATACGTAACAATTGTAAAGACACGAGGTTAGGCTCTTTTGTGGTGTAAGACTGCCCGGACCCACCCGACAAATCCGGCTGCCACAAATGGCAGTCTAATGTGAGAGGTCTTTATAAGGTTACGGCCTTAATGAATTAAGAAACACTTAACCAGATAAGCATGTAGTGGGACATGAGGGGGTTAAGTGGGTGCCTTGGGTGGCATGTGGAATTAAGTGGGTTCCTGGGGTGGTGTGTGAAATACGATTAGATATTTCAATAATTAATTAATGTTGATTAAAGACTACTTAACCTAACTTAATACATATGGACTGTATGATGATAGACATAAGTTAGGGTTAAGTAAAACGAATTGCATTCTGGGTGGGTTAAGTACAACTGACGGGTAGGTGGGTAATATTAATATATATAGGCCCACAAACTTAACCATTAAATAAACAGGATTAAATAAGTAGGCGGGTTAAGTACAACTGAAGGGTATATGGGTAATATTAGTATATATAGGCCCACAAACTTAACCAGATAAAAAGGGTTATGTAATTAAATACACCTAATGGTATACATAATTGGGGCAAGAATAGTAAAGTTATGTATTAAATACATCCTTAGGGGTACGCATAACTAATAGGGATAGATAGAGTTATGTATTAAAGACACCCTTAGGGATACGCATAACTAATGGGGATAGATAGAGTTATGTATTAAAGACACCCTTAGGGGTACGCATAACTAATGGGAATAGGTAGAGTTATGTATTAAAGACACCTATGGGTACGCATAACCGATAGGTAGAATAGGGGTTATGTATTAAAGACACCTATAGGTACGCATAACTGATTGAGGGCTATGCAATTAAAGACACCTTAGGGTATACATAGTCAGTAGAAAACCTAGTGGGGATACAAGACATAGGGGAGAGCTTGTATCATGTTGTGTGGGACCCATTTCAGTCAGTAACCCGGAGGGGTATCAAAGTAAAGATATCCATACTAGGCAGGGATGGGGCACGCTTACTGATTGATTGTAAGAGATCCAAAACGAGACGGATGGTGTGGGCGGCGCAAACCGACTGGGGACATGTGCATGCATGGGCCGGGCAGAGGGGGACAAGACGACCGTGACACTAGTAGGTATAACTGTGCACACCTTAGGCTGCCACTTTAGGGAAGTGATACCCCCTAGTTGTGGGACCAGCACAGGATATCTACGGAGTAGGGAGCCGATCGATTAGGGTAGTGATTATGGTATATCCGGACATATGCCCTAAGTCTACCAATTTATAGTAGGAGGGTAGTGGGTACGATTAGTTGAGATAGGAACAGGCGGCACCTATGACAGCAGCTAGGAATACACGAAACTACCACCATTGTTATCATTAGCGGAAGGGATCATCCCATCTTGGTTTGACTAGTAATAGTGCAGAATAGTTAGTAGTGAATCATGCATACACCTTACCTTATTTGTCCTGTCATACCTGTCATCTGTACCATGATCCACTTATCCACTTTTTATGCCTGTCATGTTTACCTTTATTTATTTACTAGCTAAAAGTTACTGGACTCACCAGACGTATGTCTGACCTAGTTTGTTTCGCCCCTTTTCTTCCGTTTCCTCCCAGGTTCTCAGGGAGGAAACACCCAGGTTTAGTCAGGATTTGGATATCATGTTCTAGGAGCTACTTCTGAAGTATGGCTCGAGTCGTTTCTTTTATGGCTTGCTCTTTAATCTGGGGAATGATGATTTTCTTTTAAAAACCTATGTACTCTGATGATATAAGATAGAAGTGTTTTGTTGTAATAGTTTTATGACTCATGGTATTATGTAACAAAGTATTATGGAGATTTAATAAAGTTATTTGTTTCCGCTGCAAAATTTTTAATATCTGTCTTGTGATATTCTGCGTCTGCTTACCAAAAACGCTCCACTAAAGTTAAGGCATTCCCTTTGTGAGTGATCTTAATGGAGGGGGGTTGTTACACATATTCTATAAAATAAGCTTATAATAAACTTTAGGTTGTTAGTTAAATATTTACAGATATGAATATATAAATACGTGCATCCACGTATTATATATTTGCATAGTCTTTCTCATTTGAGTTAGTGATTTTAGAATAAATTATTACAAAGGTCAAACTATTGATTTCAATGTATTGATCAATGTCATTACAAATTCTTCAGGATCGTATGATAATGTCAAAACTTCTGGTTTGAAAACATATCGAACTTCTGGTCCAAATAAATATATGAACAACTTCAAATTGTTAAGTTGATGGAGTTTTAATATTACTTCTTGGATATTGCATAAACACCATTTGTGGAGTTTTAATACATATTTTCTCTTTTAGGAGAAATTTATGAACTTTTCTACAAATATTTATCACTTTTAATTGTAGAAATCTCTTCTGGAGACATTTTTCTATTTTTAAATAAATAGATCTCATCTAGAGATATCTTACCATTTCCAAATATACAAATATCGTCTAAAGATATTTTGTTATCACTACTTCTGGGATGAACTTATCTCCTCTAGAGATAAATATATACAAACTATTGGAATATCATATCAATATACAAAAATACATATCAAACTTTAAATGCAGTAACAAAATTAGATGCATTAAATAAAAATAAGATTCAAGAAAAGAAATTACTACTTCTGGAGTGTATGATATTCCTTCAGGGAACATATCTTTTATTTATGTAATTGTAATGCAACAAAAAAAACATAACATCTCTTCTACGATGTTGGATTTTCTATATAAAAATAAATCTCTAGAACATCTCTTTAAGAGATTAATATGCATATTATATCTTCAGGATATTCAGTTAATATAAATTGTACATGAAAGATGTCAGTTAGATGAAACCCGTTTAGAGATTTTCTATTGAATCCAATGTCATTATCACATATTATTATGTGTGGGTCTCTTTTAACTTCTTCTGGAAGTACAATCTTTTCATGTCACAAACATCAAAAAAGCTTCGGGTTTCTATTTCTTGAGTATTAGGATTTATTTATTTCCTTTAACTTCTTCAATCTTATCATTTTACGTAATTTCAACATACCTTCAGGCTACTTACTTATGAACTTCAAGTTCATTAAATTTTGTTTTTTATGAACTTGGGTTCTCAAATTATGTGTAAATTCCTTGTTTAGAAGCTTATAAATTTTGACAAGTTAAGAAAAATATTGATATGAATTCAAGAATTTAGGTCTTGGGTTTTGAGTTATACAACTCCTTGTTAAAATAATTTTTTCACACAACTTTAGTTGTTGTTGAACCTATTTCTTCCATTATATCATATATTACTTTCCAAATAAATACATAAAAAATCATACTTATACCCATATTCTGAAACATTTAATTTACAATAACCAACGCATTTATGATAATAGTAACTGCAATTAACATTTATATGGCCTAGGATATAGCTAATGTCATAGTAAAAAGATTTCATTACAAATATATGAATCAATTGAGAAATGGTACTTAGAGTAACACAGTTTCATCTCAGGTTTAAGTCAATATTGCTCAATGATAAAATTAAAATGAATATCTTAATAATGAAATTTGTTTCTCAATAATTTAATTTACTGAAATAAATATCTCTTCTTTATATATATATATATATATATATATCAAATCTTCATACAAATATAATAGCATCTTTAGGATGGAACAAATCTTACATCTGTAATTTTAGCAAATGAGATATATTGCATAAAAGATTTCTATCTCAAATAACAAATGCATTCAATAGTTCAAGAAACTCAGATTTTTTGACTATAATGGAATTACAAGTTCTCAACTTTTATTTCAAATACTAAAAATTAAGTTTGTCGTGTATGCTTTCATTAATATTTCCATTCACTTCAG
This sequence comes from Allium sativum, assembly GCA_030737875.1. Taxonomy (NCBI): domain Eukaryota; kingdom Viridiplantae; phylum Streptophyta; class Magnoliopsida; order Asparagales; family Amaryllidaceae; genus Allium; species Allium sativum. The sequence continues at coordinate 68,724,167 of CM060925.1, read as the reverse complement.
GTGCTAAAACAAAAATAACTTCAATAAATGAAAGCTTTTCTTTTTCTTCTTCATTGCTTTTTCAAATCCTTTTCTATTACATGTCATTTGCTATAAGAAAAAAATTAAATGCAATTACACGCTTTGAGACTTTTATTTCATCTTTCTCATTTGCATATGAACTTCAGGTTCTTCATTTGCATATGAACTTCAGGTTCTTCATTTGAATATGAACTTCAAGTTCCTCATTTGCATATGAACTTCAGGTTCCTCATTTGCATATGAACTTCAGGTTCCTGATTTGCATATGAACTTCGGGTTCCTTATTTGCATATGAACTTCAGGTTTCTTATTTGCATACAAACTTCAGGTTCCTCATTTGCATACGAAATTCAGCTTCCTTATTTGAAAAAAATTAATTACATCATGATTTTTCAATTTCACTTCCGGTGATTAATCAATATTGCTATTGAATTTAAATGCTACATATCCATATTTTATACCCATAATACTGTTGGGTGTACATAAAAAAAATCATACATATTTTATCATCAGTCTATCCACATACGAAAAGTAATAGTAGATCGGAAAGGATAAACTAGATCTATCTCTACATCATGATTAATGTAAATAATACATTTACAATCGAATCTCCATCAAATTGGATTTGGAAAATTCAAAATTAGATCCGCAAAGAAATTAAAGAATACATCTACACATGTTTGGGATCAACAAAAATAATCAGATCTAAAAAGTTAGATCCATTAGAATATAATCTAGATCTACAAAAAATATATAGGAAAAGAGATCTAGAAGTTTGAGTCGGATCTAAAAGAACAGAAGAAATGACAAATTCATAGATCCATTGATCAAATATTCTCAAACAGAAAATAATTGTATATCAAATATATAAATCCATGAATTGATATTTTTAAATAAAAATTACTTACATGATAGATCCATACAAATAGATCTAGAATATTTCAAACAATTGCTCTAATAGAATCTCGTGCTGATAATGTGCTGTAAACAATATACAATTAGAAAGCCGTTAGAGGAGGAGAAAGAAGATACTTTTATTCATTCCCAAAATTAGTACACTATTTACATTACATGACTCCTTATATAAAGGCTTGGGAGCTTGGAGTAAAACTTATCCCACAATGCGGGACTAAACATAATATGACAAAAGCATATTCACTCATATATATTACAACATTTGTTTATTTTCTAGGAAAACAGCTTAGGACCTAATTGTTGTTTGAGTTTACAATATGAACTTGAAAAATAGAGGAGAGGAGAGCAGAGAACTAAAAAATATAAGCCACTTGGACATAAAATAAAGCATAAATGGTGAAAAAAGGCCTAGACATTTAGATCATTTTGTCTTTATATGCAAGATAGAAATCGGAGAGAAATCTAGTGATAGCGATCAATTGTGCGATTAATTGTGGCCAAGTAGATTTTTCTTTTATAATATTGGTTTTGTTTATGTTATCTTGCCTACTAACTAATTAAACCTGATCATCAAATTTCATAGCCGGATGATCATGCCATGAACAACTATGACAAAAGTTTCTTCACAAATGATGTTGTCAAAAGTGCAACTACAAGCAGCTCGATTATAACAAAAAGTAAAGAAGGGCTGAAAACCAGAAGTCTTATGAATTCGTTTCGCTCTCCTATTAACATCTAAGCAAACCAATGTGTACCTACATGCTTCTTACTTCATGAACACCTTATTTTAAGTTCCTAAAAGTATACTTGAACATATTGAAATTATAATTCTGCTCTAACTAATTTTTTTGTTAAGAAAGGCTCTATTGCTCCTATTTCCTAACACTGTGACATTACTTCATCTACCCAGTAATCAAAGCCTTGTCCGGAAATTTTTTGTAAGCACAACATTTTATTTTTTGGTTCTTGCAGAAGGCAATATTGCTTGACTACTGCAAAACTGTAAAAATATGTTTAACATATTTTAACAAACGCCTCTAACCAGTGAATTTTCTCCAACATTACGAAGTAACATAATGACTTATGATGATTTTAAATCGACAATAAAACACACATATTAGACCCAAACCATTCAAAATGGTGCACTGTTAATAGAGATTTAATATATAAAATTAATGGGAAGAGAAAGAAACAGATCGTAGAAGCTCATAATGAAAGGGCAAAATATAGTAAGAACATAATTAAAACAGAATTCAATTTACAATATACAAGTAACAATATTAGAGTTAAGCAATTATCAACATACCAAGTAATTATAGCGGAGTAACATAAATAAATATGTTTATCAAACTTCATCTTCATCTTCATAGCGAGATCTTTGCTAAATTGAAATATCTCAGGTTGACTCGAGCGCAATGATAATACAATACACTCAAGTGAAGACTAAAATATCTGACGTAAATCAAATCAAAAGCATGATATAAGAGTATAGTAGCTGTAACACCCCACCTCCGTAAAGAACACTCACAAAGGGAATGCCTTAACTTTGGTGGAGCATTTTAGTAAACAGAACAGAAAATTTCAAGACAGATAAACAATACTTGAGAAATTATAACTTTATTACAGTGGAAAACAGAAATCAGTATGGTTACATCTTTACCAAAAACTCAAGTACATAAATATCAGTCTTGTTCAGAAAGTCATCAGAGTACAAAACTTTAAAATCATAATCCCCACAGAAGCTGCCATAAGGAGTCAAGCCATACTTTAAGCACTCTAAGTACTTCAAGCAGAAGAAATCTGGATCAAGCTAAAGTATCCCCTCCTTGGAAAACCTGGGGGGAGGGGGGAACGGAAGAAAAAGGGGCAAAAACAAGCAAGGTCAGACATAAAGTCTGGCAAGTCCAGTGACTTTCAGCATATGAACAGATAATAATAATCATGGCATGTAAATAAAACTAGATGAGAGATAACGGTAACAGGAGTAGCAGATATACTTAGGTTAAACAGAAGAAACAGAATGATATAAGCTATTACTTTTCGCTTCTCTGCACTAATACTAGTATAACAGGATTAGGTGTCACCTTAATGTCTAAACTGAAATAGAAACGGGAACAAAAAGATTTCCACATAAGAGAATGCTAGTAATGGGCCTTTACCACCCCAATAGAAACAGACAGAAACAGAATGCTAACAATGGGCCTTTACCACCCGAATAGAAACAGACAGAAACAGAAACAGATTAATCCCTATGGAAACGGAATGTAGAATTAGGTGTACACTAGTAAATAGGCCTTTACCACCCAACAGACGGTACCACGCAGAAACAGACAGGTGTTACCACCCAACAGAAATAGACGGTACCAGAAAAAAACAGACAGAAATAAGTGTACCCTAAAACCCTACCCCAAGCGATCGACTCCCTAATACATAAATACCCTGTGTCGGCCCCACAGTAGGGTGTATCACTCCCTAAAGTGACAACCAATTGGCACAGACCTATTTACAGATGTCACGGCGTCTTACATCCTCAGAGGAAGACCGGGATCCATGCACGCACATGACCCGGTTGGAACGCACCATCAACACCCCTCGCCATTATCAGAATGAACCGCTTATAATTAGTTCAGTAAGCGTGCCCGGACCCTACCTACTGTTGGGTCAAAGTTTGATACCAGAAAGGGTTACTGACTAATATGGGTCCCAAACAACAGATGACACAAGTAATTTCCCTCCTAACCTTGTGTCCCCAGACTAACAGATTTCAGATTAACTTGTTTACAAGTTCAGACATACAGAGTTCAGATCAACTAGTTCACAGATCAGACAAGTTTCAGACTAACGGATCAGACATACGGATTTAACAGATTTGTCTAACTTTGTAATTGGGCCTACAGATTCACGAAACAGGTTTGTTAAATTCATTAGTCCAATTGGTTTAACCCTACCCACCCAACACGTTTTGGACATCATATTTATCTCAGATTTGTATCAATTAAAAATTAACACGCAGACCTCTCACATTAGACTGACAGTTTGCGGCCACTGGTTAGGCCTGTTGGTTCCGGGTAGGTTTCTGCCGCAAACTGAGTCTAACCTCTGGTTTCAAGCACGTTATGACTAACTTCTCACATTAGAACCTAATGTTTGCGGCCACTGGATGTGCCGGGCGGTTCCGGGCAGGATTACGCCGCAAACTCATTCTAACCTCGAGTTAGCCATGTTTCATGTTCAGCCAATGCATTCATTCACGGACTATGCTAACATCAGACTAATCATGCTAATTTAACAAATTAACATATGTACAAGAAGATTATTCGAGGTTCTATTAACAAGTTTTGCTCAATTTTAAATCGAGCCTACAGATTTACATACATCAAATATCAGCATTTCAGTTCCAACAGATTACGCCATTCAACAGACTAAACAGATAACAGATCTTGCAGATTAGTCGATTTAGCAGGTCTAGCAGATAAGGAAATTTTAACATAATTAGCAGATTAGGCAATTAAATCTAATTAGCTGTTTAGGCAATATAACAGAACTAGCGGATTAGGCAATATAAGAGATTTAATCATTCCTTAAAGTTTCATTGACATATCTTGCCTAATTATAAATTTAGCCTAAACTTACATGCCCAAATCAAGGTCATAATTCATAATACAATATATGCCCCAAATTTTACTCTTAATACTCCCATTTACAGTTTATGTCAAAACTGGATTTAATATTCTAGTTTACCATTTATGTCCAGGACTAATACACATGTAAATCATTCTCTATTATAGCCAATTCAGATTATGCCAACATATTTGCTATGCCAAATTAACTTAATTAAGCTACGCCCAATCCCCGTATAACATGTTTCCACAAGTTCTCTAAATACTCATGAAATAGCCCTAGCAAAAGGAATAGGGGATAAACACAAGAAAGAATAGGCATGCAATAATGAACCAAATACAATGATAATGTCCCCTCTAGGCTCGATGTAATAACAGTGAATGGGAATAAACTAGCAAAGTTACATATTAAATATGAGATCTAACATCATTAAGGGAATAGGCATAAGAAACTAACTACAATAGTTATAGGCAAATAACCACAATAGTCACGGGCGACTAATTACAATAGTTTTTTATTCAATGTCATAGGCAATAGTCTCATAGTCATGAAATCATAGTCATAGGCAATAGTCTCATAGGCGTGAATCATAGTCATAGGCAATAGTCTCATAGGCATGAATTATAGTCATAGGCAATAGTCTCATAGGTAACAGTTTCATGTCCAATTATGCATTATTCATTATTTGTCCCAAAATTTAGCGTTCATGCATTAATCTCTTATGAGATTTGGTGCAGGCTCGTAGTAGCCTGGCTATAGAACAGAAAGAAGAAAGAGGTACAGAATAGTCACAAAAAACAGATCTGACATATAAGAATATACATAACCTCAGATTCAGATTTATAATCATGCCACAACCATAATTAAAGTTTATATCGGAAAATAATTGTACTTGCCTTTCGTGGTTGTAAGAAAGGATAATAAACTGTTGTTGACGCAGAAATGTTGAATTACTCCTCTTTAATTGTTGCTGTAGCTCTAAACTTTGATTTGAGATTTGATTTATCTTTTAATTCTATTTAGGTTGGAAGAAGATGCATCAGTCCAAGTTTTGATTCCAGCAGAGTAGCGACGCCATTTTTATTTTTAATTAGAACAGAGGCAAAATATAGACAGAATGAAATTGTGTAGAGAAAATGAGGCTAGGGGCTGTTTATATAGGATTAGGCGAACGAATCTAGACAGAAAACGAGACCAGATACATCAGAATGAATCAGGTTCAAAAACTGGGTTTCGGGAGCAGGTCGACTACCCAGTCGACCTGGTCATGGGGTGGTCGATACCCCAGTCGACTCCCCAGTCGACCTGGTTGGGGGGGGGGGTCGACTCCCTAGTCGACCTGGGTATATGGGCGGGAATTTTCCCGCCAGCCTTCTTTGGGTTTGAATTTCGAATTTCTGGCTTTATTTTCGAGCTGTTTTATTTTATTTAAATTCCTGAAACTTCTGAGGGTCATAACTTGGTCATACGAACTCCGATTTTCGAAAATTCGGACTCGATCTTAAGCAGAATTCCGAGACGAACGCAATGGCGTAACCCATTTCCCTTTATTCTTATTTTAAAAATTAATTATTCTATGATTTGTTACTTATACGTTCACAGAAAATACGGGGTGTTACATTCTCCCCTCCTTGAAGGATTTCGTCCCCGAAATCTTCAAGTTAAGAAGAATGTGTCCTACCATCCAGTCATCCATCTACTGAACCATCATCCACAAGCATCCATTGTCCTTAGAAAACTTCTAATGTTGTATGAACATATGCAAAAGTGTGTGTATATGTTCCTTATCTAATGCAAAGATCAGGCAGTCCACTGATTCAGTTGACCACCTTAATGCGAACTATGTCAGTGTCATGAGTCCAACATGTATGCAATTTTCCTGTTTGATACATATCATTCTTATATGAGTGACAACCATTCATTCATATGCAACATCCATGTTATGAGTCAATCATTTTGCATCCACGTAAATTGAAAATGCTCACACATCCATATGCAGTATGAGAGTGTATTCGAGCCGATCTAATGCCTAGTGTGTGTATATGCATCCACGAGCAACCACTAGCAACCACTTGCATCCACTTGCAACCATCAAACATAACATGTCTCAAATACATGTTTACACCCATTAGTTTCTACCTGAAGTTCGAAGATTCGATCGACAGGATACAGTCGAATGATGGAAGCGAGTACAGATAAAACAAAAACTTCGTTCCCATTAGACCTTGGTTGAGAGACAAATTCCCCTAAGTATCAACCCTGAAGACCGAAATCAACATCAGATTGACACCCAGAGGATTACCCTCCTTAGACAATGTCAAAACTGGAAATCTTAACCTTATCAGAAATATTCAGATATTTACAGATTACTGGTACAGATCAGATTATCGAATGATTCTTAGAAAACTAAGCATGGGAAAATCCAACCATATCCCTCAAAAACCCAGAATGTATGCATTACAATCGACTTGACGCCTAACACAGATACCCTCAAACCCCAACCTATCACCAACAGATGAGTCGTAACCCCTATGGGGTTTGAGACTATAACCAGATCAGAAACAAGACTAGTATTAAAGTGCAGAGACTCGACTACAGAATCAGAATGCCATAATCAGAAAGAGTTCTAACTCAATAATCAGATAAGGAAACTAAACTCTCGACGGAAATTTTCCTACTTCTATCCTATCCCCCAACTATGAGAGCATTCTCCTGCCTTCCCGAAGTAGGTCATTTCCTCTGTCCTTGCCCCCGTTTCTTCGGGCAGTCCCTAGTGAAGTGTCCCATCTCACCATAGTTGAAGTGAGTGTTCTTCCTCTTTTCGGCAATCCTTGTTCGGATGAGTCGAGCTTCCAAAAGTAAAGCACTTTTTCTCCTTCTTATCTTCAGACTTTTCTTCCTTCTTCTGTGTTTCCTTTTTGCCTCCTTTGTGAACCAAGTCGATATCCATGAGTTTCTCATCCTTGGGTTGTGCTCCTTAGCCAAACTCCCTCATTCTCATCTTTACTATCCGTGTGTAACATGTTGACAAGTCCCTCGAAATCGGACTCCATTGCACGGAAAATCCTACAAAGCTCGAAAGAAAATTAACCGTAGGTGAGACTACTGCGGTTACAGATGGAAGTCGGGCGCTTATTTGCCCTTTGACCGGTGTCGTAGTCTTATCAAGCCTACAGAATCATGTCGCGATTAGGTTACCTCCCAGAAAGCCGGGAGCCCCGGAGAAAGAAGGAAACAAAGATTCAAACAGAGGATTAAAAGATAGATATATGTCTTTTGGGGATTATGTTTTTCAAAAATAAGCTTTACTTTTGAAAATACTTCCTTTTTAAAACCTTTTTGAAAATAGTTTTCAAAAACTTTACCCAATCAGGTAACCTTCAGCTCTGATACCAAGTGTAACACCCAATCTCCGTTAAGGACACTCACAAAGGGAATGCCTTCACTTTGGTGGAGCATTTTAGTAAACAGAACAGAAAATTTCAAGACAGATAAACAATACTTGAGAAATTATAACTTTATTACAGCGGAAAAGAGAAATCAGTATAGTTACGTCTTTACCAAAAACTCAAGTACATAAATATCAGTCTTGTTCAGAAAGTCATCAGAGTACAAAACTTTAAAATCATAATCCCCACAGAAGCTGCAATAAGGAGTCAAGCCATACTTTAAGCACTCTAAGTACTTCAAGCAGAAGAAATCCGGATAAAGCTAAAGTATTCCCTCCTTGGAAAACCTGGGGAGGGGGGGGGGGACGGAAGAAAAAGGGGCGAAAACAAGCAAGGTCAGACAAAAAGTCTGGGAAGTCCAGTGACTTTCAGCATATGAACAGATAATAATAATCATGGCATGCAAATAAAACTAGATGAGAGATAACGGTAACATGAGCAGGAGATATACTTAGGTTAAACAGAAGAAACAGAATGACATAAGCTATTACTTTTCGCTTCTCTGCACTAATACTAGTATAACAAGATTAGGTTTAACCCTAATGTCTAAACTGAAATAAAAAAGGGAATAGAATAATTTCCATAGAAGAAAATGCTAGTAATGGGCCTTTACCACCCCAATAGAAACAGACAGAAACAGAATGCTAATAATGGGCCTTTACCACCCGAACAGAAAAAGACAGAAACCGAAATAGATTAATCCCTACGGAAACGGAATGTAGAATTAGGTGTACACTAGTAAATGGGCCTTTACCACCCGAACAGATGGTACCACGCAAAAACAGACAGGTGTCACCACCCAACAAAAACAGACGGTACCAACATAAACAGACAGAACTAAGTGTGCCCTAAAACCCTACCCCAAGCGATCGTCTCCCTAATACATAAATACCCTGTTTCGGCCCCACAGCAAGGTGTATCACTCCCTAAAGTGACAACCAATTGGCACAGACCTATTTACAAATGTCACAGCGTCTTACATCCTTAGAGGCAGACCGGGATCCATGCACGCACATGACCCAGTTGGAACGCACCATCAACACCCTTCGCCATTATTAGAATGAACCGCTTATAATTAGTTCAGTAAGCTTGCCCGGACCTTACTGTAGGGTCAATGTTTGATACCAGAAAGGGTTACTGACTAATATGGGTCCCAAACAACAGATGACACAAGTAATTTCCCTCCTAGCCTTGCGTCCCCAGACTAACAGATTTTAGATTAACTTGTTTATAAGTTCAGACATACAGAGTTCAGGTCAACTAGTTCACAGATCAGACAAGTTTCAGACTAATGGATCAGATATACGGATTTAACAGATTTGTCTAACTTTGTAATTGGGCCTACAGATTCATGAAACAAGTTTGTTAAATTCATTATTCCAATTGGTTTAACCCTACCCACCTAACACGTTTTAGACATCATATTTATCTCAGATTTGTATCAATTAAAAATTAACGCGCAGACCTCTCACATTAGACTGACAGTTTGCGGCCACTGGTTAGGCCGGTTGGTTCCGGGTAGGTTTCTGCCGCAAACTGAGTCTAACCTCGGGTTTCAAGCACATTATGACTAACTTCTCACATTAGAACCTATTGTTTGCGGCCACTGGATGTGCCGGGCGGTTCCGGGCAGGATTATGCCGCAAACTCGTTCTAACCTCGAGTTAGCCATGTTTCATGTTCAGCTAATGCATTCATTCATAGACTATGCTAACATCAGACTAATCATGCTAATTTAACAAATTAACTTATGTACAAGCAGATTAGTCGAGGTTCTATTAACAAGTTTTGCTCAATTTTAAATCGAGCCTACAGATTTACATACTTCAAATTTCAGCATTTAAGTTCCAACAGATTACGCCATTCAACAGACTAAACAGATAACAGATCTTGCAGATTAGGCGATTTAGCAGGTCTAGCAGATAAGGCAATTTCAACATAATTAGCAGATTAGGCAATTCAATCTAATTAGCAGTTTAGGCAATATAACAGAACTGGTGGATTAGGCAATATAAGAGATTTAATCATTCCTTAAAGTTTCATTGACATATCTTGCCTAATTATAAATTTAGCCTAAACTTACATGCCCAAATCAAGGTCATAATTCATAATACAATATATGCCCCAAATTTTAGCCTTAATATTCCCATTTACAGTTCATGTCAAAACTAGATTTAATATTCTAGTTTACCATTTATGTCCACGACTAATACACATGTAAATCATTCTCTATTATAGCCAATTCAGATTATGCCAACATATTTGCTATGCCAAATTAATTTAATTAAGCTACGCCCAATCCCCGTATAACATGTTTCCACAAGTTATCTAAATACTCATGAAATGGCCCTAGCAAAAGGAATAGGGTATAAACACAAGAAAGAATAGGCATGCAATAATGAACCAAATACAATGATAATGTCCCCTCTACGCTCGATGTACATAACAATGAACGGGAATAAACTAGCAAAGTTACATACTAAATATGAGATCTAACATCATTAAGGGAATAGGCATAAGAAACTAACTACAATAGTTATAGGCAACTAACCACAATAGTCATGGGCGACTAATTACAATAGTTTCTTATTCAATGTCATAGGCAATAGTCCCATAGTCGTGAAATCATAGTCATAGGCGTGAATCATAGTCATAGGCAATAGTCTCATAGGCATGAATTATTGTCATAGGAAATAGTCTCATAGGCAACAGTTTCATGTTCAATTATGCATTATTCATTATTTGTCCCAAAATTTAGCGTTTGTGCGTTAATCTCTTATGAGATTCGGCGTAGGCTCGTAGTAGCCTGGCTATAGAAAAGAAAGAAGAAAGAGGTACAGAATAGTCACAAAAAAACAGATCTGACAGATAAGAATATACATAACCTCAGATTCAGATTTATAATCATGCCACAACCATAATTAAAGTTTATATCAGAAAATAACTGTACTTGCCTTTCGTGGTTTTAAGAAAGGATAATAAACTGTTGTTGACGCAGAAATGTTGAATTACTCCTCTTTAACTGTTGTTGTAGCTCTAAACTTTGATTTGAGATTTGATTTATCTTTAATTCTATTCAGGTTGAAAGAAGATGCATCAGTCCAAGTTTTGATTCCAGCAGAGTAGCGACGCCATTTTTATTTTTAATTAGAACAGAGGCAAAATATAGACAAAATGAAATTGTGTAGAGAAAATGAGGCTAGGGGCTGTTTATATAGGTTTAGGCGGACGAATCTAGACAGAAAATGAGACCAGATACATCCGAATGAATTAGGTTCAAAAACTGGGTTTCGGGAATAGGTCGACCCCCAGGTCGACTCCCCAGTCGACTTGGTCATGGGGAGGTCGACACCCCAGTCGATTCCCCAGTCGACCTGGTTGGGGGGGGGGGGGGGTCGACTCCCTAGTCGACCTGGGTATATGGGCGAGAATTTTCCCACCAGCCTTCTCTGGGTTTGAATTTCGAATTTTTGGCTTTATTTTCGAGCTGTTTTATTTTATTTAAATTCCTGAAGCTTCTGAGGATCATAAGTTGGTCATACGAACTCCGATTTTCGAAAACTCGAACTCGATCTTAAGCAGAATTCCGAGTCGAACACAATGGCGTAATCCGTTTCCCTTGATTTTTATTTTAAAAATTAATTATTCTCTGATTTGTTACTTATACGTTCATAGAAAATATGGAGTGTTACAGTAGCATTAGAGATGTTTACAGGATTTTCCGTCTTCCGTCAGTGTATAATGTGAATGCAATAACCTAAGAGATGTTATGGAAATTTTCATTTTATAAGGATTCGTTAAACTATTTACATATAATACAATACGTTACCACAGTAATTTTTATCAGTAAAATATAGCATGGACAATGGCATTAAGGTGATACCCATACTCCCTTATCAAAATTGTATATAAGAATTATAGTCTATACAGTACTGTAAACTCATAAACTGGTGGCATCAGAGCGCACCCCATAAATTCAACACAAACCAAAATCGTGGTGGGCTCGAGCAGAATAAATATGACAAGGCACGTGATGCAGTATCCATGATATTATTCTACCATTTTCCAGAGTCGGGTTGGTAATGACGCATAGCTGCAGTTACCGGCCACCTCGAACAACACTTTCATAATTACGGATGCGCACAAAATCAAATCAGATCAAATCAAAAAATTGACGTAATAAACGAAGAAGTGTTGCTGATCGGGATAGCTAACTTACTTGGCTTTCATGTAGCTCTTATTTTAGTCATTTTAGTAATTACCTGAAGGTAAAGGCAATTCATCATCATTCTCTTACTTCATTCCTGTAATCGTTCGCCAATCCATCTTACTTCATTCTGGATTCATCCGCCTAGTACACAGTTATACTGACCAGCTTTTTCTTAAAATTTATGTCGGTAATAAAACCAACTCAAATCATCTGAAACAACATATTGTTTTAACTATAGGGTTTAATAAAATCAAATCATAGAATACATACAGACATGCCCGACCTTTTGGTAAGCAAGAGTAGCTACCGCTTTAGGACTCGTAAAAATCTTGGGCATCACTTTCTCTCCGCCTATTCAAATGTACAACCGTAGATGATAAAAAAATCACCACTCAAACAATGAAACAAAAAATACAAATTAAGAAGCAGTCGAAACTGCAAGTCTCTAAATCGACATAAGTAGCTGAAATGGCGCACAAGGCCAAAAATTCACTACAGATAGATGCTCGATGCCTAGATTTGGAGGTTTTTGGGTCACAAGCCAATGGATGCTCAAGTTGGCAGTGGTTCATGAGAAGATACCAGTACATGTTCATAGGTGTAGGTAGCAGCCACAGATCTTCATCGATATTGGTAGCATTATAGCAGACATTGGAGGTTTCGCTAAAAGTTGGAATAAGCTGCAATTTTTAAATTTCAAATGAACAATTAACAACTTGTCAAAAACTAATGCAATCCACAAAATTTCCATTCTTTTGAGCTAATTCATATTTTGGAAATTGCAAATGAAACATATTTTGTATTCTCATGATGCACTAAGATAAGGATCGCTTTTGTTTTTGAGTGGTTATAATACAAGTGTTGAGTTCAGATAGTTTTCTGATATAAGTAGTAGTTGACAGTTTTTTTAATGGTTACTTAATGTAAATTATGTTCATGAGTTTGTGAAATTTATAAGTCAAATTGAACGATAATAGGGAATTTGTGTTGTGAATGACTTTTTGCAGTACTTCTGATAGATAAGGTAGTCAATCTATTTTTTCTTTTCAAATATCGGTGTTGCCTTATAAATGATTTGGAAAATTCATTTTCTTAATGTAGATATTTTATTTTGTACTGTTACTTATTGATAGAAAATTATGTAATCCAGTGAAAGAGCGATCAACTTATTTTTTTTCAATATTTACGTACTTATTAATATATATTGTCCTTTTATGTTTTATAATGCCTAGATATGCGGAAAGATGAATCTAGACATGCAAAAAGGGTTATAAAAATAAGGTTATATGAACCCATTAATTCATTGAATGACGTTATATTTAAAATTTTCATAAAACATAGTCAAATATAAAAAATGTTCATAAGCTAATAATATTAATTTTAATTACATAACTTGAATTATTTTTACTTATGGAGTTATTTCCTTTTGTCTCTCTCCTCATTAATAAAAACAACATGAATTATTTAGATTTTTTAATTATTAATAACAATATTGTTTCATACAAGGGCATTGGTTTCATGATTCTCTTTAAGTATCTAAACTCTAAGGACCGTCCCTGCATACAAATCATAAAAATAAAATAGCAGAATAGCTCATAGCGGAATAATAACTTAGTAGTTCATGATGCTACTAATCTCAAAATATAATACATAATATGAGAATCATAATTTAATACATCAAAGAAATCTCAAATTTAAATACCTAGTACATAAGCAAAAGATGGAAATGGAATAACAAAACCACTGAGATAACATTAGCAGATAGATAATAAATTGAATCTTGATAGATCTCCATCTTTGAAGAAGATGAGTTGCTAAAGCTGAATTCCTCAGTCTGACTCGAGCATCAAGTAAAAAAAACACTCGAGTCCGTATTAACATTCTCATTCAACTCAAGTGAACTGCATAAATGAAATGCACAAGTAACTTACAGAATGCTTGAGATTCCATTCTTTAAGGATCCGTTAAACTCGAAATTATATAATACAATACATTATTGCAGCAGTGATTATCTAGTAAAGTATTAAAATAACATAAGGGGATTACTTTTTTTACCCTTACATCGTTTATAATATCATAGTCTATACAGATATCGCAAAGTCAACCATAAACTAATGGCTATCAAAGGGAACTCTATAGGTACAATACAAGTCAAAATCATAAGGTGCTCGATCAAGATAATATGACAAGGGACATGAGGCAATACTCAAGATATGATTCTACCATTTGCACGCCTGGATAGGTGGTAACCCACAGCAGCAACTACTCCCCACCTCGAAAAACACCCTAACGGTAATAATATAATTTAAAATAGTTTAACATATAATAATATAAATTTAAAATAATTTAAGATAGTCTAATCCAAACAACTTATCCGTATTTTTAAGTTCGGCTTATCATTAATTTAGATTCAAAAATTTCAATTCAAACTAAGTTTAAACTTTTAACAGTATGTTGTTGATTTTAACTTATTTCAAAACAATATTTAAGTTGGTTTCAGTTTCATTACTTAAACCAAATTTCTCATTTTCTCTTAAATGACATCCTAATAGTTTCATATCAATTAAATCCCAAATTCAAATATAACATTAATTATATATGAATTCAAACATTTACTTAATAAGTTATTTTCTAATCCATTTACTAAGTTTCATAATTGTGACGACCGCCCATAACTCATGCACTTAACAAGAGGAATAATACGCTAAAAGACGTGTCTTTCATCTATGGACGATCATCAGGGTTGAATATCACGCGCTGAACCTGTTGTATAACTCACAACGCAAGGATAAAATATAATAGAACATATACATCAAGCAATAATAGTGAAGCAGAATTGAGCAGAATCTTAAACTTTTCATATCATCATGAATTATCCATACAATACTAGAATACATCATA
Source organism: Allium sativum (assembly GCA_030737875.1). Lineage (NCBI taxonomy): Eukaryota > Viridiplantae > Streptophyta > Magnoliopsida > Asparagales > Amaryllidaceae > Allium > Allium sativum. The sequence goes on along the minus strand of CM060925.1, from coordinate 68,709,050 downwards.
AGTGTCTGTACAAAATGCCTCACTACAAATCACTCAGAGAATACATCAAATAGCAAAAAACAACAAATAGAAAATAATATGTCAGCCTCCTGCTCGTCGTCGCTCAACAACTTCATCCTCATCAAGATCTACTACCTATCACCTGCTACTCAGTCTGCCCATCCATCACATAAATGAACAACCCAAGGTAATAAGAGGAAACATTAAACCTTGAGTCAGACAATAGTCTTAATGAGCGATAAACAACTATACAATATCAACAATAAAGTGTATAAGAAATAGGTAGATCAATCAACTAATCCACCAACTTAACAGAGAAGAAACCTAAACCCGCCTCCTCCACATTTGATAGTGATAGCGTTTACCACAATAAAAAAAGAAACAACCAGTACATTCTTAACAACTAGTTATCAAGCATAGACCATCCTAATCGAACTCGACATCTCCTAAGCACAATCCCTGAAGGCATAAACCAACATTAGATAAGCACCCAAGAGAGATATCTCCTCCGACGTTGGACAATCTACCCAAGATGATACAAGCAAAGAAATCTTCATTAAAGACTCTGGATATCACCACCAATCTTGCCTTGAAACCATTGTTAATAGTATAAATGGCCAATCTTGCCATCGGTTAAGGGCTAATGGTAACCCTGGTTCTAGATAGACTGATGTATGTCCCACATGCATTTGGCTCCCCGAGACGACTAGGCCCATCATAAATGCCTAGGGTACTCGACTAGTCTCACTATCCTTTTAGGCGTCCCTATTATACCCCTACATAGTGCCCGCTAGAACCTATGAACTAATTGGTAATACTGGCAAACCGATGAGGAATGGGAGAAGAGAAAAAGTAGGTAAGTATAGGAAGTGTACTTTCACGGCCTTGGACATATCTTTCTAGTTTACGCGGTCGATTAGGTCACGAACTCTTCAACCCTATATATTAATTGGGAAAAGAATCTTGAGAATTTATTGGTGAAGGGTTTAGGTACCATTAAATGTGACTTCCTGCCTGTCTTTCTGCTCCAGAAAATGCAACAGAATTGACTAGATGAACTTCCACTAGCTCTAATCTAAAAAGGGTAGACTGACAAGCACCTTGCTTTCCCTTCCCGACCGATAGAAACAATGAACCATCCCTACCTTTGCATAATCCCTCAACCTCAATATCTCTAGCCATCCATCTTGATGACTATCCATAAGCTCAAGCGACTTCTTGAGAAACCATTATCCACGAGCTCACAACTTTGAATTGTCTTTACATTCATTGCATTTCAAAGATCAACGAATACTTCACAACATTTCGAACATTCCATCTTGAATTAGCTTCGAAGCCACAACCATCGTTGAACCAAAAACATACTTCATTTGGTCGATTTTTGATTCACAGCATTTCACACTTTGCTATGAATAACAGTCCACATTTTCTTTCATAGCGTTTCGTCTTTGATGTGAGTCACAATGCACAACGTTTCATCCTTTTCCACAACGTTTCCAACACGCAATGGTTCGTCACACTCACTCATGGTCGATCCATCGACTCCGCCCTTGTCGATCCATGAAACAGCTATGCCGATCCATCACCTTTGTATGCGTGTCTGATCCATCAACCATAATACTTCCTTAAAGTGTTGCCGATCTAGTATGTCCGATCCATGGGAATGCTATGCCCGACCCACCCTCAAATAATGCCAATCCATTCATTTGTACAGAAATCTCCCGATCTGATCCATCTCCCAAACTGTGTCGATCCATTGTCAGATCCTATCTGATCTATCATGAAGCTTGACTGATCCATCCGCTAAACCATGACCAATCAATTGTGTTTTGCATTGCCGATCCATGTGTTTTGGCGACCCACTATGTATGCCAATCCACTCCAGTTCTTGGAGAGCACTCCACCGATCCATCACAAATCTAAGCCAATCCATCTAATAGCCACAATTAACGCTTGCCAAATCACCCAAACACGGTACAATCCAATCAATATTCATCAAACCAAATCTAACACAAACTCGTTCAATTTCAATCACCCATTTGACAAAAAATCGAACAATAATCAAACAAAAATTCATACATCAATAACATATAAAATTCACCAATTCACAATTAAAAAAAATCGAATCAACAAGTAGATCTAACTTGCACAATCATAGAGTCAATACATGAATTTACCGTTATAAGTTGCTAGGTTAGATCCTTCAGTGATTAAAATTGAAAACATACATATATGATTTAGATCTAGGTGAAAACAACTTGAAATGATGAAAATAAGATCAAACAGCCCATATAGTTGATTGTATTCGTGTGAGAGATGCTTATCACTCACAATGTCTTCAAATAAGCTTGAAAAAATGATCTACAAATTCGGACAGCAAAGAACGATCCTCGAATCAATCACGTTGATGCGACCTACCTTTCTTCGATGTTGATCTTCAATCTTCTAATCTAGATCTATGGAATTAAGGGAGTGGAGAGATATTTGATTGAAGTAGAAGAATCTCAAACCCCAACAAAATAGAGAAATGAAGAAACTAAACTATTCATCATGCATATACCCCCCATTTATAGCCATCTAACCAGTCCACTAATGGGCCACACCAAATCAGCCCACCAATGACTAGTTAGCCTATCCAGAAATTGTGTAACACTAAAACAATGATTTCTCCCAAACCGCTGGACCAAATCTTTAATGTGACCAATCTACGGAATTGTCAACACCATTTCTTTCCAATGAATTCAATCTCAACATCTGATTCGATCCCAGTAAAAAGTTATTCCCTAAACAAAAACAATAGGGGTAAAATGGTCATAAATTAAATTGGTAAAAATTATGGACATGTCTCACATCCCCATAACCAACATATAAAAATATAAAAATGATCCGACCCTCAGGTAATTAAATAAAAATATTTTATGATCCTCTGATACGTAAAATGTGGGTCGTTACATTCTCCTCCTTATAGGAATTTCGCCCTCGGAATCCCAAGCAAACACAAGCAACCAGAACAATTCTGCATGCCTATCATCCATGAACAACCAATTTACCATCCAAACTAGCATCCATCAAGCCATGCATCCATAACCTTAACCTAGCACATGGAACTCTAAAAACAATAGTACAAGTTACAATGGTGTAAGAGTGACACGACATTAATGGTTCATACTAGCGAAGAGTTCTGGATGGATCGTCTTCATTCTCTCTTCCGTTTCCTATATACAATTGTCATCATTCTCACTCCATTGTACCTTGACTAGATTAACCATTTTCCTCTTAAGTTGTTTCGTGTCATTCCCCACAACATGAAGCGACTTACGAGGTTTCGTAACTATGAACTCGACTTCTAGGTCTTCATACTGATCCGGAGAAACCATCACATTCGAATCGTGCACGCACTTTTATAGAAAAGATACATGAAAAACATTGTGCACACTCGACATCTTCTCAGGTAAATCTAATCTTTATGCAAGCATTCCACTTCGCCTGACTATCGGAAATGGTCCAGACCTTGGAGCTAACTTTCCTTTTCTTCCGAACCAAACAACATTATTCAAAGGTGAAGTCTTCACAAAAACCATATTTCCAACATCGAATTCCAAATCCTTAAGACGCTTATCGGCATAACTCTTCTGACGATCTTCGGCTGCCTTCATCCGTATCCAAATGATCACGATACAATCCAATAAATCTCTTATCATCTTAGGCCCAAGTATCGACTTATCTCCAGCTTCTAACCAATATGTTGGAGAATTAGACGGTTTACCATATAACAGCTCGTATGGTGCCATCCTAATGCTCGACTGATAACTGTTGTTGTAGGCAAACTCAACTAAATGTGGACGATATTCCCATGATCCCCAAAAATCCAATACACAACCTCTTAGGAGATCTTCCAAAACACAGCTAATTCTCTCATTTTAACCATCAGTCTGAGGATGATATGTCGTACTCAAACATAACTCGGTTCCCAAAGTCTCTTGCAGACTCTTCCAAAATCCACTCGTGAAAAATGGATCTCGATCACTCACTATACTCTTCGGGATACCCTGGAAACGAACTATCCATTTTATATATAGCTCAACTAACTTCGATGATGTCCTAGTCGATCTGACAGGAATAAACCTTGCACTCTTGGTCAACCGATCCACTATGACCTAAATTCCTTCGTTTCTTACCCTGGCTCTGGGTAGTCTATCGATCCATCGATATCTGCTCCCACTTGCACGTAGGAACTTCTAATGGCTGAAGCAATCCACTCGGCTTCTTCTGTTCAGCTTTCATCAACTGACAGTTCATGCATTTGGGAAAAAAAATTCCAGCATCCTTCTTCATCCCTTCCCATTAGTAAGCTCGCCTCATATCCTGATACATCTTGTTACCACCAGGATGAATCGTCAACCTTGAGTGATGACATTCCCTCAGAACCTCATCTCTCAATCCATCAATATCAGGAACAACCAGTCGTCCTTTCATTCGAAGCCAACCCTCTCGATCAACCTCAAATTCCTTATCCTTGGGTTCTAACTTCTAGAAAATATCGACAAGCTTTTCATCACGCTTTTGGATTTTGCTAATCCTTTTGATGTGAGTAGGTATTATCGATAAGTTTGCCAACATTTCAGGTTCCAACTCACACCGTGATCTGAAATCAGATCCTGCCAAGTACTCGAGGTGTTTCCACTCCGAAAACATCGCTCCTAAACATGCGTGTCTTCAACTCAACGCATCTGCCACTGCATTACCTTTACCAGGAGTATATGTTATACCAAAATCATATGATGCCAGAAACTCTAACCACCGTTGTTGCCGAAAATTCAAATCCTTTTGGGAGAAAAGTTACTTCAATGACTTGTGATCCGTAAATAGCTCGAATCGAACTCCCAACAGGTAATGCCTCCATATCTTCAGAGAAAACACAATTGCTGCCAACTCTAGATAATGAGTTGAATAATTCCTCTCGTGTGGCTTTAAATGTCGACTTGCGTAGGCCACAACTCCATACTTATGCATCAGCACTACTTCAAGTCCAGCACAACATGCATCAGTGTATACCATCATCTCTTCATTCCCTTTTGAAATGGTCAAAACAGGAGCACTCATTAGTGTCTCTTTCAGGATTCCAAAAGCTTGCTCACACTTCGCATCGCAAGTGAACACTTGGTTCTTCTTTGTCAATATTGTTAATGATGTAGCTATCTTGGAGAAATTCTTGATAAACCAACGATAATATCCCACCAACCCAAGGAAACTCCGAACATCCGTCGCATTCTTAGGTCTATCCCAGTCCTGGGTTGCTGCTACCTTAGCGGGGTCAAATGCTATTCCATTTCCAGAAACAACATGGCCTAAATATCTCACTTCACTCTTCCAGAAGTGACACTTCGAAAACTTAGCTCTTAGCTGTGCTTTTGTAGGATTTCCAAAACAAGTCTCAAGCGCGTCTTTTGCTCTTTCTCATTCTGGGAGTAAACTAGAATATCGTCCACGAACACCAGCACGAACTTGTTTAACTCATCTCTGAATACCCTATTCATAAGACCCATGAAATATACTGGCTCGTTAGTCAAACCAAATGGCATCACCAACCAATCGAAGATATTGGATGGTGTCTTAAAAGAAGTCTTAGGTATACTATCCTTTGCCACCCTCAACTGGTGGAATCCCATTTCAAAATCCATCTAAGAAAACACCTTGGCCTCGTGAAGCTAATCGAACAAGTCATTTATCCTCGATAAAGGGTACTTTCTCTTCTCGGTCACCTTGTTCAGCTCACGATAATCCACACACAATCTCAAAATCCATCAGCCTTGGTTGCAAACACAACTGGTGCACCCCATTCGGACACACTCCTCCGAATGAATCCTTTTCCCAAAAGGTCACATACTTGCACCTCTAAATCTCGTTGTTCCTTAAGCGCCATTCGCCTAAGAGGCATGATGATAGATCTAGCGCCTTTGACCAAATCGATGCCGAACTCAATCTCATGATGAGGCGGCAACCCTTTGACCTTGTCAAAGACATCATCGAACTCACTAGCGATCGACACAGATGACAAGTCTTCCCGTGGAATCACAAGGGAATATAAATAGCTTTCGAAGACCCCGTCTTCTAGCTTAAATCGAATCACAACCATTCTCCCTTCCACATTCCCGAATGTCACCTCGAGCTTCTCGCAATCCACTTTTGTCGCATACTTCTTGAACCAGTCCATACCCAAAATGATCCCAAACCCATCGAAGTTTTAAAAAAAGAAATCACACTCAAAGGAGCAACCATGACTCGACAACACTTGACCATGATAAATCGTACAAAAACTGGAAGAATCCCCAGTTGGATTAGTCACAATCAATGGTCTATCACAAAACTCGGGTTCTAAACCCATGTGACACACAAGCTCATTACAAATGAAGGAATGCGATGCTCTAATATCAAACAATACTCAAACTAAGACATCTCTGATGGAAAGAATACCTTGAACGATGACACTCTTCCCTTTCTCCTCCGTCATAGGAGCCTTCGAAGAAGATGGCATAGCTTCCAAAGCATACGCCTTCACAATCTACTTTCCCTTAGCTGGTTCTAGACAATCCTGCTTGTTATGCCCAGGATTCCCTCACCTGTTGCATTTCTTTTCATCTTTCAGATTCTTGCAATCCCTGGAATAATGACCCATCTATTAGTAGTTAAAGCATATCACCTTGCTTTTCTGCTTCTTCTAACCATCCTTCCCTTTTTGCTATTGCTGCTTCCTATTTTTGTTATTACCAACCTGCTATGGTTTTGATTCTTCTTTAGCTGCAACAACACTCTCTTCCTTGACAAACAAACTATCATGCCTCAGAGCTCTCTCAACGATCTTCTCATAAATATCATCCAGGTGATCAACTAGCTGATTCCGAAGATATTTGTCCAAGCCCATGACAATCTTCTCATTCTTCTTATAAGGAATCTCAATATATGAACGAGCATACTTTGACAAACTTCAAAACCCAAAACATACTCCAACACTGGTCTACCATTTTCCTTCAGCTCAAAGAACCTCTTAAACAGAATAAAATTTTGAACGGTAGAGATACACTTCCTCTAAAGTTTGACTTGGAACTGATCCATGTGATCTCATTCTCTGGGATCTCTACAGTGACAGAGTTCCACCAATCCATAGCTCTAACCTATAGCTGTCTTGATGCAACCTTCCTCTTAGTTGCATCATCAATTCCTAAGTCTCCAAAATCCATATGCGGGTATCAAGCCACCCTTGAACCTCTACAGTCTAGCTCTGTCCCTTTAAACGGCTTCCCTCCTAGAGTAGTAAAGTCTTTACATAGTCGCGAAGTCCACCACCCTAGGCTCTTGCACTTGAACCCCTACGTCTACCATGACTGTCTCTGTAGCGGGCACTGTAACAACACTGAATATTGGAACCAATTTAAATTTATTTTTAATTGATTTATTGGATTTTAAATATTTAAAATGATTTATTTTTAGAATAAACATTTAGGATTTATTTAAAACAAATTTTAAATGTTATAAATTTATATTAATTATAAAACGAACTCGTAACGTCACTATAGTTTGAAAGTTTAGTTTTAAACTTTAAATGAATGTAAAAAATTCAAAATATGTCGAATTTCAGTAAAACAAGAAACGTTAGGACTTATTTAGTAATATATTTCAAAAAAATGTAAGAAATTGAGATTTCATACTAAAAATTATAAGTCAAGTACAAATTAAAATTTATAATAGTCGTTATAGAAATTATTTATAGTTTAATATTATTTTAGCCCTTAAAAATAGTCATTTTGCAAACAAACTCCATTTTTGATGAAACCAATTTTGTTAGATCCGGAACATCAAATTATTGTCAAATCTAAAATTTCAATTCAATTGGAATTGATACGTAAGCGTAGTAAATTTAAAAGCATGCTCAATTTTAGTTACAAATTTAATAAGCTAGTTATAAGTTCATTTTTCAAACGGTCTCCAAATTCGACGAAACCAGGTCCATTAAAATCGTATTTGTGAAACATAGCTAGATTTTAAATTACGTAATTTTTCTAGTCAGTATGTGATCATGGCAAGTTAAAACGTATATTCAAATTTATTATTTAACGTTATATTTTAATTTCAATAAAAACTGATTAAAATGATCGAATCGGCTTGTGGAACATATCCCATTGTGTCCGGAACGAGGGTATTTGGTTATGGACAAAAGTTATTGAGGTTCATTTGGAGTTCGGAACGTTAAACAAATGATGTATGAATTAATTATTATTAAATGAATGTATGTATGTATATATATATACGCACTTTTCACTAAACCCTAATTTTCACTTATAAGACCCGCCGTTGGCTGCCTTCAATGGCCGATATTTGCTCAATTTTTTTCCCTCCTTTTCTCCTTATCCACTAATCATTTTACAAATCGTCCAATACAAAAATCAAAGAACTTAATGAGGTCTTGAGACTCAATGGTTAAGATCTTGTATCGTTGCAAGATTTGTGGGAAATTGCCACTCAAAGTCATTACGTTTGCAATGTTTTCTAAAAAGTTGTCGGCGTGTGAGCTGAATGTAGTTCAGAGCAGAGGTGGAGGGTTCGAAGGTGCGTTGCGTGGGCATGGTATAAATAAGTTAGGATGGGGTACATATGCCGAAATTAGATTTTATAGATAAGTTAGGATAATCTAGAAATATGTGTTTAATGTCTTATTAAAACTTGAAATGTCAAATTTAGGGAGGTCGGAAAATTTTCCATGTTTACTTCTTTCTCGGTGACTCTTTGGTTGCTATGTCTTAGATTGTTATGCGTAGTGAAGCATAGCAATCAATGGGTCATCGAGAAAGAAGTGAACATGGAAAAATTTTCGACCTCCCTAAATTTTACATTTTAGGTTTTAATAAGACATTAAATACATATGGTGACATAGTAGGATGGGGTACTGTGCCATCTATGATTGGTACATTTATATTCAAAATTTATTTTAGCACTATGCACTAATAATAAAAGATAAATTTCGCATATCGATCATATTTGGCTATTATAAGGTAAAACTCTATCCTCCGGTTTGTGTTGCATTGTGTAATGCAACCTGAGTCTTATAATAGCTTCATTTTTCCTTTTTTCATTTCATTGGTGTTTTATGCATTAGTTTTCATGGGGGTAACCCTGTTCCGTGTTATATGGCCTGGTCCATGATTTATCCAACTTTAAATAAAGTTAATAACTGTTTTAGTTCTCACACTAGTCCCATGACTGACCTGGAGTTTATCGTTTTCACCTAAACTCCGGGTGCCTATATTTTCCACACGGACAACTAGTAGTTTTGGTTTTCCAGATCTTTTCTTTTCATAGGATACTAAATTACACCTGGAGCTATACTCTAGATTGCTTAGTATCCGTGTATTTCCTTCAGGAGTGTTAGTTGATGTTTTCCGCTGCTTGTGTACTTTATTATTCTCTGATATTTTTCTGCTATATATTATTAATTTTTACTCTGATATCTTTCTTCTAATGTAAATCATTGTAATATCAACGAAATGTTCTCTTGTTCTATGTTCTGATGCGTCGTGTTCTCAAAGCAATCTGTCTTCTTATTCGGTTTAGGCCAACCTAGATTTCGGGTCGTCTCAAGTACCCTCCACATGATCGCTGCCACTATAGCAGTATGTCTCGACGTTTGACGACTCATTCTAAATCCGAAAAATAGAATGATTAGTCCACACATGAGAAAATTTCCAATGGAGTTCAAGCGATGTTATACTATACACTATAATATAGTATAAATCCATTAGAAATCTACAAATACGCCTCTCATATGTTATTACGTCTTCGAACTTTCCCTAAAATCGATTGACCAGAGCCCTGATACTAAATTTGATGACCACCCATAACTCTAGCACTAAACAAGAGGAATAATGCACTGAAAACGTGCTAGGAAGCTATGGACGATCACCAGGGTAGAATAACACATGCTGAACTTGTTGTATAACTCACAACACAAGGATAAAATATAATAGAACATATAAAACATGCAATAATAGTGAATCAAAATCGAGAAGAATCTTAAACTTTTCAAATCATCATGAATTATCCATACAAATCTGGAATACATCATAGGAGTCTATACAAAATGGCTCACTACAAATCACTCGGAGAATACATCAAACAGCGGAAAATAACAAATAGAAAATAATACGCCAGCCTCCTGCTCGTCGTCACTCAGCAGCTTCATTCTCATCAAGATCTACTACCTGTCACCTGCTACTCAGTCTGCCCATCCATCACATGAATGAACAACCAAGGTAATAAGAGGAAACATTAAACATTGAGTCAAACAATTGTCTTAATGAGCGATAAACAACTATCTAACATCAGGAATAAAGTAGAGAAATAAGTAGATCAATAAACTAATCTACCAACTCAACAGAGAAGAAATCCAAAATCGTCTCTTCCACATCTGATTGTGATAGCCTTTACAACAATAAAAAAGAAACAACCAGTACATTCATGGCAAATAGTTATAAGGCTTAGGCCATCCTAATAGAACTCGACATCTCCCAAGCACAAGCTTCGAAGGCCTAAAGCAACATTAGATAAGCACCAAAGAGATATCTCCTTCGACGTCGGCCAATCTACATAAAACGATACAAGAAAAGCAATCATCATCCATGACTCTGCCTATCACCTCCAATCCTGCCTTGAATCCATCATTAATCGTATGTATGGACAACGTTGCCATCAGTCAAGGCTAATGGCAACCCTGGTTCTAGACAGACTGATGTATGTCCCATGTTCATTTGCCTCCCGAGACAACTAGGCCCATCATGACTACCCAGGGTACTCGACTAGTCTCCTCAGCTTTTTAGGCGTCCTATTATACCCTTGTTTTGAGCCCGTTAGAACCTACAACAAAGATAATCTCTCAGCCTTCAATATCTCTATTCATCCATCATGATGACTATCCGTAAGGTCAAGCGATTTCTCAAGCAACCATCATCCATGAGCTCAGAACTTTGAGTCATCTTCACATTCCTTGCATTTCGACAATCAACAAATACCTCAAAACACTTCAAACATTCTATCTTGAATTAGCTTCGATGACACGACCATCATTGAACCAAAAATGTAAAGTCCCGGAATTTTATTGATTTATTAATTAATTAATTTAATTATTTAACTATCGATTTGGAGATATCGATAACCTGAATTAAATATAATTTGAATATTTAATTATTATAAATGGTGGAATAATATTATTATTTCCGGAATAGTCAGAAATAGTTGAGTTGACAAAATTGTCTGAATTGGATAATTTAATTAGGTTTAGAATTGAATTATGATAACGAATATATTAATTAAACGACGGTTGAATGTATTAATTATAATATAAATTACAATCGAGCTTGTAATGTCGCTGCAATTCGTAATATTGAGTTTTGAACTTTACCTGAGCAGACAGAATCTCTTATAAGTCAGATTTCTTCGAAACAAGAAATGTTCATATCGTTTGAGCTATATTTTTCTAATGGAAGAGAACAATCGAGATTTTGTCTTATAAATTGTAAGTATTGTCCAAACCAAATTTTCAGATAGTCGCTATTGAATCATTTATATATTATAACGATTTATTTAATATAATTAAATATTGGTTTCAAATTTGGACATGGTTTTGAAGACCTGTTGTTAATTTAATTTATAGAATTTTTCCATAATTTTTATTTTGGAAAATATGCAACTTTTCATTTAAAATATTTTACACCCTAAATCAATATATTTGGGATTTCACAATATAAGTCAACTTGTCAATTTTATTTTATTTTATTTTTAGGACCGTGGCACATTGCCCGTCTCAGTGGTCTTTCTAGTTTTGTCGTTAGAAGTCCGTAAACGAATGAATATAAAAGAATGTAGACCTTGGTAAGATTTACATGCAAGCGAACCGTCTAATGCCCTCCAGTCTAAACCATGTGATGGATCCTTTTAGAATCAGTATCTCTCGATCACGTGCTAGCATATATCTTTAAACAGTTTTGCATAAACATTTCATCATTTTGGTTCTTTTAGGCTATCACTTTGTTTTTTAGAAAATGATAGTAAAATATAACCAATTAACATTTTGACCATTTTAAAATCACTAAAAATAGATTTTTGTCTTAAAGTTAGTGACTATAGGGAAAAAAGAGCGACATTGTTAACAGCAGAAATTTTATTTCTTACACTTGGTACCACAGAATACAATTCATTTTCGTTTACATATTCTGAGTAATTTTTTCATTCAATCTTCTTATGTTCTATTCTTTCCTCAAATGATGTCTTGTAGTACTTACTGTATTTCAACTACCGTGCTATCCCAGAACCAAGATATTTCATCACTTGAGTTCTAAAATGGAAAAGATTGGAGTCTGATTTATTTTGTTACATGCAAGAAAAATAAAAGAGAATATTTTCAACTACTGAAAATATCTCAAAGGGTTCAGTTTATTGATGTATTTCAAGGTATAAACGAGGGTATAGTACGCAGGACATATTCATTTTCTTAATGAGACTTAAAGGAAAAATGTATATCTTACCGAAGTAAAGTAAGTATCCAGTATAAATATAAATATAATACCGTTCTTCTTAAGGAATTGAAGCACATGCAATAACTTGTATCTATTACCTTTCTCGCAGGCAAAAATATATAGACTACACTATCAAACTACAGAAGTATGTCTTGGCAATTCATAAATTTTAAAAATATTGCAAACCTAATCTATACTCTACAACCCCTATTACTTGGCGATTAAGGATTTGAGGCTATATAAATACACGTCTAAATCTCCTCCTTCATTTCTTTTGTTTCAGGAAATACCGAAGTTCCTACAACATTCGAAAATCAATAACACCACAAAAAACAACTGTAAAAATTATGGAAAAATTTACATGAGTTCGTATCTTAACTCTCTTCTACTTCATATTATATTTGTTGAGTGCGATTGATGTTCCGGTAATCCAAAATAGGCAAAGTGTTCTAGGTTTCAATCTCGAGGGAGATTTAAGCTTCAATTTAAATAACGGAATTCACATTTGGAATCATGTGATAGAAAGGGATGATTTGTTTTTTTTCATGATTTATTTAGTTAAAAATATTCACACATCTGCACTGGTGCATCGGAGATCGCTAGCAGGAATATGGTGTGCGTGTTTAATGTTTGGGGTATGGGATGGAATAGATTTGTATGTGGAGTGGATTGGTTATGTTTGTTCAATGTATAATGAAGAGAAGAAGGGGATATGGGTCTTGAGATAAGCGTGAATGTCAGGCAGCGGTTTGGTTTATGGAAGGAGGAAGAAGCAGAGTAGGGTGTTTAAGTGGGTCATGGGTTAGGAAATGGGAAGACGGGCCATTTAAAATTGGTAAGGTGCAAATACAGAAATAAATTGAGTCTATTTTAATTTAAAATAATGTATGAACTCGTTAACGTGTTATATTGCTCATACTTTATCCAAAATTAACGAAATAGGATCCGTTAGGATCGTATGAACACAGGCTACATAATGGAACTAGTTTGGAATGATTTGGAGATCTTTTCAATTTATGGTGGAATTGAATGCCTAATATGATCAACCAAACGTTAACCATTATTTAACGATTAACGAACAAGGTGATTAAACTCGCTAACTCTTTCCAGTTTTACAATTTTATAAACGTTAATTAATGTTGATAAACACTGATTGAACGTTGTGTGATGATTGTTTGGTTGATTTGCTAATTAATTGGCTGAAATAATATATATAGTTATATATATAAATCGTTGATTAAATACCAAATCTGTTTATTTTTATATTTCATATTGATATGAAATTGGGATTATTTATATTGATTAACATCTGTGGATGCAGGAAAACAGGTTGGAGGGATCCAACTGGATTCCTCAACAGTTTTACTGTTGATTTTCATATGTTACACGATATGATGTTACAAATAATCGGTGATTGATTATTGTGTTTTTTTGGGATGTTTGAATAACGTTGACATGAAATGATTAGAATTTAAATACCGTAAAATATATTCAAATATACTGGAAAAGAAGTAGGGGTTTTAATAACTTATTTTGATCATAATAAAATAAGTAGTTTGATTTATTAACGATATTTTTAAAAGGAATAAAATAATTATTGTTAAATAATTATCATTAAATAATCTGCGAATGTCAATTTAAAAATGAGCAATGGAAAGGGAAATTGTTGAATTTATTTTGAGGTTCAAAATGTGAGTATGAGCTGAATAAAAGTATAAGGATGGTAGTTATAATTCGACGATGTCGAATTTTATTAAAATAATTTATTTTTAGAAATTTTATATTTTATAAGTTGGAAATTTACAACATAATAAATATTTGTTTGTAACGAATAAATTTATAACCGAATATGCAATCGAGATGAAGTTTAAACTCAATATATAATTAATAAGAAATTGATTTATAAAAGAGTTTATGAAGTGAATTATGAATATGAATTTATAAAATAACTTTGTAAACTGGATTTGAACCTGTAAGGGTACTTATAAAATAAAATATAAAGTATGGATTTATAAATAGCATGATAAGTGGAAATTAAACTGTAATGGTATTTATTATTTGAATAAAGATTTAATTTAATAAAATGAGTCCAAATTTCTATAGAGGAATATTATTCATGCTTTAAAGTAAATAATGATTTAAAAGCAAACGATTTGTAGATTAAATTGGCTATAAAAGGGATTGGTAAATATTTGAAATGAGTTTGAAGTTAACAATGGAGTTAAGAAAATTAGAAACTAACAAGATATTAGTCAAGATGAATGGCTTCCTGAGTATCGATCTGATGTTGGTTTCGGCCTTCGGGGTTAATACTTAGAAGGTTGTTCTCTTACTAGTTTACGGTTAGGGACTGATGGACGTGAAAGGATAGTGATGCGTAAATAAGATGGAAATGTTTTCCAATGATAAAATATATTTTCTAAATATAGAAAATACTAATTTTGAGAATATATGGAAATGTTTTTCTGATGTAAATAAGAAATATTTTATGAAATATAGAAAATAAATAGTTTAAACAGATGGAAATATTTTCCAAGGAATCTTGAGAAGATAAGTGAGTTGGGGAAAATATTGGGTAAATACATCGAAGGAAAATTGGGAAATTAATAATTTAATGAAAAACTAAATTAAAGTGGCTTAGTGGTTATTGATGGTTGATCGATAAAATTTCCATTTGGAAATAAGATCGTTATTTGTTTGTATGTTTTCCTTTGATAGTTTAATAACCGAGTATCAAGGTTTTTGACTAATTTTCCGTAGTTAAAGTGGAGAGACCGGGATCAGACTATTATCTGAAAACCACTCCATATAGGCATTAGCATTGCAAATCAAACATGATGACGGTAATTGAAGACAGAGTTTATGCAAGGGCTGTTCTGGCGATCATAGGTATAAATTGCCTAAGATGGATTTACATAATAGTGCCTTTGGTTTTTCTAAACCCAGGACAACTTGTATGGACGAGTGTCTGATAGAGTATATCTAGTAGATTGCATAAGTCGATCTCTTCAAATGTATATACGCTTTGTGGCAGAGAAATTTGTTTCTCTTAGATTTATACCCGTGATATTTTTGGAGAAATCAATTTGTGATTTGGCAGGTATGACGATGTGGCATTAAAAGTAAATAAAGATATGATCTGTCAAGATACTTTATGACCTCAAACCTCATTGACTGGGAAATAGCAAAAATCGGGCAGAGAACATGGCTAAGTGGTTTGCACCCAATTACGGTATATTGTCACCATCTATAGAATATTCATATTTATTACTTCTTTCATTTTTGTATCTCCCGGTAATGGCTATGTTGGTATACCAATTGTAAGGTGACTATATATTTGATATATTCAAGCGAAATGAATGGTCGGTCATGTGTGGCCGAGTTGCAAGATGTTCATGTTGAACTTCAGTGTATCCCCTCTAGAGTACACTGATCTGAAGGTGATTCCATAACTTGTCATAGTTGGAATCCATTACCCAATAAGAGCCCGCGGTTTTGATTGTATATTATGTATTTTGAGCGCGAGATGCAAGCATTCTGCTAGATTGCTATTTACTTGTATTAGACATTATTATAATATCAGAAAATTATTGATTTTAATAAATGTTTTGGGTTATCATAAGGTAAAAACCATCTGTATTTATGTGTGGATCTATCTTACGATTATCTTTTCTTTTGAAAAGGATTTTGGAAAGTTAAACCAAATGATTGGAGTTTACTCACTCTAGTCCCATGACTGATCCAGAGTTTATTTTATTTTTTTTTGTGTTACCTTAAACTCTTGAGTGCCCAAATTTGTACGGGCAGTCAAGTAGTTGGGATTTTTCAGATACTTGGAGGAGGTTGGAGCTGAAGGCTTCAACATTTTATATATAGAGTTTATTTTCGCTGTGATGTGTTGTATTGTACTCTGAAAATGGTATGTATATACAGTTACAAGTTTGTATTTTAAAAGTTATGTTATATAATATATTTTATTCGTTCCATTGTGAGATTCATATTTACTCTGATTCTGTTCAGTTGTGTTCTTCTTCTTCTATTCAAACTTTCTTTCTTTCTATTTCTCACCCTCTAACTTCTTTCTATTAAGGGTCCGATACTTTCGATATCTGAATAGTCAACATTGCGTTTTATGTCAATTTTCATGGTCGGAAATCCCTGGGTCGTTACAGTGGTATCAGAGCTAAAGGTTAAGTGATTAACTTGGCTCTGTGGCATAACTCAATAGAGATGGGATTAGTAATATCCTAGATTGAGTTAGAGTGTATATTTATGAGTAAGTGTATTTGTAGATTTAAAAAAAAAATTGATTTTATGTTGTGGAGATTTATTGGTTGAGTGGCTTGTGAATTCTGGTCGATGGTGGGGAACCACATTGTTGATAGGGGTTTCTAAACACTTGAATACGATGAACGAACACGGTATGTTTTTGAAAAGTGGGTAAATGAAATAATTTTACCCAAATTATATTTTGATATAAAGAAATGACTTATATTGGAATTGTTATTGTACATTCGATGTGTTGGTTATAATCGAATAAGATTATAGTTGAGATGGTTATAAATAACTAATCAGAATTCATCTAAGTATAATATATGAAATCAGGTGGATTAAATCTGAAATTAAACTAGAATTTGGAATTTGGAAAAGTATTTTAGTTGACTTTTGAGTTGAAAACATAGAAAATTTAAGATCCTGGGTCAATTTGGAAATATTTTCCAAGCATTATGTAAAATATTTTGAAGAAATTTCAAAATTTGAAATGTTTTAAAAATAAATTTTAGAAGTGATAGAGTATTGAACTCACTTCGACGGCTAGAAAATAATTTTGATGATGACTACAGCATCATCAGTATTCATTTTCAAGTTTTTAAATGACAGACCACTACCAAAGATTTCATTTTGAATTGTTTTGAGGAAATAAGTTGTTCAGAAATTCAAATGTTTTGAATTGCTACTATTATATGTAATTTCAAACTAATTTGAAATAAAACACAGGAATTTGAATTCTGAAAATTTAAAATTTAACTTATAAAGTTAAATAGATTGAGAAAGTGAAGGTAAATACGTAAATTTGAACCTAACTTAAACTAAGTTAAATAAAATTGGACTGGATTAAAGATAATCTAAAATGGAATTGGTTTGTTAAGTAAGAATTTGGAATTGAGATTAGAATTGAAGTTTCAAATGGATTGGTTTGGATGCAAACGAATGATTATATTGAGGATAAGTTGATTGGAGATCACTTGGGAATGTTTGGAAATATGTTAAATTAATAGTAGACTGAAGTTATAAAGCTGAATGCCTGACAAAAAGGTACAAGTTTATAATTTATAATGAGTATGGGATTTATGAGCCAATTTGGAAAGCCACTTGGTTGTTTGATTTTCTTTTGAATTGGAAAAGGACTAGAGATGTGAGTTGTAGTTGTAGTTGTACTGATTTAGCCGTGCAAAGGAGATGCTGGCAAAAAATTTCGAAGATTTAAGGTGTTAGAAATATTCGGGGAAAATTTTCGTTAATAGAAATAAATTAATATTTTAATTGGAATTAATTGGTTCAGTTATAACTGAAAATAAGAAGTTAAATAAAAGATTTTTAACCTAGTTAATAGGGTTTGTAGCATTTTTCATACCTTAGTAATTTTGGGGACGAAATTCTTTTAAGGGGGAAGGAATGCAACATCCCGAAATTTTAGCGATTTAATAATTAATTTATTTAAGATTTGGAGACATCGATAACCTGAATTAAATATAATTTGAATATTTAATTATTATAAATGGTGGAATAATAATATTATTTCCGGAATAGTCAGAAATAGTTGAGTTGACAATATTGTGTTAATTGGGTAATTTAATTCGATTTAGAATTGAAATATAATAACGAATATATTAATTAAACGACGAGTGAACGTATTAATTATAATATAAATTATAATCGAACTCGTAATGTTGCGGTAGTTCGTAATATTGAGTTTTTAATTTCACCTGAGTATATAAGTTCTCTTATAAGGCAGATTTCTTCGAAACAAGAAACGTTCGAATCGGTTGAGTTATATTTTTCTAATGAAAGAGAAAAATCGAGATTTCGTCTTATAGATTGTAAGTTATGTCCAAATCAAATTTTTAGATAGTCGCTATGGAATCGTTTATATATTATAACGATTTATTTAATATAATTAAATATTGATTTCGAATTTGGATAAGATTTTCAAGACATATTGTTAATTTAATTTATAGAATTTTTACATAATTTTTATTTTGGAAAATATGCAACTTTTCATTTAACATATTTTACACCCTAAATCATTATTTTTGGGAATTCATAATGTAAGTCTACTTGGCTATTTTATTTTATTTTTAGGACCATGGTACATTGCCCGTCTCAATGGTATTTTTAGCTTTGTCGATAGCAGTCCGTAAATGAATGAGTACAAAAGAATGTGGACCTTGGTTAGATTTAGGTGCAAGCGAACCGTCTAATGCCCTCTAGTCTAGACCATGTGATGGTTCCTTTTAGAATCAGTATCTCTTGATCATGTGCTAGCATCTATCTTCAAAAAGTTTCGCATGAACATTTCATTATTTTTTTTCTTTCAGGTTATCACTTTAATTCTTAGAAAATGGTAGTAAAATATAACCAATTAACATTTTTACCATTTTAAAGTCATTATAATAGATTTTTGTCTTCAAGTTACTGACTGGAGGGCAAAAAGAGCGACATTGTTGATAGTAGAAACTTTATTTCTTACACTGGGTACCACAGAACACAATTCATTCTGGTTCACTTATTCTGAGTAATTTCTTCATTGAATCTTCTTATGTTCTATTCTTTCGTCAAACGATGTCTTGTAGTTACTGTAATTCAACTATCGTCCTATCCCAGACCCAAGACATTTCATCACTTGAGTTCTATAATGGAAAAGATTGGAGTATGAGTTATTTTGTTGCATGCAAGAAAAATAAAAGAGAATATTTTCAACTACTGAAAATATCTCAATGGGTTTAGTCAATTGATGTATTTTAAGGTATAGAAGAGGGTATAGTACACAGGAAATATTCATTTTATTAATGAGCCTCAAAGGACAAATGTGTATCTTACCGAAGCAAAGTAAGTATCCAGTATAAATATAAATATAATACCTTTCTTCTTAAGCAATTGAAGCACATGTAAAAGCCTATATCTATTACTTTTCTCGTAGGCTAAAATATACAAACTACATTGTCAAACTACAGAAGTATGTCTTGGCAAATCGTAAATTTTAAAAATACTACAGATATAATCTATACTCTACCACCCATATTACTTGGAGAATAACGATTTGAGGCTCTATAAATACACGTCTAAAGCCTTCTCCTCCATTTCTTTTGTTTCAGGAAATACCGAAGTTCCAAAAAAATTCGAAAATCAATAACACCACAAAAAACAATTCTAAAAATCATGGAAAAATTATACATGAGTTTGTATCTAAACACTCTTCCACTTCATATGATATTTGTTAAGTGCGATTGACGTTCCTGTAATCCGAAATACTCAGAGTGCTCTAGGGTTCAGTCTCGAGGGAGATTTAAGCTTCAATTCGAGTAACAGAATTTGCATTTGGAATCGGGTGAGTTTAATGTTTGGGGTATGGGATGGAAGAGATTTGTATGTGGAGTGAATTAGTTATATTTGTTCAATGTATAATGAAGAGAAGAAGGGGATATGGGTCTTGAAATATGCATGAATGGCAGACAACGGTTTGGTTTATGGGAGGAGGAAGAAGTTAAGTAGAGGTGTTTAAGCAGGTCGTGGGTTAGGAAATGGGAAGACGGGCCATTTAAAATTGGTAAGGCCCAAATACAGAAATAAATTGAGTCTATTTTAATTTAAAATAATGTATGAACTTGTTAACATGATATCTTGCTCATACTTTATCCAAATTTAACGAAATGTGATCTGTTAGGACCGTAACACATGCTACACAATGGGACCGATCTGGAATGATTTGGGGATCATTTCAATTTATGGTGTAACTAAACGCTGATATGATCAACCGAACGTTAACCGTTATTTAACGATTAACGAACAAGGTGAGTAAACTCACTAACTCTGTCCAGCTTTATAATTTTATAAACGTAATTTAATGTTGATAAATACTGATTGAATGTTGTGTGATGGCTGTTTGGTTGATTTGCTAATTAGTTGGCTGAAATAATATATATAGTTATATATATATATATATATATATATATATATATATATATATATATATATATAAATCGTTGATTTAATACCAAATCGGTTTATTTTTATATTTCATATTGATATGAAATTGGGATTATTTATATTGATTAACATCTGTGGATGCATGGAAACATGTTGGAGGGATCCAGTTGGATTCCTCAATAGTTTTATTGTTGATTTTCATAGATTACATTATATGATGTGACAAATAATCGGTGATTGATTATTGCATGTTTTTAGGATGTTTGAATAACATGGACCTGAAATAATTGGTATTTAAATACCGTAAATATATTCAAATATATTGGAAAAGAAGT
This sequence comes from Allium sativum, assembly GCA_030737875.1. Classification (NCBI taxonomy): domain Eukaryota; kingdom Viridiplantae; phylum Streptophyta; class Magnoliopsida; order Asparagales; family Amaryllidaceae; genus Allium; species Allium sativum. Next base: position 68,687,944 of record CM060925.1, on the reverse strand, counting down.
TAGGATTTTAATAACTTGTTTTGATTATAATAAAACAAGTAGTTTGTTTTGTTAACGATATTTTTGAATGGAATAAAATAATTATTGTTAAATAATTATCATTAAATATTCCATGAATGTTAATTTAAAAGTGAGTAATGGAAAGTGAAATTGTTGAATTTATTTCGAGGTTCGTGTAACGACCCAGAAATTCTGAACCAATTAAAATTTTTTAAATTGGCTAAAATAATGGATTTTAAATATTTAAAATAAATATTTTAAATAATGGCGATGAAAACTGAGTTTGAATCGACAATTGAAAACGAATATAATTAATTAAAATTATAAACAAGGCCTGAAATGGCGTGGCAGTTTCAAAAATTGAATTCAAACTTTGTCGGACGGTACCGGGTGCAAAACAATCCGGATTTTAGTGAAACCAAAAATATTTAAATCTCTTAGTGAATACCTTTCCAACGAATCTGACCAATCGAAATTTCATAGCGGGAATCAAAAGATACGTCCAGTTGAAAATTCTGAATAGTCGCTATGGAATTCAGGCCCTTAAAAATGGACATTTTGCAAACGATCTCGGATTTCGACGAAACCACTTTTGTTGGATCCGTGATGTCAAATTATTGCTAGGATTCAAATTTCATAATTTTTCAAATCAATATGTGAGCGTGGCAAAGGAAAACGCGTTTGACCGGTTTCAGTTGATTTTAATCGACTGGAAATTGGCCATTTTTCAAACGGTCTCAGAATTTGACGAAACTAGTTTTGTTAGGACCGTATCGTCAATACGAAGCTAGAAACCCATTGAGACGACCCGAAATCCCTTTCAGACGGAATAAGGGTTATCTTTGGAATATAACACAAAAACAGATAATAGCAGAACAAAATACACCAGATAATGAACAATAGAATATACTGGATAAAGTAATCATCAGAGTTACACAGTATACAGGATCTTACTTAGTACAAATACAGTTCAGCTATACATGAATGTCTACAGCGGAAATAAACAAAATATGTACAATAGGAGCTGAACAGCATAAAAAGAGATAAATGATAGAATCCATCTTCAGCTCCAGCTATCCAGAAAGAACCAGCTAAACCTGAATACAAGGCTGCCCGTGTAGAAAAAGGGGCACCCAAAAATCGCGACGCCTTCCTCCGAATCCAGACCACCCACGACCGCTGTGCCCCCCCTCCGCTTCGCCAGCTCCTCCTCCTGCCGCCGAGCCTGGCCGTCACCCCCCTTCTTCGCAGATTAAAGTAAGTTGTTTTTATTTTATTTTATTTTTATTTTAATCTGAAAATTTCGATTTTAAAATTTAAAACTGATTTTAAAAAAGGTTTAAAAACTGATTTTTAAAAGGTTTAAAAACTGATTTTATTTTAAGATATAAAAAGAAAAATATTTGAACTTTAAAAAGAAAAAGATTTGAACTTTAAAAAGAAAAAGATTTGAACTTGGATAGAAAACATCAGATTTTTTGAATAGAATAGATCAGATCTTTAAAATAGAAAAGACGGAATTTTTATTAAGTAGAAGATGTAAGATATGATTTTTATATATTGAACATCGAAGCATAATAAAAATATGATTTTTTATATATGGAATAACGAAGTAAAAATACGATTTTTATATATTGAATAGCATAGTAAAAATTCGATTTTTACATATGTAGAGAATACGGGCAATGAAAGCGACAAAAGGCGAGATTGGCGAATATTTCTATAAAGGAAGAGTCGCAGTATTGGATAACTATTGGTGAGAATTTCTCACTCTTCAATTTCTTTTTCTATATATATATATATGTGTTGAAATAAAAGTGAATTGCTATATAATATATATATATATATATATACGCCCCTCGTCCACAAACCATGGACGATATTTATTGGTTGAAATTGTTGTGAAAATTGATTGATAGCGAATGGTTGTTTGGGATTGTTTGTGGTTGATATTGGCTGATTGTGGTTGAAAAATACCGTTTTGTGGTTGAGAAATATTTGATTGAAACCACATAGGATTAGTTTGTGGAAATGAAATAAATATATACATGCCGCCTGCGTGCGAACTAGATGCATGATCCCCATTGTCAAAAACCGCGAGGTTTTAAGGTAGAGCGAGGAGCCGTACTAGGGACGGTCCCGGTTTTAACTACCCTGCCGTTATGCTGCTGAAATTTTGAATAATATTCATGTGTTTGAATTATTTTCATTTGCTTAAACTATATTTTTTCATTGAATAGAAAACCTTCATGTGTTGAATTGATATTCATTCGTTGATTAGAAATTCATGTGTTGAATGGTATTCATATTTTGAAATAAATTGTTTGATAATAAAAATCACCTTTTATCGACTATATGAACTGTGTAAAATAATCTCATTTTAAAAGAAATTGTTTTATGATAAAAATCCTATTTTTATCACCAATATGAAATATATCAAAATAATAGTGTTTTGAAATGAGTTGTTCTACAACAAAAAGCACATTTTTATTGTATGCATAAATCGTTGAAATGTGAAGTGTTAAAAATAGCCACTTGTTCAAAATAAACATATATGAGTTGAAATATTCATTAATTAGCTAATGAAATGATTTGCACCTATGTATGTAACATTAGAATGAATGGTGTTTTTAAACCAAATAGAAATCAAATATGAAGTCGAATAGAAAATGATAAATGGTAAGAACTGTATATATATGTACATGCATATTCATTGAACAGGTTATAGCAAAGGGGCTAGAGAAGAGGAATAAAATTTTGTGCCCGACAAATAGGTACACATTTACTGTTTTGTTTGGGTGATGATTTTATGAGCCTGTTGGCTAGCCGCTTGGCTTTTTCTTTTTCTTTTTGAGATTAGAAGGACCGGGAAAGCTATTTGCGATTTCCTGATGCTCCCGTGCAGGGGAGGTTATGGCGAAATTTTCCAAAATTTTAAGGCGTTAGTGAAATATTTGAAGTGAAAAACGATATTGAAATCATTGAATGAACTATATTTATATAAATATAAATAAAATTAAAACGAAACGAGGCCGTGCAGTTCGTATTTTGAAACCGTGATTTCAAACAACTAGTGCGGGAAATCCGACCATTGGATTTTCCCGAAACCTCAACCGTCGGGTTCGCCTTGGAAATATCTTCCCAACGGCACCAACTTTGTAAAAATACAACGGTTGGATTGTCTGGAATGTTTAATTCAAATCTGAAGAAAAACAGCGCCAGAAGCGATTATATTTATATATATATATAAATATAAATATAAATATATATTTAATCGAATAACGACGCTGCAGTTCGTATTTTGAAATCGAAACTTCAAATGATTGTACCGGGAGATCCGACCGTCGGATTTTCCCGAAACTGGAACCGTTGGATTCGTTTTGAAAAGGCCTTTCTAATGATGTAAATTTTGTGAAGATCCAATGGTTAGATTTTTAGATATGTGTAAATCAAATCTGAAGAAAAAACAGCGCCACGGCCGCGTTATGGCCCGAAGCGTCGTTTTGAATAAATGGGCTATTTTAAAATAAATAAAAATAGCGATAAATCATTATAAAGTACCATAAACAATATGGAGTGGAAATAAACTGAATTTGCTCGATTTATGTTGTATTTGATGGTTGAATGTGTTTGGTATGAAAATTACATTAAAGAACAATATTGGTGTTGTCGAATAATTTAACCATTGAAATAAATTGATTTGAAATTCTAAATATACGTGAATTATTTGAAAAGGCCGAGTTAATTCTCATTTCGAATAATTGACCGACGATTGAAATTCGAAGATGAAGACGATGGTCGAAGACCGGAGATCTTCACCTCGTTTGGATGGTAACCGAGGTCCTGATTGGGAGGCATCCCGAAATATGGATAATGAGTGGTGATCGTCCAGACGTACGTGGTGATCGATGGGTTTACGAGGTATTTAGTGCCTCCGTTTTCGTTCAGACCCAGAACGGACTTGTAAATGGACTGTGTGTCTGACATTGGATTTTATTCTGTGTTGATTGATCTCTATTAAATATACATCTGTTTGGCGGCGGAGAATTTATTCTTTCGCTTAATGCCCTTCTCTAAGACGCACGAGCTCAGAGGTTGTATATCGATGGACATCAGTCGCATGGCATGAATTGCCTGTGTGGCATGCTAAGATGCAGTGATCAGGGCTTCTATTGAAAAGCAAAATATTGTGGTGATGATCAAAGCACCGCCTGTGTGGCGTAGCTTTGTGTACAACGTGAATTCGCGAGCCTCACACCCCGGTATGAACCTAAAACGGGAGAAGGACCTCAGGGAAGGCATGCGTTTCTTTCTAGCTAGGGTGGTGTCAGTGACCTACCAGCCCTGACATTTATATACTTTTCACCTATGTGGTTGTTGCTGTTGCGAGGTGCCTCGGTTTGATCGGACGATCCGGGTCCGATGGAGTCATTCGTTGGCTCGTTTACGCCCCAAAGGGCGGGGAAACGTATTGTTCAGGCATTTTAATCCACATCGGTGGACCGGCCCTGACGATCCAAGGGTCGATGCGCTCTGACCCTGTGGCTTGGGCTAGAGAGTCACGAAGTCGGTAAGGACTATCTTTTGCCTTGGTTCATGACGGAAATCCAATTTCCAAATACGCGACGATGCGATTTTGATTGTATACCTATATATGGCGACATAGTGGTATGGGGCATTAATGCCGTCTATGATTGATAGTTATGATTTGAAAATGTTTCCAAAACATATAGACACTATCAATAATATCAAATGCCTTTGTTTTGTTCGTATCAAGCATATTTTGACCGTTATAAGGTAAAACTCTATCCTCCGGTTTGCGTTGCATTGTGTGATGGGAACTGAGTCTTATAACGGTTTCATTTTTATAAAAAGCATAGCGATGTTTAAAAGAAAGATTTGTTTTAAAGCACTGACAATCCAATGGAGTAAACCCGTTCCACGAAAGTGGCGTGGTCCCATGATTGGCCATATTATATATGTGTTGAAGAGATTTCTCATACCAGTCCCATGACTGACTCGTAGTTTGTTTCACTCTCAAACTCGGGTGCCCCTTTTTCTACACGGGAAGCCTTGTATTCAGGTTTAGCTGGTTCTTTCTGAATAGCTGGAGCTGAAGATGGATTCTATCATTTATCTCTTTTTATGCTGTTCAGCTCCTATTGTACATATTTTGTTTATTTCCGCTGTAGACATTCATGTATAGCTGAACTGTATTTGTACTAAGTAAGATCCTGTATACTGTGTAACTCTGATGATTACTTTATCCAGTATATTCTATTGTTCATTATCTGATGTATTTATTTAATTTTGTTCTACTATTATCTGTTTTTGTGTTATATTCCAAAGATAACCCTTATTCCGTCTGAACGGGATTTCGGGTCATCTCAGCGTGGTATTAGACGGAATAAGGGTTATCTTTGGAATATAACACAAAAACAGATAATAGAAGAACAAAATTAAATAAATACACCAGATAATGAACAATAGAATATACTGGATAAAGTAATCATCAGAGTTACACAGTATACAGGATCTTACTTAGTACAAATACAGTTCAGCTATACATGAATGTCTACAGCGGAAATAAACAAAATATGTACAATAGGAGCTGAACAGCATAAAAAGAGATAAATGATAGAATCCATCTTCAGCTCCAGCTATCCAGAAAGAACCAGCTAAACCTGAATACAAGGCTGCCCGTGTAGAAAAAGGGGCACCCGAGTTTGAGAGTGAAACAAACTACGAGTCAGTCATGGGACTGGTATGAGAAATCTCTTCAACACATATATAATATGTCCAATCACGGGACCACGCCACTTTCGTGGAACGGGTTTACTCCATTGGATTGCCAGTGCTTTAAAACAAATCTTTCTTTTAAACATCGCTATGCTTTTTATAAAAATGAAACCGTTATAAGACTCAGTTCCCATCACACAATGCAACGCAAACCGGAGGATAGAGTTTTACCTTATAACGGTCAAAATATGCTTGATACGAACAAAACAAAGGCATTTGATATTATTGCTAGTGTCTATATGTTTTAAAAACATTTTCAAATCATAACTATCAATCATAGACGGCATTAATGCCCCATACCACTATGTCGCCATATATAGGTATACAATCAAAGTCGCATCGTCACGTATTTGGAAATTGGATTTCCATCATGAACCAAGGCAAAAGATAGTCCTTACCGACTTCGTGACTCTCTAGCCCGAGCCACAGGGTCAGAGCGCATCGACCCTTGGATCGTCAGGGCCGGTCCACCGATGTGGATTAAAATGCCTGAACAATACGTTTCCCCGCCCTTTGGGGCGTAAACGAGCCAACGAATGACTCCATCGGACCCGGATCGTCCGATCAAACCGAGGCGCCTCGCAACAGCAACAACCACATAGGTGAAAAGTATATAAATGTCAGGGCTGGTAGGTCACTGACACCACCCTAGCTAGAAAGAAACGCATGCCCTCCCAGAGGTCCTTCTCCCGTTTTAGGTTCATACCGGGGTGTGAGGCTCGCGAATTCACGTTGTACACAAAGCTACGCCACACAGGCGGTGCTTTGATCATCACCACAAGACTTTGCTTTTCAACAGAAGCCCTGATCACTTCATCTTAGCATGCCACACAGGCAATTCTTGCCATGCGACTGATGTCCATCGATATACAACCTCTGAGCTCGTGCGTCTCAGAGAAGGGCGTTAAGCGAAAGAATAAATTCTCCGCCGCCAAACAGATGTATATTTAATAGAGATCAATCAACACAGAATAAAATCCAATGTCAGACACACAGTCCATTTACAAGTCCGTTCTGGGTCTGAACGAAACCGGAGGCACTAAATACCTCGTAAACCCATCGATCACCACGTACGTCTGGACGATCACCACTCACTATCCATATTTCGGGATGCCTCCCAATCAGGACCTCGGTTACCATCCAAACGAGGTGAAGATCTCCGGTCTTCGACCACCGTCTTCATCTTCGAATTTCAATCGTCGGTCAATTATTCGAAATGAGAATTAACCCGGCCTTTTCAAATAATTCACGTATATTTAGAATTTCAAATCAATTTATTTCAATGGTTAAATTATTCGACAACACCAATATTGTTCTTTAATGTAATTTTCACACCAAACACATTCAACCATCAAATACAACATAAATCGAGCAAATTCAGTTTATTTCCACTCCATATTGTTTATGGTACTTTATAATGATTTATCGCTATTTTTATTTATTTTAAAATAGCCCATTTATTCAAAACGACGCTTCGGGCCATTACGCGGCCGTGGCGCTGTTTTTCTTCAGATTTGATTTACACATATATAAAAATCTAACCGTTGGATCTTCACAAAATTTACATCATTAGAAAGGCCTTTTCAAAACGAATCCAACTGTTCCAGTTTCGGGAAAATCCGACGGTCGGATCTCCCGGTACAATCGTTTGAAGTTTCGATTTCAAAATACGAACTGCAGCGTCGTTAGTCGATTAAATATATAATTATATTTATATATATATAAATATAATCGCTTCTGGCGCTGTTTTTCTTCAGATTTGAATTAAACATTCCAGACAATCCAACCGTTGGATTTTTACAAAGTTGGTGCCGTTGGGAAGATATTTCCAAGGCGAACCCGACGGTTGAGGTTTCGGGAAAATCCAATGGTCGGATTTCCCGCACTAGTTGTTTGAAATCATGGTTTCAAAATACGAACTGCACGGCCTCGTTTCGTTTTAATTTTATTTATATTTATATATTTATATAAATATAGTTCATTCAATGATTTCAATATCGTTTTTCACTTCAAATATTTCACTAACGCCTTAAAATTTTGGAAAATTTCGCCATAACCTCCCCTGCACCGGGAGCATCGGGAAATCGCAAATAGCTTTCCCGGTCCTTCTAATCTCAAAAAGAAAAAGAAAAAGCCAAGCGGCTAGCCAACAGGCTCATAAAATCATCACCCAAACAAAACAGTAAATGTGTACCTATTTGTCGGGCACAAAATTTTATTCCTCTTCTCTAGCCCCTTTGCTATAACCTGTTCAATGAATATGCATGTACATATATATACAGTTCTTACCATTTATCATTTTCTATTCGACTTCATATTTGATTTCTATTTGGTTTAAAAACACCATTCATTCTAATGTTACATACATAGGTACAAATCATTTCATTAGCTAATTAATGAATATTTCAACTCATATATGTTTATTTTGAACAAGTGGCTATTTTTAACACTTCACATTTCAACGATTTATGCATACAATAAAAATGTGCTTTTTGTTGTAGAACAACTCATTTCAAAACACTATTATTTTGATATATTTCATATTGGTGATAAAAATAGGATTTTTATCATAAAACAATTTCTTTTAAAACGAGATTATTTTACACAGTTCATATAGTCGATAAAAGGTGATTTTTATTATCAAACAATTTATTTCAAAATATGAATACCATTCAACACATGAATTTCTAATCAACGAATGAATATCAATTCAACACATGAAGGTTTTCTATTCAATGAATAAATATAGTTTAAGCAAATGAAAATAATTCAAACACATGAATATTATTCAAAATTTCGGCAGCATAACGGCAGGGCAGTTAAAACCGGGACCGTCCCTAGTACGGCTCCTCGCTCTACCTTAAAACCTCGCGGTTTTTGACAATGGGGATCATGCATCTAGTTCGCACGCAGGCGACATGTATATATTTATTTCATTTCCACAAACTAATCCTATGTGGTTTCAATCAAATATTTCTCAACCACAAAACGGTATTTTTCAACCACAATCAGCCAATATCAACCACAAACAATCCCAAACAACCATTCGCTATCAATCAATTTTCACAACAATTTCAACCAATAAATATCGTCCATGGTTTGTGGACGAGGGGCGTATATATATATATATTATATAGCAATTCACTTTTATTTCAACACATATATATATATAGAAAAAGAAATTGAAGAGTGAGAAATTCTCACCAATAGCTATCCAATACTACGACTCTTCCTTTATAGAAATCTTCGCCAATCTCGCCTTTTATCGCTTTCGTTGCCCATATTCTCTACATATGTAAAAATCGAATTTTTACTATGCTATTCAATATATAAAAATCGAATTTTTACTTCGTTATTCCATATATAAAAAATCATATTTTTATTATGCTTCGATGTTCAATATATAAAAATCATATCTTACATCTTCTACTTAATAAAAATTCCGTCTTTTCTATTTTAAAGATCTGATCTATTCTATTCTAAAAATCTGATCTTTTCTATCCAAGTTCAAATCTTTTTCTTTTTAAAGTTCAAATCTTTTTCTTTTTAAAGTTCAAATCTTTTTCTTTTTATATCTTAAAATAAAATCAGTTTTTAAACCTTTTAAAAATCAGTTTTTAAACCTTTTTTAAAATCAGTTTTAAATTTTAAAATCGAAATTTTCAGATTAAAATAAAAATAAAATAAAAACAACTTACTTTAATCTGCGAAGAAGGGGGGTGACGGCCAGGCTCGGCGGCAGGAGGAGGAGCTGGCGAAGCGGAGGGGGGGCACGGCGGTCGTGGGTGGTCTGGATTCGGAGGAAGGCGGCGCTAGGGTTTCGGGAACGAGGCGTCGCGTGGAGGGAGAGGCCAGAAGGGAGAGTTCGTCGGCGATGGAGGGAGGATTGGCGAAGCGGAGGGGGGGCACGGTGGTCGTGGGTGGTCTGGATTCGGGGGAAGGCGTCGCGATTTTGGGGAGCAGCGTGTTTTTTTTCTTTCTGAATGAAGTAAGAGAGGGGGAGAGAGAGTGAATATATATATATTTTATTTCTTTTTTATTCAAAAAGTCGACTTTTCTATCGAACCCCAAACGAGACCCAACGACTGTCGTCCTTAGCTAATTACCCCCATTCTGAACACAATGGAATATGTGTCGTAAGCTGATTCGATCATTTCGATTAGTTTCCGTCAAATTTTAAAGTGTAATTCTTTATATATTCAATTTAAACGCACATTTCAATTTAGTGGGGCCACATACGAACTCGAAAAATTCCAGAAAAATATTTTCTAGCTTCGTATTGACGATACGGTCCTAACAAAACTAGTTTCATCAAATTCTGAGACCGTTTGAAAAATGGCCAATTTCCAGTCGATTAAAATCAACTGAAACCGGTCAAACGCGTTTTCCTTTGCCACACTCACATATTGATTTGAAAAATTATGAAATTTGAATCCTTGCAATAATTTGACATCACGGATCCAACAAAAGTGGTTTCGTCGAAATCCGAGGTCGTTTGCAAAATGTCCATTTTTAAGGGCCTGAATTCCATAGCGACTATTCAGAATTTTCAACTGGACATATCTTTTGATTCCCGCTATGAAATTTCGATTGGTCAGATTTGTTGGAAAGGTATTCACTAACAGATTTAAATATTTTTGGTTTCACTAAAATCCGGATTGTTCTGCACCCGGTACCGTCCGACAAAGTTTGAATTCAATTTTTGAAACTGCCACGCCATTTCAGGCCTTGTTTATAATTATAATTAATTATATTCGTTTTCAATTGTCGATTCAAACTCAGTTTTCATCACCATTATTTAAAATATTTATTTTAAATATTTAAAATCCATTATTTTAGCCAATTTAAAAATTTTAAATTGGTTCAGAATTTCTGGGTCGTTACAGTTCGAAATGTGAATATGTACTGATTAAATATTTAACGACGACAACTATAATTCGACGATATCGAATTTTATTAAAATAATTTATTTTTAGAAATTTTATATTTTATAATTTGGAAATTTACAAGATAATTAATATTGGTTTGTAACTAATAAATTTATAATCGAATATGCAATCGAGATGAAGTTTTAAACTTAGTATATAATTAATAAAAAATTGATTTACAAATAGAGTTTATGAAATGAATTATGAATAGAATTTATAAAATAATTTGGTAAACAAGATTTGAACTTGTAAGGGTACTTATAAAATAAAATATGTAGTATGGATTTATAAATAACAAACAACAGGAATATTAAACTGTAATGGTATTTATTATTTAAATCAAGATTTAATTTAATAAAATGAGTCCAAATTTCTATAGAGGAATATTATTCACGCTTTAAAGTGAATAATGATTTAAAAGAAAATGATTTGCAGATTAAATTGGCTATTAAAGGAATTGGTAAATATTTGAAATGATTTTGAAGTTAAGACTATAGTTAATGAAATTAGGAACTGACTAGATATTAGTTATGTTGAATGGCTTCCTGAGTATTGATCTGATGTTCATTTTGGGCTTCGAGGTTAATATTTAGAGGGTTGTTCTCTTACTAGTTTACGGTTAGGGACTGATGGACGTGAAAGGATAGTGATGCGTAAATAAAATGGAAATGTTTTCCAGTGATAAAGTATATTTTCTAAATATAGAAAATACAAATTTTGTGAATATATGGAAATGCTTTTCCGATGTAAATAAGAAATATTTTCTAAAATATAGAAAATAAATAGTTTAAATAGATGGAAATGTTTTCCATGGAATCGTGAGAAGATAACTAAGTTGGGAAAAATATTGGGTAAATATATCGAAGGAAAATTGGGAAATAAATTATTTAATGATAAACTAAATTAAAAGGGCTTCGTGTTGATTGATGGTGGATCAATAAAATCTCCATTTGGAAATAAGATTGATATTTGTTTGTATGTTTTCCTTTGATAGAATAACCAACTATCAAAATTTTTAACCAATTTTCCGTTGTCAATATGGAGAGACCGGGTTCAGACTATTATCTAAAAAACCACTATGTATGAGAATTAGCGTTGTGAATCAAATGTGATGACGATAATTGAAGATGAAGTTTATGCAAGGGCTATTCTAGTGATCCTAGGTAGACATTGCCTAAGATGGATTTACATAATAGTACCTTCGGTTTGTCCAAACCAAGGACAACTTGTATGGATGATTGTCTGACAAAGTATATCTAATAACTCGCATAAGTTGTTCTCTTCAAACGTATTTACATTTGGTGGCGGAGAAATTTGTTTCTCCTAACCTTATACCCGTGATATCTTTGGAGAAATCAATTTGTGATTTGGCGTGTATGACGATGCGGCATTCAAAATAAATTAAGATGTGATCTGTCAAGATACGTTAAGACCTCAAACCTCATCAACCGGGAAATGATAAAAATCGGGCAGGCAGCATGGCTAAGTGGGTCCCACCCAATTAGGGTATATTGTCACCATCTAAAGAATATTCATATTTGTTACTTCTTTCATTTCTGTATCTCCCGAGAATGGTTATGTTGGTATACCAATTGTAAGGTGACAATATATTTGGAACATTCAAGCGAAATGAATGGTCGGTCATGTGTAGCCGAGTTGCAAGATGTTCTTGTTGAACTCCAGCGTATCCTCTCTATAGTACACTGATCTGAAGGTGACCCCATGTCCGTTAATGTCACTCACAAAGGGGATGCATTATGTTTCGTGGAACGTTATAAGTCAACAAAACAGAATATTACAAGATAGATACATAAAATAGTACTTGAAATTTTATAACTTTATTGCAGCGGAGACAGAAATAAGTTTGGTTACATCTTCAAACCCATCGCACCAAAACCAGGTACATAATATCAGTCTTGTACAAAAGCCATCAGAGTACATATTTCTTAAAAAAACCATAATCCCCGATCCAAAATTCCATATGAAAGAGAAACAAAGCTAAGCATTACTTTTAGCGCTTCAAGCAGGAAAGTCCGAATCAAGCTTCAACGTGCCCACCCTGAGAACTTGGGGGGAAAAAGAAAGAAAAGAGGCGAAACAAAAAGGATCAGACATAAAGTTTGGCGAGTCCAGTGACTTTAACAATATAATTAGTAAAGCAACATGATAAGAACATAAATTGGATATAAGAGATGACTGTAACATAAGCAGATATGACAAGGTAACAAGATGAATAAGATGTAACATTGACTGCGCTTCTAACCACTATAAGATATTCTCTGCACTGCACCAATACTAGTTTCATACTAAAAGATGATCCCCCTTGGCTAAATAGAATGATGATAGTTTCGTGTACTTCTAGCTGCCATCATAGGTAACCAACGTGCACCTATCACCACTAGATGTATCCACTATCCTCCTCGTTCGATTATGTACCCCTAGCTGCTATCATAAGTAACCAATATGCACCTATCACCGCTAGATGTACCCTCCCTATTCGATTATGTACCTCTAGTTGCTATCATAGGTAACCAATATGCACCTATCACCACTAGATGTACCCTCCCTATTTGATTATGTACCTCTAGCTACTATCATAGGTAACTAATATGCACCCATCACCACTAGATGTACCCACTACCTTTCCCATTTGATCGGCTCCCTAACCTCGTAGATACCTGTGCTGGTCTTACAGGGTGTATCACTCCCTAAGGTGGCAACCTCGATACTACTGAAATGCCCAACTTATACCTACTAGATGCAACAACGTCTTACCTACCAGCCTAGACCCAGGCATACACATAACTCCGTTGGACTTGCACTGCCATCGCTAACTCTTTATTGACCTCTTACAATCAATCCTAGTAAGCGTTTCCCTGTCCTCGACCTAGTTCGAGCTCATATAGATACTGAAATAGGTTACTGGTTGAAAAGGGTCCATACACTTGACACAAGCTTCCCTCCTAAGCTTGGTCCCCATTAGGAATTCCCACTTAACCCCTTTTTATGCCCATGTCTTATCACATGTCTCATCTTGGTGAAGTGCTTTTATTATGTTTCACATGCTACCCATGTTACGCACTTAACCCTTTATTATTCCCATGTCTTACTACATGTCTTATGTGACGGCCCGCCCCGCACCAGCCTGCATTTCCTTCAAAAGTGCGCTGTACACATGCCCAACTAGCACGAGACGGTCGTCAGAAGAAAGGAAAGAAGAGAATTGACTAACAAGAAACCTGTAGAATGTCTCACAGCGCATGGATTAAAATATAATAATAATAACATACTTGACATAAAACAGGTGAGACAGTGTATAAGCCGATAACTAAAACCAACATCAACATCAGAGCAGCGAAAATCCAAATACAGCTTATTACAACTTTTCAAATTTACTGTCTCTAAACAAAAGAAAGCTAAAGTAGAAGATGCACCACTAATGCCCAAGCAGTGATCTTCAACAACACAGGGAGAATACTATATATATATATATTACGTGGAAGCCTCCTGCTCGTCTCCGGATCATCTACCCGTGCATCACCAGCTAACCAGTCTCTAGTCTGCTCGTGTGAGCACCCAGAGTAATAAGAGGAGACATAAAACTCTGGGTCAGATATAAAGCCTGGTATGAGCGATAAGCATCTAAACAGAACAATAACAGGTATACTAAACCATACCTGAACCTGTACCTGCAACCAAAGAGTTAGTACCACATACCGTACAGTACTCTAGGGTGCCATAATAAGTAGTGTAAAGAATATGGGGGTGGGGTGTGCATGTCATAATGATAGCAAACAAATCATCCATAGCAACCATCCTCGCATCTCTTACTCAGTACGTAAAGCATACGATGTCCACCACTGTCAATCACTAGACCCATTGAAGTAGTAATGGAGTTCAACTTGTACAACTACTGCTACTACCAAGCTTACCACATGGAGTCATGACCAAATATTTACAAATGACCCCACTTCATTGGTTTATAGCCCTTTAGTCGTACCTAGGCCATTTCAGCCCTGAATCCGTTCACGACCTTCCCATACATAGTGATCCAAAGTCATAAACATCGACTGCCCCTTGGCACACGTCCCGCAGCAAAGCCCAATCATGAAGTGAACTCATCGGTTCCCAACTAGATCCTGAGCTCTAACTTCCCATATTGGACTACCTTTGCATCTCGGGTTATTGGTCAATACTGGGTCGGGTCGGGTTTCCCTCCTAGCCATCGGTTCGGGTTGGGTGTCCATTCTGAGTCGGGTCGGTGTGTTGTCATCCCCTGTAGCGGTTCGGTTCGGGTTTCCAGCATTATGTCGGTTCGGGTCGGGTGTCCTTCTCCGGGTCGGGTCGGGTGCCATCTCCCTTCCAGTTCGTGCTTCCGCTCCGATCCGCTCCCTCGTTCTTCACGTGCTCCAATCCGATCCCTCCTTCTTCATCCGATCCGATCCAAGATCAAATAGCGTGACCTTCCCTCTTGCCAGTTCTCCCAAGTGTCAAGTTCCGATCCAAGCCCTTCGTCCCTAAGTCGATCCGATATCCAGCTTAACCAACATGGCCTTCCTTTTTGCCAAGTCTCTTTTGTGCCAGACTCCAGTTCGGGTCAGGTTCCTTGCCCAGGTCTCCAATCCGATCCGAGCCCATATCCGATCCGATCCGAAACCCTGCACAACTTTCTGCCACATTTTCCAGCAACTTGTTTACGCCATTCAACGACGTTTTCGACAAACCTAACTATATTAATCAATCAAAAATCATGTCAAACAGTCATAGCAACATAGCAAACTAACCACAAACACCAAAACAATGAATTTACATGTCAAAATGGATCAAATATACCCGAAACCCCATATTTTCCCTTAAGCATGTTTAAGCAAAACTAATCATAGGGTTAACAAAACTTAATCAAATTAAACCAAATTTCTACCAGAGGCATAAAATATTATTTTCGAATTTATAGACATTTTTCCAGAATTTATTAGTGTATAAATTCGCTAATCTTCACAAATTACCCTTAATTAACTGTAATTAGTGTCAAAACAATGCTAATCACTCACCTTGGCCACAAATGAAATTCTCAGAACTGAAATCTTGCTGATTTGGGCGAATACTGATGTCTAACAGCAGCTCTAGCCTTGCTTTCGTGTTTCCTCTCCTTAATTTGATGTAGACTAAGCCAAAACTTAATTAAAAAGTGATTAGAAGGTGATTTGGGTGTTGGAGGCCATTGCTAGGGTTGCAAGAAAGAAAGTGGCGGCTGGGAAATGAGGATAAGATCGTTCTATAACTGATTTCAGCCTCCTCCTTACCCTAATCCCGAAATCCCCCATTGGGCCTAGCTGTTAATCACCCGGTTAAGCCCAATTAAGCCGTTTTTCACCATCTGAAACTTGTTTCAGCCATATCTCCCAAACGGTGAGTCCGTTTGGCTAATGTGACCACTCTACGGAATTGTAAACCATCATCCAGAGCCAATGGAAGTGGTTTCAGGTCAAAATTCCTTTCCAGTCAAAAGTTATGGCCAAAACAGTACCAACTAGGGGTAAAATGGTCATTTGAAAATCGACAAAAATCATGAACATGGGAAATGACCCCAATGGTCGTCTCCCAAAGTTACATGACCATACAACTTCGTATGTGAAAGAAAGAAATATTCTACGATCCCATGATGTGTAGAATACGGGTCGTTACACGCTCCCCCCCTTAAGAAATTTCGTCCCCGAAATTCCTTAACCCAAAACATACAAAGGATCCCGCATGCCTAACAACCACATACAACAATCAAACATGCAAAACAAGCAAACAAACCTATCCTAGCATGCGGAAAACTAAATCGAGGTTTAAAATCTTACCAGGCAAAGAGTTCTGGATACGTCTTCCTAATGTTCTCCTCTGTCTCCCAAGTGCAATCATTCTCGTCCTCGCCCCCACTGAACCTTGACTAGCTTCACCGCCTTCCTTCGAAGTTGCTTCATGTCGTGTTCGACAATACGGGCCGGCTTGCGGTTCCCAACCGCCTCGGGTTCTACTTCGAAGTCCTCTAACTGATCAGGTGAAATAGTCATATCTGAGTTGTGAACGAACTTCCTTAGTTGGGAAACATGAAATACGTTGTGAACTCCCGCCATCTTCTCTGGTAAGTCAACTCTATATGCCAAATTTCCGACTGGTTCATGAACAGAGAGTGGGCCAACAAATCTTAGTGCCAACTTGCCTCTCCTGCCAAATCGTATCACGCTCTTCAAAGGAGAAATTTTGACAAACACCAAGTCACCAATGGAGAATTTTAAGTCTCTTCTCCTCTTATCAACATAACTCTTCTGCCTATCTTGGGCAGCCTTCATTCGTCGTTGAATGATCTTAATCTTATCTGAAGTTTCCCTCACCACATCTGGTCCAAGCATAAACTTCTCGCCAGTCTCTATCCAACATGATGGTGTGTTGCACAGTCTTCCGTACAAAGCCTCAAACGGAGCCATAACGATACTGGATTGGTAGCTATTATTATATGCAAACTCTACTAGATGCAAATGGTTATTCCATGATCCACCAAAATCCAATATACATGCTCTCAAGAGATCTTCCAAAATACGATTCACCCTCTCCGTCTGACCGTCGGTCTGAGGATGATATGCGGTACTGAGATGTAACTCTGACCCTAGAGCCTCTTGTAAGCTCTTCCAAAACCCACTAGTGAACAACGGGTCTTGGTCACTCACAATGCTTTTAGGTACTCCATGAAATCTCACTACCCACTTCATATACAATTCTGCCAACTTGGCTGTCGTTCTAGTCGATTTGACTGGTATAAATCTTGCACTTTTAGTCAATCGGTCCACAATCACCCAAATGCTATCATGTCCCGATCTAGTCCCTGGTAAACCATCGATGAAATCCATCAAGACTTGCTTCCATTTCCATTCGGGAATTTCTAATGGTTGTAACAACCCACTAGGCTTCTTTTGCTCGGCTTTAACTAGTTGGCAATTCATGCATTTGGATATAAACCTCCCAATGTCTCTTTTCATCCCTTCCCAGTAGTAGGTCTGCTTCATGTCTCGATACATCTTGTTACCACCGGGGTGTATAGTCAGTTTTGAGTGATGACATTCTCTAAGCACTTCATCTCTCAATCCATTGACATTGGGTACAACAAGCTTTCCATTCTTTCTAAGCCATCCATCTCGATCAAGCCCATACTTGTTCATCCCCTCATCGATACCCATCTCTAACTTGGAGATGATTTCCAATAGGTTAGGATCGTCCCTCTGACTAGAGCCGATCCGCTCAATCAAAGTGGGTCTGATCGTCAAACTTGCTAACATTTCTGGATCCAATTCGCACTTTGGTCTGAAATCAAACCCAGCGATGTATTCCAGTTGCTTCCACTCTAGAAACATAGCCCCTAAGCTGGCATGTCTCCTACTCAATGCATCAGCCACCGCATTGCCCTTTCCCGGTGTATATGCGATGTCGAAATCATAGGAAGCTAAGAACTCTAACCATCTCTGCTGACGGAGATTCAGATCTTTCTGAGAGAAGAGATACTTCAATGACTTATGATCTGTAAATAGCTCAAATCTTTCTCCCAAGAGATAGTGTCTCCACATCTTTAATGCGAACACGATCGCTGCCAATTCTAAATCATAGGTAGGGTATCTTCTCTCGTGCAATTTCAATTGCCGACTTGCATAGGCTACCACCCTACCGCCTTGCATCAATACAGAACCCAGTCTGGTACCACAGGCATCCGTGTATACAGTCATCTCTTCATTCCCCTTAGGAATGACTTACACTGGTGCGCATGTCAACTTGTCCTTTAGACTCTTGAATGCATTCTCGCACCTTTCATCCCAGACAAAAGCTTGATTCTTCTTGGTCAACTGGGTCAATGGTGCTGCTATCTTGGAGAAACCTTGGATAAGCTTACGATAATATCCAGCTAACCCCAAGAAACTTCTTACATCTATTGCATTCTTGGGCGTAGACCAATCCTGTACCACCTTTGCCGGGTCCACGGCAATACCATTCTCTGATACAACATGGCCCAAGAACCTCACTTCCCTCCTCCAGAAGTGACACTTAAAAAACTTTGCTTTCAATTGGTGTTTTCTCAACACCTCCATCACTATTCTTAAATGTTCCTTGTGTTCTTCCTCTGTCCTCGAGTAGACCAAAATATCATCAACGAACACAAGGACAAATTTATTCAACTGATCTCTGAATACCCTATTCATAAGATCCACAAAATATGCTGGGGCATTGGTCAGCCCGAATGGCATGACTAACCACTCATAAAATCCAGACGGCGTCCGAAATGTCGTTTTGGCTATACTCTCAGCTTCCACTCTAAGCTGATGAAAACATGTCGCGAGATCCAACTGAGAAAATACTCTCGCGCCACTCAACTGATCGAACAAATCATCTATCCGCGATGGAGGATACTTGTTCTTCCTCGTCACTTTATTCAACTCGCGGTAGTCTACACACAAACAAAGGGAACCATCCGCCTTGGTAGCAAACACAACTGGTGCTCCCCATTCAGAAACACTCCTTCTGATAAATCCCTTCTTCAAAAGATCGCTGACTTGCACCTCGAGCTCTCGCTGCTCCCTTGGTGCCACACGACGAAGTGGCATCACTATAGGTCTGGCATCTTTTACCAAATCAATACGGAACTCAATCTCTCGATGTGGTGGAAGCCCGGTCACTTCTTCGAAAACATCCGGATACTGGACAACCACAGGCAAACCTGACAACTCACTATGCGGAATGTCGAGGGAGTTTAGAAAACTAGCGAATACCCCCTCACTGGGTAGACCACCAAACACTATCCTCCGCCCGTCATCCGCTCTAGCTGTCACCAAAAAGCCCTCACAGTCTACCACCACCCCATATCTTCGGAGCCAATCTACTCCTAACATAATGCCAAACCCAGTAAAGACCAAAACAAAGCAATCACAAACAAACATGCATCCATGACTCGATAAGACCACATTACGACAAATAATGCTAAGTCTAGTCAAACCACCAATCGGGTTCGTCACTACTAAAGGTCTATCGACAATCTCGGGCTCCAATCCCAACCTATCTACCAGGTCTCTAGATATGAAAGAACTGGAAGCTCCGGTATCAAACAAAACTCTAACAGGAACATCATAAACAGAAAGCATACCTTGAATGACGACATTTTTTCCTTTCTCCGCCGCAGTTGGGGCATTCGACGAAGAAGGAATAGCATTGAGGGCATAGGCTTTCACCATTTGCCTTTCTTTAGGAAGTTGTGGACACTTGTCCTTGTGATGTCTCATCTGGCCACAGTTGAAGCACTTCCTATCCACTGGCTTGGCCCGACAATTACTAGTATAATGGCCCTTCTTACCACAGCTGAAGCACTCAGCATCTTGCTTATTCGTTTTCTTCTGGCCATCCTTAGTCTGATTCTGCTTTCTCTTATTCTGGGAACCACCCTTGCCTCCACCACTTGCTTGTGGCTTTGGCTCCTCTGCAGATGGAACCTCAGTCTTCGGCTTAGGGTAGAGACTTTCTGATCTCAATGCTTTCCCCACAATCGATTCAAACGTCTCATCGATGTGGTTAATAAGCCTTTCCCCCAAGTACTGATCCAAACCAGTTATGAATTTCTCGTTCTTATTCTCGGCAGTATCAATAAGAGATAACCCATATTTTGACAAAGTGTCGAATTCAACAATATACTCCGAGACAGCTCTGCCATTCTGCTTGAGCTCCAAGTATTTCTTAAACAACACTGACTTCTGAGCAGTTGGAATGAACTTCTCGCTAAAGCGAGACTTAAACTGCTCCCAAGTAAACTGATCTTCGGGAGTAGCTGCCTTTATAGCATTTCACCAATTCATTGCCCGCCCTTGCAGCTGACGGGACGCTAGCTTTCTCTTCATCGCATCCTCGATGCCCAAATCCTCGAAGATACGTTCGCAACTATCCAACCAATCCTGAACATCCGTGGCCGACTCCGTTCCGTGGAACGACTTCCCACCAAGACTAGTATAGTCCTTATTCAGCTTGGCAAAGTCGACCCTCGGCGCCTACACTATTGGACCACCACCATTTCCACCATTGGGAGCTGCCCTCTGCACATCCCTAAGCATCTCTCTCATGAGGTCAGTAAACATCATCCTCATGTCAGCAGCAGTCCCATTATTGGCCCCTCTACCGGTACCTCTAACATATCGGCTCATCGTCAATCTGTAAAAGGAAACGATTAACGACCCCATAGTGGTGATAGTGCAGTACGACTTCATTCTTATACTACTAATAGTATATATATAGCTTTTGAAAACCAAAATAATTACAAATACGCTCTCTCGTATACGTATATTATCTCTCCCTGATAACTTCCCTAGGTTAAATACGCAACCTAGAGCTCTGATACCAAGTGTGACGGCCCGGCCCGCACCAGCCTGCATTTCCTTCAAAAGTGCGCCGTACACAAGCCCAACGAGCACGGGACGGTCGTCAAAAGAAAGGAAAGGAGAGAATTGACTAACAAGAAACCTGTAGAATGTCTCACAACGCATGGAGTAAATTATAATAATAATAACATACTTGACATAAAACAGGTGAGACAGTGTATAAGCTGATAACTAAAACCAACATCAACATCAGAGCAGCGGAAATCCAAATACAGATTATTACAACTTCTCAAATTTACTATCTCTAAACAAAAGAAAGCTAAAGTAGAAGATGCACCACTAATGCCCAAGCAGTGATCTTCAACAACACAGGGAGAATACTATATATATATTACGTGGAAGCCTCCTGCTCGTTTCCGGATCATCTACCCGTGCATCACCAGCTAACATGTCTCTAGTCTGCTCGTGTGAGCACCCAGAGTAATAAGAGGAGACATAAAACTCTGGGTCAGACATAAAGCCTGGTATGAGCGATAAGCATCTAAATAGAACAATAACAGGTATACTAAACCATACCTGAACCTGGACCTGCAACCAAAGAGTTAGTACCACATACCGTACAGTACTCTAGGGTGCCATAATAAGTAGTGTAAAGAATACGGGGGTGGGGTGTGCATGTCATAATGAGAGAAAACAAATCATCCATAGCAACCATCCTCACATCTCTCACTCAGTGCGTAAAGCATACGATGTCCACCACTGTCAATCACTAGACCCACTGAAGTAGTGATGGAGTTCAACTTGTACAACTACTGCTACTACCAAGCTTACCACATGGAGTCATGACCAAATCTTTACAAATGACCCCACTTCATTGGTTTATAGCCTTTTAGTCATACCTAGGCCATTTTAGCCCTGAATCCGTTCACGCACTTCCCATACATAGTGATCCAAAGTCATAAACATCGACTGCCCCTTGGCACACGTCCCACAGCAAAGCCCAATCATGAAGTGAACTCATCGGTTCCCAACTGGATCCTGAGCTCTAGCTTCCCATATTGGACTACCTTTGCATCTCGGGTTATTGGTCAATACTAGGTCAGGTCGGGTTTCCCTCCTAGCCATCGGTTCGGGTCGGGTGTCCATTCTGAGTCGGGTCGGTGTGTTGTCCTCCCCTGTAGCGGTTCGGTTCGGGTTTCCAGCATTATGTCGGTTCGGGTCGGGTGTCCTTCTCCGGGTCGGGTCTGGTGCCATCTCCCTTCCAGTTCATGCTTCCGCTCCGATCCGCTCCCTCGTTCTTCACGTGCTCCGATCCGATCCCTCCTTCTTCATCCGATCCAATCCCAGTTCAATTAGCGTGACCTTCCCTCTTGCCAGTTCTCCCAAGTGTCAAGTTCCGATCCAAGCCCTTCGTCCCTAAGTCGATCCAATACCCAGCTTAACCAACATGGCCTTCCTTTTTGCCAAGCCTCTTTTGTTCCAGACTCCAGTTCGGGTCAGGTTCCTTGCCCAGGTCTCCAATCCGATCCGAGCCCATATCCGATCCGATCAGAAACCCTGCACAACTTTCTGCCACTTTTTCCAGCAACTTGTTTACGCCATTCAACGACGTTTTCGACAAATCTAACTATACTAATCAATCAAAAATCATGTCAAACAGTCATAGCAGCATAGCAAACTAACCACAAACACCAAAACAATGAATTTACATGTCAAAATGGATCAAATATACCCGAAACCGCATATTTTCCCTTAAGCATGTTTAAGCAAAACTAATCATAGGGTTAACAAAACTTAATCAAATTAAACCAAATTTCTACCAGAGGCATAAAATATTATTTTCGAATTTATAGACATTTTTCCAGAATTTATTAGTGTATAAATTCGCTAATCTTCACTAATTACCCTTAATTAACTGTAATTAGTGTCAAAACAATGCTAATCACTCACCTTGGCCACAAATGAAATTCTCAGAACTGAAATCTTGCTGATTTGGGCGAATACTGATGTCTAATAGCAACTCTAGCCTTGCTTTCGTGTTTCCTCTCCTTAATTTGATGTAGACTAAGCCAAAACTTGATTAAAAAATGATTAGAAGGTGATTTGGGTGTTGGAGGCCATTGCTAGGGTTGCAAGAAAGAAAGTGGCGGCTGGGAAATGAGGATAAGATCGTTCTCTAACTAATTTCAGCCTCCTCCTTACCCTAATCCCGAAATCCCCTATTGGGCCTAGCTGTTAATGACCCGGTTAAGCCCAATTAAGCCGTTTTTCACCATCTGAAACTTGTTTCAGCCATATCTCCCAAACGGTGAGTCCGTTTGGCTAATGTGACCACTCTACGGAATTGTAAACCATCATCTGGAGCCAATGGAAGTGGTTTCAGGTCAAAATTCCTTTCCAGTCAAAAGTTATGGCCAAAACAGTGCCAACTAGGGGTAAAATAGTCATTTGAAAATCGACAAAAATCATGAACATGGGAAATGACCCCAATGGTCGTCTCCCGAAGTTACATGACCATACAACTTCGTATGTGAAAGAAAGAAATATTCTACGATCCCATGATGTGTAGAATACGGGTCGTTACATCTTATCTTGGTTAAGTGTTTTTAATTATGTTTCACATGCTACCCATGTCACCCACATAACCCTTTTACTATTTCCATGTCTTACTACATGTCTTATCATGGATAAGTGTTCATTGATTTATTATACCCATAATCGTGCAAGACCTCCTACATTAGATTATCGTTTGCGGTTGCTGGATATGCCGGGCAGTTCCAGTCAGACTTCTACCGCAATCCGAATTTAACCTCGTGTCTTAGCATTGTTACGCATCTAATTTCTGCCTTTGACCTCTTACATAGATTACCAAATTGCTTATGCTGGATATGTCGGGCTGTTCTGGGCAGGCTTATACTGCAATCCGAATCTAACCTCGTGTCTTAGGCGTTCATTATCACTTTCTTGATTCAAGTCCCAATTTCAAATCTTGGATTATAATTTATTCCAATTACCCATAAATTCCAACCCAATTTATGCTTATAATTCTAATCCAATTTGTGCCTATAATCCCATATATACAAGTTATACCAAATAATGCCCAAATAAATTTGCATTCATTATCTCTTCCTTAATTCATGCCCAATTTCAAATCTTAGATTATAGTGATTTCCAGTTACCCATAAATTCCAATCCAATTTATGCTTATAATTCTAATCCAATTTATGCCTATAATCCCATATATACAAGTTGTACCAAATTATGCCCAAATCAATTATCATAGTTATTAACAATTTATGTCAAATCTCATGTATACAAGTTATACTTAATTATTCCCAAACCAATTTCCATATTCATCAACAATTTATGCCATTAATCTCATTTTATTACATATTTTGCAACTTTTCCCAATCATTCCGACGTTAATCTCAATGCATATATGCTTAGGCTCGAAGTTAGCTTAATATCAAAAGGAAAAAGAAAAAGAAGGGGGAGAGAATCAAAACATCAAAATTGGCATAAACATATAAACAGGCATGTGAAATGAATAACGATAAAATAGATCAGATAGGCATATGATAATAGCAATTGGGTATTAATCTGAAGGATAACAAATTACAAAACTTGATATGATTCATCTTATTTATAGGCATATACATTAGATCTAATTTACAATCCTATCACAATTACTTTTTAATTTAATTATATGTGAAAGTAACATAGACTCATAGCGATCGGATTCTTAGAAAAGAGAATTAGGTGTTGTTGTAGCAATTCTGATCTTGAATAATCTCTAATTTGATTATTTGTAGATCTGATCTTCTAGTTTGACTTAATGGAGAAGAAAGGCTTGTTTTAATTTAGATTAGAGAAGCATGGAGGCACCGTGGATGAAAACAATGAGATTAGGGTTAGGTGTTTATTTATAGGTGTATTAGGACCATTAGATTAGACTAGGAACCATCTGAACCATCCAAACCAAAAAAAACACATTATCAACACAAATGTCTAGATCTGGGACGATGGGATCGACACCCCTATAGGGGGTCGACTCCCCTGTCGACACCCCCTACACCCACGAGCGGGAATTTTCCCGCTTAGCCCGCTTTGGTCAGATTTTGATTTTTGAACTATTTTGAAGGTTCTGGAATTATTTTATTTATATATATTCTTCCATATGCATATACAAACTTCTAACGCTTATAACTTCTCCATACGATATTCGATTTACGCAAACCCGGACCCTATCCCAAGCAGAATTATGAGATGAACGCAATAGCGCAGCTCGTTTCCATTATTTCTTATTCTAAAAATTAAGTATCCTTTCATTTGTTAATTTTAATATTTTAAAATTACATGGTGTTACATTCTCCCCTCCTTAAAGGATTTCAACCCCGAAATCTTCAAGTTAAGAAGAATGTTGTAACACCCCGTATTTTCTGTGAACAAAAAAGTAACAAAACAAAGTATACTTAATTTTTAAAAGAAGAATTAAGGGAAACGGGTTATGCCATTGCGTTCGTCTCGGAATTCTGCTTGAGATAGAGTCTGAGTTTGCGTAAATCGGACTCCGTATGAAGAAGTTATGGCCTTTAGAAGATTCAACTAAAATTCAAAACAGTTCGAAATCCGACCCAGGCAGCTGGGCGGGAAATTTCCCGCCATCAACCAAGCAGGTCGACCAGTGGGTCGACCTGGGTGTCGACCTACCCCAAGGGAGGTCGATCTAGGGGTCGACCTGTCCTCCAAAACTGGGCAGTTTTTCCTGTGACGTGTTTTTTTTATGTGCTGGTACGAATCTGATGGCTTTAGGTCAATCTAAGGGCTCTAAAACACTCTCTACACCTATAAATACATAGCAAGACCCAACTCTAATTCATTAACAAAGGGGAATGACGCCTCGATGCTCCTAAAACCTAAAGTGACCTAGCCTCCACCCTTAATCAATCAATTCAAGCGAGAAGATAAAGATAATAATTCAACATCTACATCAACGGAAAGCTAAATCAACACCAGAAATCAGATCCCAGAAAGTTCTTCTCTTTCTTAAACCACGATTTGCGAGTACAGTTATTTTCAGATATGAAATTTAATTATGATCTTGACATGGTTATAAATCTGAATTGGAGATTATGCATAAGATCGGTTTTTCTGTGTAGATCTATCTTATTAATACTATTGTAACTATTCTGTATCTCTTCCTTCCTTCTATTCTATAGCCAGGCTACCACGAGCCTGAGCAAAATCTCATAAGAGATGAACGCACGAACGCTAAATTTGGGGAAAATATTGAATGATGCATAATTGGGCATAACTGATTTGTGACTAAATTGAGAACACAACATATGTTGTAATTTAAGGTCTAGATCTAGGCATACTATATATGATGGTTTATGATTTGGAAGAAGGAGAATTATTGTATGATAACATATGACTTGTAATTTGGGGATATAATGCATGTTATAATTCAAGATCTGATTTTGAGGACATAATACATGTTGTAATTTAAGATCTAGATTTGGGGTATATTTTATATGACGATCTATGACTTGGAAGAAAAGGATATGTGAATTAGGCCTGAAAAACCTATATTAAAATAGGGATAACTATTAATGTGAATACGCCTAATTCGGATTTTTGGATATTTGGCATACGTTGAAATCAAAGGCTATAATTTGGCATAATGCATATTGTATATCATGATTTGGGGTTTTTGGAGAATATTCTGTACTATGTAAATTTAACTAAAATTTTTGGGGCATATGTTATATTGTGAATTATGACCATAATTTGGACAAGTAAAATTAGGCTTAATTTTAAGATTAAGCGAGATATGTTAATGGAATTTTAAGGGATGATTAAATCTGTTAAATTGCCTAATCTGCTAAATCTGTTGAAACTGAATACGGTAATTTAGGGTATGAAAATATGTGGGCTCGATCTAAAATTGAGTAAAACATGTTAATAGAATTTTGGATAATCTTCTGTAACTTGTAAAGAAGTTAACTTGTTGAATTGGCATAATTAGTCTGATATTTGCATAATCTGTGAATGAATACTTTAGCTAAAAATAAGAATGCTGGGACACGAGGTTAGACTCCGTTTGCGGTAGAAGCCTTCCCGGACCCAACCAGCTTAACCAACAACCGCAAACTGTCAGTCTAATGTGAGAGGTCGTAGGCATAAAGATGCTTAGACACGAGGTTAGGTCTGGCTTGTGGCAGAAGTCTGCCCGGAACCGCCCGGCACATCCAGCAGCCACAAGCTATCGGCCTAATGTGAGAGGTCTACGCATTAATATTTAATTAATGCAAATATAATATAAATCTGATACCTAAAACGTGTTAGGTGGATAGGGTTTAAACAACTGGACTGATGAATCTAATAAACCCGTTTCGTAAATCTGTAGGCCCAATACAAGGTTTGGTGAAACAAGCTGTAAGTCTGTTAATCTATATATCTGATCTGTTAGTCTGAAAAACTTATTAACATGTATGTTTGATCTGAGAACTAGTTAATCTGAACTTTGTACATCTAAAATCTGTAAGCAAGTTAATCTGAAATCTGTTAGTCTGGGGACACAAGGTTAGGAGGAGTAATTACTTGTTTCATCTGTTGTTTGGGACCCATATTAGTCAGTAACCCTTTCTGGTATCAAAACTATGATCCAACACTAAGAGGGGTCCGGGCACGCTTACTGAACTAATTGTAAGAGGTTCATTCTGATAATGGCGAGGGGTTTTGATGGTGCATTCCAACCGGGTCATGTGCGTGCATGGATCCGGTCTACTCTGAGGATGTAAGACACCGTGACATCAGTAAATAGGTTTGTGTCTATAGGTTTCCACTTTAGGGAATGATACACCCTTCTGTGGGGCCGGCACAGGGTATTTATGTATTATGGAGCCGATCGCTAGGGGTAAAACTTAGGGTACACCTAGTTCTGTCTGTTTCTGTTGGGGTACCGTCTGTTTCTGTTGAGGTGGTAACACTTGTCTGTTTCTACGTGGTACCGTCTGTTGGGGTTGTAAAGGCCCGTCACTAATGTACACCTAATTATAACATTCTGTTTCTGTAGGGAATATTCTGTTTCCATCTCTGATTCTGTTTCTTCTTCTGTTTCTATATCGTCTGTCTCTGTTCGGGTAGTAAAGGCCCATTACTAGCATTCTGTTTCTACAACCATCTGTCTCTGTTCGGGTGGTAAAGGCCCATTGCTAGCATTATGTTTCTGTAACCGTCTCTCTGTTCGGGTGGTAAAGGCCCATAACTAGCATTCTATTTCTGTACGTCTGTCTCTGTTAGGGTGGTAAAGGCCTATTACTAGCATCGTGTTTCTGAAGAGATCATTCTGTTTAGATATTAGGACAACACCTAATTCTGTTTTACTAGTATTAGTGCAGAGAAGTGAAAACGAAGTAAGAAGCTTAGTTTAGCGTATATCATTCATTCTCTTCTGTTAACCTGCTACTCCTATTACGATTATCTCTCATCCAGTTTTATTTACATGTCATGATACTGTTATCTGTTTATATGCTGAAAGTCACTGGACTCACCAGACTTATGTCTGACCTAGTTTGTTTCGCCTCTTTTCTTCCTTTCTCCCCAGGTTCTCTGGGTGGAAACATAGGAGCTTGATTCAGATTCCATCTGCTTGAAGTGCTAGAAGTGCTTAAAGTATTGATTGGCTTTGATTCTACCTGTGGCATTCTCTGTTGGGGATTATGGCTTTAAAATTATGTACTCTGAAGGCTTTTGTACAAGACTGATATTATGTACTTTGTTTTGTTGTTCTGAAGATTTAACCAAACTTATTTCTGTTACCGCTGCAATAAAGTTATAAAATTTTCAAGTACTACTTTACCTGTCTTGTAATATTCTGTTCTGTTTACTTATCACTTTCCACCGAAGTTAAGGCATTCCCCTTGTGAGTGACCTTAACGGAGGTGGGGTGTTACACTTGGTATCTGAGTTGAAGGTTACCAGATTTGATAAAAAGTTTTTGAAAACTATTTTCAAAAAGGTTTTAGAAAGAAAGTATTTTCAAAAGTAGAGTTTATTTTGAAAAATATAATCCCAAAAGCCATATATCTATCTTTCAATTCTCTGTTTTGAATCTCTTCCTTTTTCTTTTCAGCATGTCTGGGGTACCCAAGATACCTGAGGGCATACCAATACCAACTTGGTTCAGAAGGTATTTGGAGGCTAGAGCCACCGCTGTAGGCCCAGCAGACGTTCCTCCTCCTCCTCCTCCTTCCTCTCCCCGCGTTGATACTTTCTCGAAGATATGCAAGGACTTTTAGGCAATGGGTGGGAAACCTTTTCACCAGTCAGAGACGTTTGTTGAAGCTCGACATTGGCTTAAGGAGATGGAAGATTTGTTTGGTATTTTCGAGATAGAAGATGGAGGGAAGGTCCAATTAGCTGCTTGGTTAATGAAGGACGAAGCCTCGTTTTGGTGGGAGGTCACGAATGGAGAGCGTCCAGTGGAGACATGGAGGGATTTAAGGCATAGGTTCGAGATGAAATTTCTCTCACGAGCATAAAATAATTTATACATGGAGAGGTTCTTAGCATTGAAGCAAGGAAATTTATCAGTAAAGGAGTACGTCAACAAGTTCAATCAATTGGCGAGATTCGGCTTATACTTGGTAAAAACACCTGATAAGAAGGCCTTGAGATTTGTTAAAGGTTTGAATGAGCCGCTACACGGGTTGGCTATGACCCACATTCCTATGGAGGGCTACCTTCGAGAAATTGGTTGACATGGAATTAATGCATGAAGAGGAAGCCAAAAGTGAGAAGAAAGAGGAAAAGCTCGAAGGACCACAGAACAAGAAGGCATGGCCCAAAAAGGAAACACAAAGGAAGGATGAAAAGTATGAAGATAAGAAGGACAAAAAGTGCTTTACTTATGGAAGCTTGACTCATCTGAACAAGGATTGTAGAAAGAGGAAGGGCGCTTGCTTCAACTGTGGAGAAATGGGACACTTCTGTAGGGACTGCCCGAAGAAACAAAGGCAAGGGCAGAGGACAGAACCTACTTCTGGAGGGTAGGCGAATGCTCTCATGGCTGGTGGATAGGATAGAGATAGGAAATTTTCTGTAGAATGTTTAATTTCCTTATCTGATTATTGAGTTAAAACTCTTTTTGATTTTGGCATTTTGATTCTGTAATTGAGACTCTGCACTTTAATACTAATCTTGTTTCCGATCCCTCTTTAGACTCAAACCCCATGCGGGTTACGACTCATTTGATTGTGATAAGTTGAGGTTTGAGGGTATCTGTGTTAGGCGTTAAGTTGACTATGATGCATACATTCTGGGTTTTGTGGGATATGGTGAGGTTTTATCATGCTTAGTTTCCTAAGAATCATTTGATAATCTAATCTGTGCCAGTAGTCTGTAAGTATCTAAATATTTCTGAAAAGGTTAGGGGTTTTACTCAAAACGTGAAGTAGATTTCAAGTTTGGACATTGTTTAATGGGAGTAATTCTTTGAGTGTCAATTTGATGTTGATTTCGGTCTTCGGGGTTGATACTTAGGGATTTATTCTCTTAACCGATGTCTAATAGGAACATAGCTTTTATTTTAATTGTACTTGCTCGGCTATATCCTATCAATCGAGTTTTCGACCTTTAGGTGGAAACTAATGGATGTAAACATGTGTTTGAGACATGTTATGTTTCATGGTTGCAAGTTGATGCAACTGGTTGCCAGTGATTGCTCGTGGATGCATATATACACGCTAGGCACTAGATCCGCTCGAAAACACTCTCATACTGTTTATGGATGTGTGTGCATTTTTTAATTTTTGTGGATGCAAAATGATTGACTCATCACATGGATGTTGCATTTGGATGAATGGTTATGCACTCATATAGAAATTATGTGTATCAATAGGATTTCTTGCATACATAATTGGACTCATGGCACTAACATAATTCGTATTTAGGAGGTCAACTAAATCAGTAAGACAACTTGATCTTTGCATTAGATAAGAGACATATACACACACTTTTGCATATGTTCATACAACATTAGAAATTTTCTAAGGACAATGGATGCTTGTGGATGATGGTTGAGTAGATGGGTGATTGGATGGTAGGACACATTCTTCTTAACTTGAAGATTACGGGGACGAAATCCTTTAAGGAGGGGAGAATGTAACACCCCGTATTTTCTGTGAACATAAATGTAACAAAACAAAGTATACTTAATTTTTAAAAGAAGAACTAAGGGAAACGGGTTACGCCATTGTGTTCGTTTCAGAATTCTGCTTGAGATAGAGTCCGATTTTGCATAAATCGGACTCCGTATGAAGAAGTTATGGCCTTTAGAAGATTCAACTAAAATTCAAAACAGTTCGAAATCCGAACCAGGCAGCTGGGCGGGAAATTTCCCACCATCAACTAATAGGTTGACCTGGGGGCTAGGTCGACCAGGGGGTCGACCTGGGTGTCTACCTACCCCAAGGGAGGTCGACCTGGGGTCGACATGTCATCCAGATCTAGGCAGTTTTTCCTGTGGCGTGTTTTTTTAATGTGTTGTATGAATCTGATGGCTTCTAGGTCAATCTAAGGGAACTAAAACACTCTCTACACCTATAAATACATAGCAAGACCCAAACCTAATTCATTAACAAAGAGGAATGGCGCCTCCATGCTCCTAAAACCTAAACTTACCTAGCCTCCACCCTAATCAATCAATTCAAGCGAGAAGATAAAGATAATAAATCAACGCCTAATTCAACGGAAAGCTAAATCAACTCCAGAAATCATATCGCAGAACGTTCTTCTCTTTCTTAAACCATGATTTGTGAGTACAGTTATTTTCAGATATGAAATTTAATTATGATCTTGACATGGTTATAAATCTGAATTGGAGATTATGCATCAAATCTGTTTTTCTGTTTAGATCTATCTTATTAATACAATTGTAACTATTCTTTATCTCTTCCTTCTATTCTATAGCCAGGCTACCACGAGTCTGAGCCAAATCTCATAAGAGATGAACGCATGAACGCTAAATTTGGGGAAAGTATTGAATGATGCACAATTGGGCATAACTGATTTGCGACTAAATTGAGAACACAACATATGTTGTAATTTAAAGTCTAGATCTAGGCATACTATATATGACGGTTTACAATTTGAAAGAAGGAGAATTATTGTATGACAACATATAACTTATAATTTGGGGACATAATGCGTGTTATAATTCAAGATCTGATTTTGAGGACATAATACATGTAATTTAAGATCTAGATTTAGGGTATATTTTATATGACGATCTATGACTTGGAAGAATAGGATATGAAACTTAGGCCTGAAAAACCTATATTAAAATAGGGATAACTATTAATGTGAATACGCCTAATTCGGATTTTTGGATATTTGGCATATGCTAAAATCAAAGGCTATAATTTGGCATAATTCATATTGTATATCATGATTTGGGGGTTTTGGAGAATATTTTGTACTATGTAAATATAACTAAAAAATTTGGGGCATATGTTATATTATGAATTGTGACCATAATTTGGGCATGTAAAATTAGGCTTAATTTTATGATTAATCGAGGTATGTCAATGGAATTTTAAGGGATGATTAAATCTGTTAAATTGCCTAATCTACTAAATCTGTTGAAACTGAATACGGTAATTTAGGGTATGAAAATCTGTAGGCTCGATCTAAAATTGAGCAAAACAAGTTAATAGAATTTTGGATAATTTGCTGAAGAAGTTAACTTGATGAATTGGCATAATTAGTTTGATATCTGTGAATGAATACTTTAGCTAAAAATAAGAATGCTGAGACACGAGGTTAGACTCTGTTTGCGGTAGAAGCTTTCCCGGACCCAACCGACTTAACCAACAACCGAAAACTGTCAGTCTAATGTGAGAGGTCGTGGGCATAAAGATGCTTAGACACAAGGTTAGGTCTGGCTTGTTGCAGAAGTCTGTCCGAAACCGCCTAACACATCCAGCGGCCACAAGCTGTCGACCTAATGTGAGAGGTCTATGCATTAATATTTAATTAATGAAAATATAAGATAAATCTGATACCTAAAACGTGTTGGGTGGATAGGATTAAAACAACTGGACTGATGAATCTAATAAACCCGTTTCGTAAATCTGTAGGCCCAATACAAGGTTACGTGAAACAAGCTATAATCTGTTAATCTATATACCAGATCTATTAGTCTGAAAAACTTGTTAACTTGCATGTCTGATCTGAGAACTAGTTAATCTGAACTTTGTACATCTAAAATATGTAAGAAAGTTAATCTGAAATCTATTACTCTGGGGACACAAGGTAAGGAGGGATAATTACTTGTGTCATCTGTTGTTTAGGACCCATGTTAGTCATTAACCCTTTCTGGTATCAAAACTATGATCCAACACTAAGAGGGGTCCGGGCACGCTTACTGAACTAATTGTAAGAGGTTCATTCCGTTAATGGCGAGGGGTGTTGATGGTGTATTCCAACCCGGTCATGTGCGTGCATGGATCCGGTCTGCTCTGAGGATGTATGACGCCGTGACATCTGTAAATAGGTCTGTGTCTATAGGTTGCCACTTTAGGGAATGATACTCCCTTCTGTGGGGCCATCACAGGGTATTTATGTATTAGGGAGCCGATCGCTTGGGGTATAACTTAGGGTACACCTAGTACTGTCTGTTTCTGTTGGGGTACTGTCTCTTTCTGTTGGGGTGGTAACACCTGTCTGTTTCTGCGTGGTACCGTCTGTTGGGGAGGTAAAGGCCCATCACTAGTGTACACCTAATTCTAACATTCTGTTTCCGTCTCTGATTCCGTTTCTGCTTCTGTTTCTATATCGTCTATCTCTGTTCGGGTGGTAAAGGCCCATTACTAGCATTCTGTTTCTGTAACCGTCTGTCTCTGTTCAGGTGGTAAAGGCCCATTACTTGCATTCTGTTTCTGTAGCCGTCTATCTCTGTTCGGGTGGTTAAGGCCCACTACTAGCATTCAGTTTCTGTATGTCTGTCTCTGTTAGGGTGGTAAAGGCTCATTACTAGCATCGAGTTTCTGAAGAGATCGTTCTGTTTTTTGTTTAGATATTAGGACAACACCTAATTCTATTATACTAGTATTAGTGTAGAGAAGTGAAAACGAACTAAGAAGCTTAGTTTAGCGTATATCATTCTGTCTCTTCTGTTAACCTGCTACTCCTATTACGGTTTTACCTTATCCAGTTTTATTTACATGTTATGGTACTGTTATCTGTTTATATGATGAATGTCACTGTACTCACCAGACTTATGTCTGACCTAGTTTATTTCACCTCTTTTCTTCCTTACCCCCCAGGTTCTCAGGGTGGAAACATAGGAGCTTGATTCAGATTCCATTTGCTTGAAGTGCTAGAAGTGCTTAAAGTATTGCTTGGCTTTGATTCTACCTATGGCATTCTCTACTGGGGATTATGGCTTTAAAATTATGTACTCTGAAGGCTTTTGTACAAGTTTGATATTATGTACTTGGTTTTTTTGTTTTGAAGATGTAGCCAAACTTATTTCTGTTACCGCTGTAATAAAGTTATAAAATTTCCAAGTACTACTTTATCTGTCTTGTAATATTCTGTTATGTTTACTTATAACGTTCCACCGAAGTTAAAGCATTCCCCTTGTGAGTGACCTTAACGGAGGTGGGGTGTTACACTTGGTATCAGAGTTGAAGGTTACCAGAATTGATAAAAAGTTTTTGAAAACTATTTTCAAAAAGGTTTTAGAAGGAAAGTATTTTCAAAAGTAGAGTTTATTCTGAAAAATATAATCCCCAAAATCCATATATCTATCTTTCGATTCTCTGTTTTGAATCTCTTCCTTTTTCTTTTCAGCATGTCTGGGGTACCCAATATACCCGAGGGCATACCGTTACCAACTTGGTTCCAAAGGTATTTGGAGGCTAGGGCCACCGCTATAGGCCCAACAGACGTTCCTCCTCCTCCTCCCCCTCCCCACGTTGATACTTTTTTGAAGATATACAAGTATTTCGAGCAATGGGCTAGAAACCTTTTCACCGATCAGAGACATTTGTTGAAGCTCGAAATTGGCTTAAGGAGATGGAAGATTTGTTTGGTATCTTCGAGATAGAAGATGGATGAAAGGTCCAATTAGCTGCTTGGTTAATGAAGGACGAAGCCACGTTTTGGTGGGAGGTCACGAATGGAGAGTGTCCAGTGGAGACATGGAGGGATTTCAGGCATAGGTTCGAGATGAAATTTCTCTCACGAGCAGAAGAGAATTTATACATGGAGAGGTTCTTAACATTGAAGCAAGGAAATTTATCAGTAAAGGAGTACGTCAACAAGTTCAATTAGTTGGCGAGATTCGGCTTATACTTAGTAAACACACCTAATAAGAAGGCCTTGAGATTCGTTAAAGGTTTGAATGAGCCGCTACACGGGTTGGCTATGACTCACATTCCTATGGGGGCTACCTTCGAGAAATTGGTTGACATGGCGTTAATGCATGAAGAGGAAGCCAAAAGTGAGAAGAAAGAGGAAAAGCTCGAAGGACCACAGAACAAGAAGGCATGGCCCAAAAAGGAAACACAAAAGAAGGATGAAAAGTCTGAAGATAAGAAGGAGAAAAGGAACTTTACTTATGGAAGCTTGACTCATCTGAACAAGGATTGCAGAAAGAGGAAGGGCGCTTGCTTCAACTGTGGAGAAATGGGACACTTCTCTAGGGACTTCCCGAAGAAACAAGGGCAAGGTAGATGACAGAACCTACTTCTGGAGGGTAGGCGAATGCTCTCGTGGGTAGGATAGAGATAGGAAAATTTATGTAGAAGGTTTAATTTCCTTATCTGATTATTGAGTTAAAACTCTTTTTGATTCTGGCATTTTGATTACGTAATTGAGACTCTGCACTTTAATACTAGTCTTGTTTCTGATCCCGCTATATTCTCAAACCCCATGAGGGTTACGACTCATCTGTTTGTGATAAGTTGAGGTTTGAGGGTATCTGTGTTAGGCATTAAGTTGACTATGACGCATACATTCTGGGGTTTGTGGGATATGGTGAGGTTTTATCATGCTTAGTTTCCTAATAATCATTTGATAATCTAATCTGTACCAGTAGTCTATAAGTATCTAATTAATTCTGAAAAGGTTAGGGGTTTTTACTCAAAACGTGAAGTAGATTTCCAGTTTGGTCATTGTTTAAGGGGAGTAATTCTTTGAGTGTCAATTTGATGTTGATTTA
This sequence comes from Allium sativum, assembly GCA_030737875.1. Classification (NCBI taxonomy): domain Eukaryota; kingdom Viridiplantae; phylum Streptophyta; class Magnoliopsida; order Asparagales; family Amaryllidaceae; genus Allium; species Allium sativum. The sequence continues at coordinate 68,651,597 of CM060925.1, read as the reverse complement.
GGTCTTCGAGGTTGATACTTAGGGATTTATTCTCTTTACCGATGTCTAATGGGAACAAAGCTTTTGTTTTAATTGTACTTGCTCGGTTGTATCCTATCAATCGAGTTTTCGACCTTTAGGTAGAAACTAATGGGTGTAAACATGTGTTTGAGATATGTTATGTTTGATGGTTGCAATTAGATGCAAGTGGTTGCTCGTGGATGCATATACACACACAAGGCACTAGATCAGCTCGAAAACACTCTCATACTGCATATTGATGTGTGTGCATTTTTCAATTTTTTTGGATGCAAAATGATTGAATCATCACATGGATGTTGCATTTGGATGAATGGTTATGCACTCATATAGAAATGATGTGTATCAATAGGATTTCTTGCATACATAATGGGACTCACGGCACTAACATAATTCGCATTTAGGAGGTCAACTAAATCAGTAAGACCCCTTGATCTTTGCATTTGATAAGAGACATATATACACACTTTTGCATATGTTCATACAACATTAGAAGTTTTCTAAGGACAATGGATGCTTGTGGATGATGGTTGAGTAGATGGGTGATTGGATGGCAGGACACATTCTTCTTAATTTGAAGATTTCGGGGACGAAATCCTTTAAGGAGGGGAGAATGTAACACCCCGTATTTTCTGTGAACATAAAAGTAACAAAACAAAGTATACTTAATTTTTAAAAGAAGAATTAAGGGAAACGGGTTATGCCATTGCGTTCGTCTCAGAATTCTGCTTGAGATAGAGTCCGAGTTTGCGTAAATCGGACTCCGAATGAAGAGGTTATGGCCTTTAGAAGATTCAACTAAAATTCAAAACATTTCGAAATCCGAACCAGGCAGCTGGGCGGGAAATTTCCCGCCATCAACCAAGCAGGTCGGCCTGGGGACTAGGCCGACCAGGAGGTAGACCTGGGAGTCGACCTACCCTAAGGGAGGTCGACTGGGGGTCGACCTATCATCCAGATCTAGCCAGTTTTCCTGTGACGTGTTTTTTAATGTGTTGTACGAATCTGATTGCTTCTAGGTCAATCTAAGGGCACTAAAACACTCTCTACACCTATAAATACATAGCAAGACCCAACCCTAATTCATTAACAAAGAGGAATGGCGCCTCCATGCTCCTAAAACCTAAAGTTACCTAGCCTCCACCCCAATCAATCAATTCAAGCGAGAAGATAAAGATAATAAATCAATGCCTACATCAACGGAAAGCTCAATCAACTCCAGAAATCAGATCCCAGAACGTTCTTCTCTTTCTTAAACCACGATTTGTGAGTACAGTTATTTTCAGATATGAAATTGAATTATGATCTTGACATGGTTATAAATCTGAATTGGAGATTATGCATCAGATTTGTTTTTCTGTGTAGATCTATCTTATTAATACTATTGTAACTATTCTGTATCTCTTCCTTCCTTCTGTTCCATAGCCAAGCTATAACGAACCTGAGCCAAATCTCATAAGAGATAAACGCACAAACGCTAAATTTGGGGAAAATATTGAATGATGCACAATTGGGCATAACTGATTTGTCACTAAATTGAGAACACAACATATGTTGTAATTTAAAGTCAAGATTTAGGCATACTATATATGACGGTTTATGATTTGGAAGAAGGAGAATTATTGTATGACAACATATGACTTGTAATTTTGGGACATAATGCATGTTATATTTCAAGATCTGATTTTGAGGACATAATACATGTAATTTAAGATCTAGATTTGGGGTATATTTGATATGACGATCTATGACTTAGAAGAAAAAGATATGTGACTTAAGCCTGAATAACCTATATTAAAATAGGGATAACTATTAATGTGAATACGCCTAATTTGATTTTTGGATATTTGGCATACGCTGAAATCAAAGGCTATAATTTGGCATAATTCATATTGTATATCATGATTTGGGGTTTTTGGAGAATAGTCTGTACTATGTAAATTTAACTAAAAAATTTGGGGCATATCTTATATTGTGAATTATGAACATAATTTAGGCATGTACAATTAGGATTAATTTTATGATTAAGCGAGGTATGTCAATGGAATTTTAAGGGATGATTAAATATGTTAAATTGCCTAATCTACTAAATCTTTTGAAACTGAATATGGTAATTTAGGGCATAAAAATCTGTAGGCTCGATCTAAAATTGAGCAAAACATGTTAATGGAATTTTGGATAATCTTCTGTAATTTGTAAAGAAGTTAACTTGTTGAATTGGCATAATTAGTCCGATATCTGTGAATGAATACTTTTGCTAAAAATATGAATGCTGAGACACGAGGTTAGACACTGTTTTGCGGTAGAAGCCTGCCCGGACCCAACCGGCTTAACCAGTAACCGCAAACTGTTAGTCTAATGTGAGAGGTCGTAGGCATAAAGATGCTTAGACACGAGGTTAGGTCTGGCTTGTGGCAGAAGTCTGCCTAGAACCGCCCGGCACATCTAGCGGCCACAAGCTACCGACCTAATGTGAGAGGTCTATGCATTAATATTTAATTAATGCAAATATAAGATAAACTTGATACCTAAAATGTGTTGGGTGGATAGGGTTAAAACAACTGGACTGATGAATCTAATAAACCCGTTTCGTAAATCTGTAGGCCCAATACAAGGTTAGGTGAAACAAGCTGTAAGTCTGTTAATCTATATATCTTGTATATTAGTCTGAAAAACTTGTTAACCTGTATGTCTGATCTGAGAACTAGTTAATCTAAACTTTGTATATCTAAAATCTGTAAGCAAGTTAATCTGAAATCTGTTAGTCTTGGAACATAAGTTCAGGAATGGTAATTACTTGTGTCATCTTTTGTTTGGGACCCATATTAGTCAATAACCCTTTCTGGTATCAAAACTATGATCCAACACCAAGAGGGGTCCGGGCATGCTTACTGAACTAATTGTAAGAGGTTCATTCTGATAATGGCGAGGGGTGTTGATGGTGCATTCCAACCGGGTCGTGTGCGTGCATGGATCCGGTCTGCTCTGAGGATGTAAGACGCCGTTACATCTGTAAATAGGTCTATGTCTATAGGTTGCCACTTTAGGGAATGATACACCCTTCTATGGGGCCGACACAGGGTATTTATGTATTAGGGAGCCGATCGCTTGGGGTAGAACTAAGGGTACACCTAGTTCTGTCTGTTTCTATTGGGGTGGTAACACCTATCTGTTTCTGCGTGGTGCCGTCTGTTGGGTTGGTAAAGGCCAGTCACTAATGTATGCCTAATTCTAACATTCTTTTTATGTACAGAATATTCTATTTCCGTCTCTGATTCTGTTTCTACTTCTGTTTTTATACCGTCTATCTCTGTTCGGGTGGTAAAGGCGCATTACTAGCATTCTGTTTCTGTAACCGTCTGTCTCTGTTCGGGTGGTAAAGGCCCATTACTAGCATTCTGTTTTTGTAACCGTCTATCTCTTTTCGGGTGGTAAAGGCCCATTACTAGCATTCAGTTTCTGTACGTCTATCTCTGTTAGGGTGGTAAAGGCCCATTACTAGCATCATGTTTCTGAAGAGATCGTTCTGTTTTTTGTTTAGATATTAGGACAACACCTAATTCTGTTATACTAGTATTAGTGCAGAGAAGTGAAAACGAAGTAAGAAGCTTAATTTAGCGTATATCATTCTGTCTCTTCTGTTAATGTGCTACTCCTGTTATGGTTATCTCTCATCCAGTTTTATTTACATGTCATGATATTGTTATCTGTTTATATGCTGAAAGTCACTGGACTCACCAGACTTATGTCTGACCTAGTTTGTTTTGCCTCTTTTCTTCCTCACCCCCCTCGGGTTCTCAGGGTGGAAACATAGGAGCTTGATTCAGATTCCATCTACTTGAAGTGTTAGAAGTGCTTAATGTATTGCTTGGCTTTGATTCTACCTATGGCATTCTCTATTGGGGATTATGGCTTTAAATTATGTACTCTGAAGGCTTTTGTACAAGACTGATATTATGTACTTGGTTTTGTTGTTTTGAAGATGTAACCAAACTTATTTCCGTTACCGCTGCAATAAAGTTATAAATTTTTCAAGTACTGCTTTATCTGTCTTGTAATATTCTGTTCTGTTTACTTATAACGTTCCACCGATGTTAAGGCATTCCCCTTGTGAGTGACCTTAACGGATGTGGGGTGTTACACTTGGTATCAGAGTTGAAGGTTACCAGATTTGATAAAATGTTTTTGAAAACTATTTTCAAAAATGTTTTAGAAAGAAAGTATTTTCAAAACTAGAGTTTATTTTGAAAAATATAATCCCCAAAAGCCATATATCTATCTTTCGATTCTCTGTTTTGAATCTCTTCCTTTTTCTTTTCAGCATGTCGGGGTACCCGAGATACTCAAGGGCATACCGATACCAACTTGGTTCAGAAGGTATTTGGAGGCTAGGGCCACCATTGTAGGCCCAACAGACATTCCTCCCCCTCCCCGCATTGATACTTTCTCGAAAATATGCAAGGACTTTCGGGCAATGGGCAGGAAATCTTTTCACCGGTTAGAGATGTTTGTTGAAGCTCGAAATTGGCTTAAGGAGATGGAAGATTTGTTTGGTATCTTCGAGATAGAAGACGGAAGGAAGGTCCAATTAGTGGCTTGGTTAATGAAGGACGAAGCCTCGTTTTGGTGGGAGGTCACGAATGGAGAGCGTCCAGTGGAGACATGGAGGGATTTCAAGCATAGGTTCGAGATGAAATTTCTCTCACGAGCAGAAGAGAATTTATACATGGAGAGGTTCTTAACATTGAAGCAAGGAAATTTATCAGTAAAGGAGTACATCAACAAGTTCAATCAGTTGGCGAGATTCGGCTTAGACTTGGTAAACACACCAGATAAGAAGGCCTTGAGATTCGAATGAGCCACTACACGGGTTGGCTATGACCCACTTTCCTATGGGGGCTACCTTCGAGAAATTGGTTGACATGGCGTTAATGCATGAAGAGGAAGCCAAAAGTGGGAAGAAAGAGGAAAAGCTCAAAGGACCACAGAACAAGAAGGCATGGCCCAAAAAAGAAACACAAAAGAAGGATAAAATGTATGAAGATAAGAAGGAGAAAAAGTTTTTTACTTATGGAAGCTTGACTCATCTGAACAAGAATTGCAGAAAGAGGAAGGGCGCTTGCTTCAACTGTGGAGAAATGGGACACTTCTCTAAGGACTGCCCGATGAAACAAGGGCAAGGCAGAGGACAGAACCTACTTCTGGAGGGCAGGCGATTGCTCTCGTGGCTGGTGGATAGGATAGAGATAGGAAAATTTATATAGAAGGTTTAATTTCCTTATCTGATTATTGAGTTAAAAATCCTTTTTATTCTGGCATTTTGATTATGTAACTGAGACTCTGCACTTTAATACTAGTCTTGTTTCTGATCCCGCTATAGTCTCAAACCCCATGAGGGTTACGACTCATCTGTTTGTGATAAGTTGAGGTTTGAGGGTATCTGTGTTAGGCGTTAAGTTGACTATGACGCATACATTCTGGGGTTTGTGGGATATGGTGAGGTTTTATCATGCTTAGTACCCTAAGAATCATTTGATAATCTAATATGTACCGGTAGTCTATAAGTATCTGGATATTTCTGAAAAGGTTAGGTTTTTTTACTCAAAACGTGAAGTAGAATTCCAATTTGGACATTGTTTAATGGGAGTAATTATTTGAGTGTCAATTTGATGTTGATTTCGGTCTTCGGGGTTGATACTTAGGGATTTATTCTCTTTACCGATGTCTAATGGGAACAAAGCTTTTGTTTTAATTGTACTTGCTCGGCTGTATCCTATCAATCGAGTTTCGACCATTAGGTAGAAACAGATGGGTGTAAACATGTGTTTGAGACATGTTATGTTTGATGGTTGCAAGTGGTTTCTTGTGGATGCATACACGCACACTAGGTACTAGATCGGCTCGAAAACACTCCCATACTGCATATGAATGTGTATGCATCTTTCAATTTTTGTGGATGCAAAATGATTGACTCATCACATGGATGTTGCATTTGGATGAATGGTTATGCACTCATATAGAAATGATGTGTATCAATATGATTTCTTGCATACATTATTGGACTCATGGCACTAACATAATTCGCATTTAGGAGGTCAACTAAATAAGTAAGACCGCTTGATCTTTGCATTAGATAAGAGACATATACACACACTTTTGCATATGTTCATACAACATTAGAAGTTTTCTAAGGACAATGGATGCTTGTGGATGATGGTTGAGTAGACGGGTGATTGGATGGTAGGACACATTCTTCTTAATTTGATGATTTCGGGGACGAAATCCTTTAAGGACGGGAGAATGTAACACCCCGTATTTTCTGTGAACATAAAAGTAACAAAACAAAGTGTACTTAATTTTTAAATCAGAATTAAGGGAAACATGTTACGCCATTACGTTCGTCTCAGAATTCTGCTTGAGATAGAGTCCGAGTTTGCGTAAATCGGACTCCTTATGAAGAAGTTATGGCCTTTAGAAGATTCAACTAAAATTCAAAATAGTTCGAAATCCGAACCAGGCAGTTGGGCGGGAAATTTCCCGCCATCAACTAAGCAGGTCGACCTGGGGGCTAGGTCGACCAGGGTGTCGACCTACCCCAAGAGATGTCGACCTGGGGGTCGACTTGTCATCCAGATCTGGGCAGTTTTTCCTGTGACGTGTTTTTTTAATGTGTTGTGCGAATCTGATGGCTTCTAGGTCAATCTAAGCGCACTAAAACACTCTCTACACTTGTAAATACAAAGCAAGACCCAACCCTAATTCATTAACAATGAGGAATGGCGCCTCCATGCTCTTAAAACCTAAAGTGACCTAGCCTCCACCCTAATCAATCAATTCAAGCGAGAAGATAAAGATAATAAATCAATGCCTACATCAACGGAAAGCTAAATCAACTCCAGAAATCAGATCGTAGAACGTTATTATCTTTCTTAAACCACAATTTGTGAGTACAGTTATTTTCAGATATGAAATTTAATTATGATCTTGACATGGTTATAAATCTGAATTGGAGATTATGCATCAGATCTGTTTTTCTGTTTAGATCTATCTTATTAATACTATTGTAACTATTCTGTATTTCTTCCTTCCTTCTGTTCTATAGCAAGGCTACCACGAGCCTGAGCCAAATCTCATAAGAGATGAACGCACGAACGCTAAATTTGAGGAAAATATTGAATGATGCATAATTGGGCATAACTGATTTGTGACTAAATTGAGAACACAACATATGTTGTAATTTAAAGTCTAGATCTAGGCATACTATATATGACGGTTTATGATTTGGAAGAAGGAGAATTATTGTATGACAACATATGAATTGTAACTTGGGGACATAATGCATGTTATAATTCAAGATCTGATTTTGAGGACATAATACATGTTGTAATTTAAGACCTAGATTTGGGGTATATTTTACATGGCGATCTATGACTTGGAAGAAAAGGATATGTGACTTAGGCCTAAAAAACCTATATTAAAATAGGGATAACTATTAATGTGAATACTCCTAATTCGGATTTTTGGATATTTGGCATACGCTGAAATCAAAGGCTATAATTTGGCATAATTCATATTGTATATCATGATTTGGGGTTTTTGGAGAATATTCTGTACTATGTAAATTTAACTAAAAAAATTTGGGCACATGTTATATTGTGAATTATGACCATAATTTGGGCATGTAAAATTAGGCTTAGTTTTATGATTTAGCGAGATATGTCAATGGAATTTTAAGGGAAGATTAAATCTGTTAGATTGCCTAATCTGCTAAATCCGTTGAAACTGAATACGGTAATAATCTGTAGGCTCGATCTAAAATTAAGCAAAACATGTTAATAGAATTTTGGATAATCTGCTTTAACTTGTAAAGAAGATAATTTGTTGAATTGGCATAATTAGTCCGATATTCGCGTAATCTGTGAATGAATACTTTATCAAAAAATAAGAATGCTGAGACACGAGGTTAGACTCTGTTTGCGTTAGAAGCCTTCCTGGACCCAACCGGCTTAACCAGCAACCACAAAATGTTAGTCTAATGTGAGAGGTTGCAGGCATAAAGATGCTTAGACACGAGGTTAGGTCTCGCTTGTGGCAGAAGTCTGCTCGGAACCACCCGGCACATCCAGCGGCCACTAGCTACCGACCTAATGTGAGAGGTCTGTGCATTAATATTTAATTAATGCAAATCTAAGATAAATCTGATACCTAAAACGTGTTGGGTGGATAGGGTTAAAAAAACTGGACTGATGAATCAAATAAATCCGTTTCATAAATCTGTAGACCCAATACAAGCTTATGTGAAACAAGCTGTAAGTCTGTTAATCTGTATATCTGATCTGTTAGTCTGAAAAACTTGTTAACCTGTATGTCTGGTCTGAGAACTAGTTAATCTGAACTTTGTACATCTAAAATCTGTAATCAAGTTAATCTGAAATCTGTTAGTCTGGGCACACAAGGTTAGGAGAGGAAATTATTTGTGTCATCTGTTGTTTGGGACCCATTTTAGTCAATAACCCTTTCTGGTATCAAACTATGACCAACATTAAGAGGGGTCCGGGCACGCTTACTGAACTTATTGTAAGAGGTTCATTCTAATAATGGCGAGGGGTGTTGATGGTGCATTCCGACTGGGTCATGTGCGTGCATGGATCCGCTCTGCTCTGAGGATGTAAGACACCGTGACATCTTTAAATAGGTCTGTGTCTATAGATTGCCACTTTAGGGAATGATACACCCTTCTATGGGGCCGGTACATTGTATTTATGTATTAGGGAGCCGATCGCTTGGGGTAGAACTTAGGGTACACCTAGTTCTGTCTGTTTCTGTTGGGGTACAGTATATTTCTGTTGGGGTGGTAACACCTGTCTGTTTCTGCATGGTACCGTCTGTTGGGGTGGTAAAGGCCCGTCACTAGTGTACACCTAATTCTAACATTCTGTTTCCTCAGTGAATATTCTGTTTCCGTAGGGAATATTATGTTTCCGTCTCTGATTCTTTTTCCGCTTCTGTTCATATACCGTCTATCTCTGTTCGGGTGGTAAAGGCCCATTACTAGCATTCTGTTTCTGTAACCGTATGCCTTTGTTCAGGTGGTAAAGGCCCATTACTAGCATTCTGTTTCTATAACCATTTGTCTTTGTTCGGGTGGGAAAGGCCCATTACTAGCATCGTGTTTCTGAAGAGATCGTTTTGTTTTCTGTTTAGATATTAGGACAACACCTAATTCTGTTATACTAGTATTAGTGCAGAGAAGTGAAAATGAAGTAAGAAGCTTAGTTTAGCCTATATCATTCTGTCTCTTCTGTTAACCTGCTACTCCTGTTACAATTATCTCTTATCCAGTTTTATTTAGATGTCATGATACTGTTATCTGTTTATATGCTGAAAGTCACTGGACTCACCAGACTTATGTCTGACCTTGTTTGTTTCGCCTCTTTTCTTCCGTCCCCCTCCCCCCCAGGTTCTCAGGGTGGAAACATAAGAGCTTGATTCAGATTCCATCTGCTTGAAGTGCTAGAAGTGCTTAAAGTATTGCTTGGCTTTGATTCTACCTATGGCATTCTCTTTTGGGGATTATGGATTTAAAATTATGTACTATGAAGGCTTTTGTACAAGACTGATATTATGTATTTGGTTTTGTTGTTTTGAAGATGTAACCAAACTTATTTTTGTCACCGCTGCAATAAATTTATAAATTTTTCAAGTACTACTTTATCTGTCTTGTAATATTTTGTTCTGTTTACTTATAACGTTCCACCGAAGTTAAGGCATTCCCCTTGTGAGTGACCTTAATGGAGGTTTGATGTAACAAATGTATCCTACCATCCATCATCCACTAGCATCCATTTTCCTTAAAAGATTTATTATGCTACATGAGCATATGCAAAAGTCTGTGTATATGTCCCTTATCTAATGCAAGGATCAAGCGGTCTACTGATTCAGTTGACCTCCTTAATGTTAATTATGTTAGTGCCATGAGTCCAACATGTATGCAATTATTCCTAATGAACTTTATAACTTCAATATGAGTGCACAATCATTCATTCAAATGCAATACCCACATGATAACACATCAAATTTCAACCAATATACAAATATATGTATACTTATGCAATATGAAAGTGACTGAGCCGATGTTAGTGCCTAAAGTGCGTGTAAATGTATCCACAAGTAATCACTAGCAAACACTTGCATCCACCAAACATAACATGTCTCAAACACATGTTTACAACCATAGGATTTTCCACCTAAAGGTCGAGGATATGATCGAGAGGATACACTTAAAGATAGAACAAATAAGAATAAAGCTGGTAGGAAAGGAGAAGTTAAGAACATATCCTCAAAAAGGAAAGAGTACTATGCACGTATTTTGTCTTCAATCTCCCAAGTCGCGTCTTTTTTAGCATCACTCCACTGTACCTTTACCAACTTGACTTCGCGGTTACGTAGTCTCTTAACCTCTGTTTCCAAAATGCGCGTTGGAACCCGTCTTACCGTAACCCCTCGTTCCACTTCGATGTCCTCTAGTATATTCGGCTCTACGACTTCAGCAGTCTCATGTAAACACTTTCGTAAGTAACTTCGTCCTATACGCCATCTGTCCAACTCTCTCTATAATAGGAAATGACCCTACAAACCTAGGTGCCAACTTTCCTATAGATCCGAAGCAAACTACATTCTTTAAAGGAGATACTTTAAGGAAAACCATGTCTCCAACTTCAAACTCAAGATCGGTTCCTCTCTTATTTGCGTAGGATTTCTGCCTATCATGTGTCATCTTCAAGTGTCTTCGAATCAAATCTACCTTCTCGGAGGTCTCCCTAATCATGTCGGGTCCAAATACAAGCTTATCCATAGGCTCCCACCAACCAGTTGGCGATTGGCACGGTCGTTCATAAAAACCCTCAAAAGGTGCTATGCCAATACTAGCTTAATAACTATTGTTATAAGCGAACTTCACAATTGGAAGGTGTTCTTCTTATGACCCTCCAAAATTTAGGATACATAACCTTAAAAGATCTTCGAGGATTTTATTCACCCTTTCTGTCTGTCCGTCCGTCTGAGGGCGATAAGCGATGTTCAAATATAACTGCGCACCTACCGCCTCTTGCACATCACCTTTTCCTCTTGCATCGAAAACTGCTCCAAGCCCTGGCCCGCAAGCATCGGTATATACAGTGAACAGTTTGCTCTCATCTGGCAAAGTCAAAAATGGGGCTGATATCTTCGCAAAGTCCTTAATGAACTTCATATAATAGTCCACCCAACCAAGAAAGCTTCCGTCGTATTCTTTGGAATCCTCCAATCCTGGATTGCTACTACCTTTGTGGGATTCTACTGCTATCCCTTCTTTAGAGACCCTGTGTCCTAAGAACCTTACTCCCTTACGAAAATGACGTTTGGAAAACTTATCCTTAAGCTGATGTTGTCGAAGTGTCTCTAAGACTACCTTAAGATGTAAGGTATGCCCTTCCTCGCTTCTAGAGAATATCAAGATATCATCCACAAAGACTACCACGAACTTGTTTAGAAACTCATTAAACACACTACTCATCAAGTCTACAAAATAGGCGGGTGCATTCGTCAAACCAAAAGGCATGATGAGCCAGTAAAAGAAACTATATGGAGTTCTAAATGCAGTCTTATCTATACTATCCTCAGCTACCCTCAACTAATGAAAACCTATGGCTAAGTCCAACTGCGAGAAAACCGAAGCACCAACCAACTGATTGAACAAATCACCTATTCTTGGAAATGGGTGCCTATCCTTCTTCGTGAGCTTATTCATCTCCCTATAGTCCACGCACAATCTAAGCGAACCATCAGCCTTTGTAGCGAAATCAACCGGAGCACCCCATTCCGAAATACTTCTTCTTATGAACCCTTTCTCAAGCAACTCCCATACTTGTTTACTGAGTTCCTTCCACTCTCTCAGAGCCATGTGGCGCACTGGCAATGCAACTTGATTTGCATTATCTACTAAGTATATACGGAAGTCTATCTCACGCCTAGGGGGTAAACCCTGAACGTCATCAAAGACGTCATCATACTCACGGACTACACGAACAAGTTGCAAATCATCGATGGATGCGTCAAATGCTTCTAGGTAGCTAAGCATCACTGAACCCCTAGGGACATAAAAGGTATCAAGGGTCCTTCCACAATGAGTCAACAATCTAACTACCCTCCTTTAACAGTCTAGGATGGCACCATACCTGGCTAGCCAAACAATCCCTAGAATCAGACCATAGCCAATGAGACCAAGTACGTAGGCGTTGCATACAAACACAATGCCCAATATAGACACTTTAAAATCCTGAAAAATCATTGATAAATGAGCTGAGCCACCAATAGGATTTGAGACTACAATGGGATCCATGACTAAACTAGTATTTAGGTGTAGAGTTCCAACTAAAAAACAGATATAAACGAATGTGAAGCGCCAAAATCAAACAAGGTTCTAACAGGATGATCAAAAAGGAAAATCAAACTTCCAATAGAAACTTTTCTACCTTTACCAGGTATGCCAGCCATGAGAGCATGCATCTGCCCTCCGGAAAATCTTGTACTTTTTCCTTGCCCTTGCCTCTTTGTACAAATCCTGATAAGATGTCCAGTCTCTCCACAATGATAACAACCAGTCTTTTTCTTTTTCCTACGGTCTTTGACTATATATGGCCCACCATACCTCAGTAATGACACTTCCTCTTTTCTCGGGGTCTATAGTTCTTTCCACCCTTCTTAGGTTCCACTTCCTTATTCTGTGATTCTTCAACCTTAACCTCCTTCTTTTCTCCTTTATCTTCTTTGTGCGTTAAGGCTACATCCATGAGTTTCTCATCCTTGTGAAACATGTTAACCAGTCTCTCTCTAAAGCTGCTTCCATCGCGTGGAAAACCCTATAAAGCTTGAAAGAAAATTAGCTGCTGGTGAAACTACTATGGCTATAGATGGAAGTTAGGCACTTCTTTGCCCTTCGACAGGCGGCATAGTCTTATCATGCCTACGGAACCATGCCGCGATGAGGTTGTATAACAACCCGTATTTTCAATAAACTGTTATAACATAAATCGAGGCAGAATTTAATTCAAAAATCAGAATCAGGGGAAACGGGCTGTGCCATTGCGTTCGTCCCGGAAAAATACGCGAAATAGAGTCCGAGTTTTCGAAAATCGGAGTACGTATGACCCAGTTAAGGCCCATTGAAGTTTTCAGAAATTTCTATGCTAAAGACAGATTTAAATTTCAAATTAAAATCAAGGATTAGGGCTAATCAGGGTTAGGCGGGAAAATTCCCGCCAGGGGGCCCCATGTCGACAGGCATGTCGACAGGGCACCCAGGGTGTCGACTGCCCTATCGACAACCCTGTCGACAGGGGGTGCCCAGGCAGTTCAGCCTGGTGCACCATTTCTGATTTGGGTTGGGTCATGTGGCTTGGTTCTGGAGAATTCTGAGATCTGACGGGCCAAACCTAATCTAGGGTTAATCCTAGGGCTAAAAACACTCTAATCTTCTATAAATATACCCCTAATCCTACCCTAAAGCCTCATTAATCAATCTAGCAACTAAACTATGTCAGTTTGAAACCTCAAATGGCCTCCACCTAAAATCCCTAGCCTCCACCTTCCTCAAAGTTTAATCCTATGAAGATATGATGATCATACAACCTTTTCTATGTTGTATGAATGCTTAATAACTTGCATACTTCATTAAGTAGCAAGTTTGATTTGCTAAGTTTGTGTTTTTGGGATCTTGCAAAAGGGTTTTCTTATTTGAGGCTTTGTTTTGAGTTTTTAAAAGGGCTTCTTCATCTTATTTGGTGGATTTGTGGCTTGTTTATATTTGTAAGCCCTCTTACCTTCACTTTACAAACTCTAAAGTTAATGTTTGGTGAAAGTTGAGATTTATGTGAGTTTAGTTGATTATGCATGCTTATGCGGACTCACTATGTCATGTTTTATATGATTCATAAGTTATGCATGCTTATGCGAACTCACTATGTCATGTTTTATATGATTCATAAGTTATGCATGCTTATGCGGACTCACTATGTCATGTTTTATATGATTCATAAGTTATGCATGCTTATGCGAACTCACTATACCATGTTTTACATGTTTCACAAGTTATGCATGCTTATGCGAGTTTATTATGTCATGTTCTACATGTTTCATGGGTTATGCATGTTCATGCAAGTTCATCTTACCATGTTATGCAAGTTTAATGGATTATGCATGCTTATACAAGTTCATCTTACCATGTTATGCAAGTTTAATGGATTATGCATGCTTATACAAGTTCATCTTACCATGTTATGCAAGTTTAATGGATTATGCATGTTCACCTTACCATGTTATGCATATTTAATAAGCTATGCATGTTTATGCGAATTCACCATGACATGATTTGCAAGTTTAACATGTATGCATGTTTATTATGACATGTGAAGTTCACCATGTATGTTATGCCAAGTTACCTTTTTATACCCTTATACGTATGACGAGTATGTAAGCGAGATAATGACGTTGGGAGGGTTTGGGTAAACTTAAAAATACATGAAACTAAAAGATTGGGAATTTACCTATTAAGTTAGGTCTACCCCTTGGGAATTTACCTATTAAGTTAGGTCTACCCAAGTATATGTTAACTTGTAAATATGTTCTAAAGTGGACATGACATTAAATAACATGATATGGCCAACTCGAGGTTAGACCTAGTTGTGGTGTAAATCTTCCCAGGTAACCACAACGTGGGGTCTAATGTGGGTAGTTGGTCATGTTGCACCATAAGGCCCGAGGTTAGACCTAGACGTGGTGTAAATCTTCCCAGGTAACCACGGATGTCTAATGTGAGAGGTTGGGTGCATTAAGTAATTAATGCCTCATGATTAGGGTTAAGTCATGGCCCACTAATACTTAACCAATAATGGGGATGCGAGGATTAGATGGGGTTAAGTGGTTACACTTAGCTAATTTAATCCAGGTTTGGTGAGGGGTTAAAACCACACTTAACCCTCTTAGAAACCCTAGCAACGTGGTCTGTTCCAGCAGTAATCCCAGTTTGGTATCATTCACAACCCTAGAGGCTAGGCTAGGGCGGGGCACGATTACTGGACTGATGTAAGCGACCAAAGCGACGGCTGAGTGGTACAGCGGTGCGGGTCCGGCGGGCTACGGACGTGCACGTAGTCCGATGTTGGACAAACTCGAGGCACGGGTACCAGTAGGCTTAGACTGTGCATTATTGCTTAGGTGTCTGGGGTTGACATCTTAGGGCTTGATACACCCGAAGGTGGACCCAGCACAGTCTGACTACATCCATGTGGGCCGTATGGACACCAACACTTGACGTGTTAGGTTTATAGGGAGCCGATCGACTAGACCGTTGGGCTGGGCCTTATACTAAGGTCACTTCATGTTATTGGGCCAAAGTTTGGGCTAAGGGATCAAGATCTGTTTTGTGGGTTTGCTAGTACACTGTGGTGCAAAGTTTAATCTCGTCTATGTGATGTCACCTTTATCTACTGCCAGTATGTTCATCTCAGTTTCCATCATACTGTTAACTTTATTAGTTTATAGATTGACCGTAGTAGGGCTTACCAGTCTTTTTGACTGACCTGTTTTCTTTCGCTTCTTTTCTTCCGTTCCCCCCCCCCCACAGGTTCTTAGGGAGGGGCTACATCTGCTTAGTGGATCTTTGACTTGCTTGTTGGATAGCTCATGTATGGATCTGAGCTAGCTGTGGCTTATCTTTTATTTCTGGGGATTAGTACTGATGTTTTACCATGTATTTTGTTATCACGTATCTAGACTTATGTTGTATTTTGGATTATGACATTTTGATAGTATGTACTTGACTATGTTGGTTTTCTGAGATGATGATGATGGGTTTTTATCTGCTACCGCTGCTTTACTTATATTTATTTATATATATTCTGTCTTGTGATATCTCTGTGCAAGTTTACCTTCACAATAACGCCCCTCCAAAGCTAGTACATTCTAAGGAGTGATCCTAGTGGAGGTGGGGTGTTACATTTGGTATCAGAGCACGAGGTTAACAAGATTGAACAAAACTTTTGAAAAAAAAAACCCTTTTGAAAAACTATTTTCAGAAAACCTACTAAGTATTTTCCAAAATAAAGTCTAGATTATTTTAAGGCTAATCCCCAAAAGCCATCAGCGTTATCCTTCGTTCCCTTGACCTAATCTTATCTTATCTTTTGTTTCAGTATGGCTGAGAATCTTGACATCCCAGATGGAGTGAACGTACCACTCTGGTATAGGAGACTCCTAGAAGCTAGGGCGGCAGCTGGTCCCGCCAACCCTACTCCCACTCCTCCTCCTGTAGTGGAGAATCCTATCCCTAATATCCCTCCTCCGGTGGTTCCTGCTCCCCCTCCTCCAGCAGCTAATATTCCCCCTCCCGTTGCTAATGTTCCTCCTCCTCCCGTTGCTGAGGCTCCTCTTCCTCCTCCTCCCCCTCAGCATCCTCAGATTGAGTTTACAAAGGTTTGTAAAGACTTCAAGGCAATGGGAGGCAAGAATTTCCTAGGCACGGAATCTTTCGTTGAAGCTAGGAATTGGCTGAAGGACACGGAGGACTTGTTTGCTATCTTTGGGATTGATGACGTGAGGAAAATCTTATTGACCGTATGGCTTTTGAAGGATGAGGCGGCCTATTGGTGGGAGGTCACCAATGGGACGAGGCCCGTTGAGACTTGGGCCGATTTGAGGGCTAGATTTGTGACCAAGTTTCTATCTTCAGCTGAGGCGAATTTACAAATGGAGAAGTTCATTGCATTAAAGCAAGGGGATATGTCTGTCAAGGAGTATGTGAACAAGTTTAATCAGCTGGCCCGCTTTGGTTTGGATATAGTAAACACCCCGGAGAAGAAGGCTCTTCGATTTGCCAGAGGATTGAATGAGCCGCTACAGGGCTTGGCGATGTCACATATTCCGCATGGAGCCACTTTCGAGAGTTTGGTCAATATGGCTCTGCTTCAGGGAGAGGGAAAGAAGGAAGTCAAGTCGGGCGATACTCAAGCAAAGAAGGCTGATTCTCAAGGCAAAGGCAACCAAGGTCAAAGCAGTCAAGGAAATCAGAATAAGAACAAGAAGGGCAACAACAAAGGCAAGGGGAAGTGCAATTACTGTGGAATAGCTGGGCATTTTGCTAAGGATTGCAGGAAGAAGAAAAGGAAGCTTAGTGGTGGATGCTTTTCTTGTGGAGAGACTGGGCACTTCAGCAAAGAATGCCCAAAGAAGAAAGGACAGGCTGGATCTTCAGGAGGGCAAGTTCATGCTCTCAATGCCGCTTCAGTTCCCGAGAGAGGTAGTGTTTCTGTTGAGAACCTTGTTTATATCTCTGATCTTCCAGTACGTACCTTGTTTGATTCCGGTGCATCATATAGCTTTATTTCATCTGATCTAGTTGATAGCTTGCACCTCAGTACTAGCTTAGTGGATGATCCCGTTTGTGTTTCGAATCCCATTGGGGGTTCTGCTCATCTATCTATGATATGTGAGGATCTAAGGATCTCTATACTCAGCGTAGAGTTCTTGTGTAGTGCGTATGTTCTAGGTTTCAGGGGATACGGATTGATCTTGGGCATGGATTGGCTGTCTAGATATGGAGCCATTCTGGATTGTGAGCATAGGGTTGTAAGGCTTGTGACTCGCCTGGGCAACACCTTAGAGATTTCATGCAATCCGAAGAATCCCGTCATGTTATGCTACCTAGAATCTCTCGACTCATCAGAGGAGGCCCTTCAGTCTGTAAGGGTGGTCCGGGATTATCCAGATGTTTTTGAAGAAGTTAAGGGGTTGCCCCCTAAACGAGAGATTGACTTTCGCATCTATCTGGTAGATAATGCTAAACCTGTTTCTTTGCCCGTTCGGCATATGGCTCCGCGTGAGAGACGGGAGCTGAGCAAGCAAGTGAAAGAATTGCTTGAGAAGGGCTTCATCAGAAGGAGTATATCCGAATGGGGAGCGCCTGTGGTGTTTTCAACTAAGGCAGATGGCTCTCTTCGACTCTGTGTGGATTATAGAGAATTGAATAAGCTGACTAAGAAGAACCGACACCCGTTACCAAGGATCGATGATCTCTTTGATCAACTTGTTGGTGCTTCTGTTTTCTCTCAGCTTGACCTTGCTACGGGTTTTCATCAGCTCAGAGTGGCTGAAGACAGTATAGACAAGACTGCATTCAGAACTCCAGACGGATTCTTTGAATGGCTTGTTATGCCGTTCGGTTTGACGAATGCACCCGCGTATTTTGTGGATTTGATGAGTAGGGTGTTTCGGGAGTTCTTGAATAAGTTTATCGTGGTCTTTGTTGATGATATTCTGGTCTTCTCCAAGGATGAGGAAGAGCATGCGAGGCACCTAGTAGAGGTGATGGACACACTCCGAGCACACCAGTTAAAAGCCAAGTTCTCCAAGTGCCACTTTTGGAGAAGGGAAGTCAGATTTCTTGGGCATATCGTATCCAAGCAAGGCTTAACGGTGGATCCCGCTAAGGTGGTTGCAGTTCAGGATTGGAAGACTCCAAGGAATGCAACCGAGGTGAGAAGCTTTCTGGGTCTTGCGGGTTTCTATCGGAAGTTCATCAAGGACTTCGCAAAGATATCCGCTCCTCTTACTAAGTTGACGAAGAAGAACTTAGTCTTTGCTTGGGATATGGATTGTGAGCTTGCTTTTCAGAGACTCAAAAGAGCCCTTACCTCCGCACCAGTTCTAGCCTTACCCGATGGTGGTAAGATATTTACCGTGTACACTGATGCTTGTGGCATGGGATTGGGTGCCGTTCTGATGCAAGAGGGCAGAGTTATATGTTTTGGTGGGAGGCAACTTAAGGTGCATGAGAGGAATTATCCCACTCATGATCTAGAGCTGGCAGCGATTGTATATGCGCTCAAAGCATGGCGTCATTATCTTCTGGGAGAGAGATTTGAGCTATATACTGATCATAAGTCTTTGAAGTATCTCTTTTCGCAGAAAGATCTGAACTTAAGACAGCAGAGATGGATGGAATTTTTGGCTTCCTATGATTTTGAGATATCCTATACCCCTGGCAAGGGGAATGTTGTAGTGGATGCGTTGAGTAGGAAAAGGTTGACACTAAGTCCTCTATTTGTTGAGATGAAGAATTTAGAGTTCTTGGCGACCTTTGATTTCTCTTTGGCAATGGAGTCGGAGACCGGTTCCTTGGCATCTTTAGAGCTCAGGCCTACCCTTCTAGATCAAGTCGGGGCTTCACAAAAGGAAGACCCTCTGATAATTGAGATCATGGACAAGCTGGTTCGAGGGGAGACGTCTAGTCACCTTGCTCGATATTCTATAGACGATAAGGGTTGGCTGAGGAGAGATGGAAGGCTTTGTGTTCCGATGGTAGAAGACTTGGTGAGGAAAGTTCTTGAGGAAGCACATCGCTCCAAAATGACTATACATCCAGGTGGTGATAAGATGTATAAGGACATGAAGCGCGTTTTCTTCTGGCCTGGAATGAAAAAGGATGTGGCGGAGTTTGTCTCGAGATGTGTTACTTGTCAGAGAGTAAAAGCTGAGTCGAAGGAGCCCGGTGGGCTATTACATCCGCTAGAGGTCCCGCTATGCAAGTGGGAGAGCATTTCTATGGACTTTATTGATGGGCTTCCAAGGTCCAGGAAGGGGAATACGAGCATATGGGTCATTGTGGATAGGCTCACGAAGAGTGCTCATTTTATCCCAGTGAAGAGCAAAAGGACCGCATCTGGACTAGCATCAGTGTATCTTCGTGAGATAGTGCGACTACATGGAGTCCCTTCCAGCATAGTCAGTGACCGAGACCCCATCTTTACTAGTCAGTTCTGGAACAGCTTGCAGGAGGCTATGGGCACGAAATTGAACCTGAGTACGGCCTATCACCCACAAACAGACGGCCAGACAGAAAGGGTGAATAGGGTACTTGAGGACTTGTTGAGGCTTTGCATTCTGGATTTTGGTGGTGCTTGGGAAGACCATCTTCCTCTTGTCGAGTTTGCATACAACAACAGTTATCAGGCGAGCATAGGGATGGCACCCTTTGAGGCTTTATATGGGAGGCCGTGCAAGTCACCTACATGTTGGTGGGAATCCACGGATAAGCTTATACTTGGACCCGACATGATTAGGGATACATCCAAGAAGGTTGAGTTGATTAGAAGACGGATGAAAGCGGCCCAAGACCGGCAGAAATCCTATGCTGACAGGCGAAGGTCCGAATTGGAGTTTGAGGTTGGGGACAAGGTTTTCGTGAAGGTTTCTCCTTTGCGGAATGTGGTCCGATTTGGAGCTGTTGGGAAGCTAGCACCGAGATTTGTTGGACCCTTCCCCATCATTGAGAGAATTGGGAAGATGGCTTATAGAGTGCAATTGCCTGAGAAGTTGTCCGGAGTGCATAATGTCTTTCATGTCTCGCATCTCCGAAAGTGCCTGCATGAGTCCGCTGAGGTGGTTGAGCCTAGCATGCTTGAAGACGTGGAGGTAGAGAAAGAAGCAACTTTAAGGAAAGCTCCGATTCGTATCTTGGGGACAGAGACCAAGAAGCTAAGGAATCGTGAGGTCAGATTGGTGAAAGTTCAATGGGGTGAAGCCGAAGAGGACGCAACTTGGGAAACCGAGGAGAAGATGCGTGGGCTTTATCCATTCCTGTTTGAGGGTACACTCTCAATCTCTTCCCTTTGTTAGTATATCTTTCTCTTTGCTAATCCATATTTATCTAGTTATCGTGCTAAGCTTGTCATGAGAACCTTAGGTAGAAACCCTTTGGATGAAACATGTGTTTGAAGCATGTTATGGTTGATGGTTGCAAGTGGTTGCAAGTGTTTGCAAGTGGTCACTCGTGGATGCATGATACACATTAGGGACTAGATCGGCTCACACACTCCTCATATTGCATGTGCATGAGTGTTTATGCTTATTCTTGGATGAACTTTGTATGCAATCACATGGATGTTGCATATGGGTGTATGGTTGAGCACGCATATAGATATTATACATTATGATAGGGATTTGCATACATATGGATACATTTCACTAACATATTTTGCATTGATCATTGCATTAGATAGGTACATATACACACACTTTTGCATATGTTCATACAGCATTTAGAATCCTTTAAGGACAATGGTTGCTCGTGGATGATGTTTTGAGTAGATGGATGTTGGATGGTAGGATATGTTCTTCCTAACTTGAAGATTTCGGGGACGAAATCCTTTAAGGAGGGGAGGATATAACAACCCGTATTTTCAATAAACTGTTATAACATAAATCGAGGCAGAATTTAATTCAAAAATAAGAATCAGGGGAAACGGGCTATGCCATTGCGTTCGTCCCGGAAAAATACGCGAAATAGAGTCCGAGTTTTCGAAAATCGGAGTCCGTATGACCCAGTTAAGGCCCATTGAAGTTTTCAGAAATTTCTATGCTAAAGACAGATTTAAATTTCAAATTAAAATCAAGGATTAGGGCTAATCAGGGTTAGGCGGGAAAATTCCCGCCAGGGGGCCCCATGTCGACAGGCATGTCGACAGGGCACCCAGGGTGTCGACTGCCCTGTCGACAGCCCTGTCGACAGGGGGTGCCCAGGCAGTTCAGCCTGGTGCACCATTTCTGATTTGGGTTGGGTCATGTGGCTTGGTTCTGGAGAATTCTGAGATCTGACGGGCCAAACCTAATCTAGGGTTAATCCTAGGGCTAAAAACACTCTAATCTTCTACAAATATACCCCTAATCCTACCCTAAAGCCTCATTAATCAATCTAGCAACTAAACTATGTCAATTTGAAACCTCAAATGGCCTCCACCTAAAATCCCTAGCCTCCACCTTCCTCAAAGTTTAATCCTATGAAGATATGATGATCATACAACCTTTTCTATGTTGTATGAATGCTTAATAACTTGCATACTTCATTAAGTAGCAAGTTTGATTTGCTAAGTTTGTGTTTTTGGGATCTTGCAAAAGGGTTTTCTTATTTGAGGCTTTGTTTTGAGTTTTTAAAAGGGCTTCTTCATCTTATTTGGTGGATTTGTGGCTTGTTTATATTTGTAAGCCCTCTTACCTTCACTTTACAAACTCTAAAGTTAATGTTTGGTGAAAGTTGAGATTTATGTGAGTTTAGTTGATTATGCATGCTTATGCGGACTCACTATGTCATGTTTTATATGATTCATAAGTTATGCATGCTTATGCGAACTCACTATGTCATGTTTTATATGATTCATAAGTTATGCATGCTTATGCGGACTCACTATGTCATGTTTTATATGATTCATAAGTTATGCATGCTTATGCGAACTCACTATACCATGTTTTACATGTTTCACAAGTTATGCATGCTTATGCGAGTTTATTATGTCATGTTCTACATGTTTCATGGGTTATGCATGTTCATGCAAGTTCATCTTACCATGTTATGCAAGTTTAATGGATTATGCATGCTTATACAAGTTCATCTTACCATGTTATGCAAGTTTAATGGATTATGCATGCTTATACAAGTTCATCTTACCATGTTATGCAAGTTTAATGGATTATGCATGTTCACCTTACCATGTTATGCATATTTAATAAGCTATGCATGTTTATGCGAATTCACCATGACATGATTTGCAAGTTTAACATGTATGCATGTTTATTATGACATGTGAAGTTCACCATGTATGTTATGCCAAGTTACCTTTTTATACCCTTATACGTATGACGAGTATGTAAGCGAGATAATGACGTTGGGAGGGTTTGGGTAAACTTAAAAATACATGAAACTAAAAGATTGGGAATTTACCTATTAAGTTAGGTCTACCCCTTGGGAATTTACCTATTAAGTTAGGTCTACCCAAGTATATGTTAACTTGTAAATATGTTCTAAAGTGGACATAACATTAGATAACATGATATGGCCAACTCGAGGTTAGACCTAGTTGTGGTGTAAATCTTCCCAGGTAACCACAACGTGGGGTCTAATGTGGGTAGTTGGTCATGTTGCACCATAAGGCCCGAGGTTAGACCTAGACGTGGTGTAAATCTTCCCAGGTAACCACGGATGTCTAATGTGAGAGGTTGGGTGCATTAAGTAATTAATGCCTCATGATTAGGGTTAAGTCATGGCCCACTAATACTTAACCAATAATGGGGATGCGAGGATTAGATGGGGTTAAGTGGTTACACTTAGCTAATTTAATCCAGGTTTGGTGAGGGGTTAAAACCACACTTAACCCTCTTAGAAACCCTAGCAACGTGGTCTGTTCCAGCAGTAATCCCAGTTTGGTATCATTCACAACCCTAGAGGCTAGGCTAGGGCGGGGCACGATTACTGGACTGATGTAAGCGACCAAAGCGACGGCTGAGTGGTACAGCGGTGCGGGTCCGGCGGGCTACGGACGTGCACGTAGTCCGATGTTGGACAAACTCGAGGCACGGGTACCAGTAGGCTTAGACTGTGCATTATTGCTTAGGTGTCTGGGGTTGACATCTTAGGGCTTGATACACCCGAAGGTGGACCCAGCACAGTCTGACTACATCCATGTGGGCCGTATGGACACCAACACTTGACGTGTTAGGTTTATAGGGAGCCGATCGACTAGACCGTTGGGCTGGGCCTTATACTAAGGTCACTTCATGTTATTGGGCCAAAGTTTGGGCTAAGGGATCAAGATCTGTTTTGTGGGTTTGCTAGTACACTGTGGTGCAAAGTTTAATCTCGTCTATGTGATGTCACCTTTATCTACTGCCAGTATGTTCATCTCAGTTTCCATCATACTGTTAACTTTATTAGTTTATAGATTGACCGTAGTAGGGCTTACCAGTCTTTTTGACTGACCTGTTTTCTTTCGCTTCTTTTCTTCCGTTTCCCCCCCCCCCCCCACATGTTCTCAGGGAGGGGCTACATCTGCTTAGTGGATCTTTGACTTGCTTGTTGGATAGCTCATGTATGGATCTGAGCTAGCTGTGGCTTATCTTTTATTTCTGGGGATTAGTACTGATGTTTTACCATGTATTTTGTTATCACGTATCTAGACTTATGTTGTATTTTGGATTATGACATTTTGATAGTATGTACTTGACTATGTTGGTTTTCTGAGATGATGATGATGGGTTTTTATCTGCTACCGCTGCTTTACTTATATTTATTTATATATATTCTGTCTTGTGATATCTCTATGCAAGTTTACCTTCACAATAACGCCCCTCCAAAGCTAGTACATTCTAAGGAGTGATCCTAGTGGAGGTGGGGTGTTACAGGTTGCCTCCCAGAAAGCCAGTAGCCCCGGAGACTCAGAAAAGAAGGAAACAAGGATTCAAACAGAAAAATCAAAAGATAGTGCATATGGCTTTGGGGAATATGTCTTTCAAAACAAACTTTGCTTTTAAAAATACTTCTTTTCAAACCATTTTGAAAACAACTTTCAAAATCTTTTATCTGATTCGGTAACCTTCAGCTCTGATACTACGTGTAACACCCCACGTCCGTTAATGTCACTCACATAGGGGATGCATTAAGTTTCGTGGAGCGTTATAAGTAAACAGAACAGAATATTACAAGGCAGATACATAAAATAGTACATGAAAAATTTATAACTTTATTGCAGCGGAAACAGGAATAAGTTTAGTTACATCTTCAAACCCATCGCACCAAAACCAGGTACATAATATCAGTCCTGTACAAAAGCCATTAGAGTACATTTTTTTTAAAACCATAATCCCCAATCCAAAATTGAAAGAGAAACAAAGCTAAGCATTACTTTCAGCACTCCAAGCAGGAAAGTCCGAATCCAGCTTCAACGTGCCCACCCTGAGAATCTGGAGGGGAAAAGGAAAGAGGCGAAACAAAAAGAGTTAGACATAAAGTCTGGCGAGTCCAGTGACTTTTACAATACAGTTAGTAAAGCAACATGATAAGAACATAAACTAGAAATAAGAGATGACTGTAACATAAGCAGATATGACAAGGTAACAAGATGAACACGATGTAACATTGACTGCGCTTCTAACCACTATGAGATATTCTCTGCACTGCACTAATACTAGTTTCATACTAAAAGATGATCCCTCTTGGCTAAATAGAATGATGATAGTTTTGTGTACTTCTAGCTGCCATCATAGGTAACTAACGTGCGCCTATCACCCCTAGATGTATCCACTATCCTCCTTGTTCGATTATGTACCCCCAGCTGTTATCATAGGTAGCCAATATGCACCTGTCACCACTAGATGTACCCTCCCTATTCGATTATGTACCTCTAGCTGCTATCATAGGTAACCAATATGCACCTATCACCACTAGATGTACCCTCCCTATTCGATTATGTACTTCTAGCTGCTATCATAGGTAACCAATATGCACCTATCACCACTAGATGTACCCTCCCTATTTGATTATGTACCTCCAGTTGCTATCATAGGTAACCAAATATGCACCTATCACCACTAGATGTACCCGCTACCCTTCCCGTTCGATCGGCTCCCTAACCTCGTTGATACTTGTGATGGTCCCACAATAGGGTGTATCACTACCTAAGGTGGCAACCCCGATACTACTGAAATACACAGCTTATACCTACACGATGAAACAACGTCTTACCTACCATCCCGGACCCACGCATGCATATGACTCCATTGGACTTGCACTGCCATCGCTAACTCTTTATTGACCTCTTACAATCAACCCAAGTAAGCGTGTCCATGTCCTCAACCTAATTCGTGCTCATATAGATACTGAAATGGGTTACTGGTTGAAAAGGGTCCATACACTTGACACAAGCTTCCCTTCTAAGGTTGGTCCCTACTAGGAATTCCCACTAAACCCTTTTTATCCCCATGTCTTATCACATGTCTCATCTTGGTTAAGTGATTTTATTATGTTTCACATGCTATCTATGTTACCCACTTAACCCTTTAATATTCCCATGTCTTACTACATGTCATATCTTGGTTAAGTGTTTTTAATTATGTTTCATATGCTACCCATGTCACCCACTTAAATCTTTTACTATTCCCACGTCTTACTACATGTCTTATCTTGGTTAAGTGTTCATTGATTTATTGTACTCGTAATCGTGCAAGACCTTCCACATTAGATTACCGTTTGCGGTTGCTGGATATGCCGGGCGGTTATGGGCAGATTTCTACCGCAATCCGAATCTAACCTCGTGTCTTAGCATTATTACGCATCTAATTTCTGCGTTTGAGCTCTCACATTAGATTACCAAATTGCGGTTACTGGATATGTCGGGCGGTTCCGGGCAGGCTTATATCGCAATATGAATCTAACCTCGTGTCTTAGGCGTTCATTATCACTTTCTTGATTCAAGTCTCAATTTCAAATCTTGGATTATAATATATTCCAATTACCCATAAATTCCAACCCAATTTATGCTTATAATTCTTATCCAATTTTTGCTTATAATCCAATGTATACATGTTATACCAAATTATGCCCAAATCAGTTTTCGTTCAATATCTCTTCCTTAATTCATGCCCAATTTCAAATCTTGGATTATAGTGATTTCCAGTTACCCATAAATTCCAATCCAATTTATGCTTATAATTCTAATCCAATTTATGCCTATAATCCCATATATACAAGTTGTACCAAATTATTCCAAAATCAATTTTCATAGTTATTAACAATTTATGCCAAATCTCATGTATACGAGTTATACTCAATTATACCCAAACCAATATCCATATTCATCAACAATTTATGCCAATAATCTCATTTTATTACATATTTCCCAACTTTTCCCAATCATTCCGATGTTAATCGTACATAAATCTCAATGCAATATGCTTTGGCTCGAAGTTAGCCTAATATCAAAAGGAAAAAGGAAAATGGAAAAGAAGAAGGGGAGAGAATAAAAACATCAAAATTGGCATAAACATATAAACATGCATGTGAAACGAATAACGACAAAATATATCAGATAGGCATATGATAATAGCAATTGGGTATGAATCTGAAGGATAACAAATTACAAAACTTGATATGATTCATCTTATTTACAGGCATGTACATTAGTTCCAATTTACAATCCTATCACAATTACTTTTTAATTTAATTATATGTGAAAGTAACATAGACTCATAGCGATAGGATTCTTAGAAAAGAGAATTAGGTGTTGTTGTAGCAATTCTGATCTTGAATAATCTCTACTTTGATTATTTGTAGATTTGATCTTCTAATTTGACTTGATGGAGAAGAAAGGACAGTTTTAATTTAGATTAGAGCAGCATGGAGGCGCCATGGATGAAAACAATGAGACTAGGTTTAGGTTTAGGTGTTTATTTATAGGTGTATTAGGACCATTAGATTAGACTAGGAACCATCTGAACCATCCAAACCTAAAAACACGTCGTCAGCACAAATGCCCAGATCTGGGCCGATGGGGTTGACACCCCTATAGGGGGGTCGACTCCACTGTCGGTACCCCCTATGGGGGGTCGACACCCATGTCGACACCCCATGAGGGGGGGGGGTCGACACCCACGAGCGGGAATTTTCCCGCTCAGCCCGCTTTGGTCAGATTATGATTTTTGAACTATTTTGACGGTTCTGGAATTATTTTATATATATATATATATATTATCTCTTATGTATATACAAACTTCTAATGCTTATAATTTCTCCAAACTATATTCGATTTACGCTAACCTGGACCCATCCCAAGCAGAATTCTGAGACGAATGCAATGGCGTACCTCGTTTCCCTTATTTCTTCTTCTAAAAATTAAGTATCCTTTAATTTGTTAATTTTAATATTTCAAATTATGGGGCGTTACATTCTCCCCTTTCGTCCCCGAAATCTTCAAGTTAAGAAGAATGTATCCTACCATCCATCATCCATCTACTCATCCATCATCCACAAGCATCCATTTTCCTTAATATATTTCTAATGCTATATGAACATATGCAAAAGTGTATGCATATGTCCCTTATCTAATGCAAAGATCAAGCGGTCTACTGATTCAGTTGACCTCCTTAATGCTAATTATGATAGTGCCATGAGTCCAACACGTATGCAATTATTCCTAACACACTTTATAACTTCTATATTAGTGCACAATCATTCATTCAAATGCAACATCCACACGATAACACATCAAATTTCAATCAATATACAAATATATGTATTCTTATGCAATATGAAATATGAAAGTGGCTGAGCCGATCTTAGTGCCTAAAGTGTGTGTAAATGCATCCACGAGCAATCACCAGCAAACACTTGCATCCACCAAACATAACATGTCTCAAACACAAGTTTACAACCATAGGATATTCTACCTAAAGATCGAAGATATAATCAAGAGGATACACTAAACGATAGAACAAATATGAACAAACCTGGTAGGAAAGGAGAAGTTAAGAACATATCCTCAAAAAGGAAAGAGTACTATGCACGTATTTTGTCTTCAATCTCCCAAGTAACGTCTTTTTGAGCGTCACTCCACTGTACCTTTACCAACTTGACTTCGCGGTTACGTAGCCTCTTAACCTCTGTTTCCAAAATGCGGGTTGGAACCTGTCTCACTGTAGCCCCTCGTTCCACTTTATGTCCTCTAGTATATTGGTTCTACGACTTCAGTAGTTTCATATAAACACTTCCGTAGATAACTTCGCCCTATACGCCATCTGTCCAACTCTCTCTATAATAGGAAACGACCCTACAATCCAAGGTGCCAACTTTCCTACAGATCCAAAGAGAACTACATTCTTTAAAGGAGATACTTTAAGGAAAACCATGTCTCCAACTTCAAACTCAAGATCGGTTCCTCTCTTATCCGCGTAGGATTTCTGCCTATCATGTGCCATCTTTATGTGTCTTCGAATCAAATCTACTTTCTCGGAGGTCTCCCTAATCATTTTGGGTCCAAATACAAGCTTATCCGTAGACTCTCACCTACCAGTTGGTGATCGGCACAGTCGTCCATAAAAACCCTCAAAACGTGTTATGCCAATACTAGCTTAATAACTGTTGTTATAAGAGAACTTCACAAATGGAAGGTGCTCTTCTTTTGTCCCTCCAAAATTTAGGATACATAATCTCAAAAGATCTTCAAGGATTTTATTCACCCTTTCTGCCTGTCCATCCATCTGAGGGCGATAAGCGATGCTCAAACATAACTGAGTACCTACCGCCTCTTGCATATCACCCTTTCCTCTTGCATCGAAAACTTCTCCAAGCCCTAGCCCGTAAGCATCGGTATATACAGTAAATAGTTTGCTCTCATCTAGCAAAGTCAAAACTGGGGCTGATATCTTCGTAAAGTCTTAATGAACTTCCTATAATAGTCCGCCTAACCAAGAAAGCTTCCGTTGTATTCTTTGGAATCCTCCAATCCTGGATTGCCACTACCTTTTTGGGATTCTACTGCAATCCCTTCTTTAGAGACCCCGTGTACTAAGAACTTTACCGCCTTTCCAAAATGACGTTTGGAAAACTTAGCCTTAAACTGATGTAGTCGAAGTGTCTCTAAGACTACCTTAAGATGTAAGGTATGCCCTTCCTCGCTTCTAGAGAGTATCAAGATATCGTCCACAAAGACTACCACGAACTTGTTTAGAAACTCACTAAACGCCCTACTCATCAAGTCTACAAATTAGGCGGGTGCATTTGTGGAACCAAAAGGCATGACAAGCCACTCAAAGAAACTGTTTGGAGTTCTAAATGTAGTCTTATCTATACTATCCCCAACTAACCTCAACTGATGAAAACCTGTACATAAGTCCAACTACGAGAAAACCAAAGCACCAACCAACTGATCGAACAAATCACCTATTCTTGGAAATGGGTGCCTATCCTTCTTCGTGAGCTTATTCAGCTCCCTATAGTCCACGCACAATCTAAGCGAACCATCAGCCTTTGTAGAGAAACCAGCCGGAGCACCCCATTCCGAAATACTTCTTCTTATGAACCCTTTCTCAAGCAGCTCCCCTACTTGTTTACTGAGTTCCTTCCTCTCTCTTGGAGCCATGTGGTGCACTGGTAATCCAATTGGCTTTGCATTATCTACTAAGTATATACGGAAGTCTATCTCGCGCCTCGGGGGTAAACCCTAAACGTCATCAAAGACGTCATCATACTCACGGACTACTCGAACAAGTTGCAAATCATCGATGGATGCGTCAGATGCTTCTAGGTAGCTAAGCATCACTGAACACCTAGGGTCATAAAAGGTATCAAGCGTCCTTCCATAACGAGTCAACAACCTAACTACCCTCCTTTCACAGTCTAGGATGGCACCATACCTGGCTAGCCAAACCATCCCTAGAATCAGACCATAGCCAATGAGACCAAGTACATAGGCGTTGCATTCAAACCCAATGCCCAAGATAGACACTCTCAAATCCTGACAAATCATAGATAAATGAGTTGAGCTACTAATAGGATTTGAGACTACAACGGGATCCATGACTAAACTAGTATTTAGGTGTAGTTTTTCAACTAAAGAAGCATATATAAATGAATGTGAAGCGCCAGAATCAAACAAGGTTATAACAGGATGATCAAAAAGGAAAATCAAACTTCCAACAGAATTTTTTTTACCTCTGTCGGGTATGCCAGCCGTGAGAGCACGCATCTTCCCTCCAGAAAATTCTGTACTTTGTCCTTCCCCTTGCCTCTTTGGATAATCCCTGATAAGATGTCATGTCTCTTCGCAATGATAATAACCAGTCTTCTTCTTCTTCCTACGGTCTTTGGCTATATATGACCCACCATACCTCAGTAATGACACTTCCTCTTTTCTCAGGGTCTATAGTTCTTTCCACCCTTCTTAGGTTCCACTTCCTTATTCTGTGATTCTTCAAACTTGACCTCCTTATTTTCTCCTTTATCTTCTTTGTGCATCAAGGCTATATCCATGAGTTTCTCATCCTTGTGAAACAATTTAACCTGTCTCTCTCTAAAGATGCTTCCATCACGCGAAAAACCCTATAAAGCTTGAAAGAAAATTAGCCGCAGGTGAAACTACTACGGCTATAGATGGAAGTTAGGCATTTCTTTGCCCTTCGACAGGCGTCGTATCTTATCATGCCTACGGAACCATGCCGCGATGAGGTTGCCTCCCAGAAAGCCTCGGAGACTCAGGAAAGAAGGAAACAAGGATTCAAACAAAAAATTCAAAATATAGTGCATATGGCTTTGGGGAATATGTCTTTCAAAACAAACTTTTGTTTTGAAAATACTTCTTTTAAAACCGTTTTGAAAACAACTTTCAAAATCTTTTATCCGATCAGGTAACCTTCAGCTCTGATACCACGTGTAACACCCCACGCCCGTTAATGTCACTCACAAAGGGGATGAATTAAGTTTCGTGGAGCGTTACAAGTAAACAGAACAGAGTATTACAAGGCAGATACATAAAATAGTACTTGAAAAAATTATAAATTTATTGCAGCAGAAAAAGAAATAAGTTTGGTTACATCTTCAAACCCATCGCACCAAAACCAAGTACATAATATAAGTCTTGTACAAAAGCCATCAGAGTACATATTTTTAAAAAAAAGACCATAATCGCCAATCCAAAATGCCATATGAAAGAGAAACAAAGCTAAACATTACTTTCAGCCCTCAAAACAGGAAAGTCCGAATCAAGCTTGAACGTGGCCACCCTGAGAACCTAGGGGGAAAAAAGGAAAGAAAAGAGGCGAAACAAAAAGGGTCAGACATAAGGTCTGGCGAGTCCAGTGACTTTAACAATATAGTTAGTAAAGAAACATGATAAGAACAAAAACTGGATATAAGAGATGACTGTAACATAAGCAGATATGACAAGGTAACAAGAAGAACAAGATGAACAAGATGTAACATTGACTGCGCTTCTAACCACTATAAGATATTCTCTGCACCGCACCAATACTAGTTTCATACTAAAAGATGATCCCTCTTGGCTAAATAGAATGATGATAGTTTCGTTACTTCTAGCCGCCATCATAGGTAACCAACATGCACCTATCACCACTAGATGTATCCACTATCCTCCTTGTTCGATTATTTACCCCTAGCTGCTATCATAGGTAATCAATATGCACCTATCACAACTAGATGTACCCTCCCTATTCGATTACGTAACTCTAGCTGCTATCATAGGTAACCAATATGCACCTACTATTCAATTATGTACCTCTAGCTGCTATCATAGGTAACCAATATGCACCTATCACCACTAGATGTACCCTCCCTATTTGATTATGTACCTCTAGTTGCTATCATAGGTAACCAATATGCACCTATCACCACTAGATGTACCCACTACCCTTCCCATTCGATTGGCTCCCTAACCTCGTAGATACATGTGCTGGTCCCACAACCCTTCCCATTCGATCGGCTTCCTAACCTCGTAGATACCTGTGTTGGTCCCACAATAGGTTGTATCACTCCCTAAGGTGGAAACCCCGATACTACTGAAATGCACAGCTTATACCTACACGATGCAACAGCATCCTACCTAACAGCCCGGACCCACGAACGCACGTGACTCCGTTGGACTTGCATTGCCATCGCTAACTCTTTATTGACCTCTTACAATCAACCCCAGTAAGTGTGTCCCTGTCCTCCACCTAGTTCGAGCTCATATAGATACTGAAATGGGTTACTGGTTGAAAAGGGTCCATACACTTGACACAAGCTTCCCTCCTAAGCTTGGTCCCTACTAGGAATTCCCACTTAACCCCTTTTTATCCCCATGTATTATCACATGTCTTATCTTGGTTAAGTGTTCATTGATTTATTATACCTGCAATCGTGCAAGACCTCCCACATTAGATTACCGTTTGCGGTTGCTGGATATGTCGGGCGGTTCCGGGCAGACTTCTACCGCAATCCAAATCAAACCTCGTGTCTTAGCATTTTTACACATCTAATTTCTGCCTTCGACCTCTCACATTAGATTACCAAATTGCGGTTACTGGATATGTCGGGCGGTTCCGGGAAGGCTTATACCACAATCCGAATCTAACCTCGTGTCTTAGGCATTCATTATCACTTTCTTGATTCAAGTCCCAATTTCAAATCTTGGATTATAATGTATTCCAATTACCCGTAAATTCCAACCAAATTTATGCTTATAATTCTAATCCAATTTGTGCCTATAATCCCATATATACAATTTATACCAAATTATGCCCAAATCAATTTGCGTCCATTATCTCTTCCTTAATTCATGCCCAATTTCAAATCTTGGATTATAGTGATTTCCAGTTACCCATAAATTCCAATCCAATTTATGCTTATAATTCTAGTCCAACTTGTGCCTATAATCCCATATATACAAGTTATACCAAATTATGCCCAAATCAATTTTCATAGATATTAAGAATTTATGCCAAATCTCATGTATACAAGTTATACTCAATTATGCCCAAACCAATTTCCATATTCATCAACAATTTATGCCAATAATCTCATTTTATTACATATTTCCCAACTTTTCCAAATCATTCCGACGTTAATCGTACGTAATATCAAAAGGAAAAAGGAAAAGAAGAAGTGGAGATAATCAAAATATCAAAATTGGCATAAACATATAAACAGGCATGTGAAACGAATAACAACAAAATAGATCAGATAGGCATATGATAATAGCAATTGGGTATGAATCTGAAGGATAACAAATTACAAAACTTGATATGATTCATCTTATTTACATGCATACACATTAGATCCAATTTACAATCATATCACAATTAATTTTTAATTTAATTATATGTGAAAGTAACATAGACTCACAATGATAGGATTCTTAGAAAAGAGAATTAGGTGTTGTTGTAGCAATTCTGATCTTGAATAATCTCTATTTTGATTATTTGTAGATCTGATCTTCTAATTTGACTTGATGGAGAAGAAAGGCTTGTTTTAATTTACATTAGAGCAGCATAGAGGCGCCACGGATGAAAACAATGAGATTAGGGTTAGGTTTAGGTGTTTATTTATAGGTTTATTAGGACCATTAGATTAGGCTGGGAACCATCTGAACCATCCAAACCAGAAAAACACGTCCTGAGCACAAATGCCCATATCTGGGCTGATGGGGTCGACACCCCTATAGGGGGGTTGACTCCCCTGTTGACACCCCCTATGGGTTTAATAAATGTTTTTGGTTATCTTGTAAAAACCATCCGTGTTTATGTGTGGATCGGTCTTACGATTATCCTTTCTTTTGAAAAGGATTTTGGAAAGTTAAACCAAATGATTGGAGTTTACTCATTCCAGTCC
This sequence comes from Allium sativum, assembly GCA_030737875.1. Classification (NCBI taxonomy): domain Eukaryota; kingdom Viridiplantae; phylum Streptophyta; class Magnoliopsida; order Asparagales; family Amaryllidaceae; genus Allium; species Allium sativum. Next base: position 68,617,345 of record CM060925.1, on the reverse strand, counting down.
CATGACTGACCCATAGATTATTTTGTTTTTTTTTACCCTAAACTCTTGGGTGCCCAAATTTGTAAGGGCAATCAAGTAGTCGGGATTTTTCAGATACTCGAAAGAGATTGGAGCTCGAGGCTTCAACATTTCATATATATAGTTTATTTCTACTGTGTTGTGTTGCACTGTACTCTGAAAATGGTATATATATATATATATAGTTACAAGTTTGTACTTCAAAAATTATGTTATATAATATATTTTATTCATTCCATTGTGAGATTTGTATTTACTCTAATTCTGTTCAGTTCTGTTCTTCTTCTTCTATTCTAACTTTCTTTCTTTCTATTTCTCACCCTCTAACTTCTTTCTATTAATGGTCCTGTATCTCTGATATCTGAATAATCGACATTGTGTTTTGTGTCGATTTTCGGGGTCAAAAATCCCTAGATCGTTATAAAAAACATAGTTCATTAGGTCAATTTTCGATTCATAGCATTTCACACTTTTCGATGAATGACGGTCCACAAGAAGCATCTTCTTTCACAATGTTTCGTCTTTGCTGTGAGTCATAATCCATAGCGTTTCATCCTTTTCCACTGCGTTTCCAAAATGCTATGGTTCATCACACTCACTCGTGGCCGATCCATCGGCTCCGCCCTTGCCCGATCCATGAAACAGTTGTGCCAATCCATACTTTTGCATGCACGTTCGATCCATCAACCACAACGCTTCTTCAAAGCGCGGTCGATCCAGTATGTCTGATCCATGGAAATGTTATGCCCGATCCATCCTCAAATAATGTCGATCCACTCTTTTGAACCGAAATTTCCTGATCCGATCCATCTACCAAAGTTGTGCCGATCCATCTCCCAAAACTGTGTCGATCCATTGCCAGATCCCATTTGATCCATTATGAAGCTTGTCTGATCCATCCACTAAACCATAACCGATCCATCATTTTTTGCATTGTCGGTCCATGTGTTTTGCCGACCCATTATGTATGCCGATCCACTCCATTTCTTGGAGAGCACTCCACCGATCCATCACAAATTTGAGCCGATCCATCCAATAACCACACATTTAATGCTCGTCAAATCACCCGATCACAGTCCAATCCAATCAATATTCGTCAAACCGAATCTAACACAAACTCATGCAATTTGAGTCACTCATTCAACAAAAAAATCGAACAATAAACAAACAAACATTCATACATCAATAACATATGAAAATCACCAAATAACGATTAAACAGTAAGTCGAATCAACAAGTATATCTAACTTGCATAATCATAGAATCGATACATGAATTTAACATTATAAGTTGCTAGATTAGATCTTATGGTGATTCAAATTGAAAACATACTTACATGATTTTGTGACGGCCCCCCCTGAACCAGCCAACATTTACCTGAAATGCGATGTGCGATGTCCAACTAGCACGGGACGGTCGTCAAAAGAAAGAAAGGGGAAGGAATTAAAATGGTGAATCAAAAAAGAACCTGTAGTATATCTCACAGTGCATGGAACAAAATATAATAATAACATAACTTGATATAAAACAGGCAAGACAATGCATAAGTCGAAAACTAAACAATTATAGCAGCAGAAAATGCAAAATATAGTTTAATATCCAAGCACCATTAATAAAACTTTTTAAGACTGTCTTTAAAGCAAAATAGGAAGGTACGCTACTAATGCCCAAGGTAGCGACCAGTCACAACACAGGGAGAATATATGGATATGATATGTGTAAGCCTCCTACTCGTCTCCGGACATCTACTCGTGCATAATCACCTGACCTGTCTCTAGTCTGCCCGTTTAAGAGCACCCGGAGTAATAAGAAGAGACATAAAACTCTGGGTCTGACAAAAGTCTGGTATGAGCAGTAAGCATCAATAACAGAACAGTAATAGGTATATATAACCATACCTGAACCTGGACCTGCAACCAAAGAGTTAGCACAGCAGGACGAACAGTACTCTAAGGTGACACTAGCATATGGTGTGAAAACAATGGGGAGGAGGTGTGCATGTCATGGTGATAGCAAACATAGAACATAGCAATCATCCTCACATCTCTCACTCAGTGCGTAAAGTATACGATGTCCACCACTTTGATCACCCAAGTCTTTGTTACGATCACTCTGCCCCATGGAGTCATGACGGCTCCACTGCACTGATCCGTAACTACTAATATTTTTCTATGTCCACTCTACCCCATGGAGTCATGACAACTCCACTGCACTGGCTCATAGCCCAGCTACGATCACTTTGCCCCATGGAGTCATGGCGACTCCACTGCACTGATCCATAGCCAACTTCCGTCTCTCAGTGGTGAGTCAAAGCTATAGACATCGATAACCCCTTTGCACACATCCCGTAGCAAAGCCCAACCCATAAGTTAACTCACTGATCCGCATTTAGACCCTGAGTAATAACCTCCTATTTGGACTTCCTTTGCATCTCGGGTTTTGGTCGAATTGAAGTTGGTCTTCAGAAGATTCGTCGTGTAGAAGTAAAAGTATACATCTGGTTCGGTTCAATACTCCATACCCGGTTTGGTTCGGTGCTGATAGCCCACGCCTTGTTTTGGTTGGAATATGCATAGTGCTCCAGTCCTCAGTGGTTCGGTTCGGGTCCCTCGTTTGGTTCATTTCAGGTCCCCTTTGTGCTTCCTTCTCACCTCCAGATTCCAATCCGGTTCTCCCTTCATCTCCGATCCGATTCCCTGCCATAATTTGATATGGTTGGCCTTCACTGTTACCCTGCTTTTCCTCTTGTGCTAGGTTCCGATCTGGTTCGGTTTCTCTGCTCAGTTCTCCGATCCGACCCCCATAACCCGATCCGATCCGAAACCCTGCACATTTTCCAACGAGCATATATCATACATTTTCGCCATACGATGGCGTTTTCAACCATTTTAACTTTACTAAGCAATCAAAAAAACTTACCAAACAGTCATAGCAACATGTATAATCGACCATAAACACCAAAACGGTGATTAATCATGTCAATATGGATCAAACATGCCCAAAACCCATGATTTTCCCCTTAATCGTGCTTAACCATAACTAATAATAGGATTAGCAAAACATACCCAAATTTCTATCAGAGCCTTAAAATAATTTATAAGAATTTTAACATATTTTTCCAGAATTTTAACATGCATAATTTCGTTAATTAACACTAATCACCCCTAATTAGCCGTAATTAGTGAAAAAACAATGTAAATCACTCACCTTAGCCACAAATGAATTAAGATATGAACTTTACTACTGTTTTGGGTCGAATTCCTATGCAACACAGCGGCTCCAACTCTGATTTGGTGTTGATTTGCCTTGAGTTGATGTAGATTAAGCTAATACACGATTAGAAAGTGATTTAGGAGTGATTTAGAAGGTAGAGGTCATTGCTAGGTTTAAAGAAATGTTTTAGGCGGCCGAGAAAATGAAGAATAAATCATTTCCTAACTGATTTCAGCCTCCCCATAACCCTAATCCCCAAATGGGTTATGGGCCTAGCTACTAATCACCATAATTAGGCACGGATAAGCTGTTTTCACCTCCCAAATCTTATTTCAGCAATATCTCCCAAACGGTAAGTTCGTTTTGCTAATGTGACCACACTATGGAAAGGTAAACTATCATTTGAATTCAATGTCAGTGGTTTCAGGTCAAAACTCCTTACCAATCAAAAGTTATAGGCGAAACAAGATTTGCCAGGGGCAAAACAGTCATTTAAAATTCGGTAAAAATCGCGAACATGGGAAATGACCCCAATAGTCGTTCCCCAAAGTTACACGACCATACGACCTCATACGAAAATAAAATAAATGTTCTACGATCCTTCGATGCGTAGAATGCGGGTCGTTACATTCTCCCCCCCTCCCCCCCCCCCCCCCCGTAAGAAATTTCGCCCCGAAATTCCTTAATCAGAGCATACAATAGGTCTCGCATGCCTATCAGCCATTTACAAACTATCAAGCATACATAATAACACAATAAGTCTATATTAGCATGCAGTTTACTAACAAGGGAATAACTATCACTATCAAAATCTTACCAGGCAAAGAGTTCTGGATGCGACTTCCTTATGCTTTCCTCTGTTTCCCAAGTACAGTCATTCTCATTCTTGCCCCAACTGAACCTTGACCAGTTTCACTGCCTTCCTTCGAAGTTGCTTCGTGTCGTACTCGACAATATGGATCGGCCTGTAGTTCCCAACTGCCTCAGATTCTACTTCGATGTCATCCAACTAATCCAGTGAAATAGTCGTATCGGGGTCGTGCACGAACTTACTTAACTAGGAAACATGAAATACGTTGTGAACTCCTGCCATCTTGTCAGGTAACTCAACTTTATGTGCCAAATTCCCAAATTGCTCGAGAACTGGGAATGGACACACAAACCTTGGTGCTAGCTTGCCTCTCCTACCAAATCGAATCACGCTCTTTAACGGAGAAATCATTACAAACACCAGTCGCCAACGGAGAATTTCAATTCTCTTCGTCTCTTATCAGCATAACTCTTCTGCCTATCTTGGGCAGCCTTCATTCGCTGTTGGATAACCTTGATCTTATCTGACGTTTCTCTTATCACATCCGGTCCAAGCACAAATTTCTCACTGGTTTCTAACCAACATGATGGTGAGTTGCACGGTCTTCCGTATAAAGCTTCAAACAGAGCCATACCAATACTAGACTGATAACTATTATTATATACGAATTCAACCAGATGTAAGTGGTCATCCCATGACCCTCCAAAATCTGATATGCAAGCTCTCAAGAGATCTTCTAATACTCGATTCACCCTCTCTGTTTGATCGTCGGTTTGAGGATGTTACTCGGTACTGAGATTTAATTCTGACCCTAAAGCCTCTTGTAAGCTCTTCCAAAATCCACTAGTAAACAACAGATCTCGGTCACTCACAATGCCTTTGGGTACTCCATGAAATTTCACTACCCACTTCATACACAGTTTTGCTAACTTAGCTGTTGTTCTATTCGACTTGACTTGTATAAACCTTGCACTCTTGGTCAATTGGTCCACAACCACCCAAATGCTACCATGGCCCGATCTAGTTCTTGGTAACCCATCAATGAAATCCATTGAGACTTGTTCCCACTTCCATTTTGGAATTTCCAATGGTTGCAGCAAACCACTAGGCTTCTTCTGCTCGGCTTTATCTAACTGGCAATTCATGCATTTGAATATAAACTTCCCAACATCTCTTTTCATTCCTTCCTAGTAGTAAGTCTTCTTCTTGTCTCGATACATTTTGTACCAGCAGAATGTATAGTCAGTTTCGAGTGATGACATTCTCTAAGCACTTCATCTCTCAATCCATTGACATTGGGCACAACTAGTCTCGCATTCTTTCTAAGCCATCCATCTCGATCAAGCCCATACTTATTCATCTCCTCATCGATTCCATTTCTAATTTGGAGACGATTTCTAATAAATTAGGATCGTCCCTCTGACTGGAACCAATCCGCTCAATTAAAGTGGGTTTGATTGTCAAACTTGCTAACATTCCTAGATCCAATTCGCTCTTTGGTCTAAAATCATACCCAACGATGTACTCCAGTTGCCTCCATTCCAGAAACATAGCCCCTAAACTGGCATATCTCCTACTCAATGCATCAGCTATCGCATTGCCCTTTCCTGGTGTATATGTGATATCGAAATCATAAGAAGCCAAGAATTCTAACCATCTCTGCTGTCGGAGATTTAGATCTTCTGAGAGAAGAGATACTTTCATGACTTATGATTGGTAAACAACTCGAATCTTCCCCCAAGAGATAGTGTCTCCACATCTTCAATGTGAACACGATCGCGGCCAACTCCAAATCATGGGTAGCATATCTTTTCTCATGCAGTTTCAGCTGCCGACTAGCATAAGCTACAACCCTACCTCCTTGCATCAATACAACACCTAGTCCGGTACCACATGCATCCATGTATACCATTATCTCTTCATTCCCTTTAGGAATGACTAACACTGGCGCATGCGTCAACTTTTCCTTTAGACTCTTGAATGCATTTTCACACCTTCCATCCCAAACGAAAGCTTGATTCTTCTTGTTCAACTGAGTTAACGGTGCCGTTATCTTGGAGATGTCTTGGATAAACTTACGATAATATCTAGCTAATTCCAAGAAACTTCTTACGTCTGTTGCATTCTTGGGCGTAGACCAATCTTTTACCGTAGCCACCTTTGCAGGGTCCACGACAATCCTATTCTCTGAAAAAACATAGCCCAAGAATCTCACTTCCTTCATCCAGAAGTGACACTTCGAAAATTTCACTTTCAATTGGTGTTTTCTCAACACCTCCATCACTATCCTCAAATTTTCCTTGTGTTCTTCCTCTGTCCTCGAGTAAATAAGGATATCGTCCATGAACATAAGGACAAACTTATTCAATTGATCCATGAATACCCTATTCATAAGGTCCACAAAATATGCTGGTGCATTGGTCAACCCAAATGGCATGACCAACCACTCATAGAATCCAGATGGCGTCCGAAAGGCCGTTTTAGGAATACTCACAGCCACTACTCGGAGCTGATGAAATCCTATCACGAGGTCCAACTGGGAGAACACTCTTGCTCCTTCTAGTTGATCAAACAAATCATCTATCCGTGGAAGAGGATACTTATTCTTTCTAGTTACCTTATTCAACTCGCGATAGTCTATACATAATCGAAGGGAACCATCTGCCTTAGTGGAAAATACAACTGGTGCTCCCTACTCGGAGGCACTTCTTTGGATAAATCCCTTCTTCAAAAGATCACTTACTTGCACCCGAGCTCTCACTGCTCCCTTGGTGCCATACGATGAAGTGGCATCACTATAGGTCTGGCATCGTTCACTAAATCAATACGTAACTCGATCTCTCGGGGTGGTGGGAGTCCGTCACTTCCTCGAAGATATTCAGATACTGGCTAGCAACGGAAAACCCTGATAACTCGTCCTACGGGATGTTGAGGGAATTTAGAAAACTAGCCATTACCTCATCACTAGGTAAGCCACCAAACACTACCCTCCGTTTATCATCCGCCCTAATAGTCACCGAAAATCCCTCACAGCCTACCACCACCCCATATCTTTGGAACCAATCGACTCTCAAAATAATGGCAAACCCAGTAAAGCCCAAAACAAAGCAAACATACATCCATGACTCGATAAGACCAAATTTCGAAAAATCATACTAAGGCTAGTCGAATCACCAATCGGGTTCGTCACCTCTATCGACTATCTCGTGTTCCAATCCAAACCTATCTACCAGGTCACTAGATATAAAGGAAAGGGAATCCCCAGTATCAAACAGTACTCGAACAGGAACATCATAAATAGAAAGCATACCTTGAATGATGACATTCTTTCCTTTCACTACCGTAGTTGGGGCATTTGACGAAGAAGGAACAACACTGATTGCGTATGCTTTCACAATTTGCTTCTCTTTAGGAGGTTGTGGACACTTATCCATTTGATGTCCCACTTGGTCGTAGTCGAAGCACTTCCCGTCCGCTGGCTTTGCTCAGCATCCATTAGCACAATGGCCCTTCTTGCCACAGCTAAAGCACTCTACATCTTTCCTGTCTTTCTTTTTCTGACCATCCTTGGTTTGATTCTGCTTCCTTTTATTCTGAGAATTATTCTTGCCTCCACCGCTTGCCTGCGGCTTTGGCCCCTCTGCAGATGCAACAGTGACTTTAGTCTTGGGCTTAGGATAAAGGCTTTTTGATCTCAATGCTTTCCCAACAATCGATTCAAAAGTCTCATCAATATGGTTTATAAGCCTTTCCCCCAAGTACTGATCTAAGCCTGTTATGAACTTCTCATTCTTCTTCTCGGGAGTGTCAATGGCGGATAATCCATACTTTGATAAAGTATCGAACTCAGCAATACACTCCGAGACTGCCCTACCATTCTCCTTAAGCTCCAAGAACTTCCTAAACAATTCTGATTTATGAGTAGCTGGGGTAAACTTATCACTGAATCGGGCCTTAAACTAATCCCAGATGACTTGATCCACAGGGGTAGCTGCCTTAATAGCGTTCTACTAATTCATAGTCTGTCCTTGCAGCTAACGGGATACTAACTTCCTCTTCATCGCGTCTTCGATTCCCAGATCCTCGAAGATGTGCTCACAGCTATCAAGCCAATCCTGAACTTCTATAGCCGTTTCCGTTCCATGGAATTGCTTCCCACCAAGACTAGTGTAGTCCTTATAGAGCTTAGTGAAACTAGCCCTAGGCGCCTGCACTGCTGCACCACCACCATTTGCAGCATTAGGGGCTGCCCTCTGAACATCCCTAAGCATCTCTCTCATGAAGTCAGTGAAGATCGTCCTCATATAAGGAGCATTCATATTATTGGCTCCTGAACCAGTATTCCTCATATATCGGCTCATCATTCAATTTGTAAGGAGAAAATGATTAATCATCTCTTTAGTGGTGCTAGTGCAGTGCGACTCCATCCTTAGATACACTAATAGTATATACAGCTTTTGAAACCAAAATATCACAAGTACGCGCCCTTATATACGTACTATCTCTCCTTGGTGTCTTTCCCTAGGTTAACTATGCAATCTAGAGCTCTGATACCAAGTGTGACGGCCCGCCCTGAACCAGCCGACATTTCCCTGAAATGTGATGTGCCGATGTCCAATTAGCACGGGATGATCGTCAAAAGAAAAGAAAAGGGAAGGAATTTGAACGGTGAACCAACAAAAACTTGTAGTATGTCTCACCGCGCATGGAACAAAATATAATAATAACATAACTTGATAAAAAACAGGCGAGACAATGAATAAGCCGAAAACTAAACCATCATAGTAGCGGAAAATTCAAAATATAGCTTATGATCCAAACACCATTATTTCAACCTTTTAAGACTGTCTTTAAAGCAAAATAGGAAGGTACGCTACTAATTCCCAAAGTAATGACCAATCACAACACAGGGAGAATATATGGAAATGATTCATGTAGGCCTCCTGCTCGTCTCTAGACATCTACTCGTGCATAATCACCTGACCTATCTCTAGTCTGCCCATTTAAGAGCACCTAGAGTAATAAGAAGAGACATTAAACTCTGGGTCAGACAAAAGTCTAGTATGAGCGATAAGCAGCAAAAACAGAACAGTAACAGGTATATATAACCATACCAGAACCTACATCTGCAACCAAGGAGTTAGCACAACAGGAAGCACAGTACTCTAAGGTCACACTAGCATATGGTGTGAAAACAATGGGGAGGGGTGTGTGCATGTCATGGTGATAGCAAACATCAAAAATAGCAATCATCCTCACATCTCTCACTCAACGCGTAAAGTATACGATATCAACCACTTTGATTACCCAAGTCTTTATTACGATCACTCTGCCCCATGGAGTCTGACGGCTCCACTGCACTGATCCGTAACTACTAATATTTTGCTATGCCCACTTTGCCCCATGGAGTCATAACAACTCCACTGCACTGGCTCATAGCCCTACTACGATCACTTTGCCCCATGGAGTCATGGCAACTCCACTGCACTGATCCATAGCCAACATCCGTCTTTCAGTGGTGAGTCAAAGCTATAGACATCGATAACCCCTTTGCACACCTCTCATTTGGACTTCCTTTACATCTCGGGTTTTGGTCGAATTGGAGTTGGTCTTCGGAAGAGTCATCGCGTAGAACTAAAAGTGTACATCTGGTTCGGTTCGGTACTCCATATCCAGTTCGGTTCGATGCTCATAGGTCATGTCTTGGTTTGGTTTGAATATGCATAGTGCTCCAGTCCTTATTGGTTCGGTTCAGGTCCCTCATTTGGTTCGGTTCGGGTCCCTCATTTGGTTCGGTTCAGGTCCCTATTGTGCTTCCTTCTCACCTCCAGATTCCGATCTGGTTCTCCCTTCATCTCCGATCCGATCCCATGCCCCAATTTGATATAGTTGGCCTTCCCTGTTACCCTACTTTTCCTCTTGTGCTAGGTTCCGATCCAGTTTGGTTTCTCTGCTCAGTTCTTCGATCCGACCCAAGCCCCATAACCCGATCCGATTCGAAACCCAACACATTTTCCAACAAGCATATATCGTCCATTTTCGCCATATGATAGCGTTTTCAACTATTCTAACTTTACTAAGAAATCATAAAACATACCAAACAGTCATAACAACATGTATAATTGACCATAAACACCAAAACGATGAATAATCATGTTAATATGGATCAAACATACCCAAAACCCATGGTTTTCCCCTTAATCGTGTTTAACCATAACTAATGATAGGTTTAGCAAAACATATCCGAATTAACCCAAATTTCTATCAGAGTCCTAAAAAATATTTAAGAATTTTTACATATTTTTCCAAAATTTTAACATGCATAATTTCGTTAATTAACACTAATCACCCCTAATCATTCATAATTAGTAAAAATCAATGCAAATCACTCACCTTAGCCATAAATGAATTATAGATCTAAACTTTACTACTGTTTTGGTCAAATTCCTATGCAACACAGCGGCTCCAACTCTGATTTGGTGTTGATTTGCCTTGATTTGATGTAGATTAAGCTAATACATGATTAGAAAGTGATTTGGGAGTGACTTAGAAGATATAGGCCATTGCTAGGGTTAAAAAAATGTTTAGGCGGCAGAGAAAATGAAAAATAAATCGTTTCCTAACTGATTTCATCCTCCCCATAACCCTTATCCCAAAATGGGATATGGGACTAGCTGCTAATCACCCTAATTAGGCACGGTTAAGTTGTTTTTCACCTTCCAAACCTTATTTCAGCCATATCTCCCAAATGGTAAGTCTGTTTGGCTAATATGACCACTCTACGGAAAAGGTAAACCATCATCTGAATCCAATGGAAGGGTTTCAGATCAAAACTCCTTACCAATCAAAAGTTATACGCGAAACAAGATTCACTGGGGGCAAAACGATCATTTAAAATTTGGCAAAAATCATGAACATGGGGAATGACCCCAATAGTCGTTCCCAAAAGTTAAACGACCATACGACCTCATATGAAAATAAAATAAATATTCTACGATTCTTCAATACGTAGAATGCGGGTCGTTATAGATTTAGATCTAGGTGAAAACAACTTGAAAGGATGAAAATAAGATCAAATAACCCATATAGTTGAATGAACCCGTGTGAGAGATGCTTATTACTCACCAAATCTTCAAATAAGCTTGAAAAAAAAAAGATCTACAAATTCGGACAGCGAAGAGCGATCCCCGAATCAATCTCTTTGATGTGATCTACCTTTCTTCGATGTTGATCTCCAATCTTCCAATCTAGATCTATGAAATAAATGAAGTAGAGAGGTACTCTATTAGAGTAGGGAGAATCTCAAACCCCAACCAAATAGAGAAATGAAGAAACTAAACTATTCTCCATGCCTCTACCCCCTCCCCTTTATAGCCGTGTAACAAGCCCACCAATGGGCCACACCAAATAAGCCCACTAATGACTAGTTAGCCTATCCAGAAATTGTGTAACACCAAAACAATGATTTATCCCAAACCGCAGGACCAAATCTTTAATGTGACTGCTCTATGGAATTGGTAGGACCATTTCCTTTCCAATGAAATCCATTTCAGCACCTGATTTCATCCCAATCAAAAGTTATCCCCTAAACAAAAACAATAGGGGAAAAATGATCACAAATAAAATTAGTAAAAATTATGGACATGTCTCAAGTTTCCATAACCAACATATCAAAATATGAAAATGATCCAACCTCAGTGAATAAAATAAAAATATTTTACGATCCTCCGATACGTAACATCTAGGTCATTACAATAATTGTAACAAATTCATTAAAAGCCACCCATTATTTAAATTCGCATCTTAAAGTCAGTTTTCTTAACTTGATAAATTTCATTTTTATTAGGTTATTTAAACAAATCAAGTTATCATTAATTTCTAACTTTTCTTTAAAACTTTTACATACTTATATTTTATAATAACCATGAAATATGCGTGGTCTTCTTGTTGTAAACTATTTAAATGAAGGGAGTGATGATGGGATGCGTTTGTTTTTTATTTCCTTTGCAAATTGAATTTGGATTTGAGAATTTTTCATGAATCAAAATGAGTTCGAGATCTACATCTAGATCTAGATAGGAGATGGAAGAAGAATGAGGAGTTTCAGAAAATGAGAAGGTAAAGGAATAGGAGAATTTTTATTTGCACGAGAGAACAGTTATAGAATTCTAAATTGAAATTTAATACAGATGGGCCACTACAGATTCAATACCCATTCAAATTTAATATAGAAATGAATACCCAAACTAGTACACTAAGGATATTAGTATGCTACGGACAAAAACATACATGACAAAATGTCGTCTGTTTTTCACGTTTTTATAGTTTCAAACGCGAATTCCGGATAAAGAAATTGAATTTTATTGAAACAAAAAAATACTATATGCTTACAATTCAGTATAGATTCGAAAAAAAGACGAATTAAAATTTTGACAAATTTTAAATTTTAAGTTTAATTCAAATTTTAATCAATCTTGACCAAAATATACTTTTTTTAGAAAATTTTATATTAAACAGATTTGGTAAATTAACATATTCATTAATTCACTTCCATTATTTAAATTTAAGTTTTTATAAATTTACTTAAATTCAAATTATACAAAATTAGTCATTTAAACAATTAATTTGATAGTTGTTACCTTTCACTATTCAAACGGTATTTATTATTGTTCATTTTTGAAATCAAATTCATTTATTTTATTCAATTTAAAATAAATTGGATTCTAAGCTTTTACAGTTTTAAATTCTAACTATTTCATTGATTTAAAAATCGAATAAAAATTCACGTTGTTACAATCTCCCTCACTCAAACCTTTTCATTCTCGAAAACAAATGAGATAGAGAAAATAGTAATTAAATGTATTCAAAATCAAATGGTTCACATTTATTATCTTACTTATTTATATATTTCGAAATATATACTTAAATTAAAGATTAAGACATTTCTCAAACTTTTCAAAATAGTTTCAAGTATTCACTTGACGTCTCAATTGATACTATATATTCATCTCACTTTCGAAACCTAAAAACTAATACCAGTGATGTTGTAGTCATCATGTGAATTGTATTCAAGTGACTAGAGTGTGATTCTATGTTCTATATATATATGATTTAACATGTACATTTATCAATGATACCCAAATCGCCAAGTATTTGATAGACCAATTTTAACGTCAAGTAAATACTTAAAACATCTTCTCTTTTTGAACAAAATAGATACAAAGCTTTTTTGAATCTGTATATATTATAAATAATAAATTTCATATCATTTATAACGGATATCAAGTAAGAAAAATTTTGAACTCTTCCCCGCTCATTTATTTATTAAAATTTAAATTATGTTCTTCAATAATTCTAATTAACTCGAAGTTTGTGAATGTACATTATATAATATTTCAAAGTATGTTTCAAAATAATACATATTGTATTACCATATATTAGCATTGCGTTACATTTAGTTTAGTGCATAACTTCATTCTTATATCACATACAAATTTCATCTTAGTTTAGTTATAATGAAGTTTACACTAACACCCATTTTAATTTAGTTTCAAATCTTATAATGGTCAAGACTACTAACTAAATTCAAATTTATATCTATATACAATTTAAGTTTATATCTTACTTAAATTTCATTAACTCAAATACATAACAATATAATTTTACTAGCCTTAGTGTAAGTAAGATTAAATATATTCCAACACATCCAAAATTAGATTCCATTTTAATAACTAAACTAACTAAAATAACAATGGTACCTTTATTAGCTTTTCAACATTCATAAATTAGTGTTACTTAAAAGCATGCTTATAAAGTACATCTAATACTTATAGGCTTAGTTTATAATATATATTTCAAAATTACCGTTTACTCGTAAATTATGATATATTCACATAAGCAAAATTTTCATTTTATAAACATTCAAAAATCAAATTAAGGATTTTTTTTTTTTTTGGAATTCAACTTAATGACTCATACATATAAAAGTTAATAATTTCAAGATATCATGTTTAATAAGTATAGCTAATATGGCATATCGTGAAATCATATATTTTTCTTTCTCAAAATCATTTCATATGGATTCAATAAACTTCTTTTAATTACAAATAGATTATCTTATAAAATTCTAAATTTAACACTTTTTAAATTCACATAATACTTCCAAAACATTGATTATTCCAATTAATAAACTAAATAATTTTTATCCTAATTGTTAAGATTTTCTTATTTCTCATTAATGTGATAACCCGTAACTTCTCCGGTAAGGAAAGCCCGAATTACTTTGAGGACAAGACGAATCAGAACACAAACAGTAGAACATTTCATTGTTTATTACAACAATTCCATCAGAATACAAGAATACACAGAGTATGAATAAATATTACACATTTGACAAATATCAGAGATTACAATAAATTATATAGCAGCGGAAAATAATACAAAACACAACTAGAAGTAATACACGGATACAGAGTTTCCCGAGTATCGTTCCAGCTATAAATCAGGATCCTGTGAATATAAATCTGCAAAACCAAAACTACTAGCTGCCCGTGTGGAAAATAGGGGCACCCAGAGTTTAGGTTAAAATAATAAACTCCAGGTCAGTCATGTGACTGGTGTGAGAACTAAAACAGTTATTTAAAACTTAACTTTAAAAGAGAGTAATTCAAGGGACCACGCTGTATAACACGGAATGGGTTTCCTCCCAAGAACACTAGTGCATAAAACAAAACAACGCAATACTTTTTGGAAAAATGAAGCTATTATAAGACCCAGGTCCCATCACACAATGCCACGCAAGCTGGAGGATAGGATTTTCCCTTATAATAGCCAAACATGCCAGGTACATTCAAAACAAATCATTTGATACTATTATAAGTGTATAGTGTCAAAACAACTTCAATCATAAATATCAATCATAGACGACATGGGTACCATCTATCATGTCGCCATACTAGGTTCTACAAATAAAACCGAAATGTCACGTATTGGAAATTGGATTTCCGTCATGAGTCGAGGCAAGGGGCAAGCTCCTCTCCATTCGAGACACTCTAGCAAATGTCTCAGGACCACACATTGCGATCCTTGGATCTTCAGGGCCGGTCCTCTCTTACTTTTGAGGATTAGTTATTCCTGAACACACATTTCCCGGTCCTAACAGACCTATATCCGAGGCGCCTCACATTCCAATAACCACACATGTGAAAAGTATATAAATGTCAGCCAGTTTAAGCACTGACACCACCACTAGCTAGAAAGAAACGTCGTGCTCTCCCTGCAGTCACTATCCCGTTTTTGACTCATACCAAGGTGCGAGGCTCGCGAATTAACGCCATACACAAAGATGCACCACACAGGCCGTGCTTTGATCATCAACCACAAGACTTTGCTTTTCAACAGAAGCCTTGATCATCTGCCAGTTAGGCATGCCACACAAGCAATTCACTCCATGCGACTGATGTCCATTGATATACAACCTCTGAGCTCGTACGTCTCAGAGAAGGGCGTTAAGCAAGAGAATAAATTCTCCGCCGCCAAACAGATGTACATTTAATAGAGATCAATCAACATAGAATGAAATCCAATGTCAGACACACAATCCATTTACAAGTTCGTCCTGGGTATTAACGAAATCGGAGGCACTTTCCTCGCATATCCATCGATCTCCAAGTACGTCTGGACGATCACCAACTGATTCCCTCCTCTTGGGTGTACAGCCAAATCAAGATCATTAGTAATCACAAAAACGATGTGAAGACTTCCGGTCTTCAACCACCGTCTTCATCTTCGACTTATCGTCGAATCGGTTATTCAGAATGGGTATAAACCAGGCCTTTCCGAATAACCCGCGTATATAATAAACACTTGTTACACAAGCACAAAATACGCCTTATTCCAATTCAGAATATTCTTTTATTCAAATTCTCACATCCTTAGGGAAAGGTTCCCATTAATTTTATCAGAGATAAATTCTTCTAAATTTATTCTTTAATCTTCCTTTGGATATCATTTCAAACCATGTTAAAGTTTTCCATACTACTCGGGATTAGCGAACGACACCGAAGTAATTATTTATTTTAGTTCTCAATCCCAACCTATTCATCCTATGGAGCAAAACTGGTAATACTCCATATTTAACACCACGGTATTATCGGTAAAATTAATTACCATTTCACGTTCAAATCTAATTAAAGATTTAACTGTCGCTTTGGAACAAAACTGGTGATACTCCATCCTGGATCACTTTAATCTAATTAAAGATTCATTAAAACTCCACTTAGTTTTAATCTTCCCAAAAATCAGTATCCTGTCTTTAACTGGGTTAAAGAACCAATGTCACCTAAAACATGATTCAAGATAAACCCAAAATCACTTTCTATTGTTAATCGGGTTAAAGAACAGGTGTTATTCAAAACACCGCTCACGATAAACCCCAAAAATCAATTCAAATTCAATTCCAATTAAATATTATTTAATTGGTACACTTCATTAAATCTAAATAGAAAGATTTAATCTTTTTCTCAACTGGGCTCAAGGACAGTGTTATTTAAGACACCATTCACGACGAACCCAAAATCCCATTCGATATTAAATACAAGGCTCTGAATAGAAAATATATCGGCTTATATTCAATATCAAATTCTGAAACCAACAAATATCGTATTGGAAATAACGATATAAATATATCTTTCAAATTTCCACAACCATATCTCTATAATCACGAAATCCAACATCGAAATATTCCGAAGATAATTTCGATTCAAATCCATTCCAATTCACGTATATTGTAAATTTCTGGTTATTTTAAAACCATTTCAAATCCAGTTCAAAACTAGTCCATTTCGATAAAAATCTATTTTTATCTTTTCAAATTTGGAATTTTTCATCCCAAATCTTCACAAATAATTTCTTATGATTTTATACAAATTATTGATATTTTTAAATTTTTTATCAAGGCCCGTACAGTTGGTTTTCAATAACGACCCCCGAACTGCACTTACAATGACCTTTTCCAAATTTGATTTGGACATAATTCCAAATCCAACCGTTAGATTTCAAATTTCTTATATTCATTGGAAAGCTCTTTTCGATATGAACCCAACGATTTCGGTTTCAGGAGAATCCGACAGTCAGATCTCCCGTAACGTCAATTCGAAGTCAATGGTCGAAATTCGCGAACTACCGCAGCGCGGCGCGTTCTATTCAGGCCATTATATATATATATATATATTATATATTTCATCGATTTCCTTTTAAAACGTAATTTATAAATTGTTTTAAATTCGTTTTCAAAACGATTTCAACTTCATATTCAATTTCAAATCAAAATTGAATATTCCACTTCATCGATATACAAATGATAATATTTTCAAAATGTTATATTTTAAAATCACTTCCTTTTCTATAATTATTATAAAAACGAATATAATCGATATAAATATCGTTCGCATCAAAATAGCGCATCTCTAATCAACACGGCTTTATATATATTTCAATAACTTCGTTATTCTATTCAACAAATGAATATTTATTCTATTCAACACATGAATCTATATTTCTTTCAACACATGAATATTCTCAACACATGAGCATCGTTAACACATGACTATTTTTATTATTTAATATATTTTATAAAATTATGATAAAGATGTAAACTTTATTGTTTAAAATGTTTTACTCAGCACATGAATATATATTTTATTCAACACATGAATATATATTTTATTCCCAATTGGAATGAGGCCCAATCAATTACTATATAATGTTAATTATATGGATTCCATACAACGCATGTATATAATAGCAACGATAAATAATCAACCATCATCCAAAGTGCACCACACAACTGGATAAGCATTAAATATAAATAATTAACGCTTACACAGTCTGTCGACCAATCGATCGACATACAACTAAATAATTGGGATTAGTGTACGCCAAATATCATCTCAACACTCGTGTGGGGTTTCAATCCACAAACACTGAATATTATTTGTGCTGTTGGGCGACATGTAAAATTTATCGTCCCAGTCAATATCCTTCAAATAGGTGTACATAAAAAAACCGTCCGGTTTGTAAATGAATATTTATTTATTCACATTCACATTAAAAATTATATTTTTAACGATAATTAATTTATTTCAACACATGAATGTTTTATTATCATTTCACGTCAACATCATAAACAAACTTCACAACACATCAAACAAGCGTACAAGTCGTCCATGGTCTGTGGACGACGGGTGTCGGGTGCTGCTAAGCACCGTCTGCATCTTAGTATATATTTTAACTAGAAAACAATATTTAAAGTGAGAAGTTCTCACCGACTAGCAAAACCAAACGCCATGACTCTTCTTATGTAGAAATCTTCGTCGTGCTCCCCTTTTGTCAATTTCACTGTCCGTAGTCACTACATATATAAAAATCACATTTTTATATTGTTGCTAGGTATATAAAAACCACATTTTTTATAATCACTCTATATGGATAAAAATCACTATTTTTATACCACTACTATGTAGATAAAAATTCTATTTTTATACCACTACTATATAGATAAAAATTCTATTTTTATACCGGTGTTCATATCATATATTTTTACAATGTTTCTTTCTGTATAAAAATATATATTTCACTTCTCATATAATAAAAAATATATTTTTATTATGCTACATATCTAAAAATCACATTTTTATAACTCTAGAAAAATAAAAATTACATCTTTATTATTTCTACTATATGAAAATCACACCTTTATTATTTCTACTATATAAAAATCACACCTTTATTATTTCTACTATATAAAAATCACATCTTTATTATTTCTGCTATATAAAAATCATATCTTTAAACAAAAGATCACATTTTTATATAGTATTTGTAATTAAAAATTGCACCTAAACAAATAAAAATGAAATTAAATGCTCACCACAGTCGGAGGAGGCTCGGGGAAGAGGCTAGAAGGGATCTAGACTGAAATGTAGTTACCGGAGATAAGAAAAATCGGGTTATTACTTGCCGGGGGCCCCACGGGTGGCGGTGGCGATCAGGGGGTGGCGACTTGGGGTGTAGGTGGCGCGGGGGTGGTGCGTTGGTCAGGTGGGGGTCGGATTCGGATGTGGTGGCTCGATTTGGCGGTTAGGGCTTTGAAAAGGGGGCTTTCACGTTGGAGGAGGGAGAGAGGGAGATGGTGGTGGCCGGAGGAGGGGGGAAGTGGAGCGGATTCGACGGCGGTGGTCAGGTGGGGGCGCGCACGCCTCCTGTGGCGGCGATGGGGGCATGGACGACGGGGAGAAGGGTTCGAGCGGGTTTTTTAGTTCGGAGGAATTGAAATGAAGAGGGGATAGAAAGTAAAGGGTAAAGAGAATTATATATTTAATTATTTAATTATTTTTATATTTCAAAGAGTTGACTTTTCTTTTGCACCCCAAACGAGGCCCAACGACTGTCGTCCCTTCCGTATTACCCCCATTCCGAACACAATGGGATATGTGTCATGAGCCAGTTTGGATATTACGATCAGTTTTCATCAAAATCCAAATATAACTCTATATATTGAATTTGAACGCACATTTCAATTTACCGGGGACACATACTAACTCTAAAAATTTCAGAAAAATTATTTCTAGCTTCGTATTACCGATACGGTCTTAACAAAACTGATTTCGTCGAATTATGAGACCGTTTGAAAAATGGCCATTTCCCAGTCGATCGAAATTGACTGAAACTGTTAAAACACGCTTAACTTCGCCACGCTCACATATTGATTTAGAAAATTATGAATTTTGAAACCTAGCAATAATTTGACATCCCGGATTCAACAAAAGTGGTTTAGTCGAAAACCGAGGTCGTTTGCAAAATTTCTATTTTTAAGGGCCAGAATTCCATAGCGACTTTTCAGAATTTTCAACTGGACATAACTTTTGATTCCCGCTATGAAATTTCAATTTGTTGGATTCGTTGGAAAGATATTATCAATTAGATTCTAATATTTTTGGTTTCATTAAAATCCGGTTTATTTTGCACCCGGTACATTCATTTGAATTTTGAAATCGAATTATCGAACTACCACGCCATTTTCAATTCCTTTTATAATTAAAAATAAATAATTATATTCTAACGACGATCTATATAAATATATATATTCTATTTATATTCGAAATAAATTTCTTGTCGATATTATTTAAAACAATTCATTTTAAATATTCAAAATTCGCTAAAATTGCCAAAATAAAATTTTTAAACTGGCTCGGATTTCCCGGGTTGTTACAATCTCCCCCACTTAAAACTTTTCGTCCCCGAAAAGGAATGAAAACGAAAGTTGTTTACTAATCAACTCAACTTCCATTATTTTCTTTACGGCTTAAGTTTTTCAACTTTTCAGTTTCTAAGAACTTTTCAAATTCTCAAAAATTTGGCTAACACCCTAAATTTTCGAAAAATTCGCCATAACCTCCCCTGCACCGGGGACTTTGGGATATTTCAAATAGCCTCCCATGGCCCTCACCAGTCCAAAAAGAAAAAGAAACAGCAAGCGGCTAGCCAATCGGCTCATAAAATCATCCAAACCCAATAAATTAGTAAACATGTACCTATTTGTCGGGCAAACAATTTTATTCTTCTGCTCTAGCCTCCTTGCTATGACCTGTTCAATGTAAGTACATGTATATGCATGCATTTTCAAACAATTTTCAATACAGTTCAATATTTGATTCAATTTGGCCTAAATGGTTAAAAATATCAAACAAATAAACAACAACACAACCATAAGTCAATTAGTTGATTAACGTTTCAAATTCATAACTTTGATACATATAAAGAAAATCATGTTTTTGATTCCAAATCACAACAATAAACTTATCTAGTTTTGGTTCTCACACCAGTCTAATGGAAATATATAGATATCACACCTTCGAAACACGAACATAAATATTAGTGATGGAGCTCCATCATCAAAATCATCTCCGAGCGACTAGAATGTGATTCTATATCTATCTAGTATATTAAAACTTCGAACATACGTTCATGACGCGTATATGCAAAATCTTTATATATTGGATTGTCCATATTAAATACAAATATAATATTCAAATACGTATACTGGTTTAAATTTTCATAATAATATTGTTTTCATTTGAAAAATATACTCTTCACACTCGTTCTAGGATACAACTGATCCCATCTCTAATGAGTCATTCTAATTGGATATTACTAATCCAATATCTGATGAATTCTTTCATACGGTTCTAATGTGTCTTGTTCTCGAGCTATGTAAACCAAAGCTCTGATACCACTGTGATAACCCGTAACTTCCCCGGTAAGGAATGCTCAAATTACTTTGAGGACAAGACAAATCAGAACACAAACAGAAGAACATTTCATTGTTTATTACAACAATTCCATCAGAATACAAGAATATACAGAGTATGAATAAATATTACACATTTGACAAATATCAGAGATTACAATAAATTACATAGTAGAGGAAAATAATACAAAACACAACTAGAAGTAATACATGGATACAGAGCTTTCCGAGTATCGTTCCAGCTGTAAATCAGGATCCTCTGAATATAAATCTACAAAACCAAAACTACTAGCTGCCCGTGTGGAAAATAGGGGCACCCAGAGTTTAGGTTAAAACAATAAACTCCATGTCAGTCATGTGACTGATGTGAGAACTAAAACAGTTATTTAAAACTTTACTTTAAAAGAGAGTAATTCAAGAGACCACGCCGTATAACACAGAACGGGTTTCCTCCCAAGAACACTAGTGCATAAAACAAAACAACGCAATGCTTTTTGGAAAATTGAAGCTATTATAAGACCCAGGTCCCATCACACAATGCAGCGCAAGCCGAAGGATAAGGTTTTCCCTTATAATAGCCAAACATGCTTGGTACGTTCAAAACAAATCATTTGATACTATTATAAGTGTATAGTGTCAAAACAATTTCAATCATAAATATCAATCATAGACGGCATGGGTACCATCTATCATATCGCCATACTAGGTTCCACAAATAAAACTGAAATGACATGTATTGGAAATTGGATTTCCGTCATGAGTCGAGGCAAGGGGCAAGCTCCTCTCTGTTCGAGACACTCTAGCAAATGTCTCAGGACCACACACAGCGATCCTTGGATCTTCAGGGCTGGTCGTCTCTTACTTTTGAGGATTAGTTATTCCTAAACGCACGTTTCCCGGTCCTAACAGACCTATATCCGAGGCGCCTCGCATTCCAACAAGAACACAGGTGAAAAGTATATAAATGTCAGCCAGTTTAAGCACTGACACCACCACTAGCTAGAAAGAAATGTCGTGCTCTCCCTGTAGTCACTATCCCGTTTTTGACTCATACCGAGGTGTGAGGCTCGCGAATTAACGCCATACACAAAGCTGAGCCACACAGGCCGTGCTTTGATCATCAACCACAAGACTTTGCTTTTCAACAGAAGCCTTGATCATCTGCCACTTAGGCACGCCACACAGGCAATTCACTCCAAGCGACTGATGTCCATCGATATACAACCTCTGAGCTCGTACGTCTCAGAGAAGGGCGTTAAGCAAGAGAATAAATTCTCCGCCGCCAAACAGATGTACATTTAATAGAGATCAATCAACACAGAATAAAATCCAATGTCAGACACACAATCCATTTACAAGTTCGTCCTGGGTATTAACAAAATCGGAAGCACTTTCCTCGCATATCCATCGATCTCCAAGTACGTCTGGACGATCACCAACTGATTCCCTCCTCTTGGGTGTACAGCCAAATCAAGATCATTAGTAATCACCCAAACGATGTGAAGACTTCCGGTCTTCAACCACCGTCTTCATCTTCGACTTATCGTCGAATCGGTTATTCAGAATGGGTATAAACCCGGCCTTTTCGAATAACCCGCGTATATAATAAACATGTGTTACACAAGCACAAAATACGCCTCATTCCAATTCAGAATATTCTTTTATTCAAATTCTCACATCCTTAGGGAAAGGTTCCCATTAATTTTATCAAAGATAAATTCTTCTAAATTTATTCTTTAATATTCCTTTGGATATCATTTCAAACCATGTTAAGGTTTTCCAGACTACTCGGGATTAGCGAACCACACCGAAGTAATTATTTATTTTATTTCTCAATCCCAACCTTTTCATCCTATGGTGCAAAACTGGTAATAATCCATATCTAACACCACGGTGTTATCGGTAAAATTAATTACCATTTCACGTTCAAATCTAATTAAAGATTTAACTGTCGCTTTGGAGCAAAACTGGTGATACTCCATCCTGGATCACTTTAATCTAATTAAAGATTCATTAAAACTTCACTTAGTTTTAATCTTCCCAAAAATCAGTATCCTGTCTTTAACTGGGTTAAAGAACCAATGTCACCTAAAACATGATTCAAGATAAACCCAAAATCACTTTCTATTGTTAATCGAGTTAAAGAACAGGTGTTATTCAAAACACCGCTCACGATAAACCCCAAAAATCAATTCAAATTCAATTCCAATTTAATATTATTTAATTGGTACACTTCATTAAATCTAAATAGAAAGATTTAACCTTTTTCTCAACTGGGCTCAAGGACAGTGTTATTTAAGACACCATTCACGACGAACCCAAAATCCCATTTGATATTAAATACAAGGCTCTGAATAGAAAATATATCGGCTTATATTCAATATCAAATTCGGAAACCAACAAATATCGTATTGGAAATAACGATACAAATATATCTTTCAAATTTCCACAACCATATCTGTATAATCACGAAATCCAACATCGAAATATTCCAAAGATAATTTCGATTCAAATCCATTTCAATTCACGTATATTGGAAATTTCTGGTTATTTTAAAACCATTTCAAATCCAGTTCAAAACTAGTTCATTTCGATAAAAATCTATTTTTATCTTTTCAAATTTGGAAATTTTCATCCCAATTCTTCACAAATCATTTCTTATGATTTTACACAAATTATTGATATTTTTAAAAAAATTATCAAGGCCCATACAGTTGGTTTTCAATAACGGCCACCGAACTGCACTTACAACGACTTTTCCAAATTTGATTTGGACATAATTCCAAATCCAACTGTTAGATTTCAAATTTCTAATATTCATTGAAAGCTCTTTTCGATACGAACCCAACGGTTCCGGTTTCAGAATCCGACGGTCGGATCTCCCGTAACGTCAATTCGAAGTCAATGGTCGAAATTCACGAACTGCCGCAACCCGGCGCGTTTTATTCAGGCCATTATATATATATATAATATATATGTTATATATATTTCATCGATTTCTTTTAAAACGTATTTTATAAATCGTTTTAAATTCGTTTTCAAAACGATTTCAACTTCATATTCAGTTTCGAATCAAAATTGAATATTCCACTTCATCGATATACAAATGATAATATTTTCAAAATGTTATATTTTAAAATCACTTCCTTTTCTATAATTATTATAAAAACGAATATAATTGATATAAATATCGTTCGCGTCAAAATTGTGCATCTCTAATCAACACGGCTTTATATATATATATATATATATATATATATATATATATATATATATATATATATATTTCAATAACTTCGTTATTCTATTCAACAATTGAATATTTATTCTATTCAACACATGAATCTATATTTCTTTCAACACATGAATATTCTCAACACATGAGCATCGTCAACACATGACTATTTTTATTTATTAATATATTTTATAAAATTATGATAAATATGTAAACTTTATTGTTTAAAATAATTTACTCAACACATGAATATATATTTTATTCAACACATGAATATATATTTTATTCCCAATTGGAATGAGGCCCAATCAATTACTATATAATGTTAATTATATGGATTCCATACAACACATGTATATAATAGCAACGATAAATAATCTACCATTATCCAAAGTGCACCACACAACTGGATAAGCATTAAATATAAATAATTAACGCTTACACAGTCTATCGACCAATCGATCGACATACAACAAAATAATTGGGATTAGTGTACGCCAAATATCATCCCAACACCCGTGTGGGGTTTCAATCCACAAACACTGAATATTATTTGTGTATTTGTGCGACGTATAAAATTTATCGTCCCAATCAATATCCTTCAAATAGGTGTACATAAACAAACCGTCCGGTTTGTAAATGAATATTTATTTATTCACATTCACGTTAAAAACTATATTTTTAACGATAATTAATTTATTTCAACACATGAATGTTTTATTATCATTTCACATCAACATCACAAACAAACTTCACAACACATCAAACAAGCATACAAGTCATCCATGGTCTGTGGACGACGGGTGTCGGGTGCTGCTAAGCACCGTCTGCATCCTAGTATATATTTTAACTAGAAAACAAGATTTAAAGTGAGAAGTTCTCACCGACTAGCTAAACCAAATGCCACGACTCTTCTTATGTAGAAATCTTCGTCGTGCTCCCCTTTTGTCAATTTCACTGTCCGTAGTCACTACATATATAAAAATCACATTTTTATATTGTTGCTATATATATAAAAACCACATTTTTATAATCACTCTATATGGATAAAAATCACTATTTTTATACCACTACTATATAGATAAAAATTCTATTTTTATACCGCTACTATATAGATAAAAATTCTATTTTTATACCGGTGTTCATATCATATATTTTTACTACGTTTCTTTCTGTATAAAAATTATATTTCACTTCTCATATAATAAAAATTATATTTTTATTATGCTACATATCTAAAAATCACATTTTTTTAACTCTACAAATATATAAATCACATCTTTATTATTTCTACTATATAAAAATCACACCTTTATTATTTCTACTATATAAAAATCACACCTTTATTATATCCGCTATATAAAAATCACATCTTTATTATTTCTACTATATAAAAATCACATCTTTATACAAAAAATCACATTTTTATATAGTATTTGTAATTAAAAATCGCACCTTTAATAATTTAAACAAATAAAAATGAAATTAAACGCTCACCACAGTCGGAGGAGGCTCGGGGAAGAGGCTAGAAGGGATCTACTCTGAAATGTAGTTACCGGAGACAAGAAAAATCGGGTTTTTACTTGCCGGGGGGCCTACGAGCGGCATTGGCGGTCAGAGGGCGGCGGCTTGGGGTGTAGGTGGCGCGGGGGTGGTGCGTTGGTCAGGTGGGGTTGGATTTGGCTGTGGTGGCTCGATTTGGTGGATAAGGCTTTGAAAAGGGGGCTTTCACATTGGAGGAGGGAGAGAGGGAGATGGTGGCGGCCGGAGGAAGTGGAGCGGATTCGACGGCGTTGGTCAGGTGGGGGCGCGCACGCCTCCAGTGGGGGCATGGACGACGGGGAGAAGAGTTCGAGCGGGGTTTTCTGTTTGGAGGAATTGAAATGAAGAGGGGAGAGAAAGTAAAGGGTAAAGAGAATTATATATTTAATTATTTAATTATTTTTATATTTCAAAGAGTTGACTTTTCTTTTGAACCCCAAACGAGGCCCAACGACTGTCGTCCCTAGCGTATTACCCCCATTCCGAACACAATGGGATATGTATCGTGAGCCAGTTCGGCTATTACGATCAGTTTTCATCAAAATCAAAATATAACTCTATATTTTGAATTTGAATGCACATTTCAATTTATCGGGGACACATACTAACTCTAAAAATTCCAGAAAAAATATTTCTAGCTTTGTATTGCCAATACGTTCCTAACAAAAATGATTTCATCGAATTTTGAGACCGTTTGAAAAATGGCCATTTCCCAGTCGATCGAAATTGACTGAAACTGTTAAAACACGTTTAACTTCGCCACGCTCACATATTGATTCAGAAAATTATGAATTTTAAAACCTAGCAATTATTTGACATCCCGAATTCAAAAAAAGTAGTTTCGTCGAAAACCGAGGTCGTTTGCAAAATTTCCATTTTTAAGGGCCAGAATTCCATAGCGACTTTTTAGAATTTTCAACTGGACATAACTTTTGATTCCCGCTATGAAATTTCAATTTGTCGGATTCGTTGGAAAGATATTCTCAATTAGATTCTAATATTTTTGGTTTTCTTAAAATCCGATTTATTTTGCACCCAGTACATTCATTTGAATTTTGAAATCGAATTATCGAACTACCCCCCATTTTCAATTCCTTTTATAATTAAAAATAAATAATTATATTCTAACGACGATCTATATAAATATATATATATTCTATTACTATTCGAAATGAATTTCTCGTCGATATTATTTAAAATAATTCATTTTAAATATTCAAAATTTGCTAAAATTGCCAAAATAAATTTTTTAAACTGGCTCGGATTTCCCAGGTTGTTACAATTAATTTTTAACATGAATTATATTTAGAGTTATTTTCATTATTTATTCACTTAGGTCAAAGTCTAAGCTAAAAGCTGAATAATGAAAGAACCTAATCAATAGAGACTATAAATGGTGTGGATCCTAATTAGAGTAGACTAGGGCACACTTAAGAATTAGGAAACCATCTATATAAATTTTCTAAGATAAATATAGAACACGAATCGAGATTTGAATTCAGGCAATCCCAATCGAAGAGAAACCAAGGAACGGAACTCAAAGAATGGAAATACCTAGAAATGGTTAAATTTTAAAACAAATTTTATATCAAAAACCCTTTTAAATCATTTAAAATCATTTTTTAAATCTGTTTACACTTTTCGAAATATGCTCTCTTAAGAAAGATTTTACGAACTATTCTACTCATTCTAGTGTATCGCTACCCTATCTCTTATGAGTTTTAAACCCCATAAGCTAAATTTTTTATTAAACCAAAGCTCTGACACCACACATGTAATGATCTTTTTCTTTCCATCCAAGTCAGTATTAAAACCAACTCAAATCGTCTGAAACAGTAGGTTGCTTTAACTATAGGGTTCAATAAAATAAATCACTTAATACAGACAGATCGTAGATACAAAACCGCAGAATAACACACAGCAGAATGATAATTTAGTAGTTCATTAAGCTACTAATATCAAAATATAATACCAGAGTCATAATTTAATACATCAAAGAAATCTCAGACATAAAATACTTAGTACATAAGCAAAATATGGAAATGGAATAATAAAACCACTGAGATAACAGTAGTAGATAGATAATAAGCTAAATCTCCAATAGATCTCCATATCCAAAGAAGATGAATTGCCAAAGCTAAACTCCTCAGCCTGACTCGAGCATCAAGTCAAAAAACACTCGAGTCTGGATTAACATTATGAATAGTAAATCTACTCAAGTGGAATGCACAAGAAACTTAAAGAATGTTTGAAATTCCATTCTTTAAGGATCCATTAAACTGAATATTATATAATACAATACGTTATCATAATAGTGACTATTCAGTAAAGTAAAGTATAAAATAGCATAAGATGGATTACAATTTTACCCTTACGCCATTTATAATGTTGTAGTCTATACTGATACCATAAAGTCCATGGTAAACTAGTGACTATCAAACGACATTCCATAGGTACAACACAAATCAAAATCGAAGCGGACACGATTAGGATAATATGACAAGGCATACAAGGAAATACCCAAGGCAGGATTCTACCAATTGAACGTCTGAACCAGTGGTAACGCATAGATGCAATTATCGCTTACCTCGAACAGCACCCAAAATCAAATGACCTCATCAAATAACAAAGTAATAGATGGTATCAAAGAAGTGTGTCCGAAAAGATTTGTTATAGGATCTAGATTAACCATAGAGGAAGGGAGTGAATAGCGTTTATTGCATTTTTACGAGAAATTAAAATTATCACAACATAGATTGCATTAGAGAAAATAAATGCAGAAAAAAATAATATAGATTTTACCCAACTTTGACAAACCCTGCCTACTACTGCATTCCCCAAGATTTCTACTATAATTAAAAAATCTCTACGCTTACAAAATCCCTGTAAACTCGTGACACCCACTCCTAACAGTTCTAATCCTACGCTCAAAACCCAGCATTGATCTTTATCCCAAAGATTAGATTTTTTCCCCAAATTACAAACCTGTAATTCGTAAACCCTAACTATATATCCTATAGCTAGACACCTTAGTTTACAGAAAAATAGAAAATAGTACGAATCATTTACAAAAATAAAGCAACTAAAATCATCAAAAATAGACAAAACCCTGTATAAAAATTTAAAAGATATTGGCCCTCCTTTCAAAATATTTTGTCACTTAGAATAAAACGTCAGCTTCCTTTTTTCTTTCATTTTCTTTGACTTTTCAATGAGATATTAACTCCCTTTATGTTTCTTTGATGGCAGAATTAGGGTTTTTCCTTCTATCTCAATCACAACTTCAAAAATTCTGGAAGATAATCTTTGATGCTTTCATTTCTTCTTACTCACTTGTCATTCGATTTGGGCTTTGGCATGCGATTGAAACTTGTGAGTAATTCTGATTTTAATTTCTTTTACTCCCAAATTTGTTGCTTGGTTTCAAAGCCAAAATGCCGATGATGAATTGCGTGTATTTATACGATTTATAAATCCCTCAATTTATGATTTCACTATAATAACTTGGCCTTGGTTGTTGCATGTTTTCTCGAATGATACCTGGAATGTTATTTGCGTGATTAATTCTTACGTATTTGCTCCTTTTTATTTATGAATAAATTGTTTTCGTGAGTACCCATTTAAATTCTAGAAACAAATTTGAAATCAAAAATTAATTTCTTGCCCAAGATAATTTTGAACACATTTGACAATTTTTTCATGGCATTTCCAAAATTGAAATTTAATTATTTCTAGAAAACTTTGTAATTTATTATTTTCCCAAATTCTTGCATGTCGGTTGTAACATATATCAATTCTAGAAATTTGAGATATTATCTTGCCAAAAAAATACTTACACCAGTAGTGCAGATTTGTAACTATTTCCACATTTAAAACTAGAAGACATGCCATTTCTTTTGAAAATATTTGAACTGTATCTGCTATGATTATTCAACTGAAGGACCTTGTTTAAAAATTTGTTGTACATGTTTGTTTGGTTGTTCCTCTGGGATGTCTGCATGCCATGCAATTTCATTGTATGAACTTGCCTTCTTTATTGGTGTACTCTGGCACACATGATTGATTTCTGCCTTTTTTTGCTTTGCACAAGCATTTTCTTTACTTTGTCATCTTGAACATGTGCATTAGTACATTTGTACTCTGCTGCACTTTGCTAGTTCATTTATAATTGCTCTATCCTGCCTTGTTGCATTGGTTATTTGTGTTCATTCCATCTTTTCCATACACGCTCTTGTGATCCTTGCTGACCAGTTTGGTTTTGTATGCCCATCTGCGTACATACATGTGGGCCTGTACATGTTGCCTCTATGTAATGATACGTGCTTACTTTGTTTTCTTGGTTGCACCTCTAGTTTTATGTCACCCTACTCCATTTGATATGTAGTTTTCTTTGCTTGATACACATGCTTGATATATACACACACACACACACATACATATGTATATTTGAAATCGGTACACTATATTAATTATTGAAATAAAAGTACAGTACATAAGTAGAAATACAAACAAACTGAAATCAAATACAAAGTGCAAACTAAAATAGAGTAAATAAAACTTAAGACCACTTCACATCATTTTCCAGATTTTCCATGCCAATGGTCAGACAATCCAAAATCACCTAGAAATAATGTGCCTCAAGCACATTTGTAAATTGTTCCATCCCACTGAGCAGAATAACTTCATCTTCTTGGTGGCATTTTAACCTAGGTATAATTGTATGGGGATTTTTGCCACAAGGACAAAAAGAGCAAAAAGTTTGCTCAAAAGGACAAGGGCCAAATTATTTGCCCAAAAGGACATTTTCTAGTATAAATGGTGGAATTCAGGGGGCCCCTTGTTTTTCCACTTTACACTAAAAGTTGGCCTTTTGAGCAAATTTTTTGGCTCTTGTCCTTTTGGGCAAACTTTTTGCTTTTTTTGTCCTTCACACAAGTTTCCTGTAATTTAATTAATGTAATTGTATTGTGAATCCGGTTTTTATTAAAATGCATGAAAATTTTGCAGTAGAAAATGTTGATTCTTTTTACATGTCCAAACGCAAAACAATTAATTCTAGTCTAGATTCCCACGCAAAACTATGAAACTGTGAATCTAATGGATGAAATATGCAAAACCATTATGCACCAAACACAGAATGCAATAGACAGACCGCATTTCATCCAATAATTGGAAGCATAAAGCACCAAAATTGAACTGCAGGTCAACCTGAACTCGCCAATTCATCTAGCTCAATCACTAGAATGCATCATCCTGTAAACTCAAAGATGCACAAGATATAATGCAAAGAAGGCCCATGATAATTAACACTACAGCATGACTCTTCAATCAAATAATTGCTTCAACATGCAATACAACAAATGTAAGGTAACACCTATGAGCGACAATGTTGTCATACAACTGTTGAATTTTATTCAACTGTATAAACCCATGCAACTGACTAGGAAATTTGCAGTCCCAAACAAAGGAAAACAACTTCAAAAATTCCAAATCTACTTCTCAAATATCAAACTGGATCAACCATATATCATTCAAAATGCTTAATCGGTGAATGAAAAACCCTTTCATTCTTCAAAAAATATACTACCAGTCTATAAGTTATGCAATTCTCAAAACTTGACCAAATTGATTACCAACTTCGAAAGCTAACTGCAACATCAAATTTTAGCATATAATAGAAGAAAATCATATAGCATATAGAACAACATGATTAATTCCAAAATCAAACTGCAAATAGGAATTTTATATAGATCGCATATAGTATATCCGTAAAATCAGATTGCATATACCATATCTAATCGAAAAAGCTGCAGACAATACCCATTCGCCATTGACACCAGATTAATCATACCCAAACCCCAGATTGATGTCGATCTAGTTCAACAAGGGGAGAGATCAATTGGAGAATTTGGAACTGAAACTAATTTAGTTGTTCTGGCAATGCCAAAACCCAAATCCACAGAGGCTTGACCTTCCATAATTGAAGCTAATCTGAAACAAGACGAGATTGAGTTGTTTGTTAACCATGGTATTGCAAAGCTAATCGACAATGAAAATTGATAGATCTGGCGTTGCTTAAGATCGTAAAAGAAAATCTGATGTCGATCTAGATCCGGCTTTTTTGGTATAAAAATAATAAAATAAAATCTGATGTCTTATCAACGAATAATGAAGAGATAAATAGTTAAAGGTTATCAAGAAGAAATCCGATAAAAATGAGTATGAAATGTTGGATAGAATAGAACTCACGCATGATGAAATCAGGCAAAATAAAAACCACTTGTGGCTATCAACGAGCCTCAATCCCATATATATATATATATATATATATATATCTTCATGTGTATGCATGCATGGTCATTGTACTTGTTACTGTATGTTGAAGTACATATGTCCCATTGTTGTTTCATGTGAAATTTACGCTTTGCATGTGTATTTCAATTTTTCCATTTCTCTGGCTTCATATTGCACTGCCTCTCTCCATGCATGTTGTTGTGCATTGTTTTATTGCTCCTACTTCATTGTCTTGAACATTTGCTTGGGTCATCTGGTTCGTATTGATATGCTTTGGCTTTTGCACTCTTGTACACTTTCTTTTACTATTTTGCAGCCCACTTGTTGTCTTGTATACATGTGTTGCCTCACTCGAACCACCTTAAGTTTGCATGTATGTGTGTACTGCCAGTGTATACTGTGCTGACCCTTTAAGAGCTCATGTACTAACCATACATGTATATATATATATATATATATACACACACAGTTATGTGTGTGTATATGTGTGTTTGTTTGAACCTTAAACTGAATTTACGTGATCTGAACTTATCTTTTTTGCCTTGTGTTTGTCCTTGAACTCTGATATGTTGTTTCACTTTGCTGGTTTGTATCTCCATGCTAACTTTCTTGTGTCATCGTGTACCTTTGTACAAGTTACATCACTTGAGCTTAATATTTCCTTGTTGAAGCTATTGAACCTTGTTTTACCTTATCCACCACTTTGTATAAGAGCTATTCCATACTTGGTCTTGCTGTCTTGATGTTGTATCTGTCCCCATGTTATGTCCAGATGTACTTACACATGTGTTCTGGCCATGCTGAACTATGTTGCATATGCTTGCTTTTGCTTGATTCACATGCCATGCTGACTTGTGTTTGATTTGCTCGGCCATGCTTTATTTCATTTGCCCCATGCTTTTACTACCTTTATTCTAGCATGTCGAGTTTATTGTTGGTGCCATATCTTGGCAGATCTGTCATGTTGAGTTCCATGTGTGTGTGTGTATATACACACACGCACACAAAATCGTGTGTATATATATGTGTGTGTCTTGGCTGTTGCACCCTTTCTTTGTGTATCGAGCTTGATGTTGCACTTTGATAAGGTTTTATATTGGTCCATTTTTGTTTGTTTTACACTTGAATTGGTCACTGGCTTTGCTTGACCATTCTTGTTTTGGCCTGAACTATGCACTCACTAATGTTTGACAATATTGTCCATGCACATTATATATGTATGTGTATATACATACACATGTATGTGTATACATGTATTGTGCACATGCAAATATATTTTCTATTTACATCAGCAGACCACTATACGATGTGTCATGGATAGTTAGGATCAGCAAACCACTATAGCTGTGTTTAGGCTGATCTGCAGGCACAAGATATATTGTCTACCTTGTGGTATTTACAGTAAATACCGTGAATATCACAAGTAGTCTAGACACAAATAGATGAATAAATATATCTGACCAAGTCAAGAAATATGATGAGAAATACACCAAAACTCTGAAACAAATAAAATTTAAAATAAATTCACATTTGCTAGAATGTAACTCTATTTTTGTTCCAGTTTATTGTGTGTGTTTCTGTGAAAGGCATACAGGTGACTGGACTGACAATGAAGCAGACTGAAGACAAGCGAGCTAGTCTGAGTGTGTAACAACGTCTGTATATGAAACTGAGTGACTGGGTGTTGTAGTGAGGAACCAATGTAATAAATGAAATTGAATGTATTATATCACTACGATGTACAATAGTCGAGTTAGAAGTTTGTAGTATTCAAATGTTGAAATAAAATATTTAGTATTAAATAAAAATACTGTTTGAATTATAAATTCTATGCAATAGCATTTTATCAAAATAAATATATAATTCTGTGTGTGATGTTGTATAGAATAATACAATTACAAACACATTTATATTATAATATATATGTTTATGATCATCAAACAAAAAAAAATATTGTTATATACAATAATCTCCCGCTTTTGATGATGACAAACATATATTAAAATTTTGAATACAATAAATGTCTTTGACAATCAAGTGTAGAACTCCGCCTATATGTATGCTCCCCTACAACAGATCTCCCCTTATATATGTGCATATGAGTGAAGGAAAACTAAATGAATTGATTTTCCAATATTAAAATATTCATGAAATATTCATGAAATATTCACTCATCAATCAAAATCTTAATCATTCTTCCTCTTTTGTTATCATCAAAAGGATATAGATATCGAAATAGTGATGAAATATAGACTAGAAATATAAAATCAGATCAAGAGGGAGAATATATATCATAAATCTCATTCAATCAAACAAAAATCATATTATTCTTAAAACTAGAAGAAAATTTCACATTTTAGAATGATGGATTAACGATGGATTTTATAAATTGGTGAGAGTTTTAAAACATATGAATTCCAAAAAAAAGAGCACAAAATAGCGATGTATTCAGACTATTCAAATCAAGTGACAAAATTAAATAATCGCAAATCCTATGAACTATCAACCAAAGAGAAACATAATAAATCATAAAATAGAAACACATTTCACAAATTAGAAAATGGATTGATAGATCGGTTTTAACATAACAAGGAGGATTTCATACATATATATATATATATATATATATTCATTTCTTTTATTTTATCTTATTTTCATTTATTTTATTTTATTTTCATTTTCTTTTCCTCCTTTTTTTATTTTAAGATCACCCTAATCATGCGCAACATATTAGGATTTTTAAATGGGATCAGTCGTAATTTAAATTATAAGTAATCTCGAACCATGCATGACCATATCTAGGTTTTTTAAATGAGGTTAGAGAAACACTTATTATATACAATATTTCTCAGTATATAAAACCAAAATGAATGATAGAAATAAGGAAGTTACAGAGATGGTCATGAAACAAATATATAAATTAATCACATTATGAAATATGTTCAACTGTACTGGGATTTTTGAAAATTTTCAATTATCTCTTTTTCTGAAAAATAGTATAGTCACATTTCCATCACAAATTATGAAATTGTATATTCTTTAATGATTAAAAAATATAAACTCTCCATATTAAATAAAATCATGATGGATGAATGAAAGGTGATAGGATCGTGAAATAAGTACCAATTCAAAGATATTATAAAATCTATTCAAACATCATGAGAATTTAAATAAAATCTCCTCTTGTTATTAAATATATTATAGTCACAACTCATCACAATTTCAAACTTCTAATAATAATTTTGATGAGTTCCAAATATAGTTCAATTTGGTCAATGATTTCAATTTTTTGAATAAATAACCAAAAATGATTTTAAATTAAAAATATCAATTATAAGAGGGATTGTAAAAAGAACAAGTTGAAAATCAAAAGAAAATCAATCAATCAAGTGAATTTGAAATACTTTTAAGACATATACCACTTGGAGCTCCTAATTTCCCAAAGAAGTTAATGAAAAACTATACATTGGTTTTTTTAGAAAAAATCATCAAGCCTAAGCAAACAAATCTAATTTATCAAAGCATCAATCTTTCAATGTCAGAACAAGATTCTCAAGAAAAAATTTCAGAATATTTACATCAAGTCTAAGAGATAATTCGTGATCCAAGATTAAAAAAAGTTCATTTGAAATCACTTGAAGAGTGTGTAAATTTCAAGATTCAATAAATAGATCGCACAAGATTATCAATTTCAAATGCAAGAAGTGTGTGAGATTCAAGATATCAGCAATTCCAAATGATTTCAAAAAATCAAATATGCAAGCCAAATGATCATGATTTAAAAAATGAGTTTCAAGATGTACAACAATACATGCCGAATGAGTTTCAATTCAAAATAGTCAAGCCCATCCAAAAACCAATGAAATAAAAAATGGTGGTGTGTCGTAATGAGTGTAGTTTTCCATCTCTTTCCAAAACGAAATTGAAGAAACTAAAAAAGTGCAAAGATGTGTGAAATTTCAATAGCTTTTCAGATCAAAAAAAAAATCAGAGATTGTAAAAAAAAAATTACTTCAAAAGAATTGCATATATTTACAATTTAAGTTCAAAAACTCTGGAAATCATCAAAAACATGAGAGTTTTAGAAAATTAATCTAATTTCCAGAAAATCAAGAATTTTGCAATTTGAAGCTAAAGAAGCTCAGAATAAGTTAAAAAATTATTATAGTGTCAAAGTGAGACAGTATTAAAAGAAAGGGAGAATAAGAGGAAGAATGAAGGAAGAATAAAAAGGAAATTAGACAAAAAAAAATGTGAGTTCAAAGATCATACCTGATTTACAATACATTGTTGTGAAACTCCAACTCGTCAATCATGGCTAAGGAACACTAAACGATTCAAAGATATGGAATAGCTTGAATTCAATTTCTCTTTTGCAAAGTGGTTCCTCAGCCTCCTCCAATACCTTACTGTTGATAGAATTGAGTGGTCTAACAACTGTTGTTTTACCGCTCATAGCTTCATTTACACGTTTTGGTACCCAAACTCTTTTAAATAACAATCCATCAGAATTTACCATTGTACCTTTAGGAACCCAAATTTGTTTGAATTTAACCAAGCTCATTTTATTTACTTTTAGGGTCCAAAGACGTTTAATTGGATTGTTACAAGACAAGTTATTATCTCGTTCGTGATTTAAAAATCCTTTCAAACTATTAGAGTTTAAATTCTTAAATGATCTTTTCTAAAATAATTTGAAGGATTTTTAAAAACGTTTGAATTCATCTTTTCAAAATCATCAATTTTCCCAAAGCCGAGACCATTCTTATTTCCACAAGAACATTGGTTTGTTAAGAACATATTTAATGATTTTTCTACGTTAGAAAATTTAGCCAATGTTGTTTCAAGTGTTGAATTTTAGATTTAAGATCACTGTTTTCTTTCATTAAATCTGAACAACGATTGTTAGTGATCTTCATCTTTTCAAAATCAATTTGTTTCAACACCAAATTTTTATCCTCAAAAAAAAAAATTTTGGCATAGTACTCAACAATCTTATATTCAAATTTAGTTCTCTTTTCAGACTTAGGTTTTTCAAATTCTTTGAAATTTTCAATTTGTTTTTCAAGCTTATTCAAAATTGGTTCAGTTTTCAACAAATTTCCTTTTCAGCAATTTCATGTCTGGAATTTTTAATAGTCTTAAAATTTTCCAACTCCTTTTGCAAAGCCTTGTTTTGACAAATTTGCTCATCCTCTTTTACTTTTGAACTCATAATTTACTTTTCAAGTTTTTGAAGATTTTTATTGAGATGAGCTAAATCAATTTTCAATTTGAAACAATTATTGCAATCGGAGTTTGTAAATTTCTTGATGTTTTCAAGTTTTAATTCCAAAATATTATTTTTGCTGGTCAACTCAAGATTTTTAGATTTCAAAGATTTATTTTTAGATTTGAGACTATCAACCACTTTAGTTAAATCAGTAAAAAATAAACTAAATCTTCATATGAGAAATCTCGTGGCTCATCGTCTATTGAGTCTCCATCGACTGATCCATTTGAATTAAAATTTGTAAAACCTGTTAAGCATAACTTTGAATCAGAACTGAATTTTCAGGGTTCTGAGAAGTTGTCGTATTTTCGTCCATACTTCACCTCGAGAGTATTCCAAATATCCTGGGCAGTTAAACAGTGGGAGATATGATTAAGCTGATCATTACTAAGATAATAATAAATAATATGCATAGCACGAGCATTGATAACTTTATTCCTCTTATCTATCATATTAATCATATTTTCAATAATATTCTAACATTCAGAATTAAAAGGTTTTAAATTAAATTCATTTTTTGATATCCTAATTAAAAAATCTGCAAAATGGTTGGAATATTGCTGGAATGACTCTTGAAATGACAACTAGAATAATCACAGTTCAGGAAATTCATACTCTAGAGTTAAAAAAAACCTGCTCTGATACTACTTGTAGGATCTGGATTAACCCTAGAGGGCGGTGAATAGGTTTAATGCAGTTTTACCAGATATTAAAATTAGCACAGCACTTTGAAAAGATGTGGTGCTTGGAGAATAATTTTGATGAGATGATTAAGAGCAAATGGTGTGGTTTTGGAGAATGTGGGGATGCTGCTAGAAATATATGTAGGAAATTGAAGTTGTTACGTAGGTTCTTGATTAAATAGAACAAAGAGGTGTTTTGTGATATTAAGATGAAAAAAGCAATGCTTGAAAAAGAAATCATGGACTTCAACATTCTGGAAGAGATGGGGGGTTTAAAGGAGGAGGAAAAGTCTTTGCTTTCAGAGAAAGGGAAAGAGCTCATGAAGGTGATTGATCAAGAGGATATTTATTGGAGACAAAGATCTAGAACACAATGGCTCAAGGAAGGTGATAGAAATACAAGCTACTTTCATAGAATTGCCAACGTAAGACTGAGGACGAATTAGATAAGCAGTATTTGGAAAAATGGTGAAGAAATTTGTGATCAAAGGGAACTTAGTGATACTTTCACTGAGTTTTACAAAGGCAAATTTGGGGAGAGGATTGAAAACAGATGCATAGTGGACTGGAAGAAGCTCTATCCTTCTAATGTTAATCTTGATGACCTTGAAAGCGCTTTTACTAAAGAAGAGATTTGGGCTGCTCTTGATGAAATGCCTGGCGATAAGGCACCTGAGCCTGATGGTTTTCCTAACTTCTTTCTCAAAAAATATTGGAACATGATGAAGAAGGATATTTTAAGGTTGTTTGACGAACTCTATGATAGTAACATTAGGCTTGAGCTGCTCAATTACGCAAATGTAGTCTTGATACCCAAGAAAGAAGGAAATGTCACTGCTGCAGATTTTCGTCCTATTAGTCTATTAAATAGCACGTTCAAGTTGATCACGAAGGTTTTGGCTAACAGACTTAAAAAGAAGTTGGATGATTTAATTGATCACTCTCAAACAGCTTTTATTAGAGGCAGGTTTATTTTGGATGGTGCTGCTTTGGTTGGGGAAGTTATCTCTTATTGTGATAGATATAATGTCCCATGTGCAATCATCAAATTGGATTTTGCTAAGGCTTTTGATACAGCTGATTGGAGATTTTCAATTGATGTCCTAAATGCAAGGGGCTTCCCGAGTAGGTGGACCAACTGGATTCTTATGATTTTGGCTTCAAGCAGATCCAATATTTGTGTAAATGGGATTGCGGGTAGTACCATTTATTCTAAGAGAGGTTTAAGACAGGGAGACCCTCTGTCCCCTCTCCTATTTGACCTGGTGGCTGTTGTTTTCTCTCGTATTCTGAAAGTTAGTGGTGCTAATAAGCTGATTCAGAGCTTTGGAGATGAGCATGTGGTGGGCGGTATCAATTCTTTACACTATGCTGATGACACTATCATTTTTAATAAACCTGATTATAAATACATTGCTACCCTTAAATTTTTGTTGTATGCTTTTGAGAGTTTATCAGGTTTGAAAATCAATTTCCACAAGAGTAGTGTCTACACTTTGGGTTGCAATGAGGAGTTGTCGAAGAACTGTGCTGTAATGCTCAATTGTAAGGCGGACAACTTCCCTCTGAATTATCTGGGGATGTGCATTAGACCAAAAAAGCTGTTCAAGAAGGATTGGATACATCTTATTGAAAAAGTTGATTTAAGGCTGGCTAGATGGAAGTCCGCTCTCTGTCTAGAGCGGGCAGATTGGCGTTGGTTAATTCGGTTCTCTCCGCCTTGCCACTTTATTGGCTCTCATTTTTCAGATGTCCAGGATGGGTCATTGACAAAATTGACGCCATGCGAAGGAATTTCTTCTAGACGGGTGAGAAGGAGACTAAAAGTTTGAGTTATCTTATTTCATGGCACCAGATTTGCAAATCCAAAGATCAAGGAGGTCTAAGCGTACTTAATTTGAAAGACATGAACGCTGCACTTCTTTGCAAATGGCTGTGGATGATGTTAGGTGGAAAAAAGGCTCTATGGAAAGAATGGATTATAAATGCTTACTACGGGGGTAATTTTGATTGGAATAGAGACTGGTCAAACTGCTCTGTTTTTTGGCAAGGGGTTATGTGTTTTTCGCATTGTGTTAAGATAGGAACTAAGGTGGTGGTGAGGAATGGGTTGAATATCTCATTTTGGTACGACTGTTGGCTGCTGCTTATACCTTTGAAAGACGAATTGAGAGAGCTCTTTGATATTGCATGTAACAAAAACTGCTCAGTGGGAGACATGTATAACTCAGCGGCCACAAACTTTAAGTGGAGACTTTCTTTTTGCAGATTCGATTTTGGAGCTGCTTTGCAACAACTATGCCAGTTATACTTGTGGCTAGAAAATGTCCAGTTAACGGATGATAAAGATGAATTTGTATGGATGGCAGATGGGGGCAAGGATGTTTTTCGGGTTAGAAGTGTTTAAAAACTGATAAACTTTGCGGGATTAAGACGACTGGAATTTGAGAGAATGTGGGGGACTAAGGAGGTGCCGCTAAAAGTTAAGATACATATGTGGATTGTGATACACGATAGATTGAATACTGCTTGTAGCTTGAGGCGTAAGGGTTTTGTTGTCAATGGTGGCTGTGCTTTTTGTGATGAGGTGAATGAAGACTACAAGCATGTGTTCTGGAAATTTCACTATGTGTAACACCCCGTGTATTCTATAACCGTGAAATTCATAAATTAAAGTATAATTAATTTCAAATCAAAGAATTATGGGAAACGGGATACGCCATTGCATTTGTCTCGGAAAAATACGTGAAATAGAGTCCGAGTTTTCCAAAATCGGAGTCCGTATGACCAAGTTATGGCCCGTCAAAGTTTTCAGAAAATTTCAAATTCAGAAAACAGCTCGAAGATTCGAATTTCAAACACGCAGGGAGGCAGGGCGGGAAAGTTCCCGCCCAGGACAAGTCGACAGGGGTGTCGACTTGCCAGTCGACACCCCCCCCATGTCGACTGCCCAGTCGACACGGGTGTCGACTTGCAGGTCGACCTGCTTGGTCGGCCTGGCTGGCCTGGTCTGTGCTGGGTCCGAATTTCTGAGGCTTGCTTTGTCACGAGGGCTAGGTATCAGCTCCTGATTGGTCTCTCTTTCGAATGAATGGCTACGATTAACCCAAGCTACATCGACGGTCCTAATCCATTCATAAACTCTATAAAAATGACCCTAGACTCTACCTAATCTATTCATTCAAAAATAAGAATGAGGCCATCATGCTGCTGAGGAACGACTAGGAGTAGCCACCAATTTGAGAGACAATTAGGAGACAAACTCTAAAGCATAAAGCAACTACAAGTTAAACTTAAACAAATCAAATCAACGCCTACATCAAAGGAATAGCATCTCCAAATCCAGAATTCAGATTCTTGAATTGAAGAATTCGTCACACGATTGTAAGTAGAGTACTATTCCGATGAGAATAAATAACTGTGTTTGATTTGTGTAAAATGAGAATTACACTTGATTTGTGGTGATAGTAATTCATATTTGTGCGTTGCTATGATTCTAATCGATTTGGAATGCTGTGATATAACGATTGGATATTCGCAAGTATGTAATTCATGATAAAAACTACATGTTTGCGGTAGTTTATTTGAGATTCATGCAAGTATACGATTGGATATTCGCAAGTATGTAATTCATGTTGAAGCTACATGTTTGTGGTTGTTTAATTGAGATTCATGCAAGTATGTGGTTTTGCTACTATGCCAACATAATGTATATTTTTGTACAAAATCACTTTGTGTGTAATTGGATCAAATTTGGGGTATTGTGATTCATATGAAATTATGTTGGAATTGGCATCATGATCTATGTATAAAACCATACTTTTGTATTAGAAACAAAAGTAAGCCTCTTTGTGAACTTATGTTGATTTTATGAATATGACTAGGCTATGTTTGGTATTATGCCTAATTGAAAAACATGTTAGGCCTATATTGTTAACAAGAATTATATGATAATATATGTGATACATAGCTAAGTTAGATTTACATTCCAATTGCAAGTTTGCATGAATAAAGTAAAAACCATGATTTCATGTTTAGGAATATTTATGCCATGATTACATGAATAGATCAAAAACCATGATTTCATGTTTGGGTATATTTGTGCCATGATTATGTGAATAGATTAAAAATCATGATTAAGTTGGAATAATTCTAGTTGAACTATACTTTTGTATTAGTAACAAAAGTAAGCGCCTTTGTAAACATATAGTAATTTTATAAACATGATTTGCTTATGTTTGACATTATGCCTAAGTAAAAATATAGGTTTATGTTGTAGTTAAGACTATGTGTCAATAATGATATCTAATTTAGTTAGATTCTTAACTTAACTACAAGTTTACATGGTTTGATTCATGTCACACCAAAGTATATGTTACCACAATGCAAGTACACCAGTTTCTATTTTGTAGTTCCAACGTTATGTTGCAAGTTCATGCATTCACTTTCCCCTTTTTGTGTATATAATCACGTTTTAAGCCTCCCCTTTTTTCACGTGGCTAAGTTGGGCTTAAAAGGCTAAGCCCAACATATATTATAATAAACGAACGTATTAAACGGGGGAAATAGCGTTTGGCCAAATTAATTAATAAATGAAAATATAAAAGTAGATGGGCCCAAATTCAAGAATGGGTTGGGCCCATGA
The DNA here is from genome assembly GCA_030737875.1 of Allium sativum. Taxonomy (NCBI): domain Eukaryota; kingdom Viridiplantae; phylum Streptophyta; class Magnoliopsida; order Asparagales; family Amaryllidaceae; genus Allium; species Allium sativum. The sequence continues at coordinate 68,574,324 of CM060925.1, read as the reverse complement.
TTGGTGTAAACCTTTACACCATTAGATTAAATTGATTTTGAATAATGGGCCGCAAATATTTACATATAAGAAAATAAAGAAAAGAGACAAAATATGTAAATGTAGAAAATACGACGTGTTTAACCCGAGGTTGGATTGAGTTGTGATGTAAACCTGCCCGGAACCGCCCGGCTGTCCAGTAGTCACAACAATACCTATCCAATGTGGGTGGTTAAACATGGAGCCCAATAAGGACCCGAGGTTAGACTGAGTTGTGGCGTAAGACTACCCGGACCCAACCGGCAACAGGCAGCCACAACAATACCTGTCTAATGTGAGAGGTCAAGGCTTTAATAAGACAATTAAGGCTGAGTCAGGATTGATAGGATTAAGTAAATTATATTAATACTTAATCAGAATGGAACATGCTAAACTAAACAGACTGATTGGGGGTTAGGTTTATAAAGCACTTAACCAACTTAGCATGTTGGCTAGAAATAGAAAAACCTAGTAGCGGGGGACCCTTTTCAGCAGTAACCCTATAAGGTATCATGATACCCTGAAACTAGGCAGGGTGGGGCACGATTACTGGGCTGACTGTAAGAGGTCAAATCGACGGCGGTGGTGCAGCAGTGTAGGTTCTAACGGGGTGCGGGCGTGCACACACTCCGGCGCAGAAAAATAAGGCACTGGGCACCAGTAGCATACCTGTGCATTCTAGGTTTGTGTCGGGCCGCCACCATGGGACTTGATACACCCCATGGTGGGACCAGCATAGGTAACTACAACATCGGGGGCCGTAAGACACATGTAACTATGCGAGTAGGAGCCGATCACCATAAAATGGATCACTTCACCCTGATTATGGGGTGCCTGTTGGGAACTAGTTTATATGGGTACAGAGATTAATATGGGGTACGATAGTATATTCGACCCTAGACAACTTAACTAAGTTTATGGTGCTTTCCCATTTCTAGTTTATACTTATCATACCCAGTTCTTTATTTATAAACTGAATAGTCCTAGACTTACTTAGGCTTTATGTCTGACTCTACTTTTCTTTCGTCTTCTTTCCTTCCGTTCCCCCCCCCCCAGGTCCACAGGGAGGGAATACCGCAGCTTGACCAGCCTTCATATCCAGCTTGAAGAGAAAGAATGTATTGCTTGGATCTTTTCGTTTTGGACTATGGCTTTGGACAGCAATTATGGGACTTTTGCATTTTATTTATGTTTTCTTTATGCTTCTTTAAATAATGTAATCAAGACAGTTATGAAGATGTTATGTTTTTTGAAAGTATTGTAAAACAAATTATGGCATGGATTGTGTAACACATATGTTAATGAAATAAAAGTTGTTGTTTTCCGCTGTTCAAAAATATGTGTTCTTATATCTGTCTTGTATATCTGTGACTTATACTTATAAACCTCCACCAAAATTAGGGCATTCCCTTTGAGAGTGACCCTAATGGAGGTGGGGTGTTTCACTTGGTATCAGAGCATAGGTTTACCAGATAAGATAAAAAGTTTTGAAAATTTATTTTCAAAAAAGAAATTTAAAGAAGCATTTTTTAAAAGATAAAATATTATTTTATTTTAAAAGGCAAAGTCCCCCCAAATCCATAGGTGCTATCTCTTATCCTTCGTTTTGAATCCATCCTTTCTGTTCCAGCATGTCTGGAGACCTTACTCCCCAGCTGCTGACGCTTTCACTCCTCCTCCTCCACGTGAACCAGCAAGCGGAAGAGTCTTAGAGTAGGAAGACGAATAATAGTCAAACAAGAAAGGATCGTAATAGTAATAATAAGAAACGAGAAAAAAGGAAATGCAATTTTTGTGGTACGGAAGGGCACTTAGTGAAAGATTGCCGGAAAAAGAAGGCCAAGGAGAATGGTGGGTGCTTTTCTTGCGGTGAGACAGGCCACAGGGCTAAGGACTACCCAAAGAAACGAGGACAGGGGCAGAGGGCTGGATCCACCTCAGGGGCACAAGTTCATGTGCTAGAAGCGCCACCTCTGCAACAGCGAGGTATAAATACTTCTGTAGAAAGTGTAGTTTATCTTTATGATTACCCGTTCGCACTTTATTTGATTCTGGCGCATCACACTCCTTTATCTCGTCTGCTTTAGTAGAATCTCTGCACCTAAAAACTAGTATGGTAGAGGACCCCTTAATTGTTTCAAACCCATTTGGGGGCCTAGCTCATTTGTCTATGATCTGTTTGGGATTGAAAATTTCTATTCTAAGCGTAGAATTTCAATGTAGTGCCTTTGTTTTGGGCTTTTCGGGATATGGTTTGATTTTGGGCATGGATTGGCTATCCAGTAATGGGGCCATCCTTGATTGTGAGAAAAGGGTTGTTAGGCTCCTAACCCAGCTCGGTAATACTTTGGAAATTTCTTGTAATCCCTCGTATGCGGTTATGCTTAGTTACCTTGAATCGCTAGATGCCTCTGTTGAAAATTTGCAATCAGTTAGAGTAGTCCGGGAATATCCGGATGTCTTCGAAGAGGTGAAGGGATTGCCTCCGAAGCAGGAGATAGACTTCCGCATATACCTTGTAGATAATGCAAAGCCCGTTGCGTTGCCCGTTAGACACATGGCTCCGCGAGAAAGGAAAGAGCTCAGTAAACAGATTAAAGAGCTTCTAGAAAAGGGGTTCATTAGGAGGAGCATTTCAGAATGGGGCGCTCCAGTGGTGTTCGCTACAAAGGCGGATGGTTCACTTCGTCTATGTGTTGACTATAGGGAGCTCAACAAGCTAACGAAAAAGAATAGGCACCCTCTCCCTAGAATTGACGATTTGTTTGATCAGCTTGTAGGAGCGTCTGTTTTCTCCCAACTCGATTTAGCGACCGGTTTTCATCAGCTAAGGGTGGCTGAAGATAGTATCGATAAAACGACATTCAGAACCCCAGACGGCTTCTTTGAATGGCTTGTCATGCCTTTCGGCTTGACAAATGCACCTGCTTACTTCGTGGACCTGATGAGTAGGGTATTCAGAGATTTCCTTAATAAGTTCGTAGTGGTCTTCGTACACGATATCCTTATCTTCTCAAAGAGTGAAGAGGAACATGCTCAGCACTTAAGGGCAATCATGGAAACTCTGCGTGTCCATCAGCTAAAAGCCAAATTCTCCAAATTCCACTTTTGGAGAGAAGAAGTGAGGTTCCTTGGGCACATAGTATCCAAACAAGGGTTAGCAGTGGACCCTGCTAAGGTAGTGGCGGTACAGGATTGGAAGACACCAAGGAATGCAACTGAGGTCCGAAGTTTTCTAGGACTAGAAGGTTTCTATCGAAAGTTCATAAGGGATTTTGCGAAAATCTCAGCTCCGCTCACGAAATTGACCAAGAAAAATCTAGTGTTCAATTGGGACTTGGATTGCGAGTTTGCTTTCCAGCGACTGAAAAGGGCTCTTACAACAGCCCCAGTTTTGACGTTGCCAGATGGAAGCAAGATGTTCACCGTTTATACAGATGCATGTAGGACAGGGCTAGGCACCGTCTTAATGTAAGAAGGAAGGGTAGTAGCTTATGGCGGGAGGCAGTTGAAAGTGCACGAAAAGAACTACCCGACCCACGATCTTGAGTTAGCTGCCATCGTCTTTGCACTCAAGTCTTGGCGACACTATCTCCTAGGTGAGAAGTTCGAACTTTACACTGACCATAAATCGTTGAAATATCTTTTCTCGCAGAAAGATCTTAACTTGAGGCAATAGAGATGGATGGAGTTTCTTGCCTCGTATGATTTCGAGATCTCCTACACTCCGGGCAAAGGCAACGTAGTAGCAGACGCGTTAAGCCGAAAGAAACTGACCTTAAGCCCGCTGTTTGTTGAAAGACAAAGCCTAGAGTTTATAGCCAGCTTTGACTTTAGGCCCTCCTCCGATTTTGTACCAGGCTTGCTAGCATCTCTCGAAGTACGTCCGACTTTAGTGGACTCAATAGGGACAGCACAACGTGAAGACCCTCAGCTTGTGGAAACGATTGATAGGCTAATTAGGGGTGAGACTTCAAGTCACCTCAACAGATACTCCATCGACGATAAGGGTTGGCTAAGGCGAGACGGAAGACTATGCATCCCACGGACAAGGGATTTAGTAAAGAGGGTTCTCGAGGAAGCACATCACTCCAAGATGACGATACACCCAGGCGGAGATAAAATGTACAAGGACATAAAAAGAACTTTCTTCTGGAACGGCATGAAAAAGGACGTGGCAGAATTCGTTTCTAAGTGTATGGTGTGCCAACAGGTTATGGCGGAACAGAAAAAGCCTGGCGGTCTGCTACATCCTCTAGAGGTCCCGCAGTGGAAGTGGGATAGCATCTCAATGGACTTCATCGATGGGCTGCCTAGGTCTACGAGAGGCAACAGTGAAATAGGTTCCAACTCATATTTTGGAAACAAGAATTAAGAAGCTACGAAATTGTGAAGTTAAAGACGGACAAAGCATAATGGAGTTAAGCTCAAGGAAATGCGACTTAGAAGATTGAAGACTAGATTCGTGCATCATATCTCTTCTTAAGAGTATATCTTTGATCCCTCTCTTCCTGTAGAGCTTACTTGCGTGCTATCTTTTGTGTATATCCTCTCGGTCCCCTTCTCAATCCACTTTCTGTTGCAAACCCCATAGGGAGTATGACTCATCTGTTAGTAACACATGTTGGGGCTCGAGGGTGTTCGTTGGTTTGACTAAACTTTTTGGGTTTTATAGGATACGGGTTGGTCTTAGGAAGGGACTTCCTTGTGACCTAAAAGGAGTCCATCATGCTTAGTTTCCTAGAATCATATATATTGGTTGGGTTGAGTAATTCTTTGGGTGTCAGTTTGATGTTAATTTCGGTCTTCGGGGCTGATGCTTAGAGAGTTCTTCTCCTAATCAATATATATGTGGCATAGATTTCCAGTTTTGACATTGCCTAATGGGCACAAAGTTTTTACTTGCTTCTATCATTCGACTATACCTTTAGATAGGAACAATTGGGAAAATGTCCTATAAATTAGAGCTACCCGAAAAATTGGCCGGAGTTCACAACGTTTTTCATGTTTCACATCTTCGAAAATGTCTACATGAGTCTGCTGAAGTGGTAGAGCCAAATATCCTAGAAGAAGCTGAAGTGGAACGCAAAGAAACCGTGAGGAAAGTTCCAACCCGCATATTAGGAACGGAAGTGAAGAAGCTACGCAACCGCGAAGTCAAGCTCGTCAAAGTTCAGTGGAGCGATGCCGAAGGAGATGCAACTTGGGAGACTAAAGCTAGAATACGCGCTGCCTACCCTTTTCTTTTCGAGGGTACATCTTTGATCCTTCCTTTTCCTTAAGTTGCGCTTTTATCTATCTTTTTTTTAGGTATATCTCCTTGACCCTATCTTTTAGGTAGAAACTCTTTGGATGAAAACATGTAGTTGAAACATGTTATGGATGATGGTTGCAAGTGGTTGCAAGTGATTGCTAGTGGTTGCTCGTGGTTGCATATACACACACAATCTAGGTTTTAGATCGGCTCAGTCACTTCATATTGCATATGCATATATGTTTGCATTCGTATATGGTTGAACTTTAATGTGTTGTCATATGGATGTTGCATTTATATGAATGATTGTGCACTCATGTAGGATCATGAATAGGAGGATTTGCATACATAATGGATTCATAGCACTTACATAATTCGCATTAAGGAGGTCAACTGAATCAGTAGACCGCCTGATTTTGCATTAGATAAGTACATGTACACACACACTTCGCATATGATCATGAAGCATTAGAAGTCTTTTAAGGACAATGGATGCTCGTGTTTGATGGATGAGTAGATGGATGTTTGGATGTTAGGATATACATTCTTCATAACTTGAAGATTTCGGGGACGAAATCCTTTTAAGTGGGGGAGAATGTAACACCCCGTGTATTCTATAACCGTGAAATTCATAAATTAAAGTATAATTAATTTCAAATCAAAGAATTAAGGGAAACGGGATACGCCATTGCGTTCGTCTCGGAAAAATACGCGAAATAGAGTCCGAGTTTTCCAAAATCGGAGTCCGTATGACCAAGTTATGGCCCGTCAAAGTTTTCAGAAAATTTCAAATTCAGAAAACAGCTCGAAGATTCGAATTTCAAACACGCAGGGAGGCAGGGCGGGAAAGTTCCCGCCCAGGACAAGTCGATAGGGGTGTCGACTTGCCAGTCGACACCACCCCCTCGTGTCGACTGCCCAGTCGACACGGGTGTCGACTTGCAGGTCGACCTGCCTGGTCGGCCTGGCTGGCCTGGTCTGTGCTGGGTCCGAATTTCTGAGGCTTGCTTTGTCACGAGGGCTAGGTGTCAGCTCCTGATTGGTCTCTCTTTCGAATGAATGGCTATGATTAACCCAAGCTACATCGACGGTCCTAATCAATTCATAAACTCTATAAAAATGACCCTAGACTCTACCTAATCTATTCATTCAAAAATAAGAATGAGGCCATCATGCTGCTGAGGAACGACTAGGAGTAGCCACCAATTTGAGAGACAATTAGGAGACAAACTCTAAAGCATAAAGCAACTACAAGTTAAACTTAAACAAATCAAATCAACGCCTACATCAAAGGAATAACATCTCCAAATCCAGAATTCAGATTCCTAAATTGAAGAATTCGTCACATGATTGTAAGTAGAGTACTATTCCGATGAGAATAAATAACTGTGTTTGATTTGTGTAAAATGAGAATTACACTTGATTTGTGGTGATAGTAATTCATATTTGTGCGTTGCTATGATTCTAATCGATTTGGAATGTTGTGATATAACGATTGGATATTCGCAAGTATGTAATTCATGATAAAAACTACATGTTTGCGGTAGTTTATTTGAGATTCATGCAAGTATACGATTGGATATTCGCAAGTATGTAATTCATGTTGAAGCTACATGTTTGTGGTTGTTCAATTGAGATTCATGCAAGTATGTGGTTTTGCTACTATGCCAACATAATGTATATTTTTGTACAAAATCACTTTGTGTGTAATTGGATCAAATTTGGGGTATTATGATTCATATGAAATTATGTTGGAATTGGCATCATGATCTATGTATAAAACCATACTTTTGTATTAGAAACAAAAGTAAGCCTCTTTGTGAACTTATGTTGATTTTATGAATATGACTAGGCTATGTTTGGTATTATGCCTAATTGAAAAACATGTTAGGCCTATATTGTTAACAAGAATTATATGATAATATATGTGACACATAGCTAAGTTAGATTTACATTCCAATTGCAAGTTTGCATGAATAAAGTAAAAACCATGATTTCATGTTTAGGAATATTTATGCCATGATTACATGAATAGATCAAAAACCATGATTTCATGTTTGGGTATATTTGTGCCATGATTATGTGAATAGATTAAAAATCATGATTAAGTTGGAATAATTCTAGTTGAACTATACTTTTGTATTAGTAACAAAAGTAAGCACCTTTGTAAACATATAGTAATTTTATAAACATGATTTGCTTATGTTTGACATTATGCCTAAGTAAAAATATAGGTTTATGTTGTAGTTAAGACTATGTGTCAATAATGATATCTAATTTAGTTAGATTCTTAACTTAACTACAAGTTTACATGGTTTGATTCATGTCACTTATGCTTTATGACCAAAGTATATGTTACCACAATGCAAGTACACCAGTTTCTATTTTGTAGTTCCAACGTTATGTTGCAAGTTCATGCGTTCACATTCCCCTTTTTGTGTATATAATCACGTTTTAAGCCTCCCCTTTTTTTACGTGGCTAAGTTGGGCTTAAAAGGCTAAGCCCAACATATATTATAATAAACGAACGTATTAAACGGGGGAAATAGCGTTGGGCCAAATTAATTAATAAATGAAAATATAAAAGTAGATGGGTCCAAATTCAAGAATGGGTTGGGCCCATGATTGGTGTAAACCTTTACACCATTAGCTTAAATTGATTTTGAATAATGGGCCGCAAATATTTACATATAAGAAAATAAAGAAAAGAGACAAAATATGTAAATGTAGAAAATACGATGTGTTTAACCCGAGGTTGGATTGAGTTGTGATGTAAACCTGCCCGGAACCGCCCGGCTGTCCAGTAGTCACAACAATACCTATCCAATGTGGGTGGTTAAACATGGAGCCCAATAAGGACCCGAGGTTAGACTGAGTTGTGGCGTAAGACTGCCCGGACCCAACCGGCAACAGGCAGCCACAACAATACCTGTCTAATGTGAGAGGTCAAGGCTTTAATAAGACAATTAAGGCTGAGTCAGGATTGATAGGATTAAGTAAATTATATTAATACTTAATCAGAATGGAACATGCTAAACTAAACAGACTGATTGGGGGTTAGGTTTATAAAGCACTTAAACAACTTAGCATGTTGGCTAGAAATAGAAAAACCTAGTAGCGGGGGACCCTTTTCAGCAGTAACCCTATAAAGTATCATGATACCCTGAAACTAGGCAGGGTGGGGCACGATTACTGGGCTGACTGTAAGAGGTCAAATCGACGGCGGTGGTGCAACACTGTAGGTTCTAACGGGGTGCGGACGTGCACACACTCCGGCACAGAAAAATAAGGCACTGGGCACCAGTAGCATACCTGTGCATTCTAGGATTGTGTCGGTCCGCCACCATGGGACTTGATACACCCCATGGTGGGACCAGCATAGGTAACTACAACATCGGGGGCCGTAAGACACATGTAACTATGCGAGTAGGAGCCGATCACCATAAAATGGATCACTTCACCCTGATTATGGGGTGCCTGTTGGGAACTAGTTTATATGGGTACAGAGATTAATATGGGGTACGATAGTATATTCGACCCTAGACAACTTAACTAAGTTTATGGTGCTTTCCCATTTCTAGTTTATACTTATCATACCCAGTTCTTTATTTATAAACTGAAAAGTCCTAGACTTACTCAGGTTTTATGTCTGACTCTACTTTTCTTTTGTCTACTTTCCTTCCGTTCCCCCCCCCCCCCCAGGTCCACAGGGAGGGAATACCGCAGCTTGACCAGCCTTCATATCCAGCTTGAAGAGAAAGAATGTATTGCTTGGATCTTTTCATTTTGGACTATGGCTTTGGACAGCAATTATGGGAATTTTGCAGTTTATTTATGTTTTCTTTATGCTTCTTTAAATAATGTAATCAAGACAGTTATGAAGATGTTATGTTTTTTTGGAAGTATTGTAAAACAAATTATGGCATGGATTGTGTAACACATATGTTAATGAAATAAAAGTTGTTGTTTTCCGCTGTTCAAAAATATGTGTTCTTATATCTGTCTTGTATATCTGTGACTTATACTTATAAACCTCCACCAAAATTAGGGCATTCCCTTTGAGAGTGACCCTAATGGAGGTGGGGTGTTTCACTTGGTATCAGAGCATAGGTTTACCAGGTGGGGTGTTTCACTATGTTTTATATGTGTGGACGAAGTGTCTTGTTTTCCTTAACTTAGATCTAAATTGGAGGGATTTAATCAAGGACCAACATGATTTTTGGTTAAACATTTTACCAAATCTAGATAACACACATAAAAGGAGTCTTTTTATTTTATTGAACTTCGCCTACACTTGGTTATTATGGCATGAGAGAAAATCTAGGAAGTTCAAATTAAAGATGAAATCGGCTGATAATACTATTTATGTCATTCTTAAGTATGTTCATCTGTGGGCAGGTATGGAGAAGGAGAAATTTGTGGATACTATCACAGCACGTGTTCATGACTGCAAATGCAGACGCATTGGTGGTTAGTTTGCTATGTATGCCGTACTTTATTATCATCTATATGATGTGTCTCAAGTATGATGTGTATTATTTTGTCTTGTATTACCTGTTGTGTCAGGGTATGGTTGTTTTGGTTGGCTTGTAAATGATGTAATTATCCTACATTCTCTGTACTGAACTCTATGCTATAATATATTTCTAGGCGTGAATCATTAGATTCACTACCTTTTTCTGTCAAAAAAAAAAATTTATCACAGCACAGAATGCTGTAGAGAACATAAATGCGAAAAATAAATGATATAGATTTTACCTTGCTTCGGCAAACCTTGCTTACTGTTGTATTCCCTAAGGCTTCTACTATAACTAAAACAATCTCTACGCTTACAAAATCCCTATAAACATGCGACACCCGCTCTCAGCTGTTCTAATCCCACACTCAAAACCCTGCACTGATCTCTATCCCCAAAATCATATTTTCCCGAACTACAAACCCCTAACTCGTAAACCCTAACTATAAATCCTATAACTAGACACCCTAGTTTACAAAAAACTAGAGAACTGTATGAATTATTTACAAGAATAAAACAACTAAAAACATTAAAAAAAAATACAAAACCCTATATGTAAATTTAAAAGGAATTGGCTCTCTTTTCAAAAGAATTTGTCACTTAGAATAAAAAGTCGGCTTCCCTTTTTCTTTTATTTGCTTTGACTTTTCAATGAGATATCAGCTCCGTCTTTGTTTCTTTGATGGCCGAATTAGGGTTTTGCCTTCTATCCCAAATCATGACTGTAAAAACTTTGGAAGATAATCTCTGATGCTTTGATTCCTTCTTGCTTGCTTGTTGTTCGATTTAGGCTTTGACTTGCGATCGAAACTTGTGAGTAATTCTCATTTGAATTTCTTTTGCTCTCGAATTTGTTGTGTGGTTTCGATGCCAAAATATCGATGATGAATTGCGTGTATTTGTAGGATCTATAAATCCCTTAATCTCTGATTTCAGTACAATGACTTGGCCTTGATTATTACATGATTTCTCGAATTGATTCCTTAATGTTATTTGCGTGATTGATTCTTGGGTGATTGCCCCTTTTTATTTCTAAACAAATTGCTGCCATGAGTACACATTTAAATTTTGGAAACAATTTTGAAATCAAGTACTAATTTCTTATCCAAGATAATTTTGAACACATTTGATAATTCTTTCATGGAATTTCTAGAGTTGAAATTCGATTATTTTTGGAAAACATCGTATTTCTTTTCTTGTTGTAACACCCCGTATTTTTAAAGTCATAATAATAATGAGGATATAAAAGTTCATAATGAATTAAATAACCTGAGGATTGTACGTATATATACGTGAATAAGAAGAATTCAAAATTGATTGGGGGTATATAGAAAGTATAAATTAAGTCAAAAAACATAAGAATGGGCAAGTGATCAACGTTATCATTAAAACATTAACGTATTATTTAACGCGTCAAAACTGCACTCATTGGACCAGCATGGATCGACCTATGGGTCGACCCACAACAGTTCGGGTTGACCCATGGGTCGACCAAAGCGGTGTTTGAGGCTCTTTTTTGATGAGTTTCTGATGACATGTTCTGTCCGGTTTTTAAGGAATTAAATCCGATTGTTCAGACTTTCTTGTACACCTATAAATAGACTTGCAGGGCCTAGCCTAAATCTCATATTTTCTAAGAGGCTGCCTAGGCTCTGCCATTTTTCTTCCTCCTGAAATCTCTTTAGAAAATAGAGTAATTAGTCTTAGGAAATTCTAGTTCAAGAATTGGAGGAAAAGAATATATATATGTACACAAAAATGGGTATTCGAAATTCTCATCAGCGAGAGGTAAGGCCTTGAATCTGGTTCATATAGGTTCAGTTGGGGTTGCCATAGTACAATAAATCTGGATCAGATTCATGGATTGGAAAGCTGTTAGGTGAGTGGATCTAAGTTATACCATTTTAAATAACGGTATATTTATCGTTTGTATTCCTCTTTATATTTAATCTGCTGAACAATTGATAACTGTGGAACTTGACTATTAAACCTGTTAGAATACATGGAAAAAATTATTGGGGGCATGTAGGTCTATTCTAATAACTTGATAATTAGATGTTGCAAGTCAAGTTACAGTGAAATTATGAATAATTGCGGTAATTGAGATTAAATCTATTAAGAATACTTCTTTTGTATAAGGCTTGTTTCCATTAATTATCTACCCGAATTGGAATTTACTGTAAATGCTGTAATTATGGAATTTATGACAAACATGAATATTTGTCTAAGAATGTTATTATGCCAAAAGGTTGTAAATAGAATTACAGTAAAATTTAGAAGAATGAATATGCCTAAACTGTATGGAAATTTTACAGTAAATAGGAAATTGTAACCGCACTGAGACACGAGGTTAAGTTCAACTTGTGGTAGAAGTCTGCCCGGAACCGCTCGGCAATCCAGCGTCCACAAGTAGTCATCTTAATATGCGAAGTCCAATGCAAATATATATATATATGAATTTATGTGTATAACGGGAGATAAGTAAATGGCATTAATGGTAATGAATGGAGGTTACAACAGTACAAGAATTGGAATGAATAAGGAATGATAATAACCGATTATTATTAATTACATGAATGAGAATGTTATATAATAGGTAGGATTGTCTAAGGGACAAGTGGAAGTTATAACGTAGGTTATAATAAATGGAAAGAAATTTGTTGATAAACCCTAGTCAAGAGAACTAAGTAAATGAGTAAAGAATAACCAGAGGTTTTACTAAACCAAGACATGGTTAATGAATAAGAATAAAGTAAGCTTATTATTAGCAGACTTATAAATGGAAATTAAGAAGTCTAATAATAGACAGTAATAATAAGTGGAAGCTCGCTCAGGCGGCATAAGACTGAATAAAGTAAGAAAACTTATGAAATGAGTTGTACTTAATGATATATATGAAGTAACATGTTAGCATGAAGGCCGCAGATTGAGATAAGATATACTTAATTATACATTGAGTAGAACACGTTATTGCATCCTGTAAACACTGGAATTGGATGATATGATATTATAATAATGTGAGAAGATTGTAGATTACAAATCTTGAATTACAATCTAGAGAATAACATGTTATGGACTTATTAATGGACTTATATGGGTTAAGTTATATGTAACTGAAATTGATAAGTGAGAGGGGCCCATTCCTTAGATATAAAAGAGGCTCGTAGAGAACTTGGTAACTTGAATAAGAAGTTAATATGATTGGAAATAACCAAGTTAACTAGAAATCGGATGTGGTAGAGCAAGCGCGTAATTATATGTTTATATATAGGGTCTAATGACACGTTAATGTGATGCGCTTGTACTGGTCCGCACGTTTGAACGTGAAGAACCCAACAAGATATATCATCGTGGTGTCTAGAGGCATGACAGGAGCACATCCATACGATTACTCTGCTGATATTCTGCTTGCTGGCTCTACGGGACTGGAAGGGAGCAAACGACTTCCGAGCGATGTTGTAGGATACTCCATAGTGGTCCACTATTGCAGTGCATGCTCAAGCTGTACTCGCAAAGGTTAGGTCTGCATGTTACCCCCCGGTGAGTATACCTTGACTGAAACAGTAGTTTGGTAGTCAGAAGGCTGTGGTGGTATGACATAGGGGTGATTCGACGATTTGTTTATAGAAAGGCTGGCCAGGACCAAATAAATGATAGTAATCATCGGGTATCTGTCATCGGCAATCAGCGTGACACGGAAAGACTAGAGCTAAACCTATAGACCATCGATCTTTCAGTATTGAGATTTTTTTTGTGGGACACACCAATTTGGATGTAGATTGTTTGCTAAGGGAACGTCACTAAGCTCCTGATGTAGTCTTTCACTAGTTGAGGGAGGGGTCGAGGTAGGACCATATGCACCATAGAAATGCAGACCATTATTTAGATATCTGTACTTTGAGCCTCTTTAGCAGACCCATCCAAATACGGAAAAAAGCTCTCGACTGAGTTCTGTGCATTCAAGTACAACCCTATTACGGAACTCAGGGGTACAGTAAACAGTACTTACGTGTGAGGATCCGAATACATGCACGCCGCACCGGGTGGTGTATCGTAGACGCTAGGCATTACTCGGTGTTGAGATTGAGCTTGACCGAGGTGTATAGATATGGAAGCCCGAACGCTTACATCACATGGTGATGATATTACTGTGCAAAACGTGGCATAGTTTTATATAGATCCGTACGTCGCTCCAGCGTAGGATGAGAGTTGTAGACGCTTTCGTGGTGTGACGGCGGAGACAGTGCGAGAAGGGTACCATGGGAAGTACCTTTATATTGGGGGTAGCTACATATATGTTATATTAGGTTAATCTACTAGGAGTTAGATGGGTACGACGTGTGTGTAAAGCCTTGAGTGCTATTAACTCAAACAACCTAATACATATAAGTAACACAACTGAACGGTATATGTAGGGTTATTTCAGATTGTGTAATTTAGTACAATTACCAGAACTTGTGTTCTGACCCTTTCCTCATAACACACCCGCAAGTTTGGTTCATGGCATAGATATGATAGCTTTGGATACTGGTTATGCAGTATTATTACTACGGTTAGGCTATACTTTGTTATATTATATTTTATACATTCCGCTGTGAGATGTTTTCTAAGCTCTGATATATTCTCTGTCTTTTCTGCAAAATACTAGGCAAGGCAACTCGGGTTCCAGCAGATTCGGATTTTTGAGAAAATAATTTGGTCTATCATAATTCGGGTTGTTACATCTGGTATCAGGGTCTAGGTTCAGGATTCATGTATACATAGAGAGAGTGCGTACTTGCATATTCTTATAAAGTACGAATAGTATATATGATTATATATATGTATATATATTCATACAAGTTTAGTTGTCAAAACTTGTACACTAAATGGAAACAGTAAAGGGAATCTACAAAATATGGATAATTGGGTAGTTTGATTGAAAAAAGTGTACACGATAAATTGGAAGAAAAAAATAATGGGAAGATTAGTTCCAAGAAGATCATCAGAAAATAATGGATTTTAAGATTGGAAAAAGATGGTGTAGTAAAAACGGACCTTTTAGAAGATAGTTGACCGACCCTTTCTTTTTCTTCTTTTCTTTGGTTTAAACGTAGTGGAAAAAAATCTTTTCTGGAAGGGATGGGTCAACCCATAGGTTGACACACTGAGATAGGTCGACCTATGGGTATCGACACACTAGGGCGGTAGATCTATGGGTCAACACACTGCTACAGTGGGTCGACCTACGCCTTCAGATTTCAAAAAATAAAAAGACGAAGCCAAATGGCTTCGTCGTCATTTTCGGTTGCTCCCTAAAACCACACGAAAACCTAATCTCCCCATTCTTTGTGAGGCCATAAACACGTCAAATTTCCACCGTTTCGCGCAAAGGTGGTGTCAAATCGAAGCTCTTCTTTCTTTCTATCAAGATCTACACTTATTTTTCAAAGAGTCAAAGAAAATTCGCCATTCCACCATGACTTGCTTCTTTGGCTTCTTTGTTCTCGCAGTTAACTCCTCAAGAATTTGCTTGGTGTTAGAATCAAAGGCGCATAGTAGAGATTTATGTCTATTCAAGCAGATTCGATATATTGCTTGGAAGACCTATCAAGTTTGCTGACTTTTTGGCTACTCCTTTAGAGCCATTGTTCACAGCGGTGGGACTGTATCAGCTTCTGGATCATAACACCAAATAGAGTAAAGCATACCCAAGATTAGTGCATATTTTTAGACTAATTTAGATCATAGAGAAGAAAATGGTATGGTAGTCATTGAGTTGGAAGTGAAAGGAACACGTATTTTGTTCAATGGGTTACACTTTGTTCATATGTTAGCCATTCGAGGGGAGGGATTTCATTTAGAGAATATGGAGATGACAAACCTTGTTGTTTTATGGAGGATTTTTATAAATGAGGATGTTACAGTTTGGGAGATGGCGCACTTGGGCCCATTGGCTAGAGTGGTTAAACGCATTACGCAGTATAACCTAGTGGTGAAGATAGGCAGCTTCGATAGAGTTTCTCCCATAGTTAGAGTGACTACATATGCAGTTTTGTTGGGATTGAGGTTAATTGGACTCGTTTTATTATGCAGTATTTTATTTCATCCCTCAAGATGAGACATCCACCATCCGTTTAGGACACATTTGGACAGTAGTTTTCCAACAGTCTGGGGTTGCGTTAGGAGATAAGGGCTACATTACACACCCCCAACCATGATAGACACAACTATGATGAATAGGATGGGCAAGAGTTGCACGAGATTATGGCAATGGACCCGCAGCCGATGGAGCACACTCACGGTGCGGATGAAGATGGTGGCAATCATGTGGGTGATGATGAGCTTGGCGGAGGAGGCGGAGACAAACAGTTTGAGGGTGTGGTTCCTGAGGATGTAGGCCAGTAGGGACAAGGAGGACAACCATTTATCCTAGTCGGATCTCCATTTGGGCCGTTAGTTGGATACTATCCCGAAGAAGTGATTGAGCTCCATTTTGGTCAGCCTGAGGAGCATGAGACATATCAGTACTTCGACCTACTAGAAGGACATGAGCATGGGAGGGAGCAGCACCGGGGAGGCACCGGGTCTTCCCAGTCGGCTGGGTGGGAGGCATGATCATCAAGAGAACCTTGGGATTTAAGGATCGAAATTTGGAACCTTTCTAGGAGACTGGCACAACTAGCGAGAGAGAACCATGATGTCTTGCTTGGACAGCAAGAGATGGCACATACACAGATAGAGGCTTCCCTGATGCAGTAATAGAGCCTGTAGTAGATATATGCCACTCAACGGCTTTTTGACCAAATGCAAATGGAGATGCGGGATATGCATCTAGATACTACGAATAGTTCTAGGAGGCATGAGGAGTGTCTGGATAGAGTGGAGGATACCCTAGGTGGGTTAGATTCATTTATCCACAGTATTCTTGGGTCGGGGTCCAGACCTCCCTTCTAGTGATGGATAATTTTGGTATTGTTTGTCGGACCACGTGTTTCAAGACTTTACTATCTTAGCTTGACTTGTTTTAGTAGAACTCGTGTTTTAGATTTGACTTTGTTGTATCAGTGTGTTGTTAGGTTAAAACTCTGTCTATTAGTAAGAAAATTTCTATTACAATCACTGAATATTGTAATTTAACGACAAGCGAAAAATCATCAACACAGGATAATAACGGTAAATGTACATCTCCCTAAGAGAATTGCAGAGAGATAAGATTTGGAAAAAATTCGATCTTTTCCAAATTAATAAATTCGAAAGTTGAATGGTAGGATTTTGGATTGAAAAATTGAGTGAACTATGCTCTTGCTTTACAAGAGTGTGGGAAAAATTTGGTTGAAAAGATATTTTGACTTCCAAAAATATTGCATTTATATAGAATTGTCAGTATATTTAGTATGCGAGCATCATATTTTCAAAAGAATTTTTCTTCAAGAAATTGCATTCATATAGGAGGTACTATTTAGGTATTCATTACATTCATACTGTTATGCATGTAACATTTTGCACAAGTGCATAGATGATTGAAAAATTGGATGAATACCAGTTGGTTGTTATATGCGAGGAACGACCTTACTCCATCCTTATCAAATTTTAGGGATGAAATTTTCTAAGGTGGGGAGAATGTAACACCATGTATTTTTAAAATTATAACAATAATGAGGATATAAAAGTTAACAATGAATTAAATAACACGAGGATTGTACGTATATATACGTATATAAGAAGAATTCAAATTTGATTGGGGTATATAGGTAGTATAAAATAAATCAAAGAACCTAAGAATGGGCAAGTGATCAACGTTGGCATTAAAACGTTAACAAATTAGTTAAAACGTCAAAACTGCGCTTGCTGGACCCACATGGGTCGACCCAGGCGGGGTTTGAGGTGCTTATTTGAAGTGTTTTTGATGACATGCTTGGTCTGGATTTTTTGGAATTAAATCTGATGGTTCAGACTTTCTTGTACGCCTATAAATAGACTAGTAGGGCCTAGCCTGAATCTCATATTTTATGAGAGGCTGCATAGGCTTTGCCATTCTTTTTACCCCTCAAATCTCTTTAGAATATAGAGTAATTAGTCTTAGGAAATTCTGATTCAAGATTTGAAGGAAAATAGTGTGTGTGTGTGTGTGTGTGTGTGTATCTACAAACAAGTATTCGAAATTCTGGTCAATGAGAGGTAAGGCCTTGAATCTGGTTTATATAGGTTTCTTTCTCTTCTCCTCTTCTTACTATTAACAGATTTGTGAATCCGTGGATATTTTGATAATAGATTCAATTAGAGATGTCGCTGAACAAAAAATCTAATTGGATTCATGGATTGGAAAGCTATTAGATGAGTGGATCTAAGTTATACCATTTTAAATAACAGTATATTTATCATTTGTATTCCCCGTTATATTTAATCTGTTGAACAATTGATAACTGTGGAGCTTGACTATTAAACCTGTTAGATTACGTGGAAAGAATTATTGGGGGTATGTAGATCTGTTCAAATAACTTGTTAATTGGATATTGCAAGTCAAGTTACAGTGAAATTACAAATAATTGTGGTAATTTAGATTGAATCCGCTAAGAATACTTCTGTTATATAAGGCCTGTTTCCATTAATCATCTGTCCAAATTGGAATTTACTGTAAATGCTATAATTATGGAATTTATGATAAACATGAATATTTCTCTAAGAGTGTTATTATGCAAAAAGGTTGTAAATAGAATTACAGCAAAATTTAGAACAATGAATATGCCTAAATTGTATGGAAAATTTATAGTAAATAGGAAATTGTAACCGCACTAAGACACGAGGTTAAGTTCAACTTGTGGTAGAAGTCTGCCCGGAACCGCCCGACAAATCCAGCATCCACAAGTAGTCAGCTTAATGTGAGAGGTCCGGTGCCTATATATATATAAATATGCATAACGAGAGACAAGTAAATGGCATTAATGGTAATGAATGGAGGTTACAACAGTATAAGAATGGGAATGAACGAGGAATGATAATAACCTATTATAATTAATTACATTAACGAGAATGTTATATAATAGGTAGGCTTCTCGTAGGGACAAATGGAAGTTATAATGTAGGTTATAATAAATGGAAAGAAGCTTATTGATAAACCTTAGTTAAGAGAACTAAGTAAATAAGTAAAGAAACAAAAGGTTGTGTAACGTCCCACTTTTCAGTGCAACTTAAGCCAACATTTCTACCACAGTCAACTCAAGTTATACAGCAAAGCAGAAAGTTAAGAGAAAGAAGTTAGAGGGTGAGAGAAGGATAAGATAGAAATATTAAAATAGAAGAACAAGAAGAAGAACCGACATATACAGACTTTCACATCGCAGTGGAATAATATATAATATGGAAATAACTTTATTGAGAACTATACATAATACTTACAATCATCTGAGTACAGCAGTCAAAACAATCTGGACACTTATATCAACCTGTCCATAAATATAACACACAACGAAATAATATTATATATAATACCTCTAGACTCCTTCAGCCCATCTCTGAACTTCACAACATCCGATAACCTGAACCTGTAACTTGGGCTGACCCGAGCATTACAAACACCACGGATCAGTCTGGTGAACCATCGTGAGAAAACTCACTAAGTTTAAATAACATCCATATTGATTTTAAAGTTAAAAATCTTTTTGAAAGAAAAGGATAATAGTAAGACCAACACACACATAAATACTGATAGTTTTTACCTTACTATATCGCAAAATATTTTTGATACGAAAATCCGGCGATATTATAATAGTGTCTGAATCAAGTAAATAGAAGAACGCTTGCATATCACGCTCCAAAAAAATAGTATAAAATCAAAAACCGCGGGCTCTTATTCGAGATTGGATTCCAACTATGTCAAGGCGTGGGTCCATCTCCCGATCAGTGTACTCTAGAGGGGATACACTGGGGTTCAACAAGAACATCTTGCAACCCGGCCACACATGACCGCCCACTCATTTGGCTTGAGTGTAGCGAATGTATTATCACTTGACGGTTTTAAGGGCCCACCGTCCTTCCGCGGAGATACAGAGTAGAAATAAGAACAAATAAGGATTTTATCTAGATTGGTGATAATATACCTACTTGAGAATGACCCACCTAGCCATGCTGTCTGCTCGATTTTTGTCATTTCCGGTTGTGAGGCTTGAGGCTACATTTTTCTTCTAGAATAACATGCCATCATTAACTTTGAATGCCATATCGTCAAAACTGCCAAATGAAAATTTTATTTCCCCAAAAATAATACAGGCATAAAGCTAAGAGAAACAATTTCCTCCACCACCAAACGTAAACAGTTTGAGGTAATCAACCCGTAATCAATTAGGTATACTCTGTCAGATATTCGTCCATACATGTCATCCAGGAATAAGATGAATCGAAGGAACCCTCCCACCTCATCCAAAGGATCAGTAGCGAATAGTCCTTGCAAATCAGCAAAATCCCACTCACGACTGAACCACGTCAGAATACCTCTGGTTGCAATCCATAGAATATTCGACAAGTAATCATTCCGCTTATGATGATCCACGGTTTTCAATTACTCCGTCTCTATCAATAGCTTCCAAGTTTTCGTATTTGCTGATCGGATTGGTTTTCGAATATAAATACAATCCCAATCTTTCCGTACCAACAATGGCTTGGGGCGAATTTTGATATCCGGTTATTTAACTATCAAAATAACAACAACCATTCATCCATAAAAAGAAAATGAATTTACTGATTCAATGTCTAGCATCATTAGGCCTCTTCAATTAACCATCAGTTAATTATACTTCTAAAACCTTTAATCATTCGATATTCAAAAAAACATTTCCATTTCTATTTTACTATTCAATTTAAATCGTTAACGCTCATTAGCTTACTCCACTTATCCAAACCTCTCTATCAAACCTTATTATTCCTTAGTCAACAATGATGTAAATCAAGTTGGGGTACAATTGCCTCTCATACCTTAACTGAATAACATTATTAACTTCGAAATAGATAGGGTTCACAACTTCGAACAACATTCACTCTTGAAAACCTTGGATTCATTTTAATAAACTATTTCTTTACGTAATAACACTGGTTATAATAATAGCATTATAATCCGCGTTTTCAAAATATTTAACTTTTTAAACATACACTTTTATTCATTAATCTGAATAAAGAAATAAATAATTTTGACACGTTTTTAAGTCAAAGCGGTCACACGTCAAGTATTTGGTGAGCGATCGTTCAAGCATCAAAAAGTACGAAGCAGTTGGGTCGAAGTCGCATCGCAAATGCAAGGAGACCCGAAGCCTCTATCAGATGGCCTCTGTCGGGCCCAATGAACTCTTAGTCGATCCGTGCTTCGAGCTGAAGGCGAGTCGTGCTCCGAGCCAAAGGCGTGCCATCAAGTGGGTCCGGGCGCAGCGCCGGTGGGGGTCCGCGGCCCCACAGTCCCGTCGGCGATCGACCGACCTGGTTAGGTCGAAACTGTGGGCACCGCCTGATTCATCTGATTTTCTCCATGCCTGAAGCTCAGATCCCTTTAGTTCAGACCCATGAAACCTTGGATTCCTTCACTACGCATTCAGGAATATCAACTCCATCGGTAGTATGATTACAACGTCATTCTCTATCAGTTTCGAACCTCTCCAGGGTGTTCGAAATTTCACACCCTATGGTGGGGTCGAAACTTCACACCCTACCAGGATGTTCGAAATTTTGAACCCTCCTAGGTGGGGTCGAAATTTCGAACCCCTCGGTGGGGTCGAAATTTCGAACCCTCCCCACGTGGGGATGAAATTTCGAACCCTCCCCCCGGGATGTGGTCGAAATTTTGAACCACCTCCCCCCCCCCCTCGGATGTGGTCGAAATTTTGAACCCCCTCCCCCGATGGGGTCGAAATTTCAAACCCCACCAGTGGGTTCGAAATTTCTGCATACGGCCTTGTTTTGGGTGTGAAAATGGCTTTGGTGGGTCCTGCTGCTCACCTACTCAAACCTAACCTTCCTCCTATAAATACCCCAAGCCTTGGCCTTCATTAGAGGGCTTCTCCCTTGGAATTTTTGGACCTTGAGAGCTCCAAACACCCATTAATGGCTTCCAACACCTTCACTGTGACCATGGGAGATGACATGGATAGTTAAAACATGGCATGCATGTCTTCCTTCAACACTCGAACATTAACGAGGTTTGTGATGCTACTTTTGAACTTCATTGACATGAACACCAAACTTGGATATCAGTCACCAAGTCAATGCTTTTCAACGAAGAAGAATAAGGGCAATTTAGTCAAAGCATAGACCAAGCATATATTTTGCTATTCCATTGTAACACTTTGAACTTAGCTATTGTTCGAACTTGTACAACTTTGTAATCAACCAAAGATATGACGAATGCTGATTATAAAGTGGACGTAGGTGTTAGTGCCGAACCACTATAGAAGTTGTGTCTCCCCGCATTTACATACTTTATTGCTTATTGGATAATTGTTCACACACACACATTTGGGTGTTGGCATGCGACAATTTTGCCTGTCAACAAATAAATACTTAAATAAATCATTAAATCTGTTTACTTCACCATATACTATTATTAAAATAATAAATCTTTCTTTAAAGGTCATCGAAATAATAGTCGACTATAAAATAGTCAACTCAAAGCATTGTTAATTTATTAACCAATTCCAATTTACTAAAATAATCAATTTAAACAAATTCCATTCAGGTCGCTACTTATGTTTATAAACCACGTTATAACTTGTTTATTTAGTTTGAAACATTTACAAATTTTATTCATAAGAAATTGGTTTTCAAACCCTGTTTTATAAACACATTTCCATTTATAACTATTATTATTGATGGTACTAAAGAGCTAAATATCTACTAAAGTACCAAATAATGAAATACCAGACAATTCCGCATTCAATAACAATATATATATATATATATATTCATATTAATAAACATTATCAATAATATTGAGGAATCCGCTTGGATTCCTCCAATCTGTTCTTCCCTACATCACAATGGATTATCTCAATTTCAATACACAAGATTCACAATAATGGAAATAAACAGTTTAACAAATAACAATCAATTCACAACATCCATATAAGCATCCAATTGTTTATTAAATATGTTTATTTTATTATAAACGTAACCAATAAGTTAAGTTACCTCGTTTGGAATACAATCATTAACATAATGATCCATTTCACTTAAATTAAACAACATTTAAGTTAATCAATGTATATTTAAAATTATTCAACATCCATGCAAGCAATCATCCAATCATTAATCATTAGCAAACATTGCACACACAAAAAAAACCCGGCTTATAGAAAATATAAGTGGGATAACTGATGAGTTGAACTCCCCTTGTAGTCGTCCAAATGGTTTATTTTAATTAAATTAAACAAGCGTTTAATTTAATTAAAACTTCCAACTGTGTCTAGCTTTGTCCAAACCAGTTCTACGAATGTTGCGCTTGTCGATACGATTCCAATGCTCCTTGTTGGATCTAATTTGATAACATATGAGAATGTTACACACATTTCAAGTTACGGTTTAAATTTAAATTAACTAAACTTAACTAAAATTTTAGTTTATTAATTCTATCCTTAGATGAATAATCGACACGTTAAAAATATGATTTGGCACTTTAATTTCTTAAGTATACCCGAATGCTGCCGGTTATGGTTAATTTAACTATAAAAATTACCCTAATCGTTATCAATAGTTCATGTAGATAGTTAGACACATTGGTTAAGATATTGGTCAACCGGTAGAAATAACCTTGTCCACATTACATAGTATATGATTAGTCACCTTAACATGTATTAGGCACACTACAACAAATATGCCCATCGACTGCGTTGAAAAAATGATGTTATGTCCTTTTACATTGTTTTGACGAACGCTGTCTACCAACACGTTGTTATAGATCATGAAAATATCACAATACTTTCCAAAACGCTATAGAAAAACGACATACTACAACGTTTTGCTGAACGTTGCCTACCAACAAGTTGTTATAAGCCATGGAAATATCATAATATATAACAAAACGCTGTAGAAAATTGGCATACTACAGCGTTTCAAATGGTTTTGTTCTTATGTTTATATAAAGTTTTATATTGTTTCAGAAAGGTTGTCGTCTTCCCTTTTCTACAGCGTTTTGCCACATATAACAACGTTTTTTTACATCTATCACAGCATTTACATATTGTAGTATCAAAATATTCATGCATATACATATCAGTAGCATGTAAATATATATCAACCAACTAAATATATAACACAATATTCATGCACAAAGACATCATCAATAAACCAACTTTACATAATTTCCATAAAAAATTAACACCATAAACCAAATTTACAAAATATCCATCAAACAAAGTCACGATATCTATAAATAAAAAAATATCCATAAATTTACGTCGAATACCAACAAAATAAACATCTAAAAGTTACCGCTTTCTCCGTAATCAGTTGCCACGAGCGGTCTTATTGTTGAGGGATCTTCAGAAGCGCCCAACGATATTCTGATTATAGCCAGATGCACAATGATGGCCATCTCCGATACCTATACACATGTGTTCATGTTAGCATTTGGTCATGCTTACACATTAACAAAAAAACAATGCTCGACAAAAAAAAAGAAAAAAAAAATACAAAAAGGAGCAAGTTGAAGATAACAACATAGCATACTTGGTAATATTTTATAATAGTTAGTTAATTTTTATAATGTTTAGTTTATTTTTAATTATTGCTATTATTACTATAGAATACTTGGTAATATTTTATATTTTTATATACTTAGTTAACTTTTATAAACTAAACTTCTTGATTTTTATAAAATTAGTAGACTTAGTTAAACTTTTATGATAGTTAGTTAATTTTTATAATATTAGTTAGTTTTTAATTATTACTCTTACTACTATAGGATACTTCGTAATATTTTACATTTTAATATACTTAGTTAACTTTTATAAACTAAATTTCTAAATTTTTGTAAAATTAGTAAACTTAATTAGTTAATTTTTTATAGTAGTTAGTTAAATTTTATAATTCTTAGTTAATCTTTAATTACTGTTGTTATTATTATATAATACTTGGTAATATTTTATATTTTTATATAATTAGTTAAATTTTATAAATTAAACTTCTTAATTTTTATAAAAATAGTAAACTTAGTTAATTTTTTATAATAGTTAGTTAATTTTTAATTATTGCTATTATTATTATACAATTCTTGGTAATATTTTATATTTTCATATACTTGGTTAACTTTTATAAACTAAACTTCTTAATTTTTATAAAATTAGTAAACTTAGTTAATTTTTATAATATTTATTTAATTTTTAATTATTGTTATTATTATTATAAAATACGTGTTAATATTTTATATTTTTATATACTTAGTTAACTTTTGTAAACTAAACTTCTTAATTTATATACAATTAGTAAACTTACTTAATTATTTATAATAGTTAGTTAATTTTAATTATTGCGATTATTATTACAGAATACTTGGTAATATTTTATATTTTTATATACGTAGTTAACTTTTATAAACAAACTTCTTAATTTTTATACAATTAGTAAACTTTGTTATTTTTTTTATAATAGTTAGTTAATTTTAATAATATTTAGTTAATTTTTAATTATTGGTATTATTATTATAGAATACTCGGTAATATTTTATATTTTTATATACTCAGTTTTCTTTTATAAACTAAACTTCTTAATTTTTATAAAATTAGTAAACTTAGTTAATTTTTTACAATAGTTAGTTAATTTTTACAATACTTAGTTAATTTTTAATTATTTCTATTATTATTATAGAATAGTTGGTAGCAATAGGCATTCCACTTTTTTCAGCTGCGTACTCCTTCATCGGAGAGTCTACTATCCCTGGAAATAAACAAAAGTAACTATTTTAAAGTGCACATTTCAAGTGTCAATTCTGTCCTTAAACAACTTAAATTATCAACCGTGGTCTCCACCGGTCAATAGAATGAAAACTAGAAACAATAGCAAATTACAGATGTTTGAACCTATTTTCAGATGTCTGACCTGGTTCAGAAGTCTGAAAATAGGTGTCAGACACCTGAAATGGATTTCAGCCAACACTTTGAGACCATTTCAGACATATGAAATTTATTTCAGACGTTTGAAAATGTGGTCAGGCAATTTCCAGGCCTAGTTTAGATGTCTGAAATTTATTTTAGACGTCTGACTTGCGCTGATATTGTTTTCCAGTGGGGGTTAATATATATATACCTACTAATGAAGGGCATACTAAACATTATGTCTGTTCATGCTGCTATAAAGTACGTTAGTCTCCAACAATTTTCTTGAAATTAAACAATTAACCAATATAAATTTTTACAGCATGCGGTTAACTTGGCCTTAGTTCTACGGCCAGTAGATTGATAAATAACCATAATAATATCTTTTTCATTTCCTTAAACATTATAAAATATAAAAGAGAGGTGGACTAACCATTATATGTGTGGCACTTGAGGAAGCTGCCAACCCAAAAGTCTCTGCTAGCAATAGAACTCTATAACCATTAGTTCGATCTTTTAGCTGCTGCTTTAAAGCAGTTAGTTTATCTGATACCGTCTCATCGGTCATCATTGCATCTACTTGTTTTGCTTCTTCAAATAAAGGTCCATTTGTGATTTCAGATGCATCGTTTAGATTTGTGTAGTTAGTGATTTTCTCCAAGTTATCTTGAAGACCATTGGAGTCAGGTTCTTGGGTTGGTCCTCAGGACTTTGAAGAGTCTGCATTTTGTTGTTCTTACCCTGATGGGGAACATGATTTTTTATCGCTAGCTGATCCTAACATGATAATATTTGAGGTTACAAAAACATAAAGCCTATTTAAGACTTATAGCACAAGCATATACTATCCTTTAAAAAAAAGGTGGTTACATATTTGTGGTAACAATTCAACCCAGTGCAATATGATAGTGGAATCTTTTTTTCGTGTAAGCTACATTCACAAATATATTATAGAAACAGATCTGTTTCAAAACTAACTATAGTAAAGGCATGTTTTCAACATGCTACCAAAGAAATTGCTAATGCACGATCATGATCGTGCTCCAACAAATTTCTTTTAAAATTTTGAAGTGCAATATAAGATAGCACATACTTATGTTATCCCAAATTCCAACAAAAAAATTGATTCGCGTTGTCCTAAATTTAGGCAGTTTGCAATATAAGATAACCAAAACTCATCCCCCATTTCACCAAAGCGCGCACTCACATGAAAACAAAAACAAAAAAGATATGTTTTTACAATAAGTTCTCCAAAGGGTCGATGCATAAGTTTTCCTATAAAAAAGGAGTCTTTTTAACAAAATTAGTCGATAAGAATGTAACGTAGACTTGGGTATTATACATATAGACAACTTTATTTTTTCTACTATGAAAAAATAGAATGAGGAGTGAAAAAAATCTGGGGCTTTGTTCA
The DNA here is from genome assembly GCA_030737875.1 of Allium sativum. Taxonomy (NCBI): domain Eukaryota; kingdom Viridiplantae; phylum Streptophyta; class Magnoliopsida; order Asparagales; family Amaryllidaceae; genus Allium; species Allium sativum. The sequence continues at coordinate 68,547,073 of CM060925.1, read as the reverse complement.
TGGCGAGGTCTTAGATATGATCCTCTAAACATGCATTAGAGCTAGTATTCAGAAAAGGAGGAGGATGGGGAAAAAACAAAATGAAGCCATTTACACAAATATAACTGCTGCCAGCCATGGAAATAATAATCAGATATTTTGATCATTTTTGTAATAAATTTTCAATTATTGCTCCCAAGCACCTTACCATGACGAGCTAATTCTGAAGTCATACCTTCTGAACACGCAAAAGTGATCTTGCGTCCAAAAGAAAGAAGAAATTTTTTTAGTTTAACCATCAGTAGAATGGTGGGAGAATAAGTAGCTTACCTGCTTGCTCATGCTTTACGTTTTTCTTAGCCCGCTTCAATGCTTCATAACTCTGAGATAGATTAACCTCTGGTAGGACGTTGCATGGTCGGGCACTTGATCTAGTTACATATGCAAGTTGCAAAAACCTATGCCTTAAACAAACGAGCCTGTACAGAATACAAAATGTACATGAGATATGGATGTATATTTTCTTCAAGTGCACAAAATGATGTGTAAAAGGACAAAAGAATGGCATCAATGGCTAGTTAATATTCAAACTAACTTCTTACACTATGAGAAATTACAGGATATATATACAATATACAAAACGATGCTACTGAAGGAGCATATATTTCAAAATTGACCATGTAAATATACAAGTAGTGAAGGAACTGTGTATCACTTGTATGTTAGAAAAAGAGGCTGGTTTGAATTTGTCTCTATCTACTCTGGTATTTTATTTGGCTATTCTATCCAAAATACTCATCGCTTTATGTCAGTCGAGAAACTAATATTTTTTTTGTTATAGGTTATCTGAATCTATGCTTTATCCACAGGAAATATTATAAAATTATGTTGATTGTACTTTCAACTGGTCCTAGAAAAACACTCACCAGTAAACATGAACCTGAAAGAGAGAAGCTATTCCGAAAAAGTATTTGAAGAGAGATTCCAAGTTTTGTACTATTGCCCTTCATTTGATTACAATAACACATCAAAACAAGACAATCGAGTGAGCCAGTCTAGCTAGTAGTTACTAGAATAAAATATATATTACCTATACAACAAATCCCATTTACACCCTTTTAGCTAACTGTCGAGTGAGCTAGTCGAGTTCCCTTCATATGATTTATTGCTGGTAGGTTTGATGTGTATATAACCTATTAACCATAACCCATGTATTGTGATCCGAAGCAACAAATGGATTGGCTACAATAAGTGTGCTGGTAAAACACAATTCACTTATCTTTCCGCAAAGAACTTGAAAAGAATATGAACATGTATTTGTTTATGTTATAGCCAACAGTCAATTGGTTTATGCGTCTGGTACATTCATTTGTTATATTTATCAGCATATATAGAACAGGGTTACCTCTGCCCAATGTCTCACATCATATGCTTATATTTCTCTATGCATGTAACATCGAGTGATAAATTAACAGAGATTTTGCTGACAAATGTATAACATTTTAGCTTATATAGAACAGGGATATTTTGCTTTTTTCCAATTGCAAACTGCAATATGGTGGCATTTGCTTCGGCCGACATACTCACCGAATTAACAGTTTGACATAGCAAATAACATAGGCAATCACTTGAAAGAAAAGAGACATTATCAAGTTGATTATCATAGAAAATATCATAGCAAATAACAATACTAAACTCATTATTTTAACATCTCCATAGCCAATAGTTCACCAAGTGATTGTCCGACAAATAACAGATAATTTTGTGCCAAAAATAATCATCCAAGTGAGATCATTAAGCATGTATTTGATAAAGTAATAGACAAGTTGTTATAAAAGTATATGCAACAAGATTTTTGTAAAACCTCGTAATTTTAACGATAACTAAGAGGATAAATTAAATAATGACTAATTTAATATTCAGAATTAAGGGAAATAAACTGCGCCATTAAGTTCGTCTCAAAATTCTGGTCAAGGTTTGCGTAAAACAGACACTGCATGAAGAAGTTATGTAGGTTTGAAGTTTGTATATGCGCAGATGTATTATATATATATATATATATAGGGACCAAGAATTCAAATTTCCGTTCAAATTTCGAAAATCTCGTAGGCGGAAAAATTCCCGCCCCAGGGGTGTCGACCTCTTAGCGGGGGGTCGACCCCATAGTAAGGGTGTTGACCCCTTAAGGGGGGTTCGACCTTGGGATCGACCCCATAAAGGGGGGTTCGACCCCCTAGGGCTGAGGTGCCAGACGGTTCCTAGAGGTTGGCAATTGTATATAGAGGTCCATTTCTCTTGTTTTCTTCACTGGAATTTAATGGAGGCCAAATGCTGCCGGTGTCTGAACTGAACTAGATTCTTTATCTTCTACAACAATCAAATAAATTAGAGATTCAAGTGTAGATCTACATCTCAACAAGCTTCTTTTCTAGTTCTATTTTCTAATCCAAACACTAACGAGTTCTTAGTTGCTTTTAGATTTAAATATTTAAAATTAAACCTGATATGACTATAGTTCGGATTTGTTCCTATGACTAAATTATACTAGATCCATTGTAAATTATGACATATAACATGCTGAATTAGTTAAAGCTTGGGTATTAATCCTTATCTTATCAGATCTATTGTGACTTCTATGACATTCTATGATGTGGATCTCAAACCTTATTTGTGTTAGATTTACTTTTAACCATTAGATCTGAATTATGTGGACATCTGAATTATTAATTAGATCTAGATTATTGTTTATATCCCCTTGTGCTTATCATATTAGATATGAACCTATTGAACATCTAAATTTAGATCTTGTCATGTTTATCTTAACATCTTTGCTATGTTAAAACTAGTTATCTGCCACAAGTCCATTGGATCTATGCTTATATGTTCACGTTATCACCATGTTAGTATATGTTTATGCCAGTTATGTTAGAACAATCACTTTTTTCATATTTCCATCACCTTTCCCTTTTATCGTTTATGACTAGGCTATTATCTAGCCTAGGCATGGCGCGAATTATGTGAATGCGCTAGTTAGGGAACAGGGGAAAACATTAGAATTGGCATAATTTGAATAATGTTTATAAACATAAATTGGACATAATCCAAAATGCGGAATAGGGGATTGAGCACCTATAAAGACATAGGTAAAATTGGATAATAATTAAGATGTCTAGGATTACAGTAATTAGAAACTTTAACTGCACTTATGACACGAGGTTAGGTTGCATCAGTGGTAGAAGTCTGCCCGGACCTGACCGGCACATCCAACAACCACTAATGTTGAACCTAATGTGAGGGGTCTAAGTGCACAAATATGAGACGAGCTATGACACGAGGTTAGGCCCAACTTGTGGAAGAAGTCTGTCTGGACCCGACCGGCATATCCAGCATCCACAAGTTGTAGGCCTAATGTGGGAGGTCTAACCCATTATAAACCATAAATGGACATGGTAACGAATTGGACTACTTAACCTAATTTAGTCCATAGGGATTGTATGATTATGAACTAAAATTAGGGTTAAGTAAATTTGGTTGAATAGTGGGTGGGTTAAGAAAATCTGAGGGGGTAGGTAATATTTACACATAGGCCCACAAACTTAGCCCGATAAGGTTATGTAATTAAAGACACCTAGTGGTAAGCATTATCGGTAGAAAGATTGGGGGTTATATAAGTAAGACACCTTTTAGGGTAAATATAACCTATGGAAAACCTTGTGGGGGATACAAGACAAGGAGGAGAGCTTGTATCATATTGTGTGAGGCCCGTTTCAGTCAGTAACCCGGAGTAGGTATCGAATAGAATACTCCGAACTAGGTCAGAGAAGGGGCACGCTTACTGAACTGATGGTAAGAGATCCAAACGTGGAGTTCAGTGTGGGCGACGCAAACCGACCAGACCATGTGCGTGCATGAGCCAGGAAGAGGGGATAAGACGACTGTGACACCTGTAGATATGGGTCTGTGCATATCAGCGGAGGGTTGCCACTTTAGGACGTGATACATCCTATAGTGGGGCCGACACAAAGTATCTACGCGGATTAGGGAGCCGATCGATTAGAGTAGTAGTTAGGGTACATTTGGATGTATGCCTAAGTCTACCACCTTATAGTGGAAGGGATCATCCCATTCTTGATATACTAGTATTAGTGCAGAATAATCATTAGGGAAGCGTATTCATCCTATCATGTTTACCATGTCATACCTGCCTTTTATGTAGTTATCCCTCTCTTATCTACTTTATATGCCTGTCATGCTACTTTTATTTATTTACTTACTAAAATTAATTGGACTTGCTAGACTTTATGCCTGACCTCTTTTGTTTCCTCTTCTTTCTTCCGTTCCCCCTCTCCAAGGTCCTCAGGGCGAGAACACTCAGGCTTGATCGTGATTCTGCTTACTTTTGCTAGAGCTGCTGAGATGTATGGCTCAAGCTCTTATCCTTGTTGTTGTGGCTATATTTTGTTTTTAGGGAATTTTATTTCTTTTATGTACTTTGATAATTTTGAAGTACAAGACAGTAACTTTTATGTTGTAATAGGCTTTTGTATTTCAGACATGTGATGTTTTTAGACCACGGTATTTTATGATAAATAAAGTTTTTATTCCACTGTTATTTTTTATGTCTGTCTTGTAATATTTCTGTTCTGTTTACTTATAATGCTTCACGAAACTTAATGTATTCCCTTTGTGAGTGACATTAACGGACGTGGGGTTTCACACTTTTGTCTATTAAACGTCAAACAAGAAGTAAAACTCACCAGGTTACACAGCTTGTCAGGGTCCACAAGCGAGTGTCCTCTAAACTTGTAAGTCTCACATTCAGCCAAACTAAACATACCCAATGGCCTTTAAAGTGGTGGTACATAGAGTAGTATCTACAAAATAAAAAAAAACTGGTTAAGTATTCTCTAGTTTAAATAAGAATTGAGATAGAACCATTGGAAAAAATATCTACAAACCTACTATAAATAGAGTAATACCCAAGAAAGACATTAAAACCAAAATGTTAACTTGCTACATTGTTAAAATTTTATATATAATGGTGATTACCTGAACTTGCATCTGAAGCCGAAGGGCTTCAGTAAGCTCGATTACCTGAATTTACCTAGCTACTGGCTTCATGGTACTGTAATATTACAATCAAAACTGTGAGCAATGGATATACAACAATAACAAAATCACAATCCATTGAGCGAACAAAATAAAGTAAAAGGATTAATCTAATTAAGCTTAAATTATATACAAAATCTTAAAACAAAGTAAAACCTAACCTTTGCTCTTGAAAGCACAAAGACTGATACATATAATTTTTCGATTGGGAAATAGAAGAAGCGAAGATGCGTGAAGAAGCGAAGATGGGCGAAGATGGGTGGATCTTTCTAAAGGAATATGAATTTTAGGGTTTTCATGGGGAAGCGAAGATGGGAAAGAAAATTACGCGAAGGGGGAAAACAAAAGAAGCGGGGGAAACAGAAGAGGGAAAGAGGAAAAAAGCGCGGCCTCTGAAATTAACTGAGAGTCTGCCAATTACTTTTGGGGTGGTTAATTACACAACGTTTTGCCATGTTGTTTTAAGAACAACAACTCCTACTTACAAATAAGGTTCAACCACAATAATCAGCCCAAAATGATGTCTTCCAGTATTGTGGGTAAACACTTTTCTTGTAGTGGCATCAACAACTAATTTGCCACATTTAACTATACTATATGTCTATATATATATATATATATATATATATATATATGTATGTATGTATGTATGTATGTATGTATTAAACTCAGGTAGGCCACATTAAACTATATTATATATAATAAACTCAGGTAGGTAGATTAAAATTTAAATACACAATTAAACTGAAATGGTCATTTCAGTATTAAATTGGGCACATTATAAATAATATATTTACGTAATATAGCTTTTAAATAAAATAATTTTTTTAACTGATGGGCCTTACTCTTTCCCTATCCCAATATACCTGCACACCCCTTTAGCTACAGTACCTTCTTTTACATCCTATATACATAGAAACATTGCATCTATTTTTTATACCTGCGTGTTCGCTCCCTCCTTCCTGCTCCCTTTATTCATTTCATTTTCAGCATGCCTTCTTCATTTGTTTAAGCAAAACCATTTAGGCTAGACCTCCGCTAATTCGTTAATACTGATTCGAATACTAGGCTTATCAAACTATCTTCTCCCATACATCATTTTGGATGATTTCTTCTGCTCCACGTCATCAATTAAACGAAACGCAACTTTATCCTGCCATTCCCACTGTCATGTTGCACCCCTCCATGCCTCCACACAATATGTCCTTCCTCTTGCACTTGTTACGTGCTGCTACCCCCTTCTACACATATTTACTTCCTCTCTTCCCAATGCCATTTATTCAAAACGAAATATATGCTACAATATCATGTCCTTCTCCCCACACGCGACTCTACTCTTCTTTCTATTTTCCTGTTCCACTGTCGCACATGCTATTCCATACTTCAACTCCATGACTACTCAGTCGTCTCGCCACCACACCAAACTTGTTCCACCTCTGACCAAAGATTCGAAACCCACCCCGAAACAAAGAAACTCGGTTGGTTTTTAAGAGTTGGAATTTCTTTTAATAATAGAGGCTAGTTTCTTCTATCTTCTGTGAAGAATATATATATGGTCATGATGTAATATGAGAGGAGAGGTAGTCTCGTTTTGTTTTTGTTTGCACTAAGAAATGAAGAGGCCTACACTTTTATTGGCTGGAAGAAATAGAGAACTATGGTTTTCAATTTTACAAGCTTGCTGGGAAGAAATGAACTGGCGTGTATATATAAAAGAAGGATTTGGAGATAAGAACAATGTCAATTCATTTGGATACATGCTAATATCTAGATTAGGTTAGCCAAGCTTCGAGGTAGCTATAATGTTGGATGGAAATCTCGAAACAAACCTTGGTCGGAACACTGTAAATAATTTGGCAGACAAGAAGGGACAACACGAAATAAGAACGGCAGTGGGGAAAACAGTTTAAATATAGATATTCATACACATTGCTTGTCTGTTGCTTAAATTTATATGTGTAAATATGTATAGGTTGTATATTATATATGTGTATATTGGTATGTTGTTTTATATTGAACATAGGGTAGGCTTTGGTTTCATTTTATAAGATTACGGTACCACTATTTTATTGTTGACAATTAAATATACGCACTACTTAACGCCAACTCCAAATTCAATGAAAATAAATACACCACTACGTCCCGACATTCCATTTCCAAGGAAACTGATTTCTTTGAAAATGAACTCCATTTGCGGAAATGGCATATTTAATTTCCAATTTATTCATCGGTTCACATTTAAATATCGCCCACTGATAAAACAACTCCGATTGGCTTTAATTTGGAAATCTAGCAATAGTTAATTGCATGCATTCCAATAAAACTTGTTTTGTTGAAAACGGAGATCATTTGATAAATAGCTATTTTTTAAGATTATTTAACCACGATTAAACCCAAAACAATTCAACTCGATAACAATAAATTATTATCATTGTATACCTCCAGATGAAATCTTATACCATTTCAGAATATGCCAATATATATATTTTAACTCAATATTAAATCCCGGGTTAAACGATATTCAAATATATATAAAAATCCTTTATAAATTATCAAATAAACATTATCGTTTATTAACGAATTCCATTGCGACTATTTTAAAATTTGAATTGGTCATAACTCACAATTTGTAAGTTGAAATCTCCATTTTTCTCTTTTATTAGAAAATTATCATCTAACATATTCTAACGTTTCTTGTTTCACAAAAATCCAACTTTAATCGGATCATGTATATTAATTGAATTTTAAATCGTAAATTACGAACTACCGCGATGTTGCAAATTATATTAAATATAAATTTAACTTCCCGAATTCATTATATAAACTAGTTATATATAAAATAAATCCATATAAAATTCCAAATAATTATTTAAAACAGATTTAAATATTCATAATTAATGTTCAATAATCTGGGATGTTACATCCTTTCCCCCTTAAAATAATTTCGTCCCCAAAATTACAAGGTAAGAAGAATGGTCCAAAACCAATTGTTTTAAAATAATTATTTTTGAATTATCATCAAAAAAATTCAAACTCGTTAAAATTTCTGAAAATTTCACCAGCACCTCCTCTTCATGGTTCGATCAGCACAACTACAGCGACCATTCCAAGCCTCAACTTCACCAACAGAAAACCCAAAGCCAAATGGCTACCCAAATTAGGGTTCTAAAATCAATCACCAACTAGTTATATTAAGGTTCACCTATTTGTCGGGCAACTCAATTCCGAATTTTAAAGCAAATCAATTACCAGCTCTTCGCCTTCCAACTTGTGTAACCAAATCAACTCCATAGCCATCTGGAATCTGTACTTAGCTCAACTTACAATGTAAGTAACAATGCATGGTTAAAGAATTCAGTTTCATAACTGATATTATTCCTAATTCATTATACTAGAATTTATTTCCAATTTATTCAACTTCGTTAGTGACTCGTTTGATGAATTTTATTCAACCAATAAAACATCGAAATAACAAACAATCAAATCATTTGCATTATATTCAACATTGATACTTACTAGTCTGCATTTACTTTGGTTTTAATACATTAATATCAATCAATTAATATACGATTGATTTCCAATATCCATTCAATTTCCAAATTCCAGATTTATTTAATTCAATTCCATTTCTTAAATTAATTCTAATTGACCAGGTTAAATTCCATTTTCATATCCAATTCAATTGACTAATTGATTTTTTTCCTAATTAGCTCAATTTCATTTCATAGTTCTATTTGAATTTCAACAAAATCAATCAAACAACCAATATTACTATTGTTTAAGAAAATTATTCCCTTTTTTATATAAAGAAATAATTTGGGTAAAATTGTTTCATTTACCCTCTTTACAAAACAATATCGTGTCAGTTGCCAATTCAATTGTTTCTTAACACTTGAACCGATCAAATAACACAATACAAAATATTTTATACAAAATTTACAGATACGCTCTCTCGTTTATACATTCAAACTCAATCTAGCTATCTATAACCCTGTCTCTATCGAGTTATTTCATAGAGCCAACGTTACTACTCAACCTTCAGCTCTGATACCAAGATGTAAAGTCCCACTTTTTCATGCAACTTAAGCCAACATTTCTACCATAGTTAACTCAGGTTATACAGAAAAGCAGAAAGTTAAGAGAAAGAAGTTAGAGGTGAGAGAATGATAAGATAGAAATATTAGAATAGAATAATAAGAAAAGGAACCGACATCATACTGAGTCTCACATCGCAGTGGAATAAAATATATTACAGAAATAACTTTATTGAGAACTTGAAATAATACTTACAATCATTTGAGTATAGTAGTCAAAACAATATGGACAGTTATATCAACCTGTCAACAAATACAACACACATCAGAATAATATAATATATAATACATCTGGACCCCTTCAGCTTGTCTCTGAACTTCACTGCATCCGATAATATGAACCTGTAACTCGGGATGACCCTAGCATTACAAATGCCATGGATCAGTCTGGTGGACCAACGTGAGAAAACTCACTAAGTTTAAATAACATCCATGTCGATTTTAAAGTTAAAAATCCCTTTGAAAGAAAAGGATAATAGTAAGACTAGCCCATACATAAACACGAACGGTTTTTACCTTACTATAACCCAAACCATTTTGATACGAAAATCTAGTGATATTTTAATAGTGTTTATATCAAGTAAATAGCCAAATAGCAGAATGCTTGCATCTCACGCTCCACATACATAGTATAAAATCAAAAACCGCGGGCTCTTATTGGAGATTGGATTCCATCTATGACAAGGTATCGGACCACCTCCCGATCAGTGTACTCTAGAGGGGATACAATGGGGTTCAACAAGAATGTAACGACCCGCATTTTATGCATCGAAGGATCATAGAGTATTTATTTCTTTCACATACGAAGTCGTATGGTCATGTAACTTTGGGGGACGACTATTGGGGTCATTTCTCATGTTCATGATTTTTAAATGACCGTTTTGCCCCAAGCTGATACTGTTTTGGCCATAACTTTTGACTTGAAAGGAATTTTGACCTGAAACCACTTCCATTAGATTCGTTTGATGGTTTACAATTCCATAGAGTGGTCATATTAGCCAAACGGACTCACCGTTTGGGAGATGTGGCTGAAACAAGTTTCAGATAATGAAAAACAGCTTAATTGGGCTTAATCGGGTAATTAACAGCTAGGCCCAATAGGGGATATCGGGATTAGAGGTATTTAAGGGCTGCTAGGGTTACAATTTCAGTTTTTCACTCATTTTCCAACCGCCACAAATCGTCTCTTCAACCTAACAATGGCCTCCAACATCTAAATACACCTCTAATCGCCTCTTAATCAAGTTTTGGCTTAATCAACATAAAATCAAGGAAGATCCTCACCAAATCAGTAGCAGAGCTGCTGTGTTGCATTGGTATTCGCTCCCAAAAAATAGAGTTTCAGTTCTAAAGGTTTTATTTATGGCTAAGGTGAGTGATTTGCATAGTTTTGCACTAATTACGGTTAATTAAGGGTAATTAGTGAAGATTAGCGAATCTATACATTAATAAATTCAAGAAAAATATTTATAAATTCTTAAATAATGTTTTAGACCTCTGTTAGAAATTTGCTTTGATTTGGTTAAGTTTTACTAATTATATCATTAGTTTTGCTTAAACATGCTTAAGGGAAAATATGGGATTTTTGCTATGTTTGATCCAATTTACATGATATGGTTGTTGTTTTGATGTTTATGGTTGATTCTCTATGTTGCTATGAATGTATAGTATGTTTTTTGATTGATTAGAACTATTAGATTGGTCGAAAACGACATCGTATGGCGTAAACAGTCGCTGGAAAGTCGTAGGAAATATGCAGGGTTTCGAACCGGATCGGATCGGATTATTGGGCTCGGATCGGATAGGAGAAACGGGCAAGTGGACTCGATTCGGATTGGGACTTAGCATAAGGGGCTTGACGAGAAGGAAGGCCATTTTCTTAGAATTGGAGTTGGGCAGGGGATCGGACCGGAGAGACCAATAGGGGATCGGATCGGAGGCAAGGGCATAGGGATCGGATCGGACTAGAGCTAGGGGGCGGGATCGGATCGGAGGACCAAGCTTGGAGCTGGAATTGGAGTGAAGCACTGGATCGGATCGGGACATCTAGGAGGGAGCAACCATTGAACCAGGCATAGGGCATCCGAACCGAACCAGGGTTGGAGGACCGAACCGAGATGGATCAAGGCATGAGTCAGAACCACCGAACCGAACCGGATCAGGACCACCGAACCGAACCGGATCGGGACCACCGAACCGAACTAGACATATACTTTTACCTCATCATGATGACTCTTTTGAAGACCAAATCCAATTCGACCAAAACCCGAGATGCAAAGGGAGTCCAAATAGGAAGTAGAACTCAGGATCCAGTTGGAAACCAACGAGTCGACTTCATGAATTGGGCTTTGCGGCGGGACGTGTGCCAAGGGGCTATCGATGTCTACGACTTTGGATCACCATGTATGGGAGGTACGTGGACGGATTCAGGGCCACCGTGGCCTAGGTACGACTAAAGGGCTATAGACCAATGAAGTGGGGTCATTTGTAAAGATTTGGTCATGACTCCATGAGGTGAGCTTGGTAGTAGCAGTAGTTGTACAAGTCGAACTCCGTCACTACTTCGATGGGTCTAGTGATTGACAGTAGTGGACATCGTATGCTTTACGCACTGAGCAAGAGATGTGAGGATGGTTGCTATACTTGATATGTTTGCCATCATTATGACATACACACCCCCACCCCCGTATTCTTTGCACCATTTGTTATTGCACCTTAGAGTATTGTACAGTATGTAGTGCTATCTCTTTGGTTGCAGGTTCAGGTATGGTTTAGTATACATGTTATTGTTCTTTTTAGCTGCTTATCGCTCATACCAGACTTTTTGTCTGACCTAGAGTTTTATGTCTCTTCTTATTACTCTGGGTGCTCTCACGAGCAGACTAGAAACTAGTTGGCTGGGTATGCACGAGTAGCTGATCCAGAGACGAGCAAGAGGCTTTCACGTATGATACATATAGTATTCTCCCTGTGTTGTTGAAAATCACTGCTTGGTCATTAGTAGTGCATCTTCTACTTTAGCTTTCTTTTGCTTTAGAGACAGTAATTTAGAAAGTTGTAATAAGCTGTATTTGGATTTCCGCTGCTATGTTGGTTTAGTTTTCAGCTTATGCACTGTCTCGCTATTTTATGTCAAGATTATGTTATTATTATATTTTGTTCCATGCGCTGTGAGACATTCTACAGGTTCCCTGTTAGTTCATTCCCTTCTTTCCTTTCTTTGGCAACTGTTCCGTGGTAGTCGGGCATGTGTACAGCGCACCTTCGGAGGAAAGGCAGGTTGGTGCGGGGCGGGCCGTCACATTTGGTATCGGAGCTCTAGGTTGCGTAGTTAACCTAGGGAAAGACACCAGGGAGAGATAATACGTATATGAGAGCACGTATTTGTGATTATTTTGGTTTTAAAAGCTATATATATATATATTAGTATAACTAAGGATGAAGCCGCACTGCATTGGCACCACTATGGAGATGGTTAATCATTTTCTCTGTGCAAATTAAGCGATGAGCCGATACGCAGGAGGCGCCGGTAGAGGAGCCAATAATGGGAATGCTGCTGACATGAGGACGATATTTACTGACCTCATGAGGGGGATGCTTAGGGATGTGCAGAGGGCAGCTCCCAATGCTGGTAATGGTGGTGGTCCAATAGTGCAGGCGCCTAGGGCCGATTTCGCCAAGCTGAACATGGATTATACTAGTCTTGGTGGGAAGCCGTTCCATGGAACGGAGTCTGCTACGGATGTTCAGGATTGGCTAGATAGCTGTGAGCGTATCTTCGAAGACTTGGGTATCAAGGATGCGATGAAGAGAAGGCTAACATCCTGTCAGCTGCAAGGACGGGTAATAAATTGGTGGAATGCTATAAAAGCAGCTACACCCGAGGATCAGATTACTTGGGATCAGTTTAAAGCTCTCTTTAGCGAGAAGTTCATTCCAGCTGCTCAGAAGTCGATGTTGTTTAAGAAATTCTTGGAGCTCAAGCAGAATGGCAGAGCTGTCTCGGAGTATATTGCCGAATTCGACACTTTGTCGAAGTATGGGTTATCTCTTATTAATACTGCCGAGAAGAAGAACGAGAAGTTCATAACTGGCTTGGACCAGTACCTGGGGGAGAGACTTATTAACCACATTGATGAGACGTTTGAATCAATTGTGGGGAAAGCATTGAGGTTAGAGAGTCTTTACCCTAAGCCGAAGACTGAGGTTACATCTGCAGAGGAGCCAAAGCCGCAAGCAAGTGGTGGAGGCTAGAATGGTTTTCAGAATAAGAGAAAGCATAATCAGACCAAGGATGGCCAGAAGAAAAGGAATAAGCAAGATGTTGAGTGCTTCAGCTGTGGTAAGAAGGGCCATTATGCTAGTAATTGTCGGGCCAAGCCAGCGGATAGGAAGTGCTTCAATTGTGGCCAAGTGGGACATCACAAGGACAAGTGACCACAAACCCCTAAAGAAAAGCAGATAGTGAAAGCATATGCCCTTAATGTTATTCCTTCTTCGTCGAGTGCCCCAACTGCGGCGTAGAAGGGAAAGAATGTCGTTATTCAAAGGATGCTTTCTATTTATGATGTTCCTGTTAGAGTTTTGTTTGATACCAGAGTTCCTGTTCCTTCATATCTAGTGACCTGGTAGATAGGTTGGGATTGGAGCCCGAGATTGTCGATAGACCTTTAGTAGTGACGAACCCAATTGGTGGTTCAACTAACCTTAGCATGATTTTCCGTAATGTGGTCTTATCGAGTCATGGATGCATGTTTGTTTGTGATTGCATTGTTTTGGGCTTTACTGGGTTTTGCATAATTTTGGGAGTCGATTGGCTCCAAAGATACGGGGTGGTGGTGGACTGTGAGGGCTTTTTGGTGACAGCTAGAGCGGACGATGGGCGGAGGGTAGTGTTTGGTGGTCTACCCAGTGAGGGGGTAGTGGCTAGTTTTCTAAATTCCCTCGACATTCCGCATAGTGAGTTGTCAGGTTTTCCCGTGGTTGGCCAGTATCCGGAAGTCTTCGAGGAAGTGACCGGGCTTCCACCACATCGAGAGATTGAGTTCTATATTGACTTGGTGAAAGATGCCAGACCTATAGTGATGCCACTTCATCGTATGGCGCCAAGGGAGCAACGAGAGCTCGGGGTGCAAGTCAGCGATCTTCTGAAGAAGGGATTTATCAGAAGGAGTGTTTCTGAATGGGGAGTACCAGTTGTGTTTGCTACCAAGGCGGATGGTTCCCTTCGTTTATGTGTAGACTACCGCGAGTTGAATAAAGTGACGAGGAAGAATAAGTATCCTCTACTGCGGATAGATGATTTGTTTGATCAGTTGAGTGGCGCGAGAGTATTCTCTCAGTTAGATCTCGGGACAGGTTTCCATCATCTTAAAGTGGAAGCTGAGAGTATAGCTAAAACGGCATTTCGGACGCCGTCTGGATTTTATGAGTGGTTGGTCATGCCATTCGGGTTGACCTATGCCCCAGCATATTTTGTGGATCTTATGAATAGGGTATTCAGAGACCATTTGAATAAGTTTGTCCTTGTGTTCATGGATGATATTTTGGTCTACTCGAGGACAAAGGAAGAACACAAGGAACATTTGAGGATAGTGATGGAGGTGTTGAGAAAACACCAATTGAAAGAAAAGTTTTCTAAGTGTCGCTTCTGGAGGAGGGAAGTGAGATTCTCGGGCCATGTTGTTTCAAAGAATGGTATTGCCGTGGATCCTGCGAAGGTTGCTACGGTACAAGATTGGTCTACGCCCAAGAATGCAATGGACATAAGAAGTTTCTTGGGATTGGCCGGATATTATCGTCAGTTTATCCAAGACTTTTCCAAGATAGCAGCACCGTTGACTCAGTTGACCAAGAAGAATCAAGCTTTCGTCTGGGACGAAAAGTGCGAGAATGCATTTAAGAGTCTAAAGGAAAAGTTGACATGTGCACCAGTGTTAGTCATTCCTAAGGGGAATGAAGAGATGACGGTATATACAGATGCATGTGGTACCGGAGTAGGTGCTGTATTGATGCAAGGCAGTAGGGTTGTAGCTTATGCAAGTCGGCAACTGAAACCACACGAGAAAAGATACCCTACCCATGATTTGGAATTGGCAGCAATCATGTTTGCATTGAAGATATGGAGACATTATCTCTTGGGAGAAAGATTTGAGCTATTTACCGATCATAAATCGTTAAAGTATCTCTTCTCTCAAAAGGATCTAAATCTCCGACAGCAAAGATGGTTAGAGTTCTTGGCTTCCTATGATTTCAACATCGCATATACACTAGGAAAGGGCAATGCGGTGGCTGATGCATTGAGTAGAAGAACTGCCAGTTAGGGGCTATGTTTCTTGAATGGAAGCAACTGGAGTACATCGCTGGGTATGATTTCAGACCAAAGTGCGAATTGGATTCAGAAATGTTAGCAAGTTTGACGATTAGACCCACCTTGATTGAGCGGATTGGTTCCAGTCATAGGAGCGATCCTAACCTATTGGAAATCATCTCAAAGTTAGAGATGGGAATCGATGGAGAGATGAACAAGTATGGGCTTGATCGAAATGGATGGCTTAAAAAGAATGGAAGACTTGTTGTGCCCAGTGTCAATGGATTGAGAGATGAAGTGCTTAGAGAATGTCATCACTCAAAACTGACCATACACCCCAGTGGTAACAAGATGTATCGAAACATGAAGCAGACATACTACTGGGAAGGGATGAAACGAGACATTGGGAAGTTTATATCCAAATGCATGAACTGCCAGCTAGTTAAAGCTAAGCAAAAGAAGCCTAGTGGTTTGTTACAACCATTAGAAATTCCAGAATGGAAATGGGAACAAGTGCCAATGGATTTCATTGATGGGTTACCAAGGACTAGATCGGGCCATGATAGCATTTGGGTGATTGTGAACCGATTGACTAAGAGTGCAAGGTTTATACCCATCAAGTCAAACAGGACGGCAGCTAAGTTAGTGGAACTGTATATAAATTGGGTAGTGAGATTTCATGGAATACCCAAAGGCATTGTGAGTGACCGAGATCCGTTGTTCACTAGTGGATTTTGGTGGAGCTTACAAGAGGTGTTGGATCAGAACTACATCTCAGTACCGCGTATCATCCTCAAATCGACGGATAGACAGAGAGGGTGAATCGAGTGTTAGAAGATCTCTTGAGAGCTTGCATATTGGATTTTGGTGGATCATGGGATGACCATTTGCATCTAGTAGAGTTTGCATATAATACTAGTTATCAATCCAGTATTGGTATGGCTCTGTTTGAAGCTTTGTACGGAAGACCATGCAACTCAACGTCATGTTGGGTAGAAACTGGTGAGAAGTTTGTGCTTGGACCCGATGTGATAAGAGAAACTTCAGCTAAGATTAAGATTATCCAACAGTGAATGAAGGCTGGCCAAGATAGGCAGAAAAGTTATGCTGATAAGAGGAGAAGGGAGTTGAAGTTCTCCATTGGCGACTTGGTGTTTGTCAAGATTTCTCCGTTATAGAGCGTGATACGATTTGGCAGGAGAGGCAAGTTAGCACCAAGATTTGTTGGTCCATTCCCAGTTCTTGAGCAAATAGGGAATTTGGCATACAAGGTTGAATTACCAGATAAGATGGCCGGAGATCACTACGTATTTCATGTTTCCTAGTTAAGGAAGTTCGTGCACGACCCAGACGTGACTATTTCACCTGATCAGTTGGATGATATCGAAGTTGAAACAGGCGGTTGGGAACCGCATGCCTATGTGTATTGTTGGGAACGATACGAAGCAACTTCGAAGGAAAGCGATGAAGTTAGTCTAGGTTCAGTGGGGTGAGAATGAAAATGACTGTACTTGGGAGATAGAAGAGAGCGTTAGGAAGACGTATCCAGAACTCTTCGCCTGGTAAGATTTCAGTTTCGATTAGTCTTTCCGCATGCTAGGATAGGCTTGTTTTGTTTGTTTTGCATGTTTGATTGTTGTTTGTGGCTGGTAGGCATGCGGGATCCTTTGTATGTTTTGGGTTAAGGAATTTCGGGGACGAAATTTCTTAAGGGGGGGAGAGTGTAACGACCGGCATTCTACGCATCGAAGGATCATAGAGTATTCATTTCTTTCACATACAAAGTCGTATGGTCATGTAACTTTAGGGGACGGCTATTAGGGCCATTTCCCATGTTCATGATTTTTGTCGATTTTTAAATGACCGTTTTGCCCCTAGCTGATATTGTTTTGGCCATAACTTTTGACTGGAAAGGAATTTTGACCTGAGACCACTTCCATTAGATTTGTTTGATGATTTAAAATTCCGTAGAGTAGTCACATTAGCCAAACGAACTCATCGTTTGGGAGATATGGATGAAACAAGTTTCAGATAATGAAAAACAACTTAATTTGGCTTAACCGGGTAATTAACAGCTAGGCCCAATGGGGGATTTTGGGATTAGAGGTATTTGAGGGCTGCTAGGGTTAGAATTTCGGGTTTTCACTCATTTTCCAACTGCCACAAACCCTCTCTTCAACGTAACAATGGTCTCCAACATCTAAATACACCTCTAATCACCTCTTAATCAAGTTTTGGCTTAATCAACATCAAATCAAGGTAGATCCTCACCAAATTAGTAGCAGAGCTGCTGTGTTGCATTGGTATTCACGCCCAAACAGTAGAGTTTCAGTTCTAAAGGTTTTATTTGTGGCTAAGGTATGTGATTTGCATAGTTTTGCACTAATTACGGTTAATTAAGGGTAATTAGTGAAGATTAGCGAATCTATACATTAATAAATTCTGGAAAAATATTTATAAATTCTTAAATAATGTTTTAGACATCTGATAGAAATTTGTTTTGATTTGGTTAAGTTTTACTAATCATATCATTAGTTTTGCTAAAACATGCTTAAGGGAAAATATGGGATTTTGGCTATGTTTGATCCAATTTACATGCTTTGGTTGTTGTTTTGATGTTTATGGTTGATTCTCTATGTTGCTATGACTGTATAGTATGTTTCGTGATTGATTAGAACTATTAGATTGGTCGAAAACGCCGTCGTATGGCGTAAACATTCGCTGGAATGTCACAGGAAATATGCAGGGTTTCGAACCGGATCAGATCGGATTATTGGGCTTGGATCGGATAGGAGAACCGGGCAAGTGGACTCGATTCGGATTGGGACATGGCATAAGGGGCTTGACAAGAAGGAAGGCCATTTGCTTAGAATTGGAATTGGGTAGGGGATCGGATCCGAGAGACCAACAGGGGATCGGATCGGATGCAAGGGCATAGGGATCAGATCGGACTAGAGCTAGGGGCGGAATCGGATCGGAGGACCAAGCTTGGAGCTGGAGTTGGAGTGAAGCACTGGATTGGATCGGGACATCTAGGAGGGAGCAACCAATGAACCAGGCATAGGGCATCCGTACCGAACCAGGGCTGGAGGACCGAACCGAGATGGATCAAGGCATGAGTCAGAACCACCGAACCCGATCGGGACCACCGAACCGAACTAGACTTATACTTTTACCTCATCGTGACGACTCTTTTGAAGACCAACTCCAATTCGACCAAAACCCGAGATGCAAATGAGGTCCAAATAGGAAGTATAACTCAGGATCCAGTTGGGAACCAACGAGTCGACTTCATGAGTTGGGATTTGCTGCGGGACGCGTGCCATGGGGTTGTCGATGTCTATGACTTTGGATCACCATGTATGGGAGGTACATGGACGGATTCAGGGCCATAGTGGCCTAAGTACGACTAAAGGGCTATAGACCAATGAAGTGGGGTCATTTGTAAAGATTTGGTCATGACTCCATGAGTTGAGCTTGGTAGTAGCAGTAGTTGTACAAGTCGAACTCCGTCACTACTTCGATGGGTCTAGTGATTGACAGTGGTGGACATCGTATGCTTTACGCACTGAGCGAGAGACGTGAGGATGGTTGCTATGCTTGATATGTTTGCCATCATTATGACATACACACCCTCACCCCCGTATTCTTTACACCATTTGTTATGGCACCTTAGAGTATTGTACGGTATGTAGTGCTAACTCTTTGGTTGCAGGTCCAGGTTCAGGTATGGTTTAGTATACCTGTTATTGTTCTGTTTAGCGGCTTATCGCTCATACCAGACTTTTTGTCTAACCCAGAGTTTTATGTCTCTTCTTATTACTCTGGGTGCTCTAACGAGCAGACTAGAGACAGGTTGGCTGGGTATGCACGTGTAGCTGATTCGGAGACGAGCAGGAGGCTTTCATGTATGATACATATAGTATTCTCCCTGTGTTGTTGAAGATCACTGCTTGGGCATTAGTAGTGTATCTTCTACTTTAGCTTTCTTTTGCTTTAGAGACAGTAATTTGGAAAGTTGTAATAATTTGTATTTCGATTTCCGCTGCTTTGTTGATTTAGTTTTCAGCTTATGCGCTATCTCGCCTGTTTTATGTCAAGATTATGTTATTATTATATTTTGTCCCATGTACTGTGAGACATTCTATAGGTTCCTTGTTAGTTCATTCCCATTTTTCCTTTCTTTGGTGACCGTTTCGTGCTAATCGGGCATGTGTACAGCGCACCTTCGGAGGAAAGGCAGGCTGGTGCGGGGCGGGCTGTCACAAAGAACATCTTGTATCCCGGCTATTAACCGTTGGTCCGGTTCCCAAAATTACATGGGACACGCTTGACTCAACACATCGCACGGAACTAAAGCCGGGAAGGACGCCTAGGAGCGAAGGAAACAGGTTGAAGAGGGATCGCGCCAACAGTGGCCTTGCAGCACCTCAAACATATGTCCAAATAAGGCTTTGAAATCCTCGGGACTCCGAGGATTTCAAAGCCTTGTTCGGACATATGTTTGAGGTGCTGTGAGGCCACTGTTGGCGCGATCCCTCTTCAACCTGGTTCCTTTGCTCTTAGGCGTCCTTCTCGGCTTTAGTTCCGCGCGATGCGTTGAGTCGAGCGTGTCCCATGTAATTTTGGGAACCAAACCAAAAAAGCCAGTTAACATTTTCCTTCCAAAAAAATTCTTGTCTTGGCATGATGTGCTTTACGTTGGATGATGTAGTAGTCGAGTTGTCAACCGGTCCTGCATGTTAAAGGAAAACAGATGTTAGTTGTCGGGCTCGTTCGCTATGGAATTGCGAGCGAGGTATCATTGGTGCAGCGTTGTGCGCACATTACCGAGTATTTGCAGTGCCTTGCCTCCGCGTGTTTGTGGTGATGTATATGCATACGTTAGAAGCACGTGTACAGGAGAGTATGGCGTGATATTCGAACCCGGGTGTACAAAAAGTTATTATATATTTTTTTAGGGTATAAACTTTTACATCCGAGGTGTGAAATTTTGAACCATGAGGGTTCGAAATTTTGAGTCCTTAAGGTTCAAAATTCCATATCCCGGCCGTTCGAAATTTTGAACCCTGTGGGTTCGAAATTTCGAACCCATGGGTTCGAGATTTTCGGGAACACTAAGGGACTTCTTCTTTTTATTATAAATAACCCCCGCTCATTTTTCCTCTTCCATTGTTTCTTCACTTGACTACCATTGATTTAGTGCCCCGAAACCCAGTATCTTTATTTCGAACAAGACTTAAGTAAGGTTTGGGGTCAAGACACGATGAGGAAGGAGGTCGAAGCGTCGTGGTTCGACGCGAGGGAGAGAGGCGGCGGCCTGAACTAGGTCGGAAAGCTCGAACCTTGGGGGAGCTATGAAAGCTCAAATCCTTGTGGGTTCGAATTTTCAAACCCCGAAGTGGTTCGAAATTTCGACTCTCCGTGGGTTTGATTTTTCAAACCTCGAGAGGGTTCAAGTTTTCGAACCTCAAAAGGGTTTGAATTGTCAACCCTTGGTGTGTTTGAATTTTCGAACCTGGGGGGTTTGAGTCCTTGGCCCTTGGTGGGTACGAATTTTCGAACCCCTAATGAGGTTCGAATTTTTTGAACTTTGAAGCGGGCTGAGCTTTTCTAGCTTATTGCAGTGTTCAGGTTCGCCGTTAGCCCAACTACCTCGCACCACGCCTTGGTGGGGGCACAGTTTCTTTTGTCTAGAACTTCAATCTCCCAATTGCCTGTCTTAGTGACTGTATGACTGCAAATATTCTGACTTCCCATATAGGATAGAGCATATTGCTGAACTATGACTGAACTGTTGGACTGTTTAAATTTCCTCTGTACATCTTAATTTTGCATGACACTGCACGCAACTGTTAGCTTTCACCAACAGTAGGGGTAGAGGTTATTCCACTTCTATGTCTAATACTAGTGTGTTAAAGTATAGCTAGCGATGCAAACAAGATCAAAGACTGGAAAAACCCTGAAAGCCGAGGCTTCCCTGCCGTCATCACATACATCTGATTCTACCAATAGTGGTGGCTTGGCTAGTAGCAAGCTTGAGACTACTAAAGAGTCTGTTCCTTCTCAAATGGACAGTTCACCTGAAGTGTCCGAACACGGGGGACAAACCGAGAGATTAAGTTCTCCGGTCATACACGAGGAGGTCGATAATGTGGATATTATTAGTAGGAATGCATCGGTGTCTCCGGTGGCCCTAGATATGACACCGCACGCACCTGTTAGCTTTCACCAACATGAGGGGTAGAGGTTATTCCAATTCTATGTCTAATACTAGTGTGTTAAAGTATAGCTAGCGATGCAAACAAGATCAAAGACAGGAAAAACCCTGAAAGCCGAGGCTTCCCTGCCGTCATCACATACATCTGATTCTACCAATAGTGATAGCTCGGCTAGTAGCAAGCTTGAGACTACTAAAGAGTCTATTCCTTCTCAAATGGACAGTTCACCTGATGTGTCCGAACATGGGGGACAAACCGAGAGATTAAGTTCTGCGGTCATACACGAGGAGGTCGATAATGTGGATATTATTAGTGGGAATGCATCGGTGGCTCCGGTGGCCCTAGATATGCTGCCTGATACTGTCATTCTGGAAAATCCGACGGATTCAGTCTCGTCATGCATGGATGCTACAACAGTTAGGAAAATGACGTTGTGGTTCAATATACCGGTGGGTGATGTCCATGCACTGGGAGAGGGTGGCATGTCTCATGCACCGCTTGAGGGTTTGACTGCTTGGAACATGCAAGCTTGTTTTGCGGGATGCGTGCCCCCGACCAATGACTTTATTCGGATATGCTATTCTAATTCCTCCTTGCAACTGCACAACTGCATCTGAATGCTTATTCTTCACTCTTAGGTACTTACGTTCTCTATCGAGAATATTTACACTTGGAACCTACTAGAGAGGACATTCGATATTTTTTCCATCTTAGGAGAACGACTAGTGGATCGCCCTCCCAATGGTTCATGGAAGGGTCACCTGCCACCAAGTTCTTCATTGGGAAGAGACCCAGGCCATCGATGTTCAAACAAGACTGGTTCTTTGTGCATTTCCCTCCTGGATTCACAAGGAGATGGATAGAAGGGAGTAAGTACTTTCAAACTTCGTTCCCTACTATAAAGTTCTTCCATTCCATGTCTGATCATTTGTCATGTTTTGACCACGGCAGGAAATCTAGAGGGGCCCACCAACGATGAGTACCTGCAATGCCTTAACGCTCTGCGAGTGATCCCCGAAGAGTCTCGTAAAATTGATGTTGTGATGTGTCAGAAGCGTCTTCGATGCATTGGGCTGCTTCTAGATGATCGGGCTATAATTAGGCCTGCGGTCGCGAGCAGTGTACCTAAAGGGGAGGTGATGAAAGGTCCCACGGCTCCTGGTCTGAAAAGAAAGTTTCCTTTTCCTGGACCCAAGCCAAAAAAGGTTGTCAAGTTCCAAGGAGATGCACGGGGAGACAAGGCTGGCGGCGAGGAGATACTTTCCCGGGACAAGGGTTTGTTGGATGCTTATGTCCTGCCTTCAATGGAAGGGGCGGGGGAAGCGTCGGTCAGTCCACAGTCCCTTTTGACTTCTCTAGAAGCCGCCACCCCACTCAAGGCAGTGGACCAGTTCGCTAGTCTGAATAAAGTTGCTATAGACTTGTCTCCGTGGCTGGATTCGACAAGTATGGAAGAACTAGCTCTTACTGCAGAGGGGTTAACTCCTTCGAGCGGACCAATATCTGGTTTGTTAAGAGAATACTTAGAGCATGCACTCATATATGCTGCATAGCATGGGGAGTCTTTTGAGTGTGTGATTCGTCTAACTTTGATTCATCCCTATAACAGGCTGTATGGCCAGAAGGCGCGGAGGACGAGGCTATGAACATTGAGGCCGCCAATGCCCTAGGAATCCTTTTTTTGAGGGTTTTAGAAGAGGGACTAGCTTGCACGATACTCCACCCCTGCCGAATCGCGGTAGTGAACACCGAGTTAGGGATCAATCTCGACGATCTCCAACTCGTCCTCCTCCTCCAATTCGGTTGTCCAAGGGAGACTCTCAACTTAACTTAAGGGTTCCAGGCCTCTGTCTTCGACAAGCCCTTCACATACATCACCTTTGGCTCCTATTCCAACTGCTAAGGACAAGGGGTCAATGCCCGATCGTTCGAGACTGGCTGGAGCGACGATGGTGGGTAATAGGATCTCGCGGAACCTGAGAGACGAGAGCTCTCCAATGACGAAAAGAAAGCATTACTCAAGCGCAACTTTCCTCAGCACTATTTTGATGAGATAATGTTCCCCCCTGATCTCCATCCTCCCTCGGTCAGGGAGTCCGGGGATGTCTGGATGCGCGTGAGGGCTTTGTATCACCGGGCCGACCAACTTCTCAAGTACACCTGCCAACTCTCGGAGCTGATCAAAAAGAAAAACCTGGAGCTCATCAATCGAGTGTTGACCATCGATGTCGAGTGGACACCGTCCGTGATTTGAATGCTGAAATATGTGAGTTTTGATTTTTGTATCATAGACATATTGTTGCTCATTTCTGTGCTTTTTAACATTAACTCGGGGGTTCGTTCTTGCAGTTGAGATGAAGAAAGCATACGATATGCTTAAGAGGGAGGCCGATCATCCCGCTCCTCTTTCATGGAGACTGTAGCTGATCTTACCACCGAGAACACGACCTTAAAGAGGGAAAAAGCTGAGGTGGATAAAGCATGTGTCGATCTGGAAAGGGATAACGTGAGAGTCACCCAGCTTCAGAATGGCAATAAAGCTTTGAGAACGGAGAATGACATCTTGAAGAGGCAGCTCAGGGAGATGAGGAAGGTGAAGGAAGACGCAGAAGCCAGCAATAGGGATGTATTAAGTACAATCGATGGACTGAAGGCTGAACACCTGAAAGAGGTGGAACAACTGAGGGTGCAGATGGAGGATACAGAATTCCGGGTAGAGTCATCCGTGGTGGAAGATATCCAAAACATGTATGTTAAAGTTCTGAGATTTCGTGGACTTTCATGGGTTGATGATTACTCCTGTGAATTGGCTCGAACTTGGAAAGGTTGGTTCCCTATGAAGTTTATTTGCGCCAAGTGGATGTCGGGTCCTTGGATGAAGGACAACTCATGGTAGATCTCCTGACCCTCGAAGAGCGTGAGAAGCTAGAGGAGGGGGGAAGCTGTTGCTTAAGGATGCTGAGGGAGAAAGGCTGGCCAGGCTTGCTGCTGAAAAAGGGGAATCCGCCATGACTGAGAGTGTGGTAGTAGCGGAGACATTTGTAGAGGGAAGCTCTTATCGACCACTGGCCCTGGATCTGCTATGACGATCAATCCAGCAGCCTAGGCTCAGGTTTCAACTGAGTATGACCCCAAGCATCCACAGCTAGGAGAGTCCGGATTCACTTTAATTGCCATGACGAGCACCCTTACCGTACTTTCTACACCATCCTTAGCCGAAGGTAAATTCCCTTTACCTTGCATCCCTGAGGATGACCTAATTACCGAATTTGATGACTAAAAGGTTGTGTTTTTACTGTGTAGCCTTTCCTGGATTGACTATGACATCGAGCCCTGCCCCCGTGATCCCACAAATGACTGAATCTGGGTCAGGACTTATGGGAATGCAATTTTGAGAAGGCAGTGATCAGTTGTACACCTACTCCAATATAAGGATAACGCCCATCCTCTATGAATGCCTTATTGAGGAAGGATAGGTGGTTGATCGACAAAGCACCGCTACCCGAGGCCCAACGGAGGTTGACGAACCTTTGATGCATGACCTGGTGGAGGGTTTAAAGGGCTAAATTGCGGCCAAGTGCGAGGAGGTGGAAGAGAAGCAGAGGCAAGACGAAGCTGCCAGGAAGGAGGTCTTAATGAAGACCAGACAAGATGCCGAGGTGAGAGTTGCTGAGACGGTTGAGCAGAGAAAGGCTGACGGGGAGGTGGAAAAGAAGAGGGCTGCTGACGAGGCCCGAAAGAAACATGAAGATGATGAGGCCCAATGGAGGGCCATCGAACATTCAGAGAAACCCAAGGCCGATGATGTCACGACACATGCGTCTTGGAAGCTGGCTGCGTGACGGGATGCCAGATAAGCCAAGGAGAAGGCTGAGCAGGAAGGCAAGGCGATCCTGGAGAGGAGTGATGTTGTGGTAGCCCTTGCTGTCGGAAGTGCCCCCGGGCCTACGTCGCATATCATCCTTTCCAAAATCACTGAGATCTCTAGCAGCTATAAGGAAAATGAGAGGCGCCTCTTGGTTTCTCATGAGTCGTCCACTCCTCAAAAGGATGAGGTGGAAGGAGCGGATCAGCTAAGAAGAGGCCTAGTGTAGGGGAAGGAACCATCGAGTGCTAAATCTACAAAGAAGAAACACAAGCACAAAAAGAAAAGACACGATTAGTGTTAGCAACTTGAGTAGAAATTACCATTTATTTTGGTAGTGTAGGTCAATAATTTATGCGAGTACGACCCTCGCTTTTGATTTTTCAAGACATGGTGTGGCTTTCATGTACACCCTATCATTAGCAAAGAAAGATGTTAGTCATGTAGTTTGTTAAATGTGTGTGTGTAGAAATGGAATATGAACTTGTAAAGATTGTGATTTGTGTTGATTGTTCAGATGTTCTTCTCATGTTTTCCAGTGTCTTGTACTTGCATAAGCGTACTTATTGTTACACTTAACAAAAAAGTTATCGGGGACCGCGCTCTGGGTTGATTATTCCAGAGGGGTGTGATTGAGCGTAGGCTTCTCGTAAGTTTCCCTCAGCTATGGAAACCCGTAGTTTGCGAAGCCGGTTGAGCACATGCTGTTTTGGGTTACCCGGGGTTAATCCCAAGTATAACGAAGGCATATGACATCGAGATTTGCAGTCCGTCTGGTGTTTGGCTCTCCCGTCGTTTATCGGTTTGTGGCAAGCTGCAGACGTCGTTTATTTGCTTGAGAAGAGAAGCCCAGATCATCAGCCCATAGGGTTCGATCGTGGCCATGGGCTACCCCTTAGCCTTGAGAGCTTCGGGGAAGAAACGATTTAAGGTCAGTCGCAGTGCTGCGCCAAGATTCGACCAACACCTGTAGCCAAGGGGGAGATTTGTATCAATCTTAGTTGGTTGTTGGGCGGCCCCAATTCACTTAGGACTTGGGCGCAGAACGATTTATCCTCGGTCTTGGCATAGGGTCGAGGTTCAAGTTAGTGGTTGTTTATTACTCGGCCGCGCCGTGGGCTGGCGACTCGAGTGACCTTGCCAGCTCCCATGCTTGGGGTGTCGGTTATAACCAGTGTAGTTTGGCCTCGACGCTAGCTCGAGGTTCAGATGGCGATCCCAGCTCCCGGTCTCGGGGGCCAATACGGCAATCGACTTCTCATACATAAGCAGGTTGTCAGGACTAATCAAACGTGTCATGCATGGAGTAAACACAAAGGAAAAAGTGATAGGAAGTTGAACATCATTTCCACTAATAACTTTGGCAGTAATAGTCTTTACAACTCCTTGAATTGCTAGAAAACAAAACATTGTTGGAAAGCATAAACAACTTTGTACTAAGTTATGTAAAGTAGCAGCGGAGATGTTCACTGTTCCATGCTCTTGGGAGTTCAGCTCCGTCCACGGCTGTGAGTTTGAAAGTTTCATCATTGAACCTTTGTTGTATGGAGTATAGTCCTTCCCAATGAGGAGCAAGACCTGTTGGTGGAGGAAACACCCATTTTAAGACGAGGTCGTCGATGTTAAGGTCCATACGGCGGACCCTGGAATTGAAGTATCGAGCGACTCGTTCCCATTGGGCGGTAGCTCGAAGATCAGCTTCGTTCCTTTTTCCTCTACCAAGTCGAGTGATCCCAAAAGTAAGTCTTGGTTTGTCTTTAGTTCGAAATACATAACTTGATGAGATGGAATCTTGAGCTCAATGGGAATGACGACTTCGGATCTGTAGGCAAGGGCGAAAGGAGTGTGTTTGGTCATTGTCTTTTGGGTGGTTCGGTAAGCCCAAAGGGCTAGGGGAAGCTCTTCTGCCCACATGCCCCCTTCCTTTTCCAGGCGCTTCTTGATGATGGATTTAATAACCTTGTTAACCTCTTCGACTTACCCATTGGCTTGGGGATGAGCCATTGCCGATAATCTTTTTTCGATGTTGTGCCACTGACAAAAAGCTTTGAATTCGGCATTCTCGAACTGAGTACTGTTGTAGGAAATGATAGCTCGAGGGACCCCATATCAGGTAATGATGTTGTGGACAACGAAGTTGATCATCTTCTTGGTAGTGATTGTGGCAAGGGCTTCGGCATCTACTTATTTGATAAAATAATCAATTGCGATGATAGCATATTGTGCCCCACCTCTGGCCATTGGAAGAGTTCCAATGATGTCGATTCCCCACATGGAGAATGTCCACGGACTAATAATTTGTGTCAATTCTATAGGTAGGGCTTTCGGGATCTTTGAGAAGTGTTGGCACTTGTCGCACTTGCGAGCATAGTCAGTGGCATCTTGGTCGAGCGCAGGCCAATAATAGTCGTGTCTGAGTATTTTTATTGCCAGGGTTTGCCCTTCAGTATGGTCGCCGCATTCCCCTTCATTTACACTGGTTAGCACTCTGATGGCGTCAAAATGGGCTATGTATCTGAGTAATGGGATAGAGAAACCTCTGTGGTAGAGCACCCCATCCATAAGAAGGTAGCGAGCCAGTTGGCGAGTGAGTGCTCGTTTTTTTCTTTGAAGCTTCCCAAAAGGGTCCCCTATTACAGGTAGCTCTTGATCGGTGTCATCCAAGATTCAGGTTCGGATTCGGCATTCACGACCGCCTTGGTTTGTGTTTTCTTGATACTAGGAGAGTTGAGCACTTCGACGGGGGTGAACCCCAAGAGTTGCGAATCCTCGGAGCTTGCCAGTTTGGCAAGTGAATCGGCTTTTTCATTTTTCTCTCGGGGAATGTGTGTGATGACTAAGTGGTCGAGGTAGGTAAGCAATTCCAGAACCTAGGTCAAATATAGGGAGAGTCGCTCCCCCTTAGCTTGATATTCGCCTTGCACCTAGCGCACGACGAGTTTGGAGAAAATTTGGATGACCTTTAGCTTGAGCTCTATCGCGATTCTAAGTCTGGCTATCAAGGCCTCGTATTCCGCATTGTTGTTGGTAGCGGGGAAATTTAGTTTTAATGCATAGTATATTAGGCGTTCTTCGGGAGTGATGAGCACGACTCCGGCCCCGGAGCATTTGCTGTTGGAGGACCTGTCCACAAACAATTTCCACTGAATGCTGGGGGCTTCAGCACTCTCTGCAGGAGTCTCCTCTGGGGCAGTGAATTCTACTATGAAATCAGCGAGAGCTTGGCCGAGGATAGCTAGAGGGGGATGAAGTTTACCTCAAACTGGCTTAGCTCTACGCTCCATTAATAGTCTGCCAGATGGCACAAGTCGATGTAGGACTGGACGTAGTGGCTGGTCGGTGAAAACCTTTACGGGATGAGATTGGAAGTATGGTCGGAGCTTCTGAGAGGAAACCAATAAGCAGAATGCCAGCTTTTCCAGCTTTGGATAATTCTTCTCTACACCCTCAATCATTTTCTTATGTAGTAGACATGCCATTGTATGCGGTCTTCAATGCGTATTAATGCCGAATTAATTGCCTGCGTAGAAACAACCAAACAAATGTATAAGTCCTCATGGTCTATGGGCTTAGATAAGATAGGTGGTCGCTCTAAGTGATACAGAAGGTCCTTGAATGCAGAAATACATTCTGGGGTCTACTCGAAATTGTGTTTCCCTTTCGAAGTAAATCGAAGAAAGGAATGCAATTGTCGGTGGCCTTAGATATGAACTGACATAAAGCGAAGACCTATCCGTTTAATCTTTGGACATCCTTGATGTTCTTGGGGATTTGGATGTCCCGAATAGCTTAGATTTTTTCTGGATTGGCTTCGATTCCCTGGGAGTTGACGATGAAACCCAAGAATTTTCCCGAGGCAACACTGAAGGAGCACTTCAGGGGATTGAGTTTCATGTCGTACCGACGAAGGATATCGAACATTTCAAAGAGGACATGGATGTGGTTGCTGGACACTTTTGATTTGACCAACATGTCATCCACGGATACCTCCATGGATTTACCAATTTGGTTTTCAAAGAGTCTATTAACCATTCGCTGATAAGTGGTGCCGACATTCTTGAGGCCGAAGGGCATGACGCGATACCAGTAAAGTCCAAGGTCGGTTATGAAAGAGGTATGATCCTGGTCGCAAAGTTTCATCGGGATCTGATTGTAGCCTGAATAGGCATCCATGAAAGATAGTAGCTGGTTTCCGACAGTTGAGTGAACAAATCGGTCGATCTTCGGGAGTGGGAAACTGTCCTTGGGACATGCCTTGTTTAAGTCAAAGAAGTCGACACACGTCCGCCATTTACCGTTGGCTTTTCTGACCAGAACCGGATTAGAGACCCATTCGAGGTGGTAAGCTTCGCGGATGAAGTTGTTATTGAGTAGACGGTCTACCTCTTTCTCAAGTGCTTTGGACCTCTCGGGTCCCAAGAAGCGGCGTTTCTGCTTGATTGGAGGCATTGTAGGATCTATACTTAGAAAATGGCAAGCAACTACAGGGTCGATGCCTTTCATGCCGGAGTGAGTCCATGCGAACACATCTAAGTTAGACTTCCAAAAATCCATAAGATCCTCTTTGATTGCTGGATGGAGGTGTGATCTTATCTTTAACACCATTGGTGGAACGTCGGGATTGACTGTAACATCCACTGTGGGTTCAACCGGAGTAGCCTTCTCGTATTCGGGCTCTTTGTCCTTCCGTACGTCGAGGTCATCGGAAAGACGGCAGTGGCGCCTGAGCCAAGGCCCAGATGTCGTTGATTGCCATGCAGAAATAGTCTTGGCGCAAGAAGGTGTGGGAACGTCTTTTCCCTTGTCCTTGTTGTGCGCATTCTTCCATTCTATTGCATAACATTCACTAGTTTTTGCTTGGTCGCCTCTAACTGGTCCAATCCCGTTTTCTGTCGGGAGTTTCATTAGGAGGGACCATGGTGACATGCAAACCCGAAATTCGATGAGAAAAGGATGACTGAAGAATACGTTGTATAGGGGAGATGATGTCAATAACCACGAAGGTGAGGGTTCAGACTCGGCTTCGGTCCCAAGTGCCGAATTCGACGGGTAGGTCAATGATTTCTACCGGACAACTGGATGCTCCGTTGAAGCCTTGGATCGTGGCATGGCATGGTTTGAGATCCTTTGCTTCTAATTTCATGTGGTCGTAAGTAGATTTGAAAATTATTTTGACTGAGCTTCCCGAGTCAACCAATACTCTTCGGACGGATGCGGTACCTATTTGGGCCGTGATAACCAGAGGATCGGTTGTCGGAATTTCAACTCCCGTAGAATCTCTTTCACGGAAAACAATGTCATCTCGCATGGTTTTTTGGAGCTTGGCTGGGACGGATTCATCGGGAGCGGAGCAAGCCTCATAAGTAGCATGCTTTATGGAACTTACATATTCTTCCATTTTCCGAAAGTTATGGCCCACCACATATAATGTTGATCACGATCCCTCACCTTGTATTAGATGGACACGGAGCTGTCTTGGCGGCTTCCGAAGGTGCTGGCGTCGGAGATTTTGAATTTGCTTCGGGAGGAAAGAGTTCTTAGATGTATTACACAAGTCGTTTCTCGTGGAGAAGCTTCTCAGTTGCATCCTTGAGCTGGCGACATTCATTGATGTTATGCCCATACACGTCATGGTATCGGCAGTACCTTCTAATATTTTTCTCGAGGTCGGTTGATTCCCTAGTGCGTGGTTTCTTGTATAGCAAAGTGTTGAATGTCTCCAAGTAAATCATTTTTGGGTCCTCATTCAGTGGGGTGTACGTCTCATAGGCTCGGTAAGGGCCGGGAATCCTTGGTTCGATCGAGGCTTGACCGTTCACCGGCCACCTTGCCTACCGTTATTCGGTCTTTTCCTGGAGGGACCCGCCCCTTGCTCTGATCAGAGGGCTCTCCCACTTGTCTTCCCCTCAGGTGGTTATTTTCAGTGTCTGCTTGAGAGTCGTTGATGCAACTAGTCTCAAAGAGCCGGTTCCGTCTTGCTTCTTCTTGGCATAAGTATTGACCCGCCTTTTCGTAGAAAGCATGGAGGCTTTTGGCTGCTTTCGTTCGATCCATGCCCTAAATTCGGAAGTAGGAAGGACACCCTTTACTACTTGAAAGAGTATGGCGCGAGGGTCCGGATCCTCGACCTTGGCGAGGGTGATGTTGAGCCGGGAGAGGTAGCTTTTGAGCGGCTCATCTGGCCCTTAGTATAGATTGGACAGAGTGAGGGCGTTCCTTGGAGTCGGGATATGCATCCTGAATTGCTTGACCAACTCTATCGGTAACTGGCCGAAGTTGTTAATGGAATCAAGTGGGAGGCCAGAGAACCATAACAGAGCGGTTCCTGATAAGAAGACCGGGAAGCACTTGCATTTGATTGGATCGTTGCCCCAGCTTGAGTCCATTTGCCATTCATATCGATTTAGGAAGGCACAGGACTCGGTGATGCTATCGTAGAGCGACAGCCGTGGCATGTTAAAGCATCACGGCCACTCATCTTCGTTTACCCTTCTTGTGAAGGGGTTACGTCTAGTGTGCGCCTCCCAAGAATCGTGCACATTCCCTCGCATTTCCCTCATGATCCTTCGGATCATGTCGGGAAGATAAGTTGGATGGGGATCCACCATCGAGACCCATGGATTTTGGTGAGGTTTTGGATTTCTGTTGCAAGGGCGTCTTCTATGGTGGATGTCCGGGTCGTCTTCATCCATGTCCTCGACTTCTATATTCGGATCTTGGTGTGAATGATGAGGCAGAGCGAGTTAATGCGGATCCTGTTCTGGAAGAGTGCAGGCCATTGAATAGTAGGTCCATCATCTCGATGGGCAACCGTTGGGTTATGTCGAGGAAGGGGTTAGTTGGTTGGACCCGGTCCGTCATTGATGATCAAGTGAGAGCTATCTTGATATTGTGCCCCCTCGCTATATGTGAATGTAGTTCAGTCGCCATTGCCGTTTCCATTGCCATTAGCATAGCCATTGTCGTTACCATTGTCGGGGGAGTTGGTGCGAGCGGCGACGTTCTTGATGAGACTAAACCTCCTTCTTTGATGTGGGCCCCTCGACTCGAAAGAGGAAGTTTCCGAGGCAGCTGGCCGCGGTGGAGCATTGTTCCAAGCTAGCTGGAGTCGAGCGACAATGCGCTGACTTTCTTGAAGTTGTCGCATAAGGTCGATTTTATTCCTTAATGCTTGATTGAACTCGGCCATTTTGTTCTCATATTTTTCGGTAAGCTCACGGATCTGAGCTTGTGTTGCGGGTGCTTCGGGGTCCACAGTAGGAGGGACGTTTTCATTTGTGGCCAGGATATCCGCTGGCTGGGGCTGTTGAGATGTTCCAGCTGAGGCTGCGGCTGAAGAGCTGACCATTGCGTTCTTTGGTCGCTTTGCCATCGTAAGCGGACTCGACGACAAGTTTAGCAAAGAAACCTAAATCTCGTCGAAGTCGAGGTGACAAGGTGCGATAAAGGCGCAAATACGAGTTCATTTCTCAATGAAAGCACCAAATGTTGATGGCAAAAAATGTCGTAAACAACCAAGATTCCGATTACAAGGAATTATTAATTTGGTCGTGTAGAAAATAGCAGAAAGTGGTAAATAACACAAGAGATTTATAGTGGTTCGGCCTCGAGAGAGGCCTACGTCCACTTTGAAGAGTTGTTGGAATATTATTGATAACACAAATTTCTAAGGTCTAGACCATCTTATGACATCTTATTACGTTCATCTCTAAGTTATATGATGCCATAATTATCATATATATCATATACTAGGAAAAAAGACACTTTTGCCCTTCTTCTTCCTCAAAGTGGAGATGCCATTAAAGGGGCTCTAAAGAGGTCTTAAGTACACAAATTCCAATGCTTTTGAAGTGTGAGGCCAAGGGTCATTTATGGGAGAGTGGTTAGGTAGGAGTACGTAGAAACAGGGGACCACACCCAGAATTTCGCACTCGGCCCGCCTGCACATATATTGAACCCCCTGGGTTGCGAAATTCGTACCCCATAAGGGTGCGAATTTCGTACCCCATTGGGGCACGAAATTCGTATCCCGTTGGGTGTGAATTTTGTACCCCTTTGGGGTACGAGATTCACACCCGAGGGGTTCGGATTTCGTCCCTTGCTGGGTACAAAATTCGTACCCCTTGTGGGTATGAATTTCGTACTTGGGGGGTTCGAATCTCATACCCTTAGGGTACGAAATTCGCACCCTAAGGGGTACGAATTTCGCACCCTGCTGGGTGCGAATTTCTGGGTGTGGTCCCCTATTTCTACCTACTCCTACCTAACCACTCTCCTATAAATACCCCTTGGCCTCACGCTTCAAAGGGGTTGGAATATGTGTACTTAAGACCTCTTGAAAGCTCCTTTAGTGGCATCTCCACTTTGAGGAAGAAGAAGGGCAAAAGCGTCTTTTTCTTAGTATGAGAAATATATGATAATTATGGCATCATATAACTTAGAGATGAATGTAATGAGATGTCCTGAGATGGTCTAGACCTTGTAACTTTGTGTTATCAATAATATTCCAACAACTCTTCAAATTAGACGTAGGCCACTCTCGAGGCCAAACCACTATAAATCTCTCGTGTTATTTACCGCTTTCCGCTCTTGTCTACATGACCAAATTAATAATTCCTAGTAACTGGAATCTTGGGTGTTTACGACATTTTTTGCTATCAACACCGGCAACACATGACTGCCCACTCATTTAGCTTGAGTGTAGTGAATTTATTATCACCCGACAGTTTTAAGGGCCCACCGTCCTTCTATGGAGACACAGAATCGAAAGAAGAACAAATAAGGATTTTCTCTAGATTGGTGATAATACACCATGCTTGGGAATGACCCACCTAACCATGTTGCCTGCCCGATTTTTGTCATTTCCCTGTTGGGAGGCTTGAGGCTACTTTTTTCTTCTAGAGCAGCATGGCACCATTAATTTTGAATGCCACATCATCAAACCTGCCAGATCATAAATTGATTTCCGCAAAAATAATATGGGCAAAAAGCTAAGAGAAACGAATTCCTCTGCCCCTAAACGTAAATAGTTTGAGGTAATCAAACTATAATCTATTAGGCATACTCTATCAGACATCCGTCCATACAAGTCATCTAGGAACATGATGAGCCGAAGGCACCCTCCTACCGCATCCAAGGGATCAGTAGCGAGTAGTCCTTACAAATCAAAAAAAATCTCAATCACGATCGAATCACGTCAGAATACCTCTAAATGCAATCCAGAGGATATTCGAAAAGTAATCCTTCTGCCTATGAAGACCTACGGTCTTCGATTACTCCATCTTGATCAACAACTTCCACATTTTTGTATTTGCTAGTCTGAATGGTTTTCGAATATAAACTCGATCCCGGTCTTTCCGTACCAACAACTGCTTGAGCCAGATTTTGATAGCCGATTATCTAACTATCAAAATAAAAACAAGCATTCATCCATAAAAAAAATTGAATTCACAGATTCAATATCTAGCATCATTAGGCCTCTTCAATTAACCATTGGTAAATTAAACTTCTAAAACGTTTAATCTTTCGGTGTTCGGAAAAACATTTCCATTTCTATTTTACTATTCAATTTAAAACACGGTTTTTGAAATCATTAACGCTCATTAACATAGTCCACTTATCCAACCCTCTCTATCGAACCTGACTATTTCTTAGTCAACAATGAAATCAATCAAGTTTGGGTACAGTTACCTGTCAGACCTTAACTGAACAACATTATTAACTTCTAAATAGACAGAGTTCACAACTTCTAACAACATTCACTCTTGAAAACCTCGGATCTAGTTTAAGAAAATACTTCTTTACGAAATAACAGTGATTATAATAATAGCATTATAACCCGTCCTTTCAAAATATTTAACTTTTACAATTTATACTTTTATTCGTTAATCTGAATAAATAAATACTTAAATAAATCATTAAATCTGTTTACTTCACTATATACTATTATTAAAATAGTAAATCTTTCTTTAAAGGTCATCAAAATAATAATCGACTTTAAAATAGTCAACTCAAAGCATTGTTAATTTATTAACCAATTCCAATTTTCTAAAATAATCAATTTAAACAAATCCCATTTAGGTCACTACTAATGTTTATAAACCATCTTATAAATTGTTTAATTAGTTTGAAACATTTACAAATCTTATTCATAAGAAATTGGTTTTCAAACCTTGTTTTATAAACACATTTCCATTTATAACTATTATAATCGATGGTACTAAAGAGGCAAATGTCTACTAAAGTACCAAAACAATGAAATACCAGACAATTCCACATTCAATAACAATATATGTATTCATATTGATAAACACTATCAATAATAGTGAGGAATCCGGTTGGATTCCTCTAATCTGTTCTTCCCTACATCACAATGGGTTATCCCAATTTCAATACACAAGATATCACAATAACGGAAATAAACAATTTAACAAATAACGGTCAACAATCAATTCACAACATCAATTCAAGCATCCAATTGTTTATTAAATACGTTTATTTTATTATAAACGTAACCAACAAGGTAATTTACCTCGTTTGGATTATAATGGTTAAACTAACGATCTATTTCAATTATATTAAACGACATTTAATTTAATCAATGAATATTTAAAAAAATCAGCATCTGCGCAAACAGTCATCCAATCATCAATCATTAGAAAACGTTGCACACAAATAAAAACCCGACTTATAGAAAATATAAAAGGGATAACTGAATGAGTTGAACTCACCTTGTAGTCATCCAAACGGTTTATTTTAATTAAATTAAACAAGCAGTTAACTTAATTAAAATCTCCAACTACGTCCATCTCTGTCCAATCCAGTTCTGCGAATGTTGCGCTTGTCAATACGATTCCTATGCTCCTTATTTGATCTGATTTTGATAACATATGAAAACGTTACACACATTTCAATTTACAGTTTAAATTTAAATTAACTAACCTTAAGTAAAATTTTGGTTTATTAATTCTATCCTTAGATGAATAATTAACAGGTTAAAATCTGATCTGGCACTTTAATTTCTTAAGTATATCTGAATACGTTACCAGTTATGGTTAATTTAACTATAAAAATTACCTTAACCGTTATCAGTAGTTGATGTAGATAGTTAGACACATTGGTTAAAATATTGGTCAACCGGTTGTAATAACCTTGGCCACGTTACATAATATATGACTAGTCACCTTAACATGGATTAGGCTTCTACAACTAATTTGTCTACATTCAACTATATTATGTATATTAAGGTAGGTATATTAAAATTTAAATACATGGTTAAACCGAGATGACCATTTCAGTATTAAATTGGGCACATTATGAGTATTATACTTACGTAATATATCTTTTAAATTAAATAATTTTTTTAACTGATGCGCCTTACCATTTCCCGAGCCCAATATACCCGCACCCCCCTTAGATACAATGCCTTCTTCCACATCCTATATACACAAAAACGCTGCATCCATTTTTTTCTACCTGCATATTTGCCCCTTCCAAATTGTTCCCTTCATTCGTTTCATTTTCATCATGCCTTCTTCAGTTTTTCAAGCAAAACCATTCAGGCTAGACCTCCGCTAATTCGTTAATACTGATTCGAATACCAGGCTTATCAAACTATCCTCTCTCCCAAGCGTCATTCGGCTGATTTCTTTTGCTCCACTACATCAGTTAAACAAAACGCAACTTCCTTCTGCCATTCCCACTGTCATGCTGCAAACCTCCATGCCTCTACGCAATCTACCCTTCCTCATGCACTTGTTAATTGCTGCTACCCCCTTCCATATATATTCAATTCATCTCTTTCCTACACAATTTATTCAAACAAAAAAAATATGCTACAGTATCGGGTCATTCTGCCTACACGCGACTCTACTCTTCTTCCCGTTTTCCAGTTCCACTGTTGCACCTGCTATTCCATACTTTAGCTCTACGACTACCCGGTCGTCTCACTACTACGCTAAACTCATTCCACCTCTGACCAAAGATTCGAAACCCTCCCCAAAACGAAGAAACCTGGTTGGTTTTTAAGAGTTGGAATTTCTTTTAATAATAGAGACCAGTTTCTTTTATCTTCTGTGAAGAATATATATATGGTCACGATGTAATAGGAGAGGAGAGGTAGGCTCGTTTTGTTTTTGTTTGCACTAAGAAATGAAGAGGCCTACACTTTGTTGGAAGAATTAGAGAACCATGGTTTTTGGTTTTTCAAGCTTTATGGGAAGAAATGAACTAGTGGGAAAATATAGAAGAAGGATTTAGAGATAAGAACGGTGTCAATTCATTCGGGTACATGCTAATATCTAGGTTAGGTCGGCCAAGCTTTAGGGTAGCTATAATGTTGGATGGAAATCTCGAAACAAACCTTAGTCGGTAATCTGTAAATAAATTAGCAGACAAGGATGGACAATAGGAATGGTAGAGGGGAAAACAGTTTGAATATATAAATATTCATACACATTTCTTGTCTGTTGCTTAAATTTAAATGTGTACATATGTATATGTTGTATATTATATATGTGTATATTGCTACGTTGTTTTAGATCGAACATCGGGTAGGCTGTTGGTTTCATTTTATAAGATTATGGTACCACTATTTTATCATTGACCGTAAAATATACGCACCACTAAACACCAACATCAAATTCAATGAAAATAAGTACACCGCTATGTCTCCACGTTCCGATCCCAATGAAACTGATTTCGTTGAAAACGGACTCCATTTGCAAAAACGACATATTTAATTTCCAATTTATTCATCAGTTCAAATTTAAATATCGAACACAGATAAACAACTCTTATTGGCTCCAAACTGGAAATCTAGCAACAATTAATTGCATGCATTCCAATAAAACTTGTTTCGTTGAAAACGGAGATCATTTGGAAAATAATCTTTTTAAAGCTTATTTAACAACGATCAAATCCAAATCAATTCAACTAAATAATAATAAAATATTATCATTGTATATCTCAAGATGAAATCTTATACCATTTTAGAATAAGCCAATGTGTATATATTAACTCAATATTAAAAATCCTAGGTTAAACTATATTCAAATATATATAAGAATCCTTTATAAATTATTAAATAAATGTTATCGTTTATTAACGAATTCCATAACGACTATTTGATACTTTGAATTGGACATAACAAACAATCTATAAGTTGAAATCTCCATTCATTAGAAAATTATCATCTAACAGATTCTAACGTTTATTGTTTCACAGAAATTCGATTTACATCGGATCTTGTAAATTCAATTGAATTTTAAATCGTAAATTAAGAACTACCGCGATGTTACGAGCTCAAATTATATTAAATATAAATTTAATGTTCTCGAATTCGTTATATAAACTAATTATATATAAAATAAATCCATATAAAATTTCAAATCAATATTTAAAACAGATTTAAAAAATCATAATTATCATTCAAAAATCTAGGACGTTACCAGCTAATTAAACCAAGATATGGTTAATGAATAAGAATGAAGTAAGCTTATTATTAGTAGACTTATTAATGGAAATTAAGAAGTCTAATAATAGAAAGTAATCATAAGCGGAAGCCCGCTCAGGCGACATAAGACTGAATAAAGTAAGAAAACTTATGAAATGAAATGAGTTGTGCTTAATGATATATATTAAGTAACATGTTAACATGAAGCCTGCGAATTGAGATAAAATATACTTAATTACACATTAAGTAAAACATGTTATTGCAACCTGTAAACACTGGAATTGGACG
This sequence comes from Allium sativum, assembly GCA_030737875.1. Taxonomy (NCBI): domain Eukaryota; kingdom Viridiplantae; phylum Streptophyta; class Magnoliopsida; order Asparagales; family Amaryllidaceae; genus Allium; species Allium sativum. The sequence continues at coordinate 68,507,754 of CM060925.1, read as the reverse complement.
ATGAATGATAGGATAATAATGTAAGAAGATTGTAGATTACAAACCTTGAATTACAATCTAGAGAATAACATGTTATGGGATTATTAATGGACTTAAATGGGTTGAGCTATATATAACTGAATTTAATAAGAGAGGGGCCCATTCTTTAGAGATAAAAGGGGCTTGGAGAGAACTTGGTAACTTGAATAAGAAGTTAATATGATTGGAAACAATCAAGTTAACTGGAAATCAGATTGGGTAGAGAAAGCGCATAATTAAAGGTTTAGATATAGGGTCTAATAACACATTAGCTGGACGTGCTTGGAACAATCTACACATCTGATGGTGAAGAAACCAACAAGGTAGATCATCATGGTGTCTAGAGGCACGAGAGGAGCACGTCCATCCCATTACTCTTCTGATATTATGCTTGCTGGCTGTACGAGACTAGAAGGGAACACGTGGCTATCGAGGGACGTGGTAGGGTACTCCGTGGTGGTCCTCTGTTGCGGTGCATTCTCAAGCTGTACACGTAGAGGTTGGGTCTGCATGTTACCACCCGGTGAGTATACCTTGACTGCAACAGTAGTTTGTCAGTCAGAAGGCTATAGTGATATGACATTGGGGGTGATTCGATGATTTTCCTACAAAAAGGCTGGTCAGAACCAAATAAAGGATAGTACTCGTCTGGTACCTGTCATCGATAGTCAGTGTGACGTGGAAAGACTAGAGCTAAATGTGTAAACCATCGATCTTTCATGATCAAGACTTTGGTTGCGGGACACGCCAATTTTGATTTAGATTGTTTGCTAGGGGCGTGTCACTTAGCTATTGATGCAGTCTTTCATTTGTTGAGGGAGGAGTCAAGGTGTGACCATAGCCACTGTAGAAATGTAGACCATAGTTTAGATATCTATACTTTAGGCCTCTTTGGAGGACCTATACAGATATGGAAAAAAGCTCCCGACTGAGGTCCGTGCATTCAGAAGCAGTCCCTATTACGGAACACAGGGTACAGTAGATAGTACGTACGTATGAGGATCCAGATACATGCACGCCGCATTCTGGGTCGTGTATCGTAGATGCAAGGCATTACTCCTTGTTGAGATTGAGCTTGACCAAGGTGTATAGATATGGCAGTCCGTACGCTTACGTCATATGGTGATGATATTGTTGTGTGGAACTTGGCGTAGTTTTATAGAGATCTATATGTCGCTCTGGCATGAATTGAGAGTTGCAGATGCTTCCGTGATGTGACGACGGACATCGTGCGAGAAGGGTACCATGGGAAGTACCTTGATATTAGGGATAACTGCACATATGTTATATTAGGTTAATCTACTGGGAGGTAGATGGGTACGACGTGTGTGTAAAACCTTGAGTTCTATTAATCCAAACAACCTAATATATATAAGTAACATAACTGAATGGTATATTTAGAGTTTTTTTAGATTGTGTAATTTAGTCCAGTCACTAGAACTTGTGTTCTGACCATATCCTCATAACACACTCGCAGGTTAGGCTTATCGCAAAGATAAGATAGTTTGGATATTGGTTATGAAGTATTATTACTACGGTAAGGCTATACATGGTTATATATATTTTATCCATTCCGTTGTGAGATGTTTTCAGAGCTCTGATATATTTTATTTCTCTGTCTTTTCAGAAAGATACCAGACAAACCAAGTTGGGTTTCAGCAGATTGGGATTTTTGAGAAAAAAATCGGTCTATCGGAAGTTGGGTTGTTACACTTGCGCAAATTCTTGCATGCCCATTGTAACATATATCAATTCTGGAAATTTGAGATATTATCTTGCCAAAGAGATACTTAAGCCATTAGCGCAGAGTTGTAACTATTTCCACATTTAAAACCAGAAGACATGCCATTTCTTTTGAAGATATTTGAACTATTTCTACTTTTACTGTTCACCTGAAAGACCTTGTTTAAAAATATACTGTACATGTTTGTTTGGTTGTTCCTCAGGCCAGTTTGCATGTCATGGAATTTCACTGTATGAACTTGCCTTCTTTACTGGTGTACTTTGGTACACATGATTGATTTCTTCCTTGTTTTTCTTTGCACAAGCATATGCTCCGCTTTGTCATCTTGAACATGTACACTAATGCATTTTTACTCTGTTGCACTTTCTAGTTCATTTGTACTTGTTCTATGCTGCCTTATTGCATTGGTTATTTGTGTTCATTCCAGCTTGTGCATACATGTTCTTGTGTTCCTTGCTGACCAGTTTGGTTTTGTATGCCCATGTGCATACATACATGCTGACCTGTACATGCTGCCCTTATGTAATGATACATGCTTACCTTGTTTTCTTGGTTGCACACTCTAGTTTTGTGTCACCCTGCTCCATTTGTTATGTAGTCTTCTTTGCTTGATACAATTGCTCGATACATACATACATATATATATATATATATATATATATATCTGCATGTTTAGTCCTTCTTGGTCATTATACTTGTTGCAACTATGTTGAAGTTCATGTATCCCATTGTTGTTTCATGTGAAATTTACACTTTGCACGTGTATTTCATTTTTGCCATTTCTCTGGCTATATGTTGTACTGCCCCTCTCCACGCAAGTTGTTGTGCATTTTTTATTGCTTTTGCTTTATTGTCTTGAACATTTACTTGAGTCATCTAGTTTGCATTGATGTGCTTAGGATTTTTCACTCTTGTACCCTTGCTTGTACTGTACAGCAGCCCACTTGTTGTCTTGTATACTCGTGTTGCCTCACTTGAACCACTAGTAGTTTTCATGTATGTGTGTACCGCCCATGTACACTCCGTTGACCCTTTAAGAACTGTTGTACTGACAATACATGTATATGTGTATGTATATATATATATATATATATATATATATATATATATATGCATTTATGTATATATATATACATATGTGTGTGTGTGTGTTTGAACCTTAAACTACATTTGCGTTGTTGACCATGTTGTGCATTATTGCTGTACTTGACCATTGACCTGATCTGAACTTGTCTTGGTTGCCTTATGTTTTTCCTTCAAATCTGGTATGTTGTTTCACTTTGCTGATTTGTGTCTCCATGCTAACTGGCTTGTGTGATTGTGTACCTTTGTGCAAGTTACATCACTTGAGCTTGATGCTTCTTTGTTGAAGCCGCTGAATCTTGTTTTACCTTGTGCACCACTTTGTATTAGACTTATGCCATACTTGGCCTTGTTGCTTGGATGTTGTATCAGTCCCTATGTTATGTCCAGGTGTACTTGCATATGTGTTCTTGGCCATGCTGAACCATGTTGCATATGCTTGCTTTTGGTTGCTTTACATACCATGTTGACTTGTGTTTGATTTGCTCAACCATGCTTTATTTCATTTTCCCCATGCTTCTATTGCCTTTATTGTAGCATGCTGAGTTTGCTGGTGGTGCCATATCTTGGCAGATCTGTCATATTGAGTTCCATGTATGCATATATATATATATATATACAGTCATGTATATGTATATATATATATATGTGTGTGTGTGTGTGTGTGTGTGTTGTGTCTTGGCTGCTGCACCCTTTCTTTGTGTATTAAGCTTGATGTTGCACTTTGCTGAGTTGTTATATTGATCCATTTTAGCTTGCTGTACACTTGATTTGGTCACTAGCTTTGCTTGACCATCCTCGTTTTGGCCTGAACTGTGCACTCACTGATGTTTGACCATATTATCCCTACACATTATATATATGTGTGTATATTCATACATATGCATGTGTATACATGTATTGTGCACGTGTAAATATATTATCTACTTACATCAGCAAACCACAATACGATGTGTCATGGCTGGTCAAGATCAGCATACCACAACTATGAGTTGACGCTGGTCTCTTGATTAGCAGACCACTATGGCTGTGTTAAGGCTGACCTGCAGGCACAAGCTATATAGTCTACCTTTTCGTATTTACAGTAAATTAATTTGAATATTACAAGCAGTCTAGACCCAAATAAATGAATATACATATCAGACCAAGTCAAGAAATATAATGAGAAACTCACCAAAATTCTAAGGCAAATTAAATTTAAAATAAATTCATATTTGCTAGAATGTAAATCTATTTTTGTTCCAGTTTACTCTGTGTTTATGTGACAGGTATACAGGTGACTGGACTGACTAGACTAAAGACAAGTGAGTCAGTGTGTGTGTGTCAGAGTGTGTGATAGAGTCTATATATGAAACTGAGTGATTGAGTGTTGTAGTGAGGAACCAATGTATTAAATGAAATTGAATGTATTATATCACTGACATGTACAATAGTGGAGTTAGAAGTTTGTATTGTTCAAATGTTGAAATAAAATATTTAATATTGAATAGAAATTCTATTTGAATTATAAATTCTATGCAATAACATTTTATTCAAAAGAAATATATATATGTGTGTGATGTAGCATAGAATAGTACAATTACAAACACATTTATATTATAATACATATGTTTGTTATCATGAAAAAAAAAATATAATTGTTATATACAACAGTTGTTACGTCTACTAATCACTATATAGCTCCTGTTTTAGTCATTTTAATTCTGACTCAAGGATCAAGGATATCCATCATCGTTCCCTTACTATATTCCAATAGTGTTTCCAAACTAGCCTACTTCATTTTGGATTCTCCACCACATGCATAGCTGTTGAAGTGGTATCGGTATTGGCAGAGATTATAACAATAATGACTCTGGTCTTTTTAACCACCAAGCGTTTATCCACTATGTTCATTTATATTTAAAATCATTAAATCAAATAATAACAATATTTGTTTATACTAAAATAATTAATTTCGAGTATTTCAATATCATAAATCATAATTTAAATAATTCATTGTTTGATTAATTTTCATAAAATATATATCAATTCATTATTGGATTAAGCTCATGATTCAAATTTCATATTTACAAACAGCTTACTAACTAAATTACATTTTTATTTCACATTTCCATATCTCAAATTTCATTATTTCAATAACCTTTGCATTAACATTTCAGATTCAATAGCTTGGACTGGAAAGAGTTTTATTTAGAATAGTTAATATACTGGATAATAGTTTACTAAAAAATAATTATATTTATAAAAAAATTGTTTTAAAGTAAATAAAAGTTAAATTAAAATAAAACAATATAATTGAAATAGTTATAGAAAGTACAGTAATTAAGTCAAATATATTTAAGATGGTTACAAAGTAATAATTAAATTTAAATAATATAATTTAAAATAGTTTAATGTAGAATAATAAAAAATTCAAACAATTTAAGATAATCCAAATCACTTATTCGTTTTTCAACTTTGGCCTATTACTATTTTAGATTCAAAATGTTCAATTCAAATAAGGTTTAAACTTTTAACTGTATGTTCTTGATTTCAGCTTACTTCAAAACAATATTCAATTTAGGTTCGGTTTCTTTACTAAAATCAAATTTCTCATTTTCTCTTAAATCACATCTTAATAGTTTCATATTGATTAAATTTCAAATTTCAAATTTAACTTTAATTAATATGGATTCAATGTGGCATGCCACGTCCGTTTAATGTCACTCATTAAGCGTTATAGGTAAACAAAAACAAAAACATTATAAGACAGATATAAAATAGCAGCGGAATTTAAAACTTTATTAATCATAAAGCATAACATCGTGGTTCAAAACATCATAAGTCTGAAAATACATAAACCCAGTACATCATCTTAAAATTTCTTTCTTGTACTTAAAACATCAGAGTACAATAATAAAAGAAGCATGATTCCCTAAAAACATAGCCATAGTAGAAAAGACAAGAACTCGAGCAATACATCTAAGCATCTCCAAGCAGAATGAAAGTAGAATCCTGATTAAGCTTGAATATTCCCACCCTGAGAACCTAGGGGGGAACTGAAGAGAAAGAAGAGGCAATAAAATGTGTCAAAAATGAAGTCTGACGAGTCCAGTCAATTTTAGCATATAAATAAGTAAAAGTATCATGACAGGAATATAAAGTGGATATGGGACATAACAGCGTATAAGGAAAGTATGACAAGGTAAATAGGACAACTGGATGGAATAAATAACGCTTCTCTAACACTGTCCTTTTTCTCTGCATCAATACTAGTATAACCAGAATGAGATGATCCCTAACATGTATAATATGGTAGACTTAGGTGTACTTCTAGTGAGAGGTTTAACCCTATACAACCAACAGGCATCCCAACTTACTAGAGTTACCCCTAAGGATAATAACGGGCTCCTAAACATACCGGAGTCTAGATGTACCATAGTTACTACCCCAATCGATCGGCTTCCTTTTCCGTAGATACCCTGTGCTGGCCCCACAGTAGGATGTATCACTTCCTAAAGTGGCAACCCTTCATTTCCAGGATGTGCACAACCATATCTGCTGATGCCAAAATGTCTTATTTTCTCGGGCAAGCTGACCTATGCACGCACATGAACCCGATGGAACGCGTCGTCAGACACCGTCCCCTCTTTTGTATCTCATACAATTAGCGCAGTAAGCGTGTCCCGACTCCGACCTAGTTCGGAGTACTCATTTGATACCTATATATGGGTTATTGACTGAAACGGGTCCCACACACAAGATGACACAAGCTTCCCCCTACGCTTGCATCCCCACTAGGTTTTCCACAGGTTATGCCATATTAGAGTAAAAGATTGCATAACCCCACAAGTTAAGTTTGTGGGCCTATATATAAATATTACCCACCACCCCAGGTTATACTTAACCCTCCCACTGTTCATACAAGTTTACTTAACCCTTACTAAAGTTAACATGTTCATGTAATCCCTATGGATTCAACCAGGTTAAGTATTACAATTCATTACCATATTCATTTATCGTTATAATGTGCTATACCTCCCACATTAAGCCTACCACTTTTGGATGCTAGATATGCCGGGCGATTCCGGGAAGACTTCTTCCACAAGTTGGGTTTAACCTTGTGTCTTTGCACATCTCGTGTTTATGCACTTAGACTCCTCATATTAGATTCATCACTTGTGGTCGCTGGATATGTCGGGCGGTTCTGGGCAAACTTCCACCACAAGTGTAATCTAACCTCGTGTCTAAGTGTGGTTACAGATTCTAATTACATTAATTCTAGGCATCTTCATTATTAACCAATTATTCCTATGTCGTTATAAGTTTTCATGCCCCTTTCCCAAGTCATGTTCATAATGAACCATATACCCATAATTAAGGACTTTAATCATAATTCAGTTTATGCCCCAAATTCATATTCGTATATTGCATTCAACTTATGCTCAAATTTCCCAATACAAGTTGTGCCCTAATTTAACGTTTTCCCCTTGTTCCCAATTTAACGCTAGTTCAACGACATGCCTAGGCTCGGAGGTAGCCTGGCTATAAAAATAAAAAGGAAAAGATGAAGGAAGTGGACGGAAATGATCATACTAACAAGATTGACATATAATGGCAGAAATAGGCATTAACATATAGCGACACAGTGACCAGATAGGCATATAGGAACACATCTAATGAACATGTGACAATAGAACTAATTCTAACATAATAGGGATATCATAAACAGACATGATAAGATCTAAATGATGAATTAGTCTTTGAAAAATGGCAGACCTGACATGATAAATAGGTATAAGCCTAGATCTGGTTCACAGTCATGTGAGAATAACTTAGATATACAGGTTATAACAAATCTGATATGATTCAAATAGTCACAGGCATAGATCCAAGTTACAGTCATGTCAAGCTTAACTTCTAATTATTTAGATCTAAAATTAACATAGACTCACTGTGATTGGATCTACGAAAAGTAGAAGAAAGGTCGCTGATGTTGAATCATAGATTTCTAAACTCTAGTTGACTTTTGAAGAAGAAAAGACTTGATTTAATCTGGGCAGAGGCAGCATCTAGTTCTCCATTATTTTTGGTGTAGAGAAACAAGAGAAATTAGGCCATATATATAGTTGTCACCATACCCTAATCAGCCTAGATCTACCGTAGGGGGGTCGACCCCTCCTTTATGGGGTCGAACCATGGGTCAACAACCCCTTATGGGGTCGACCCAAGGGTCGACACCCCCGTGATGGGGTCGGTACCCTTGGGCGGGAATTTTCCCACTCCCCTATTTTCTACGATTTTGAACTGTTTTGAATTTTTGGACTAATTTTATTCATATATATTCTTCTTATGCGTATACAAACTTCAAACCTTAATAAATTCTACATACGGGGTCCGTTTTATGCAAACTAGGTGTCTATTTTGACCAGAATTCCGAGACGAATGCAATGGCGCAGTCCATTTCACTTAATTATGAATACTAAATTAATTATACTTTAATTTATCATCTTTAGTGTTGTTAAAATTACGAGGTGTTACATTCTCCCTACTCAAAAGATTTCGTCCTCGAAATCTCTAAGTTAAGAAGAATGTATATCCTAACATCCATCACCCATCTACTCATCCATCAATCACACGCATCCAGTATCCTTAAAAATTTCAAATGCATATATGAACATATGCAAAGGTGTGTGTATATGTCCCAATACTAATGCAAAAGATCAGGCGGTCTACTGATTCAGTTGACCTCCTTAATGCAATGTATGTTAGTGTTATGAATCCATCATGTATGCAAATAATCCTATTATAACATGTAAGTTATATATGTATGCACAATCATTTGTCCAAATGCAACATCCATATGATGATACTCCCACTTTCAATCAAAAAGAGAAGAAAAATGCACACACATCCATATGCATTATGAGAGTGATTGAGCCGATCTAGTGCCTACTGTGCGCATCCATGAGCAACCACTAGCAAACGTTTGTATCCACTTGAATCCATCAAACATAACATGTCTCAAACACATGTTTACATCCATGGGTTTCCTACCTAAAGGTCGAAGATTCGATCGATAGGATATACTTAAATGATAGAAACAAGCATAAACAAAATATTTGGAAAGGAAGTTGAGAACATACCCTTGAAAAGAAAAGGGTACGAAGCGCGAATCTTGTCTTCGGTCTCCCAAGTTGCATCTTTTGTTTTATCTCCCCACTGAACTTTCATCAACTTGACTTCTCTATTGCGTAGCTTCTTAACTTCTGATCCAAGAATATGGGTATGAACTCGCCTAACTGTCGCCTCCCGTTCCACCTCTACTTCTTCCAATATACTTGGCTCAACTACTTCTGCGGTATCATGTAAGCACTTCCGCAAATGAGAAATGTGGAAAACATAATGAACACCAGATAGTCTTTCTGGTAGCTTTACTCTGTAAGCCATTTGGCCAATCCTCTGTTAAGGGAAATGGCCCTACAAACATTGGTGCAAATTTCCCTATAGATCCTAAGTGAATCACATTCCTCAAAGGTGACACCATAATGAAAACCATGTCTCCCACCACAAACTCAATGCCAGTCCTTCTCTTGTCTTCGTATGACTTCTGCCTATCCTGACCTCTCTTTATTCACCATCTAATGAGATCAATCTTTTTGGACGTTTCTCTAATCATATTTGGCCCAAGTAGTAGTCTTTATGTAGATTCCCACCAACAAGTTGGTAATCTATAGGGTCGTCCGTACAATGATTCGAAGGGTGTCATGCCAAATCTAGCTTGATAATTGTTGTTGTAGATGAACTCTACTAAAGGAAGGCGCTCTTCCCAAGTCCCTCCGAAGTATAGGATACACAGCCTTAAAAGATCCTCAAGAACTCTATTCACCCTTTTCGTTTGTCCGTTGATCTGAGGGTGATAAGCGGTGCTCAAACACAATTGTGTACCTAATGATTCTTGCAAGCTCCTCAAAAATTCACTGGTAAAAATGGGGTCACGATCATTTACGATGCTGGAAGAAACTCCATGAAGACGGACTATCTCATGAATGTAAACTGCCACCAACCATGTCGCCGTCCTCTTACTCTTAACTGGAATGAAATGAGCACTCTTAGTAAGTCTGTCTACTGCAACAGAAATACTGGTATTGCCCTTCCTTGATTTAGGCAAACCATCGATGAAATCCATAGAGACGCTTTCCCACTTTACCGTGGAACCTACAAAGGATGAAGTAAACCACACGAATTCTTTTGCTTATCCTTGACTTGTTGGAAAATCAAACATTGAGAAATAAACTCTGCCACATCTTTCTTCATCCCAGCCCAAAAGAAAACCCTCTTCATGTATTTGTACATCTTATAACAGCTTGGATGAATAGTCATCTTAGAATGATGGGCTTCTTCTGGGACTGTCTTTAACAAACTCCCAATTTGGGGAACACAAAGCCTTCCATCTCCTCGCAACCACCCTTTATCATCTATGGAAAATCTACTAAGGAAACAAGAAGTCTCCCTTTTACTGAGCCTATCCAAGATGTCAGAAATCTGTGGATCCTCTCGCCGCAAAGCTCCTATGTAACAACCCGAATTTTAATAACATATTGAAACAAGAAATCAAGGTATAATTAATTTTTAAAATGATAATTAGGGGAAATGGGATGCGCCATTGCGTTCGTCTCGGAATTCCTCATGAAATAGAGTCCGAGTTTTCGAAAATCGGAGTCCGGATGAAGAAGTTATGGCTTGTAGAAGATTTAGCAAATTTTAGGCAGCACAGGACCAGGCAGGTCTACCTGGGGGTCGACCTAGGGGTCAGGTCGACAATGTAGTCGACCTGGGGGTCGACCTACCCCCAGGTCGACCATGTGGTCGGCCTTCCCCCTTACAGGTCGACCTGGTCGGCCTTTTTTGACCCAGAACCCATTTTTGAAGCCTGAGACGTGTTTTGATTTTTCGAATTGATTCTAGGGTTGATCTAAAGGCCCTAAATAGTTCCTACGACTATAAATATATCCTAAGGCCTAACCTAATTCATAACAAATCATTCTTACACCATTATGCTGCTAAAATATCTCTTGAACCATAGCCGCCGTCTCCAAATCAAAGTACAAGCATCTAAACTCAAATCAATTAAAAGAACAAAGCTTCAACAATGATTCAAGACAATAAATCAACAATGCCGCAACATTTTTACAACAAAATTCAGTTCTTAATTCATTAGCCACAATCTGTAAGTTCTAGTTACTTTTTAGATTTAAACTTGTTAATTATAATATGGCCATGGAATAAAGTGGAATTGGATTTAAGTATGTTTATTGATTCAGACCTAATTCTATTGCTTCCTGAATCTTGAGTTTTTGAGACTTGTCTATCTTTATTCTCATGCCAAGTTCATGATCTGTTCAGCCTGTTGTAAATCAGTTTTCTTGATTCATGTTGATATTATTATACATTTGTAATCTTCATGCTTGTGATGATGTTTTTCTCTCTGATCTTATTTTTATGCAAAATTCTATCTTCCCCTATTTATTTTCTTTTGATGAACCTTGGTCAATTTCGGACCTAGGCCTAAACCGCGATTTGCTTACGATTGAACACGGGGGAAATATCGGAATATTGCCTAGTGGAAAATATGTATTTGGTGGAATTGAAGGCGTAATATGAAAATTGGATGTTTGGGGATAATTTACCATTAACATTAAATGGGGTAATTTTGTGTATTGTCGTTATAATGGTTATTGCGCGATTGGGATTGATATATGTAATTTGACATGGATCTTGATATATGTAATTTGACATGGATCTTGATATATGTAATTTGGCTAGAACTTGTTATGGGTAAATTGGTGTAAACGTCGTAATTTTGGGTATAAAACTTGATCTATGTAAATTAAGCATAACTTTGTAAACATGTAAATCATGAATCTTGACATATGTAAAATGGCATGAAACTTGGTATATTTGCAAATTGGCATACATGTAAAACGGCATGAATTGAACATATGTAAATTTGGTATGAGTTGGGCATATGTAAAATTGACATGTAATCTAGAACTTGGGCATATGTTAATTATGTAAAATTTGGAGTTGAAATATATATGATAATTTATGACTTGGTAGAGGTTTAATATGAACATGCCTAAGTTGGGTTTTGGGTAGTTGGCATGTATTGTAAATAAAAGGCTACAACTTGGCATAACCTTATAATGAATTATGATAATAATTTGGGGATACGTTTGGGGGCAAAAACGTGAATTATGAACTTGATAATTGGCTTGTAACTGGAAATATGAACGTGGTTGAAACACGAACATGAACATTTTTATACGTTAAACACATGAACTGATATTGGGGTTTTGGGTGGAATACGACCATTAATGAACCTTTGACACGAGGTTAGACTCAGTTTGTGGTGTAAATCTGCCCGGAACCGCCCGGCAAATCCAGTAGCCACAAAGTGTCAGTCTAATGTGAGAGGTTGAAGGTCGAGTTGTAGGCGTAACAGTTTATGACACGAGGTTAGACTCAGTTTGTGGTATAAATCTGTTCAGAACCGCCCGGCAAATCCAGTGGCCACAAAGTGCACGGTCTAATGTGAGAGCTCATGATTCGTTTGTCATAATGAATGAATTAAGGAATACTAACCATAATAAGACGTGGGTATGGTTAGAGGGTTAGGTGGAATGACATGGAAATTTGACATGTAAATATGGACCTAACCGGTATGAGTTAAGAACACGTAAAACTTATAAGTGTGGACTTAACCATCATAATTATTAATCAGACTAATGGGTGGGTTAAGTAATATGGCTAGACTAATGATACTTAACCAAATAACATGACGCGTGGTAGGGTTAAGTAAACTTGAAAAAATAGATAATACTTAACCAACTTAGCATGATACGTTGGCGGGTTAAGTCATGAACTGCTTGAAAACACTTAACCAATTTGATATGCTAAAATAGCAGGGTTAAGTTATGAATCACTAGACAGCACTTAACCAACTTTACATGATACGTGGGCGGGTTAAGCCATGAATTACTTGAAATACTTAACCAATGCAATCTGACGAATGGGAGGGTTAAGTTAAATGGGTTGGTTTAACTTGAATGGGTTGATAACACCCAACCGATATAACCTGATGTGTGGTGGGGTTAAGTAAATACACGAGGGTAACACTTAACCATTATAATATGGCTAGTGGATGGGGTTGAGTTAACATACACTTAACAAATCTAACGTGAGGTGTGGTAAGGGTTAAGTTAACACAGGGGAGAATGCTTAACTGATATAACAAGGCATGCGGTAGGGTAAAGTAACACCAGAGAGAACACTTAACCAAGGTAACATGATGGGGGGTGGGGTTAAGCTAACTTGAATGAAAAACACTTAACCAACCTGTGGGGTATACGAATAGACCCTACGAAAACCCTAGTAGCGGGACTTGTTTCAGTAGTAACCCACATTAGGTATCAACGGTACCTTGAGCTAGGCAAGGTGGGGCAAGATTACTGGGCTGATTGTAAGCAGTCAAAATGGCGACGGGTGATGCGGAAGTGCAGGTTCCGATGGATTACGGGCGTGCACGTATTCCGAAGTGGAAAATTTAGCCATTGGGCATCAGTAGATATAAAGTTGTGCATCAAGAATTGTGTCAGGGTTGCCATCCTAGGGATTGATACACCCTAGAGTGGGACCAGCACTGGTATCAACAAGTAGGGGGGCGCGTGACATAAACAAGAACTAGATCGAGTAGGAGCCGATCGATTAAGGTGGTAAGGATACATCTAACACATTCATGGCAATTGGGATGGTTGAGGTAAAACCTTCATATTAGATGTAGTCCTGAAGGCTACCACAACTACGGGGTTGGGATAACCTTAGTATATAACACATGTGAAACATTGTAAGCGAGAGCTGATCAATTAAGATAGGTACGGTGGGGCTTTCAATATGAGGTGGGACCCTCATCGTGGGATATGTACCTATAAAACTATCATATGGGTTATGGGGGATCACTTATCTTGTAATTAAAACTAAGTAAACTAATTGGAACACTAGTTAGTTGGTGCAGAGAATATAGGAAATCAAGGAAAATAGGGTAATGGTGAAACTTAGAAATCTTGCAATGTTATAGAAACCTTGCGATGTGATACTTGGTAGGAACCTTGTGATGCTACCCTTGATAGGAAGTATGGGATGTTATACCTGATTCATCATGCTTGTAGCTTACCTCATCATCATACTTATGTTTAATTTCAGTTTATTCATGCCATATTATATTTACCTCTTTTTATGCTGAAAGTCACTAGGACTTACTCAGTCTTTATGATTGACCCGGTTTGTTTCGCCTCTTTTTCTTCTGTTACCCTCCTCCCTAGGTTTGCAGGGTGGGAATACAACTTAGTTCGGATTCTTACCACGCTTCAAGGCTCTTTCATGTATGGCTTGGATTTCTCTTGGCTATGGCTTGCTTTGCTTTATTGGGGAATACTACAATCTATTTTTATGCTTCTTTGTTTTTGAGCAAGACAGATATTTTGACTATGTAATTGGGTATTGGAAGTTGATGGGCTTTTATTGTAAACAATTATATACGTCGGTCTTGTAATATTTCTGTTCCAGTACCCATAATGCTCCATTCAAGTTAAGGCATTCCCTTTGTGAGTGACCTTAACGGATGTGGGGTGTTACATTTGGTATCAGAGAAGAAGGTTACCAGACTGGGCAAAAGCTTTTAAAAACCTTCTGAAATTATTTTCAAATTGTTTACAAAGAAGCATCTTTCTTAGAAAAGTTTTATTTTATGAAAGGCATTTTCCCTAAAGCGATATGCATTATCTTTTGATTCTCTCCTTGAGTCTCTTCTCTCTTTCTTTTTCAGCATAGTTTTGTAGGTGTACGACACATGTAGGAGGGCAAAGAAGTGCCCAACTTCCATCTGTAGCCGTAGTAGTTCCATCTGCGACTAATCTTATTTCAAGCTTTATAAGATTGTAGTGTGATGGAGGTAACTTTCAAGAAATCGGCCAAAAAGCTATACAAGGATACTAAGAACAGGGATAAAGAACACAAGCCTAAGGATGAAAAACTTGCTAATATGGCTTAATCCACGAAGGAGGAAAATGGTGAAAGGAAAGAGGTCAAAGTGAAAGAATAATAAAACCCATGACAAGAAAGAGTATCGTTGGTGTGGTAAAAAGGGACATGTAGTTAAGTATTATAAGACAAGGACAAGGGCAAAGGACAAGATCGTCGAGAGGGCAATTGTATGCTCTAACTACTAGCATAACTAAGGGAGGTGGTAACGTTTCTGTTAAGAGTTTATCTTTTCTTTTCTATCATACCTTGGGAACTCTGTTTTTGAACATCGCGTCCTTTTTATTCTGCTTCAATAGTTGAGTCTCTACACCTTAGTACTAGCGTGGTAGAGGGTCCCAATTTTTGTCTCAAATCCTATTGAGGAATCAGCTTGCTTATTGATGACTTGTTTGGATTTGAGAATGTCTATGCCAAGTATTGAGTTTAGATGTAAAGCTTATGTTTTCGGGCTATGGGATGATTCATGGGATGGAGTTGTTATCCAGAAATGGTACCATTCTCGAGTATGAAAAGAGGGTAGTTAGGCTCTTGACTTGCCTCGGTAATGCCCTCGAAGTCTAGTTTAACCCTTAGGGTTCTGCCATGCTTAGTTACCTAGAATCTCTTGATACATTTATTGATCCGCTCGAGTAGTGTTCGCCACTAAGGCGGATGGTTCATTTCGCTTATGCATGAGTTATAGAAAATCACCTTAGTAAGTACACCTAGCAACATGGTTGGCATTTGTTTATTTTCAAGAGATAATTCATTTATGTGGAATACCTTCTAGTAAGTGAACGAGATCCAAGATTCACTAGTGAATTTTGGAGAGCTTGCATGAAACCATGAGTACGCAGTTATGTTTGAATCGGGTATACTAGAAAGAGAATAAGTGAAAGCGGAACCAGAGGCAACAGTGAAATGTGTTCCGGCTCATATTTTGTAAATAGGAATTAAGAAGCTACGAAATTGTGAAGTTAAAGACGGTCAAAGCACAATGGAGTTAAGCTCAAGGAAATGTGACTTAGAAGATTGAAGACTAGACACGCACATCACATCTCTTTTTAAGAGTATATCCTTGATCCCTCTTTTCTTGTAGAGCTTACTGGCATGCTATCTTTTAAGTATATCCTCTCCCATAGGGGGGTATGACTCATCTATTGGTAATACATGTTGGGGCTTGAGGGTGTCCGTTGGGTCGACTAAATTTTTTGGGTTCTATAGAATACGGATTGGTTTTAGGAAGGGATTTCTTGTGACCTAAAAGGAGTCCATCATGCTTAGTTTCCTAGGATCATATATATTGGTTAGGTTGAGTAATTCTTTGGGTGTCAGTCTGATGATGATTTCGGTCTTCGGGGCTGGTGTTTAGGGAGTTCTTCTCCTAATCAGTATATATGTGACGTAGATTTCCAGTTTTGACATTGCCTAATGGGCACAAAGTTTTTACTCGCTCTATCATTAGACTATATCTTTAGGTAGGAACAATTGGGGTGTAAACATGTGTTTGAGACATGTTATGATTGATGGTTGCAAGTGGTTGCAAGTGATTGCTAATGGTTGCTCGTGGATGCATATACACGCACATTAGACACTAGATCGGCTCCGTCACCTTTCATATTGCATATGCATGAGTGTTTTTATGAATGAAATTAAATGTGTTATCATGTGGATGTTGCATATGGATGGATGTTTGTGCACACATATAGTGTTTATGTGATTAGGGCTATTTGAATACATGTTGGACTCATGGCACTAAACATATTTTGCATTAGGAAGATCAAACAGGCCTGATCATTTGCATTAGATAAGGAACATATACACACACCTTCTACATATGTTCAAATAGCAATAGAGATCTTTTAAGGACAATGATTTTTTGTGGATGATTTTTTGAGTAGATGGATGATTGGATGGTAGGAGACATTCTTCTTAACCTGAAGATTTCGTGGACAAAATCCTTTAAGGAGAGGAGAATGTAACACTCCGAATTTTAATAACATATTGAAACAAGAAATCAAGGTATAATTAATTTTTAAATTGAGAATTAGGGGAAACGGGTTACGCTATTGCGTTTATCTCGGAATTCTGCATGAAATAGAGTCCGATTTTTCGAAAATTGGAATCCGAATGAAGAAGTTATGGCCTGTAGAAGATTCAGCAAATTTCAGGCAGCCCAGAACCAGGCAGGTCGACCTGGGGGTCGACCTGGGTGTCAGGTCGACCATGTAGTTGACCTGGGGGTCAACCTACCCCCCAGGTCGACCACGTGGTCGACCTCCCCCCCTTACAGGTCGACCTGGTCGGCATGTTTTGACCCAGAACCCATTTTTGAAGCCTGAGACGCGTTTTGATGGTCCAGATTGATTCTACGGTTGATCTAAAGGCCCTAAATAGTTCCTACACCTATAAATATATCCTAAGGCCTAACCTAATTCATAACAAATCATTCTTACACCATTATACTGCTAAAATATCTCTTGAACCATGGCCGCCGTCTCCAAATCAAAGTACAAGCATCCAAACTCAAATCAATTCAAAGAACAAAGCTTCAATAATGACTCAAGACAATAAATCAACAATGCCGCAACATTTTTACAACAAAATTCAGTTCTTAATTCATTAGCCACAATCTGTAAGTTCTAGTTACTTTTTATATTTAAACTTGTTAATTATAATATGGCCATGGAATAAAGTGGAATTGGATTTAAGTATGTTTATTGATTCAGACCTATTTCTGTTGCTTCTTGAATCTTGAGTTTTTGAGACTTGTCTATCTTTATTCTCATGTCAAGTTCATGATCTATTCAACCTGTTGTAAACCAGTTTTCTTGATTCATGTTGATATTATTATCAAGTTGTAATCTTCATGCCTGTGATGATGTTTTTCTCTCTGATCTTATTTTTATGCAAAATTCTATCTTCTCCTATTTATTTTCTTTTGATGAACCTTGGTCAATTTCGGACCTAGGCCTAAACCGCGATTTGCTTACGATTGAATACGGGGGAAATATCGGAATATTTCCTAGTGGAAAAATATGTGTTTGGTGGAATTGAAGGCATAATATGAAAATTGGATGTTTGGGGATAATTTACCATTAACATGAAATGGGGTAATTTTGTGTATTTTCGTTATAATGGTTATTGCGCGATTGGGAATGATATATGTAATTTGATATGGATCTTGATATATGTAATTTTGCTAGATCTTGTTATGGGTAAATTGGTGTAAACATGGTATACATGTAATTTTGGGTACAAAACTTGATCTATGTAAATTAAGCATAACTTTGTAAACATGTAAATCTTGAATCTTGACATATGTAAAACGACTGAAACTTGGTATATGTGCAAATTGGCATACATGTAAAACGGCATGAATTGAACATATGTAAATTTGGTATGAATTGGGCATATGTAAAACTGACATGTAATCGAGAACTTGGGCATATGTTAATTATGTAAAATTTGGAGTTGAAACATATATGATAATTTATGACTAGGTAGAGGTTTAATATGAACGCGCCTAAGTTGGGTTTTGGTTAGTTGGCATGTATTGTAAATAAAAGGCTACAACTTGGCATATCCTTATAGTGAATTATGATAATAATTTGGGGATACGTTTTGGGGCAAAAACGTGAATTGTGAACTTGATAATTGGCATGTAACTGGAAAAATGAATGTGGTTGAAACACGAACATGAAAATTTTTATATGTTAAACACATGAACTGATATTGGGGTTTTGAGTGGAATACGACCATTAATGAACCTTTGACACGAGGTTAGACTCAATTTGTGGTGTAAATCTGCCCGGAACCGCCCGACAAATCCAGTAGCCACAAAGTGTCAGTCTAATGTGAGAGGTTGAAGGTCGAATTGTAGGCGTAACGGTTTATGACACGAGGTTAGACTCGGTTTGTGGTGTAAATCTGCCTGGAACCGCCCGACAAATCCGGTGGCCACAAAGTGCACAGTCTAATGTGAGAGGTCATGATTCGTTCGCCATAATGAATGAATTAAGGAATATTAACCATAATAAGACGTGGGTATGGTTAGAGGGTTAGGTGGAATGACATGGAAATTTGACATGTAAATATGGACCGAACCGGTATGAGTTAAGAACATGTAAAACTTATAAGTGTGGACTTAATCATCATAACTGTTAATCAGACCAATGGGTGGGTTAAGTAATATGACTAGACTAATGACACTTAACCAATATAACATGACGCGTGGCAGGGTTAAGTCAACTTAAACATATAGATAATACTTAACCAACTTAGCATGATACGTGGGCGGGTTAAGTCATGAACTCCTTGAAAACACTTAACCAATTTGATATGCTAAATAGCGGGGTTAAGTTATGACTCACTAGACAGCACTTAACCAACTTGACATGATACGTGGGCGGGTTAAGCCATGAATTACTTGAAATACTTAACCAATGCAATCTGACGAATGGGAGGGTTAAGTTAATTGGGTTGGTTTAACTTGAATGGGTTGATAACACCCAATCGATATAACCTAATGTGTGGTAGGGTTAAGTAAATACACGAGGGTAACACTTAACCATTATAATATGGCTAGTGGTTAGGGTTGAGATAACATACACTTAACCAATCTAACGTGAGGTGTGGTAAGGGTTAAGTTAACACAGGGGAGAATGCTTAACCGATATAACAAGACATGTGGTAGGGTTAAGTAACACCAAAGATAACACTTAACCAAGGTAACATGATGGGGGGGTGGGGTTAAGTTAACTTGAATGAATAACACTTAACCAACCTATGGGGTATACGAATAGACCCTAGGAAAACCCTAGTAGCGGGACTCGTTTCAGCAGTAACCCACAATATGTATCAATGGTACCCTGAGCTAGGCAGGGTGGGGCACGATTACTGGGATGATTGTAAGTGGTTAAAACGGCGGTGGGCGATGCAGCAGTGCAGGTTCCGACGGATTACGGGCGTGCACGTATTCCGTAGTGGAAAATTTAGCCACTGGGCATCAGTAGATATAAAGTTGTGCATCAAGAATTGTGTCAGGGTTGCCATCCTAGGGATTGATACACCCTAAGGTGGGACCAGCACAGGTATCTACAAGTTGGGGGCTGCGTGACATAAACAAGAACTAGGTCGAGTAGGAGCCGATCGATTAGGGTAGTAAGGGTACATCTAACACATTCATGGCAATTGGGCTGGTTGAGGTAAAACCCTCATATCACATGTAGTCCTGAAGGCTACCACAACTACGGGGTTGGGATTACCTTAGTATATAACACATGTGAAACATTGTAAGTGAAAGCTGATCAATTAAGACAGGTACGATCGGGACATGAAACTATCAATATGAGGTGGGACCCTCATCGTGGGATATGTACCTATAAAACTATCATGTAGGTTATGGGGGATCACTTATCTTGTAATTATAACTAAGTAAACTAATTGGAACGCTAGTTAGGTGATGCAGAGAATATAGGAAATCAAGGAAAATAGGGTAATGGTGAAACTTAGAAATCTTGCGATGTTATAGAAACCTTGTGATGAGATACTTGGTAGGAACCTTCTGATGCTACCCTTGATAGGAAGTATGGGATGTTATACCTGATTCATCGTGCCTGTAGCTTACCTCATCATCATACTTATGTTTACTTTCAGTTTATTCATGCCATATTATCTTTACCTGTTTTTATGCTGAAAGTCACTAGGACTTACTCAGTCTTTATGACAGACCCGGTTTGTTTCTCTTCTTTTTCTTCCGTCCCCCCCCCCCCCAGGTTTGCAGGGTGGGAATACAGCTTAGTTCGGATTCTTACCAAGCTTCAAGGGTCTTTCATATACGGCTTGGATTTCTCTTGGCTATGGCTTGCTTTGCTTTATTGGGGAATACTACAATCTATTTTTTTGCTTCTTTGTTTTTGAGCAAGACAGATATTTTGACTATGTAATTGGGTATTGGAAGTTGGTGGGCTTTTATTGTAAACAATTATATACGTCTGTCTTGTAATATTTCTGTTCCAGTACCCATAATGCTCCATTGAAGTTAAGGCATTCCCTTTGTGAGTGACCTTAACGGATGTGGGGTGTTACATCCTATCCAATCCATAAGAGTAGGTCGCACGTCTAGTGACGCAAGTAAACCAGGAAAAAACACGGTGGATGGTCTAAAGTCAAATGTCGATATAATCTCCAAGCTTTCCCTCTCCACAAACAGAGGACTTAAGGCCATCCTCTTCCTACTTAGTGCGTCTGCCACCACATTACCCTTCCTAGGGGTATAAGCAATCTTAAGGTCATAAGATGCTAGGAACTCCATCCACCTTTGCTGCTTTAAATTAAGATCCTTCTGCGAGAACAAGTACTTGAGAGATTTATGATCGGTGTACAATTCGAACTTGTCTCAAAGCAAATAATGGCACCATATCTTAAATGCAAATACTATGGCAGCTAGCTCTAAATCACAGGGTAGGGTAGTTCTTTTCATGAACCCTTAGTTGTCTACCCCCATAACATACTACCTTTCCTTTTTGCATTAAAACCGCACCAAGCCCAATACCACATGCATCAGTGTATATTGTAAACACTTTGTTTCCATTGGGCAAGGTCAAGACCTGGGGTTGTTGTCAGAGCCCTCTTCAATTGTTGGAAAGCAACATCACAATCTATATCCCATGAAAACATTAGATTCTTTTTTTTCAGCCTGGTGAGTGGGGCTGATATCTTTGCGAAGTCCTTAATGAACTTCCTATAATAGCCGGGCAACCCCAGAAAACTTTTCACCTCTGTTGCATTCTTTGGGATCTGCCAATCTTGAACTGCAACTGCCTTTGCGGGATCTAGTGCTATTCCATCTTTAGAGACCACACGCCCTAGAAATCTCACCTCTTCTCTCCAAAAATGACATTTGGAGAACTTTGCCTTAAGCTAATGCACGTGGAGATTTTTCAAGACTTCTCTCAAATTTTGGGCATGCTCTTCTTCGTTTTTCGAGAAGATCAAAATATCATCAACAAAGACCATGACGAACTTATTTATAAACTCCCGAAACACCCTACTCATCAAATCAACAAAATAGGCGGGCACATTCATCAACCCAAACGACATAACGAGCCATACAAAGAAACCATATGGAGTCCTAAAAGTGGTATTGTCTGTCAGCCACCCTCAACTGATGAAACCCCGTGGCCAAGTCTAATTGAGAGAAAACTGATGCACTGACAAACTGGTCAACCAGATCATTTATCCTCAGGAGTGGGTGCCTATTCTTCTTAGCGAGTTTACTCAACTCCCTATAGTCCACACATAAGCGAAGCGCCGCTTTAGTTACGAATACCACCGGAGCACCCCATTCAAATATGCTTCGCCTAATAAACCCTTTCTCAAGTAGCTCCATACTTGCTTGCTGAGCTCCCTCCTTTCTCTTGGATCCATATGGCGCATGAGCAATGCAACTGGCTTTGCATTGTCCACCAAGTATATACGAAAATCGATCTCGCGCCTCGAAGGTAATCCCCAAACCTCATCAAAAACATTGGAATACTCACGGACTACTGATACAGATCGTAGATCATCGATTGATGCATCACGTGACTCTAGGAAAATAGGCATGACAGACCCCTTTGGGTCACAAGAAATATCGAGGGTCCTCCCATGGCAAGTCAACGACCCTCCTCTCACAATCCAGAATGGTACCATACATGGCTAGCCAATTCATCCCCAAAATCAAACCACAGCCCATAAATTCGGGCGTATATGCGTCGCGCTCAAACTCGACGCCTAACACATATATTCTCAAACCTCGATAAATCATGGACAAATGATCCATACCACCAATGGGGTTTGAGACAACAACGGGATCCACTACCATACTAGTACTAAGGTGCAGAGACTCAACCACAGAATCAGATATAAATGAATGCGAAGCGCTAGAATCAAAAAGAGTTCCAACTGGATGATTGGAAAGAGAAATCAAACCTTCAACGGAAACTTTCCTACCTTGATCTGGAGCACTGGTCATGAGAGAATGCACCTACCCTCCAGAAGCTCCTGTCCTTTGACCTTGCTCTTGCTTCTTCGGGTACTCCTTAGAAAAGTGTCCGACCTCTCCAGAACTGAAGCAAGCATTCTTCCTTCTTTTCCGGTCCTTGATCAAATGACCCTCATGCCCACAATTGTGACATTTCCTCTTATCCTTAGCCTTTTTGTTTCTTCCCGTCCTTCTTTTGTTGTTGTTGTTGTTGTCCCTTCTTAGGCCATACTTTCTTGTTTTGTGTTTCCTCCACTTTAACTTCTTTCTTTTAATCTTCATCTTCCTTATGCATCAATGCCATATCAACGAGCCATTCAAAAGTTGCTCCCCATCAGAATATGGGACATAGCTATCCCATAGAGGGGTTCATTCAATCCTTTAGCAAACCGCAAAGCTTTCTTATGCGGAGAATCTACCAGCTCCAATACAAACCTTGTTAGTTGGTTGAATTTGTTAACATATTCTTTAGCAGTCATTCCTCCTTGCTTGAGTGCTAGAAATCTTTCCATTTTCATGCTTTTCTCGGCTTGAGAAAGAAACTTCATTTCGAACCTCTGATGAAAATCATCCCAAGTCTCCACTGGATTCCCTGCTTGTGTCACTTCCCACCGTAATGAAGCCTCATCTTTCAGCAGCCAAGAGGCTAACTGGATATTCCTATGATCGTCCACTTCAAAAATTCCAAACAAGTCCTCTGTCTCCTTGAGCCAATTCCTTGCTTCTACAAATATCCCGGTTCCACATAATGGCTTTCCTCCCATGGCACAGAAATCTTTGTAGATCTTAGAGAAATTATCTACTCGTGGAGGAGGAGGATGAAGAACAACTGGTGTAGCTAGGGGAGGAACGTCTACTTGACCACCGGCAAGCGTCGTGGCCTCAAGATACCGTCGGAACTAGCCTGGTATTATAACACCCTCAGGAATATTAGGTTCCCCAGGCATGCTAAAAAGAAAAGGAAAAGGGATTCAAAAAGAGAATCGAAAGATGTTACATATGGCTTTGAGGAGTATGTTTTTCAAAACAAACTTTTCTTTTGAAAATGCTTTCTTTAATACCTTTTTGGAAAAAGTTGTCAAATCTTTTATCTGATCTGGCAACCTTCAGCTCTGATACCAAGTGTGACACCTCACGTCCATTAATGCCACTCATTAAGAGAATGCACTAAGTTTTGCGAAGCATTATAAGTAAACAAAAATAGAAACATCACAAGACAGATATAAAATAGCAGCAGAATTTAAATCTTTATTAATCATAAAGCATAACACCGTGGTTCAAAACATCATAAGTCTGAAAATACATAAACCCAGTACATCATATTAAAATTTCTGTCTTGTACTTAAAATATCAGAGTACAATAATAAAAGAAGCATAATTCACCAAAAACATATCCATAGTAGAAAAGATAAGAATTTAAGCAATACATCTAAGCAGCTCCAAGTGGAATGATAGCAGAATCCTAATCAAGCTTGAGTATTCCCACCCTGAGAATCGAGGGGGGGAGGGGGAGGGGACGGAAGAGAAAGAAGAGGAAACAAAATGGTCAGACATGAAGTCTGGCGAGTCCAGTTACTTTTAGCATATAAATAAGTAAAAGTATCATGATAGTCATATAAAGTGGATAAGAGAGATAACAACATATAAGGCAAGTATGACAACGTAAACAGGACAACTGGGTAGAATAAATAGCGCTTCTCGAACACTTTCCTTTTTCTCGGCACCAATACTAGTGTAATCAGAATGAGATGATCCCTAACATGTATAAGATGGTAGACTTAGGTGTACTTCTAGTGAGAGGTTTAACCCCATACAACCAACAGGCAGCCTAACATACCAGAGTCACCCTAAGGATAATAACGGGCTCCTAAACATACTAGAGTATAGATGTACCCTAGTTCTTACCCCAATCGATCGGCTTTCTATTCCATAGATACCCTGTGTTGGCCCCACAATAGGATGTATCACTTCCTAAAGTGGCAACCGTTCATTTCCAAGATGTGCACAACCATATCTACTGATGCTACAAAGTCTTTTTTTCCCGGGCAGGCGACCCACGCACGCACATGAGCCCGATGGAACGCATCGTCCCCTCTTTTGGATCTCTTACAATCATCACAGTAACGGTGTCCCCAACTCCGACCTAGTTCGGAGTACACGTTTGATACCTATATATGGGTTACTGACTGAAACGGGTTCCACGCACAAGATGATACAAGCTTCCCCCTACGCTTGCATCCCCATCAGGTCTTCCATAGGTTATGCCATACCAGAGTAAAAAATTGCATAACCCCACAAGTTAAGTTTATGGGCCTATATATAAATATTACCCACCCCCCATACTTAACCCTCCCACTGTTCATGCAAGTTTACTTAACCCCTACTCAAGTTAACATGTTCATGTAATCTCTGTGGATTCAACCTGGTGAAGTATTCCAATTCATTACCATATTCATTTATGCTTATAATGTGCTAGATCTCCCACATTAAGCCTACCACTTGTGGATGTTGGATATGCTAGGCGGTTCTGAGCAGACTTCTTCCACAAGTCGGACTTAACCTCATGTATTAGCACATCCCATGTTGATGCACTTAGACCCCTCACGTTAGATTCACCACTTGTGGTCGCTGGATATGCCAGGCGGTTCCGGGAAGACTTCCACCACAAGTGTAATCTAATCTCGTGTCTAAGCGCGATTACAGTTTCTAATTACTGTAACTCTAGGCATATTCATTATTAACTAATTATTCCTACGTTGTTATAGGTTTTCATGCCCCTTTCCCAAGTCATGTTCATAATGAACCATATGCCCCAAATTAAGGTCTTTAATCATAATTTAATTTATGCACCAAATTCATATTCATATATTACATTCAAGTTATGCCCAAATTTCCCAATACAAATTATGCCCTAATTTAACGTTTTCCCCTTGTTCCTAATTTAACGTACTCGCATATTTCAGTGGCATGCCTTGGCTCGGAGGTAGCCTGACTATAAAAAAAAGGAAAAAATGATGGGAAGAGGATAGAAATGATCATACTAACAAGATACACATATAATGGCAGAAATAGGCGTAAACATATAGTGGCATAATGACAAGATATGCATATAGGAACAGATCTGATGAACATGTGACAATAGAACTAATTCTTACATTAAAGGGATATGATAAACAGGCATGATAAGATCTAAAGAATGAATTAGATCTAAAAACAATGGTAGATCTGACATGATAAATAGGTATAAGCCTAGATCTGGTACATAGTCATGTCAGAATAACTTCGATACATAGGTTATAGCAAATCTGATATGATTCAAATAGTCACAGGCATAGATCCAATTTATAGTCATGTCAAGATTAACTTTTAATTATTTAGATCTAAAATTAACATAGACTTATTGTGATTGGATCTAAGAAAAGTAGAAGAAAGGTCGCAGATGTTAAATCGCAGATCTCTAAACTCTAGTTAATTGCTGAAGAAGAAAAGACTTGATTCAATCTGGGTAGAGGCAGCATCTAGTTCTCCATTATTTTTGGTTTAGAAAAACAAGAGAAATGGTGCCATATATATAGTTGTCACCAAATCCTAATCTACCCAGATCTGCCATAGGGGGGTCGACCCCCCCCCTTTATGGGGTCGACCCATGGGTTGACACCGCTGGGCGGGAATTTTCCCGCTCCCCTATTTTCTGCGATTTTGAACTGTTTTGAATTTCTGGACTAATTTTATTCATATATATTCTTCTTTTGCGTATACAAACTTCAAACCTTAATAACTTCTTCATACGGTGTCCATTTAATGCAAACCAGGTGTCTATTTTGACCAGAATTCTGAGATTTACGCAATGGCGTAGTCCATTTCACTTAATTTTGACTATTAAATTAATTATTGTTTAATTTATCATCTTTAGTATTGTTAAAATTATGGTGTGTTACATTCAAACATTTAATTATTTTTAGTTCGTTTAATAAGTTTCATAATCATAACAAATTCATTAAAACTCATTCATTATTTAAATTCACATCTTAAAATCAATGTATCTTAACTGAATAAATTTCATTTTTTAAGCCATTTAAACAAATCAAGTTATAATTAATTTCTAACTTCTACTTAATACTTTTATATACTTATATTTTATAAAAACCTATATATAATTTTATATAATATTTATACTTAAAAGATTTGTTTGTTTACTTATAAAATAATCTAAATTATTTAAATTTTAAAATTAATTAATATTAATCTTAAAATATTAAGTTTAAATTTAAAATTAAAACACATGTTAACTTGTATATTATGATTTTATTACATATACATTTATTTTAAAAATATGAATGTAAAATTTTATA
Organism: Allium sativum; assembly: GCA_030737875.1. Lineage (NCBI taxonomy): Eukaryota > Viridiplantae > Streptophyta > Magnoliopsida > Asparagales > Amaryllidaceae > Allium > Allium sativum. The sequence continues at coordinate 68,480,471 of CM060925.1, read as the reverse complement.
AAACATATGTTTAAATAAAAATTTAATTTTAATTTTTGAAATACTTTTATTAAATCAGAATATATATATATGTGTGTGTGTGTGTATGTGTGTGTGTGCATAAAATACTTTTCAAAATATAAAAAAGAATGCTTTTTCCTCTCTTCAATGAGGACTAGATCACCTTAAGAAATTTCTCTCTGTCTTCCACTCTTTTTCTTCTTCTATTTATCCTTCGTGTCTCACTCACTTTCCTTGTTTTCTTTATTTTGGTTAGTTTGGCTTCTTTTCCTCCTTTTAGTACCCCAAAAGAAGACATATTCGTCAATCCCAATGCATGACCTTCCATTTGTAAGATCCATATCCTATCTGAAATGTCGTTGATGGATTACTCCCTTCTGCCACCACAACTGATGAAACCAATCCAATAAAAAAACTAGGTCCACTTATCTGATCGAGCAGATATATATTCTCGATAGAGGTTACCTACTCTTTAATTATGTAACAACACGTAAGTTAACGATTGGATATTTAATTATTTTATTTCTTTATTGATCATTAATTATCTAATTGATGGTTCCATGTTAGAATTTTCCATAAACAATTGAATTAAGACTTGCGACCAGTTTCATTGAGTTTGGATTATTTGTTACATGGAAATTGAGTACTTGGATTGCTATATTTCAAGTTTGGATTAATTGGTGATCATAACGATCTCGATATACGCATACATTGTCTTTCAGGAGGCGTAGTGTCATATTTCAACGAAGTATATATTTCTGGAATAATTATAGTGAGTTATTGTACGTTGTCGTGTTTTGTAGTGTAACATTTGGCAGAGTGTAAATCAAACATGCATCGATTTCTGTAAGAAACTGACATTGTAATTAAGTTTTAAAAGATCTTACACATATTATCAATTTGGATTTCGAGACTATTCCTATTGTTTTCAAAAGGTAGTTTCCATAGATGGCAGCATGTGGCACGTGCCAACTGCAGTTCGTGGATTTTGGACCTCATTTATTAATAAATGAATATTATATTAAGGTTAACCAACCTTATAACTTAATGTTTGGACCTAGCCCGTTATCCTTCTCCTCCCTAACTCGTTTCATGGTTCCATTAAGAATTCATGGACGACATTTCCAAACCAATTCCCTCTTCCTTTGAAAGTCATTGCATTTATAATACTCTACCTAAAATCATGAGACTAGTCTCTAAATTCATGAACTGAAGAGAGCTTTGATCTCATACCAAATTCTGGTGTTTGGTATTGTTCATGGATGCAGGATGAGAGTTAAGACTCAATTTTTCTTACAACATAGCTAATGATTGGAGTAGACGAGGCTAGAATTGATTCTAGGATGGAGAGGTGCTTCGGCGAAGGTGTTTTAAAGTGGTTCGACGGAGGTGTTTAGAAGTGCTTCGGTGGTGGTGTCTTGAAGTGGTTCTAGGATGGATAGGTTTTCCTTTTAATCGATGCAAATAGCGTTATCTGCATACGTTTCTTAAGAAGTGATGCAAATGCACCAAAGAAAATAGTATTATTTGCATCGTCTTCTGAAGAGCCAAAGAAAATTGGAACAACCCTGATTTTTTCAGAAAGAATACTTAATTAATTTAAACATTTAAAACGGATTATTTTAAGAAATAATGAATTAAATTAAATTTATTTAAGATTTGAATGTACAAATTTATAATGCAATTAAAAACAAGCTTGCAGCGGCATGGTAGTTCATAATATTACATTTTAAACATTAAATGAATGTACAAAATTCAATATAAATCAGAATTAGTTAAAACAAGAAACATTAGAACACATTTAACTATATCTTTCTAATGAAAATGAAAAATCGAGATTTCATACTATGAATTGTGAGTTTTGTCCAAATCATAATTTTAGAAAGTGGCTATGGAATTGTTTATAAATTATAACAATTTATCATATAAAATAAAAGGATTTATAAAGAACGGGATATCGATTTAACTTGAATTTTGAAAACGTCAAGTTATAAACCCAAGTATGTTTTCTTTGGAACTATATGATATTCTATTCGGATATATACGATAATATAAATTTATTATTATTTAGTTGAATTGTTTTTGAATTTATTTATATTTTATTGGTTTTATTTAAGCCTTACAAATAGCCATTTTTCAAACGACCTCCGTTCTTGATGAAACCAATTTTAATGGATCCGGAACATTAAATTATTATAGGATTTCAAATTTCATATCAATCGGAGTTAGTATGTGGTCGTAGCAAATTAAAACGTGCACTGAAAATCAATATTGAACATTATATCGACTTATATTTTAATTATGAGAAAAACTGATTAAAATAATCGAATTGGCTTCTGTAACCTATTCCATTGAGTTTAAAATAGGGCTATTTGGCTGAAGACGGTCATTGGGGTTCGTTTGGAGTTTGGGACACCAAACTTCATTGGGAAGTAACAAATGAATTAAATAATAATATAATCTTCATATAAATACCCCATTTTTCAACCCTAACCCTAGAATTTTATTGCAGCCACCACCTTCTTACAAATGTCAAAGATCGTTCCATTTTGTTTCTCTAATTTCTCCAAATCCTAGCATTAATTTAAAATCTCTAAACTACAAAGTGGAAGAGCTCATCGAGCTCTGCAAGATCAACGGTGGTGGTCACCATTGGTGGTGCACGGAGGTTGAAATCGAGGCTCAAAGGTCGCATATTTGAAGCTGTTTTCGAGGCGTGGGAAGGCAGGGGTGGGGGAGGGGTGCGAGCTGGCCGTCGTGCCAAGCAGTGGAAGAGGAGGCTGGAGGTTTCGATGTGGTAGGTTCTGATTGGCGATAGGAGACTTGTGGTGGCATGCGAGATGGAGAGAGGGTGTCATGTGAGGTTATGGGTTCACCTGGAAGGAGTAACGCATGGGAGAGGTTAGGACCAAAATCCCTTAATTAATTACACTAATGACACTATTTAATTATTAAATGTTTAAACAACCGTATTTTGTTTAAACAAAAACAGAATTGAACGAAACAAGTTGCGACGGGATTGTGGAATCGAGAGCTTTGTGGTGAAACTAATTTGGATGGATTTGGAGCTGATGAGAAATTTTGGTCAGATTAAACACCCTGTTTAATTTAAATAAAAATGATCGTTTTGTAATGATTTCAAATTCAATCAATGTTTGAACATCCTGAACTTATTTAAAAAGCTATTATAATCTTATCTGATTATATGTTGATTGCTTGTTGTTGCAATGGTTTTATTGTGGATGATGGATGTTTATTTACAGTTTTATATTTTGTCTATGTACATTTAAGCGTTAAAAATTATAAACGCTTATCTTATGAATGTTGGTTAATGGTTGATAACTGTTATAAGTGTTTTTGTTATTGTTCATATAATTGACACCACAAATATGAAATTATTTAGGAAATGATTGAGTTTCATTACATTGGGATTTCAAATGAATTTTATATTCATTTAAATAAAATTTGATAGGAAAAATGAAATTGGCTTTTTATATCCAAAATGATTTGAAAACGAAGTTGATATAATTTTAAACCACTATTGAAAAGATTGAAATAGATTTAAGTTAAAAATGGCTTGTTTTATTTCAAATTATATTTTGAATGGTAAATTCAAAAAGTGAATTCGAGTTAGGTATATTAGCGATGTTTTTAACTCGAATGGATTTTTCTATCTATCTTATTTATTTTTATAATGGATGTTAGAAAAAATTGGATTTCAAATTACTATATTTTGAAAAATATTTTTATTTTAATATTATAATAATATATGTTAACAATATTTTTGTCAACGGTGGTGATAGGTGTACGGAAATGGACCTAGGGGGAAAATAGGGTTATTTAGTTTCTACGAGTTTGAGTTAGTTCACCGTTTCCTAGATATCGAGGTCTAAAGTCTGAAATATTAGTTACTCTTCCCTCAATGGGGTAAGCATCATGCTTAAGCGACTTATGAACCAACAGTTATCTTGGGACAAGGGTTCCATAAGCACAATACTCGGTAGAAGGCTAAATGGCTTGTACAAAGGGGTTTTGTAATAACTTCGCGAAAGGGTTTAAATTTGAGTAGGAAACCGTGACTAGTAGGAACCATAAGGTATGTTGTGTGGGAAATACTAAGAAAACTCATAAGAAGCTCAGAAGAAATATGCTAAGTGTTGATCCGCTCTTTATTGATCTTTGATTTGAAGTACATAAGTAATTACAATAGAAATCCCCAAATCGATTTAGAAATTAGGGTTTACTTTAGAAGAAAAGAGTACAAGAATGAGAAATGAGAATTCGATCCGGAAAATAAGACCCTTAGGGTCTTATTTACAAACAAATTTGGACCACTTTTGCTATTGGGCCAGCAAAAGCCTTTTTTGGGTGTATTAGCCATGTGCCGGCCGCTTTTCTCTTTCGGTTCCGGTTGCTTTTCTCTCGACCACACTTTTGACCATGTTGATGAAGGTAGTATTTCTCTCAAGGTGCCGGTCTTCGGCTCTTGGGGGGAAAATCACAGGTTTAGAAGATCATTTTTGATGTTATTCCTATCTCCTTGGTCGATATCAAGCCCGTTGGCATGGATAGCTTTAGGAAAGGCTTTTGGCTTTCGGTTAAGGGCTTCCAGTGAGCTCTTGGTCTTGCTATTAATTCTTCGTGAAGCTTGCCTTAGTGCTTCAGATACTTAAGTTTCGGGTGTTGTCACCCCTTTCGGTATTGACAATAAGCTAGTTAGTGTGGATATCTTGTCTCTCTTAGAAGCTTTGGCTTGCCTTTCGGTAGATCCCTGAAGTGGGCTTCGGCTTTCCAAAGGGGGACTTCCGGTGCTTTATTGGTTGTCTGCTAAAGTTGCCTCTCGTTGACCATCAAACTGGGGACTCGGTAGTTGGGTTCTGGAAGGCTCCTCTTTTCTTTAACGCTTCCGTTGACTACCTTATGTGTCGGGGATACCCTGTAGGTATTCTCCCTTTTTCACTAGCTTCAAGCTTCCTTCCTTGCTGATGGTGTCGGTTGCCTTATTTACGGATTGTTCTCTAATGAAAGTGATGGTTACCCCTTCTGATAGTCTATCTCGGTATTAATTTTGGTTGTAACATTTGCCCCCCTTGGGAAGTGGTAATTTCGACTTTTCAAATCAAACTTTGATCTTCTTTAGGCGTTTTGACTCCCTGTCTCTTGATCTCCCTCAATCGGACCCGTTGATCGATTTTTGCCTGTATGGCTTGGATTTAAAAGGTGATTTGACATAAGTAATACCTCTTCTTCTTCTTCATCCTTTTACCTATAAAATCAATTACTTAAACTGATTACTGTTCTTCAAGAATTACCCAAGCTTTTCGAGAATCTCAAATTTGATCCTCTGTAACTATCCTTATTTCAATTATAAGTAGAAATTTAAGCCATGCATTTAAATCGATTAGGAATTCGATTGGGATTTTTACATGTTTAACGTGAGTTATTCAATAATAGACAATTTAGATAAGGATTTACGACAGACCATACAAATGATCTATACTCCCAATGTAATTTCCTAGGGGTTTGAAATGCAAACTTTATATAAAGAAGATTATCCTTTGTTACAAAGTGAAATTTTATGCCTCCGGTGCTGGTGAACCCATCGTCACTGTTATTGGCTCATTTGCTCTGATTTTATCGAAACCAATTCCTGTATTTATTTAGCACTTAAGTGTCGGATTAGTCCAAAAATGGCGAATCATCCGAGAGCATTGTCGAAAGGTTGGTTCCTTTTCGGTTTTGGTATCGGTAAAATTTAAGAATTTTTTTGCCATAACATTTCGACTTTGATTTCGTGTGTACTGGACGTGAAGGTCAATCTGGCCTTTGGTGATGACTTAGGATCATTTGGTCTCGATTTAACCATTGCCAATTTCTTTTGGTAGTTTAATTTTTCTGGCACACTTCTTTTGCTCTTTTGACTTTGGTGTCGGGGTGACTAAATTTATCATCACTAAGAGCTTAAATCTTTCAAAGTGAGCGCAAACCACACATGAACTTTGCCATGATTAATATTTATAACTAACTTGACATGTGATAGTTTAAATTCTCAGGTTAGTAAGTTTTCATGTTGTTTACCCATTTTGTGTAAAAGGATGTGGTGCTAATGCAATCTGTTATGAAATTGTATCACCTGGCAGCATTATGTCTGATAAAAAGAGCTCTAGCCAATCGAAGTCTTGTGATCCCAGCACCTCTCGGAAGAAGAAGCCATTTACTTTGAAGGAGTCTCTTATTACTTCCCAGGACGAAGTAAACACCATCCTTGACAGCTTTGGGATGTCTCATGTGGATGTCGTTCCTGCCACCATTCGGGATAAAATCAGAAATACTCTAGAAGGTTACTTCGCATATTTTTCCATCCACAAAGGCGACTTCTTTCCCTTCCCAGCTTTTATTTCTCAACTCTTACGGGACCTATGAATTGCATCTATCCAACTTTTGCCGAACACCTACACTTTACTTTTTGTATCGAAGTTCGGCACTCGAATCGCCCCAGGCTTCTCTTACTTCGAACCTTATCCAGCATTTGATACGATTTTCAAAGGGAGCAGACTTGCCAATATTATGTGCCAATCCTTTGAAGAAAATGATTAGCGATACTATTAGCAAGACTAAAACCTGGGAGAATCGGTTCTTTTTCATTAAAGCCCGGTCGATATTTCAGGTGATTTTGCATATTATGTTGAGTCTCCCTGCTTTCCGATGAGTAACCATACTTTTCCTAGGCTTTGTTTGACCTTACTTTCTTTTATGATCTTGCTTCCAAGAGGGTTGCTTTAACGGAGAGTGAATCTCGTGCTCTTGAAGTTATTTCCAAAGCATTTGAAGAGCCGGAAGTCAACCAGTTTTGCTAACTTTGGACAAATTGTGTCAATATAACCTTTTCCCTGATGGGCAAAAGACCCTAGGGAGACCACCTATCCATTTCTTAGGATCCAAGCATTTGACTTTGTGTTCGAATGCGTTCACTACTTCGTCTCATTTATTTCCGGGTATCTTGATTGGGGTTGTTGTTTTCTTCTTGGAACAGTTTTAATTTGTAAGATTTTCACCCTTGAGTTTACCTTTATATTTGCATTTGACCAGGGGCCACGGCTTCTGAGGTTATAACTCCCATCGATGCTCTAGATCAATCTAATGCCATTGCAATAAAAAGGCTAGCCGAATCGACCGTTGAGCTACCGGCTAAAAGATTGAAATATGATGTTTCTGTTTCTCTCCCTTGGAACGTTATTGTTGATATTGCTGACCAAGAAATTCCTACTCTCACAGCCTCTGCTATCAATTCTACTGTTGTCACTAGTACTTCCTCTCTCGAGGGTATCTTTGGTCGTGACCGTGAGGGTCGCGTTTTACCGTCAACCCTTCCGAGTACATTATAAGAGGACAAACTTGCCATGACCCAAACCTCTACCTCTCAACATGTCAACCTCCAAGTTCTCCCGTGTCAACCATAAACTTTGATGAACTTGTGAAGCAAACTCTTTTTTCCCCTGAAGTTACTGACATTTCGTTGCCTTTCACTTCTTTAGACTGGGAGGGTCTTTATCAGCACCTAGTTAAACAGCAACTCTCGGTACAGATTCTTCTTCCCTAAACCTTCTCTTGTCTTTAATTTTTAATGATGGCCGTTTGGAATTTATTTACTTCTTAGGTTACTAAAAGATAACTCTTGTCTAAAGCGACACCTTCCTTATCTTTTTCCGAGGTTACTTGGCTTCAGGAAGTGAAAACGACTTTAAGTGATGAATGTGAGAGGTTGAAGCCTTCTCTTGAGAAAGCTGAAGCAATTCTTGAAAAGGAGTGGCAGGTGAAGATTCTTTTATCTGACCAAGTTTCAAACTTTGAGCACCAAATAGCAGAAAATGTGGTTAGTTATGCCGATGAACTCAAGAAGAAGGATGAGAAGATATCTCATGCGCCAGGATAATTTAGGAGGTCAAGGGAAGAATCTATGGTTTTTTGCAGGATATTCTTCCCCAGATTAAAACCAAAAACTCTGAAGATGGTTTATTTCATGCCTTTTCTTATAACTTTCGAAGCCTTCCCCACGATGCAATTTACCTTTGTTCCTCCTTCAATTAGGGATAGGGTCATGGAATGGATCAATTTGGCTAAGCAAAGAGTTGAGATTCCCAAGAAGGACAAGCTCAAACCTAAGGATTTCCTATACATTGACGACCTTCTAACTCTGGTGATGAAGGTGAAGAGTCGGCTTTTGTTGGTGATAACGGTGGTGATGATAGTGATGGTCCTAATGGCGATGACCATTGAGATGAGCATGATAAGGACGAGAGTGATCTTTCTGCAGCTGTTGGGGTTTCACCTGATTCCACAAGAACCAGTCATGATGTTGTTGGTGCTCGTGCTCCTCGAGACTCTGATGCTTCTCCAGCTAAGAAAAGTGGTACTTTTGAGTCTCTAGGAAGAGAACAGCTTACCCAACCCGAGGTTCCTCTTTCTCAGGTATAGCTTTTGCTTTTGCAATGTTTTTCCTTTTTTCGAATATATTGTGGTAACTAGTTTCCTGTTAATACATTGCATAGACCAAAAGAAATATCGTCTCACGCTTTAAAGCAGAATTAGTTGAAAGCAGAGGGAAATGACTCAATCCTATGTAGAGCAAGAAAGGTTGTTAAAAGACTATAATTCTTTATCTCGAAAATATTATGATCTTGAGAAGAGCACATCAAAACTTATGTTTTACAAAAAGCACGAAGCGTTGCCCAGAATAAAGAAAGCCCGTAGGCATAGGGAAGCCATTCAGGAGGAAAATAAGGAGTTAATGACCTTATTTTGGATGTTGTATATTGGTTAACTTATTGTATGAACTTTATAAACGATACATAACAGTAGACTTTTCTTTTCTAGGGGATCATAGTAGGGGTTTAATACGTCGCCTCCATGGGCGTTATCTAAACGAGTTTGGGACAGACCCACATCCTGGGGCTTGTTGGAACCTTGAAAGGGTTCACTCAATTCCTAGGGACCTTCCCCTAGAAAAGCTTAAGTACAACAAGGATAGGTTTATCACTGAACTGTTTAAAAGGCCGGTCTTGTACGAACAGGAGGAGTATTTGTAAATTTGATGTTATGATTGTGGAAATGTGTTAGTAATTCTACTCATTATTTACGGTTGCTGATTTTTCTATTCACATTATGATAGAATCTTGTTTACCCTGAAACCGTGTTACGTTTGATTTCTAGATTGAGAAAGGAACTCTCGACAACATCAACTCATCTTCTTGAGAGAAAACGTTTTCTAAAATATCTTAAGAGTGTTTGTACGAAATTCCTTCAACTCCTCTTTAACTTTTCGGGTGAAGATCGTGATATGATTTTAAAAAGATTCAGGATTAAACATGTTGAGCTAGTATGTAAACAAAAATTGCATTGGGGAATGAGCTTGGACCCTTGTAATTCTTTTTGGTACATATGTTAGATCAAAATTTGGACCTAACACCCAAATTGTTCTTATTCGTAAAGAATTATAACTGGAGAATGAAGAAAAAACAGAGAACACACAGAATTTATAGTGGTTCGGCGTTAACGAGCCTACGTCCACTTTATATGTTATCGATTATACTTTGAATGCTAGTACAATCAATGATTTCTCTCAAACTCACTCTTACAATTATGATTTCTATCAGTAATCTCGATGTAAGACTGATGAGAAATAGTGGTATGACAGCAATGGTGGAATCAGTGCTCAATACTGCCAAAAGATCCCGAAAAATGCCAGTCTCTGGGCTATTTATAGCTGATTCTGTCAGGCGGTTCGCGGTCACACGTGATGCAGATCCCGAGAAAATCAGATCGGATCGAGCGTTGAGGAGGAATTGGTCAATATGGCAGTTGTGGACAGGTGTCGTGAGATCCGTGCATTTCGGATCGCTGAAGACCCGCTCGTGGTTTGAACAAGTCAGAAGTTTCGCCACGTAGCAGGGGATCGAATCGGAGTGAGGTGGTGGCATAGGTGCGGATCGGGTCGTGCTCCCATTGGCGGACCGGGTCGTGCTCCCATGGACGGATCAGGTCGCGTTCCTACGGACGAATCGGGTCGCGTTCTGCCCTGGCGATTCGAGGGTGCTTGGCGATTCGAAGGGTGGTGAGCGATCGTGACCTGATCTCTGAAGGTTGAAAGGAATGATGCTCTGTATTCTCTTCCCGTATGTGAACCTTGGTGGCTTGGTCAAAAAGCTAGCCAACATTTTGCCCCCTCGAAGTATGTTTTATCGAGGATGGAACATGCTTCGAAATTGCAAAGATATCTTTCCATAAAACGGTGCAAGCCAATGGTCACATCTGTCTGAAATGTCGTGTTGCTTCGGAAAGTTGTGTCCCTTTGATTTGTATAAATATCGGGTGGATCTTCAATCATTTCTCCATTTATTGGACAATTCTCATTTCTGAAATTTTTCTTGGAGACCTCATTGTTGAGTATACCAGGTAAGCTTCTTGACTTTTCCTCTCCCCTTCTCTCTCTTTTTTTTTACAACTATTTCTGGAGGTTCGCTTCTTTTCATCCTTGGTCGGTTCAGTTCGCAGTAACGCGCCATGGTTCGCGGGAGCATTCTTTGTCATGGTCCAGTGAGATGAGATGCTCGTCTCGTTCCAGCCTTTGTGTGGGTCTTAGGTATGGTGGCCCATCCTTGGTAGCGAGTCGATCTAGGGATCGGCCTCTTTCTTCTCTGCTGGGCCCAATGGGCTTTCCCCTACGATCCACCGAAGCCCACGGTTCATGTGGGACAAAAAAGGGAAGGCCAACGGTCACCGTTTTCTCTATATAAATCGAACCGAGCTTCACTTTTCTCCTTCTTCTTCTTCCTTCAGCAACGCGCTGCCAAGTCTTTTCGAGAAAAACCCTAATTTTTTCTTCCAAAGAACCCGATTGTTCTTCCCAATTTAAGAAAGGTAATCTCGTCGAAATCATTCTCATGCAATTTCTCACTCGTTTTTCTGGAATTTAAGAAGAGAAAATGGGAAAATTGGTGATGTTTGAGACCACATCCGCGATGGATGATGGGTCCAGGTGCTCGCATCACGGAGAAAGGAGGGGTGATGAAGAAGAGGCAAGGGAGAAGAAGAAGGACGAATCAGATCGGATAGGAGCATCGGTTCGTGGTGATGCGAGGTTCAAGGGGGAAGTCATGGTGTGGAATCCGATATTGGACTGGGTCGTGTCCGAGGTCAGGGAGCGGATCGCGGTGATGGCAGGAGTACGGTTCGCTATGAACTTACGGCGATCCGAACCGATACATTCTCATGAGTTAGCGTTTCAGCTGCGGATCCATATTTGCCTCGCGACCCTCGAATATGCCACGATCCGAACACCAACATGCGATCCGAAGGGGTACCACGAACCAGATAATGAACAATCCAACGAACTTGTATAGTAAGCAGTGCAACTTAATTCCAGTACATCAATGGAAAGTTAGGTTAGAGCCTTTGAGACGAATTTTCTGGACTGACCAAATGCATAATTTAACAGCGAACAACGACTGACATCTTAATGATCCCGTTGACTTTTATGTTTTTCTTTAATGCACGCACAAGCACACACCGGCACTTGCACACACAGGGGGGATGGGTAATTATAATCTTATTTCTCATGTTTACTCGCCTAAACAGTAATGTCGGATAATCATTCCCCTTCAAGATCTGACACAGAGACGGATCCCGAGGTGTACGAGCATCTCAACCCCGAGGTTCTTCCATCTAATCCAGAGGGTGCGAATTCTGGATCCGAATATGAGGCAGAAACAGAATTGAATCCGTCTGAGAGTACCTCGCTTGATGAAGAGTCAGAGGTAGATGGCCGAGCTCCCAACGAAATCCCTAGTGCAAAAGAAATAGAGAAATTCACAGACTCTCTAGCTTCCAAACTCGATGGCATAAGGCTTAAGAGAATTTGCTTGAGACATGGGATCCCCTAGGATGATGTGAGGACACCCGGCAGCGAAGATAGAACTCAATTAGCTCCGGAAGGGTATATGACAGTCAACCGACTCATGTGCTGGGTAGGAGCTATTCCTCCATTTCCTCCAATCGTCATTGAGACCTTAAAACGATTGGGTATTGCTCCGATGCAGCTTCATCCCAATGCCTACGTGGCTCTATACACTTTATATATCGCATACGCAGAACTCCTGCATACCGAGCTCACATTTAAGGATTTAAAATTCTTTTATCTTTTCAAGCATCGCTCCTCGGCAACCCCGAATTTCTCTTTCTTCGAATCAGTAGCAAATAGGAAGGTTCTGTCTGACGGATACAACAACGTAGGGGATCCCAAGGCCGATTGGTTCTATATAAAGAGATAGGCTGGTTGTTCAAGAAGATGGCTTAAATCAAGTAAACTTTAATCTTTTGACTGAATAACTTGTTTAAGAAATCGAAGCATTAACATGCCCCCCCCCCCTTTTTTTAACCAGATCACGTCTTTCCCAAGACGGAAGGCTCGGTATACAATAGTCGACTGTCTCTTCTTCTACAAAGCAAATCTGATTTTCTAAAAATCAAGAAGTGCATTACTGACGAGAACCTTCACAAGCACCGCCTTCTGGATATAAGGTTTGGACTTGGTGCGGGCAGCAAACCCTACAAATTCGTGCCCCGGACAGAGGGAGATGGAACGTCACGGGCAGCAGAAACAATAAAATTTCGTGAGAGTCCTTCGCCAATAGTCATCCAGGACGACGAAGACCTAAACATATATAGAGGAGATAAGGCCCGTGGGTATAAGTCTAAGGAAATCCCAGTTTCTCCGGGGGGTTTCCCTTCAAGGGCCTCTCTTCCGGTTGAACCTGCTACTCCCGATGATTTAACTAAAGAGCAGCTATTTAAAGAGCTGAGCAAAATTCATTTGCCTGATGATGTATACACACAGGGAGACTTCGAAGGGGAGCCGTTTTTCCCTGTTTCTGAGGAAACAACCGCTCCAGTTGGGGAACGAAGAACTACTCAGATGAGCCTAACTTCGGGCCCTGGTCTGTTGGGGGGAATTATATGGGATACACAAATCACACGCACTGCCTGACCCCACACTTTTATATCAACAGTATTCAAGGTTTTAATATGCTCTTTTTCTTTTGCAGGAAAGATGTCTCGCAGGCGGTCTTATTCTTATCGCTCTCTTCGTGAAGGCACACCTACCCTTCATCCAAATCCTGAGCGTGCTCGCGGCCTTTCTCACAAGCCTACTTCTTCACAATCCAGTTCTCCATCAAAACCAACATCTGGCAAGCTTCCCAGTTATTCGGTGCCACCTACAGGGGGAAAACAACTTCCTAAAGACTTAACCCCTCCGAAGAGTGCACCCTCTCACAGCAGGTCATCAAAAAGACACTACGAGCCCAAGGATAAAAGCAAGGATCCGATCAAGGATTCTGAGAAGGAGAAAATTGACATTGTCCCTTCCAGCCAGCAAGATTTGGTTGCCCCCGGGTCACGAGATTACATCCATGGTCCCGAGACTCAGGCTAAGCTGGAAAAGTTGCAAGAACAATTCCCTAACATCTTCTTCGAAAGGATGATGTTTGTTTCAGCCTTGGAACCAGTCCCTAGGAGCTGGGATACTGAAGTCATCGGGCACATTCGCCATGTAGCCAGGCAGTATGAAGTGATGAAGAAACATGTTGTTAATCTTTCAGAGGTCATTCGAACGCTAGAGATGGAAGCACATAGATCCAAAGTGAAGATAGATAACAATGAAAGGGCCAGGACAAAAATGGAGAAGGACTCGGAAGACGCTCAATCCCAACTTGCCTTAGCGCGGAGAGAAGCTGAAAGTTATAAGACTGAACTGGAGAATGCTAGGAAACGCTTTCATTCTGAACTCGACTCAAATAGTCAAGAGAAAATGGCCTTAAAGAAGGAGGTAGAAGATCTTAAAATAGCCAACATTGAGTTGAAGACGGCACAGGGCCATTTTGAAGCTGAGAGAGATGCTTGGGAGAAAGAAAAAGCAAGTTTGAAAGCAGAGAAGGTGACTTTGAATGATCAAGTTGCGGATGCGGAGAGGCGCGCGGCTCTTGCTGAAAACAACGTGGAAAGTGCCATTGAAATGGCTACTGCTTCTAATGACAAACTTGAGAAGCAAAATAAGGAGATCGAAGGATTTGAAAAAAATGATATTTGACTTCCTTGGCTACGTCCTCAAGACTCGTAACATTTCATGGATCCCGGACTACCATGTCACCTTAGCCAACTTATGGGATTCCATCGTCGAAGGAGAGAAGCGGAGGTTAAGAGTTGAGGAAATTGACGAGGATGAGCTGATGAAGACCATTCTGAGGGATAACGAGCCTGAAGATTTGGCAAAAGGTCGGCGCCTAATCCAAGAGGAGATGGAAACGGAAAGAACTCTGGCCAAGGGCAAAAACAAAATTGACGAAGGCTCAAGCTCAGCTATAGAGCCTAAGGCCTCCAGAATTGAGGAGTACAGTCCTGATGACCCACTGATTCCTCTGGGTCCGACTCCTCTTGTTGTCGGAGCTTCTGCCGCTGGCGTGGATAGGGGATCAACAGAAGGTATCCCTATATTTTCTCCACAATTTGTCAAAGTTGTCATTACTTGTCGCCGTCTTGCCGAACGATCAACTGAGCTGACCGCATTCTCTCCTGAAATAACATTCGTTTCTCGTAATACAGGTGGCGGACCAGTCAATAAGGATGCTGAGATAGAGACGGAGGCGGAGAAGAGTGACATTCCACCAACCGCTAGCGCTGAAGATTCAAAACAACCCGAAGATGCCATGAAGGAGAAGGTCGTCCTCGCTTCCAGTGCTGACGCTCCCAAGGATGACGAAACCATTGACGCCTTGAAAGATATTGACGGGCACCATGTAGACGATGAGGAGGATGTCATTTTCACTAAAGAAGTCAAAGGCAAAATCGATGAGACCTTGGCTGAAAGGGAGGCTAGGGAGGCAAAACAGCTGGCTTTAAAGAAGGAGGAACAAGAGCCTTTGAACGTGGCCCCTATCTCGGAGTTTGATCCCAAAACTGGGATGCTTCTGAAACTCCAGACCAAATTCATCACCAAACAACTTCATTTTGCGAACCCTGATGATTTCCCAGCTTCCTTTATTGATAAAAGAAAGAGAAAGAAGGAGGAGGAGGAGGAGTCTTCTGATGAGTCGGACGTTCCTCTTATAGACAAAAGGAAAAGAAAGAAGGGTGATCAATCCGACACTGACAAGGTGAAGCTGGAGAAGAAGTCCAAGCGTAAATAGGATATTGTCGCTTGTCTATATTTTGTCTTTAGGCTTCCCACTGGCCATGAAATGTAATTGTGAGACTAGCCCTCACTTTTGTTTTAGGTTGTTTTTCACTTTGTAGGCTTGCAGTTTATAAATGAAAGTTTATCTCTTTTGCATCATCGTGTACCTGCATTTAATAAACTTTTCATGCTTAGTCATAGATCATCTAATTATAACTACAAATCAGTCAAGCAACAGAAAGAAAAATTTAAAAATTTCTATGCTGCATCAAGGTTCATGTGTATATGTATATGCCCCCAATCAATCGTTAACATAGCGCCTAACCAGGGCTTATTAAGGATTGATTAGTGTTGTATGCACGTTGCCCCCAGTTTCTGAATATGGGGGACTTAGAAAATTTAGTAAGATAACTGTCCTTGTGGTGCTGAGTTTCCGGCACCTTTCTCAGTGCTTAATCATAGACTCTTTTATACTCTCCTGGCGGCCGCCGAGGCTAGAGTTCGAATTCAGCAGTTTAGTCGCTCCCCGATCCTTCAGCGGGGTAGGAGCTCTTTCTCAATGCTCAATCGGAGACGCTTTTATAATCTCTCTCTACTCTGGAGAGTTAGAGTTCGAGCTCAGCAGTTCAGTCGCTCCCCAATCCTTCAGCGGGGTAGGAGCTCTTTCTCAGCGCTCAATCGGAGACGCTTTTATACTCTCTCTCTGCTCTGGAGAGTTAGAGTTCCGTCAAGGCGGTTCTGATCATGGTACACCGTCGTGACTCATGGGACAGCTTTCGTGTCTGCTATACTCTCTCTCGGCTCTGGAGAGTTAGAGTGTCGTTAATGATATGATTTACTTTATCGCACCCTTAGAGTTTTGACTGTTGATTGCTCTCCATTCTAATGGAAGGCACCTAAAATTATATATTCCTGTGATCGTTGTATGGTTCACAACAATTTCAATAAAAGCGGAAAGGCAGATAAATAATAGTGCAATAAAGGTAAATGACACACAATATTTTTATAGTGGTTCGGTCGAATCGTGACCTACGTCCACTTTATAATCTTTTGTTCAAATAAATTGGACTATTCTAGGCATGTCGTGCCTTGTACATGGTCCTTATGAAACAAAAGAATAGGCCCGACAGCTTCACGTCAGATAAGGCCGTAAATGTTGGGCATTCCACACTCTGGGGATTTCCTTTCCATCTACGGTTGTTAGCTTGAAGGTTCCATTATCAAGCTTACACAAAATAGAGTACGGTCCTTCCCACTTCGCACCCATATGAGTTGGGGGTGGATAGACACGCTTCAGAACCAAGTCTCCGGGTTCAAAGGTTCGTGCTCGAACCCTTTTGTTGTAGTATCGGGCGACCTGTTGCTTGTGTCTCAAGGCACGCAGGTCTGCTTCGTCCCTCTTTTCTTCGATCATATCCAGGGATTCAAGGAGCAATTCGTTATTAGTCATCGGATCGTAATAAGTCACTCGGTGAGAAGGTACTTTTATCTCAACCGGGATGACTGCTTCTGCTCCAAAAGCAAGGGAGAAGGGGGTATGGCCTGTTGCCGATTTATACGTTGTCCTGTAGGCCCATAGTGCTAAGGGTAATTCATCAACCCACATGGCTCTGGCCCGTTTCAGTCTTCTTTTCAGAATGGACTTAATCACTTTATTCGCCGCTTCGACCTGTCCGTTCGACTACGGATGCGCCACAGAGGTGTACCGTTTCTCAATGTGGTATTTCTGGCAGAAGTCTCTGAATTCAGCGCTATCGAACTGAGTTCCATTGTCAGTTATAACAATCTTTGGAATCCCAAATCGATAGATGATGTTTCTAACGACGAAATTGATTACTCGTTTGGTTGTGATTGTAGTCAGTGGCTCAGCCTCGACCCACTTAGTGAAGTAATCTACAGCTACAATAGCGAACTTCGCTCTGCCCTTAGCTATGGGGAGACTTCCGATGATATCAATTCCCCACATAGCAAAAGGCCATGGGCTTGTCATCGTTTTTAACTGACTAGGAGGTGCCCTAGGTATTTTTTAAAATCTTTGGCATGCATCACACCATCGTGCGTACTTCGCCGCATCTTTGTTTATGGTAGGCCAGAAATAACCATGCCGCAACACCTTTTTTGCCAATGTTTGCCCTCCAGTGTGATCGCCGCATTCACCTTCATGTACCACCTGCAACACGCGCTTGATGTCGTCATGTGCTATACACCGGAGAAGGGGCATCGAAAATCTCTATCTGTAAAGAAATCCGCCTTGCAGAACGTATCGGGCAGCTTTACGAATTATTTTACGCCTCTCGCTTTTCTTGGTCGGAAGCGTTCCATTCATCAAGAAATTCTTTAGAGGGGTCATCCATGACTGCCTTTCTGGTCCCGTATCTAGTACCGGATCAATTTCCATCTAATCTATACTAGGAGACCGAAGTACTTCAACTGGGGCTAGCCTGGTCTCTTCAAGATCGTCGGAACTAGCCGTCTTTGCCAACTTATCCGCCTGTTGATTCTCTGACCGTGGAATATGAGATATGCTGTAGTGATCGAAGCCGTTCAGCAACTCCTTTACTTTCTCCAAGTATAAAATCAATCTTGGGCTTTTGGCTTGGAATTTTCCAGTGACCTGGTTTACAACTAGCTTGGAGTCGCAAAAGATGTCCAGCTTTGTGATTTCCAACTCCTTTGCGATCCTTAGCCGGCTATCAGGGCTTCATATTCGGAATCGTTGTTAGTGGCGTGAAACTCCATCTGGATAGCATAGGATATTAGTCGTTTCTCAGGAGTTTCAAGCACTACTCCAGCGCCGGATCTCTTGTCATTCCTAGCGCCATCAGTGTACAATCTCCAGGCACTGGGATCGAGAAGTAACTTTGAGGGGTCAGCTTCTTCGTTCACTATATCTTCCTCCGGGACAGTAAACTCTGCTATGAAATCGGCTATCACTTGTCCCCGTATTGACCGCCGGGGCTGAAAGTTCAGATCAAATTGACTCAACTCAATGTTCCATTTGAGTAGTCTTCCAGACGCTTCTGGTCTCTGTAGAACTTGATTGAGTGGATGATCAGTGTACACGGTAATGGGATGAGCCTGGAAATAATGTCGAAGCTTTCTACAGGAAATCAGCAAACTGAATGCCAACTTTTCTATCCTTGGATAATTACGCTCTGCTGCCGCCAATTTTTTGCTCACGTAATACACTGGTCTTTGAACTTTATCTTCTTCTCTCACCAATGCTGAGCTGATCGCGTGGGACGACACTGTCAAGTACACGAATAAGTCCTCGTGATCCACCGGCTTAGATAATATCGGAGGTTTCTCCAGGTGACTCAGCAAGTTCTGAAACGCTTCTATGCAGTCAGGCGTCCATTTGAAGTGGCTTTTTCCTCGCTTTATCAATTCGAAGAATGGGATGCATTTGTCCGTAGCCCTGGAGATGAATCTGCTTAGTGCGGCTACTTTCCCTGCAAGGCTTTGCACATCCTTAATCTTCCTAGGCTCCTGAATGTCTCTGATTGCTGCGATCTAGTCTGGATTAATCTCAATCCCACGAGAACTGACGATGAATCCCAAGAATTTTCCGGAGGCGACCCCGAATGAACATTTTTTTGGGTTGAGTTTCATCCCATACTTTCGAAGAATGCCAAACATCTCTGCCAAGTCTGTAGTGTGATTGGAGGATTGCCTGGACTTAACCAACATGTCATCGACATATACTTCCATTGTTTTCCCAATCTGGTTATAGAACATTCTGTTCACTAACCGTTGATACGTAGCACCTGCGTTCTTCAAGCCAAAGGGCATTACCACATAGCAGTATAATCCCAGATCCGTAATGAAGCTAGTGTGTTCTTGATCTGGAACATGCATTGGAATCTGGTTATATCCTGAATAAGTATCCATAAAGGAGAGAAGTTCATGACCCGCCGTTGAGTCTACCAACTGATCGATCCTAGGTAACGGAAAACTGTCTTTTGGGCAGGCTTTATTCAAATCCGAGAAATCGATACACGTTCGCCACTTCCTATTGGCCTTCTTTACCAGGACTGGATTTGAAATCCCATCTGGATAGGTTGAATCTCTGATAAATCCATTACTCTTTAGCTTTCCAACTTCTTCTTTCAAGGCAGCGGACCTCTCTGGGCCCAGCATTCGCCTTTTTTGTTTTACCGGAGGATGCTTAGGGTTAATGCTTAATGAATGGCTCATGATTGATGGAGATATCCCGCACATGTCTGCGTGGGTCCAAGCAAATACATCCAAATTATCTTTCAAGAAATCCGTCAGTTCTTTAGCTAAATTCGGATTTAACTGGGATCCAATCTTAAGGACCTTCTCTGGGTCACTATCATCGATCGGTACATCCACAGTTGTCTCGTTGGGAGTCGCCATTCTGCCCCCAGGTTCTTTGTCCTCTCTAGGATCTATATCCTCGGGCAACTCTCTGGGCGACTCACCCACGGTTATCCTCTTTAATTGCTATAAGGTCTCCGCCCTTGTGGGGGGAGAAGCGCCCTTGGTTTCTATGTCTCCTCCGTTGCGGAGTAGCTTTAGCTCTGCAATATAACATGCTCGTGCGGCAACCTGATCTCCTCTGACAATACCAACACCAGCTTCTGTAGGAAACTTCAATAACAAGCACCAGGGGGCTATACAGGCTTTAAACTTTGCGAGGGCTGGTCGGCCCAAGAAAGCATTATAGGGTGATTCAATACCCAAAACCACGAAGGGAAGAATTCTCACTCTCTGGCGTTCTCCTTCCCCAAGTGTAACTGGTAGCTCCACATAACCCATTGGAGCGGTGGATGCTCCGTTAAATCCATGGATCCATCCCTCACAGCGCTTCAAGTCTTTTATCTCGAGATTCATCTGGTCAAATATCTTTTTGAAAAGAATGTTAACGGAACTCCCGTTATCCACCAAGACTTTATGAACAGTGGCCGGGCCAATAGGTACTGTGATTACAAATGGATCTTCGGTCGGAGCATGGACTCCAATGCTTTCTCGTTCGCGGAAAACGACGTCGTCGGACATCATCTTTTGTTGCTTTATCGGGACGTTGTCCTCAGGGTTGCTACACTCCCCTACCCTGAGATGCTGATTGGCTGCATTGACATACTGATCCAATGCCTTGGAACCGTGCCCGGCGAGATAAAGCCCTCCGATTATGGTATTGATAACAAGGTCCTTTCCCTTTTGCTGGGCAGTTGGCCTGACAGCAGGTTGATTCTGGTTCTGATTTGGGGCCTGTACGGCTTGCCCCCTGTCTCTGGGTGTCACTCTGTATTCATCCAATTTTCCTTCTCGGAGAAGCCTCTCGACCACATCTCTTAGTTGACGGCATTCATTTGTCGAATGGCCATGAATCTGATGGAAGAGACAAAACTTCCCCGTTTCACGTTCTTTCTCCGTCGACTCTCTGGGAGGAGGCCTTTTATTTTGGAGGACGTTGTACGAATCCATGAAGATATTCTCCAAAGTATCGTTTATTGGCGTATAACTCTCAAAAGACCTGGGACGAGTCCTTCTCTAGGAGTCGTTCCCTCGATTCCTCTTCCGGTCGTTGCCATTACTGTTATTACCATTGTTTCCTGACTGACGACCACCCTGGTTCCGGTTTCCGACATTAACCTCGACCTTCCCCGAGTTGTCTCCTGTCTGCTTAATGACGACATTGCTCTGGATTTCCTCTTTATCGACCGTTTTTGCCTTTCGGTTAGCGTATACTTCCTCCCGGCGTAAGTGCACGTTAGCTTTTTCATAGAATAAATCTCTAGTATGAGGTGGCTTGCCGGTCAGGTATCTCCCAAATTCGGTGTCTTTATCTACCCCATCAATTAGGGCTGCCACAATAGTTGGCTCATGAGGATCTTTGACATCAGTAACGGCTAGGTTGAAACATTCTAGATACACCCTCAAACTCTCGCCTGGTCGTTGCTTGACAAGGAACAAGTCAATCACACTCTTCGTCTTTTGTGCATAGATGCGGAACTGTTCCACGAACCTTTCACTCGACTCCCTGAAGCTGGAAATTGATCTTGCTGGTAAGCGAGTAAACCATAATAATGCTACATCCTCCAGGAATATGGGAAATGCTTTGCACTTGACAGCGGTCATTGACCAAGAATATCTCATCAGATGTTGGACGGGATCGGATCTACCCGCGTAACGGTTCATCTACGGCATGTTGAAGCGCCTCGGGAACGTCGCATCTAAAATGTCATCAGTGAAAGGGGTGTGACTGCGGTCAATTCCCCAATCTTCATTCTGTTGTCCACGGCTATCCGGCATAATTTGATGGATCATAGCTGCAACATTTGCACTGGTCAACGGAGGCTCGGGGTCAGCGCTTCTTGCTCGGTGGGATTCTCTAATCTCCCTTCTAGGAGCGGCCACGAAATCAGGGGCTCGGATTGGGCTTCGCTGCCCCCTATTACCATGAGCATTTGTACGGCAAAGGGGCTGAGGTAGTCTATTCTGAACAGGGTTGTCCACACCTTGAGCTCTGGGAGTTGCGGCACGATCATTCACATTGCGGTTCGAGGGCCCTGCACCCAATGCCTCTTCTTCCCGTGATGGCAGGGTTCCAAATCGAAGCTACTCTATGTTTTCAAGCCTCTCATATGGTCGCCGCAGAGGTCTTGGCGATTCCTCAGACGAAGAAGAGTACTCTGGGTGAGCGGACGAACTGGGGGCGTCGTTTGCCTTGCAAGATCATTGAGCCTTCTATCCATAGCAGTCAAGTTCTGTCGCAGAACGGAGCTCTCCTTCCTTTGAGCAACCAATTCATAAAACAGCCTCTCCCACATTTCAGAAAAGCGAGAAAGATCTCCTTCGGTAACGGGAGCAGAAGGGTCATATTGATCATCATCATTTTCTCTTATGCGCAAAGAGCTTGAGCCAGGTCGAACAGAGGGGCTAGGACGGTAGGAGCGAGCCATAGGCTCCTTTCCAGGTCGAGTCATAATCTGGTCATCACTTCAGATTGTGGTGGATTGGTGCCTGTGATTCGGTACGCCCCCCTGAGGTTGGTTCGTGGTCACGGTATGCGGAGGATTCGGGGCGTTATCACGGGATCGAGTAACAACCCCTCCAGCTTCTCGGTTCGCAGCACCTCCCTCAAGTCGGATCGTGGCACCCTGATTAGTTCGGGTCGCCCCCTGTCCTCGCGATCCGCGGTCCCCTCGACGACCTGCTCGTGTGCACTTTCGCCAACCACTTCATTCGCGACTTCATTCGCTTGCGAAGCTCGCACTTCCTTAGACTTCTTTCCAGCCATGATATCAGATGTCGCTGGAATCTTCAAAAATATGAACAGTGAAGTTTTGGGACTGTTTTCTTCGGACTTTCAAATCCAAATAGTAGAATAGCAATCCGGTAGGCTGAGAATTGAATTCTCAGTGAAAGCACCAAAAATGTTAGATCAAAATTTGGACCTAACACCCAAATTGTTCTGATTCGTAAAGAATTATAACTGGAGAATGAATAAAAAGCAGAGAACACACAGAATTTATAGTGGTTCGGTGTTAACGAGCCTACATCCACTTTATATGTTATCGATTATACTTTGAATGCTAGTACAATCAATGATTTCTCTCAAACTCACTCCTACAATTATGATTTCTCTCAGTAATCTCAAAGAAAGACTGATGAGAAATAGTGGTATGACAGCAATGGTGGAATCAGTGCTCAATACTGCCAAATGATCCCGAAAAATACCAGTCTCTGGGCTATTTATAGCTGATTCTGTCAGGCGGTTCGTGGTCACACGTGGTGCAGATCCCGAGAAAATCGGATCGGATCGAGCGTTTTGGAGGAATTGGTCAATATGACAGTTGTGGACAGGTGTCGCGAGATCCGTGCATTTCGGATCGCTGAAGACCCGCTCATGGTTTTAACAAGTTAGAAGTTTCACCACGTAGCAGGGGATCGGATCGGAGTGAGGTGGTGGCATAGGTGCGGATCGGGTCGTGCTCCCATGGGCGGATCGGGTCGTGCTCCCATTGACGGATCGGGTCGCGTTCCTATGGACGAATCGGGTCGCGTTCTGCCCTGGTGATCCGAGGGTGCTTGGCGATTCGAAGGGTGGTGAGCGATCGTGACCTGATCTCTGAAGGTTGAAAGGAATGACGCTTTGTATTCTCTTCCCGTATGTGAACCTTGGTGGCTTGGTCAAAAAGCTAGCCAACAACATACATTTGTCAAAGCAATTAAAGGCTGGTTTTGAATAAAATTCAAGTAAAGCTTCTATCTAGAAACATAGTACCACTCTCGTGGGTAAGAAGACTTATGCATAACTACCCTTTATTTTTGTGAGTAGGTGGACCAACATGAAACCTTCCCGACTCAAGATGGAGTACCACTAGTTGTTGAGAAAAGGGGTGGGTCAAGTGAAGGAACCTCTATTTCCTGAGAGAGAACGATCTTATTTCAAGTTTTATCTATCAAGCACTTGGATGAGAGAATAGATGCCCTGAAAGTCCAATTAGAGGGAAAGGATAAAATTATTATTGGATTGAAGAAGTATATAAGTATCAAACCATCTACTGATTTCGAAGGTGAATTAAGAGGTTTACGCCAGCGCGTAAGCAACTTGGAAATTGAGTTAGATAATGTTAATGCAAAATGTAAGACATGGGAATACGGAATACCCCTTTAACAACATTCCTATTATAACGATGTATCATCCTTCTAGCGCCACGACTAAGCGGGCCTCAACCCCTTAAAAGTATTTTTATTTGAAGAAACCCCCTCGAGGGTTAGGAGAATCAATCGTTTTTGAGTGGTGCAAGAGAGTGATAGCTGAGATGAAAAGTATTTACGACACCAAATTAATCGAGGATATGTCTAGTCGTATTAACTGGTATGTTGATCAAACCAGACACTTGCAAGAGGAAAAGCAAGATTTACATACGAACATCTTTGAGTGAGAGAAAGACAATAATTCTCTATGGGCTATGTGTATAGCTTTTGATAAAGCTTTGAAACTTCAGATCAAACCCTCTGATAACTTTAGCGAGACTAGTAGAAAGGTGCGCAAACTTAATGAGCTTTTAAGTATTGCGATTAACCATGCTATCAATCCCCCTTTATCTGAGGATGAAGGGGATCAGGATACTTGATTGTGTTTGTAATTGTAATGTATACGTACCCATATTCGAATAGTCAATGATGCAGTCCTTGCAAATAAACTTGTAAATTGTGTGTGTATGACTTGTTATGTGATTTTTGCTTCTATTGAATAGAAATAACAATGATTTATCATAATAGGTTTAAGATATCTCACTAAGAAAGATCAAGATTATATCTTCATTCGAAAGCTTTTAAATAATAGACTTTGCAATTCCCTCTAAGTCTTGTTTTACAAGTCCTTCTCTAGGAGTGAAAATTTATGTCTTTGTAACCCAAATTAGGGTATTAACAAGAGATGGCTAGAATGCTTCTTCTGGCAATGATTAGAAGTTTTGATCCATATTCTGGATTAGAGTTTTTGAATGAAGTCCAGGAATTCTCCCCCCGGTAATAATACTAGTCCAGAACCAACCCAGATTAAGGTTATTTAATAGAGAACCAGAGATCCACTTCTGGTATTTAATAGGAAATCCCAAACAAACCTAGATTTAGGTAGTTAATAGAAGACCAGAAACCCATTTCTGGCAATTAGTTTTGTTTCTCTGTTTGGGTTTGATTTAGGAATCAGAGGATATACGTGCTTCTTGAGCCACTTCCTAGGCTTTTGATTGTCAAAGCAGAGGATGCACATGCTTTGTTGGCCACTCTCTGGGCCTGTGCGTTGGTTGTGCTTGGATGGCCTATCCACAAGCAAGGCCCAAGGACTTACCCGACCTCCCTCCAGGAGGTGGCTTACCCCGGCCATTGTAGGTGATGATAATGGCTTAGATGCTTAAACCGGGCCATCGTAGACATGGAATTAAGGCTTACTCTTTTGATGATCTACCATGACCATCGTAGGCAGTGATAGATGCATACACTCCACCCCCTTCCAAGGGGTGCCTTATCCCGACCATCGCAGGTGATGATATGGGTTTGCACTCCCTACTGCGGGTAATGTGGAACATAAGCAGAGGTAGGATGTGCTCTTTTGTGAGTAGAGGTAGGATGTGCTTAGTTCATAGTATAGGTAGGGCATACTCTTTGGCGAGCAGAGGCAGGACGTGCTAATTAGATGCTCCATCCTAACCATTTATGGCATGGATCGGAGGCTTATGCTTTTGATGCTTTAACCTGTCCCTTTCTGATTTGGGCGCGAAGAAAAGCTTACACATCACCCCCCTCTGGGCGGTGCCTTGCCCAGGCCAACTTGGCTGTGACAAAGGTTTTTATCCCTTTATGATTTGACCCTCCTTTGGTTGTTTCGATTTTTGAGAGGGTTTCCATTCCCGTTATTATGTAAACAATCCTTTTCTCAAAGAATTCATTACTGTAGTTGACTATATTTTCTTTACATATCTATGTAGCTTTCCTTTGCTCAAGAAATTGATAGTCATCCCCTCTAGGACTCTGTAATGATTGGTTTCATGCTCTTTCATCGTATGGTAGTAGCAATAAGGTCCTCTCAACCTAGCTTTGTTCTTGGGTTTCTTCTCTAATGATGGTCAAAAGTTTAACTCAAGCTTAGTCAGGAAGTAGATACCCTCAATCGATGTAGTAAACACACATCCATTTGGTAATTTTGACTCGAAGGCTTTCTTTTGACATTGGAACCTAACCTTTTTATTACTCGATTCCATTATCTTTTCTTTGTCCTTGAACTTTCTTTTACCTATGTTCTGGGACAAAGGCGTAACCTTCTAAAACTCTTCTGTAGTAAGGTAATTGAAACCTTTCTCAATCCTTTGCTCAAATACCGTTCCCCTAACCTGTGTTTTGATGGCCTCCTTGATACAAAGAAAGGAGTTATATTCCTCTGTTGCAGAATTGCTTAAGGCAAAGATCGGGGTTGGACCCAAATGGAAAGGGTTAATGCTCCAATGATTAGGATCATATGGCTCTACATTGCTTTTCTTATCTTGAATATGTAATGTTTATAACTTAACCCTGTCAACCTCCCATGGCTCAGTAATACTTGATGTAACCATGGGAAACTTATTAGTTACACATAGAGACCTTCTATTCATGATTTCTGCTTCCTCAAAGCTTAATCTAATCTGGGATGGAATAACACAATTAGATATGAGGTAAGGTTAACCACAAGGTCTAAGTTTCAAGCCCTCCTTTTAGCGCCAAAATGTTAACGATATTTTCATCAACACTGCAGATAGGTTTACGGAAATGGACCTAAGGGGAAAACAGGGTTATTTAGTTTCCACGAGCTTGAGTAAGTTCATTGTTTCCTAGATATCGAGGTCTAATGCCCGAAAGATTTGTCACTCTTCCCTCAAAGGGGTTAACATCACGCTTAAGCGACTTAAGAACCAACAGTTACCTTTGGGGTTCCTTAAGCACAATACTCGGTAGAAGGTTAAATAGCTTGTAGAAAGCAATTTTGTAATAACTTCGCGAAGGGATTTAAACTTGAGTAGGAAACCACGACCATGTAGGAAACATAAGGTATGTTGTGTAGGAAACAACTAAGAAAACTCATAAGAAATATGCTAAGTGTTGATCCGCTCTTTATTGATCTTTGATTTGAAGTATATAAGTAATTACAATAGAAATCCCAAAATTGATTTAGAAATTAGGGTTTACTCTGTAAGAAAAGAATACAAGAATGTGAAATGAGAATTCAACCTCGAAAATGAGATCCCTAGGTTCTTATTTGTAGACTAATTTGGATCCCATTTGCCATTGGGCCAGCATAAGCCTTTTTCGGGTGTACTAGCCATGTGTCGGCCGCTTTTCTCTTTCGGTTTCGATTGCTTTACTCTCAGCCGCTCTTTTGGCCTCATTGACGGAGGTAGTATTACTCTCAAGGTGCCGGTCTTCAGCTCTCGGAGGGATAGTCTCGGGTTTAGAAGCTCCTCTTTGATGCTATTTCTATCTTCTTTGTATCGATACCAAGCCTGTTGGTACGGATAGCTTTAGGAAAAGCTTTTGGCTTCCAGTTAAGGGCTTCCATTCATGAGTTCTCGGTCTTGCTATTAATTTTCTGTGAAGCTTGCCTTAGTGCTTCGAATACTTAAGTTTTGGGTGTTGTCACCCCTTTTGGTATCGACAGTAAGCAAGTTAGTGTGGATAGCTTGGCTCTCTTAGAAGCTTTGTCTTGCCTTTCGGTAGACCCTTGAGGTGGGCTTCGGCTTTTCAGAGGGGGATTTCTGGTGCTTTATTGGTTGTTTGCTAAAGCTGCCTCTCGGTGACCATCAAACTAGTGTCTCGGTAGTTGGCTTCCGGAAGGCTTATGTTTCCTTTAACACTTCCGTTGACTACGTTGTGTGTCGGGGATACCCTGTTGGTATTCTCCCTATTTCATCAGCTTCAAGCTTCCTTCTTCCTGATGGTTTCGATTGCCTTATTTTCAGACTGTTCTATTATGCAAGTGACGGTTCATTACCCCTTCATCGATAGCCTGTCTCGGTGTTAATTTTGGTAATACCGTAAATGACCCGAAAACGGATTTTAAAGAAATACGTTATTTTTAAATTATTAAAAATTATAATTACTCATAGTTAACGATTTCAAAGTGATTTGGAGAAGAAATATGAAGTTATGAACTATATTTCATTTTTTGTGTTTTTAGCTTAACCGATTAAAAATGGTTAAATGACATTTTGTGAATTTAGGTTAAATTAACTTAAAATTTCCAAATATCGGTTTATTGGATTTAAAACATGATTTTTGAGAAATCCTTTAATTAAGATTAATTGGAATGTGGATTTGGATGGAAATGATCTTAGATATTCGGTATCGATTAATGTTGTGTAGACATTTACTATTGTGAGGAATTTAGAAGATGTTTTACATTGTTATTCCACTTATGGTACTCGTTGATTACGAGAAATGGTATTAAATATAAGTTGATGTAAATTCTGTACAAATCTTATATTTGATATTAATTGGTTTTGGGTTTGTCGTGAATGGTGTCTTCAATAACATTGTTCTTATACCCAGTTGATAATGAAGTTTATGGAATAAATATTTTAATTAAGATTAATGAAATTCTTACAAAGTAAAATTTTCCAATCAATAAATTCGATTGGAATTGAATGGAAGTTTGATTTTTGGTTTATCGTGAATGATGTTTTAAATAACATATGTTCTTTAATCCAATTAAAGGAGACTTAAACTAAGTCGGAGTTTTAATAATTCTTTCAACAAAGATTTGAACGAATGAAAAAGAGATTAAAACTATGTTAGTGGTTTAATAAATCTTTCAACAAAGATTTGAATAAGTGAAAGGGAGATTAAAACTAAGTTGGAGTTTTAACAAATCTTTCAACAAAGATTTGAATGAATGAAATGGAGATTAAATCTAAGATAGAGTTTTAATATCTCTTTAATTAAATTTGAAATGAAAGAAGGTAATTAAACGTACCGAAACACGAGTGTTGTTAGCTATGGAGTACAACCAATTTTTCTCCATGGGATGTATAGGTTAGTAATGGGACAATAATGTGAAAAATTACCTTTTTGCAAGGCTCAATAATCTCGATAAGGCTTATAAACCTCAATTTGAGTTAAGTTTGTGAAAAGAAATTATATAACCTTTTGAAATGATTTCCAACGATAGATTTAAACAAGAAGTTTAAAGAATATAAATCTTTGATAAGATTTAAGGGAATAATTCCCAATGTAAAGAATGATTTAAGTGAAATGAATATTCTGAAATGGAATCAGACTTATGATATGTTTATATATCACTTAATTTTAAAGATGCGATGGTTATTTCGGAAAGATCGGGTTTCGACCCATTCTGAATAACTATACAATGAGTATTGAAGATACTTGAAGATGATGGTTGAAGATTGGGGATGTGATGACTGACCACAACCCTGCACTAAACAAGAGGAATAATGCGCTGAAAGGTGTGTCAGGCAGCTGTGGACGATCATCATATGTAGGTAAATACAATCGATACCTGTCGTAGAACTCACAACGCAAGGATAAAATATAGTAGAAAGTATACAACTGAAGCATCATATAACAAACTTTTGAAACTTTTACAACATCAAGAAACATTATCAAATTTGAAACTTTCACAACATCATGAAAGATTATCCAATTTGAAACTTTCTCAACATTGTGAAAGATTATCCAAGCATCATATATCAAAATCTGTACATAAAGCCTCACTACAACACTCGTAGAGCAACTCAAACAGCGTAAACATAAATACTAGATAGTAATAAAACTAGTATGTAAGCCTCCAACTCACCGCTGAACTGCAACATCGTCCTTACTAAGCTATCACCTGTTACCTGCCACCTAGTATGCCCATCCACAACCGGATGAACAACCCAAGGTAATAAGAAGGGAACATAAAACCTTAAGTCAGACAACAGTCTTAGTGAGCAATAAAACAGCTAACAAACATCAATAATAAGTATATGAGAAGGGATATATAAACATACTAATCTACCCACAACACCAGAGAAGAACTCAACCCTATCTTCCTCACATCGAACAGTGATAGCCTTTACAAAAACATTTCAACCACATATCCATGGAAACCAAAACACACATTCAATCATCGCAAAGCACTCATAACATCCAAATTATATATCTTATGTAAACCATCCTAATAGAACAACATCCCTCAAGCATAAGCCCCAGAGGCTTAAACCAATATCAGACAAGCACCTAAGGAGCATCTCCTTCGATGTTGGACAATCTACATGAGACGGTTCAAACAAGGCAACTAATTAATCTTAACAGACTCTGGCTATCACCGCCACTACTACTTCAAAACCATCGTTAATCGTATGACGACCAACCTTGCTATATGTCTAGGGTTATTGGTAACCCCGGTTCTAGAGCAAACTTCATATATTATACAATAAAACATATGTCTATCCAACCATGACAACTAGGCCCTGCAAGACTGCCCAGGGTACTCGACCAACAACCTTCAATCTTTTAGGTTACCCTATTATACCTTTACTTTGAGTCCGCTAGAATTTACGATAACGATAATCTCTCGGCCTTTATATCTCCTGTCATCCAACCTGATGACTTTTCATGACTCAAGCAACCTTCATCCACCAACTTATGAAAAAACGACATGACTCATGGAAAAAAGACAAGACTCACGAAAAATGACATGACTCACGAAAAATGACATGACTCATGAAAAACGACATGACTCATGAAAAATGAATGAAAAACAATATGGCTCATGAAAAACGACATGACTCATGTAAAATGACATGAATCATGAAAAACGACATGACTCCTTAATCTGACCAAAACAGCTCCAAACTTGACGAAATCTTCGCCAAATGACGAAATCGACAAAACCAACTCATCCAATCCATTCAACACAACCATAAGTATGTTATGAAATTACTAACAATCTCAAAATAACAATTATCATTAATAATTCACATAAATCATGATAAATGAACATATTAACAAAAATTATGGTTCTAACTTGCATAAACATATGACATAACATGGAAATTACCATTTAGAGTTGCTATATTAGGTCCTATGATGACTCATATGAAAATATACTTACCATGATTGTAGATCTAGGAGAAACACTTGAAAATGTTGAAATTAATGATCAAATATTCATATACTTGACTGAATCCGTGTGAGATGCATATCACTCACCAATTCTCCAAATCAAAGCAAAAACTGTGAAATTAGATTACGGACAGCGAAGAACTTGATCCAAATCCTTCGATTCGATGAAGTCCCTCTTGAAACGTGTAGATCTAGCCTTAAATGGTGTAGATCTTTGATTCTCCAAGCTTTAGTGGTGGAAAGGTGTTGGCAATGGAGGAATGGAGGACCCCTTAGCTCTTCCAAATGAGAGAATGGAGAAAGTAAAGTATACTCCATGCCCCTTACCCCCTATTTATAGCCTTCCACCAAACCACTAATGGGCCTCTCCAAATCAGCCTATTATGGCTTTATAAACCTGGAAAACCAACTATTAAACCTTAAAATAGTGATTCCTCCCAAACCCCTGAGTCAAAACTTTAATCCAACCACTCTACGGAAAGGGAATGCCCATTTTATTTCCAATAGCACAGGTATCACCACCTGATTCGACCTGAGTCAAAAGTTATGCCAGGTACAAGACTGACAGGGGCAAAATGGTCACTAACAAAATTGGTAAAAATTATGGACATGTATCACATTCCCATAAGCAATATATTAAAACATGAGAATGATCCAACCCACAAGGAATAAAATAAAAATATTTTACGATCCTCCGATATGTAAAATGCGGGCTATTACATTCTCTCCTCCTTAAGAGTTTCTCCCCCAAAATTCCAAGCAAACAGAAGCCACCACAAGAATTCCACATGCCTATTATCCATGAGAAGCCAATTCTATAACCCAAACTAGCAACCATCAGGCCATGCGTCCGCAGCCTTATCCGATGAAGAGTTCTAGATGAATCGCCTTCATGTTCTCTTCCGGCTCTCACGTACAATCGTCACTATCTTCACTCCATTAGACCTTGACTAGCTTAATCGTTTTTTTCCTAAGCTGCTTCGTGTCATTCCCTATAACACGAAGCAGCTTACGAGGTCTCGCAACTACAGTCTCTACTTCTAGGTCTTCATACCGCTCTGGAGATACCACCACATTCGAATAATGCATGAACATCCTTAGAAACGACACATGGAACACATTATGCACACTCGACATCTTCTCAGGTAACTCCAATCTATAT
Organism: Allium sativum; assembly: GCA_030737875.1. NCBI lineage: Eukaryota > Viridiplantae > Streptophyta > Magnoliopsida > Asparagales > Amaryllidaceae > Allium > Allium sativum. Next base: position 68,448,450 of record CM060925.1, on the reverse strand, counting down.
GCGAGCTTTCCATTTCGCTTGACTATCGGAAATGGTCCAGAGAACCTAAGAGCTAAATTTCCTTTATTTCCAAATCGAATCACATGCTTCAATGGTGCAATCTTCACGAAAACCATATCGCAAATGTCGAATTCCTAATCCTTTCGACACTTATCAGCATAACTCTTCTAACGATCTTGGGCTTCCTTCATCCGTTGTCGAATGATCTCGATACAATCTGAGGTCTCTCTAATCATCTCAAGCCCAAGTATCAATTTATCTCCAGTCTCTAACCAACAAGCTAGAGAGTTGCACGACCTTCCATAGAATGCCTCGTATGGTGTCATCCCAATGCTTGACTGGTACCTTTTGTTATATGCAAACTCAACTAAATGTAGATGGTCCTCCCATGATCCTCCGAAGTATAACACACAAGCCCTTAGGAGATCTTCCAAAACTCGATTGACCCTCTTAGTTTGACCATCTGCTTGGGGATGATAAGCTATTCTCAAACACAACTCAGTTCCCAAAGTTTCTTGCAAACTTTTCCAAAATCTGCTCGTAAACAATGGATCTCAGTTACTCACTATACTCTTTGGGATACTATGGAATCTAACTATCCATTTTATATAAAGTTCAGCCAATTTCGATGCCATCCTAGTCGATCTGACAGAAATGAACCTTGTACTGTTGGTCAAACGATCCACGATGACCCAAATTCCATCGTTCTAGGTAGTCCATTGATAAAATACATCGATATCTGCTCCACTTCCATGTAGGAACTTCCAATGGATGAAGCTATCCACTTGGCTTCTTCTGTTCACCTTTCACCAACTGACAGTTCATGCATTTGGAAATGAACTTTCCAATATCTCGCTTCATCCCCTCTGAGTAGTATACTCGCCTCATGTCCTTATACATCTTATCACCACCAGGATGAATCGTCAACTTCGAGTGACGACATTCTCTCACAACCTCATCTCTAAACCCGTCGATATCAGAAACAACTAATCGTCCTTGCTTTCAAAGCCAACCTTCTCAATCGACTTCGAACTCTTTATCTTCTGATTCCAGTTTTTGGATAAAATCGACAAGCTTTGCATCTCGCTTTTGGCTCTCGCCAATCCTTTCGATGAGAGTAGGTCCTATTGATAAGCTTGCCAACATTTCAGGTTCCAATTCACACCTTGGCCTAAAATCAAACCTCGCTAAGTACTCGAGGCTCTTCCATTCTGAAAAGATCGCTCCCAAACTTACATGTCTTTGGCTCAACGCATCTGCCATTGCGTTGCATTCGCCAGGAGTATTGGCTATACCAAAATCATATGACGCCAGAAACTCTAACCATCGTTGCTGCTAAAGATTCAAGTCCTTTTGGGAGAAAAGATACTTCAACGACTTGTGATCCGTGAACAACTCGAATCAAAATCCTAAAAGGTAATGTCTCCACATCTTCAGAGCAAACACAATCGCTGCCAACTCCAAATCATGAGTCGGATAATTCCTTTCATGCGTCTTTAGCTGTCGACTCACGTAAGCCATAACCTTATCCTTCTGCATCAGCACTGCTCCAAGTCTAATACCACATGCGTCGGTATACATGATCATTTCTTCATTCCCACTTGGAATGGTCAAAACAAGAGCACTCGTCAGTCTCTCTTTCAGGATCCTGAATGCTTGTTCACACTTTACATCGCATGTGAACGCTTAGTTCTTCTTCGTCAATCCTGTCAACGGTGCAACTACCTTGGAGAAATCCTTGATAAACCGTCAGTAAGAACCAGCCAACCCAAGGAAACTCCGAACATCCATCGCATTCTTATGTCGATCCCAGTCCTGGACTACTGCAAGCTTAGTGGGGTCAACCGCTATCCCATTTCCAGAAACAACATGGCCTAAGAAGCTCAATTCCTTCTTCCAGAAGTGACACTTCGAAAACTTGGCTCTCAGCTGATGCTTTCGCAAGATTTCCGACACAACTCTCAAGTGTGTCTTATTTTCTTTCTCGTTCTGGGAGTAAACCAGAATATCATCCACGAACACAAGCACAGACTTGTTCAATTAATTTTTGAAAACTCTATTCATAAGATCCATAAAGTACGCCAGTGCATTAGTCAACCCAAATGGCATCACCAACCATTCGAAGAAACCGGATGGTTTCTTAAAAGCAGTCTTTGGCACACTATCCTTTGCCACCCTCAACTGGTGAAATCCCATTGCCAAATCCATCTGATAAAACACTTTGGCTTCGTGAAACTGATCGAACAAGTCACCTATCATGGGCAACGAATACTTGTTCTTCTTGGTCATGTGACGAGAAGGAATTTCGCTCGGTCCGAACCAGTCGCTAAACCGACCCAGACCGGTCGAAACGCCCTATCGTTTTGAGAACTAACAAAATAGAACACAGACGGAAGAACATTTCATTGTATATTACAACAATGCATCAGATTACAAGAATATACAGAGTTTGAATGAATATACATTACACAGAATAACAGAGATTTAAGTTACTTTTAAATACATAGCAGCGGAAAATAATACAATACACAACTAGAATGAGATATACGGATACAAAGCTTTCCGGATATTGTTCCAGCTGTAAACCAGGATCCTGTGAATATAAATCTGCAAAACCAAAACTATTAGCTGCCCGTGTCAAAATAAGGGCACCCAGAGTTTAGGTTAAAACAATAAACTCCAGGTCAGTCGTGTGACTGGTGTGAAAGCTAAAACAGTTATAAATCTTTATTTTAAAGTTAGGTAAATCAAGGGACCACGCCGTATAACACGGAACGGGTTTCCTCCCAAGAATACCAGTGCATAAAACAAATAGCGCAATGCTAAATAAATAAAGAAAGATGAAGCTGTTATAAGACCCAGGTCCTATCACACAATGCAACGCAAGCCGGGGGATAGGGTTTTCCCTTATAACAGCCAAAGAATGCTTGATACATTTAAAACAAATCATTTTGATAGTACTATAATAAGTGCATAGTGTATAAAACAACTTCAAATCATAAGTATCAATCATAGGCGGCATGAATGACCCATACCACTATGTCGCCATATATAAGTTTACAATCAAAACCGCAAGACGTCGTATTGGAAGTTGGGTTATCATTTATGGTATGAACCGAGGCTAGGGGCAAGATCCTCACCGATTCGAGACGCTCTAGTCCGCCCCTCAGGAACAGCCGCAACTGCCCCTTGGATCGTCAGGGTCGGTTTACCGATGTGGATTATTATGCCTGAACATTGCGTTTCGCCGCCCTTTGGGGCGTAAGCCTGGTCCGTCAGCCGACCAGAAGCATCGGCCGAAACCGATATCACGAGGCGCCTCGCTTTTCAGCAAGTAATAATAAGAAACATCCACATGAGTCAAACTCGTCAGCAAGTTCAAGCATTGACGCCACTCTTAACTAGAAAGAAACGCATGTCCTCCCTGATGTCTGTCTCCCGTTTTTGGTTCATACCGGGTGTGATACTCGTGAATCAACGTTACACAAAGCTGTGCCACACAGGCTGTGCTTTGATCATCACCACAAGACTTTGCTTTTCAACAGAAGCCTCGATCAATTGCCACTTAGGCATGCCACACAGGCAATTCACTCCATGCGTTTGATATCCATCAATATATAACCCCTGAGCTCGTACGTCTCAGAAAAGGGCGTTAAGCAAGAGAATAAATTCTCCGCCGCCAAATAGATATATATTTAATAGAGATCAATCACACGGACTAAAATCCAATGTCAGACACACCGTCCATTTACAAGTCCGTTCTGGGTCTGAACGAAACCGGAGGCACCTAGTACCCCGCATATCCATCGATCTCCAAGTACGTCTGGACGATCACCAACTGTTTCCATCTTCTTGGGTGTACAGCCCAATCAAGATCATCAGTAATCACCCAAACGACGTGAATACTTCTGGTCTTCGACCACCGTCTTCATCTTCGACCTATCGTCGTATCAGTTATTCAGAATGGGATAAACCCGGTCTTTCCAAATAACTCGCGTATATTTTAAATAAGTGTTACACAAACACAACATACGCCTCATTCCAATTCATCAGTCACTAACCGTAAATTAATCAAGAGAATAATTTACCAAATATTAACCCCGAAGGCCGAAACCAACATCAGATCAATACCCAGGAAATCACTCTGCTTAGCCAACCTACGGTTAGTTTCTAAATTTCACATTCTTAGGGAAAGGTTCCCATTAATTTTATGAAAGATAAATCATTAAAATTTATTCTTTAATCTATTTTTGAATATCAATTTAAAATAGTCGGGATTAGCGAACCTTACCGAAGTAATCATTGGTTTTAATTTCCCAATCCCAACCTATTCATCCCATGAAGTAAAACTGGTAATACTTCATATCTAACACCACTGTGTTATCGGTAAATTCAATTACCATTTCTCGTTCAAATCTAATTAAAGATTTAACTATCGCCTGGAGCAAAACTGGTGATACTCCATTCTCAATCATTTCAATCTAATTAAAGATTCATTAAAACTCCACTTAGTTTTAATCGCCAACTGGGTTAAAGAATCAGTGTCATTTAAAACACGGTTCACGATAAACCCAAAATCGCATTCCATTAATTATTGGGTTAAAGAACGAGTGTTATTTAAAACACTGTTCACGATAAACCCAAAAATCAATATCAATTCAATTCCAATTAAATATTATTTAATTGGTACACTTCATTAAATCTAAATAAAAAGATTTAATCTTTTCTCAACTGGGTTCAAGAACAGTGTTAATGAAGACACCATTCACGACGAACCCAAATCACATTTGATATTAAATACAAGGCTCTGAATAGGAAATATATCGACTTATATTCAATATCAAATTCTATGACTAACAAATGTCGTATTGGAAATAACGATATATATATCTATATCTTTCAAATTTCCATAACAACATCTGTATAATCACGAAATCCAACATCGAAATATTCCGAAGACAATTTCGATTCAAATCCATTCCAATGAAATCATTGGAAATTCTGGTTATTTTCGAAACCATTTCAAATTCAATTTATTTATTTAAAAATAAATAGAATTATAATTCTAGTTCAAAACTAGTTCATTTCGATAAAAATCTATCTTTATCTTTTCAAATATGGATTTTTTTCATCCCAATTCTTTCTAAATCATTTCTTATGATTTTACACAAATTATTACTATTTTTAATAATTTTATCAAGGCCCGTACAGTCGATTTCCATCAACGGCCATCGAACTGTACTTAAAGCGACCTTTTCAAAATTTGATTTGGACGTATCTCCAAATCCACCCGTTAGATTTCAAATTTCAAATATCCATTAGAAAGCTCTTTTCGATACGAACCCAACGGTTCCGGTTTTAGGAGAATCCGACGGTCGGATCTCCCGTAATATCCGTTCGAAGTCAATGGTCGAAATTCGCGAACTACCGCGGCGCGGCGCGTTCTATTCAGGCCATTATATTATATATATATAATATATACTTCGTCGATTTCCTTTTAAAACGTGCTTTATAAATCGTTTTAAATTCATTTTCAACACGGTTTTAACTTCATATTCAATTTCAAATCAAAATTGAATATTCCAATATAAATTCGTTTTAAATTCTTTTCGAATCGATTTCAATTCGAATTCATTTATATTCGAATTCAATTCGAATTCATTTCTATTTATTTTCAATTCGAATTCATTTCTATTTATTTTCAATTCGAATTCATTTCTATATAGTTCGAATTCATTTCTATTTAGTTCGAATTTCAAATCTATTCAATTTCCAATCTATTCAATTTTCATTGAAGAATGAATAAAATCGATACAAATATCGTTCACGTCAAAATGGCGTCAATCTGACCAACACGGCTTCATATGTTTCTATTTTCAAATATTCTATTTCAAATATTTCGATTTCAAATATTTCTATTTCGAAACTGGAATGAGGCCCAATCAATTACCATATAAAGTTAATAATATGGATTTTCTACAACACACGTATACAATAACAACGATGAATAATCAACCATCATCCAAAGTGCATTCTACACTGTATGAGCATCGAATATAAATATTCAACGCTTATAGCAGCCTGTCAATCAATCGATCGACATACAACTAATTATTGGGATTAGTGTACGTCAAATATCATCCCAATACCCGTGTGGGGTTTCAAGCAATCAAACACAGATTTTTATTTGTGCAGTTGGGCGATGTGTAAAATTTATCGTCCCAATCAATGTCCTTCAAATAGGTGTACATAAACAAACCGTCCGGTTTGTAAATGAATATTTATTTATTCACATTCACGTTAAAAATTATATTTTTAACGATCAAACTATTTTATTTTAACACATGAAATTTTATTCAGTTCATTTTCAAAATAAAAATGATATTTTTATTTTTCTAACTTATTTTAGAAAATTTCGGCGGCATAACGGCACGATACTAGAAACGGGACGAGGCCTAGCCTTATCCCCGGTCTAGTGAAGGCCCACGCCATTCACACATCAATCAAATCAATTTCATTTCATCAAACAATTCAATTCAATTAAATTATCTAACCAACTACACAACCAAACAATTAAACAAACAAGTCATCCATGGTCTGTGGATGACGGGTGTCGGGTGCTACTAAACACCGTCTGCATCCTAGTATATATTTATATAACTAGAGAAAGAGAAATTTAGAGTGAGGAGTTCTCACAGATAGCTATCCAACTTCACGACACTTCAAATGTAGAAGTCTTCGTCATTTTCGCCTTTTAGTCATCTTCGTTGCCCGTATTCTCTACATATGTAAAAATCAAAATTTTACTTCGCCATTCAATATATAAAAATCGAATTTTTACTACGCTATTCAATATATAAAAATCGAATTTTTACTACGCTATTCAATATATAAAAATCGAATTTTTACTACGCTATTCAATATATAAAAATCGAATTTTTACTAACCATTCGAATAAAAATTATATTTTTCCTTTCTATAATATAAAAATTATATTTTAAATCTTCCTATAATGTAAAAATTATATTTTGAATCTTCCTATAATGTAAAAATTATATTTTTACTCTTTCTATAATATAAAAATCATATTTTTACATCGCTACTTTCAATATAAAAATCACGTTTTTATCTTCATAAAAATATTTCAAACATACAATAAAAATCATATCTTTATCTTTATAAAAATTATATTTTTAACATGATGCTTATATATTAAAAGATCATATTTTTATCTCGTTCTTTTCATATTCTAAAAATCCTAACTTCTCTATTTTAAAAATATAATATTTTCTCCTTTCAAAATATAATCTTTATATATTAAAAACCCCATTTTTCATACATAGAAAAATCATATCTTTATAGTTTTTAAAAAAAATCATATCTTCTATTGTCTAAAAATCAACCCTTTTCAGTTATTAAAAATCACACCTTTTTCTTTATAAAAACCTTACCTTTTCTACTATAATAACCTATAAAAAAACTGAAAAGAACATTAAATAATAAATATGAAAACTTACATTGTTTTAAGGAATGGGGGGGGGGGGAATCAGTGGCTGTTGGCGATCAGAGGAGGCGGAGGGGAGTGCTGGTGGCGCGTCAGCAGGCCAGAGGTGGTGGTGGGCACGGCGGCTAGGGTTTCCGGTGGATTTGGCTTCGATTTGGGGAAAATGGGGATGGCCGCGGCGGCTTACAGCGGAGGGACGGGTCGGAGGTTGACTGGCGAGTGGGGGCGCTTGCCTGGCGGCGGCGATCATCGGGGGGAGGGGGGGGCGACGAGTTTCCCCCCCGTCCGCCTCTTTCTCCCTTTTTTTTATTTTGTTTTCAGTTTTGAAAGAAAAGAGGGGGGGCCAGAACGTATAGGAAGAGGGAGGGATATTTATTTTATTTTATATTATTTAATTTCTAAAAGTTGACTTTTACATACGACCTCTAAACGAGGCTCACCGCCTGTCGTCCATAGCGTTTCACCCTCATTCCGAACACAATGGGATATGTATCGTAAGCTGATTCGGCTGTTACAATCAGTTTCCATTGAATTTAAAGTATAGTTCTTTATATATTCAATTTAAACGCACATTTCAAATTATCGAGGTCACATACTAACTCTAAAAATTCTCGAAAAATATTTTCTAGCTTTGTATTGACGATACGGTCCTAACAAAACTAGTTTCGTCGAATTCTGAGACCGTTAGAAAAATGGCCATTTTCCAGTCGATTAAAATCAACTGAAACTGGTCAAACGCGTTTTCCTTTGCCACGCTCACATATTGATTCGAAAAATTATGAAATTTGGAATCTAGCAATAATCTGACATCCCGGATCCAACAAAAGTGGTTTTGTCGAAATCCGAGGTCGTTTGCAAAATGTCTATTTTTAAGGGCCTGAATTCCATAGCGACTATTCAGAATTTTCAACTGGACATATCTTTTGATTCCCGCTATGAAATTTTGATTTTCCGGATTCGTTGGAAAGATATTCTCAAATAGATCCTAATGTTTTTGGTTTCACTAAAATCCAGATTGTTTTGCACCCGGTACATTCAATTGAAGTTTGAAATCGAATTATCGAACTACCGCGCCATTTTCAATTCTTATTAATAATTATATATAATTATTTGTATTCTAACGATGACGTATATAATATATACGTTTGAAATATATTCAAAATAAATTTTCGTCGATATTATTTAAAATAATTCATTTTAAATATTCAAAATTCGCTAAAATTGCCAAAATAAAAATTTTAAACTGGCCTAGATTTTCCGGGTTATTACAGGTCACCTTGTTCCACTCACGATATTCCACATGCCATCTTAATGAGCCATCTGCCTTGGTTGCAAATACGACCGGTGCACCCCATTCAGAAACACTTCTCCAAATGAATCCCTTTCCTAGAAGGTCAAAAACTTGCACCTCCAACTCTCGTTGTTCCTTGGGAACCATCCGCCTAAGAAGAATAACGATTGGTCTAGCAACCTCGACCAAATCGATTCTAAACTCGATCTCATGATGTGGCGGAAGCCCTTGGACATCGTCAAAGACATTCTCATACTCATTAGCGGTCGTCACAGATGGCAAATCTTCCTGTGGAATCACAATCGAATATAAATAGCGTACGAAGAACCCGTCTTCGAGCTTATATCAAATAAACACCTTTCGCCTTTCCACATCCCCGACCCTCACCTCTAGCTTCTCGCAATTCACTCTTGCCGCATAGCTTTTGAGCCAATCCATGCCCAAGATGATCCCAATCCCAGCGAAGTTAAGAACAAAGCAATCACACACAAAAGAGCAACCATGACTTGACAACACGACCACGACAAATCATGCAAAGATTGGACGCACCCCCAACAAGATTAATCACTACGAAAGGTCTATCACAAATCTCGGGTCCCAAACCTAAGCGGCACAAAAGTTCATTTCAAATTAAAGAATGCGATGCTCTAGTATCAAACAAAACTCAAACTGAAACACCTCGAAAAGAAAGAGTACCTTGAATGATGACACCCTTTCCCTTCTCCTCTGAGGTAGGAGCTCTTGAAGAAGATGGCATGAATTCCAAATCATACGCATTCACAACCTGCTTGCCCTTAGCCGATTCTGAACAATCTTTCTTCTCACGCCCAGGCTTTCAACACTTGAAGCACTTCTTCTCAGCTTTGGGATTCTTGCACTCATTAGCAAAATGCCCCATATGTTGGCAGTTAAAGCAAACAGCCTCATTCTTTGGATTCTTCTAGCCATCCTTTCATTCTGCTGTTGCTGCTTCCTCTTCTTATTATTACCACCTTGCTGTGGTTTTTGAACTTCCTTAGTTGCAGCGACAACATTTGCTTTCTTAGTAAACAAGCTTTAATGGCGAACAACTTTTTCCACAATCTTCTTTAATGAATCATCAAGATGTTCCACCAATTGTCTTCCTATGTAGGTATTCAAACCCAAAACAAACTTCTCGTTCTTATGATAGGGTGTGTCAATATATGAACGAGCATATCTGGACAAGGCCTCAAAGTCAGAAACATATTCAAGCACAGAACGACCATTCTGTTTCGGCTCTACGAACTTCTTGAACAAAGCCGAATTCTAAGCAGTGGAGATAAACTTTGCTTCAAACTTAGCCTGGAATTGCTCTCATGAAATCTATTCCTCTGTAGTCTCAAGTGTAACTGAATTCCACCATTCCATGGCCCTGCCTTCATGCAAGTATTATCTCAGTTGCATCTTCCAATCCCAAGTCTCAAAAAATACGGACACAAGAATCCATGCACCTCTGAACCTCTTCAGTTGACTCAGTTCCTTTGAATGGTTTCCCTCCTAGAGATGTATAATCCTTGCGTAGGTTCGCAAAATCCACAACCCTAGGCAACTGAACACCTACTACCGTAGCTGCCACTGGAGCGGGCACTATTCGCATGAATGCCTCCATCATGGGTTAAAACATGGTAGGGTAGTCTGGTTCTCGGCCATTTCCCACTCCAGTATTATCTCCCCTAGCAATGTGTCTTGTTGTTCGCGTACACATTCTAAATCTACAATTTAGAATAATTAGTCATTTTCAAGAAAACTGCTAAAGGAATACAACCACTACTACTATATATGCTAATATGTATAGTAAGCATCCAATTGAAATCTACAAATATGTCTCTCATACGTAATTAAGATTTTGAACTTTGGTTAAATTGTTAACCAGAGCTTTGATACCAAACGTGACGAACGCCCACAACCCCTGCACTAAACAAGAGGAATAATGCGCTGAAAGGTGTGTCAAGCAGCTGTGGATGATCATCATAGGTAGGTAAAGACAATCAATACCTATCGTAGAACTCACAATGCAAGGATAAAATGTAACAACCCAAATTATGATAGACCGATTTTTTTTTCAAAATTCCAATCTATCGAAACTCAAGTTGGTTTGCTCTGATATCCTGTTGATAAGATAGATACATAAAATATGTTAGAACATCTCACAGCGGAATGGATAAAATATAATATACTCAAAGTATAGCCTTACTGTATTAATAATACTGCCTAAGTAGTATCCAAAGTTATCATGTCTCTGCCACAAATCTAACCTACGAGTATGTTATGATGAGGGGGTGAGAACACAAGTTCTGGTGACTGGATTTAAATTATACACTTTGGATAACACTACATATACTGTTCAATAATATTTTCTTATTTATTAGGTTACTTGGGTTAACAGCACTCAAGGCTTGCATACACGTCGCACCCATTTACTTCCCAGTGGATTAACCAATACAATATATATGTAGCTACCCCCGATATTGAGGTACACCCCATGGTACCCTACTCGCACGGTCTCCACTGTAACACCTTCGAAATATACGCAATCCCTCATCCTACCCCGTAGTGACGTACGGATAACAATATTACGTTCTGCATATATTTGTCATTGCTATGCGACGCAAACGTATGGACTGCCACCTTTGTTCGAATCAGGATTCATATCGGAGTAATGCCCTCAAGACTATCATACACCACCCATAGCCGTCATGCATGTATCTAGACAGTTCACCATACGTATCTTCAATTGTAGCTCGATGTCGCAATCGCACATCTTCTAATGTGCACCAAGTTCCATGGCAGGGCAATACAAGAAACACAGAACTCGGTCGGGAGCTTTTCCATATTTGCACAGGCCCATCTTTAAGAGCCTCTACAGATATTCCTAGGGTCTGTTTTCATGGTGGCTATGGCCCCACCCCGGCCCCTCCCTCAGCTAGTAAAGACTACAAGAGCTAAACGACTGCCTTTAAAGAATACAATTTAAACATCCATTTGGCGTCTTCCCTCAACCACCGTACCCCGATAGTGAATGGTCTACTAGTTTTTGCTCTAGTCTTTCTGCATCCCACTGGCTGCCGATGATGGGTATCCGACGATCTACTATCCTTATTAGTCGTGACCCTTCGTCTCCTCGTTGAGGCAACCGCCAAATCACCCTGGTGTCACTACGTCACAGCATTCTGACTGCATAGCTTCTTCTACATTCAAGGCCAACCAACCTAGTAGTTATGCGCAGACCCAACCTCTGCGAGCACAACCTAAAACATCTGCCACCACAGAGAGGACTACTAGGAGCACCTTACGTAACTCAGGAAACCGCGTGCTTCCCCTTCCAGCCCTTTGGAGTCGTCAGAACAATCAGATGAATGTGCGCTCCCCCTCGTGCCTTATAACACCACGATGATCAACCCCATTGAGTTATTCACCCTCAAACATGCGGACTGGTCCAAGTGCCTCACTTTAATATGTTGTTAGACCTTATGTCTAAACATTATTTTACGCGCTTGCCTTACCTTGTTAGGTTTCCATTTAACTTGGTTATTCTCATTCATATTGAATTCTTAATCAAGTTGCCAAGTCCCTTTTGCTTATTAATTTCGGTCACATAACTTAACCCATTTAAGTTTATTAATAAGCCCATAACATGTTATTTCCTACATTGTGGCTCAAGTTCTATAATCCACAATCTCTTTTGTATTCTTGTTTGTTACAATAACATGTTCTACTTAATATGTAATTAAGTATATCTCAATTCTCATGTTTTCTTGTTTAACATGTCAGTCATTATTTATGATTAAATATAACTTATTTCATAAGTTTTCCTCATTCTTTCTTATTAATCATAATTCCATTTTACATTGTCAATACAACTTATCGTTGCTTACTTACTAACAAAGTTCTATTAACTAAGTCCCATTAATAAGTTTCTCAACCCATTTATTATAACCTATGTTATAATTTCCTCTTGTCCCTAGGACAAGTCTAAACATGTTATCCTTATCAGCGGTTTTCAGACTTCTAGATTACTTAATTTATAATTAAGTATTTCATAAATTTCCCCCTTTTTACTGATTAATCAATTTAAAATTAAGTGCCTCTTATCTTATTACACAAGTTGTCTCATTTCCTTACAAGTTAGTTATAACCTAAGTTATAATTTCCATTTGTCCCTAGGACAAAGCTACCTATTATATTGCATTCTTATTACTGTAATTTATCCATAATAGGTTGTTATCATTCCCCCATTCATTTCATTAAATTCTCATTTATTACCATTAATTACCATTTATGATGCTTATCTGTCTCACCATTTACATATATTATATATATGCTCTCGTACTACACCTCTCACATTAAGTCTACATCTATGGATGCTGGATTTGCCGGGCGGTTCCAAGCAGACTTCTTCCACAAGTTGACTTGACCTCGGGTATTAGCAGCCTTACATGTTTAATTATGCACTTAGACCCCTTACATTAGATTTACCACTTATAAATGATGGATATGCTGGGCGGTTCCGGGCAGACTTCTATCACAAGTGCAATCTAACCTCATGTCTAAGCGCGGTTTAATTTCTTATTTATTGTAAACCTTCTATACAGTCTAGGCATGTTTATTTCTTCCAATTATCCATTGTAATTTATAATTCACATGTAATTGTATCATGCCTATTATAATTTTTCACATATAATCAAATCCTTCCTAACACATAATCAATTAATCAAATAATTGTTTAAATCACATAAACCATTATGTACCGTTCTCAATTCTTACAATTAATGGTCTTGGTACACAATTTACACAAATTGACATGAAATCGGTAATTACTATGAAAGATTTGACAAGTTCATATACCAACAAATTAATATTTAGCATATCAATTATTTCTACTTCATATCTATCACTTTAGACATTATTAACATATGTTACATTTCTCAACATATTGAATTTCAATTATACATACAGGGGAATGGTAAATGATAACATATTCTTATCTAAACTGTATAGCTTAATCCGCTAACCTTTCAAGCTTTCCCCAAATTTTGGATCTGATCCTGTTTTAGCATCCATGGTTTTTCTTTTCCCTTTAATTTGATTTAAAACCTAATAACCGTGGATCGATTATTTTCATTAAAAGATAAGGAAAGGAAAGAGTAAGAATTTGAATGGATTGGATCTAGAATTTTTACCTTGTTTTTCATGATTCCGACTAATATTTTTATTAATGTCGTTCCCCTCTTCCAGATCTTGAATTTTAAATTGTCGTTGCAGTTGATTTTTGAATTTATAGTTGTAGACGACAATTTTCTTTTTAAATCTTCATTATAATTAATAATTTTTTTATTTAGATATTACATGTTGGAAGAAGAGAGTGAAGAAAACCTAAAATGAGAATGAAGAGCTATAGGTCTCCTTATATAAGAAGTTTAAATCAATGCTAACCATTTATTTTCCTTGATGGAATCTACTCTCTCCATATCGTATATCCAACCAGAAGTTGCTACGTCATCAAAAGTTTGAATTGAACTAATAGGATCAAGCCAACTAAGAATGCATTGTCATATCTTACCAATCAAGTATGCTTATTAGGCGTCACCTTAAATTTTTACATCAACTCTCTTTTTGTTTCCATCTTTATTTTGAAATTGATATACTTTCCTTTCTTTCTTTTATTCTTTATTCGCGCATAACCTTCCATTCGAATCATGTCATTCATGGGCAATTCTTATGTGTATACTATGTTTGTACATGCAAACAATTCTTTACTTTGTTCCACATTTAATTTTCTCAAATCAACTAATATACAACTTTTCTCTTTTTAATCATCCTTCCTATTATACACTTTTTAATTAAGCTACTTTCATATAAAACCCGCTTTCATACTAAGTCGATTCTAATTAAAACCCCTTTCACATTAAATCTTTACTCCTCTTTTTAAACTTCTTTCTTAATTTTAATGCACTAACCTTCTTTCTTCTATTTATAACTTCCTCTAAAATTTCATCCTTGCATTCACACATGCAATATTTTCTTTTTTATTTAATGCATCATTTTTATCCCTCTTTATTCATGATGTTTTTTTTTCTTTGCTTACATCGATTGCTTGCTTTCTTTTTTCATGCATTAAAATTTCCTTGCTTTATTGCATACGTTTCTAATGTTCCTTTTTAAATGCGTTAATGCTTTCTTTTTCTTTTTTTACTTGCATATTATTAATTAATGCATCCTTGTCATACATTCTGTTCAATGCATTCTTCCTCTTTTTCCTTATGAAATTTTCATTGTATTACATTCATCCCTCTTTTATGCCTCTTTTCCTTTTATTTTTCTTTTTATGATCAATGCATGGATTACATTTACTAATTCATTTTTACTTATGTTTATGCATATATCTCTATATGCATATGTTTAATAGTAATAAAAATACGGGGTGTTGCATTCTCCCACCCTTAAGGAATTTCGTCCCCGAATTCGATGACGGTAATGTCGAATAACACCTCGCATAATGTTTATCCGTCATGTGTGCATCCATTTTTTGCAAACATTGCGCACATGTGCAAAGTGCAATCAATCATAGTAATGCATGTATGCCTAAGCGGTACCTTCTATATGTATGCAAATTTTTCAAAAATCCGTTTAAAACTTGATGCTCACATCCTAAATATGTAATGTTTTGAAAATCAAAACACCTTTTTCATCCAAATTTTCCCACACTCTTACTGAATAAGAGCACAGTTCATCCAATTATTGCATCCAAAACCCTACCAACCATCATTAAATTTCGAAATTTAGAAAAATCTAATTTTCCAACTTTGATTTCTTATGCTACTAAAAGGTATAAAATGGAAAAATTCACATCTTCCGTTTTTCTTTTATATACCTTTTCTATTGTACTTGTATTTTTACATAATTATTCTATAAAGATTTCCTATTTTCCTATCCAAGCACAACTTTATAATAAAACTCTCTTTTCGTTTTCAACTTATCTTGGATTTTTTTTTTTCCATTTTTTATTCATCTTTTCTTAAAATTTTCATTTTCTTTTCCCGTCGTGTTTGTTGCTTCTCTGGATTTATTGTTTTCTTTTTATCCAACCACAAACTCTCAATGCTTACTTGCCCTTTACTATCTAGTAGTCAGTACGAGTCCTTGCCGTGCATTACTAGCCTACACTCTTTTTTTTTTTTCCAAGCAACAATCCAAGACTTCTTTATGCTTACGCATTCCATGTGAACTTACCATAATTACAAGATAATCCTCTTCATAGCCTCTAACTTTTCCCGCCTTCCCTTTGGTACTAATCCTTATCTAATCCATTACTTTTGAAAACATGGTTTGGCCTCTTTTCCCTTTCACTTTGAAAGTTAAAAATGTCAAAATTTTATTTTCCTTATGAAAAAAATTATTTTTCTCAAATAATACTTATTTTTGCCAAACCATAAAAACATGTTACAACATAAAAAAAAATACAAAACATTTTTTTTCAAATCACAAAAACTGGAGTAGACAAGGACAACTGTTTCCCAGTCAAGTTTA
This sequence comes from Allium sativum, assembly GCA_030737875.1. NCBI lineage: Eukaryota > Viridiplantae > Streptophyta > Magnoliopsida > Asparagales > Amaryllidaceae > Allium > Allium sativum. The sequence goes on along the minus strand of CM060925.1, from coordinate 68,432,107 downwards.
CATTGTTTCTACTTACAATGTTAGTTCAACTGCTTACTATAAAGTGCAAACATCTACTCTATTCTTAATTTTCTACAATTCATTTTGTCCACCCAACAAAATTTTCTTTTTAAAACAATAATAAAAATTTATTGTTAAAAGAATAGAGATTTCAAAAGCTTCTTTCCATAATGCAACCTTTTCATGAGAGAATTCTTTTTTAAAACAAGAAAACATTGTTTTCCAAAATATACCCCATTTTACTTTAAAACTCAATATGTATACTTTACATATTTAAAATTATAACTTCTAAGATTAAAACTTGAAAATACCATAAACCCTTTTCCCAAAACTTTTACAATTTCAAGTTCTTAAAACTTAACAATGGAGTTGAACTCAAAGCGGGTTTCCAATTTTCTAGGCTTTCTTAGACACTCCCACAAAGTCATTTCTATCAACTATATATATTCCTAATCCATTTTTCTCTTTTCAACCTTTTCCAATTTATAAGGTTTTACCGCCAAACCCACTAATCCACAATACCCTCATATGAGATTTATCTTTCTTCCATACGAAGTATATTGTACACTTCCCAACCAAACTTCCTAAGGGTCTCAAATTTCCATATTCTTTCCTTTAGTGTACAAGACAAGCATCTCATTTCTTACCATATTATACTCTTTCTATTTAGTGGGTTCCTCTATGGATCTAGGTATATATATATATAATATATTTATATTTTTTTTAATATACAAATATATTCACTCACTATTTATACAGTAATCCTAAACCTAAGCTTTGATACCAGATGTAGCAACCCGAATTCCGACATACCAATTATTTTTTTCAAAATTCCAATCTATCGAAACTCAAGTTGGTTTGCTCTGGTATCCTGCAAAAAAGACAGACATAAAATATGTCAGAACATCTCACAGCGGAATGGATAAAATATAATATACTCAACGTATAGCCTTACCGTATTAATAATACTGCCTAACCAGTATCCAAAGCTATTATGTCTCTGCCACAAATCTAACCTGCAAGTATGTTATGAGGAGGGGGTCAAAACACAAGTTCTGGTGACTGCATTTAAATTATACACTTTGGATAACACAACATATACTATTCGATCATATTTCTTATTTATTAGGTTACTTGGGTTAACAGCACTCAAGGCTTACACATACGTCGCACCATTTACTTCTCAGTGGATTAACCTAATACAATATATATGTAGCTATCCTCAATATTAAGGTACACCCCATGGTACCCCACTCGCACGGTCTCCACCGTAACACCATCGAAATATACGCAGTCTCTCATCCTACGTCGTAGTGACGCACGGATAACAATATTACGTTCCGCATATATCTGTTATTACTATGCTACGTAAACGTATAGACTGCCACCTTTGTTCGAATCAAGATTTATACCGGAGTAATGCCCTCAAGACTACCATACACCACCCAGAGCCGTCATGCATGTATCTAGACTGTCCACCATATGTATCTTCAATTGTAGTTTGATGCCTTAATCGCACATCTTCTAATGTGCACCGAGTTCCATGGTAGGGCGATACAAGAAACATTGAACTCGGTCGAGAGCTTTTACATATCTATAGAGGCCCATCTTTAAGAGCCTCTACAGATATTCCTAGGGTCTATTTTCACGGTGGCTATGGCCCTACCCGGCCCCTCCCTCAGCTAGTAAAGACTACAAGAACTAAACGACTTCCCCTAAAGAAAACAATCTAAACATCCATTTGGCATCTTCCCTCAACCACCATACCCCGATAGTGAAGGGTGAATGGTCTATTGGTATTAGCTCTAGTCTTTCCGCATCTCACTGGCTGTCGATGACGTATCCGATGATCTACTACCCTTGTTTGTCGTGACCCTTCGCCTTCTCGTTGAGGCAACCGCCGAATCACCCTAGTGTCACTGCGTCACAACATTTTGACTGCATAGCTTCTTCTGTAGTCAAGGCCCACCCACATAGTAGTTATGCGCAGACCCAACCTCTGCGAGCACAACCTAAAACATCTGCCACCACACAGAGGACTACTAGGAGCACCTTACGTACCTCAGGAAGCCGCGTGCTTCCCCTTCCAGACTTTTGGGGCCGTCAGAACAATCAGATCAATGTGCGTCCCCCCCCCCATGCCTTGTAACACCACGATGATCTACCCCGTTGGGTTATTCACCTTCAAACGTGCGGACTGGTCCATGTGCCCCACTTAATATATTGTTAGACCCTATGTCTAAACATTCTTTTACGCGCTTGCCTTACCTTATCAGGTTTCCATTTAACTTGGTTATTCTCAATCATATTGAATTCTTAGTCAAGTTTCCAAGTCCCTCTTGCTTATTAATTTCAGTCACATAACTTAACCCATTTAAGTTTATTAATAAGTCCACAACATGTTATTCCCTAGATTGTGGCCCAAGGTCTGTGATCCACAATCTCTTTTATATTCTTGTTCGTTACAATAACATGTTCTACTTAATATGTAATTAAGTATATCTCAATTCTCATGTTTTCTTGTTTAACATGTCAGTCATTATTTATGATTAAATATAGCATATTTCATAAGTTTTCCTCATTCTTTCTTATTTAATCATAATTTCATTTCACATTGTCAATACAACTTATCGTTGTTTACTTATTAACTTAGTTCTATTAACTAAGGCTGTGACGATCCCAAAACCCCGTGACACGGTGTTAAGGATAATCATTGGAATATAACACATTAATCATCATTAGCAGTTCACAGATAATAGCATAAACAGAAAATAAAATAATTTACACACATATGACAGCGGAATCATATAGATATCACCACATCAGAGAAGCACAGTACAGGATACAACTTAGTGCATAATGATACATAAACAGTCACCATCGCCTGAGGCGGAATCATACATAAAGAGTACACAAAAGGAATATCAGTCTACATCGCCAGTGGCGGAATTATAATATAGATACAATAATGGCGGAGAAAATCCAAGTCAGCACAGTGTAGTCAAGCCTCGCCATGAGCCAAAAGATGCATCAGAAACCTGTAACTAGGCTGCCCGTGTGAAAATGAGGGCACCCGAGTTTGCAAGGTGAAACAAACTACGAGTCAGTCATGGGACTGGTATGAGAAATCTACTCAACTTATTAACAACAATAATAAGGCAAATCAAAGGACCACGCCACTTTCGCGGAACGGGTTTACTCCAATGAGTGCTAGTGCATGCAATAAAATAAATGATTAAATCAACGCAATGCTTTTTATAAAATGAAGTCATTATAAGACTCAGGTCCGATCACACATTGCAATGCAAGCCGGAGGATAGAGTTTTCCCTTATAATGGCCAAAAATGCTTCATACGTATAAAACAAAAGTGTTTGATATTATTACTAGTGCATATATGTTTCAAAAGCGATTTCAATCATAAATATCAATCCTAGACAGCATGGGTACCATATATCATGTCGCCATACTAGTAATACTATCACATCCGCATATTTCGTATTGGAAATTGGATTCCTTCATGAGTCGAGGCAAGGGGCAAGCTCCTCTCCGTTCGAGACACTCTAGCAAATGTCCCAGGACCCCACTATGATCCTTGGAATCGGCTGGGCCGGTCCTCTCTTACTTTTGAGGATTGGCAATTCCTGAACACACGTTTCCCGGTCCTTACAGACCTATAATCGAGGCGCCTCACATTCCAACAACCACACAGGTGAAAAGTATATATAATGTCAGGGCTGGTAGGTCACTGACACCACCATAGCTAGAAAGAAACGTCGTGCACTCCCAGCGGTCCGTCTCCCGTTTTTGACTCATACCGGGGTGTGAGGCTCGCGAATTCACGTTACACACAAAGCTACGTCACACAGACCATGCTTTGATCATCAACCATAAGACTTTGCTTTGCAACAGAAGCCTTGATCATATGCCACTTAGGCGTGCCACACAGGCAATCCACTCCATGCGACCGATTTTTGTCAATACATAACCTCTGAGCTCGTACGTCTCAGAGAAGGGCGTTAAGCAAGAGAATAAATTCTCCGCCGCCAAACAGATATATATTTAACAGAGATCAATCAACACAGAACAAAATCCAATGTCAGACACACAGTCCATTTACAAGTCCGTTCTGGGTCTGAACGAAACCGGAGGCATCAATTCCTCGCATATCCGTACAATCAACAGTATGTGTGGACGGCTACTACTTCAATTCCTTCATGGTAGCTACTCCAATCACGAGCATCAGTAGCGCCCATCCATCCAATGTGGAGATCGTTGGTCTTCAGTCGTCTTTGACTCTTCGACTTCTCGACGTCGATCGATTATTTGAAATGAGATAAACTCGGCCTTTTCAAATAACCCACGTATATTTAGATTTTCAAATCAATCAATCACATGGTTGGACTATTCAACATTCACATTTCAGTTGTTTAGTTATAATTTTCATGTCAAATACATTCAACCATCACATATCAAGCAAACACAACAAAATTGGTTTATTTTCACTCTATATCGTCTATAGTACCTTATAACGATATATCGCCATTTTTATTTAATTTAAAACGGCCATATTTAATTAAACGACGTTTCAGGTCGTGTCGATGCACTGGCGCTGCTTTTCATTAATTTTGTTTAACACATATATGAAAATCTAACCGTTGGATCTTCACAAATTTTACATCATTAGGAAGGTCATTTCAAAACGAATCCAACGGTTTCAGTTTTGGGAAAATCCGACGGTCGGATCTTCCACACTAACCATTTGAAGTTTCGATTTCAATTTACGAACTGCAACGTCGTTATTCGATTTAATTTAATTATATTTATTTATATATATATAAATATAATCGTTTCTGGCGCTGTTTTTCTTCATTTTTGAATTAAACATTCCAGACAATCCAATGGTCGGATTTTCACAAAGTTGATGCCATTGGAAAGATATTTCCAAGGCGAACCCAACGGTTGAGGTTTCGGGAAAATCCAATGGTCGGATTTCCCGCACTAGTCGTTTGAAATCACGGTTTCAAAACATGAACTGCACGGCCACGTTTCGTTTTAATTCTATTTATATTTATATATTTATATAAATATAGTTCATTCAAAAATTCCTATATCGTTTCCACTTCAATTATTTCACTAACGCCTTTAAATTTTGGAAAATTTCGCCATAACCTCCTTTGTACGGGAGGGTCTGGGAAAATTCCCAAATAGCCACACGGGCGTCTCATATCAAAAAGAAAAAGGAAAAGCCAAGCGGCTAGCCAACAGGCTCATAAAATCATCACCCAAACAAAGCGGTAAATGTGTACCTATTTGTCGGGCACAAAATTCTATTTCTCTTCTCTAGCCCCTTTTGCTTTAACATGTTCAATAGATATGCATGTACATATATACAATTTCTAACATTCATCATTTTCCATTCAATTTCATATTTGATTTGCTTTGGTTTAAAAACACCATTCATTCTAATGTTGCATGCATAGGCTAAAATCATATCATTAGCTAGTTAATGTATATTTCAACTCATGCACGTTTATTTGAACAAGTGGCTATTTTTAACACTTCACATTTCAAAGATGATAATTTTGGCGAACTAAAATAGATTTCAACACATGATTATTTTATTTAGTTCCTATGCATGTTAAAAATAATATTTCTATCACAAATATTTATTTCAACGTCCGCATATCTTTAGCATATCACACATATGATAAAAATGATATTTTTATCGTTCAAAATATTTATTCTACCAATGGATGGTTTCAACACTTCATAATTTCAATAAAAATGTAATTTTTATTGTTCGATCTTTTTATTAAACACATGAACTTCTCCACTACACACACTTCTCAACAAATGAGCATTTCCACACATGGACATTTTATTTATGTTGTTCATATTAGAAAGATGAAATTTTGATTGTTGAAACTATTTATATAAGGCGAATATTTTTCATACTTCGTATATATATAAAAATGTAATTTTTATTGTTTAAACACTTCATTCATTCACAAATGAATTTAATTTTCACACAACACTTTTCAACACATGAATATTTCCACACATGGATATAGTTTCAATATATGACTTTGATTTCAACGTATGAAAATAATTTCAACATATGAAAATAATTCTAACACACAAAGATTATTCAAAATTTCGGCAGCATAACGGCAGGGTAGTTAAAACCGGCACCGTCCCTAGTACGGCTCCTCGCTCTAACTTAAAACCTCGCGGTTTTTGACAATGGGGATTCATGCATCTAATTCGCATGCAGGCGGCATGTTTATTTTTATTTCCACAAATATTTCCAATTCATTTCAATCACCAATGGGTATTTTTCAACCACAACCAAACAATATCAACCACAAACAATTATTCAACCATTCGTATTTTTCATCCAATATTTCACACCAATTCACCACAACAAAAATCGTCCATGGTTTGTGGACGAGGGGAGTGTGTATATATATATATATATATATATATATATATATATATATATATATAATTGCTATATTTCACTAGCATTTCAACACATATATCACTTATTCTATGCATGTAAAAATTCATACTTCGCTTATATAGCTTACACTACGCATGTACATGAGGTATACAACACGTATGTAATTTATATTTCGCTTATATAAATTATACACGACATTTTCCATTCAATTTCACGTTAATTTAGATTTCTCACCTTGGTTTTCTGAGCGCTAAAAATCGATACGATGTCAGAAAAATCCGCGGCTTCTTCTATTGGGTAGAGAGCTTCCTTGCGGTCTCGATGTTTCCCGTTTCATCGAATTTCGTCAACACACCAAAAAGATATGATTTTTCAAAGTGTAAAGTTCAAAGAAAAACTCACTTTCACGAAGCTTCAAAACTAGGTTTACAGTTTTCACGAAATCAGTGGCACGTGGGGACGATCGGGGGTGCTGACGTGGAAGAGGGAAGAGAGGGCTTTAAATCGGTGGTGGTTTGGTGGCGTTCGGTGGTCGGTGGCGTTCAGGGCGGCGGCGGGAAGTGTTCGACTTCCTGGCGTCGATACAGGCGGAGGAGGCGACGAGGCTGGCGGCGGTGGGGTCGGATTTGAAGAGGAGGCTGAGGCGCGTCGAATGGTGGCGGCGGCGCAGGCTGGAATCGCCTGAGGCGGCGGCGATGGAGGAGAGAAGGTGGTGAAAGGGTTTCGCCGTTGATCGGGGGGTTTTTTTTTTAAAAAAAAATTATGAATGGAAATTTTTGATTGGCTCATAATTTCAATAAATTTTTAAATAGTGTTTTCTCAAACAAACTCCTTTTTAAACCCAACGACTGTCGCCCCTAGCCAAATACCCCCATTCCGGACACAATGGGATATGTTTCGTAGGCCAATTCGACTGTTACAGTCAGTTATTTTTCAAATTAAAGTATAAAACATTTAATTTTTAACTCTGAACGCACATTTCAATTTGCCGGGGCCACAAACTGATTCGAAAAATTCCAGAAAAATAAATCTAGCTATGTTTTGACGCTACGGTCCCAACAAAACTAGTTTCGTCGAATTCTAAGGTCGTTTGAAAAATGGCCATTTTCTGGTCGATCCAATTTAACAAAAATCGACCAAACACATTTTCTTTTGCCACGCTCACATACTAGCTTCAAAAATTATGAAATTTGAAACCTAGCAATAGTTTGACATCCCGGACCCAACAAAAGTGGTTTCGTCGAATTCCGAGGTCGTATGCAAAATATCAATTTTTCAGGGCTATATATTCTATATACCGACTCTTCTGAAAATTCATTCGGCCATAACTTTTGATTCCCGTTATGAAACTTCGATTTTTCAGATTCGTTAGAAAGGTATTGACTAACAGATTTAAATATTTTTGGTTTCGCTAAAATCCGTTATATTTTCCACCCTGCATAGTCGGTCAAAGTTTGAATTCAAATTTTCAAACTGACTCACTATTCCTAATTCACTATTTTATTGAAATATTCTATTTCAATTGTTCAAATTCCTTTGAAATAATCAATTTAAAATTTTTAAATTGGCTCGTATTTTCCGGGTTATTACAATCTCCCCTACTTAAAACTTTTCGTCTTCGAAAAGGAAACAACATTAAAGTAGGAAATAAAATGTAAATGCAAAGTATTGTAAAGGTACCTTGCACCGGAGTTAGTCAGAGATATCCACTCTACATTTGGGGTAAGCTTGCTTAATGCTTTCCTTAGTTTCCCAAGTACAGTCTCTAGGATCACTGCTCCATTGCACTTTACCTAAATGAACCTTTTTGCTTCTGAGTTCTCTAGTTTCTTTGCCAACAATCTTTAATGGCTCTCTTTTGAGTGCTAATTCTGGAGTTATCTCCACATCCCGTTGCGCTGCTTCTTCTACAACAAGATCCGGATCATGCACATGTCTCCTAAGTTGAGATACATGAAAAACATTGTGCACTCCAGGCAACCAATCTGGCAATTGAACCCTATAAGCAAGAGTTCCAATTCGCTCAAGTATCGGAAAGGGACCAATAAATCTCGGTGCCAACTTCTCAGTCTTTCCAAATCTGATTACTCCTCTCATCGGAGAAACCTTTAAATAAACATGATCACCAACAGCAAATGTCAAATCTCTCCTTCTAGAGTCTGCATAACTTTTCTGTCGGCTTTGGGCGGTTTTCAATCGCTTCTTGATGAAGTCCACTTTATCAGATGCTTCTCTAATCATATCGGGTCCTAGTACAAGTCTGTTGCCAGGTTCTACCCAACATGCTGGAGATCTGCAGGGTCTGCCATATAATGCTTCAAATGGCGACATTCTCAAACTTGCTTGATAGCTATTGTTATATGAGAACTCTGCCAAATGCAAATGATCTTCCCATGACCCACCAAAATCAATTATACAAGCCCGCAATAAATCTTCTAGAATTCTATTCACCCGCTCAGTTTGGCCATCTGTTTGTGGGTGATAAGTGGTGCTCATATTCAGTTTTGTTCCCAATTCTGTCTGGAAAGCCTCCCAGAACTTGCTAGTAAATAGGGGATCTCTATCACTGACTATGCTGATGGGAATTCCATGCAGCTTAACAATTTCTCTAAAATATATCTGTGCTAGACTTTGAGCAGTTCTATTGGACCTGACAGGTATAAAATGGGCAGTCTTCGTGAAGCGATCTACGATTACCCAAATGCTGTCATTACCTTTCTTGGTTCGCGGCAAACCATCTATGAAATCCATGGAAATCTGTTCCCATTTCCAGCCTGGGACTTCCAACGATTGCAACAATCCAGCTAGCTTCTGTTGGTCGCTCTTGACCAATTGACAAGTAGGGCATCTGCTAACATACAAAGAAATATCCCTTTTCATTGCCTTCCACCAGAAAGTGCGTTTGATATCGTTGTACATTTTACTCACCCCAGGATGGATGCAAAATTTGGATTTATGGCATTCATCCAGCACTTCTCTTTTGAGCTCAAGAAGGTTGGGAACACAAATTCTCCCTTTCAGCCTCAGAACTCCTTCTTTATTTACTTGAAAGCTTGAGGGTTCTCCTTTCTGGATTCTTTCCTTGATCTTTTGAATGAAATAATCATTCTTCTGGAGAGCACATATCTTATCGATCAAGATAGGTATAATTATAAGATGGGCAACTATTGCGGTTTTTCTACTAAGTGCATCCGCTACAACGTTAGCTTTCCCCGGCGTATACAGGATATCAAGATCATACGCTGCAAGAAATTCTAGCCAACGCTGCTGTCTCAGATTCAGATCTTTCTGGGTATATAAATACTTCAATGATTGATGATCTGTGTACAGTATAAATTTCTCGCCCAATAAATAATGCCTCCAGATTTTCAAGGCAAAAACGATGGCTAGCAACTCAAGATCATGAGTCACATAATTCTTCTCATGCGGTTTCAATTGGCGGCTTGCATAAGCGACTACTTGGCCTCTCTGCATTAACACTGCACCAAGACCTCTAATAGAAGCATCTGTCCAAACCGTTAAATCCTGATTGCCATCAATAATTGTTAACACTGGAGCGGTGGTCAGCTTCGATTTCAATTCCTGGAAAGCTTCTTCACAGTCGGAAGTCCACTTAAACTTCTCGTGTTTCTTTGTGAGCTTCGTTAACGGACCGGATATCTTCGAAAATCCTTAACGAACTTTCGATAATAACTAGCCAACCCCATAAAACTTCTAACTTCTGTGGGAGTAGTGGGTTATTTCCAGTCTTGAATCGCTGTTATTTTGCTTGGGTCAACAGAAATTCCTTTCTCTGACACGACATGGCCAAGAAATTTAACTTCTTCTTGGCAGAAGACACATTTAGAGAATTTGGCTTTGAAGACGTTCTTCCTTAGAATCTCCAATACTTGTTCTAAGTGTTTTTCATGCTCGGGTTTTGATTTGGAGTAGATTAAAATATCATCGATAAATACGAGGACAAATTTATTCAGAACTCCCCTGAACACTCTATTCATTAGATCGACAAAGTATGCTGGAGCATTGCATAGGCCAAACGGCATTACTAACCATTCATAAAATATGTCTGGACCTCTGAAAGCGGTCAAAGGAACACACTCTTCTGCTATTCTCAATTGATGAAAACCTGTAGCTAGGTCCATTCGGGAAAATACTTTCGCCCCATTCAATTGGTCTAGCAAATCATCAATGCGGGGTAATGGATATTTGTTTTTGAGCGTTTGTTTGTTGAGGTCTCGGTAATCAACACATAATCTAAGAGTACCGTCTGACTTCGGGACAAACACAACAGCTGCACCCCAATTAGAAAAACTCGGTCTGATTAGACCTTTCCACAACAGTTGACGAGTTTGATCGCCTAATTCTTCTTTTTCTTTCGGAGTCATTCTACGAATTGGATGCACCACTGGTCTGGCATTGGGAATTAGATCGATTCGGAATTCTATTTCTCTTTACGGAGGTAAGTTCTCAACTTCTTCAAACACATCCGCATAGTTTCTAACAATCGGAATCTTTTCTATGGAAGTGGGGATAAGTTCCAATGCTGACCAAAATTCTTCTCTATTCGGATTCGAACCATGACAGGGAACCGTAATATATCCAAGCTTCGTTCGAATTTTAACGATTCTTTCCGCACAATTCACTTCGGCTTCGTATTTCGTTAACCAATCCAGCCTGAGAATAATATCGAATTCGGGGAAATCCATAACGATTAAATCAAAAGGAAACTTGTATCGAGAAAAAGAAATAGGAACTTTACAATATGAGCCTAGAGTAATAGGACCCCCTATCGGGTTATGAACTTCAACCGATTCTTTGAGCTTTCGCTGTTTTAACTTTAATTTGTGCACTGTGTTTTTAGCAATAAAACTACGCGATGCACCTGTGTCAAATAATACAGAAACAGAAATATTTTTAATGGTAAGGGTACCTCCCAAAACATCGGGTTTACCTGCTCCATCGGAAGCAGCTGGCGGGCTAGACCCGTCATAGACATGAGCTACTGTAGCTTTCTTCAGCAAAGGACAATCTTTGACCAGATGATCGGTCTTGCGACAGTTGAAGCACGAGCGAGGGTTCTGAGAGCCTTGGCTCGAGCCTTGAGAGTTTGTTTTCTGCCCCTTCGGAGCTGTGCAGACGTTTTAGTAGTGCCCCGGCTTACCACAGTTAAAGCAATTTCCTCTTGGCGGCTTGCCAGTCTGAGGTTTTGAAGATGCTGCTTGGCTTGACTCGCCTTGATTTACAGCAGGCTTGCGCTTGTTTCCGGCTTGGCTTCTAGCGCGATCCTGATCCAGATGCCTTTGATCAAGGTCTTCATAGTTGCATGTCATTTCCACTAGCTCGTTGAATTCCAGCTTGACATGGGCCATGGCTCTATCATGATATTGTCGTCTTAGCCCAAGGATAAACCTCTTATTTTTGGATTTCGCGGTGGCGACGAGTTCTGGAGCATAGGGCGACAACATTGTAAATTTGTTCAGATAATCTTGCACGGAAAGATCCCCTTGCTGGAGATTGGCGAAGTCATCGTGCATTCTTTCTAGAGCTTGTTCTGGGACATATTTCTCCTTGAAGAGTTCTTTAAATCCATCCCATGTTCTTCCAGCTTCTCTATTCCCGGCGGTAAGAGATTCCCACCATAATTCAGCTTACTCCTGCATAAGCCAGGCACCCATAATAGCTTTGTCTTCGTCTCCAAGCCTTAGGCCTTCAAGAATTTTCTCGCATGTTTTGAGCCATGCAAGGGCCTCTATTACGGTGCCAGTTCCCGAGAAGGTCTTGCCTCCTAAGTTCTTATATCTCTTAGCTACACGGTCAAGCTCGAAGTATTGTGCTGCCGGAGGTTGTATCAAAGGTCCTTCTTAAACTGGGATTTCTCCCCTTCCTCGGCCTCGGCCGGCACGGCCTCCTCTAGCGGTGGCTGCTCTGGTAGCCATTTGTCAAATTCTGTATAAGCAACGAAAAAAGTCAGCTAACAGAAATGATAGTCTATTGCATAGTTAAGCAGAAATTTCTACGGAAAGATAACGATGGACTGATCAATTGTTTTTGCTATTCTGCTCAGCTCATTCTAGGACCTTACTAGTCCTATCTCTAATGAGCGACTCGCCTTAGAATGCTACTAATTCTATTTTGACGAAGTGTTTAATGTGTTAGACTCCAGAACTAAGGTTAACCAAAGCTCTGATACCAGCTGTGACGATCCCAAAACCCCGTGACACGGTGTTAAGGATAATCATTGGAATATAACACATTAATCATCATTAGCAGTTCACAGATAATAGCATAAACAGAAAATAAAATAATTTACACACATATGACAGCGGAATCATATAGATATCACCACATCAGAGAAGCACAGTACAGGATACAACTTAGTGCATAATGATACATAATCAGTCACCATCGCCTGAGGCGGAATCATACATAAAGAGTACACAAAAGGAATATCAGTCTACATCGCCAGTGGCGGAATTATAATATAGATACAATAATGGCGGAGAAAATCCAAGTCAGCACAGTGTAGTCAAGCCTCGCCATGAGCCAAAAGATGCATCAGAAACCTGTAACTAGGCTGCCCGTGTGAAAATGAGGGCACCCGAGTTTGCAAGGAGAAACAAACTACGAGTCAGTCATGGGACTGGTATGAGAAATCTACTCAACTTATTAACAACAATAATAAGGCAAATCAAAGGACCATGCCACTTTCGCGGAACGGGTTTACTCCAATGAGTGCTAGTGCATGCAATAAAATAAATGATTAAATCAACGCAATGCTTTTTATAAAATGAAGCCATTATAAGACTCAGGTCCCATCACACAATACAACGCAAGCCGGAGGATGGAGTTTTCCCTTATAATGGCCAAAAATGCTTCATACGTATAAAACAAAAGTGTTTGATATTATTACTAGTGCATATATGTTTCAAAAGCGATTTCAATCATAAATATCAATCCTAGACGGCATGGGTACCATATATCATGTCGCCATACTAGTAATACTATCACATTCGCATATTTCGTATTGGAAATTGGATTCCTTCATGAGTCGAGGCAAGGGGCAAGCTCCTCTCCGTTCGAGACACTCTAGCAAATGTCCCAGGACCCCACTATGATCCTTGGAATCGGCTGGGCCGGTCCTCTCTTACTTTTGAGGATTGGCAATTCCTGAACACACGTTTCCCGGTCCTTACAGACCTATAATCGAGGCGCCTCGCATTCCAACAACCACACAGGTGAAAAGTATATATAATGTCAGGGCTGGTAGGTCACTGACACCACCATAGCTAGAAAGAAACGTCGTGCACTCCCAGCGGTCCGTCTCCCGTTTTTGACTCATACCGGGGTGTGAGGCTCACGAATTCACGTTACACACAAAGCTACGTCACACAGACCATGCTTTGATCATCAACCACAAGACTTTTCTTTGCAACAGAAGCCTTGATCATATGCCACTTAGGCGTGCCACACAGGCAATCCACTCCATGCGACTGATTTCTGTCAATACATAACCTCTGAGCTCGTACGTCTCAGAGAAGGGCGTTAAGCAAGAGAATAAATTCTCCGCCGCCAAACAGATATATATTTAACAGAGATCAATCAACACAGAACAAAATCCAATGTCAGACACACAGTCCATTTACAAGTCCATTCTGGGTCTGAACGAACCGGAGGCATCAATTCCTCGCATATCCGTACAATCAACAGTATGTGTGGACGGCTACTACTTCAATTCCTTCATGGTAGTTACTCCAATCATGAGCATCAGTAGCGCCCATCCATCCAATGTGGAGATCGTCGGTCTTCAGTCGTCTTCGACTCTTCGACTTCTCGACGTCGATCGATTATTTGAAATGAGATAAACTCGGCCTTTTCAAATAACCCACGTATATTTAGATTTTCAAATCAATCAATCACATGGTTGGACTATTCAACATTCACATTTCAGTTGTTTAGTTATAATTTTCATGTCAAATACATTCAACCATCACATATCAAGCAAACATAAAAAAAATTGGTTTATTTTCACTCTATATCGTCTATAGTACCTTATAACGATATATCGCCATTTTTATTTAATTTAAAACGGCCATATTTAATTAAACGACGTTTCAGGTCGTGTCGATGCACTGGCGCTGCTTTTCATTAATTTTGTTTAACACATATATGAAAATCTAACCGTTGGATCTTCACAAATTTTACATCATTAGGAAGGTCATTTCAAAACGAATCCAACGGTTTCAGTTTTGGGAAAATCCGACGGTCGGATCTTCCACACTAACCATTTGAAGTTTCGATTTCAATTTACGAACTGCAGCGTCGTTATTCGATTTAATTTAATTATATTTATATATATATATATAAATATAATCGTTTCTGGCGCTGTTTTTCTTCAGTTTTGAATTAAACATTCCAGACAATCCAATGGTCGGATTTTCACAAAGTTGATGCCATTGGAAAGATATTTCCAAGGCGAACCCAACGGTTGAGGTTTCGGGAAAATCCAATGGTCGGATTTCCCGCACTAGTCGTTTGAAATCACGGTTTCAAAACATGAACTGCACGGCCACGTTTCGTTTTAATTCTATTTATATTTATATATTTATATAAATATAGTTCATTCAAAAATTCCTATATCGTTTCCACTTCAATTATTTCACTAACGCCTTTAAATTTTGGAAAATTTCGCCATAACCTCCTTTGTACGGGAGGGTCTGGAAAAATTCCCAAATAGCCACACGGGCGTCTCATATCAAAAAGAAAAAGGAAAAGCCAAGCGGCTAGCCAACAGGCTCATAAAATCATCACCCAAACAAAGCGGTAAATGTGTACCTATTTGTCGGGCACAAAATTCTATTTCTCTTCTCTAGCCCCTTTTGCTTTAACCTGTTCAATAGATATGCATGTACATATATACAATTTCTAACATTCATCATTTTCCATTCAATTTCATATTTGATTTGCTTTGGTTTAAAAACACCATTCATTCTAATGTTGCATGCATAGGCTAAAATCTTATCATTAGCTAGTTAATGTATATTTCAACTCATGCACGTTTATTTGAACAAGTGGCTATTTTTAACACTTCACATTTCAAAGATGATAATTTTGGCGAACTAAAATAGATTTCAACACATGATTATTTTATTTAGTTCCTATGCATGTTAAAAATAATATTTCTATCACAGATATTTATTTCAACGTCCGCATATCTTTAGCATATCACACATATGATAAAAATGATATTTTTATCGTTCAAAATATTTATTCTACCAATGGATGGTTTCAACACTTCATAATTTCAATAAAAATGTAATTTTTATTGTTCGATCTTTTTATTCAACACATGAACTTCTCCACTACACACACTTCTCAACAAATGAGCATTTCCACACATGGACATTTTATTTATGTTGTTCATATTAGAAAGATGAAATTTTGATTGTTGAAACTATTTATATAAGGAGAATATTTTTCATACTTCGTATATATATAAAAATGTAATTTTTATTGTTTAAACACTTCATTCATTCACAAATGAATTTAATTTTCACACAACACTTTTCAACACATGAATATTTCCACACATGGATATAGTTTCAATATATGACTTTGATTTCAACGCATGAAAATAATTTCAATATATGAAAATAATTCTAACACACAAAGATTATTCAAAATTTCGGCAGCATAACGGCAGGGTAGTTAAAACCGGCACCGTCCCTAGTACGGCTCCTCGCTCTACCTTAAAAGCTCGCGGTTTTTGACAATGGGGATTCATGCATCTAATTCGCATGCAGGCGGCATGTTTATTTTTATTTCCACAAATATTTCCAATTCATTTCAATCACCAATGGGTATTTTTCAACCACAACCAAACAATATCAACCACAAACAATTATTCAACCATTCGTATTTTTCATCCAATATTTCACACCAATTCACCACAATAAATATCGTTCATGGTTTGTGGACGAGGGGAGTGTGTATATATATATATATATATATATATATATAATTGCTATATTTCACTAGCATTTCAACACATATATCACTTATTCTATGCATGTAAAAATTCATACTTCGCTTATATAGCTTACACTACGCATATACATGAGGTATACAACACGTATGTAATTTATATTTCGCTTATATAAATTATACACGACATTTTCCATTCAATTTCACGTTAATTTAGATTTCTCACCTTGGTTTTCTGAGCGCTAAAAATCGATACGATGTCAGAAAAATCCGCGGCTTCTTCTATTGGGTAGAGAGCTTCCTTGCGGTCTCGATGTTTCCTGTTTCATCGAATTTCGTCAACACACCAAAAAGATATGATTTTTCAAAGTGTAAAGATCAAAGAAAAACTCACTTTCACGAAGCTTCAAAACTAGGTTTACAGTTTTTGCGAAATCAGTGGCACGTGGGGACGATCGGGGGTGCTGACGTGGAAGAGGGAAGAGAGGGCTTTAAATTGGTGGTGGTTTGGTGGCGTTCGGTGGTCGGTGGCGTTCAGGGCGGCGGCGGGAAGTGTTCGACTTCCTGGCGTCGATACAGGCGGAGGAGGCGACGAGGCTGGCGGCGGTGGGGTCGGATTTGAAGAGGAGGCTGAGGCGCGTCGAATGGTGGCGGCGGCGCAGGCTGGAATCGCTAAGGCGGCGGCGATGGAGGAGAGAAGGTGGTGAACGGGTTTCGCCGTTGATCGGGGGGGGGGGGGTTTCTTTTTTTTTATTTTAAAAATTATGAATGGAAATTTTTGATTGGCCCATAATTTCAATAAATTTTTAAATAGTGTTTTCTCAAACAAACTCCTTTTTAAACCCAACGACTGTCGCCCCTAGCCAAATACCCCCATTCCGGACATAATGGGATATGTTTCGTAGGCCAATTCGACTGTTACAGTCAGTTATTTTTCAAATTAAAGTATAAAACATTTATTTTTTAACTCTGAACGCACATTTCAATTTGCCGGGGCCACAAACTAATTCGAAAAATTCCAGAAAAATAAATCTAGCTATGTTTTGACGCTACGGTCCCAACAAAACTAGTTTCGTCGAATTCTGAGGTCGTTTGAAAAATGGCCATTTTCTGGTCGATCCAATTTAACAGAAATCGACCAAACACATTTTCTTTTGGCACGCTCACATACTAGCTTCAAAAATTATGAAATTTGAAACCTAGCAATAGTTTGACATCCCGGACCCAACAAAAGTGGTTTCGTCGAATTCCGAGGTCGTATGCAAAATATCAATTTTTCAGGGCTATATATTCTATATACCGACTCTTCTGAAAATTCATTCGGCCATAACTTTTGATTCCCGTTATGAAACTTCGATTTTTTAGATTCGTTAGAAAGGTATTGACTAACAGATTTAAATATTTTTGGTTTCGCTAAAATCTGTTATATTTTCCACCCTGCATAGTCGGTCAAAGTTTGAATTCAAATTTTCAAACTGACTCACTATTCCTAATTCACTATTTTATTGAAATATTCTATTTCAATTGTTCAAATTCCTTTGAAATAATCAATTTAAAAATTTTAAATTGACTCGTATTTTCCGGGTTATTACAGTGGCCCATTAATAAGTTTCTCAACCCATTTATTATAACCAATGTTATAATTTCCTCTTGTCCCTAGGACAAGTCTAAACATGTTATCCTTATCAGCAAGTTTCAGACTTCTAGATTACTTAATTTATAATTAAGTATTTCATAAATTTTCTCCCTTTTATTGATTACTTAATTTAAAATTAAGTGTCACTTATCTTATTACATAAGTTATCTCATTTTCTTACAAGTTAATTACACTACAACAAAACAAATTTATTACAACGGGCAATGCCCATTGTAATAGGGGTTTTACAGCAGCCAGCATGCCTGCTGTATTAGGCCATGTTGTAATATGTCCTCTTTTACAACGGGAAATGAACGTGGTAACAGAAAGTTAATAGACTTTTTACAACGGTCTTATGTTGTTATATGTTCCTTCAATAGAATAACAGTCCGTTGTAATATTTTTTGCAACAGGCATTAAACGTTGTAATATCTTCTATAACAACAATTAATGCCCGTTATAAAATGCTGAAAGTTGCAATGGATTTGAATATTACACATAATACTAATAATATTTACTAGAATTGAATATTTAATTCAAAAATTATTTTTAAATAAATATTTATTCAAATAAACATTTATTACACTTTCAAATAGTACACATAGTGTTTCCCCTCTATTTACACAATCACTTGTATATACACTTCCTCGCTACATTTCGCTTGTATACATTGACTCCTCACTACACATTTATTCACTCATATACACTTATACAGTCACTCACACTCTCACTATAGTTTTAGTCTTCGGCTTCTTCTTTCAGTGTTTATACAAGATATAAACAGTAGAACATACTCTTTAACTAATAATTAACTTAGCATCTACACCACAAAATAAGAGAACATCCCTGATTACTGAAGATCAAAATATCTACTTTCATTCGGTTCTGTTTGAACACGCTTGATTCCTGTTGGATTCTTGGTCTGATTTTAAAACATAAACCTATGTATGTACATATATTAAGGCACAAAAATTATAAGCCAAAATAAGAACATAATTATCATTCTAGCATCACAAATGTTTACAATAATTTTATACTGACAAATGCAATACTATGAGGAAACAGAATTGAACATACCTTAAATTTTGCTGGCTTGATTAATTCAAAACCTTTGCTTCCCAATATGTGTGCTTCAGATAATGCAACTAGTTCTTGTGTGCATGCATCTATCCGACCAATTGAACTGGGATTGCTGAACCTCCACACAATGCGACTGCTTCAGCTCCAGCAATCGCAATCAAATCCGCCTAGGACACTTTCAAACTTCAGTCTTCAACCTTTCTCTATTGGTCCCACATGAAAAATACTAATGAAGATTCAGCCTAAAAAATTGAACTAAAGCAAACAAATTATCATCAGTTGTTTCAGACAACACGTGATTTACCATCGCTTTCAAAGCATAAAATGTAAAGGTTTTGAAATATGGTACATAAAAGATAAAACAAAGCATAAAATGTAAAGGTTGCAAATAACTTTGACCGAATATTAATACGTAATCGATTCGTATGAAAAGTTACATGTTCAGAAAATGCAATCGGACTATCAGAATTGTTAGTTGCTACTTTTCCAACAATTACATTATCATCTGTTTCTAGTATGATTTTTCATTGATAAAAAAACCACGAGCAATAGCTCTCTATATAATGACCATAACATATAAATTCATGAATCCCCATGAATATGTCAGAATATGCAACAGAAAATTTGAAATTGAAACATCATACCCGCCATCTTCATTAATGCAAAGGAGAATCAGATCCAGATTTTCCAGAGTAGTCCACTTCTCTACACCATCCCTATTAAAACAACTTAAGCATAATCATGAAAAATATAACTGAAGTTTTCAGATATTACTAAACAGAATGAAATAAAGGCACTGCCTTAGGAAATTACATTTTGGGTCACCCAGTACCCATAAACTAAAATCAACTCAAATAATTTTTTGAAGTTTATCAATAAGATTTTCATTTATCACTATCAGACTCTTGTCGTAGGTGTTCATATAATGTAGTATAAAAGCAAATGATATAGTGACATTAACATTGCACAGAATCATTTGATGCAATGTCTAAACAACATTGAAATTAACACACTTCCAATATTAAGGTTAAATAACAGTAACGTTCCAATCATGCATTTTTGCACTGGGTATAGTCGATATACCATAAACATTTATATAATGGCAACGTATGAGATATAAGCTTTAATATAACCCCTTTTTTGATAAACGAACAGTCTAGTTGACATCATATGAATCAATGGGAAACAATGATTAATGAGGCATGGACTACAGAGTTGCAATGTTACTTGGCGTTCACCTATAAATGTTTCCACCTATTTGTTTAACTAAAAAAGAATGGTAAACATCCAATCAGACCTTACCTTAACATATAAGTTCATAAAACTCCATGCATTGTATGCAAGCACTTAAACCTTAATACTTTACTAGAGTTTAACGCTACAAGCATATTGTATGTGTATATAAACTAAAGCATGACATGTTCAAAGGTTAATAAAATAAAATTAAAGCTATTAGTTCTTATACTGGAACTGTGGAACATATGTTCACCAAACAAATACAAAAACAAGAAATTATAAATACAAGAATTAGTTCTTATGATACTGGAACTACTTGAAGTCGCAGCAAACTTTTTATTACTTTGTTGCTTCAATTTTATTTTATTTTCAAATTAATTGAACAACAGGTTTTTTAGTGTAAGTTAATAGCTCTACCTTATTACACATGTTTATTCATAAAGATGCACCCACAAAATTTTCCTATTTCAATCTTTTGTTACTATGTTATTCAATAGTCATATATTCATACTGTTGTGAACCATTCAATAATTTTTCCCAAACACGCAAACCTTCTTTTGGTAAATGTTTAGACTAATAAAAAATGCTAGATTAAAAAAATACATATATTCTCTAATACATATATTTAACACTAGGTAGGCATATTTATTAGTTAAACAATGGGAACGATAGTTATCAATGAATGCAGTGACAAATATTTCAGTTTTCTCACCGTGTACTTACTGTAGAAATAGAAAATTGAGTATGTACATTAATCCACCCAAATGTGGATGATCACTCTTTACACAAATGCTTACCACCTGTCATTTGAGTGTGCAACCTGCCAAAGTCTGAATCCGACATCCATGAGGATAAAGCATCCATCTTCACATGCATTCTTCAATAAAGCATTTGTTTATTTCTACAGCAGCATTCTTTTAACCCAAGAGCCTGTGATTATCAAGTGTGATACTTTCACTTCATTTTGCTTTCATCCATACTTCTTAGATATGTCTCACAGAAGACGCGTATTAAAGTGGTGTATTGTCACAGTAATAGTTACTACTGAAAAAGCCAGTTTATCCAGTAGATTATATAAATACGGAAAATAGGTGTCTCCGTATTGCATTTTCTATCTATTTCAGTATCTATAATCCTAGTGTGTTGCTCTTGTTTTCTTCTTCCTACTACCACTATTAAAAACTAACAAAAATTATTACACTACACTCTTTCTAGTTTATTACAAAAGAAGCGGTTAACGATGAAAGTTGACATAAAATAAGAAATGAATAAAAAAACCATACCAAAATATCGGGAGGATAGCTGCCACTAAGCTCCTAGAACTGACATATGCTGAGAAGAAGACTCTCAAAAGTGTCTCTTGTGTTTCCTTCGGTTGTAGTTCTGCTTCTTACAGCATCCCTTTTCTTGAACAAAATTATCATTAGAAATCAATACACAAGTTAGTACTATATAGTTTAGTGAATATTGCAAACTTTTCAGAAGAAGTTCAATGAACTGGATTTCAATATGTATCAAATGCACAAAATTGTGTGCATGTATATCACCTTGGTTATTTGATTAGGACACCTCCATCTTCAATACAAACGAAAACTAAATGATTTCCTTTTGAAAAAGGTTTAATTTCATAATAAACTTGTGGATTATTTTAAGTTTTAATGTTATAAGCTGGTAAAGAAAAAATATGAACTGCTCCTACCACACCTCAGCTCAAGCCTTATATCAAGTTCATATCCAATATCCAAAAAATTCATTGCTATTCAAAATTTCAAGAAAAAATAACATAATTATGGAGATTAATTGAAAAAAAGACAAGACCCTTTTTCTCTCACATAATTTTATTAACTTCACTGCTTCCAATCATTTTGTCGTGATATAGTTCAAGTTCTAAAGTCAAAACAAACCATGGCTCACAATGAACTGCTAATATAATTCAAGTTCCATAATACAATTCAACAATTATAGAATGCAGTAACCCCCCATCTGACTGAATCCATACTTCAGCTCCCATCACAAATCAGACCACTGTTATGCATAGAACAATGTTTACATAGGAGTTTAAGTAGTCACGACCACATTTTAAGGAAAAACCATGAATCTTCGCGACACTAGCATACCATACAAATGAACCCATATATAAAGGATCTATGCAAAACAGGGAATTACTAATATATAAGCATTACACCCTCGTTCAGCTCTGCTCTTTACTACACCCTAATATAAGCATTACCACACCGGAAAACTCAGTAAAACATGCAATATTCATTTAAATATTATAAGGTAAGGAAACCTAATATAAGCATTGCTACACCCTCGTTCAGTTCTGCACTTTAATCGTCCATAGTTTTAATTGTAAGGTATACTTACATTGAGTCGCGGTAACAGTGAGAAAGGTGCTCGCTTGGAGCTAAAGCGTTGATGTCAGGATTGATATCAACCATGTCTTAAGACAACAATTCCTGGTTTTACGGGAAGAATGCCTCGGATTTGAGTTGCTACTCACACTCAACAGATAGGGATGTAAGCAAAGAAATTCTCACAGCAACTTAGTCTGGCTTACTGGAGATGTGCCAGGACTTAGTCGCGACGCCAGCGGCTTGACTGGGGTAGCTCAGGTGCTGGCGAACGGCGGTGACTTGGTTGTGACGGGAGCTACAGGCTGGTGAAACAACGATGATGGAGAAAATGGAGCAGTAGTGAACGGCAGGGATAGAGACCAAGGTGTGAGCGGTGGTCCGGTGCTCAAGGCAAGGCGGCAGCTTTTTCCGAGGAGGCGGTGAGGGTTCTGACTTCGAAACGAGGCGGACTACAGCGGAGCAAATGGGAAAAAGGGAGACGCAGTTCGATAGAAGGAGGATCGGACGCCGAGTTCAATGGAGGAGAAGCGCGACTATGGTTGGTCGAACCAGCGGTGGCTCAGAACATCGCGAAGAGGAGATGAATTTTTCGCTGCTGCCACTATTTCAACAATTGAAAAGGAAGGAAATGGGAAAAACAAAAAGGATAGGAAATACAAAAGGGTCGGCTGGAGATAAAACGGGCACGGTGAGATATAAAAGTTAGGTCGCGTACAAAGAAAAATATATAAAAGTAGAAACACATTTCAGCAAATTTTTACAAGTGTCTAAAATATTTATCAATTAAAATAAGATTTTTTTCTTAAGTATATGAACCTATGTTACACTATGTACCCAATACTAGTATATTCAATAATAATTTCAAATACAATCCCCAATAAATAAAAACTAAGACCAAATTTAAAATCCAAATAAATTTATTTAAATTTAAATTATAATTCAATTAGTCTAAAATATCAAACTTAAATTATATTATTAAAAAGCTAATTCAAGTTTAAAATAAATTATAAACAAATCTTAAGTTAAATAAAGAAAAATCAAAATTTATAATTTCTCTAACAACATAATTTCAATTCGTTTTAAAATATCAACATTGTTAAATTAACAAAACAATTTTGATTCAAACACTAAAATTTAAATTTACACTTATAAAATAAACTCAAAATCTAGTTAAATCGTCTAGAATTTCAAAATTATGAACATATAAGTTTCATAAATACCAATTCGAATAGCTTTCATATTTTACAACATTAAAAATCTTGGTTCATTACAGCAGCTAGGCGCCAGTATCAGATCCGCAACCGACAACAACATCCATAACAGTGGGTACGATAGGCTTAAGATTCTACGAGGCACTGACTTTAATATTTGTGGTTGACGGATTTGGAAATCGGACAAGGAAATGATTTTTGATGTAGCAGGGATCCAAATTTTAGGGTTGAGGATGAAAGAATGAAAAATTACATTGGAGAAGAGAGAGGAAAACGAAATGATAAGCGTGAAATGGAAAGCGAAGCAGAGGGGAAAATGGAAATTAGAGCGGGTAAGCGAAATCATGGCTTAATAATCCTGTTCTTAGTTATAAAAATATAGTTAGGGTAAATATGTGTACATTACTAATTTTTAATAGTAATTATTAATCATAAATTATTAATGATTAGTAATTAGTATAAGATTGATTATTAAATATTAGTAAATAATATAATATTACTAATGATTAGTAATTAGTATATTATTATAATTAATAATTAGTAATATATGGTTAATATAATATTATTAAAGATTAATTATGAAATATTAATAAATAATAAGTATTAATTTTGTGAAAGCATTATAATTATCAATTATTGATTGTCATCTATTGCAACGGATATTTTCAGCACGTTGTAAAACTGGCAAACAAGTTGAGTTTCTTGCTTATTATATAATTGCTTTAACGTAATTTAATTTAAATTAACAAAATCTACCATCCAGTATCAGTATATAATACTATTACTTTTGACAGTAAAATTATATATGTTATTTTTTAAATTTTAATAGTAATAATCATAAATTATTAATATTTATTGTTAATTATAAATTATTATATATTTGGTATTAATTACTCAATATTACTTACTAATAACTAGAAAATAAATTTAAGCCCATTGGAGTACTGATTATATATAATAATTAGTAATTAGTTATAATTTATTAATAATCGCTAATTACTATAAGTAATAAACGATTAATATAATATTATTAATGGTTAAATAATATAATATTATTAATGATTACTAAATAATACCATATGATTAATATAATGTTATTAATGATTAATTATTAAATAATAAAAAATAATCGATGTTAATTTTAAATAAGTATGTAACTAGTAATTATTGATTGTCGAAAATTGGTAATAAACATTTATTACAACGGGCAATTTGTGATAATTGTAAAACATTCATCTATTACAACGGGCATTATCCAAACGTTGTAAAATTGATATCTATTACAACAGGCCTACAATAACCCTTGTAATAGCTTTCTATTACAATGGGCCACTATTGCTAGTCGTAAAAAGGACGTTGTATAGGACATCTATTACAACGGTCTAGAAATGACCTTTGTAATATTATTCTATTACAACGGGCGGAAAATTCCTGTTGTAAAAAGGACGTTGTAATAGAGTATTTTTATTGTAGTATTATAACCTAAGTTATAATTTCCATTTGTCTTTAGGACGAAGCTACCTGTTATACAACATTCTTATTACTGTAATTTATCCATAACAGGTTGTTATCATTCGCCCACTTATTTCATTGAATTCTCATTTATTACCATTAATTATCATTAATGATGCTTATCTGTCCCACCATTTACATATATTATATATATGCTCCCGTACTAGACCTCTCACATAAAGTCTACACCTGTGGATGCTTGATTTGCCGGGCGATTCCGGGCAGACTTCTTCCACAAGTTGACTTAACCGCGTGTCTTAGCACCGTTACATGTTTAATTATGCACTTAGACCCCTCACATTAAATTTACCACTTGTGAATGCTGGATATGTCGGGCAGTTCCGGGCAGACTTCTATCACAAGTGCAATCTAACCTCGCGTCTAAGTGCGGTTAAATTTCTTATTTATTGTAAACCTTCTATACAGTCTAGGCATGTTTATTTCTTCCAATTATCCATTGTAATTTATAATTCACATGTAATTGTATCATGCCTATTATAATTCTTCACATATAATCAATTCCTTCCTAACACATAATCAATTAATCAAATAATTGTTTAAATCACATAAACCATTATGTACCGTTCTCAATTCTTACAATTAATGGCCTGAGTACACAATTTACACAAATTGACATGAAATCGCTAATTACTATGAAAGATTTGACAAGTTCATATACCAACAAATTAATATTTAGCATATCAATTATTTATACTTCATACCTATCACTTTAGACATTATTAACATATGTTACATTTCTCAACATATTGCATTTCAATTATACATACAGGGGAATGGTAAATGATAACATATTCTTATCTAAATTGTATAGCTTAAATCCACTCACCTTTCATGCTTTCCCCAAATTTTGGATCTGATCCCGTTTTAACATTCATGGTTTTTCTTTTCCCTTTAATTTGATTTAAAACCTAATAACCGTGGATCGATTATTTTCATTAAAATATAAGGGAAGGAAAGAGTAAGAATTTAATGAATTTGATCTAGAATTTTTACCTTGTTTTTCATGATTCCGAAGAATCTTTTTATTAATGCCGATCCCCTCTTCCAGATCTTGAATTTTAAATTGTCGTTGTAGTTGATTTCTGAATTTGTAGTTGTTGATGAAAATTTTCTTTTTAAATCTTCATTATAATTAATAATTATTTTTATTTAGATATTACATGGAGGAAGAAGAGAGTGAAGAAGACCTAAAATGAGAATTAAGAACTATAGGTGTCCCCTTATATAAGAAGTTTAAATCAATGCTAACTGTTTATTTTCCTTGATGGAATCGACTCTCTCCACATCGTATAACCAATCAAAAGTTACCATGTCACCAAAAATTTGAAATGCATTGTCATATCTTACCAATCAAGTATGCTTATTAGGCGCCACCTTAAATTTTTACATTAATTCTCTTTTTTTCATCTTTATTTTGAAATTGATACTTTTCTTTCTTTCTTTTATTCTTTATTCGCGCGTAACCTTCCATTCGAATCATGTTCATTCATGGGCAATTCTTATGTGTATACTATGTTTCTACATGCGAACAATTCTTTACTTCGTTCCACTTTTAATTTTCTCAAATCAATTAATATCCAACTTTTCTCTTTTTAACCATCCTTCCTATTATACTCTTTTTAATTAAGCTACTTTCATATAAAACCCGCTTTCATACTAATCCGCTTCTAATTAAAACCCCTTTCACGTTAAATCTTTACTCCTCTTTTTAAACTTCTTTCTTAATCTTAATGCATTAACCTTCTTTCCACTGTTTTTAAATTCCTCTAAAATTTCCTCCTTGCATTCACACATGCAATATTTTCTTTTTTATTTAATGCATCATTTTTAACGTATTTGTTATTCACATGTCAACCTTCCCTCTTTATTCATGATGGTGCTTTTCTTTGCTTACATCGATTGCTCGCTTTCATTTTTAACGATCTTTCGATACATAAAATGCGGGTTGTTACAACCATTATGTAGACGTTTACGATTGTGAGGAATTTGGAAGATATATTACCTCGTTATTCCACTTATGGTATTCACTGATTACGAGAATTGGTATTAGATATAAGTTGATGTAAGTTATGTTCAAATCTTATATTTGATATCAATTGGTTTAGGGTTTTTCATGAATTGTGTCTTCAATAACTATATTCTTAAACCTAGTTGAAAATGAAGTTTACGGGATAAATCTTTTAATTAAGATTAATGAAGTTTTTCCAAAGTGAAGTTTTTCTAATTAATAAATTTAATTGAAATTGAATGGAAGTTTGATTTTCAGTTTATCGTGAACATTGTTTTAAATAATATATGTTCTTTAACCAAGTTAAAGGAGATCAAAACTAAGTTGGAGTTAAATCTTTCATCAATGATTTAAATGGAGATTAAAACTATGTTAGAGTTTTTATAAATCTTTCAACAATGATTCGAACAAATGAAATGGAGATTAAAAGTAAGTTGGAGTTTTAACAGTTTTTTCAACAAATATTTGAATGAATGAAATGGAGATTGAAACAAAGATAGAGTTTTAATGCATCTTTATTTAGGTTTGAAATGAATGAAGATAATTAAACTTACTGAAACATGAAGGGGGTCAAATATGGAGTACCACTAGTTTTGCTCCATGGGATGAATACGATGGGAATGAGATAATGATATGAGATATTACCTTTTTGTAAGGCCCAATAATCCCGATCAGGCTTATAAACCATTATTTCAGTTAAGTTTGTGAAAATAGATTATAAAGTATTCTGAAATGATTTCCAAAGATACATTTAAACAAGAAGTTTAGATAATGTAAATCTTTGATAAGATTTAAGGGAGTAATTCCCAATGTAAAGAATGATTTAAGTGAAATAAATATTCCGAAATGGAATGAGACTTATGATATGTTTATATATCACTTGATTTTAAAAATGTGATAGTTATTTTGTAACGACTAGGTTTCGACCCATTTTGAATAACTATACAATGAGTATTGAAGATACTTGAAGATGGTAGTTGAAGGCCGAAGATCTTCACATCATTTGGATTATTACTATTGTCTCGATTGGGGTGTACAACCAATGATGAGGTTATAAATGGTGGTCGTCCACACATACTTGGAGATTGACCGGATATGCAAGAGCCTCTCTCCATAATTGGACGACAAACAAGGTGCCTTCGGTTTCGTTCAGACCCGGAACGGACTTGTAAATGGATGTGTGTCAGACGTTTTATTCTACAATATAACCAATTAGTTTTTATTAAGTTGAAATTAAGCTAACATCCTCATTTTGAAACTTAATTAGAACGACATCCAGTGTAAGTATGAAATGTAAAGCGGGTCCCTAAGATCGAAGTTACGTGTTTTCTGAAGAAATTTGTGCGCTGCCATATAAAAAAATAAAAAATGTGCAAATATTCCCTGAAGGCCATGGAAATTTTTTTTTTTTTTTTTTTTTGCATAAACGTATGCAAGTAAATCGCATAGTTGCATACATGTATGCAACTATTTCTAAAGTAGTTTACACTGAAAATCTGTCTAATTTCTTGTATGCAAGTATGCAATTATTTTGAATATTTGCATATATGTATGCAAATAATTCATGTAGATTTTACGTTGGAAAATCTGCACGAATATTTACATGCGTGCATGCAAGTATTCTGTTTTCTTGCATACATGTATGCAAGTAAACGCAAACCGATATTCATGCCTACAAATTGTTTCATACGTGTGTGCAATTATTCTGTTTTATTGCATATATGTATGCAAATAATTATGAACTAATTTGCATGTCTATGAATTATTGCATGCTTGTATGTAAGAATTATGTATTACTTTCATGCGTCTATGCAAAAAAGCCAACGCAGATGCATACATGAAATAGTTGCATAGGCGTATGATAGAATTTCAAATATATGCATACTATGATGCAATAAACTATTGTTTTCATTGTTTAATTGTATTTTTGGTTTTCGACATGTTTTTTTAACGCTTGAATTTTTTTATGTTTATGTGTTTTATTTAAATACGAATTTACGTGATTTTTTTAAAATTTTAATTTTTTTAATGAATATTCGAAAAATAGGGATGTAATTTGTAATAAGTTTAGGATCAGACCTGAGCCTAATTTTGAAACTCAACAGGGACCTGTGCCAAACGCACCCTTTTATTAATGTTATATCAGTTGGTGACGGAAAATTTATTCTCTTAGCTTAACTCCCACCTCTAAGACTATGTACTCGTAGGGTTATATAATCATGGACACCAATTATATGTTGTGAATCGACAATATGGCATGTTAAGTGCTGATAGATCAAAGCTTATGTTGAAAGCAGAGCTTTGTGGATGATGATCAAATCATGGTTAATATAGCATAGCTTTGTGTTGAAACGTGACTTCGACAAGCCTCACAACCCGTGAATAGCCGAAAAAGGATAATAAACATCATTCTAGAGTCGGTTGAGCTCGACTGATAACGTAGTTCGCAGGGATGTGAAGGTCTAGGGCGATAGATGTTTCCTGGGGAAACAGGCTTAACCATTGTGTCTAATGCGATCTAGATCAAGAGCAAAATTCGCAAAGCTGAGGAAGACTTAAAGGTACAGATGTTTCCTGGGGATCCAGACATAACCATTGTTTATTTGCGGTCCATAAAAAGAAAGGATGACCTGCGTGTGATTCCTGGCTACCCTTATAAAGGTGATTTGAAGGAGCATTTGTTGATCCTGGAACTAAGAGTTCTAAATGACTTGTAACACCCCGAAAATTCTATAACTGTGAAATTAACAAATTAAAGTATAATTAATTTGAAATCAAAGAACCAAGGGAAACGGGATACGCCATTGCGTTCGTCTCGGAAAAATACGCGAAATAGAGTCCGAGTTTTCGAAAAACGGAGTCCGTATGAAGAAGATATGGCCTTCGGAAGTTTTTGAATTAAATTTAAAATTCAAACAGAATAAAATAATTAAAAATCGGGCCCAATGGGCCAGGGCGGATAAACACCCGCCTAGGCCACCCAGGTCGACTGGGCTGTCGACCTGGGCTACCCATGTCGACAGGGCTGTCGACAGCCCTGTCGACAGGGGTGTCGACCTGGTCGAGCCCAGCCAACCTGGCTGGCCAGGTCTGTGTTTGGCCGATTTTCTGTGGTCTGCTTTGTCATTAGGGCTAGGTGGCAGGCTCTAATTGGTCTCTCTATCGAATGAATGACTACGATCAATCCAGGCAACATCAATGGTCCTAATCAGTTCCTAACCTCTATATAAACAACCCTAGACTAAACCCTAATCTATTCATTCAAAAATAAGATCATAGCCGCCATGTTGCTGAGGAACGACAAAGAGTAGCCGCCAACTAGAGAGAGAATTAGGAGGAAAGTTCTAAAGCCTAAAGCAATTCAAGCAACCTAAGCAAATCAATTCAACAAAGGAATTTGCGTCTTCAATCCCTAAATTAGAGAATTCATCACACCATTGTAAGTAGAGTATTACTTTGGTATGAATAAACAATTGTGTTGGTTTGTATGCTTGAATTGTGGCAATAAAGTTATCCATATTTGTGCGTTCTTATCAATTTGAAATATTATATACGTTTGGATATTCTTGAATTATGTTATTCATGTTATAAAGAACTACATGCGGTAGTTCTATGCAAGTATACGTTTGGAATATTTCGCAAATTATGTAATCCATGTTGAAGCTACATGTATGTAGTTGATTTAAATTTATGCAAGTTTGGGGTTTTGCTACTATGCCATCATGATGTATATTTTTGTGCATAAATCATTTTGTAAGTAATTAGAACAAGTTTGGTTATTATAATCCATAGGAAATTATGTTGAGAATTTGGCATCATGTATTAAGCCATGCTTTTGTACTAGAAAACCTATTTGCAAACTTATGAATATGGCTAGGCTATGAATGATATTTGGCATAATTGAAATCCATGATTAAGTCTATCTTGTTTACAAGAATTATATGATGACATATGTGGTACATGGCTAGGTTAGGTTCAAAAAAGTCCCTTTTGTAAGTTTACATGACTAAAGTAAGAATCATGATTTCATGTTAGAAATATTTATGCCATGAACAAATTTAACTATACTTATGCCATGCTTATGTTTGACATTATGCCATGTTTATGCTAGAAGTATTTATGCCATGCTTATGTTTGACATTATGCTATGCTTATGCTAGAAATATTTATGCCATGCTTATGTTTGACATTATGCCTAAATAAAAATATAGGTTCATGTGTCAATAATGATATCTCAATTACAAGTTCACATGCTTTGATTCATGTCACCTATGTTTTATGACCAAAGTATATGTCACTACTATGCAAGTACACCAGTTTCTATTTTGTATTCCCAACGTCATATTGCAAGTTCATACGCTCACCTTCCCCTTTTTGTGTATGTAATCACGCCATAAGCCTCCCCTTTTCGCATGGCTAAATTGGGCTTTAAAAGGCTAAGCCCAATATATATATAAACGGACGTGTAAAACGGGGGAAAATAACGTTGGGTTAAAATTAATTAATGAATGAAAATATAAAATAGAAGGGCCCAAATTCAAGTATGGGTTGGGCCCATGATTGGTGTAACCTTTACACCATTAACTTAATAATGGGCCGCAAATATTTACATATAAGAAATAAAGAAGAATAACAAAATATGTAAATGTAGAAAATACGATGTGTTTAACCCGAGGTTGGATTGAGTTGTGATGTAAACCTGCCCGGAACCGCCCGGCTGTCCAGTAGTCACAACAATACCTATCCAATGTGGGAGGTTAAACATGGAGCCCAATAAGGACCCGAGGTTAGACTGAGTTGTGGCGTAAGACTGCCCGGAACCAACCGGCAACAGGCAGCCACAACAATACCTGTCTAATGTGAGAGGTCAGGGCCTTAATAAGACAATTAAGGCTGAGTCAGGATTGTTAGGATTAAGTGAACTAAAGAATTAATCAAAATGGAACATGCTAAACTAAACGGACTGGTGGGGGTTAGGTTAGAAAACACTTAACCAACTTAGCATGTTGGCTAGAGATAGAAAACCTAGTAACGGGGGACCCTTTTCAGCAGTAACCCTAAAAGGTGTATCAGGATACCCTGAAACTAGGCAGGGTGGGGCACGATTACTGGGCTGATTGTAAGAGGTCAAAGCGACGGCGGTGGTGTAGCAGTGTAGGTTCTAACGGAGTGTGGGCGTGCACACACTCCGGCGCAGAAAAATAAGGCACTGGACACCAGTAGCATACCTGTGCACTCTAAGGTTGTGTCGGGTTGCCACTATGGGACTTGATACACCCCATGGTGGGACCAGCATAGGTAACTACAACATCGGGGGCCGTAAGACACATGTAACAATGCGAGTAGGAGCCGATCATCATAGAATGGATCACGTCACCCTGATTATGGGGTGCCAGTTGGAAACTAGTTTATATGGGTTCAGAGATCAACATGGGGTACGATAGTATATTCGACCCTAGACAACTTAACCAAGTTTATAGTGCATGCCCACTTCTTGTTTATACTTATCATACCCAGTTCTTTATTCATAGACAAAATAGTACTAGACTTACTCAGGCTTTATGTCTGACTCTACTTTTCTTTCGTCTTCTTTCTTCCGTTCCCCCCCCAGGTCCTCAGGGAGGGAACACAGCAGCTTGACCAGCCTTACCATCCAGCTTGAAGAAGAAGAGAAATGTATTGCTTGGACTTTCCTGTTTTGAACTATGGCTTTGGACAATCCACTATGGGGCTTTTGCAGTTTATCTATGTTTTATTTATGCTTCTTTAAAATAATGTAATCAAGACAGATTATGAAAGTGTTATGTTATGTTTTTGGAAAGGTTGTTGTTGTAACACGTATTTGACTTTATGAAATAAAGTTTGTTGTTTTTCCGCTGTTTACAAATATGTGTTCCTATATCTGTCTTGTATATCTGTGACTTATACTTATAAACCTCCACCAAAATTAGGGCATTCCCTTTGAGAGTGACCCTAACGGAGGTGGGGTGTTTCACTTGGTATCAGAGCATAGGTTTACCAGATAAGATAAAAAGTTTTGAAAAATTATTTTCAAAAAGGAAATTTAAAGAAGCATTTTTAAAAGAAAAATATTATTTTATTTTAAAAAGGCAAAGTCCACTCCCCAAAGCCATAGGTACTATCTCTTATCCTTCGTTTTGAATCTATCCTTTTTGTTTCAGCATGTCTGAAGATCTTAACTTGCCGGAAGGGGTGCCAATACCTGGTTGGTTTAGACGGTTCTTAGAAGCAAGAGCCACTCAGCCAGGTCCTACCATTCCTCCTCCCCCAGCAGAAGGAAATCATCCAGCTGCAGCATCACCTTTTCCTCCACCTCCTCCTCGGGGAAACACATTCGCTAAGATATGCAAAGATTTTAAAGCTATGGGAGGAAGGGATTTCCATGGATCTGAGTCCTTCGTAGCAGCTAGAAATTGGCTGAAAGAAACGGAGGACCTATTCATCATCTTTGAGGTAGAAGATAGACAAAAAGTACAGTTGGCAGTGTGGCTATTGAAGGGTGAGGCTTCCTACTGGTGGGAAGTCACTAATGCTGAAAGACCAGTGGAGACATGGGAGGACTTTAGGGCAAGGTTTGAGACCAAATTTCTCTCAGATGCAGAAAGAAGTTTGCAGTTAGAAAAATTCTTATTTCTTAAGCAAGGGGACAAGACAGTCAGAGAGTATGTGAATCAGTTCGATGAGCTGGCTAGGTTTGGGCTTGACCTAGTCAACACCCCGCACAAGAAGGCTCTCCGTTTCGTCAAAGGGTTGAATGAGCCATTACACAGTTTGGCCATGACCCATATACCCATGGGAGCCACGTATGAAAGATTGGTGCAAATGGCATTGCTGAATGAAGAGGATAAGGGCAAGAA
This sequence comes from Allium sativum, assembly GCA_030737875.1. Taxonomy (NCBI): domain Eukaryota; kingdom Viridiplantae; phylum Streptophyta; class Magnoliopsida; order Asparagales; family Amaryllidaceae; genus Allium; species Allium sativum. The sequence continues at coordinate 68,397,723 of CM060925.1, read as the reverse complement.
GAAAGAGGGTTTGCAGCCCAAGAAGACAGACTTTAAGAAGGGCGGGAAAGGCAACAAAGAGAAGAGGAAGTGCAATTTCTGTGGCAAAGTGGGGCACTTAGTAAAGGACTGCCGGAAAAAGAAGGCCAAGGAAAATGGTGGGTGCTTTTCTTGCGGTGAGACGGGCCATAGGGCGAAGGACTGCCCAAAGAAACGAGGACAGGGGCAGAGGGCTGGATCCACCCCAGGGGCACAGGTCCATGTGCTAGAAGCGCCACCTCTGCAACAGCGAGGTATAAATACTTCTGTAGAAAGCGTAGTTTATCTTTATGATCACCCCGTTCGCACTTTATTTGATTCTGGCGCATCACACTCCTTTATCTCGTCTGCTTTAGTAGAATCTCTGCACCTAAAAACTAGTATGGTAGAGGACCCCTTAATTGTTTCAAACCCAATTGGGGGCCCAGCTCATTTGTCTATGATCTGTGTGGGATTGAAAATTTCTATTCTAAGCGTAGAATTTCTATGTAGTGCCTTTGTTTTGGGCTTTTCGGGTTATGGTTTGATTTTGGGTATGGATTGGCTATCCAGTAATGGGGCCATCCTTGATTGTGAGAAAAGGGTTGTTAGGCTCCTAACCCAGCTCGGTAATACTTTGGAAATTTCTTGTAATCCCTCGTATGCGGTTATGCTTAGTTATCTTGAATCGCTAGATGCCTCTGTTGAAAATTTGAAATCAGTTAGAGTGGTCCGGGAATATCCGGATGTCTTTGAAGAGGTGAAGGGCTTACCTCCGAAGCGGGAAATAGACTTCCGCATATATCTTGTAGATAATGCAAAGCCCGTTGCGTTGCCCGTTAGACATATGGCTCCACGAGAAAGGAAAGAGCTCAGTAAATAGATTAAAGAGCTTCTAGAGAAGGGGTTCATTAGGAGGAGCATTTCAGAATGGGGCGCTCCAGTGGTGTTCGCTACAAAGGCGGATGGTTCACTCCGTCTATGTGTTGACTATAGGGAGCTCAACAAGCTAACGAAAAAGAATAGGCACCCTCTCCCTAGAATTGACGATTTGTTTGACCAGCTTGTGGGAGCGTCTGTTTTCTCCCAACTCGATTTAGCAACCGGTTTTCATCAGCTAAGGGTGGCTGAAGATAGCATCGATAAAACGGCGTTCAGAACCCCAGACGGATTCTTTGAATGGCTTGTCATGCCTTTCGGCTTGACAAATGCACTTGCTTACTTCGTGGACCTGATGAGTAGGGTATTTAGAGATTTCCTCAACAAATTCGTAGTGGTCTTCGTAGATGATATCCTTATCATCTCAAAGAGTGAAGAGGAACATGCTCAGCACTTAAGGGCAATCATGGAAACTTTGCGAGTCCATCAACTAAAAGCCAAGTTCTCCAAATGCCACTTTTGGAGGGAAGAGGTGAGGTTCCTTGGGCACATAGTATCCAAACAAGGGTTAGCAGTGGACCCTGCGAAGGTAGTGGCGGTACAAGATTGGAAGACACCAAGGAATGCAACTGAGGTCCGAAGCTTCCTAGGACTAGCAGGTTTCTATCGAAAGTTCATAAGGGATTTTGCGAAAATCTCAGCTCCGCTCACGAAATTGACCAAGAAGAATCTAGCGTTCAATTGGGATTTGGATTGCGAGTTTGCTTTCCAAAGACTGAAAAGGGCTCTTACAACAGCCCCAGTTTTGACGCTGCCAGATGGGAGCAAAATGTTCACTGTTTATACGGATGCATGTGGGACAGGGCTAGGCGCCGTCTTAATGCAAGAAGGAAGGGTAGTAGCGTATGGCGGGAGGCAGTTGAAAGCGCACGAAAAGAACTACCCAACCCACGATCTTGAGTTAGCCGCCATCGTCTTTGCACTCAAGTCTTGGCGACACTATCTCCTAGGTGAGAAGTTCGAACTTTACACTGACCATAAATCGTTGAAATATCTTTTCTCGCAGAAAGATCTTAACTTGAGGCAACAAAGATGGATGGAGTTTCTTGCCTCGTACGATTTCGAAATCTCCTATACTCCGGGCAAAGGCAACGTAGTGGCAGACGCGTTGAGCCAAAAGAAATTGACCCTAAGCCCGTTGTTTGTTGAAAGACAAAGCCTAGAGTTTATAGCCAGCTTCGACTTTAGGCCTTCCTCCGATTTCGTACCGGGCTTGCTTGCATCTCTCGAAGTGCGCCCGACTTTAGTGGATTCAGTAGGGACAGCACAACGCGAAGACCCTCAGCTTGTGGAAATAATTGATAGGCTAATTAGGGGTGAGACTTCAAGTCACCTCAACAGATACTCCATCGACGATAAGGGTTTGCTAAGGCGAGACGGAAGACTATGCGTCCCACAGACAAAAGATTTAGTAAAGAAGGTTCTAGAGGAAGCACATCACTCCAAGATGACAATACACCCAGGCGGAGATAAAATGTACAAAGACATAAAAAGGACTTTCTTCTGGAACGGCATGAAAAAGGACGTGGCAGAGTTCGTTTCTAAGTGTATGGTGTGCCAACAGGTTAAGGCGGAACAGAAAAAGCCTGGCGGACTACTACATCCTCTGGAGGTCCCTCAGTGGAAGTGGGATAGCATCTCAATGGACTTCATCGATGGGCTGCCTAGGTCTAGGAGAGGCAACACTAGCATTTGGGTAATAGTGGATAGGCTTACTAAAAGCGCCCACTTTTTACCTATCAAAAGTAAAAGAACTGCCTCATCCCTAGCATCACTTTACCTTAAGGAAATCATTCGACTCCATGGAATACCATCTAGCATTGTTAGTGACCGAGACCCCATCTTCACCAGTGAGTTTTGGCGGAGTCTACAAGAAGCAGTAGGAACGCAGTTATGCTTGAGCACAACCTATCATCCCCAAACCGACGGCCAAACAGAGAGAGTGAACAGAGTTTTGGAAGACCTTTTAAGGCTATGCGTCCTTGACTTCGGAGGGACATGGGAAGACCACCTTCCTTTGGTGGAATTTGCCTACAACAACAGCTATCAAGCAACCATCGGAATGGCGCCCTTCGAAGCTTTATATGGAAGACCGTGCTGATCGCCCACTTGTTGGTGGGAGTCCACGGATAAGCTCATACTTGGACCAGACATGATCCGAGAGACTTCAGAGAAAGTAGACTTAATACGAAGAAGGATGAAGACGGCCCAAGACAGACAAAAGTCCTATGCCGACAAGAGGAGGACCGACCTTGAATTCGAGGTTGGAGACAGAGTTTTTCTCAAGGTATCACCGCTAAGAAACGTTATTCGCTTTGGAACCACAGGAAAGCTAGCACCAAGGTTCGTAGGGCCATTCCCTATCATCGAGAAAATTGGGAAAATGGCCTATAGATTAGAGCTACCCGAGAAGTTGGCTGGAGTCCACAACGTTTTTCACGTTTCACATCTCCGAAAATGTCTACATGAGTCTGCTGAAGTGGTAGAGCCAAATATCCTCGAAGAGGCCGAAGTGGAACGCGAAGCAACCATAAGAAAAGTTCCAACCCGCATATTAGGAACGGAAGTGAAGAAGCTATGCAACCGCGAAGTCAAGCTCGTCAAAGTACAGTGGAGCGACGCCGAGGGAGACGCGACTTGGGAAACTGAAGCTAGAATACGTAATGCCTACCCTTTTCTGTTCGAGGGTACATCCTTGATCTTTCTTTTTCCTTAAGTTGCGCTTTTATCTATCTTTTTAGGTATATTTCCTCGACCGTATCTTTTAGGTAGAAACCCTTTGGATGGAAACATGTAGTTGAAGCATGTTATGGATGATGGTTGCAAGTGGTTGCAAGTGATTGCTAGTGGTTGCTCGTGGTTGCATATACACACACAATCTAGGTTTTAGATCGGCTCAGTCACTTCATATTGCATATGCATATATGTTTGCATTCGTATATGGTTGAACTTTAATGTGTTGTCATATGGATGTTGCATCTGTATTGAATGATTGTGCACTCATGTAGAATCAAGAATAGGAAAATTTGCATACATAATGGATTCATGGCACTTACATAATTCGCATTAAGGAGGTCAACTGAATCAGTAGACCGCCTGATTTTGCATTAGATAAGTACATGTACACACACACTTCGCATATGATCATGAAGCATTAGAAGTCTTTTAAGGACAATGGATGCTCGTGTTTGATGGATGAATAGATGGATGATTGGATGTTAGGATATACATTCCTCCTAGCTTGAAGATTTCGGGGACGAAATCCTTTTAAGTGGGGGAGAATGTAACACCCCGAAAATTCTATAACTGTGAAATTAACAAATTAAAGTATAATTAATTTGAAATCAAAGAACCAAGGGAAACGGGATACGCCATTGCGTTCGTCTCGGAAAAATACGCGAAATAGAGTCCGAGTTTTCGAAAAACGGAGTCCGTATGAAGAAGATATGGCCTTCGGAAGTTTTTGAATTAAATTTAAAATTCAAACAGAATAAAATAATTAAAAATCGGGCCCAATGGGCCAGGGCGGATAAACACCCGCCTAGGCCACCCAGGTCGACTGGGCTGTCGACCTGGGCTACCCATGTCGACAGGGCTGTCGACAGCCCTGTCGACAGGGGTGTCGACCTGGTCGAGCCCAGCCAACCTGGCTGGCCAGGTCTGTGTTTGGCCGATTTTCTGTGGTCTGCTTTGTCATTAGGGCTAGGTGGCAGGCTCTAATTGGTCTCTCTATCGAATGAATGGCTACGATCATTCCAGGCAACATCAATGGTCCTAATCAGTTCCTAACCTCTATATAAACAACCCTAGACTAAACCCTAATCTATTCATTCAAAAATAAGATCATAGCCGCCATGTTGCTGAGGAACGACAAAGAGTAGCCGCCAACTAGAGAGAGAATTAGGAGGAAAGTTCTAAAGCCTAAAGCAATTCAAGCAACCTAAGCAAATCAATTCAACAAAGGAATTTGCGTCTTCAATCCCTAAATTAGAGAATTCATCACACCATTGTAAGTAGAGTATTACTTTGGTATGAATAAACAATTGTGTTGGTTTGTATGCTTGAATTGTGGCAATAAAGTTATCCATATTTGTGCGTTCTTATCAATTTGAAATATTATATACGTTTGGATATTCTTGAATTATGTTATTCATGTTATAAAGAACTACATGCGGTAGTTCTATGCAAGTATACGTTTGGAATATTTCGCAAATTATGTAATCCATGTTGAAGCTACATGTATGTAGTTGATTTAAATTTATGCAAGTTTGGGGTTTTGCTACTATGCCATCATGATGTATATTTTTGTGCATAAATCATTTTGTAAGTAATTAAAACAAGTTTGGTTATTATAATCCATAGGAAATTATGTTGAGAATTTGGCATCATGTATTAAGCCATGCTTTTGTACTAGAAAACCTATTTGCAAACTTATGAATATGGCTAGGCTATGAATGATATTTGGCATAATTGAAATCCATGATTAAGTCTATCTTGTTTACAAGAATTATATGATGACATATGTGGTACATGGCTAGGTTAGGTTCAAAAAAGTCCCTTTTGTAAGTTTACATGACTAAAGTAAGAATCATGATTTCATGTTAGAAATATTTATGCCATGAACAAATTTAACTATACTTATGCCATGCTTATGTTTGACATTATGCCATGTTTATGCTAGAAGTATTTATGCCATGCTTATGTTTGACATTATGCTATGCTTATGCTAGAAATATTTATGCCATGCTTATGTTTGACATTATGCCTAAATAAAAATATAGGTTCATGTGTCAATAATGATATCTCAATTACAAGTTCACATGCTTTGATTCATGTCACCTATGTTTTATGACCAAAGTATATGTCACTACTATGCAAGTACACCAGTTTCTATTTTGTATTCCCAACGTCATATTGCAAGTTCATACGCTCACCTTCCCCTTTTTGTGTATGTAATCACGCCATAAGCCTCCCCTTTTCGCATGGCTAAATTGGGCTTTAAAAGGCTAAGCCCAATATATATATAAACGGACGTGTAAAACGGGGGAAAATAACGTTGGGTTAAAATTAATTAATGAATGAGAATATAAAATAGAAGGGCCCAAATTCAAGTATGGGTTGGGCCCATGATTGGTGTAACCTTTACACCATTAACTTAATAATGGGCCGCAAATATTTACATATAAGAAATAAAGAAGAATGACAAAATATGTAAATGTAGAAAATACGATGTGTTTAACCCGAGGTTGGATTGAGTTGTGATGTAAACCTGCCCGGAACCGCCCGGCTGTCCAGTAGTCACAACAATACCTATCCAATGTGGGAGGTTAAACATGGAGCCCAATAAGGACCCGAGGTTAGACTGAGTTGTGGCGTAAGACTGCCCGGAACCAACCGGCAACAGGCAGCCACAACAATACCTGTCTAATGTGAGAGGTCAGGGCCTTAATAAGACAATTAAGGCTGAGTCAGGATTGTTAGGATTAAGTGAACTAAAGACTTAATCAAAATGGAACATGCTAAACTAAACGGACTGGTGGGGGTTAGGTTAGAAAACACTTAACCAACTTAGCATGTTGGCTAGAGATAGAAAACCTAGTAACGGGGGACCCTTTTCAGCAGTAACCCTAAAAGGTGTATCAGGATACCCTGAAACTAGGCAGGGTGGGGTACGATTACTGGGCTGATTGTAAGAGGTCAAAGCGACGGCGGTGGTGTAGCAGTGTAGGTTCTAACGGAGTGCGGGCGTGCACACACTCCGGCGCAGAAAAATAAGGCACTGGACACCAGTAGCATACCTGTGCACTCTAAGGTTGTGTCGGGTTGCCACTATGGGACTTGATACACCCCATGGTGGGACCAGCATAGGTAACTACAACATCGGGGGCCGTAAGACACATGTAACTATGCGAGTAGGAGCCGATCATCATAGAATGGATCACGTCACCCTGATTATGGGGTGCCAGTTGGAAACTAGTTTATATGGGTTCAGAGATCAACATGGGGTACGATAGTATATTCGACCCTAGACAACTTAACCAAGTTTATAGTGCATGCACACTTCTTGTTTATACTTATCATACCCAGTTCTTTATTCATAGACAAAATAGTACTAGACTTACTCAGGCTTTATGTCTGACTCTACTTTTCTTTCGTCTTCTTTCTTCCGTTCCCCCCCCCCCCAGGTCCTCAGGGAGGGAACACAGCAGCTTGACCAGCCTTACCATCCAGCTTGAAGAAGAAGAGAAATGTATTGCTTGGACTTTCCTGTTTTGAACTATGGCTTTGGACAATCCACTATGGGGCTTTTGCAGTTTATCTATGTTTTATTTATGCTTCTTTAAAATAATGTAATCAAGACAGATTATGAAAGTGTTATGTTATGTTTTTGGAAAGGTTGTTGTTGTAACACGTATTTGACTTTATGAAATAAAGTTTGTTGTTTTTCCGCTGTTTACAAATATGTGTTCCTATATCTGTCTTGTATATCTGTGACTTATACTTATAAACCTCCACCAAAATTAGGGCATTCCCTTTGAGAGTGGCCCTAACGGAGGTGGGGTGTTTCATGACTAAGGACCATGCGTTGAGTCCTGCAACCCCCCGATAGTGGTGTTATGAAAGAAAATCCTTTGCTTCAGTCATTGACGGAACCCAACTTCCAATACGAACCTTTACGGTTCTGGTTGTAATCTATGTATGTAGACATAGTACTACGTCTGCTAAGATTTGTACATTTGCTTGTGGAAAATGATTTCCACACTATACACTAGTGATAATAAAAGATAATTTCGTGTATCAAGCATGTTTGGCTATTATAAGGTAAAAATCTATCCTCCGGCTTGTGTCGCATTGTGTGATGGGACTTGAGTCTTATAATAGCTTCATTTTTCAAAAAACATTGCGAGTTTTTATAACTGGTATACACATGGAGAAAACCCGTTCTGTGTTATATGGCGTGGTATCGTGATTTACCGAACTTTACAATAAATAAATAGCTGTTTTTAGTCCTCACACCAGTCTCGTGATTGACCTGGAGTTTTTTTTCCTAAACTCTAGGTGTCCATATTTTCTACACTGGCAGCTTGCAGTTTAGGTTTTGCAGATATTTTATAGAGCAGGATTCTGGATTGAAGCTAGAGCTGTGTCTAGAGCCTTTAATAGTCTTCCGCTGTGTATTTAATTTATGTACTCTGATATCTTATACTATGATGTAACATTGAAATGGTGTTAATGAAAAAGTTGTTTTGTTTAGTGTTCTTATTAGTCGTAATCCCATGCGATACGTCTTATTGATTGGTTTAAATTGGTTTGATGATCGATTTGAATCAACCAAAAAGGGGGATCATCACACAAATGCGCTGAAGAAAATGGTATTATTTGCATTGGTCGTCCTTACAACCAATGAAAGTAGTGTCATTTGCATTGGTTTGCATTGACTCATAAGAAATTGATGCAACTACATCGCAAGGAATAGTGTTGTTTGCATTGGTTCTTTAAAAATCGAAGAAATTGCTGATTATTTTAATTAAAGAAAATACGCATATCAATAATCATGAATACTAGTTCATATATGTCATTATTTATAATTTATTATAATTAACGATCATTAATATAAAAAAAGGATGAATAAATTTTTATATTATAATTTATTATAGTTAGTTTTGATAATTAGCAATTATTGTTAATGTTTATTAATTAAATAAACATTTAACTAATTAATAATCAAAACTTAATAATTAGTATTTAACAATTAATATTAATTCAATGAGTAATATTTAATAATTAAGAAGTCATGTTTAATAATTAATGATTATGATTTATAATAAAATTTGATTATTAATGGTTAAGAAGTAATATTGATAATTATTATAGATTGAGTAATATTTAACAGTTAAAAATTATCATTCAACAACACCATTAAGTAATTAATAATTAATAAATGATTATTAAATTTTAATAAATATTATTAAGTAATTAGGTAGTATTTAAACAAGTAATTATTAATTAATAAATAATATATAGATACAAACTATTATAACTTATCAATAATTTTTATTTTTATTTAATAAGCTTAATATTTAATTAACGATCATCAATAAAAATTATTATTGAATAAATAATTATTTATTTTATAATTTATTATAGTTAGTTACTATAAATAGCAATTATTATTAATTAAACTAAATATTTAACTAATTAATTTTCAATACTTAATAATTAGTGTTTAAAAATTAATATCAAATTAAAGAGTAATATTTAATAACTAACAAGTCATATTTAATAATTAATTATTACAATAAAATTTGATTATTAATGATTAATAAGTAATATTAATAATTATAATAAAAAGATTAATATTTAGCAATACAAAATTATTATTCAACAACACCGTTAAATAATTAATAGATAAATTAATAACTGATTATTAAATTTAAATAGATACTATTAAGTAATTATGTAGTATACAAGTATTTAAACAAGTAATTGTTAATTAATAAATAATATGTAGATACTTACTTTTATAAATTATTAATAATTTTTATATTCATTTAATAAGCTTAAAATTAATAACTAATGTAATTATAGTTAACTTTTATCAATTACATCAAATAATTAATATTTGATAGTTAATATCAAATAATTAATAATAAATATTAAATATTTTAATATGCAACATTACTGTCTAAAAAATAATTTATATTTAATAATTAATAGGTCGTAATTAATGTTAAATAATTAATTTTTAATAATCATTGAATAATAACTAATACTAAACAATTTACTTAAATAATTATTTAACAATCTAGACTAATATTAAGAATAAAATCTAGTCTTATGAGGTGATAACTAGTATTTATTAATTTATTATAAATAGTTATTAATTGATAAAGATTATTTAAAAGTTAATAATTTATGATCAAATTGAGATCATCAATATTTTCTTCCTTTTTAATTTTCATGGCTGCTGAGCCGATTCCCGCAATATCCCGTCTTGGCCAATCTATAACTCTCTCCTCCACATCGTCGTCAATCATCCCCTAGTTGAACCACCTCCTCGTCCTCACCTGCCAGACCCTACCAATGTCCCATCCACCTTTAACTCTACATCGCAGCCTCCTCTTATGTGACACCCTGCCCCACACCAGCCGACATTCCCAATGAAACGCGTTGTGCCGACGTCCAACCAGCACAGGACGGTCGTCAAAAGAAAGGAAAAGGGAAGGAATTTGAAACTATGTATCATCAAAGAAATTGTAGTATATCTCACAGCGCATGGAACAAAATAAAATAATAACATAACTTGATATAAAATAGGCGAGACAGTGTATAAGCTGAAAACTAAACCATCATAGCAGCGGAAATATTCAAAATACAACTTATGATCTAAACCATCATTATTACAACTTCTAAAACTATCTCTAAAGAAAAATAGGAAGGTACACTATTAATGCCCAAAGTAGTGACCAGCAACAACACAGGAGCATATATGGGAACAATACATGTAAGCCTCCTGCTCGTATCCGGATAGCTACTCGTGCACAACCAGCTAACCTGTCTTTAGTCTGGTCATTTAGGAGAACTTAGAGTAATAAGAAGAGACATAAAACTTTGGGTCAAACAAAAGACTGGTATCAGCGATAAGCAGCAAAAACAGAACAATAACAGGTATACATACCATACCTGAACGTGGACCTGCAACCAAAGAGTTAGCACAACAGAATGTACAATACTGTAAGGTGACACTAACACATGGTGTGAAAATAAAGGGGGAGGGGGTCCGCATGTCACGGTGATAGCAAACATCAAACATAGCAATCATCCTCACAGCTCTCACTTAGTGCGTAAAGTATACGATATCCACCACTTTGATCACCCAATCCTTTGTTACGATCACTCTGCCCCATGGAGTCATGATGGCTCCACTGCACTGATCTGTAACCACTAATTATTTTCTATGTCCACTCAACCCCATGGAGTCATGACAACTCCACTGCACTGGCTCATAGCCCTACTATGATCACTTTGCCCTATTGATTCATGACAACTCCACTACACTGATCCATAGCCAATATCCGTCTCTCAGTGGTGAGTCAAAGCTATAGACCTCGATAATCCCTTTGCACACATCCCGCAACAAAGTCAAACTCATGAAGTTAGCTCGTTGGTACCCATCTGGATCCTGAGTTACAATTTCCCATTTGGACTACCTTTGCATCTCGAGTTTTGGTCATCATCCCGATTCGTGATTCTTCATACTCCGGCTTCGGGTCAAACTTCGACTCATGACACCTTGTTCCGGTTCGTGGTACCCCCTATGGTCATCGGCTCGTGGTCCAGCTCGTGGTCCTCCCCTGGTCTGGCTCATGGTGCACTACTCGAGTCTGGTTCGTGATAAATGGCTCGAGGTCAAAGCTCGGATCGTTATGCTTAATTGTGGCTCGTGGATGGTGGTCGGCTAGTGAGGTGGGCTCATGACTGGAGCGGCTCGTGATGATAGTGCCACGATCGGGTCGAGGTGGTGCCTCACGAACGGGTCATGACCAGTTCCCTACAACTTTTCCAGCGAGCTGTTTACGCCATACGACGGCGTTTTTGACCAATCTAACTTTGCTAAGCAATCACAAATTATTCCAAATAGTCATAGCAACATGAATAATCAACCATAAACACCAAAACAACAATTTAACATGTTTATATGGATCAAACATACCCAAAACCCATGTTTTTCCCTTAATCCCCTTAATCATGATTTAACCGTACGATTAGCAAAACATGTCCAAGTTAACCCCAATTTCTAATAGAGGCTAAAATAATATTTTAGAATTTTACAAATTTTTTCCGGACTTTTCTAAGCCATAATTTCGCTAATTATCACTAATTACCCCTAGTTAGCCGCAATTAGTGAAAAAATTCCAAATCACTCACCTTAGCTACAGAAGTCTTATTGATCTGAACTTCTCTACTGTTTTGAGTCGAACTCCGATGCAACACAGCAGCTCCAACTCTGATTTGGTGTTGATTTTCCTTGACTTGTTGTTGATTAGGTTAATATATGCTTAAAAGGTGATTTTGGGGTGATTTAGAAGGTGGAGGCCATTCTTAGGGTTGAAGAGAGGTAAGTGGCGGCTGAGAAAATGAAAATAAATCGTTTTCTAACTGATTTCAGTCTCCCCATAACTCTAATCCCGAAAAGGGGTTATGGGCCTAGCTACTAATTACCCTAATTAGGCCCAGTTAAGATGTTTTTCACCTTCCAAACCTTATTTCAGCCATATCTCCCAAACGGCAAGTCCGTTCGACTAATGTGACCACTCTACGGAAAGGTAAACCATTATCAGAATCCAATGGAAGTGGTTTTAGGTCAAATCTCCTTACCAATCAAAAGTTATAGGCGAAACTAGATTCGCCAGGGGCAAAACAGTCATTTTAAAAATCGACAAAAATGATGAACATGGAAAATGACCCCCATAGTCGTTCCCCAAAGTTACATGACTATACAACCTCATACAAAAAAAGAAATAAATATTCTATGATCCTCCGATGCATAGAATGCGGGTCGTTACATTCTCCCCCCTTAAGAAATTTCGCCCTCGAAATTCCTTAACTAAGAAACAACAATGGGTCCCGCATGCCTATCAATCATTTCCAACAATCAAACATACAGAGCAACATAACAAGCCTATCCTAGCATGCAGTTTACTAATAAGAGGATAACTGAATGGTCGTTAAAATCTTACTAGGCAAAGAGTTCTGGATACGTCTTCCTTATGCTCTCCTCTATTTCCCAAGTATAGTCATTCTCATTCTCTCCCCACTGAACCTTGACTAGTTTCACCGCCTTCCTTCGAAGTTGCTTCATATCGCTCTTGACAATACAGATCGGCTTGCAGTTCCTAACCGCCTCGGGTTCTACTTCAATGTCATCCAACTGATCCGGTGAAATAGTCATATCGGGGTCATGCACGAACTTCGTTAATTATGAAACATGAAATACGTTGAGAACTCCCGCCATCTTGTTAGGCAACCCAACTTTGTAAGCCATAGTCCCCACTTGCTCGAGGACCGGAAATGGACCAACAAACCTTGGTGCTAGCTTGCCTCTCCTACCAAATCGAATCACACTCTTTAGTGGAGAAATCATGACAAACACCAAGTTTCCAGCGGGGAATTTTAAATCTCTTCACCTCTTATCAGCATAACTCTTCTTCCTATCTTGGGCAGTCTTCATTCGTTGTTGGATAACCTTGATCTTATCTGAGGTTTCTCTTATCACATTTGGTCCAAGCACAAATTTCTCACCGGTTTCTAACCAACATGATGGTGAGTTGCACGGTCTTCCATATAAAGTTTCAAATGGAGCCATAACAATACTGGACTGATAACTATTATTATATGCGAACGCATCCAAATGCAAATGGTCATCCCATGAACCTCCAAAATCTAATATACGGGCTCTCAAGAGATCTTCTAATACTCGATTCACCCGCTCTGTTTGACCGTCGGTTTGAGGATGGTACACGGTGCTGAGATGTAATTCTGACCCTAAAGCCTCTTGTAAGCTCTTCCAAAATCCACTAGTAAACAACGGATCTCGGTCTCTCACAATGCCTTTGGGTATTCCATGAAATCTCACTACGCACTTCATATACAGTTCCGCTAACTTAGTTGTCGTTATGTTCGACTTGACCTATACGAACCTTGCACTCTTGGTCAATCGATCTATAATCACCCAAATACTATCATGATCCGATCTAGTACTCGGCAAATCGTCGATGAAATCCATTGAGACTTGTTCCTATTTCCATTCGAGAATTTCTAATGGTTGCAACAAACCACTAGGTTTCTTTTTCTCAACTTTAACTAGCTGGCAATTCATGCATTTGGATATAAACTTCCCAACGTCTCTTTTCATCCCTTTCCAGTTGTAGTTCTGCTTCATGTCTCGATACATTTTGTTACCACCAAGATGTATAGTCAGTTTTGAGTGATGACATTCTCTAAGCACTTCATCTCTCAATCTTGTGACATTGGGCACAACTAGTCTCGCATTCTTTCTAAGCCATCCATCTCGATCAAGCCCATACTTGTTCATCTCCTCGTCGATACCCATCTCTAGCTTGGAGATGATTTCCAATATCTTAGGATCGTCCTTCTGACTTGAACCAATCCGCTCAATCAAAGTGGGTATGATCGTCAAACTTGCTAACATTTCTGGATCCAATTCGCACTTTGGTCTGATATTATACCCAGCGATATACTCAAGTTGCTTCCATTCCAGAAACATAGCCCTTAAACTGGCATGTCTCCTACTCAAGGTATCAGCTAATGCATTGCCCTTTCCTGGTGAATATGCGATATCGAAATCATAGAAATCAAAGAATTCCAACCACCTCTGCTGACGGAGGTTTAAATCCTTTTGAGAGAAAAGATACTTTAACGACTTATGACTGGTAAACAACTCGAATTTTTCTCCCAAGAGATAATGTCTCCACATCTCCTACGCGAATACGATCGCTGCCAATTCCAAATCATGGGTAGGATATCTTTTCTCATGCGGTTTCAGTTGTCGACTAGCATAAGCTACAACCCTACCTCCTTGTATCAATATAGCACCTAGTCCGGTACCACATGCATCCGTGTACACCGTCATCTCTTCATTCCCTTTAGGAATGACTAACACTGGTGCACACGTCAACTTTTCCTTTAGGCTCTTGAATGCATCCTTGCACCTTCCGTCCCAAGCAAAAGCTTGATTCTTCTTGGTCAACTGAGTTAACGGTGCCACTATCTTGGAGATGTCTCGGATAAACTTACGATAATATCCAGCTAATCCCAAGAAACTTCTTACGTCTGTTGCATTCTTGGGTATAGACCAATCTTGTACCGTACCCACCTTCGCATGGTCCACTGCAATACCATTCTCTGGAGCAACACGGCCCAAGAATCTCACTTCCCTCCTCCATAAGTGACACTTAGAAAACTTCACTTTCAATTGGTGTTTTCTCAACACCTCCATCACTACTCTCAAATGTTCCTTGTGCTCTTCCTCTGTCCTCGAATAAACAAGTATATCGTCCATGAACACAAGAACAAACTTATTCGATTGATCTCGGAATACTCTATTCATACGATCCACAAAATATGCTGGTGCATTGGTCAAACCGAATGGCATGACCAACCACTCATATAATCCAGAAGGCATCCAAAATGCCGTTTTAGGAATACTCTCAGCAGCTACTTGGAGCTGGTGAAATCCTGTCGTGAGTTCCAATTGGAAAAACACTCTTGCTCCCTCCAGTTGATCAAATAAATCATCTATTCGCAGAAGAGGATACTTATTCTTCCTAGTCACTTTATTCAACTCGCGATAGTCCACGCATAAACGAAGGGAACCATCTGCTTTGGTAGCAAATACAATTGGTGCTTCCCACTCGGAGACCCTTCTTCTGATAAATCCATTCTTCAAAAGATCGCTTACTTGCACCCGAGCTCTTGCTGCTCCATTGGCGCCATACGATGAAGTGGCATTATTATAGGTCTGGCATCTTCCACTAAATTAGTGCGGAACTCAATCTTTCGGTGTGGTGGATGTCCGGTCACTTCCTCGAAGATATCCGAATACTGGCCAGCAATGGGAATCCCCCGACCTGCTGAATGTCAAGGGAATTTAGAAAACTAACCATCACCTCATCACTAAGTAGGCCACCAAACATTACCCTTCGCCCATCATGCGCCCTAATAGTCACCGAAAATCCCTCGCAGTCTACCACCACCCCATATCTTTGGAGCCAGACTCCCAATATAATGCCAAACCCGGTAAAGCCCAAAACAAAGCAATCACAAGCAAACATACATCCATGACTCGATAAGACCAAATTTCGACAAATCATACTAAGGCTAGTCAAACCACCAATCAGGTTCGTCACCACTAAAGGTCTATCGACTATCTCGGGTTCCAATCCCAACCTATCTACCAGGTCACTAGATATGAAGGAAGAGGAAGCCCCAGTATCAAATAATACTTAAACATGAACATCATAAACAGAAAGCATACCTTGAATGACGACATTCTTTCCTTTCTCCACCGCAGTTAGGGCATTCGACGAAGAAGGAACAACATTAATAGCATATGCTTTCACAAACTTCTTCTCTTTAGGGGGTTGCAGACATTTATCCTTGTGATGTCCCACTTGACCGCAGTTGAAGCACTTCCTGTCCGCTGGCTTTGCTCGACATTCTTTGGCATAGTGGCCCTTCTTACCACAGCTAAAGCACTCAACATCTTTCTTATCTTTCTTTTTCTAACCATCCTTGGTCTGACTCTTCTTCCTTTTATTCTGAGAATTATTCTTGCCTCTACCGCTTGCCTGCGGCTTTTGGCCCTCTGTAGATGCAACAGTGACTTCAGCCTTGGGCTTAGGATAAAGGCTCTCTGATCTCAATGCTTTCCCAACAATCGATTCAAAAGTCTCATCAATATGGTTTATAAGCCTTTCCCCCAAGTACTGATCTAAGCCTGTTATGAACTTCTCATTCTTCTTCTCGGGAGTGTCAATGAGGGATAATCCATACATCGATAAAGTATCAAACTCAGCAGTATACTCCGAGACTGCCTTACCATTCTGCTTAAGCTCAAAGAAATTCGTAAACAATTCTGATTTCTGAGCAGCTATGATAAATTTGTCACTGGATCAGGTCTTAAACTGATCCCAAGTAACTTCATCCTCAGGAGTAGCTGCCTTAATAGCGTTCCAGCAATTCATAGCCCGTCCTTGCAGCTGGCGGGATGCTAGCTTTCTCTTCATTGCGTCTTCAATTCCCATATCCTCGAAGATACGCTCACAACTATCAAGCCAGTCCTGAACTTCTGTAGCCGATTCCGTCCCGTGGAACGGCTTCCCACCAAGACTAGTGTAGTCCTAACAGAGCTTGGCAAAATTGGCCCTAGGCACCTGCATTGCTGCACCACCACCATTTGCAGCATTAAAAGTTGCCCTCTGAACATCCCTAAGCATCTCTCTCATGAATCAGTGAACATCGTCCTCATATCAGGAGCATTCCTATTATTATCTCCCGAATCAGTATTACTTGTATATCGGATCATCGTTCTATCTATAAGGAGAAAACGATTAACCATCTCTTCAGTGGTGCTAGTGCAGTGCGACTCAATCCTTAGATATACTAATAGTATATATATATATGTAACGTTTGAAAACCCAAAATATAACAAATACGTTCTCTCATATATGTACTCTCTTTCCCTGGTTTCTTTCCCTAGGTTAACTACGCAACCTAGAGCTCTGATACCAAGTGTGACGACTCGCCCTGCACCAGCCGACATTTCCTATGAAACGCGCTGTGCCGACGTCCAACCAGCACGAGACGGTCGTCAAAAGAAAGGAAAAGGGAAGGAATTTGAAACTATGTATCATCAAAGAACCTGTAGTATATCTCACAGCGCATGGACCAAAATATAATAATAACATAACTTGATATAAAACAGGAGAGACAGTTTATAAGCTGAAAACTAAACCATCATAGCAGTGGAAAGATTCAAAATACAACTTATGATCTAAACCATTGTAACACCCCGTAATTTTAAAACGGGACATAAGAGATAATTAAACAATAATTAATCTTTAAAAGAAGAATTAAGGGAAATGGGTTGCGCCTTTGCGTTCGTCTCGGAATTCTGCAGAGTCCGAGTTTGCGTAAATCGAACTCTTTATGAAGAAATTATAAGCCTAAGAAGTTTGTATACGCAATAGGAAGATTGTATATGAACATTATAAGTCTAGAAGGTTCAAAACAGGTCTAAAATTCGAAATCAGCCAAAGGAAAGTGAGCGGGAAAATTCCCGTTCAACAGGTGTCAACCCCCCTATAGGGGAGTCGACATAGGTGTCGACCCCCCTAAAGGGTGTCGACC
Organism: Allium sativum; assembly: GCA_030737875.1. NCBI lineage: Eukaryota > Viridiplantae > Streptophyta > Magnoliopsida > Asparagales > Amaryllidaceae > Allium > Allium sativum. Next base: position 68,379,855 of record CM060925.1, on the reverse strand, counting down.
CATTTTCCAGATCTGGACGAAATTTCCTGACCGATGTGTTTTGGCTGATGTGTAACTCCCTGATTCGCTGTTTGACGTATTTTTCTGCTATGAACAATTCTGATGACTCCTAGACTGATCTGAAGGCTCTAAAACACTCTCTACACCTGTAAATTAGTGTTTAGACCTAACCTAATTCATAACAATTCCTTCTGATGCCTCTATGCTGCTAAACTCTCAATCCTCTTAGCCGCCACCTTTAAAAAGCCTAAATCATATCAGAAGATCTTCATCAACAATCAACCTTGGAAATGAATCAACATCTGCACACCTATTTTCTCCTAATCTAAGCACTGTAAGTTCAAGTTACTTTCAGATGTGACTTCTTAATTGGAATTCTTGGCATGTAATAATATGAATCCAAGCTATACCTAATCATGAGATAATCCTTTCAGATTTATCAAATCTATTTTATCAGATTTGTTTCTACAATGTTATTCAAATCTATTTTATCAGATTCTCGTCTACGATGTTATTCAAATCTATTTTATCAGATTTGTGCCTGCGATGTTATTCAAATCTATTTTATCAGATTTGTACCTGCAATGTTATTCAAATCTATTTTATCAGATTTGTGCCTGCGATGTTATTCAAATTTAATCTATCAGATTTATGCCTGCGATGTAATTTTATTCATATCTATACTTCTTTTATGTTCCTGATATTGCTATTATCAAGTCTAGCGTCGTATGGCTATTTTATGCCTAATCTTTTATGTTTCCTCTCCTTCCCCTTTTATTATGGATTAGGTTGTATCGAACCTAGACGAAATCTTGTTATATATATACGATTAGAATACAAGGGAATTGGGCCTAATCTATTTTATGTACTATTGGGCGTAACTTGTAATTGAGATTTGGGTATAACTTGTATTAGGGCATTATTATCATTATAACTGCAAGTTGGGGTTAATTGGCATATAAATCAAGTTTTGGGCATAATTGTTATTGTTGCGAACTTGGAGTAAAATTGAAATATTAAATCTAGATTGGGCATAAACTGTAAATTGGGATATTAATCTAGATTGGGCATAACTATTGGTTGGGACGCCAAGCATAATGTATATTGTGATTTTGGGCATGACTATTATTACAAATTTGGGAAGATTAGGTGTAACCTATTTTGAGTAATAACTTGAATTTGAATTTGTGGGGCATAACTTGCAATTAGCTTTGTTGGGGTATAACTTGAGAATTGGAACATGACTAGTTTTGTGAATTTTGGATGATCAACATATAAATTCTAGATTTGAACATGTATGGTAAATATGCTAAAAAAATGAATATGCCTAACCCGAGGTTAGATTGACTTACGATGTAAAACTGCCTGGCACATCTAGAAACCATAACAATATAGATCTAATGTGAGAAGTTAGCGCATTAAGCCCAAAAACCCGAGGTTAGATTGAGTTACGGTGTAAGACAGCCCGAAACCACCTGGCACATCCAGCGACCGCAATAACACAGATCTAATGTGAAAGGTTGGTGCATTAATAAATCAATTAATGCTAATGAACAAGACATGTTAATTAAACAACTGATAGGGTTAAGTTAACTAAGGCAACACTTAACCGATATAACATGATGTATGGGTAGGGTTAAGTAACACAAGAAGGCAACACTTAACTGGTATAACATGATGTATGGTAATATTAAGTAACACATGAAGGCAACACTTAACCGATATTGCATGATGTATGGTAGGGTTAAGTAACACATGAAGGCAACACTTAACCAATATATATAACATGATGTATGATAGGGTTAAGTAACACAAGAGGGTAACACTTAACCGGTATAACATGATGAACAGGTAGGGTTAAGTTAATAGAAAACACTTAACCAATACAACATGATGTGTGGGTGGGTTAAGTTAACATGAATAGACAACACTTAACCGATATTACATGAACGAAGCGGATAGGGTTAAGGCAAGCTTAATCAAATAATACGTGTTAATCCCCAAAAAATCCACGTGCGCATTGAACGAGGAATATGTTGCTAACATCATCAGGGTCGTTCACACACTAAGGCACTCGAAGTATTAGTAACAGAAAAGAACGGTCACAAGAGCAAGTGCTGAATGTCAAGCCCAAAACAAATCAGGTCGACCAGGTATAACTGGACGACACGATGCAGTGTGCGATCCATAAACTTGGGTCCAAATCAAGATCCAGGCGCGGAGACTAAGACCGGTCGCTCATGCGGAAATGAGGTTATACCAAGCATCAGCGTGAAGCAAGTCGCTCATCCAACATAAGCCAGAACGATCACATCCTGCAGAAGCAATAGGAGAGAGAACACCCCTAAAACTAAAGCAATCGGTTGCGCAGGGAACAATGAAGAACAAATCCCAGACTTGCGTCCCGTTCCTACAAGGCCTCCTAAAATGGTCGCCCGCACAGAAGCGCCCGCTCTCACGGACCCGCTCAACTACAAAAGGCGTCCGTCCCAAAAAGTTATCTGCACATGACAACCTGAGACAGCTCATGACAACTGGCGACAACTGGCCAATGGCCCGATGGTAATTAGCAGAATTAGAGATTCACAGGGAGGGAAACGGATTTCAAACTGAGGACTCACCTTTAAATACGCTATGGCTACTACTGAAAACAGGGAGGAGAGATTGGAAGAATCACGAAGTGTTGCCAAACTCTGCCACAAACCACGGATCTGGCCATGGCGTCAAGCTCAATTTCATGATTCAGAGAGAACCAAAACATCATCAATCTCAATCATCCATTCATCCTCTTTCTCCCCAAATTCAACCATTTTCTTATATAATTTCTTAGATTAAAGTATATAAACAAGGTTGTATTAGGAAAAAATGGAAGTGTATGATGCAGAGAGAATTGATGTACTTTGTAATTTATATCATGAGATTAGAAATCACCTTCATAGTGGACGTAGGCCTCATTAACGGCCAAACCACTCTAAACCTCGTCTCAATTTTTACCTTTTTCTGCATTTTCTACTTTGAATTACTGATTGAATATGGCTCCACTTTATTCCCTACCAAATTGGTGAAGTACAGCTTTGTACCTCAGGTGTTTGGACCATTTTTGGTGTAAACATTTTTGGCGCCCACTGTGGGGCCGTGTTCATCTCTTCCCCCATTCTCTTTTTAAAAGAAAACGCTGTGCCCACAATCATGAGCATGACGAGAGAAATTGCAGCTGCTAGAATCAATGGCGTCTCCGGTACTGATTCATCGCCCACCGTCCGTTCCGGAAAAAGGGAACCACAAAGAGTCGAGGCGGCCATAACCAGGAAGGAGTTGGTGGAAGCAGTGACAGAAATAACAAGCCAGATAACTGTTGCGAACGACGCCTTGGTAGAGAAAATCGAGTCGATGTTTGCTACCCAGACCTCTGTCATTAAAGCCACACCAAGCATTGCAGACCTTTCGTTCGCACAAACAAGTCATGTAGGCGAAATGAATTCTTCTGCTGGACAAAAAAGTTCTACTCCGAGAACTGCCTACTATAGGTATGGGTCCCATCAAAGATCTAGCAGGAAGGAAAGCGTTCGTTCCATGGAACAGAAGGAAAAACATGGATATGTCTCAGACGTGAAAAAGGAGCCAAGAAGAGCAAAAGGAGATTGCGCATTTTCAAGGATTCTGAGTTCACTCCCCTCAACGACACCACAGAAAATATCTTCAGGGCAACCAAGGGCACTATAACATACCCGGTCCCGGAGCGGATGCAAGTCAAGGATGCTGCCATGAAGTCAGGAAAATTCTGTCAATTCCATGGTCTACCTGGCCATAGTACCAATGAGTGTAGACACTTGAGGTCACTAGTCGAGAGACTGGTCAGGGAGAACTATCTGCAACACTATGTGCAAAGACATCGTCCCGCTCATATGCCAGCGTGGGAGAGCAAGCTCCCCAAAGAGAGGGTCTAAACTAGCTTGGGATCGACGCACGGCTAGAGATCAATAATTGGCACTCTGATCGAGGAATTCTTGATTGAAATTCCTGTTACACCGCCCTGCTACTCTATTTCTATCCTACCTGACTAAAGAAATAATAGCTATTTTACTTTATTTTCCCAGTTGCTGCATTTATGTTGAGCAACGAACTACTTGCATATACTATGTATAGGGAAACTATTGTATGCTCGTTTAAATACAGTAGTCACTGCTTCATGCTAAACACCAACTTTTCAAATGTAGGCCTGTTAGAGGTGGCTAAGCATATCCACCCATCCCAACTGCAAGGGGAAGGTTCCTAAAGCATATCTTGAGAAGAACGGCCTGAGAGCCACGAGCATCAAATTAACAAGATATTCTGGGGCAGACAAGGAGATGAACAGCAGATGAAAAGTTGTGCACATCACCATGGAAAAGGCTGAATGCCCAACAAGTACCCACTCAAAGGACCATCGTAGAACCCTGTTGCAAGCGCAGGGCTATTGCAAAATCTCTCCCCAAAATAAAATTGCTAATTCTGAGGAAACGCTCACTCAGGTGCAGGACATGAATTCCCCCAAGACATGAATCCCTCAAAACCGGAGTCAAGACCAACAACAAGGAGTAACGGTTATCTCTCAGGAATCAATACTGGGGCAAAAGTAACTCAAAACAAAAAGTCCCTCGGATAAAATAGCTGAGCCCGCCAAAGAAACACCCTCTTGGGCACAGGACACAGGTCGTTTGGCTTGGGAAGATTTCTTAATTTTCTCAATCAAACGACCAATGTCTATTTCATAGGGCAAGATGCAAAATCGGCAAAAATCAGCTGGTTCGTGAAAACCCTTACCGAAAGGAGGTGTCTGATCCTGTTCTTTGTTGTTAACCAAGTCAAACAAAGCCAGGATTCGATTACAGCAGAAATCCCAGCCGAAAGGGGGTAAACCAGAAATCCTATCCATTTGGGGGTTTCCAACAAGGTCCTTCCAGTCCTAGAATAATCAGGGCTGACAAGGCCGAAATTGGGTCGAAATCGAAAAGCAAGACCTCCCATGGGGGAACCCAAAAGAAAACACTTAATAACCACGCGTTGTCTAAAAAAAATCACCATGAGTTGATCAATTGAAATCACTATGCGACTCAAAGCAATTCATGAAATAAAAAGAAACTTGGTATGGGGACGTCACCATTGTGTAAGAAATCACCAATGCCCATTCAAAACATACCATTGGTTCTTCGTAAGGACTACCCGAACGATAAAACTCACGCGAACAACAAATTAAAGTGCGATCACCTACAAAAATGAAAAATAATAAATTCATAGCAGCCCCTAAATGAAGCAAGCGTAAGAACGCAAAACGAATGTTGCTAAGCGAGGGCCGACACTCACATAAACAACTGGTCTAAGAACGTGACAGGCTGGAGGAAATAAACCAAAATTAAGCCATAGAGATTACAAATACTTTCTCTCATGCATAGCAGTGTGAATCGATTATCCAGGTACCCACTGACCCGTTTTAGAGAACAAAAAGGTCTATGATCCTTATCAGTCAGCCAACCAGCTACCGTTTGTTCTTCAAAGTGGATACAGCCTTGGTGTTCCAGATATCATCCTCATCATCCGGATCGGGCACATTCGGTAAAGGCACGTCAAGTGTTGAGGATGGAATGAGAGGGCTCATGTTGGCAGATACCAAAACAGAATCGGCAGCAACGGGTTGAGAAGCGGAATCACAAACAGCCAACGAAGGCGGTGAAAGCGCACCTGATGCAAATTCACAACTAGCACTAAGATCGGCAGTCTCAAGTGAAGAAACGAGGAAATCCGAATTCAAAACGGAATGGTAGACATCAGCTTTACCTGAAGCCATCGGATGCATAAAGCCAACCACCTGTTCCTTTATGCTCAAAGAAGTGTTGTCACAACTTGCACCTCGCATAGTGATGTCTTCTTGGCTTGAGTGCTTAGTCAAGGGATGAACTCTAACTGCATCTGTAGCAAAGCGATCTGTGACAAGAATGCGAGAACTCGAAGCATCAATTCCAGCAGAACTTGGGGGAGCGCAAACAGTACCCAAACACTCTTTTTCAAGTAATGGAGCTCGCTCGTTCGCAGTAACTGCCTACCTTTAATCAAGGCATTACGATCTTTTCCTCCAAAAGATGTCTTTGAAGGAACCCGTCGTCAAAATCCTTGGAATATGAAAGTTCTTTCTCCCAGACAAGAGCCAGAGTCCGAGGGAAATATTTATTCCGATAGCTCAAACTCCCTCGACTCATGACGCTGCAAACGTAAAAATGAAACAGGTTGTCGTCAGCCTCAGCTTTGGCTCTGACAAGATCTTCTTACAATCGGATCTTTTCTTCCTCATACGTTTTAAGGATTTCATTTTGAGAATCAAGGCGGCCTTCAAGTGCCATGTTCTCCTGTTCCAAAGAAATTAAAGCTTGCTTTTCTAGGGTCAAATGACGTTAGCAAATTTTTGGGCGGACTGAGATTCTAAAAGCTGCGCTCGCACACCCTCCAATTTTTTCTAAGCTTAGCATTTTCAGCCTCCAAGTCATTCATTCTAACGCTTCCATTCTTCAAGGAAGAGATTTCAGAGTCCTGGGATTCAACCAGATGTACAAGACAAGCTTTGTCACTTTCCAAAAGCTTAATGTAGTTGAGATGTCATGCGTTCAAGTCCTGAAATTCATACCCTAACTTCGACCAATCCTCCAGGTGTTTATCAACACTTTGCATGACCAGATTCAATTGTGCTTCAAGCTGACCTTTGACAACACCAAGCTGGTCAGCTACACTGTTCTTCACAGCCTCTAGGATTCTTGCAACGTCCTGCCTATCATTAGGATCTAAACAGGGGCAGAAGAAACTCCTCTTAAATCCCAGCCATGAAAGCGAATCTTAAGCACTGGACTTTCAGAGAGAACTCCATAAGGAGGGCGATTACATATTGCTTGAACCTAAACAAGAGTTAGGACAGCAGGTCTCGCAGAAGGAACAACTGATTTAGGTCTCAGAGCCTGACCAGACTCCTCGCATCCTGAAGGATCGGACATGGGAATTTCAATGATAGGCTGGGCTTGAGAACTGGAAGACGTCTGGGGACGTTTCATATAATAGGAAAGATGGGACTGAAGGAGGCTGCTCGGATCAATGAGATCGGCCTGTTGAGAAAAGTTGTCTAATAATGAACAGTCTGCGCTTGCGCCTGGAAAATAAGTAAAGCATGCAATTAGCAATCAGCTAAAAATTGCCGAATTCACAAAGAATTTCATCATAGATAAAACAATAATTAAAACCAGTCCCAAGGCAAGTTTCGAAAGAAACTTTCTCAAAGCATTGAACAGGGCCATGGAAATTTCTTATATCAGACACCACAACGTCACCCTGGCTCAGATATTTAGCAGAATCCAGGTCCCCTAGGTCTCCAAAGGTCCCTGGAGAACTTTACGCCTGAGATGAGGAGCGTGCAGAACTCTCGCTTGTCGTCCCATAAGTCACATCAACCCTTGAGCCATGAGCGCGCTCACCAACTCCCCTGGCATTCCTCTCAATAATTAATGATGTAGACCGACCACCTACTTCAGAGATTGATATTCTCTTCTTAACAAGCTTACCAACAGAACGTTGAAGATGAACTAAAGCCTTACCAAGGGACCGCGAGGGATCGATCAACCGGTATTCACGAAGGTTCTCTTCTGCCAGCAGCACCTCTCCACTCCTTTCTTTCTGGTCAACAGATATTAAAGAATTCAAAAGAAACTGATCTAGAGTGAGACCCATGACCAAAGGGATCACTACAATAATCAGAGGGAAAGTCAGAAGAAGAAAAGATGTAAAGATCCCAAGAGTAAAAGAATAATTACCCCCTTCTGCCCATCGACCAAAAAATTTACTAGGACACCTGACGAAGAAATACTGATGCGGGAACCCTTTGGCACCTTCTATCAAACCCGTAATAATCCTATCATGCACATTACCCAAGAAAAAGAAAAGGGGACCATCAACTTCCCTTGTCTTAAAGCTATATAAAGAGCAAACATCTGCGAATGTAGGTGCCTACTGCCGGACTTTCATAAAAAGAATGTACAAACTAAGCAGAACCTGATATCCACTAGGGTGCAGTTGATATGGGGCAATTGCCAGGTGCTTCAAAACAGACTCCAGATAAGGGTTAAAGGGAGGAATTACCCCACTACACAGCATTTTGTAATTAACCGCTACATACCCAAAGGGCGGACAATCAGCCATCTCTCCCTTTCTGGGAAACCTGACCTCATTTTTTGAAAATCCAAAGCGGGTGTACATTTTTTGATATTGCTCAAAAGGGAGCGTCGATTTGCGGCAACCGGTCACTACCCTATCAAAGAAACGAGGCTGAGGATACGTACGGTCAGCTACCAAATTAAAACCAGTAGCGTTGGCATCTTCCATCACTTGGTCAAGGCCTTCCGGTTCCCCAGACATCACGAGACGCCTGGAGTTGAAATGAATAAGCGGTTAGTCGCATGATAACATAATCACACAAAGAAAAGGCGAGAGTCCAGAGGAACAAGAATATCTCTATGATATAGACGATCCTTTAAATACCCAGCTAGGGCACGATGAATTAGGGAATTCCGCCTTGATTAGCAAATGGATTGCCAGCATAAGCGAAACTAGGGCTTGTCACACAAGATAGAGCCGCCGGAAGAAGACTTCCTTCCACGGAACTAAGAGAATCAGTCTCAAATCAGAAGACAAAAAGGGAAAATTTCGCTTACGAGTAAAAGTTCGGCTCGAAAAGAGGGTTAGACAAGATAACCATGAAAAGAAGTAAAAGCTGAAGAAGATTAAAGCTTCGGGAAACGACAGTAAGGTCTCCTATGGTGAAATCGCCATTAGAGTGGGTATACCAGAGAAAAATACAAAAGTGGGAAAACGAAGAGGTAGTATCTGAGAAAACTAAGAGCCCCCTTTTTTCAATGATACGACAGGCTAATTATGATTTGGTGATGCGGTACGACATACCCGAAATATATCCTGCCAAAATGTCCAAAGACCGACAGTTGTTGGAATATCTGAGCTTCAAAAAAAAATCATAATAATAAAAGCTATCTGGGCTTACTCAAACCCTCTACTGGCAAAGGTCAGCGACAATATAGTGATCTTAATTTCTTGCGTAAGAAACCCATCGACAAGTCAAAACAAGCCCACTCAACAATGTGCGATCGAATATGTCGAAGCCAGTAATTCCTCATTAAAAGGAATCACAAGCTTCGAGGGGCAAGTGTTAATCCCTAAAAAATCCATGCGCACATTGAACGAGGAATATGTTGCTAACATCATTAGGGTCGTTCACACATTAAGGCACTCGAAGTATTAGTAACATAAAAGAACGGTCACAAGAGCAAGTGTTGAATGTCAAGACCAAAACAAATCAGGTCGACCAGGTATAACCAGACGACACGATGCAGTGTGCGATCCTAAAACTTGGGTCCAAATCAAGATTCAAGCGCGGAGACTAAGACCGATCGCTCATGCGGAAATGAGGTTATACCAAGCATCAGCGTGAAGCAAGTCGCTCATCCAACATAAGCCAGAACGATCACATCCTGCAGAAGCAATAGGAGAGCAAACACCCCTAAAACTAAAGCAATCGGTCGCGCAGGGAACAATGAAGAACCAATCCCAGACTTGCGTCCCATTCCTACAAGGCCTCCTAAAATGGTCGCCCGCACAGAAGCGCCCGCTCTCATGGACCCGCTCAACTACAAAAGGCGTTCGTCCCAAAAAGTTATCTGCACATGACAACCTGAGACAGCTCATGACAACTGGCGACAACTGGCCAATGGCCTGATGGTAATTAGCAGAATTAGAGATTCACAGGGCGGGAAACGGATTTCAAACCGAGGACTCACCTATAAATATGCTATGGCTACTACTGAAAACGGGGAGAAGGAGGGATCGGAAGAATCACGAAGTGCTGCCAAACTCTACCACAAACCACGGATCTGGCCATGGCGTCAAGCTCAATTTCGTGATTCAGAGAGAACCAAAACATCATCAATCTCAATCATCCATTCATCCTCTTTCTCCTCAAATTCAACCATCTTCTTATATAATTTCTTAGATTAAAGTATATAAACAAGGTTGTATTAGGCGAAAATGGAAGTGTATGATGCAGAGAGAATTGATGTACTTTGTAATTCATATCATGAGATTAGAAATCGCCTTCATAGTGGACGTAGGCCTCATTAATGGTCGAACCACTCTAAACCTCATCTCTATTTTTACCTTTTTCTGCATATTCTACTTTGAATTATTGATTGAATACGGCTCCACTTTATTCCCTACCAAATTGGTGAAATACAACTTTGTACCTGAGGTGTTTGGACCATTTTTGGTGAAAACAATACGTATTGGCTTGATCAGTTGGAGGGTTAAGTACATCTTGTATAGGTGGGTAATATTAGTATATATAGGCCCACAAACTTAACCATTAAATAAACATGCTTGAATTGGTAGGAGGGTTAAGTACATCTCGTGTAGGTGGGTAATATTTGTATATATATGCCCACAAACTTAACAAGTAGGAAACCCTAGTAACAGGGACCTATTTCAGTAGTAACCCACATAGATGTATCATGGTAACCTGAACTAGGCAGGGTGGGGCACGATTACTGGGCTGATTATAAGCGGTCAAAATAGTGGCAGAGGGTGCGTCAGTGTATGTTCCGACGGTTTACGGACGTGAACGTACTCCGGAGTGGGAAAAAGCAGGCACCGGGTACCAGTAGTTATACACTATGCATCTTGAATCGTGTCAGGTTGCTATCATAGGGACTGATACACCTTATGATGGGACCAGCACAGGGTATCTACATGCAAGAGTGGGCCGATTGACACAGACACAAGGAAAATTAATACGAGTAAGGAGCCGATCGATAGGGTAGTAAGGGTACATCTAACATATTCATGGCAATTAGGAAAATTGAGGTGGAATCCTCACAATAGATGTACACCTGAAGGCTACCACAATTGCGGGGATTGGGATCACATTATCATATAATCATTTTATACAGATTACTAGTTGGGACACTAGTTAGGTGGTGCAGAGATATAGAAATCAGAATAACAGGGTAGTAGCGAAGCAGAGAAAGAGTAGAAGTGCATCCAGTTTATCTTGCCTTATCATAGTTATGCTAATCGTATGTTATCTTGTTATGCTTGTTATCAAGATATTGTCTTATATTCAGTTTATTCATGTCATGATGCTTTTTCCTACTTAGATGCTGAAAGTCACTGGACTTACCAGACTTATGTCTGACCTAGTTTGTTTCGCCTCTTTTCTTCCGTTCCCCCTCCCGGGTTCACGGGGAGGAAATGTTTCCACTTAGCTCAGTTTTCTTTCCAAGCTCGAAGATAGTCGATGTATTGCTTTGGATTCTCTCTTCCACTGCTATGGCTGGTTCATGCTTTATTGGGGAATATCATTGTTATTTTAATGCTTCTTTTATACTTGGAAGTTTTTGAATCAAGACAGAAGGTCTATGTATTGCTTTTAAGTATGGTTGAGACAATTGTTGTAAAAGCTTAACTGAACCACATTGTTTATAAAATGACTTTATTTTCCGCTGCTTTATTTGTCTGCCTTGTAATTTATTTTGATCTTCTACCTAAAACGCTCCACCAAAGTTAAGGCATTCCATTTGTGAGTGACCTTAATGAACGTGAGGTGTTACACTTGGTATCAAAACTGAAGTTTACCGGATCAGATAAAAGATTTGAAAAATTGTTTTAAAGACAGTTTTAAAGGAAGCATTTTCTAAAGAAAAGTTTTGTTTTAAGGGCATATTCCCCAAAGCCATATGCACTATCTTTTGTTCCTCTGTTTGAATCCTTTTTTTCCTTCTTTACTAAGTCTTTGGGGCTCCTGGCTTTCTGGGAGGTAACCTCATCGCGACATGGTTCCGTAGGCTTGATGAGACTACGACAACTGTCAAAGGGCGAAGAAATGCCCAACTTCCACATATATCCGCAGTAGTTTTACCTGCGGCTAATTTTCTTTCAAGCTTTATAGGGTTTTCTGTGCGATGGAGGCAGCTTTCAAGAGACTTGTCAACAAGTTGCACAAAGATGGCAAAAATGAGAATAAGGGAGTTTGGCTAAGGAACACAACCCAAGGATGAGAAACTCATGGATATGGACTTGGTTCACAAAGAAGGAAAGAATAGAAAACTCTAAGACAAGAGGAAGTGTCATTATTATGGTATAACGGGTTATATAATTAAGGACAAGGGCAAGAACAAAGGACATGATTTTCTAAGGGGCATGTGCATGCTCTCACCGCCAGCGTACCTGAGAGAGAGGTAGTGGAGTTTCTGTTGAAAAGGTTTAGTTTTTCTTTTTTGATCATCCTATTAGTACTCTTTTTGATTTTAGTGCTTCACATTCGTTTATATCTGCTTCCATAGTTGAGTCTCTGCACCCTAGAGCTTGTATAGTAGAAGATCTCATTATTATCTCAAATCCAATTGGTGGTTCAGCTCATTTATCTTTAGTTTGTAAGGATTTGAGAATAGATATATTAAGTATTGAGTCTAAGTCTAATGCTCATGTTTTGGGTTTCATGGGCTTTGGGTTGATTCTAGGCATGGATTGGTTAGCTAGTAATTGTGAAAGGAGGGTAGTTAGACTTTTGACTTGCCTCTGGAATACCCTCAAGATTTCGTGTAATCCTAAGGGATCAGTTTGTCTTAGCTACCTAGAATCACTTGAAGCATCTACCGACGGTTTGCGATCCGTTGGAGTAGTCCATGAGTACGCAGATGTTTTGATTAGGTTAGGGGTTTGTCCCCTAAAACGCGAGATAGACTTCCACATATATCTAGTTGGCAATGCAAAGCCTGTTGCACTACCTGTACGACACATGAATCCAAGGGAAAGGAAAGGATCAGTAAACAAGTAAAAGATTTACTTGAAAAAAGGTTCATAAGGCGAAGTATTTCTGAATGGGGTGCTCCAGCCGTTTTTGTTACAAAGGAGGATGGTCCACTTCGCTTGTGCATAGATGATATTTTGGAATGAGGAAGAACAAGCTTTGCATCGAAGGGAAGTCTCGGATACCCTCCAAGCGCATCAACTTAAGGCGAAGTTCCCAAAAAATTCCATTTTGGAGAGAAGAAGTAAGGTCTCTAGGACATGTGGCGTCCAAAGAAGGGATAGCAGTAGATCTCGTAAAAGTAGTTGCGATGCAAGACTGGAAGGTCCCAAGGAATGCAACAGAAGTAAGAAGCTTTCTTGGACTAGCAGGCTAATATAGGAAGTTCAATAAGAACTTTGCGAAGGTATTAGCCCCACTTACTGGATTAACGAAGAAGAATCTAACCTTTGCTCAGGATATTGATTGTGATGTCGCTTTCCAACGATCGAGGAGGGCTCTTACAACGGCCCTAGTTTTGAATTTTACCTTATGGTAGTAAAAGGTTTGTGGTATACACGGATGCATGCGGCACGGGACTAGGCTTCATTTTGATGTGAAAAGGAAGGGTAAGGTGTTAGCGGATTCCTTAAGGAAGAAAAAGGTTGACTTCAAGTCCTCTTTAGGTGGAAAGGAAAAATTCAAAATACATATCAACCCTTGATTTTAAAACCTTTGGTTAAATTAGTAGTTGCTAGGAGTAAGATCTACGCTTTTGGATCAAATAGGGACTTCACAAAGAAAAGACTCTTAGATAGTTGACGCAATAGATAAGTTGAGTAGAGAAGAGACCTCTAATCACCTTAATAACTACACTTGGAAACATGGTTAGCATCTGTTTATTTTCAAGAGATAGTTCTTCCACATGGAATACCCTCTAGTGAATTTTGAAGACCCTTTGAGGAAATGTTATCAAGACACAGCAGAAGTTGTAGTCCCGAGTATACTAGAAGGAGAAAGGGTGGAACAAGAAGCGATAGTGAAATGAGTTCCAACTCATACTTTTGAAACAAAAATTAAGAAGCTACACAATCATGAAGTTAAGACAGTCAGAGCACAATGGGGTGAAGCTCAAGAAGATGCGACTTAGAAGGATGAAGACTAAACACGCGCATCATACCCTTTTTGAGGGTATATCCTTGATCTCTCTTTTTCTGTAAAGTTTATTTGCATGCTAGTCTTTATCTTTTAAGTATATCAGCTCGGTCCTATCCTCGATCCTTAGGTAGAAGCCACTGGATGTAAACATGTGTTTGAGACATGTTATGTTTGGTGGATGCAAGTGGATGTAAGTGTTTGCTAGTGGTTGCTCGTGAATGCATATACACATACTAGGCACTAGATTGGCTCCGTCACTTCCATTTTGCATATACATGAGTGAATTTATATATATATGGATTGAAACTTGATGTGTTATTATATGGATGTTGCACTTGTATGAATGATTGTGCACTCATGTAGAAGTTATAAAGTACGATTATGAATAATTACATACATAATGGATTCATGGCACTATCATGATTTGCATTAAGGAGGTCAACTGAATCGATAGACCGCCTGATTTTGCATTAGATAAGGACATATACACACACTTTGCATATGTTCATGAAAGCATTAGAAACCTTTTAAGTAAAATGGATGCCTGTGATTGAATGGTTGAGTATATGGATGTTGGATGGTAGAATATATATTCTTCTTGACTTGAAGATTTCGGGGACAAAATCCTTTAAGGAGGGGAGAATGTAACACCTCGTAATTTTAAAATGGGACATAAGAAATAATTAAAGAATAATTAATCTTTAAAAGAAGAATTAAGGGAAAGGGTTTGTTCCATTGCGTTCGTCTCGGAATTCTACTTAAGATAGAGTCCGAGTTTGCGTAAATCGGACTCCGTATGAAGAAATTATAATCCTCAGAAGTTTGTATACGCACTAGGAAGATTATATATGAATATTATAAGTCCAGAAGGTTCAAAACAGGTCCAAAATTCGAAATCCACCAAAGGGAGGTGAGTGGGAAATTTCCCTCTCAACAAGTGTCGACCCCCCTTAAGGGGAGTCGACATAGGAGTCGACCCCTCTATAGGGGAGTCGACATCGGTGTCGACCCTCTTGTAGGGTGTCGACCCCTTCTCCAGATCTGGACAAAATTTCTCGACCGACGTTTTTTGGCTGATGTGTCGCTCCATGATTCGTTGTGTGATGTATTTTTCTGCTATGGATGATTCTGATGACTCCTAGACTGATTTGAAGGCTCTAAAACACTCTCTACACCTATAAATTAATGCCTAGATCTAACCTAATTCATAACAATTCATTCTGACGCCTCTATGCTGTTGAACTCTCAATCCTCTTAGCTGCCACCTTTAAAAAGCCTAAATCATATTAGAAGATCTTCATTAACAATCAACCTTGGAAATGAATCAACATCTGCACACCTATTTTCTCCTAATCTAAGCACTATAAGTTCAAGTTACTTTCAGATGTGACTTCTTAATTGGAATTCTTAGCATGTAATAATCTGAATCCAAGCTATACCTGATCATGAGATAATCCTTTCAGATTTATCAAATCTATTTTATCAGATTCGTGCCTGCGATGTTATTCAAATCTATTTTATCAGATTTGTGCCTGCGATGTTATTCAAATCTATTTTATCAGACTTGTACCTGCAATGTTATTCAAATCTATTTTATCAGATTTGTGCCTGCGATGTTATTCAATTCTAATCCACCAGATTTATGATTGCGATGTAATTTTATTCAGATCTATACTTCTTTTATGTTCCTGATATTTCTATTATCAAATCTAGCGTCGTATGGCTATTTTATGCCTAATCTTTTATGTTTCCTCTCCTTCCCCTTTTATTATGGATCTAGGTTGTCTCGAACCTAGACGAAACCTTGTTATATATATACGATTGGAATACAGGGGATTGGGCCTAATCTATTTTATGTACTATTGGGCGTAACATGTAATTGAGATTTGGGTATAACTTGTATTGGGGCATTATTATCATTATAACTGCAAGTTTGGGTTAATTGGCATATAAATCAAGTTTTGGACATAATTTTTATTGTTGCGAATTTGGGGTAAAGCTGAAATATTAAATCTTGATTGGGCGTAAACTATAAATTGAGATATTAATCTAGATTGGGCGTAACTATTGGTTGGGACGCCAAGCATAATGTATATTGTGATTTTGGGCATGACTATTATTGCAAATTTGGGAAGATTAGGTGTAACCTATTTTGAGTAATAACTTGAATTTGAATTTGTGGGGCATAACATGCAATTAGCTTTGTTGGGGTATAACTTGAGAATTGGAACATGACTAGTTTTGTGAATTTAGGATGATCAACATATAAATTCTAGATTTGAACATGTATGGTAAATATGCTAAAAAAACGAATATGCCTAACCCGATGTTAGATTGACTTATGATGTAAGATTGTCCAGAACTGCCTGGCACATCCAGCAACCGTAACAATATAGATCTAATGTGAGAGGTTAGCGCATTAAGCCCAAAAACCCGAGGTTAGATTGAGTTGTGGTGTAAGACTTCCCGGAACCGCCCGGTACATCCAATGACCGCAACAACACAGATCTAATGTGAGAGGTTGGTGAATTAATAAATCAATTAATGCTAATGAACAGGACATGTTAATTAAACAAATGATAGAGTTAAGTTAACTAAGGCAACACTTAACCGATATAACATGATGTGTGGGTAGGGTTAAGTAACACAAGAAGGAACACTTAACCGATATAACATGATGTGCGGGTAGGGTTAAGTAACACAAGAAGGCAACACTTAACCGATATAACATGATGTATTGTAGGGTTAAGTAACACAAGAAGGCAACACTTAACCGATATAACATGATGTATGGTAGGGTTAAGTAACACAAGAAGGCAACACTTAACCAATATATGTAACATGATGTATGATAGGGTTAAGTAACACAAGAGGGCAACACTTAACCAATATAACAAGATGAACGAGTGGGGTTAAGTTAATAGAAAACACTTAACCAATACAACATGATGTGTGGGTGGGTTAAGTTAACATGATTAGACAACACTTAACTAATATTACATGAACGAAGTGGATAGGGTTAAGGCAAGCTTAACCAAATAATATGTATTGGGTTAATCAGTGGGAGGGTTAAGTACATCTCGTGTAGTTGGGTAATATTAGTATATATAGGCCCACAAACTTAACCATTAAATAAACCTGCTTGAATCGGTGGGAGGGTTAAGTAAATCTCGTCTAGGTGGGTATATTTATAAATATGTAGGCCCATAAAATTGACCAGTAGGAAACCCTAGTAACGGGGAACCATTTCGGTAGTAACCCACATAGATGTATCATGGTACCCTGAACTAGGCAGGGTGGTGCACGATTGCTGGGTTAATTATAAGCGGTCAAAATAGCGGCCGGGGGTACGTCAGTGTAGGTTCCGACGGTTTACGTGCGTGCACGTACTCCGGAGTGGGAAAAAGCAGGCACTGGGTACTAGTAGTTATACATTGTGCATCTTACATCTTGTTGGGTTGCTATCATAGGGACTGATACACCTTATGGTGGGACCAGCACAGGGTATCTATACACAAGAGAGGGCCAATTGACACAGACACAAGGAAAATTAATACGAGTAAGGAGCCAATCGATAGGGTAGTAAGGGTACATCTAATATATTCATGGCAATTAGGTAGATTGAGGTGGAATTTTTACAATAGATGTACACCTGAAGGCTACCACAATTGCGGGGATTGGGATCACATTATCATATGATCATTTTATACAGATTACTAACTGGGACACTAGTTAGGTGGTGTAGAGATATAGAAATCAGAATAACAGGGTAGTAACGAAGCGGTGAAAGAGTAGAAGTGCATTCAGTTTATCTTGCCTTATCATATCTATGCTAATCTTATGTTATCCTTGTTATCACGGTATTGTCTTATATTCATTTTATTGATGTCATGATGCTTTAGCCTATTTACATGCTAAAAGTCACTGGACTTACCAGACTTATGTCTGACCTAGTTTGTTTCGCCTCTTTTCTTCGGTCCCCCCCACCCAGGTTCACAGGAAGGAAATGTTATCACTTAGCTCAGTTTTCTTTCCAAGCTCGAAGATAGTCGATGTATTACTTTGGACTCTCTCTTCCACTGCTATGGCTGGTTCATGCTTTATTGCGGAATATCATTGTTATTTTAATGCTTCTTTTAAACTTGGAAGTTTTTGAATCAAGACAGAAGTTCTATGTATTGCTTTTAAGTATTATTGAGACAACTGTTGTAAAAGCTTGACTAAACCACATTGTTTATAAAATGAGTTTATTTTCTGCTGCTTTATTTGACTGTCTTGTAATTTATCTGCATCTTTTACCTAAAATGCTCCATCGAAGTTTAGGCATTCCCTTTGTGAGTGACCTTAATGAATGTGAGGTATTACAACCATCATTATTACAACTTCTAAAACTGTGTCTAAAGCAAAATAGGAAGGTACACTACTAATGCCCAAAGTAGTGACCAACAACAACACATGGAGAATATATGGGAACAATACGTGTAAGCCTCCTGCTCGTCTCCAGATAGCTACTCGTGCATAACCAGCTAACCTTTCTCTAGTCTGCTCGTTTAGGAGCACCCAAAGTAATAAGAAGAGACATAAAACTCTGGGTCAAACGAAAGTCTTGTATGAGCGATAAGCAGCAAAACAGAACAATAACAGGTATACATAACCATGCCTGAACCTAGACCTGTAACCAAAGAGTTAGCACAACAGGATATACAATACTCTAAGGTGAAACTAACACATGGTGTGAAAATAAAGGGGAAGGGGGTGTGCATGTCATGGTGATAGCAAACATCAGACATAACAATCATCCTGACATCTCTCACTCAGTGCGTAAAATATACGATATCCACCACTTTGATCACCCAATCCTTTGTTACGATCACTCTGCCCCATGGAGTCATGACGGCTCCACTGCACTGATCTGTAACCCCTAATATTTTGCTATGTCCACTCTGCCCCTCGGAGTCATGACAACTCCACTGCATTGGCTCATAGCCCTGCTACGATCACTTTGCCCCGTGGAGTCATGGCAACTCCACTGCACTGATCCATGGCCAATATCCGTCTCTCGGTGGTGAGTCAAATCTATAGACATCGATAACCCCTTTGCACACGTCCCACAGCAAAGTCCAACTCATGAAGTTAGCTCGTTACTTGCCATCTGGATCCTGAGTTACAACTTCCCATTTGGACTACCTTTGCATCTCAGGTTTTGGTCATCATCCCAATTCGCGACTCTTCATACTCCGGCTTCGGCTCAAGCTTCGACTTGTGACACCTTGTTCCGGTTCGTGGGTCCCTCTATGGTCATCGGCTCATGGTCCTCCTTTGGTTCAGCTTGTGGTCCTCCCCTGGTCTGGCTCGTGTTCCTTCCCTGGTCTTGCTCGTAGTGCACTACTAGAGACTGGTTCGTGATGAATGGCTCGAGGTCAAAGCTCGGATCATGATGCTTCATTGTGGCTCGTGGAGGGTGGTCAGCTCATGAGGTGGGCTCATGACTAGAGCGGCTCGTGATGATAGTTCCACGATCGGGTCGAGGTGGTGCCTCACGAACGGGTCATAACCAATTTCTTGCAACTTTTCCACCGAGCTATTTACGCTATGCGACGGCGTTTTCTACCAATGTAAGTTTTCTAAGCAATCACAAAACATTCCAAGCAGCCATAGAAACCTGTATAATCAACCATAAACACGAAAACAACAATTTAACATGTTTATATGGATCAAACATACCCAAAACCCATGTTTTTCCCTTAATCCCCTTATCATGATTTAACTGTACGAGTGGAAAAACATGTCCAAATTAACCCAAATTTCTAACAGAGACATAAAATAATATTTTAGAATTTTACAAATTTTTTCTAGATTTTTCTAAGCCATAATTTCGCTAATTATCACTAATTACCCCTAATTAGCCGCAATTAGTGAAAAACAATGCAAATCACTCACCTTAGCCACAAAAGTCTTATAGATCTGAACTTCTCTACTGTTTTGAGTCGAAGTCCTGTGCAATACAGTAGCTCCAACTCTAATTCGGTGTTGATTTTTCTTGATTTGATGTTGATTAGGCTAATATATGCTTAAACGGTGATTTGGGGGTGATTTAGAAGGTGGAGGCCATTATTAGGGTTGAAGAGAGGTAAGTGGCGGCTGAGAAAATGAAAAATAAATCGTTTCATAACTGATTTCAGCCTCCACATAACCCTATTTCCGAAATGGGTTATGGGCCTAACTACCAATTACCCTAATTAGGCCCGGTTAAGCTGTTTTCACCTTCCAAACCTTATTTTAGCCATATCTCCCAAGCGGCAAGTCCGTTGGACTAATGTGACCACTCTACGGAAAGGTAAACAATCATCTAAATCTAATGGAAGTGGTTTTAGTTCAAAACTCCTTGCCAATCAAAATCTATAGGTGAAACAAGATTCACCAGGGATAAAACAGTCATTTTAAAAATCGGCAAAAATCGTGAACATGGAAAATGACCCCAATAGTCGTTCCCCAAAGTTACACGACTATGCGACCTAGTATGAAAAAAAGAAATAAATATTCTACGATCCTCCGATGCGTAGAATGCGGGTCGTTACATCCTACTTCTTTTAACCCACCCGACAACCCTCCCTCTTCTTCTATCTTTCCTCATGTCCTTCCCAAACCGATTGAACATACTTGGACTTCTCTAACCTTTTTTCAATGCTTACCTCGAAACGCTGGTAAGTACAAGCCTTTTTAACTGGACGTTAAATATAACGGTGAGAAAATGGTTCCATCCCCTATGATTTTGGATGCTGGAGAAGCTATATGGTAGAATTACATTGTGGGCTTTTTCCTTGAAAAACCGTTATCGTTTACAATGGTAATTGTAACCCTAAAACTGAGATGGAGATTAAAAGGTAAGTTAAGTGTAAAATCTGATGGGACCCTATTTCTATTCCTTTTCACTGACAAACAGAGAGAAAGTTGTTAGGGGAGATCCGATTATCATTTAGAACAAATTGTTCATACTAAAACAATGGAAACCAAGTGTAAGCAATGTGTGTGGTCTGATAATAGAGGTTCCAGTTTGGGTTAACATGTCAAATATCCCTATATATTTATGGTCACTTATTGGAATTAACTGGTTAGCGGATAGACTTGGCAAGCTTGTCTGCTTGGATAAAGCTACGGAATAGAGGACTATCATTCAGGAAGCTAAGTGTTTAATTGAGATAATTCCAAAGAAAGAACTGATCTTTGGATTTCCAGTTGAAAATTATGATGGTTCAATTCAAATGATACTTGTCACATACTTGTTGGCACCTGATATATATGTACACTGCAAAGTTTTCAATCATAAAAGTTTACAATGTAAGGAACATGTTCAAACAACTGAAGGACAGAAAGATTAAAAAAATGCAAAGAAAAAAGTGAAGAAGAATTTAGGGGAAAAAGCAAAGAAATGAATGAAAGAGTGGATATTCAAAGAAGATAGTGTTTAAACAATGTGTAGAGAAGAGAATGGATAAAAGTGACAACAAACAAAAAGAGAAATAATTAAACTAAGAATAAAAGAATGGAACGAGAGAAAATGAGAAACAGTACTAAAAATGAAAAAGCAAATGAAGAGCAAATAAGCAACAAGAACAAGTGGACAAAATGCCAAAAGATAAAGCTGAAGGGACACAAACTTTCGATAGATTCTCTATTCCAATTGAAGAAGTAGATGAAGAAATGTTTGAACAAAACACAAATGATGACGAGTGTAACACCCCACATCCATTAATGTCACTCTTAAAGGGAATGCATTAACTTTCATGGAGTATTATTGGTGTATAGAACAGAATATAATAAGACAGATACCTATATTAGTACATGAAAATTTTAAAAACAACTTTTATTGCAGCGGAGAAATAGTTTGGTTACAACAACATCAAAAACCAAAAATAAAACCAAGTACACTTAATATCCATCTTGACAAATTATTTTTCGAGTACATAAATTAAAAAGCATAACCCCAACATAAGTAGTCATAAAAGAGAAAGGCTGAAATTTACTTTCAACAATCCAAGCACTTCCAAAAGAGTGAAAAAGAGGTCCAAATCAAGCTCCAGCAGCACTAGTCCCACCCTAAGAACCTGGGGGAAGGAAGAAAAGAGGCGAAAACTAAGTGGGTCAGATATAAAGTCTGGCGAGTCCGATAACTTTAACAATATAATTATTAAAGTAATTAGGATAAGGCATAAACTGGTTAAAACAAGAGATGACTATGAAACAAATGGGAAAGACAAAACAAACAAGAGGAATATGCTAGCATTAATCGCGCTCCTAATCACTATAGGATAATTACTATACTGCACCATTACTAGTCACCCTAAAAGTTGATCTCGCCTACTGAACATAATAATCATAATGGTAGTTTCATGTACCCCTAGCTGTCTTTATAGGTGTCACCTGCCCCTATCTCCACTAGTTGTACCCACTACCCCTATGCGATCGGTTCCCTAACTCGTAGATAACCTTGCTGGTCCTACAGTGGGGTGTATCACTCCCCAAAGTGGCAACCTGATACCACTAAAGATGCATGGCTTATATCTACACGATGCAACAACGTCTTATCTACTAGCCCGGGCCCATGCATGCACATGACCCCGTTGGACTTGCGTTGCCACCGCTAACCCGTTTTGACCTCTTATAATCAAACCCAGTAAGCGTGTCCCGTCCTCGATCTAACTCAAGCAAACAAAGATACTTAATGGGTTACTGGTTTGAAAAGGGTCCCCCATGCTTGATACAAGCTTTCCACCTATGCTTGGTCCCCACTAGGATTTCCCATTTAACCCCTTCTTATTCATGTCTTCTTACATGTTTCAATTTGGTTAAGTGTTTCTAATCGTAATTCACATGTCACCCACTTAACCCCCATGTCCCACTACATGTTTATCTTGGTTAAGTGTTACTTAATTCCTTAAAACCGCAACCTTGTAAGACCTCTCACATTAGACTGCCATTTGCGGTTGCTGGATTTGCTGGGCAGGTCCGGGCAGTCTTATACCGCAAACGAGCATAACCTCGTGTCTTTATAATTGTTACGCATTTAATTTATGCCTTCGACCTCTCACATTAGACTACCATTTGTGGTTGCTGGATTTGTCGGGCGTGTCCGGGCAGTCTTATACCACAAACGAGTCTAACCTCGTGTCTTAGGCATTTATTATTACATATAATTATTTCACCCCAATATGAATTAATTATCCCTACTCAAATTGTCAATAATTTCCAAATTAATCCATGTCCATAATTGTCACCTAAATTATGTCCATTCTTTTCAGGTATATATATTATACCAATTAGTGTCTCAAATTAATTATATGCCTTTAAAGGCACTCTATGCCAATTCACAATATGTATATTTAATATTTTCCCGTTGTCCCCACGTCGTTCGTACGTTTAATATGAAGTATGTTAGACTCGCAAATAGTCTAACTCATAAGAAAAGAAACATCACAACTTGCATAACACATAAAATAGATCTAACTTGTAAAATAAGAATTATAACATAAATTTGCATAGCCAATAACCTGCATAGGGAATTGACATATAGAACATAAATTTGCATAAACTATGTACTGCCATGGATCTAAATATAGATCTAAACATGAAATTGTGAACTTACATTTATGAATATGGTTTTCACCTAAACTTGCATATGTGAATATGGTTTTCACCTAAACTTGCATATGTGAATATAGTTTTCACCTAAACTTGCATATGGATTCCTACAAACTTGCATATGAATTTACAAACGTAAACTAATATCACATGTTTTGCATATAAACTAGCATATGTATATACTTGATTCACATTTAAACTTGTGTATAATTCGCATACAGACTTACATAAGATTCACATACAAACTAGCATATGTAAAAACAGACTTGCATAAGATTCACATATAAACTAGCATATGATTTACATCCCAAACTTGCATATAAACTGATGTCATGAAATGAAACAAGTTAAACATATGTGATTGGACATATGAAATAGATCTACTAACATAAGTTAACAAAACTGTCATATGTTCACAACTAGACGATAACAAAGTTAAGTAACATCACATGATTCAACAGACATTTTCTCATAATCCCAATTATAACTCATCATAATTAATTTATTAATTATTTTGTGAAAAAAATTGTACTCACAAAGACGGATTAGAGAAGCGAATAATTCGTTCGTCGTTTGAATTAGAATCCTGACTTGCAATTCCTAAGCTTTAAGAAGAAGAACTATTCTACCAACAGCATGGAGGCTAAGAGATTAATTTAGTTTAGGATTAGAGCTTGAGTCTATACGTGCTTATATAGAAGTTTAAATCAATATAAGCCGTTAGATTATCGTAGGAGCAAATCAGAACCATTAAGACTAGATAGAGTTATCCAGAATAGCCACCTATGCCCTAGTGACTCAGCAACAGGTCAGAAATGACTCAGCAACAAGTCAAAATCGTCATAGTTCAAATCTACCCGAGGGGGTAGGTTGACCCCTAGATCGACCTGTATAGGGGAGATCGACCCCCTGGTCGGGCCGGAAAAATCCCCCTAGCCTGCTTCCTTGTTTGAATTTGAATTTTGAATTTCATTCAACTGTTTTTAATTTATTTAAATTTCTAAAACTTCTGAGGGACATAACTTCTTCATACGAAGTCTGATTTACAAAAACTTGGACTCTGTTCCAAGAAGAATTTCGAGACGAATGCAATGGCGTAACCCATTTCCCTTAATTCTTCTCCTAAAAATTGAGTATTCTTTAATTCATTCTTTTAATAGTCACAGAAAATTCAGGGTGTTACATTCTCCCCTCCTTAAAGGATTTCGTCCCCGAAATCTTCAAGTCAAGAAGAATGTACATCCTACCATCCAATCATCCATCTACTCAACCATCAAACACAGGCATCCATTGTCCTTACAAGATTTCTAATGTTATATGAACATATGCAAAAAGTATGTGTATATGTTCCTTATCCAATACAAAATCAGGTGGTCTACTGATTCATTTGACCTCCTTAATGCAAATCATGATAGTGCCATGCGTCCATTATGCATGCAAAAGTATCCTGACTGTACATATTATTTCTACATGTGTGCACATCCATTCATCAAAATGCAGCATCCGTATGATAACACATCCATCATACATCCATTAATATAAATATGCACACATATTTATATGCAATATGAATGTGATTAAGCCGATCTAGTGTCTAATGTGTGTGTACATGCATCCACGAGCAACCATTAGCAACCATCAATCGTAACATGTTTCAAATACATGTTTACATCCATTGGTTTCTACCTAAGGATAAAGAATAGGACTGAGGAGATATACTTAAAAGATAGATATAAATATAAATAAACTTATGGAAAAAGAGATCAAGGAGGTACCCTTAAAAAGAAAAAGGGTAAGCTGCGCGTATTTTTCTCTCAGTTTCCCAAGTCACATCTTCCTCGGCGTCACTCCATTGAACTTTAACAAGCTTGACTTCACGGTTGCGCAGCTTTTTAGCTTCCGTACCCAAGATACGAGTTGGAACTCTTCTAACAGTCGCTTCTCGTTCCACTTCTACTTCTTCTGGTATACTTGGCTCCACAACTTCCGCAGACTCATGTAAGTACTTCCATAGTTGAGAAACATGAAAAACACTATGAACTCCAGCTAGTCTTTCGGGTAGCTCTACTCTATAAGCCATTGTCCCAATCCTTTCAGTGATAGGAAATGGTCCTACAAATCTTGGTGCTAGCTTTCCTATGGACCCAAAGCAAATGACATTCCTCAAAGGATATACTTTAAGGAACACCCTGTCTCCAATCTCAAACTCAAGATTGGTCCTTCTTTTGTCTGCGTAGGACTTCTGTCTATCTTGTGCAGCCTTCATCCGTCTTCTTATCAAGTCCACCTTTTCTGAGGTTTCTCTAATCATGTCTGGCCCAAGTACGAGCTTGTCTGTAGACTCCCACTAACAAGTTGGTGATCGACATGGTCTTACATATAAAGCTTGGAAGGGCGCCATGCCTATGGTGGCTTGGTAGGTATAGTTATAGGAGAATTCCACCAAAGGAAGATGACCCTCCCATGTCCCTCCAAAGTCAAGAATGCACAATCTTAAGAGGTCTTCCAATACTCTGTTCACCCTTTCCGTCTGACCATCGGTTTGGGGGTGATAGGCCGTGCTTAAGCATAATTGTATGCCTACAGCCTCTTGCAAACTCTTCTAAAACTCGCTCGTAAAAATAGGATATCGATCACTCACTATGCTGGAGGGTATCCTATGGAGTCGAACTATCTCTTTAAGATAAATGGATGCTAGGGACGAGCCAGTCCATCTACTCTTAACAGGTATAAAGTGAGCGCTTTTAGTAAGCCTGTCCACTATTACCTAAATACTGGTATTGCCCCTTCTTGACCTAGGCAACCCATCAACAAAGTCCATCAAAATGCTATCGCACTTCCATTGTGGGACCTCTAGAGGATGAAGCAGACCACCAGGCTTCTTCTGCTCCGCTTTTACTTGCTAGCATATCAAGCACTTAGCGACGAACTCAGCTACATCCCTCTTCATGCCATTCCAAAAGAAAACCCTTTTTATATCTTTATACATCTTGTCTCCGCCTGGGTATATGGTCAGCTTAGAATGGTGTGCTTCTTCGAGAACCATTTTCACTAAATCCCTTACTTGTGGGACACATAGTCTTCCATCCCTTCTCAGCCATCCCTTATCATCGATGGAATATCTATTGCAGAGACTAGAAGTCTCACCCCTAACTAGCTTATCCATCATATCAACTAGCTAAGGGTCTTCTTGTTGCGCGGTTCCTATTGAGTCCAAAAGAGTAGGCCGCACCTCTAGCGATGCTAACAGACCAGGTACAATTTTAGAGGAGGGTCCAAAGTTAAAGTTTGCTATGTACTCCAAGCTTTGCCTTTCTACAAAGAGAGTACTTAAAGTCAGCTTCTTTCTACTCAAGGCGTCTGCTACCACATTGCCCTTGCCAGGGGTATAGGAAATCTCAAAATCATATGAGGCCAGAAATTCCATCCACCTTTGTTGTCTTAAGTTAAGATCTTTATATGAGAAAAGATACTTTTATGATTTATGGTCAGTAAACAATTCAAACCTTTCTCCTAGTAGGTAATGACGTCATGACTTTAGAGTGAAAACAATGGCAGCTAGCTCCAAATCATGAGTTGGGTAGTTCTTCTCATGTACCTTCAATTGCCTTCCCCCATAACAAACTACCTTGCCATCTTACATCAAGACAGCGCCCAACCCTGTACCGCATGCGTCTATGTATACGGTAAACATTTTGCTCCCATCAGGCAATGTCAGAATTGGGGCTGTTGTTAGAGCCCTTTTCAAACGTTGGAAAGCAATATCGCAATCCAAATCCCAAGCGAAAGTTAGGTTCTTATTTGTCAATCTTGTGAGTGGGGCTGAGATTTTTGCAAAGTCTTTAATGAACATTCGATAAAAGCCCGCTAGTCAAAGAAAGCTTCGAATTTCGGTTGCATTCCGTGGAACCTTCCAATCTTGCAGCGCAACTACTTTTGTGGGGTCCACAGCTATCCCCTCTTTGGACACCACATGTCCAAGAAACCTCACGTATTCTCTCCAGAAATGGCATTTGGAGAATTTGGTTTCTTCGAGAAAATCAAAATGTCCTCTACGAAGACCACCACAAACTTATTAAGGAACTCCCTGAACACCCTGCTCATTAAGTCAACGAAGTAAGCGGGTGCGTTTGTCAAGCTGAAAGGCATGACAAGCCATTCGAAGAAACCATCTAGGGTTCTGAACGCGGTCTTATCAATGCTGTCTTCAGCCACTCTTAGCTGATGAAACCCGGTAGCTAGATCTAGTTGGGAGAAAACCGACGCACCTACAAGCTGATCAAACAAGTCGTCTATTCTCGGAAGTGGGTGCCTATTTTTCTTAGTCAGCTTGTTTAGCTCCCTATAATCAGCGCATAGGAAAAGTAAACCATCCACTTTGGTTGCGAATACTAATGGAGCACCCCATTCAGAAATATTCCGCCTTATAAACCCTTTTTCGAGCAGCTCTTTGACTTGCTTGTTGAGCTCTTTTCTCTCCCTTGGAGCCAAGTGTCTAACGGGTAGAGCTACGGGTTTTGTGTTATCAACAAGGTATATGCGGAAGTCTATCTCCCACTTTGGAGGTAAGCCCTTCACCTCTTCAAATACATCTGAGTATTCATGGATTACTCTAACAGACTGTAAGTTTTCAACAGACGCATCTAGAGATTCTATGTAGCTAAGCATAATAGAATATATGGGATTACAGGAGATTTAGAGAGTGTTACCGAGGAGAGTCATAAGTCTAACCACTCTCTTTTCACAATCGAGGATGGCACCATTACTGGATAAACAATCCATACCTAGAATCAACCCATAGCCCATGAAGCCAAGAACGAAGGCGTTGCATTCAAACCCAACGCTCAAGATAGACACTATCAAATCCCGACAAATCACTGAAAGATGAACCAAACCACCAATAGGATTCGAGAATACTATGGGACCCGTAACTAGACTAGTATTTAAGTGCAGTGTTTCAACTAACGAAGCAGATACAAATGAGTGTGAAGCGCCAGAATCAAACAAAGTACGAATAGGATGATCAAACAGAAAAACCAAACTTTCAACAGAAATGTTTCTACCCTTCTCCTGTCCTGCTACCACGAGAGCATGAACCTGCCCTCTTGCCTGCCCTGGTGCCATGAGAGCCTAAACCTTCCCTCTAGAAGTAGACCATGTCCTCTTCCCTTGCCCTTGTCTTCTCGGGCTATCTTTAATCAGATGTCCTGCCTCATCACAGTTGAAACATCCAGTCTTCTTCTTCTTCCTACAGTCCTTGCTCAGATGGCCTGGTGTTCCATAATTAAAGCACCTTTTCTTTCCTTTGCTATCGTTATCCTTACCACCTTTCTTAGGATGCTGCTGTGATTTCTTTTGATCCCCTTTCTTTCCCAGTGCCTTATTAGCATTAGCGCCTTTCTCCACTTTATGCATAAGCGCCACGTCAACCAGTTCCTCAAAGGTAGACCCCATAGGAATGTGGGTCATAGCCAACCCATGTAGTGGCTCATTCAAACATTTAACGAATCTCAGGGCCTTCTTTTTAGGTGTGTTCATCAAGTCTAAGCTAAATCTCGCCAACTGATTGAACTTGTTGACGTACTCCTTTACTGATAAATTCCCCTGCTTCAACTCCAAGAACCTCTCCATGTATAAATTCTCTTCTGCTCATGATAGAAATTTCATCTTGAACCTATGCCTGAACTCCATCCACATCTCCACTGGATTCTCTCCATTCGTGACCTCCCACTAAAACAAGGCTTCGTCCTTCATTGACCAAGCAGCTAATTGGACCTTCCTTCCATCTTCTATCTTGAAGATACCAAACAAATCTTCCACCTCCTTAAGCCAATTTCGAGCTTCAACAAACGTCTCTGATCCGTGAAAAGGTTTCCAACCCATTGCCCGAAAGTCTTTGCATATCTTCAAAAAAGTATCAACACGGGGAGGGGAAGCAGGAGGAGCTGCTGCAGCTGGGGGAGGAGGAATGTCTGCTGGGCCGGCGGCCGGCGGCCGTGGCCCTAGCCTCCAGATACCTTCTAAACTAGGTTAGTATCAGTATTCCCTCGAGTATCTCGGGTACCCTAGACATGCTGGAAAAAAAAGAGATTCAAAATGGAGAATCGAAGGAAAGATATATGGCTCTTGGGGGTTATGTTTTTAAAACAAACTTTCTCTTGAAAATACTCTCCTTAAAACATATTTTTGAAAGTATTCATTATAAAATGCTTTTGCAAAACAGTTTTTCAAAATCCCTTATCTGTTCTGGTAACCTTCAGCTTTGATACCACGTGTAACACCCCACGTCCATTAATGTCACTCCTAAAGGGAATGCATTAACTTTCATGGAGTATTATTGGTGTATAGAACATAATATAACAAGACAGATACATATATTGGTACTTGAAAAATTTAAAAACAACTTTTATTACAGCGGAGAAACAGTTTGGTTACAACAACATCAAAAACCAACAATAAAACCAAGTACACTTAATATTCATCTTGACAAATTATTTTCCGAGTACATAAATTAAAAAGCATAACTCCAACATAAGTAGCCATAAAAGAGATAGGCTGAACTTTACTTTCAGCAATCCAAGCACTTCCAAAAGAGAGAGAAAGAGGTCAAAATCAAGCTCCACTAGCACTAGTCCCACCCTAAGAACCTGGGGGGGGGGGGGGGAGGAAGAAAAGAGGCGATTACAAAGGGGGTCAAGGGGTCAGACATAAAGTCTGGCGAGTCCGATAACTTTAACAATATAATTATTAAAGTAATTAGGATAAGGCATAAAATGGTTAAAACAAGAAATGACTGTGAAACAAATGGGCAAGACAAAACAAAAAAGAGTAATATGTTGGCATTAATCGCGCTCCTAATCACAATAGGATAATTGCTATACTGCACCATTACTAGTCACCCTAAAAGTTGATCCCGCCTACTGAACATAATAAGCGTAATGGTAGTTTCATGTACCCCTAGCTGTCTTTATAGGTGCCGCCTGACCCTATCTCCACTAGTTGTACCCACTACCCCCATGCGATCGGCTCTCTAACTCGTAGATACCCGTGCTGGTCCCACAGTGGGGTGTATCACTCCCCAAAGTGGCAACCTAATACCACTAAAGATGCACGGCTTATGTAACACCCCGTAATTCTGCAACACTAGGATTCACAAATCAAGGCAGAATTAAAAGTTAAACTCAAAATCAAGGGAAACGGGCTGCGCCATTGCGTTCGTCTCGGAATTCTGCATGAAAACGAGTCCGAGATTGCGTAAATCGGAGTCCATATGAGGAAGATATGGCCTCCGGAAGATTCAGCGAAGTTCAAATTTCAAAACAGCGCAGAAAAGGAGTTCAAATTCGAAAACAGACCCAGGTTGGGCTGGGCGGGAATTTTCCCGCCCAAGGCACCCAGGTCGACTGGGTAGTCGACCTGGGTCACCCAGGTCGACTGGGTAGTCGACCTGGGGGTCGACCCCCCGACCAGGTCGACTGGGTAGTCGACCTGGGTCCCGAAATCCAGTTTTCTGCACCTAGTTCATTCTTCTGTATCTAGACGCCATTCTGACCAGATTCGTCCGCCTAACAATATATAAACAGCCCTAGTCTCATTCTCTATTCACAATTCTTTTCTATCCTTATGTTGCCTCTGAGAAAATATATAAATAAATAAAAATAAGAAAATACTACGAAAATCCAAGACAAGGTTATGCTGCTCAAATTATCCGGAAGAGATTCAAATCAAGATCAAAGCTTCAAGATAAGGATTAAAGGCTAACGTCGCACGAATCATAGCAACGCCTTCTTTCTATTCTAATCTAATCTCTGTAAGTCAGTTATTTCTAGATTTGAACGCTTTCTCTGTTCGTGACATGAAATTAAAGGAATAAAAGAATATGCCAAGTCTTTCTATTCGAATCTGTGCCTACATCTTTGGACCTAATTAAGAACTGTTATGATTCGATGACCAATTAGGCCTTGCCTATGACTTTGAACATTGCCTATGACTATGAACATTGCCTATGACTATGGACATTGCCTATGACTATGAACATTGCCTATGACTGTGACTGTGACTATGAGAATTATTTCCTTGACTAAGCCTATGCCTTTGATTAGGAAACATAAACTATTGCCTGTGACATAACAAGGACATCTGTGATTAAACACCTGTGATTCATGACTAGGAAAGTGTTGCTTAAGTTTTGTGACTATGAAATTTGGTCTAAACCCGATCATCTATTCTGTCTGTTCTTGATTTTCTTTGGTTTTAGACCTTGGGAATTTACCTATTAAGTTAGGTCTACCCATGTTCTTGAACCTACTCTGTCTATTCTTGGTTTTAGACCTTGGGAATTTACCTATTAAGTTAGGTCTACCCATGTTCTTGAACCTACGTCGTTATCCAAACCTTTTTATGCCAGTTATTATGTCCATCCTTTTTCATAGCATCTTTGGTTCATTCCCTATTTTCTACGAATCTAGATTTATCTATAATCTAGACTGAATCACGATTATACGAACGGTGGGAATACGATTTGGGCAAAATATGAAAACGTAGTTATAAACTTGGAAAATTGGCATAAATTGGGAACATGTATTATGACATGTTCATGGAAATGCAAATTGGGTAAATTTGACATGAATTATAGGATGTGTAATTTGAGTCTAGTATTGGCTTGTAAATCTAGTATTTATATGAATTGTGAACTAGAATAATAAGTCTAGTTTGACATGAACTGTAATTAGAATGTTAAATCAAAATTGGATTAGCTAATTTGGCATAAGAAGTATATTGGCATAAATTTGAAATTGGTGATAATTGGGAGCAATTGTCAGGTTTAGCAAAATCATGGTTAGTGACACTTAGTTTGGTATAGTTTACATACCAAAAAGCATAAACATGATATAGAGGGGAAAATGGGTCATAAGAATGAATGTTGACAATTTGCATTAAAAGAGAAATTAGTAAATAAGTAAATTAGGAATAATTTACTTATAGAATTTGTCCTAATGAGAAATGTAAATTTTGACAAATTAAAGGTTTCTTAACGACATCTCTTTTAATAATACACCACAAAGTTCTAGGGTGACAGAGAGGATAGTGTCTAGGCTTGAGTTTGGAAAATACAAGTTTCCTGCTCTCCCTGGCTATCCCTAACTGATCCGACGGACGGGATGGTTACTTTCAAAACCTGATTTGAAAATTAATCAAAACCCTTTGAACTTAGAAAACACGAATAGGCCTAACCCGAGGTTAGACTGAGTTGCGATGTAAACCTGCCCGGAACCAACCGACACATCCAGTATTCGCAACAATATCTGTCTAATGTGAGTGGTCGCGGCTTTAATTTATTTAGTTAAAGCTAGAAAAAGAATGGTAGGGTTAAGCTAACTAAGACACTTAACCAATTCAACATGATAACCAGACCGGTGGGTGGGTTAGGTTCATACAGACACAGTTAAGCTAGAATGGGAGGGTTAAGTCCATAGGAACACTTAACCAACTTAACACAGCTAAGCTAGAATGGGAGGGCTAAGTCCATAGGGACACTTAACCAACTTAACATGGTAACAAGACAAGATTTTAGGGGTTAAGTAATTAAGGAAACACTTAGCCAAATTAACATGTTAACTAGACTAGGAGGTGAGGTTAAGTAAAGTTAATACACTTAGCCAAATTAACATGTTAACTAGACTAGGAGGTGGGGTTAAGTAAAGTTAATACAATTAGCCAAATTAACATGTTAACTAGACTAGAAGGTGGGGTTAAGTAAAGTTAATACACTTAGCCAAATCAACATGTTAACTAGACTAGAAGGTGGGGTTAAGTAAAGTTAATACACTTAGCCAAATTAACATGTTAACTAGACTAGAGGTTGGGGTTAAGTAAATTTTAATACACTTAGCCAATTTGATATGTTAGCTGGGCTAGACCGTAGGGTTAAGTAACTTGAACACTTAACCATCAGATTGTGATAAAGGAATAAGGTTAAGTCTAAAACGTGAAGGGATAATACTTAACCATTAATAACATTTTAGTTAAAACAGACGGGCAAGGTGAAGTTATAAAGGAACACTTAACCAATACAAGGTGAATGGGTAGGGTTAAGTATTAAGAAATACTTAACCAATATAACTTGGTTTGTGATGGGGTTAAGTCAACATGAATTACTGATAACACTTAACCAGTTTAACATGATAAATGAAGGGGGTTAAGTTAGCTTGAATTGACTAATGACACTTAACCAATCCAAATTAACGGGAAAGAGAACTAAGTAGTAAACCTTAGTTAAGAAAACAACGATTCTGGAAACTAAGTGGTAAATCTTAGTTAGTAAAACTAAGTAGTAATTCTTAGTATAACACGGGAAGGAGCGAATGTCCGTCTGAGTAAAAAGGAGGCTCCAACGAATTGGGTTACGAAGCCCGAGGCTTCGAGGGGACGTGAGGGGTACTCTTAGTATCCCTCTGTGAGGCTGCAGATGATCCTCCTGGGCTCACAGAGGTTAAGGTCTGCGTAGAAGAACCAGGGGTATGCCTTGGTTGCAATATATGGCAACCTAAAGACTAGGATGGACCAGCGTGATTCGGCGAGAAAACGGTAGCCTTGTGATAGCAACTCGTCATCAACCATCCATCTTCAGTCAACCGAGATACGTGAAGCGGAAAGGTGGAGAACTCCAAAAGACCATATACTTGCTATCTAGTTATGGGTGAGGATGGCCATAGGATAGTGGGGCACCGGGGGCCGGCGTCTATTTCTCATTTTTCAAGGTGTGCCTTTCATTAGTTGAGGGAGGTGTCAAGTGGGACCATAGCCACTGGAACAAAAACAGACCTTAGTATCTGCATCGGCAGATATCTGAAAGCTCCCGACCGAGTTCTGTATTCCTTGATTTGCCCTGACACAGGACTCGGACCGCACATTACGGGACATGTGCATCTAGACAAGCGATAACGATTCGCGATACATGCGTGGGGAAGTATAGGAACATATACCACTCTAGGTAGTGTGTCCTAGACTTGGGGGCATCGTTCGAAAGGTAGCACTAGTTGGACTAGGTGGCATAAACCCTGAATCCGAGAAGCGTTCAGCAGATAATGTAAACTCTAGTTAAATCTAGAAGGCACTTGGTAGAAAACCCAAGATTAAATCTAGGTAACAAATAATAAATGTATGCCTGAAGGCGATGGAAAATACAGGGATTGGGATCACGTTATCATTACTAGTTGGGACATTAGTTAGGTGGTGCAGAGATATAGAAATCAGTATAACAAGGAAATAGCGAAGCGGCGAAAGTATTAGAGCATATCCAGTTTATCTTATCTTAGCTTATCTTATGATTATCTTGTCTAATCTTGCTGACCCTATCATCATGGTGTTATCTTGTATTCAGTTAATTCATATCGTTTTGTTTTTCCATGTTCACATGCTAGAAGTTACTGAACTTACTCGGGCTTTATGTCTGAATCTGTTTTCCTTTCGTCTTCTTTTCTTCCGTTTCCCCCCCAGGTAGTAAAGGAGGGAATAGTATAGCTCAGGTTAAGTCAGACTGTCACTCTTTCCCAGCTTGAAGATTTGTCGAAGTTTTGCTTGGATTCTCTTTCCAGATGTTATGGCTGGCTCTTGCTACATTGGGGAATATAAATGTATTTTTATGCTTCTTTATTTTTTAAGCCAGATGATACTCTGATATTGTAAAGAAATCATTGTACAAACTATTTTATCAATAAAGCAAAGTTTTATTTTCCGCTGTTTAATTTATGTCTGTCTTGTAATTTATCTGCATCTTTTACCCTAAATGCTCCACAGAACTTAGTACATTCCCTTTGTGAGTGACACTAACGGACGTGGGGTGTTACATGTGGTATCAGAGCTGAAGGTTACCGGATCAGATAAAGGATTTGAAAAATTATTTTCAAAATAGTTTTAAAAGAAGCATTTTCAAGAGAAAAGATTTGTTTTAAAGGCATATTCCCCAAAGCCATACGCATTATCTTCTCTTCCTCTGTTTGAATTCTTGTCTCCTTCTTTCTTGAGTCTCTAGGGCTCCTGGCTTTCTGGGAGGTAACCTCATCGAAGGGCAAAGTAGTGCCCGACTTCCATCCATAGCCGTAGTTGTTTCACCTACGGCCAGTTTTCTTTCAAGCTTAGAGGGTTTTCTGTACGATGGAAGCAGCTTTCGAGAGATTTGTCAACATGACTACACACGGAAGGGGATGAGGAGTTTGGCTAAGGAGCACAACCCTAGGATGAGGAATTCATGGATATAGATTTAGCTCACAAAGGAGGAAGGAATTAAAAAACCTAAGACAAGAGGAAGTATCTTTACTAGGGTATAAAAGGGCATATAATTAAGGACAAGGGCAAGAACGAGGAACAAGATTTTCAGAAGGGCAAGTACATACTTTCGCCACCAAGCCTACCTAGGAGAAGGGTAGTGAAGTTCTGTTGAAAGAGTCTAGTTTTGCTATTCTTACTATTTCCTTTGGTTTTAGCGCTTCGCATTTGTTCATATCCACTTCCATAGTTGAGTCTCTGCACCATAGTATTTGTATAGTAGAAAGATCCCACTAGAGTCTCAAATCCAATTGGTGGTCCGACCAGTTTACTTTGGGTTAGTAGGGATTTGAGAATAGCTATCGAGTTTGCTTATATCATCTCATGCAGATCGTCTAAAATCGGAGGAGATATTCCTCGGGTGCTTGTCTGATATTGGTTTAGGCCTTTGGGGCTTGTACTTGAGGAATGTCAATTTCGACTAGGATGGTTTGCGTGAGAGATGAATAGTTGTGGCAGGCACTCCAAAAAGCACGTAGTGACCTTTCGACCCTTATAGTTATGGCATGATGGATAAGCTAAGAGGAAAGGCCTCGAACCATCTTGGTATGTACACTTGGTATCATAGTTAACATCTGCTTTTTTGGAAATGGAGATCAGGAACTTCACAATCGTGAAGTTAAAATAGCAAAGATACAGTGGAGTAAAGCTAAAGAAGGCTAGGTACTAGCAACATACCCTTTTCCTTAAGGGTGCATCATTGATTTCTTCATTTGTAGGAGCTTTACGCATAGTTGTTTCTCTCGTTCCAAAGTATATCCTCTAGATCGTATCTTCGATCCTTAGGTAGAAGCCAATGGATGTAAACATGTATTTGAAACATGTTATGGCTGGTGGTTGCAAGTGGTTGCTAATGGTTGCTCGTGAATGAATATGCATACGTATTAGGCACTAGATCAGTTCAGACGCTTTCATATTGCATTTACAGGTATGTATTTGTTTGTAAGTTGAACTTGATATGTTATCATATGGACGTTGCATATGGATAAATGGCTGTGCACGCATGTAGTATTTACGTAACTAAGGATGCTTGCATACATGATGTAACACCCCGAAAATTCTATAACTGTGAAATTTATGAATTAAAGTAAAATCAAATTCAAATCAAAGAACTAAGGGAAACAGGATACGCCATTACGTTCGTCTCGGAAAAATACGCGAAATAGAGTCTGAGTTTTCGAAAAACGGAGTCCGTATGAAGAAGATATGCCCTTCGGAAGTTTTGAATTAAAATTAAAATTCAAACAGAATAAAATAATAATTTAAAATCGGGCCCATTGGGCCAGGGTTGAAGAACACCCGCCTGGGCCACCCAGGTCGACTGGGCTGTCGACCTGGGCTACCCATGTCGACAGGGCTGTCGACAGCCCTGTCGACAGGGGTATCGACCTGGTCGAGCCCAGTCAACCTGGCTGGCCAGGTCGGTGTGTGGTCGAATTTCTGTGGTCTGCTTTGTCATTAGGGCTAGGTGGCGGATTTTTATTGGTCTCTCTTCCTAATGAATGGCTATGATCTAACCTAGCAACATCAAGGGTCCTAATCAATTCCTAACCTCTATATAAACAACCCTAGACTAAACCCTAATCTATTCATTCAAAATAAGATTATAGCCGCCATGTTGCTGAGGAACGACAAAGAGTAGCCGCCAACTAGAGAGAGAATTAGGAAGAAAGTTCTAAAGCCTAAAGCAATTCAAGCAACCTAAAGCTAATCAATTCAACAAAGGAATCGTGTCTCTTAATTAGAGAATTCGCCGCAACCATTGTAAGTAGAGTATTACTTTGGTATAAATAAACAACTGTGTTGATGTGTATGCTTGAATTGTGGCAATGGAAGTATTTCATAATTGTGCGTTCTTATCAATTTATATACGTTTGGATTATGTTATTCATGTTATAAAGAACTACATGCGGTAGTTCTATGCAAGTAAACGTTTGGAATATTTCGCAAATTATGTAATCTATGTTGAAGCTACATGTATGTAGTTGATTGAAATTCATGCAAGTTTGGGCTTTGTGACTATGCCATCATGAGGTATATTTTTGTGCATAAATCATTTTGCAAGTAACAAGTTTGGTTGTTATAGTTCATATGAAACTATGTTGGAATTTTGATACCATAATCCATGTATTAAGGCATGCTTTTGCAAATTTATGAATATGGCTAGGCCTTGAATGATATTTGGCATAATTGGAATCCATGATTAAGTCTATCTTGTTTATATGATGACATATATGAGACATGGCTAGGTTAGACTCAAAAATCCCTTTTTGCAAGTTTTAAAGCAAACACCATGATTAGGAATATTTATGCATAAGTATGTTTGTACCATCGTTATGTGATTGGACTTAAACCATGATTAAGTTGAACTATGCTTTTGTGTTGGTAACAAAGTATCCCCTTTGTAAACATGTAGAAACCTTATGAACATGACATGTTTATGTTTATGCCAAAAGTATTTATGCCATGCTTATGTTTGACATTATGCTATGCTCATGCTAGAAATATTTACGACATGCTCATGTTTGACAATATGCCTAAATAAGAATATAGGTTCATGTTGTAGTTAAACCTATGCAAGTTCACATGCTTTGATTCATGTCACCTATGTTACCACTATGCAAGTACACCAATTTCTATTTTGTATTACCAACGTCGTATTGCAAGTTCATGCGCTCACCTTCCCTTCTTTGTGTATACGCCATAAGCCTCCCCTTTCGCATGGCTAAATTGGGCTTTAAAAGGCTAAGCCCAATATATATGAACGGACGTGTAAAACGGGGGAAAATAACGTTGGGTTAAAATTAATTAATGAATGAAAATATAAAATAAAAGGGCCCAAATTCAAGTATGGGTTGGGCCCATGATTGGTGTAACCTTTACACCATTTACTTAATAATGGGCCGCAAATATTTACATATAAATAAAGAAGAATGACAAGATATGTAAATGTAGAAAATACGATGTGTTTAACCCGAGGTTGGATTGAGTTGTGATGTAAACCTGCCCGGAACCGCCCGGCTGTCCAGTAGTCACAACAATACCTATCCAATGTGAGAGGTTAAACATGGAGCCCAATAAGGACCCGAGGTTAGACTGAGTTGTGGCGTAAGACTGCCCGGAACCAACCGGCAACAGGCAGCCTCAACAATACCTGTCTAATGTGAGAGGCCAGGGCCTTAATAAGACAATTAAGGCTGAGTCAGGATTGTTAGGATTAAGTGGACTAAAGACTTAATCAAAATGGAACATGCTAAACTAAACGGACTGGTGGGGGTTAGGTTAGAAACACTTAACCAACTTAGCATGTTGGCTAGAGATAGAAAACCTAGTAACGGGGGACCCTTTTCAGCAGTAACCCTAAAAGGTGTATCAGGATACCCTGAAACTAGGCAGGGTGGGGCACGATTACTGGGCTGATTGTAAGAGGTCAAAGCGACGGCGGTGGTGTAGCAGTGTAGGTTCTAACGGAGTGCGGGCGTGCACACACTCCGGCGCAGAAAAAATAAGGCACTGGACACCAGTAGCATACCTGTGCACTCTAAGGTTGTGTCGGGTTGCCACTATGGGACTTGATACACCCCATGGTGGGACCAGCATAGGTAACTACAGACATCGGGGGCCGTAAGACACAATGTAACTATGCGAGTAGGAGCCGATCATCATAGAATGGATCACATCACCCTGATTATGGGGTGCCAATTTGGAAACTAGTATATGGGTTCAGAGATCAACATGGGGTACGATAGTATATTCGACCCTAGACAACTTAACCAAGTTATGGTGTTTGCCCACTTCTTGTTATTACTTATCATACCCAGTTCTTTATTCATAGACAAAGTAGTACTAGACTTACTCAGGATTTATGTCTGACTCTATTTTTCTTTCGTCTTCTTTCTTCCGTTTCCCCCCCAGGTCCTCAGGGAGGGAACACAGCAGCTTGATCAGCCTTGACATCCAACTTGAAGAAGAGAAATGTATTGCTTGGACTTTCCTGTTTTGAACTATGGCTTTGGACAATCCACTATGGGGACTTTTGGCAGTTTAGCTATGTTTTATTTATGCTTCTTTAAATCATGTACTCAAGACAGATTATGAAAATGTTATGCTATGTTTTTGGAAAGGATGTTGTTGTAACACGTATTTGACTTTATGAAATAAAAGTTTGTTGTTCTTCCGCTGTTTACAAATATGTGTTCTTATATCTGTCTTGTATATCTGTGACTTGTACTTATAAACCTCCACCAAAATTAGGGCATTCCCTTTGAGAGTGACCCTAACGGAGGTGGGGTGTTTCACTTGGTATCAGAGCATAGGTTTACCAGATAAGATAAAAAGTTTTGAAAAATTACTTTCAAAAAAAAAGGAAATTTAAAGAAGCATTTTTAAAAGAAAAATATTATTTTATTTTTAAAAGGCAAAGTCCACTCCCCAAAGCCATAGGAACTATCTCTTATCCTTCGTTTTGAATCTATCCTTTTTTGTTTCAGCATGTCCCAAGATCTTAACTTGCCGGAAGGGGTGCCAATACCTGGTTGGTTTAGACGGTTCTTAGAAGCAAGGGCCACTCAGCCAGGTCCTACCGTTCCTCCTCCCCCAGCGGAAGGAAACCATCCAGCTGCAGCAGCACCTTTTCCTCCACCTCCTCCACGGGGAAACACGTTTGCTAAGATATGTAAAGATTTTAAAGCTATGGGAGGAAGAGATTTCCATGGAACTGAGTCCTTCGTAGCAGCTAGGAATTGGCTGAAAGAAACGGAGGACCTATTCATCATCTTTGAGGTAGAGGATAGACAAAAAGTACAGTTGGCAGTGTGGCTATTGAAGGGCGAGGCTTCCTACTGGTGGGAAGTCACTAATGCTGAAAGACCAGTGGAGACATGGGAGGACTTTAGGGCAAGGTTTGAGACCAAATTTCTCTCAGATGCGGAAAGAAGTTTGCAGTTGGAAAAATTCTTATTTCTTAAGCAAGGAGACAAGACTGTCAGAGAGTATGTGAATCAGTTCGATGAGCTGGCTAGGTTTGGGCTTGACCTAGTCAATACCCCGCACAAGAAGGCTCTCCGTTTCGTCAAAGGGTTAAATGAGCCATTACACAGTTTGGCCATGACCCATATACCCATGGGAGCCACGTATGAAAGATTGGTGCAAATGGCATTGCTGAATGAAGAGGATAAGGGCAAGAAGAAAGAGGGTTTGCAGCCCAAGAAGACAGACTTTAAGAAGGGCGGAAAAGGCAACAAAGAGAAGAGGAAGTGCAATTTCTGTGGCAAAGTGGGGCACTTAGTAAAGGACTGCCGGAAAAAGAAGGCCAAGGAGAATGGTGGGTGCTTTTCTTGCGGTGAGACGGGCCATAGGGCTAAGGACTGCCCAAAGAAACGAGGACAGGGGCAGGGTACTGGATCCACCCCAGGGGCACAGGTTCATGTGCTAGAAGCGCCACCATTGCAACAGCGAGGTATAAATACTTCTGTAGAAAGTGTAGTTTATCTTTATGACCACCCCGTTCGCACTTTGTTTGATTCTGGCGCATCACACTCCTTTATCTCGTCTGCTTTAGTAGAATCTCTGCACCTAAAAACTAGTATGGTAGAGGACCCCTTAATTGTTTCAAACCCAATTGGGGGCCCAGCTCATTTGTCTATGATCTGTCTGGATTTGAAAATTTCTATTCTAAGTGTTGAATTTCAATGTAGTGCCTTTGTTTTGGGCTTTTCGGGGTATGGTTTGATTTTGGGTATGGATTGGCTATCCAGTAATGGGGCCATCCTTGATTGTGAGAAAAGGGTTGTTAGGCTCCTAACCCAGCTCGGTGATACTTTGGAAATATCTTGTAATCCCTCGTATGCGGTTATGCTTAGTTATCCTGAATCGCTAGATGCCTCTGTTGAAAATTTGCAATCGGTTAGAGTGGTCCGGGAATATCCGGATGTCTTCGAAGAGGTGAAGGGCTTGCCTCCGAAGCGGGAAATAGACTTCCGCATATATCTTGTAGATAATGCAAAGCCCGTTGCGTTGCCTGTTAGACATATGGCTCCACGAGAAAGGAAAGAGCTCAGTAAACAGATTAAAGAGCTTCTAGAGAAGGGTTTCATTAGGAGGAGCATTTCAGAATGGGGCGCTCCGGTGGTGTTCGCTACAAAGGCGGATGGTTCACTCCGTCTATGTGTTGACTATAGGGAGCTCAACAAGCTAACGAAAAAGAATAGGCACCCTCTCCCTAGAATTGACGATTTATTTGACCAGCTTGTAGGAGCGTCTGTTTTCTCCCAACTCGATTTAGCAACCGGTTTTCATCAGCTAAGGGTGGCTGAAGATAGCATCGATAAAACGGCGTTCAGAACCCCAGACGGTTTCTTTGAGTGGCTTGTCATGCCTTTCGGCTTGACAAATGCACCTGCTTACTTTGTGGACCTGATGAGTAGGGTATTTAGAGATTTCCTCAACAAATTCGTAGTGGTCTTCGTAGATGATATCCTTATCTTCTCAAAGAGTGAAGAGGAACATGCTCAACACTTAAGGGCAATCATGGAAACTTTGCGAGTCCATCAACTAAAAGCCAAATTCTCCAAGTGCCACTTTTGGAGAGAAGAGGTGAGGTTCCTTGGGCACATAGTATCCAAACAAGGGTTAGCGGTGGACCCTGCGAAGGTAGTGGCGGTACAGGATTGGAAGACACCAAGGAATGCGACTGAGGTCCGAAGCTTCCTAGGACTAGCAGGTTTCTATCGAAAATTCATAAGGGATTTTATGAAAATCTCAGCTCCGCTCACGAAATTGACTAAGAAGAATCTAGTGTTTAATTGGGACTTGGATTGCGAGTTTGCTTTCCAACGACTGAAAAGGGCTCTTACAACAGCCCGAGTTTTGACGCTGCCAGATGGGAGCAAGATGTTCACTGTTTATACGGATGCATATGGGACAGGGCTAGGCGCCGTCTTAATGCAAGAAGGAAGGGTAGTAGCTTATGGCGGGAGGCAGTTGAAGGTGCACGAAAAGAACTACCCAACCCACGATCTCGAGTTAGCCGCCATCGCCTTTGCACTCAAGTCTTGGCGACACTATCTCTTAGGTGAGAAGTTCGAACTTTACACTGACCATAAATCGTTGAAATATCTTTTCTCGCAGAAGGATCTTAACTTGAGGCAACAAAGATGGATGGAGTTTCTTGCCTCGTACGATTTCGAAATCTCCTATACTCCGGGCAAAGGCAACGTAGTGGCAGACGCGTTGAGCCGAAAGAAATTGACCCTAAGCCCGTTGTTTGTTGAAAGACAAAGCCTAGAGTTTATAGCCAGCTTCGATTTTAGGCCTTCCTCCGACTTCGTACCAGGCTTGCTAGCATCTCTCGAAGTACGGCCAACTTTAGTGGATTCAGTAGGGGCAGCACAACGCGAAGACCCTCAACTTGTGGAAATAATTGATAGGCTAATTAGGGGTGAGACTTCAAGTCACCTCAACAGATACTCCATCGACGATAAGGGTTTGCTAAGGCGAGATGGAAGACTATGCGTCCCACAGACAAAAGATTTGTTAAAGAAGGTTCTCGAGGAAGCACATCACTCCAAGATGACGATACACCCAGGCGGAGATAAAATGTACAAAGATATAAAAAGGACTTTCTTTTGGAATGGCATGAAAAAGGACGTGGCAGAATTCGTTTCTAAATGTATGGTGTGCCAACAGGTTAAGGCGGAACAGAAAAAGCCTGGCGGACTACTACATCCTCTGGAGGTCCCGCAGTGGAAGTGGGATAGCATCTCAATGGACTTCATCGATGGGCTGCCTAGGTCTAGGAGAGGCAACACTAGCATTTGGGCAATAGTGGATAGGCTTACTAAAAGCGCCCACTTTTTACCTGTCAAAAGTAAAAGAACTGCCTCATCCCTAGCATCACTTTACCTCAAGGAAATCGTTCGACTCCATGGAATACCATCTAGCATTGTTAGTGACCGAGACCCCATCTTCACCAGCGAGTTTTGGCGGAGTCTGCAAGAAGCAGTAGGAACGCAGTTATGCTTGAGCACAGCCTATCATCCCCAAACCGACGGCCAAACAGAGAGAGTGAATAGAGTTTTGGAAGACCTTTTAAGGCTATGCGTCCTTGACTTCGGAGGGACATGGGAAGACCACCTTCCTTTGGTGGAATTTGCCTACAACAACAGCTATCAAGCAACCATAGGAATGGCGCCCTTCGAAGCTTTATATGGAAGACCGTGCCGATCACCAAC
The DNA here is from genome assembly GCA_030737875.1 of Allium sativum. Taxonomy (NCBI): domain Eukaryota; kingdom Viridiplantae; phylum Streptophyta; class Magnoliopsida; order Asparagales; family Amaryllidaceae; genus Allium; species Allium sativum. The sequence goes on along the minus strand of CM060925.1, from coordinate 68,335,638 downwards.
TTGTTGGTGGGAGTCCACGGATAAGCTCATACTTGGACCAGACATGATCCGAGAGACTTCAGAGAAAGTGGACTTAATACGAAGAAGGATGAAGACGGCCCAAAACAGACAAAAGTCCTATGCTGACAGAAGGAGAACCGACCTTGAATTCGAGGTTGGAGACAGAGTTTTTCTCAAGGTATCACCACTAAGAAACGTTGTTCGTTTCGGAACCACAGTAAAACTAGCGCCAAGGTTCGTAGGGCCATTCCCTATCATCGAGAAGATTGGGAAAATGGCCTATAGATTAGAGCTACCCGAGAAGTTGGCTGGAGTCCACAACGTTTTTCACGTTTCACATCTACGAAAATGTCTACATTAGTCCGCTGAAGTGGTAGAGCCAAATATACTCGAAGAGGCCGAAGTGGAACGCGAAGCGACCATAAGGAAGGTTCCAACCCGCATCTTAGGAACAGAAGTGAAGAGGCTACGCAACCGCGAAGTCAAGCTCGTCAAAGTCCAGTGGAGCGACGCCGAGGGAGACGCGACTTGGGAAACTGAAGCTAAAATCCGTACAGCCTACCCTTTTCTGTTCGAGGGTACATCCTTGATCTTTCTTTTTCCTTAAGTTGCGCTTTTATCTATCTTTTTAGGTTTATTTCCTCGACCTTATCTTTTAGGTAGAAACCCTTTGGATGGAAACATGTAGTTGAAACATGTTATGTATGATGGTTGCAAGTGGTTGCAAGTGATTGCTAGTGGTTGCTCGTGGTTGCATATACACACACAATCTAGGTTTTAGATCGGCTCAGTCACTTCATATTGCATATGCATATATGTTTGCTTTCGTATGTGGTTGAACTATAATGTGTTGTCATGTGGATGTTGCATTTGTATTGATTGATTGTGCACTCATGTAGAATCATGAATAGGAAAATTTGCATACATAATGGATTCATGGCACCTACATAATTCGCATTAAGGAGGTCAACTGAATCAGTAGACCGCCTGATTTTGCATTAGATAAGTTCATCTACACACACTTCACATATGATCATGAAGCATTAGAAGTCTTTTAAGGACAATGGATGCTCGTGTTTGATGGATGAGTAGATGGATGATTGGATGTTAGGATAAACATTCCTCCTAACTTGAAGATTTCGGGGACGAAATCCTTTTAAGTGGGGGAGAATGTAACACCCCGAAAATTCTATAACTGTGAAATTTATGAATTAAAGTAAAATCAAATTCAAATCAAAGAACTAAGGGAAATGGGATACGCCATTACGTTCGTCTCGGAAAAATACGCGAAATAGAGTCCGAGTTTTCGAAAAACGGAGTCCGTATGAAGAAGATATGGCCTTCGGAAGTTTTGAATTAAATTTAAAATTCAAACAGAATAAAATAATAATTTAAAATCGGGCCCATTGGGCCAGGGTGGAAGAACACCCGCCTGGGCCACCCAGGTCGACTGGGCTGTCGACCTGGGCTACCCAAGTCGACAGGGCTGTCGACAGCCCTGTCGACAGGGGTATCGACCTGGTCGAGCCCAGTCAACCTGGCTGGCCAGGTCGGTGTGTCGTCGAATTTCTGTGGTCTGCTTTATCATTAGGGCTAGGTGGCGGATTTTTATTGGTCTCTCTTCCTAATGAATGGCTATGATCTAACCTAGCAACATCAAGGGTCCTAATCAATTCCTAACCTCTATATAAACAACCCTAGACTAAACCCTAATCTATTCATTCAAAATAAGATTATAGCCGCCATGTTGCTGAGGAACGACAAAGAGTAGCCGCCAACTAGAGAGAGAATTAGGAAGAAAGTTCTAAAGCCTAAAGCAATTCAAGCAACCTAAAGCTAATCAATTCAACAAAGGAATCGTGTCTCTTAATTAGAGAATTCGCCGCAACCATTGTAAGTAGAGTATTACTTTGGTATAAATAAACAACTGTGTTGATGTGTATGCTTGAATTGTGGCAATGGAAGTATTTCATAATTGTGCGTTCTTATCAATTTATATACGTTTGGATTATGTTATTCATGTTATAAAGAACTACATGCGGTAGTTCTATGCAAGTAAACGTTTGGAATATTTCGCAAATTATGTAATCTATGTTGAAGCTACATGTATGTAGTTGATTGAAATTCATGCAAGTTTGGGCTTTGTGACTATGCCATCATGAGGTATATTTTTGTGCATAAATCATTTTGCAAGTAACAAGTTTGGTTGTTATAGTTCATATGAAACTATGTTGGAATTTTGATACCATAATCCATGTATTAAGGCATGCTTTTGCAAATTTATGAATATGGCTAGGCCTTGAATGATATTTGGCATAATTGGAATCCATGATTAAGTCTATCTTGTTTATATGATGACATATATGAGACATGGCTAGGTTAGACTCAAAAATCCCTTTTTGCAAGTTTTAAAACAAACACCATGATTAGGAATATTTATGCATAAGTATGTTTGTACCATCGTTATGTGATTGGACTTAAACCATGATTAAGTTGAACTATGCTTTTGTGTTGGTAACAAAGTATCCCCTTTGTAAACATGTAGAAACCTTATGAACATGACATGTTTATGTTTATGCCAAAAGTATTTATGCCATGCTTATGTTTGACATTATGCTATGCTCATGCTAGAAATATTTACGACATGCTCATGTTTGACAATATGCCTAAATAAGAATATAGGTTCATGTTGTAGTTAAACCTATGCAAGTTCACATGCTTTGATTCATGTCACCTATGTTACCACTATGCAAGTACACCAATTTCTATTTTGTATTACCAACGTCGTATTGCAAGTTCATGCGCTCACCTTCCCCTCTTTGTGTATACGCCATAAGCCTCCCCTTTCGCATGGCTAAATTGGGCTTTAAAAGGCTAAGCCCAATATATATGAACGGACGTGTAAAACGGGGGAAAATAACGTTGGGTTAAAATTAATTAATGAATGAAAATATAAAATAAAAGGGCCCAAATTCAAGTATGGGTTGGGCCCATGATTGGTGTAACCTTTACACCATTTACTTAATAATGGGCCGCAAATATTTACATATAAATAAAGAAGAATGACAAGATATGTAAATGTAGAAAATACGATGTGTTTAACCCGAGGTTGGATTGAGTTGTGATGTAAACCTGCCCGGAACCGCCCGGCTGTCCAGTAGTCACAACAATACCTATCCAATGTGAGAGGTTAAACATGGAGCCCAATAAGGACCCGAGGTTAGACTGAGTTGTGGCGTAAGACTGCCCGGAACCAACTGGCAACAGGCAGCCACAACAATACCTGTCTAATGTGAGAGGTCAGGGCCTTAATAAGACAATTAAGGCTGAGTCAGGATTGATAGGATTAAGTGGACTAAAGACTTAATCAAAATGGAACATGCTAAACTAAACGGACTGGTGGGGGTTAGGTTAGAAACACTTAACCAACTTAGCATGTTGGCTAGAGATAGAAAACCTAGTAACGGGGGACCCTTTTCAGCAGTAACCCTAAAAGGTGTATCAGGATACCCTGAAACTAGGCAGGGTGGGGCGCGATTACTGGGCTGATTGTAAGAGGTCAAAGCGACGGCGGTGGTGTAGCAGTGTAGGTTCTAACGGAGTGCGGGCGTGCACACACTCCGGTGCAGAAAAAATAAGGCACTGGACACCAGTAGCATACCTGTGCACTCTAAGGTTGTGTCGGGTTGCCACTATGGGACTTGATACACCCCATGGTGGGACCAGCATAGGTAACTACAGACATCGGGGGCCGTAAGACACAATGTAACTATGCGAGTAGGAGCCGATCATCATAGAATGGATCACATCACCCTAATTATGGGGTGCCAATTTGGAAACTAGTATATGGGTTCAGAGATCAACATGGGGTACGATAGTATATTCGACCCTAGACAACTTAACCAAGTTATGGTGTTTGCCCACTTCTTGTTATTACTTATCATACCCAGTTCTTTATTCATAGACAAAGTAGTACTAGACTTACTCAGGCTTTATGTCTGACTCTATTTTTCTTTCGTCTTCTTTCTTCTGTTCCCCCCCCCCCCAGGTCCTCAGGGAGGGAACACAGCAGCTTGATCAGCCTTGACATCCAATTTGAAGAAGAGAAATGTATTGCTTGGACTTTCCTGTTTTGAACTATGGCTTTGGACAATCCACTATGGGGACTTTTGGCAGTTTAGCTATGTTTTATTTATGCTTCTTTAAATCATGTACTCAAGACAGATTATGAAAATGTTATGCTATGTTTTTGGAAAGGATGTTGTTGTAACACGTATTTGACTTTATGAAATAAAAGTTTGTTGTTCTTCCGCTGTTTACAAATATGTGTTCTTATATCTGTCTTGTATATCTGTGACTTGTACTTATAAACCTCCACCAAAATTAGGGCATTCCCTTTGAGAGTGACCCTAACGGAGGTGGGGTGTTTCACATGATTGGACGCATGGCACTGACATGATTCGCATTAAGGAGGTCAACTGAATCAGTAGACCGCCTGATTTTACATTAGATAAAAACATATACACACACTATGCATATGAACATGAAAGCATTAGAAATCTTTTAGGGACAATGGATGCCTGTGGTTGAATGGTTGAGTAGATGGGTGATTGGATGGTAGGACACATTCTTCCTAACTTGAAGATTTCGGGGACGAAATCCTTTTAAGTGTGGGAGAATGTAACACCCCGTAATTCTGCAACACTAGGATTCACAAATCAAGGCAGAATTAAAAGTTAAATTCAAAATCAAGGGAAACGGGCCACGCCATTGCGTTCGTCTCGGAGTTCTACATGAAAACGAGTCCGAGTTTGCGTAAATCGGAGTCCGTATGAGGAAGATATGGCCTCCGGAAGATTCAGCGAAGTTCAAATTTCAAAACAACACAGAAAAGGAGTTCAAATTCGAAAACAGACCCAGGTTGGGCTAGGCGGGAATTTTCCCACCTAAGGCACCCAGGTCGACTGGGTAGTCGACCTGGGTCACCCAGGTCGACTGGGTAGTCGACCTGGAGGTCGACCCCCCCTGACCTGGTCGACTGGGTAGTCGACCTGGGTCCCGAAATTCAGTTTTCTGCACCTAGTTTGTTCTTTTGTATCTAGACGCCATTCTGACCAGATTCGTCCGCCTAACACTATATAAACAGCCCTAGTCTCATTCTCTACTCACAATTCTTTTCTATCCTTATGCTGCCTTTGAGAAAATATATAAATAAATAAAATAAGAAAATACTACGAAAATCCAAGACAAGGTTATGCTGCTCAAATTGTCCAGAAGAGATTCAAATCAAGATCAAAGCTTCAAGATAAGGATTAAAGGCTAACGTCGCACGAATCATAGCAACGCCTTCTTTCTATTCTAATCTAATCTCTGTAAGTCAGTTATTTCTAGATTTCAACGCTTTCTCTGTTCGTGACATGAAATTAAAGGAATAAAAGAATATGCCAAGTCTTTATATTCGAATCTGTGCCTACATCTTTGGACCTAAGTAAGAACTGTTATGATTCGATGACCAATTAGGCCTTGCCTATGACTTTGAACATTGCCTATGACTATGAACATTGCCTATGACTATGAACATTGCCTATGACTATGGACATTGCCTATGACTATGAACATTGCCTATGACTGTGACTGTGACTATGAGAATTATTTCCTTGACTAAGCCTATGCCTTTGATTAGGAAACATAAACTATTGCCTGTGACATAACAAGGACATCTGTGATTAAACACCTGTGATTCATGACTAGGAAAGTGTTGCTTAAGTTTTGTGACTATGAAATTGGGTCTAAACCCGATCATCTATTCTGTCTGTTCTTGGTTTTCTTTGGTTTTAGACCTTAGGAATTTACCTATTAAGTTAGGTCTACCCATGTTCTTGAACCTACTCTGTCTATTCTTGGTTTTAGACCTTGGGAATTTACCTATTAAGTTAGGTCTACCCATGTTCTTGAACCTACGTCGTTATCCAAACCTTTTTATGCCAGTTATTATGTCCATCCTTTTTCATAGCATCTTTGGTTCATTCTCTATTTTCTACGAATCTAGATTTATCTATAATCTAGACTGAAACACGATTATACGAACGGTGGGAATACGATTTGGGCAAAATATGAAAACGTAGTTATAAACTTGGAAAATTGGCATAAATTGGGAACATGTATTATGGCATGTTCATGGAAATGCAAATTGGGTAAATTTGACATGAATTATAGGATGTGTAATTTGAGTCTAGTATTGGCTTGTAAATCTAGTATTTATATGAATTGTGAACTAGAATAATAAGTCTAGTTTGACATGAACTGTAATTAGAATGTTAAATCAGAATTGGATTAGCTAATTTGGCATAAGAAGTATATTGGCATAAATTTGAAATTGGCCATAATTGGGAGTAATTGTCAGGTTTAGCAAAATCATGGTTAGTGACACTTAGTTTGGTATAGTTTACATACCAAAAAGCATAAACATGATATAGAGGGGAAAATGGGTCATAAGAATGAATGTTGACAATTTGCATTAAAAGAGAAATTAGTAAATAAGTAAATTAGGAATAATTTACTTATAGAATTTGTCCTAAATGAGAAATGTAAATTTTGACAAATTAAAGGTTTCTTAACGACATCTCTTTTAATAATACACCACAAAGTTCTAGGGTGACAGAGAGGATAGTGTCTAGGCTTGAGTTTGGAAAATACAAGTTTCCTGCTCTCCCTGGCTATCCCTAACTGATCCGACGGACGGGATGGTTACTTTCAAAACCTAATTTGAAAATTAATCAAAACCCTTTGAACTTAGAAAACACGAATAGGCCTAACCCAAGGTTAGACTGAGTTGCGATGTAAACCTGCCCGGAACCAACCGGCACATCCAGTATTCGCAACAATATCTGTCTAATGTGAGTGGTCGCGGCTTTAATTTATTTAGTTAAAGCTAGAACAAGAATGGTAGGGTTAAGATAACTAAGACACTTAACCAATTCAACATGATAACCAGACCGGTGGGTGGGGTTAGGTTCATACAGACACAGTTAAGCTAGAATGGGAGGGTTAAGTCCATAGGAACACTTAACCAACTTAACACAGCTAAGCTAGAATGGGAGGGCTAAGTCCATAGGGACACTTAACCAACTTAACACGGTAACAAGACAAGATTTGTGGGGGTTAAGTAATTAAGGAAACACTTAGCCAAATTAACATGTTAACTAGACTAGGAGGTGGGGTTAAGTAAAGTTAATACACTTAGCCAAATTAACATGTTAACTAGACTAGGAGGTGGGGTTAAGTAAAGTTAATACACTTAGCCAAATTAACATGTTAACTAGACTAGAAGGTGGGGTTAAGTAAAGTTAATACACTTAGCCAAATTAACATGTTAACTAGACTAGAAGGTGGGGTTAAGTAAAGTTAATACACTTAGCCAAATTAACATGTTAACTAGACTAAAGGTTGGGGTTAAGTAAAGTTTAATACACTTAGCCAATTTGATATGTTAGCTGGGCTAGACCGTAGGGTTAAGTAACTTGAACACTTAACCATCAGATTGTGATAAAGGAATAGGGTTAAGTCTAAAATGTGAAGGGATAATACTTAACCATTAATAACATGTTAGTTAAAACAGACGGGCAAGGTTAAGTTAAAAAGGAACACTTAACCAATACAAGGTGAATGGGTAGGGTTAAGTATTAAGAAATACTTAACCAATATAACTTGGTTTGTGATGGGGTTAAGTCAACATGAATTATTGATAACACTTAACCAGTTTAATAGGATAAATCAAGGGGTTTAAGTTAGCTTGAATTGACTAATGACACTTAACCAATCCAAATTGACGGGAAAGAGAACTAAGTAGTAAACCTTAGTTAAGAAAAAAACGATTCTCGAAACTGAGTGGTAAATCTTAGTTAGTAAAACTAAGTAGTAATTCTTAGTATAACACGGGAAGGAGCGAATGTCCGTCTGAGTAAAAAGGAGGCTCTAATGAATTGGGTTATGAAGCCCGAGGCTTCGAGGGGATGTGAGGGTACTCTTGGTATCCCTCTGTGAGGCTGCAGATGATCCTCCTGGGCTCACAGAGGTTAAGGTCTGCGTAGAAGAACCAGGGGTATGCCTTGGTTGCAATATATGGCAACCTAAAGACTAGGATGGACCAGCGTGATTCGACGAGAAAACGGTAGCCTTGTGATAGCAACTCGTCGTCTACCATCCATCTTCAGTCAATCGAGATACGTGAAGCGGAAAGGCGGAGAATTCCAAAAGACCATATACTTGCTATCTAGTTATGGGTGAGGATGGCCATAGGATAGTGGGGCACCGGGGGCCGGCATATAGTTCTCATTTTTCAAGGTGTGCCTTTCATTAGTTGAGGGAGGGGTCAAGTGGGACCACAGCCACTGGAACAAAAACAGACCTTAGTATCTGCATCGGCAGATATCTGAAAGCTCCCAACTGAGTTCTGTATTCCTTGATTTTCCCTGACACAGGACTCGGACTGCACATTACGGGATATGTGCATCTAGACAAGCGATAACGATTCGCGATACATGCGTGGGGAAGTATAGGAACATATACCACTCTAGGTAGTGTGTCCTAGACTTGGGGGCATCGTTCGACATGTAGCACTAGTTGGACCAGGTGGCATAAACCCTGAATCCGAGAAGCGTTCAGTAGATAACGTAAATTCTAGTTAAATCTAGAAGGCACTTGGTAGAAAACCCTAGATTAAATCTAGGTAACAAATAATAAATGTATGCTTGAAGGCGATGGAAAATACAGGGATTGGGATCACGTTATCGTTACTAGTTGGGACATTAGTTAGGTGGTGCAGAGATATAGAAATCAGTATAACAAGGAAATAGCTAAGCGGCGAAAGTATTAGAGCATATCCAGTTTATCTTATCTTAGCATATCTTGTGATTATCTTGTCTAATCTTGCTGAACCTATCATAATGGTGTTATCTTGTATTCAGTTAATTCATGTCGTTTTGTTTTTCCATGTTCACATGCTAGAAGTTACTGAACTTACTCAGGCTTTATGTCTGACTCTGTTTTCCTTTCGTCTTCTTTTCTTCCGTCCCCCCCCCCAGGTAGTAAAGGAGGGAATAGTATAGCTCAAGTTAAGTCGGACTGTCACTCTTTCCCAGCTTGAAGATTTCTCGAAGTTTTGCTTGGATTCTCTTTCCAGATGCTATGGCTGGCTCTTGCTACATTGGGGAATATAAATGTATTTTTATGCTTCTTTATTTTGTAAGACAGATGATACTCTGATATTGTAAAGAAATCATTGTACAAACTATTTTATCAATAAAGCAAAGTTTTATTTTCCGCTGTTTAATTTATGTCTGTCCTGTAATTTATCTGCATCATTTACCCTAAATGCTCCACAAAACTTAGTGCATTCCCTTTGTGAGTGACACCAACGGACGTGGGGTGTTACAGCTTATATCTACACGATGAAACAACTTCTTATCTACCAGCCCGGGCCCACGCACGCATATGACCCCGTTGTACTTGCGTTGCCACCGCTAACCCGTTTTGACCTATTACAATCAAACCCAGTAAGCATGTCCCATCCTCGATCTAACTCGAGCTCACAAAGATACTTAATGGGTTACTTGTATGAAAAGGGTCTCCCATGCTTGACACAAGATTTCCACCTATGCTTGGCCCCCACTAGAATTTCCCACTTAACCCCTTCTTATTCATGTCTTCTTACATGTTTTAATTTGGTTAAGTGTTTCTAATCGTATTTCACATGTCACCTATATCACCCACTTAACCCCCATGTCCCACACATGTTTATCTTGGTTAAGTGTTACTTAATCCATTATTACCGCATCCTTGTAAGACCTCTCACATTAGACTACCGTTCGTGGTTGCTGGATTTGCCGGGCGGGTCCGGGCAGTCTTATACCGTAAACGAGCCAAACCTCGTGTCTTTACAGTTGTTCGCATTTAATTAATGCCTTCGACTTCTCACATTAGACTACCGTTTTTGGTTGCTAGATTTGTCGGGCGGGTCCAGGCAGTCTTATACCACAAACGAGTCTAACCTCGTGTCTTAGGCGTTTATTATTACACATAATTCACCCCAATATGAATTAATTATCTCTATTCAAATTGTCAATAATTTCCAAATTAAACCATGTCTATAATTGTCACATAAATTATGTCCATACTTTTCAGGTATATGTATTATACCAATTAGTGTCTCAAATTAGTTATATGCCTTTAAAGCCATTCTATGCCAATTCACAATATGTATATTTAATATTTTCTCGTTGTCCCCACGTCCTTCGTACGTTTAATATGAAGTATGTTAGACTCGCAAATAGTCTAACTCATAAGAAAAAAACATCACAACTTGCATAACACATAAAATAGTTCTAACTTGTAATAAGAATTATAACATAAATTTGTATAGCCAATAACTTGCATAGGGAATAAACATATAGAGCATAAATTTGCATAAACTATGTACTGCCATGGATCTAAATATAGATCTAAACATGAAATTGTGAACTTACATATATGAATATGGTTTTCACCTAAACTTGCATATGTGAATATGGTTTTCACCTAAACTTGCATATGTGAATAAAGTTTTCACATAAACTTGCATATAGACTCCTACAAACTTTCATATGAATTTAAAAATGTAAGCTAATATCACATGTTTTGCATATAAAAAATCATATGTATATACTTGATTCACATCTAAACTTGTGTATAATTCGCATATAGACTTACATAAGATTCACATACAAACTAGCATATGTAAAAACAGACTTGCATGAGATTCACATACAAACTAACATATGATTTACATCCCAAACTTGCATATAAACTGATGTCATAAAATGAATCAAGTTAAACATATGTGATTGGACATATGAAATAGATCTACTAACATAAGTTAACAAAACTGTCATATGTTCACCAACAGACGATAACAAAGTTAAGTAACGTCACATGATTCAACAGACATGTTCTCATAATCCCAATTATAACTCACCATTATTAATTTATTAATTATTTTGTGAAATAAATTGTACTCACAAAGACAGATTAGAGAAGAGAATAATTCGTTCGTCGTTTGAATTAGAATCCTGACTTGCAATTCCTATGCTTTAAGAAGAAGAACTATTCTAGCAACAACATGGAGGCTAAGAGATTAACTTAGTTTAGGTTTAGAGCTTGAGTCTATGCGTGCTTATATAGAAGTTTAAATCAATATAAGCCATTAGATTATCATAGGAGCAAATCAGAACCATTCAGACTAGTAGAGTTATCTAGAATTGCCACCTATGCCCTAGTTACTCGGCAACAGGTTAGAAAAGACTCAGCAACAAGTCAGAATCGTCACAGTTCAGATATACCCAAGTGGGTACGTCGACCCCCAGGTCGACCCCCAGGTCGACCCCCAGGTCAACTTGTATAGGGCAGGTCGACCCCCTGGTCGACCTGGCCTGGGGTGGGAAAAATCCCGCCCAGCCCGCTTCCTTGTTTGAATTTGAATTTTGAATTTCGTTCTAAACTATTTTTAATTTATTTAAATTTCTGAAACTTCTGAGGGCCATAACTTCCTCATACGAAGTCCGATTTACGAAAACTTGGACACTATTCCAAGAAGAATTTCGAGATGAACGCAATGACGTAACCCATTTCCCTTAATTTTTCTCCTTGAAATTAAGTATTCTTTAATTCGTTCTTTTATATCACAAAAAATTCAGGGTGTTACAACGAGGAAGTTGAAAAAGGGCAAATAATGAACAAAAATGTGGAAAATAGTGAGAGGAATGATCAAGTGCAAGAGACTATGCATAATGAACGAAGTGTAGAAGTTGTCAAACAACAACGAAAAAAGAAAAAAAACACAATGTGGCAAACAAAGACAAAGAAGATAAATAAAAAAACACTGAAGTGTTGCATGTATTACATCCACGTGCACAAGACAAAAAGCATGACATGATAAATGGTTCTCAGAGCAGTAACAAATTTCAGTCACATGTGCAAACCTCACCTAACCAAAATGACCCACGTACCTCATCCACTACACATAATCAAACCATCCATATATCTCCTCTTATATAACCTAACACCTCTCAACCTCGTCCAATATATGTTGCACCCATTCTTCAACTGAACATGCAGTCTCATATCCCCCATATTACCACCACCTTACCATCAACTTCAACATCCCTCAAAGTGCCTTCAACCAATGATTCACTTACCTCCCCACACAATAATCCAAACAATTCCTTTGCACTCTCTGATCAACCTTTAACTTCTTCGACCACCTCCTTCATCGATAACCTATCCTATAGCACCCCGCACTTTTTTGCACCAAAATTTTGACAAAAATAAAAACTCGAACACATCCCAGCATAGAGTGTATATCTGGTACCTGCAACAAATGAGCATGAGCATAATCAAAGTATGATAAAGAAAACTCACAACAGAAACAAAATAGGATATTTATTTGACTTCTTCCCAAATTTGGAATTAGTATTTAAAAGACAATCAATATCCATTAATCCTTCTCATGACACCCATTTCTTTTCATTTCATTTTTATTGCCCTTTCTAACTCTAACAGTCATATTTTCATAAGGCAACTATTTTTTATTCCCAAGTTATCTATTTGTTGTACCCCAACCGACAATTTCTATACTTATTTATTAATTTGTTTATTGTTTGACTATTATATATATATATATATATATGTATTTATGCACTAGGCCTCCCACATTAAGTTGACTACCTACAGATGCTGGATAAGCTGGTCAATTCCGGGAAGGCTTCTACCACAAGTTGAGTTTAACCTTGTTCCTAAATGCAGTTTTGTTTTTAAATTTCCTAATTGGGGTCCACAACAATCATCCTAATTGATTTTCGAAATTGTAACCATTTTCATATCATATTTATTTTCCCTAAATCAATATTGGTTACAATGGTTATTTCTTTATTTGCAGTCTCATTTATGGAAATTAATTATATGTTTTGCTACAAATGGTCGCCACAAATATATTAGTTCAAAATAGATTATATTTACTAATAATTCCATAATTGAACCTTACCCAAACATTCCACATTTGTCACATTTTTTAATTATTTATTTATGGCCTCATATATAGCAATCAATTACACTAATTGCTACAATGGTCACCATAAATATATTCATTAAGTATGGAATATAATTTATGTGTATTGTTAATGATATTTTTCACTAACACCGAAGATAGTTCAACGGGAGTGGGTTTGAGCGGAAGACTAGGTCGTTCAACCTTCGCGAGTTGAATCGAACCTCCACTCCTTAGTATCAAGATCCAGGGGAGGAGTTTCGCTATGAAACACCAAGAGGGGTCTAAACTCCTTAAAAGGTGTTTTTCTTCTAGTCAGTGGAAAAACTTGGATGAGAATCCATATCTACCTGGAAAACAAACAATGAATCACAGTAATAATGATTAAAAACAAGATGAGAACTCGTAGAATGATATTCTGTACGTAGATTTCCTTTTATTTATCTATGATTTGGAGTACATGAACAGGACAGAAGAAATTCTCCATTCCCTCTCTATAAAAAAAGAAGAGTACAAGAAGGATTCCAAGAAGAAGATCCCCCTTTAGTGTGACCCCTGTGACTCTATTTATAGGTGATTTGGTGCCCCTTTTGTTATTGGGCCGCCGGTCCTACAAGGGCCTCTGTCAGTAGCTTTTCTCCGGGGTTTCAGATGTTCTTGCTTTCGGTCGCTTTGTAATACTAATTTCAGCTTTTATAGGGAATGTCCCGGCTAGTTGGAAGCTTCTTTGAGATAGGAGGGGGTTTGTTGTTATGGCGGCCCCTCGGAAGATATCAGGAGCCTCCAGTTGCATGTTTTCTTTTTGGTCGTAGACTTTTAGGTATAGGCCTTCGATTTTCCCGTATGTACTTAGAGGAGCTTGTCCTCTTTATGTACGTGGGTAGCTGTCGGTTTGAAACCACTATCAGTGTTTGTGCTAAGCAGATTAGTGAGGATAGGTCGTATCCGTTCCGAAGTTCTGGTCTGTCACCCGGCGGGATTTCCAAGTATGGCCTGATTTTTCAGAAGGCGACTCTGTATGATTTATCTGATGTTTATCAACATGACCTTTTGGTGTTTATACAGTAGATGTTTCGGAAATTTGTTCCGGATGGTTATCGCAAGCCTCTGACTTGATGCTTTTGGTGTTTTTGTCTCCTGGCGTGTCGGTATTTAAGCAGGTTTATACTGGAGGCCCTTTCGGGTTCTAGCTGATGAAGCTCTTACCTTCATCTTTCTTGGTTTCTGACCTGGATGGCCTCTTGCTATCGGTTCCCCTGCTGGGTTGGCGTTCTTGGAAGGACTCTGCCAGCCCGATCTTCTCCGATAGACCCTGCTGATTAGACCTTTTAGCTTCCGAGGTCATTTCCCTTCGGTAGATCTCGGTTGATGTTACTTTCAGTACTTTTCTCCCTATTGCTGACTTCCCTTACTGATTGACTGGGGATTCTCTTAAGATATGCCCTTCGTCAGTGGACATTGCAGGAAGTAGTTTTGTTGCTGGCCTTCTAAGATCTGGTTCTCAAGGGACTTTGGATTTGGGAGGACTCGAATTACCTTCCCTCTGTTATTGCCAACGTGATTTCGTGAATCCTCCTTCTATGATTCCAAACTTCGAAGGTGTTGTCATATTTATTTTACCTAGTGTTAACGGGCCATTATTTCAGGGTTCGATTTCCCAAATTGGCCTAGTTTTTGCTTTCGTCTCATTCAGCGACAACTTTTGGTTCTTATTCTCGTACCTCTACATTTCTTACTCGTTTGCCTTATGCACGTGTTAATTTCACGTCATTTCTTTTTAGATATCTATTGGTTGGTACACCGCTGGGCTGACGGCAGCTTCACTATTTCATGACGCAAGAGGGTTGAAGGAAGAGAAGTTCATGCTAGAGTAAAAAATCCGCGATTTAGTTTCAGCGAAGAGCCAGAATGAGGAGGTTTGTAGCCAGTTGAGAGTGTTTCTTAATAGGGAAAAGCTAGCAATCGGATTCTGGCTGCTAAAGTTTCGACTCTCAGGCGTGTGCAGTTGGAGACGTCGGTGCAGTGCATAAGGAAACTAAGAGTAAAGGAAGAAACTCTTTGCAATGCTAAACGGATAATTTATGAAACCCAGGATAGAATTTCCTCATTTCTAAAGGTGCATCTCCTAAATATAGCGATCAAATATTACGAAAGGGCCCTCTCTCAGGTTTATTGTGATAATTGTGGTAAATTTCCGGATATGGTGTAACACCAAACCTCCACCAGGGTCACTCACAAAGGGAATGCACTAGTTTTGGAGGAGCATCATCGAGGTAAACAAACACAGAAATATTACAAGACAGAACATAGATAAAACATCGGAAGAATCAAAAGATAAATTTCATTACATTCAAAAAGAGTCAAAACCTTTTACATCCAAAGTACCAAATAGCCAAAGTCATTATTTTCCATTACAACAAATTCTGTCTTCATAAATAAAGAAGCATAAACTTAAAACAACAAAAGTAGCTTAATTCCCCAAAGGTAGCAGTAATGCAGCCATAGCATAGCTCAAGATCAAACCATACATGAGCTGAACTGAAAGCGAGCGAAATCCAAGCTAAGTGCTAGAGTTTCCTCCCTAAGAACCTGGGGGGGGGGGGGGACGAAAGAAAAAGAGGCAAAAGAAAACGGGTCAGTCATAAAGACTGGTAAGTCCTAGTGACTTTCAGCATAAAAACAGGTAAAGGTAACATGACATTTATAAACTGAAAGTAAACATAAGGATGATGATAAGATGGGCAAGTTAGACTAAGATGGCATGATAATTCAAGTATAAATCAAGTATAGCATCACATGTTCAAGGTTCGCTGCACCAACTGTACTAGTATCCCAAACCCATGTCATATATTAACCATGAAATGATCCCTTGGCTCAATATCATGAAATGACCCATTACTAGGTCCAACGGAATGATCCACTAATCGATCGGCTCCCTACAAGTTCTAGCTCGTCATGTGTCTGTGTCATACGGCACTATCACGAATGTAGTTATCTGTGCTAGGTCCACCATAGGGTGTATCAAGCCCTAGGGTGCCAACCACCTACACGAGTCAAGCATGCACAGTGTAAACCTACTGATGCCCAATGCCTGCTTTTTCAATTTTGGACTACGTGCACGACCATAGTCCGCCTGAACCTACATTGGGCACCAACTCAGCCGTTGTTTTGGCCACTTATAATCAACCTAGTAATCGTGCCCCACCCTGCCTAGTTCCAGGGTACCATGATACTTCTAAGTGGGTTACTGCTGAAATGGACCGCGTAACTAGTGTTTCGTTCAGCAAGTTAAGTGTTGTCATTTAAGTTCGTGACTTAACCCCATCAGTCTAGCATGTCAAGTTGGTTAAGCGTTGTCATTCAAATTCATGACTTAACCCTTCAAATAATGTGTCATGTTGGTTAAGCGTTGTCTATCATGTTCATGACTTAACCCTATCATGTGGCATTAATTCATTAATGCACCCCAACCTCTCACATCAGACCTGTTGTTGTGGTCACTGGATATGCCGGGCGGTTCCGGGTAGATTTACACCACAACTCAGTCTGACCTCGGGTTTTCAAGTGCGATATGAACAACTACCCACATTGGGTCCTATTGTTTGCAGTAAGTGGATTTGCCGTGCGGTTCCGGGCAGAATTACACTGCAAACTCAACCCAACCTCGAGTTGGCCATTTTCAAGTTCATTCTAGTGTCATGTCCATGTTCAAATTTCATGTCAAGTTCGTATCAAGTTTCATGGCAAGTTTCTTGTCAAGTTTCAACTTATACCTATTTTCAAGTTCATGATTCATGTTCATAACCAATTCATGTTTTGCCTAACCTACCCAAATCGTATTCCCATCGCATGAAAACGTGAATCGATCTAAATTACAAGTAAATCCAAATCCATAAATAAAGGGAATAACATCAAAACTATGATAGGAAAAAAGGACGAGCATAAAGTGATAAAAGGGATTACAAGTCTAGCATGACATAACTTGAGATAATTGGTTACAACATCATTGGAATATAAAAAATAATAGGATTTCAAATCTAGCATAATAAGGTGATAGTCATGGCATAAGGTGATAGTCCCAAACTTGTAAATAATAGACTGATTCAACATCATAGGCATGATAATGTTATGGACATGAAAGAGTTTGATTTACAACATGAATAGGTCCAAACTGATTTCATAGCAATATTCCCAAATGTCAAGATCCAAGATGGAAACTAGAATAGGTGTGAATCGATTATCATACTTAAGTCCAATCTCACTTTATCTCATGTCCAAATTACAATTAACAAGTTTAAATCTCAAAGTAACTAGAACTTACAGATCGTGGTCTAAGAAATTGAGATGCAGAAGTTGAATCTATAAACTAGTCGTCGAATTGTTGAATCTTGATTTGATTGTAGAAGCAAATCCCCAATATGCAATTCCTAGCCATAGTCTTCAAGAAATAGTCTTCGCGTTTTATTTTAATTTAATTTAAAAGAAGCCTTGTCCATCAAGAATTTGTGCAACATATGGTTAGAGAAGAATGGTGTAAAGAGAATGAGGCTAGGAGGCTGTTTATATAGGATTAGACGACCGAAACTTGACAGAAAATGAGGCCAGATACATCAGAATGAACCCAGGCTCAAAACTGGGCTTCAGCACCAGGTTGACCCCCAGGTCGACCATAGGGTCGACCTGGTCCCTAAGAGGTCGACCATAGTGTCGACCCCCAGGTCGACCTGGTCCTGGGCGGGAAAATTCCCGCCCAGCCTGCACTGGGGTTTGAATTTGAATTTCGAATTCGAATTTCGAGCTGTTTTCGATTCTGAAAATTCCTGAAACTTTGGAGGGTCATATCTCCCTCATACGGACTCCGTTTCTCGAAAACTCGGACTCTTTTCCAAGCAGAATTTCGAGACGAACGAAATGGCACAACCCGTTACCCTTGATTCTTGATTTAAAAATTAATTCTGCCTTGACTTATGGTTTTAACATGTTATAAAAATACGGGTTGTTACATTCTCCCCTCCTTAAAGGATTTCGTCCCCGAAATCTTCAAGTTAAGAAGAACGCTTCCTATCATCGAATCATCCATCTACTCAACCATCATCCAAACGCAACCATTGTCCTTAAAAGATTTCTAATGCTGTATGAACTTATGCAAGAGTGTGTGTATATGTACTTATCTAATGCAAAAGATCAGGCGGTTACTGATTCATCATACCTCCTTAATGCAAAATATGTTAGTGTAATGAGTCCAACATGTATGCAAATTCCTAACATACTTTATAATCTCTACATGAGTGCATAAACATTCATTCATATGCAACATCCAAATGATAGCATGTCAAGTTTCCATCCATATACAAGTATAAGCACCCATGCATATGCAATATGAAATATGTGACTGAGCCGATCTAGTGCCTAATGTGTGTTATGCAACCACGAGCAACCACTTGCAATCATCAACCATAACATGTTTCAATTACATGTTTACATCCAAATGGGTTCTACCTAAGGTTCTCAAGATAGGATCGATAAGATAACAAGACAAACATGGATAGCAAAAGAATGTACATGATACGAAGGTATGTAAACTTATAGGAAAAAGAGATTGAGAAAGTACCCTAAAAAAGAGATGGGTATAGCGAGCGTATCTTCTCTTTGGTTTCCCAAGATGCGTCTTCTTGGGCTTCACTCCACTGTACTTTAACTCGCTTGACTTCTCGATTGCTTAGCATCTTGATCTTCGTTCCTAAGATACGAATCGAAACTCGCCTCAATGTTGCTTCCTTTTCCACTTCTACGCCTTCAAGGATGCTTGGCTCAACCACTTCGGCAGACTCATGTAAGCACTTTCGGAGATGTGAAACGTGAAAGAAATTGTGTACTCCGGCCAGCCTCTAGGGTAATTCTACCTTATAGGCCATCTGTCCAATCCTCTCGATGATAGGGAACGGTCCTACGAACCTCGGTGCTAACTTTCCAAGCGCTCCAAAGCGAACCACATTGCGTAAAGGGGAAACTTTTATAAAGACCATATCTCCGACCTCGAACTTTAGGTCTGTCTTTCTCTTGTCCGCGTAAGATTTCTGTCTATCTTGGGCCGTTTTCATCCATCTTCGTATCAACTCAACCTTCTCGGAAGTGTCCCTTATCATGTCGGGTCTAAGTATGAGCTTGTCTGTCGACTCCCACCAACAAGTTGGTGACTTGCACGGTCTTCCGTATAAAGCTTCGAATGGTGCCATTCCTATGCTAGCTTGGTAACTATTATTATACGCGAACTCAATGAGAGGTAGGTGATCTTCCCAAGTACCACCAAAGTCAAGAATGCATAGTCTCAAAAGATCCTCTAGTACCCTATTTACCCTTTCGGTTTGTCCATCCGTCTGTGGGTGATAGGCCATGGTTAAACTTAGTCGTGTACCCATTGCTTCTTGTAAACTATTCCAAAATTCGCGAGTGAAAATCGGGTCACGATCGCTAACTGTACTAGAAGGAACTCCGTGCAACCGTACTATTTCTCGAAGGTATATAGACGCTAGCCATGATGCGGTCCTCTTGCTCTTCACAGGAATAAAGTGAGCGCTCTTCGTGAGTCTATCTACTATAACCCATATGCTTGTATTGCCCTTCCTTGACCTAGGCAATCCATCCACGAAATCCATCGAGATACTCTCCCATTTCCACAGTGGAACCTCTAAAGGATGCAATAGCCCACCGGGCTTTTTTGACTCGGCCTTTACTTGTTGGCACACCATGCACTTAAAAACGAATTCCTCGACGTCCTTTTTCATCCCATTCCAAAAGAAAATGCGCTTCATATCCTTGTACATTTTATCTCCTCCGGGATGTATAGCCATCTTCGAGTGATGCGCCTCTTCGAGAGCTCTCTTTACTAAGTCTCCCACTTGTGGGACACATAGTCTACCATCACGCCTTAGCCATCCTTTGTCATCTATGGCATACTTACTGAGGTGACTTGATATCTCACCTCTAATCGACTTGTCCATGATCTCGACTATCTAAGGGTCTTTCTTCTGTGAAGTCCCTACTTGGTCTAGAAGCGTAGGCCTTAACTCAAGAGATGCTAATGTGCTAGCCAATGACTCAACAACAAGTGTGAAATCAAAGGTTGCTATAGACTCTAGACTTTTCCTTTCAACAAACAAAGGACTCAGAGTCAACCTTTTCCTACTTAGCGCATCCGCCACCACGTTACCCTTGCCAGGGGTATAAGCTATATCGAAGTCATACGATGCCAAGAATTCCATCCACCTATGTTGCCTTAGATTCAAATCTTTTTGCAAAAAGAGGTACTTAAGCGATTTGTAATTGGTATACAACTCGAACTTCTCACCTAGAAGATAGTGGCGCCAAGACTTAAGCGCAAAAACAATCGCGGCCAATTCCAAGTCATGTGTGGGGTAGTTTTTCTCGTGAACTTTAAGTTGTCTACCCCCGTAGCATATCACTTTCCCTTCTTGCATTAGGACAGCGCCTAATCCCGTGCCGCACGCATCTGTGTACACCGTAAACGTCTTACCTCCGTCGGGTAATGCCAAAACTAGAGCTGTGGTAAGGGCTATCTTAAGCCTTTGAAAAGCAACGTCACACTCTATGTCCCATGCAAACGCTAGGTTCTTCTTCGTTAACCTAGTAAGAGGGGCTGAAATCTTAGCGAAATCCTTAATGAACTTCCTATAGTAGCCCGCCAAACCGAGAAAGCTTCTCACTTCCGTTGCGTTCTTAGGAAATTTCCAATCTTACACCGCAACTACCTTTGCGGGGTCCACAGCTATACCTTGCTTAGAAACTACATGTCCAAGAAACCGAACTTCTTTTCTCCAAAAATGACACTTGGAGAACTTAGCCTTTAACTCGTGTGATCTAAGCGTATCCATGACTTCCTTGAGATGTCTAGCATGTTCTTCCTCATCCTTTGAGAAGACCAAAATATCGTCCACGAAGACCACCACAAACTTGTTAAGGAACTCCCTAAACACCCTACTCATCAGATCTACGAAGTAAGCGGGTGCATTCATCAAACCAAACAACATGACGAGCCATTCGAAGAAACCATCCGAAGTCCTAAATGTAGTCTTGTCAATGCTATCCTCAGCCACTCTAAGCTGATGGAATCCTGTAGCTAGATCGAGTTGAGAGAAAACAGACGCTCCTACAAGCTAGTCGAACAAGTCGTCGATTCTCGGTAGTGGGTGCCTATTCTTCTTAGTCAGCTTGTTTAACTCACGATAATCTATGCATAGACGAAGCGAACCATCCACCTTAGTAGCGAATACCACCGGAGCACCCCATTCAGAAATGCTTCGCCTAATGAAATTTTTCTCAAGCAACTCCTTAACTTGCTTACTAAGCTATTTTCTCTCTCGCGGGCCATGTGTCTAACGGGCAATGCAACTGGCTTAGCATTATCAACGAGATATATACGGAAATCTATCTCACATTTAGGGGGTAACCCCTTAACCTCATCAAAGACATCGGGATATTCTCGGACTACCTTTACTGAATGCAAATCATCGATAGACGAGTCGAGAGATTCTGGATAACATAACATGACAGGACCCATAGGGTTATAAGAAATTTCAAGGGTATTACCAAGGCGAGTCACGAGCCTAACAACCCTTCGTTCACAATTGAGAACGGCTCCATTATTGGACAGCCAATCCATGCCTAGAATCACACCGTATCCCATAAATCTGATAACATAAGCATTACACTGAATTCTATGCTTAAGATAGAAATCGTCAAATCCACACAAATCATAGATAAATGAGCGGAGCCACTAATTGGATTTGAAACAATAACAGGATCCTCAACTAGACTAGTACTTAGGTGCGGAGTTTCAACAATGTCAGAAGAAATAAAAGTATGAGATGCGCCAAAATTAAACAAGGTTCGAACAGGATGATAAAAAAGATAGACTAAACTTTCGACAGAAATATTTCTAAATCGTTCTTGCGGAGGTACCATGAGAGCGTGGACTTGTCCTCCAGAAGAAGGTCCAGCTTCCTGCCCTTGCTTCCTTGGGCAGGCCGTAGCCATGTGTCCTGTCTCACCACAGTGGAAACAGCCACCCATCTTCCTTTTCTTCTTCCTGCAGTCTTTGACCAGATGTCCAGGAATGCCACAAAAATTACACTTTCTCTTCTCATGGGGTTTGTTGTTCTTCCCGCCTTTCTTTGGATCAGCCTTCTTGTTCTGTGACCCTTCCCCCTTCTTATTTTGTGGCCCTTCTGCTTTTGCCTCATTCTTGCCCTTGTCTTCCTCATTTAAGAGTGCCATGTCTACCAACCTTTTGTAAGTAGCCCCCATAGGTATGTGGGTCATAACCAAGCTGTGAAGTGGCTCATTCAATCCCTTGACAAAACGGAGAGCCTTCTTATGAGGAGTATTTACTAAGTCCAATCCAAACCGGGCCAGCTGATTCAATTGATTGACGTACTCCTTGACCGTCATACTTCCTTTCTTAAGAGATAAGAACTTTTCCAGCTGTAGACTTCGTTCAGCTTGTGAGAGGAATTTCATCTCAAACCTTATCCTGAAATCCATCCATGTGTCAACCGGCCTCTCAGCATTAGTGACTTCCCACCAATAGGAAGCCTCTTCTTTGAGCAACCATACCGCCAACTGTACCTCCTGCCTATCGTCCACCTCGAAGATAACGAACAGATCCTCAGTTTCTTTGAGCTAGTTCCTCGCTTCTAAGAATAATTCAGTTCCTTTGAAATCCTTTCCACACATGGCCCTAAAATCTCTACAGATCTTTGAGAAATCATTTGCACGAGGTCTGGGCGGAGGAGGAGGAACCGCTACAGCTGGATGAGGAATATCTGCTGGGCCTGCGTCGTTGGCCCTAGCCTCTAAGTACCTCCTGAACCAGCCAGGTATTGGCACGCCCTCCGGAAGGTTAAGATTCCCAGACATGCTGAAATGAAAAAGAAGAGATTCAAAACGAGGAAACAAAGGATAGTGCTAATGGCTTTTGGGGAATAGCCTTTACATAAAACAAGACTTTTCTTGAAAAATGCTTCTTTGTAAACGGTTTTGAAATTAATTTTAGAAGGTTTTAAAAACTTTTGCCTAGTCTGGTAACCATCTGCTCTGATACCAAGTGTACCACCCCACCTCCACTAGGGTCACTCACAAAGGGAATGCACTAGTTTTGGAGGAGCGTTATCGAGGTAAACAAACACAGAAATATTACAAGACAGAACATAGATAAAACAGTGGAAGAATCAAAAGATAAATTTCATTACTTTCAAAAAGAGTCAAAACCTTTTACATCCAAAGCAACAAATAGCCAAAGTCATTATTTTCCATTACAATAAATTCTGTCTTGCAAAATAAAGAAGCATAAACATAAAACCACAAAAGTAACTTAATTCCCCAAAGGTAGCAGAAATGCAGCCATAGCATAGCTCAAGATCAAACCGTACATGAGCTGAACCGAAAGCGAGCGAAATCCAAGCTAATTGCTAGAGTTTCCTCCCTGAGAACCTGGAGGGGGGGGGGACGAAAGAAAATGAGGCGAAAGAAAACGGGTTAGTCATAAAGACTGGTAAGTCCTAGTGACTTTCAGCATAAAAATTGGTAAAGGTAACATGACATGTATAAATTGAAAGTAAACATAAGGATGATGACAAGATGGGAAAGATAGACTAAGATGGCATGATAATTCAAGTATAAATCAAGTATAGCATCACATGTTCAAGGTTCGCTACACCAACTGTACTAGTATCCCAAACCCATGTCATATATTAACCATGAAATGATCCCTTTGCCCACTTTCATGAAATGACCCATTACTAGGTCCAACAGAACGATCCATTAATTGATTGGCTCCCTACAAGTTCTAGCTCGTCATGTGTCTGTGTCATACAGCCCTATCACGAATGTAGTTACCTGTGCTAGGTCCACCATAGGGTGTATCAAGCCCTAGGGTGCCAAACACCGACATGAATCAAGCATGCATATTGTAAACCTACTGATGCCCAACGCCTGCTTTTTCAACTCTGGACTACGTGCACGACCATAGTCCGCCTGAACCTACATTGGCGCACCAACTCAGCCGTCGTTTTGGTCGCTTATAATCAGCCCAGAAATCGTGCCCCACCCTGCCTAGTTCCAGTGTACCATGATACATCTAAGTGGGTTATTGCTAAAATGGACCGCGTAACTAGGGTTTCGTTCAGCAGGATAAGTGTTGTCATTTAAGTTCGTGTCTTAACCCCATCAGTCTAGCATGTCAAGTTGGTTAAGTGTCGTCGTTCAAATTCATGACTTAACCCTACAAATCATGTGTCAAGTTGGTTAAGTGTTGTCTTTCATGTTCATGACTTAACCCTATCATGTGGCATTAATTCGTTAATGCACCCCAACCTCTCACATCAGGCCTGTTGTTGTGGTCACTGGATATGCTTGGCGGTTCCAGGCAGATTTACACCACAGCCCAGTCTGACCTTGGGTTTTCAAGCGCGATATGACCAACTACCCACATTGGATCCTATTGTTTGCAGTAACTGGATTTACCGGGCGGTTCCGGGTAGAATTACACTGCAAACTCAACCCAACCTCGAGTTGGCCATTTTCAAGTTCATTCTAGTGTCATATCCATGTTCAAATTTCATGTCAAGTTCGTGTCAAGTTTCATGTCAAGTTTCTTGTCAAGTTTCAACTTATACCTATTTTCAAATTCATGTTCATAACCAATTCATGTTTTTCCTAATCTACCCAAATCGTATTCCCATCGCATGTAAACATGAATGATCTAAATTACAAGTAAATCCAAATCCAGAAATAAAGGGAATAACATCAAAACTATGATAGGCAAAAAGGACGAGCATAAAGTGATAAAAGGGATTACAAGTCTAGCATGACATAACTTGAGATAATTGGTTACAACATCACTAGCATATAGAAAATAATAGGATTTCAAATCTAGCATAATAAGGTGATAGTCATGGCATAAGGTGATAGTCCCAAACTTGTAAATAATAGACTGATTCAACATCACAGGCATGATAATGTTATGGACATGAAAGAGCTTGATTTACAACATGAATAGGTCCAAACTGATTTCATAGCAATATTCCCAAATGTCAAGATCCAAGATGGAAACTAGAATAGGTGTGAATCGATTATCATACTTAAGTCCAATCTCACTTTATCTCATGTCCAAATTACAATTAACAAGTTTAAATCTCAAAGTAACTAGAACTTACAGATCGTGGTCTAAGAAATTGAGATGCAGAAGTTGAATCTATAAACTAGTTGTTGAATTGTTGAATCGTTGAATCTTGATTTGATTGTAGAAGCAAATCCCCAATATGAAATTCCTAGCCGTAGTCTTCAAGAAATAGTCTTCGCGTTTTATTTTAATTTAATTTAAAAGAATCCATGTCCATCAAGAATTTGTGCAGCATAAGGTTAGAGAAGAATGATGTAAAGAGAATGAGGCTAGGAAGCTGTTTATATAGGATTATACGAACGAATCTAGATAGAAAATGAGACAAGGTACATCAGAATGAACCCAGGCTCAAAACTGGGCTTCAGCACCAGGTCGACCCCCAGGTCGACCTGGTCCCTGGGAGGTCGACCAAAGTGTTGACCCCCAGGTCGACCTGGTCCTGGGCGGGAAAATTCCTGCCCAGCCTGCACTGGGGTTTGAATTTGAATTTCGAATTCGAATTTCGAGCTGTTTTCAGTTCTGAAAATTCCTGAAATTTCGGAGGGTCATATCTCCCTCATACGGACTCCATTTCTCGAAAACTCGGACTCATTTCCAAGAAGAATTTCGAGATGAACGCAATGGCGCAACCCGTTACTCTTGATTCTTGTTTTAAAAATTAATTCTGCCTTGACTTATGGTTTTAACATGTTATAAAAATACAGGTTGTTACATATGGGTTTCCCATCTCTCTCGCCGTATCTTCGAAGCATGGCCTTGGAGAGAATTAAGGCATGCGGGAAAGATGCCGGCATGCTCATAGGGAGTAAGGAGGGAGTTGAGGATCTTCTATTTATTGAGGGGCTGCCTAACTATTTAGCGCTTGGAAATGGCAGGGGATTTGCTTCGCTTATTAATGATGATGACATAGGCAGTCGTCACAATAGATTCAACTCTCAGCGTGGCCATAACAAAAATGGCAGGGAGGAAGGTTTGTTCTATGTGTTTATGGGTGACTGTGTAGGTTTCTTAAATGCTAATTCATCTTAGGTTCCAGCTTCTCTATGCGTAGACGATGAGTTTGCCGAAAAGGCTGATTTATCTGGGCCCAGCGAGAAAGGTCAAACGATGCATGTGATTTTTCCTATCCATCAGGTATGAACCTTTTTCCTAGAATTTCTTTACCACTAGTGGGTCTCGGCCCTTAATGACTTGTTCCTCTGGTAACGAATATTCTATTTCAGTTAATGATTTTGTTCTCTAAGGATGACCAGCACTCCCTCTCCAAGTTGAGGAGGGATTTCCTTACAAAACATGCCTATAAATCCGGAAAAGAATGTTTTTTGAAAGAGCTCAAGCATATTTATAGGAAGTACCCCCAGCCGTCTTTCAATTTCTTGGGGAATGACAGAGAGGTGATATTAAAGAAACTTAGGACCTACTATGCTAAATTAATATGTAATATGGAGGAGAAGGGTATCAGGGAAACAATTAACTTGTTATGTCTATGGTTGATATCAATTTGTATGGATATGGATTATGCTTGTGTTTATTTTCTTTCTTCCGTAGGTCATTCCGTGGTGTAAAATTTGATATTCGTTGTTTGAGATTGAGTCCTATAAGTAGTTGCATACTTGTTCGTATGTATCGGAATATTTGTCTGGAGGCACTCCTTGCTTCACTAACAAGGATGTTCGAATCACTTTGTTCCCAAGAGATTTCCCGGGGAATCTCCTTAGCGATATTGATGGTATGCTTACACCGTCCAAGGAGCCATCTGTACAACGTCTGAAGGAACAAATAGGTATGTTGGAGGCTCAGATAAAGCAATAGGAAAGAGACATTCTCGAAGTGAAGAGGGACATAAAGACCAATACTTCTATTGATTTGGAGGAGAAGAAGGATGAACTCCAATGCCAAGTTATTGGGTTAGAGGCAGAACGTGATGATATATTGACAAAATGTAGAGAATGGGAATCTACCTTCGGACATACCCTTGAAACTTCCACTCCGGATGCTTTGCGGGTTTCGAGGAGATTCTGATTCCTTGATCTTCAAATAAGGGATTTTCCTCTTTTGATGGATCACCCTCTTGCCACTAGGTGGAATAGACAGGTTAAGGCCAATATGAAATGTTTCTATGCCATAAAAGCACTGAGAACAATCTTCATTGTAATGGTTTTTGTACTCCTAAAATTAAGTGACTACAAAAGGAGAGACAGTTTTTACATAAAGATGTTCTTGACTTGGAGAAAGAAAACGAAAATCTTCGCAGAATGAGCAAGGCTTTCAACCGAGCTCTAAAGTAGCAACCTAAATCCTCGGATGATCCATGTGCGGCCATAGAAAAGAAGCAAAAAATTGATGGACTTTTACGCTCTGCGATTCATTATTCTACGACTTCATCTTTGTCCCGCGAATAAGAATCAAACATTAGAGGATCGGGTTGATGTTCATGTAGGAGCTTTGGTGCTGTGATATGGGTGTTTTTTCTAGAAGATGTATTTATCATATGAGCCTTTTATCCTACAAACCTCCTTGTAATCGATTATGCGATGTATGAAGCGTTCGGTATTTTTCCAGTTGAATGTAATATTTCGCAGCGATGGCGTTTATAAAAGTATTACTTAACACACAATCGCACATTTCATGCGTAAATGTTTTCCTTTGGTTATGATGACGTCATGGAAGGATGTACATCTCCGGCGTACTTTGTTAAAAATATGCCTTACAATCTTTAATAGAGTGTCACGCGTTCTTGGTAAGGTTGATAACACTAAGGGGCATTAAATGTGAAACGCGTACGGCATTTTATTTGTGCTTCGTGTGTTAGTGCAAACATTCGATATACTCGACTAACGGATCGATGTATGCATAAATTAAGAAACAATTTCCTGAGCGAGCGAGAGAACCATATGTTTGCACTTAATGCTGGCGGAGATGCGCTTCCAAATCCAATCTGAGTTGGGGAGGGGTGGAAGGTATGACTTACTCCTTGTTCCTATCTGAAAATTTGAACCAATCTCGATCCAGATGCTTTGTGATGAAACTGAAATTGTACATCCGGTTATGATTTCCATTCGAGCTTGTCGTTGAGATGAGGCTAGGCGGCTTCTTACAATATTTGTAAGGAACTAAATTAGCCCAGACTCGGGTATTAAAGATATTAGATCAAAGACTTCTTTATGACGTTAACCAGAAGTTCCGAACCATCTTTTATTTGGGTAATTGAAAATCGAAGACTGGGAATCCCCTTTGCTATTTTTGGATTAAAGACCGGAAATCCCCTCAGGTATCGGATAGATGTAGACCGGAACTTCCCCCGACATTTTCGGATTAAAGACCGGAAATTCCTTCCGGCACTAAATATATGAAAGACTGGCACCTCCTCCGGCATTTTTGAATTGAAGATCGAAAATCCTTTCCGGCATTAAACAGATGGAAGACAGTAACCTGCTCTAGCATTCTCGGATTAAAGACCGGAAATCCCTTTCGGCATTAAATGGATGTAGACCGGAACCTCCTTTGGCATTTATTGGATTGAAGATCGGAAATCCCTTTTGGCATTAAATATATGTAGACCGGAACCTCATCCGGCATTCTCGGATTGAAGACCGGAAATCCCTTCCGGCATTAAATAGATGTAGATCGGAACCTCCTCCGGCATTTTTTGGATTGAAGACCGGATATCCCTTCCGGCATTAAATGGATGTAGACCGGAACCTCTTTCGGCATTTGCTGATTGACGGCCATAAATTCCTTTCGGCATTGATTTGTGAAGCAGAGTTGTACGTACTTCTTGAACCATTCTTTGGGCTTTCGGTGCCGAAGAAGAGGACGTACGTGCTTTGTTGGCAACTCTCTGGGCCTGTGCGTTTGGTGCGCTTTGCTAGCTTATCCATAAGCAGGGCCCAAGGACTTACCCGTCCTCCCTCCAGGATGCGCCTTAACCTAACCATCGTAGGTAGTGATAAGGTCTTAGAAACTTAAACGGGGCCATCGTAGGCACATAACTAAATTTTACTCTTTTGATGCTCTATATGGACCATCGTAGATACTGATATAGGCTTACGTGCCAACCCCTCCAAGGGGTTCCCCACCCAGACCATCGTAGGTGGTGATAAGGGTTAGCGTTCCCTTCTGCGGGTAATGCAGAACATAAGCAAAGTTAGGACGTGCTCTTCTGCGAGCAGAGGTAGGACGTGCTTAATTCTAGCAGAGGCATGGCATACTCTTCTGCGAGTAGAGGCAGGGAGTGCTAAGTTTAGATGCACCGCAACGACCATTGCGGGTGTGAAACGGTGGCTTACGCTTTTGATGCATTAACCTAGCCCCCTCTAATTTGGGCATGGAGAAAGACTAACTCACCATCCCCTTTTGGGGGATGCCTTTCTAGAGCCACCTTGGTGGCGACAAGGGATTTGATCCATTTATGGTTTGACCCCTTTTGGGTTTCTTTAAACTTCAGACGTGGGGGGGGGGGGGGGGGGGTCCATACCCTCAGTCGTATTTGATAATCCATTTCCTAAGAATTTTTATTGAACCTAAACCGATTTTGTTATAAACTCTCGTAACTGGCCTTGGCAGATGAATTTGATGATCCTCTCCTTAAGGATTTTGCAGCAATTGCTGTCATGTCCATTCCCCATGTGGTAATGACAATTGGGTCCTCATACTTTCCTTTTGTATCTGAGATTTTTCTTCGTAGACGGCCAATATTTGAGTTCATGTTTGTTTAGGAAATAGATATTCTCCATCGAGGTGGTAAAATAATATTCCTTGAGTAATCTCATTGTGAACTTGTTTTATGGCCGCTGGGGATCAATCCTTTTGCAGTCTAATCCTATAATTTTCTCTACATCTTTATTCCAACTTCCCAAGGCATACTAAGATTGAGAGGTCATCCCCTCGGATCATTTGTTGGTGAAGTAATCGAAACCGTTCATTATTTCATGTTCAAACATTGTTCCCCTGACCTGTTGGTAGAGACTCTCCTTTAAGTAAGAGAAGATGCTAGTATTCTCTGATAGGGAATCACTTGGAAGAGGTGTCACTGTTGGTCCTGTATATGAAAATCCATTATCCTCAGTGTACAGAACCTATTGTCCTACTTTTCTCTTCCACTTTGTTACTCGCAAGGGTTCTGCTCTCAACCTTTACTCCTCTGCCGCTTCTAAGTTGGTGGTTTTCGACTTATCCATTTGAAATTCTGAACATTTCTATTCGAGCAACTTACTCATAACTTTTCGTCTTCAAAGCCTTAGTCCAATTCGGGACGGAACAGCCCAGGTAGATATGTGGCTGGGTTAACCAAAGAATCGGAGGTTCAGGCCCTCCTTCTAGGGCCAAAATGTTAATGATATTTTTCGCTAACACCGAAGAGAGATCAACAGGAGTGGGTTTGAGTGGAAGACTTGGTCATTCAACCTTCACGAGTTAAATTGGACCTCCACTCCTTGGTATCAAGATCCGGGGGAGGAGATTTGTTACGAATCACCAAGAGGGGTCTAAACTCCTGAAAAGGTGTTTTTCTTCCGATCAGTGGAAAAAATTGGATGAGAATCCATATCTGCCTAGAAAACAAACAATGAATCGCAATAATAATAATTAAAAACAAGATGACGAACTCATAGAATGATATTTTGTACGTAGATTTCCTTTTTATTTATCTATGATTTGGAGTAGATGAACAGAACGGAAGAAATTCTCCATTCCCTCTCTGTAAAAAAAAGAAGAGTACAAGAAGGATTCCAAGAAAAAGATCCTCCTTTAGTGTGACCCTGTGATTCTACTTATAGGTGATTTGGTGCCCCTTTTGCTATTGGGCCGCTAGTCCTAAAAGGGCCTATGTTAGTAGCTTTTCCCCAGGGTTTCAGATGTTCTTGCTTTCGTCCGCTTTGTTATATTAATTTCATCTTCCTTAGGGAATGGCCCGGCTAGTTGGAAGCTTCTTTGAGATAGGAGGGGGTTTGTTGTTATGGCGGCCCCTTGGAAGATATCAGGAGCCTCTGGTTGCATGTTTTCATTTTGGTCGTAGACTCTTAGGTATAAGCCTCCGATTTTCCCGTGAGTACTTAGAGGAGCTTGTCTCTTTATGTACGTGGGTAGCTGCCAGTTCGGAACCACTGTCAGTGTCCGTGCTAAGCAGATTAGTGAGGATAGCTCATATTCCTTCCGAAGTTTTAGTCTGTCTCCTGGCAGGATTTCCAAGTATGGCCTGATTTTCCAGAAGGTGGCTCCAGGCGAATTATATGATGTTTATCAATGACCTTTCAGTGTTTATATAGTAGATGTTTTGGAAATTGGTTTTAGATGGTTATCGCAAGCCTCTGGTTTGATGCTTTTAGTGTTTTTTTCTCTTTGCGTGTCGGTATTTAAGCAGGTTTATACTGGAGGCCCTTTCGGGTTCTAGCCGATGAAGCACTTACCTTCATCTTTCTTGGTTTCTGACCAGGATGGCCTCTCGCTATCAGTTCCCCCTACCGGGTTGGCGTTGTTGGAAGGACTCTGCCAGCCCGATCCTGTCGGATAGATCACGTTGATTAGACCTTTTAGCTTCTGAGGTCCTTTCCCTTAGGTAGATCTCGGCTGATGTTACTT
Organism: Allium sativum; assembly: GCA_030737875.1. Classification (NCBI taxonomy): domain Eukaryota; kingdom Viridiplantae; phylum Streptophyta; class Magnoliopsida; order Asparagales; family Amaryllidaceae; genus Allium; species Allium sativum. Next base: position 68,303,782 of record CM060925.1, on the reverse strand, counting down.
TCAGAACATTTCTCCCTATTGTTGACTTCCCTTAGTGATTGACTCTTCTTTCTATATCTCATGTGGTTGTGGTCGTCTGATACTCCTTCACCGCTAGTCTATTTCGGTGTTAATTTTTTGGTAGTAACATGCATGATTCCAAAATGTTTACCATTGAACATTTCAAGCCTTCAACATTTAGTACAATGCATATTTTACATTTTACGTTGATATGGGCGGATAATATGTATATATTTGTTTTTATGTTTTCGTGCGGTCAATATAGTTATTTAATATTTATTTATTATTCATTATCTTGCAATGCTTGTTTTTAAATTAATGATTTGGTCTGATACATTAACCAAAAATTCCCTTTTTATATTCAATCTTGCCAAGAATGTTTCATGTCTTACAAGGACCATCAGCCATAATCATTGTAAATCATGTCTATTTTTTGGAATTGACATATTCCCAAATCGCAAGAAATATATGTAATGTATTTTTATTTTGGAATAGTCGATGCGAATTACATACAAAAACATGTATTTATTTTTATATGTATATTTGCCCCACTTTTCCCTTTGTAATTCCTTTTTGTCATATTTCTTATGATTCTAAAATAATGCCTCTTTATTTAAAAATGAGTAAAACAACATAATTTACAATGCTTAAGCCAAAAACCCAACAATATTGAATTTAAACAAGGAATATTTCTTTTTATTCCTATAATCACACAATACACAAATTCATCTTTTTTACTCAAATTCACATATTTCATATTTCAGCCCTGAACTAAAGATTTGGAACATAACTATAACAAATTTATGTTTAATGGGACTGATTTCCAGATCCATGGTGCTATGTAACATATAAAACATATTTCATGACATTACTGTAGGAATACATAGGAAAACTTACAAAAATCCTATAATGCATGTTTATACATAATCACAACTTATCATTTGCTAATGTTAAACATAATCATAATGAGATCTGATAGTTGCCACAATTCACAATTATTTAAACAAACAGATCTGATATGCATAAAATATAGATTGGATTCAAACGAAATAGATAAGTCATTATAACTGTATTAGTAAATTTCCCACAGACCTTATAACTTCCTTTTTCTGAATTTTGAAACTTGTTGATGGCAAAAAATGTCGTAAACACCCAATATTCCTATTATTAGGAATAGTTAATTCGGTCACAAGACTAAGTAAGAGAAAGCGGTAAATGACACAAGAATTTATAGTAGTTTGGCTGCAGATTAGGCCTACATCCACTTTGGAAGGATGTTGAACTTTTATGAATCACTTAAGAATTACAATGTAGAGCCATGCTCATTACATTCACTTTTATAATTGCCCTATGCTAGGTATTTGGGAAAAAGAATATTTAATTCTCCTTCTTCCTCAAATAGGAGATGCCATTAATGAGGCTCATGAAGCTCTAGGAAGGTCTCAAGTGAAGAAAATCCAACCCCTTGAAGTGTGAGGCCATGGGCTATTTATAGGAGTGGGGTCAGGTAGGATTAGGTAGTAGTAGGTAGAAATAGGGGAACACTGGCAGAATTTCGAACCCACCACCTGCGCGCCTCAGAATTTCGAACCCGGGCACAGGTTCGAAATTTCGCACCCGTTGGGTTCGGAATTTCGAACAAAATCATGGGTGCGAGATTTCGCACCTGCTGGGTTTGAAATTTCGTACCCACTGGGTGCGAAATTCGAACCCAGGCGTGGGTTCGAAATTTGGAACCCAGGCATAGATGCGTGATTTCGCGCCCGGTTGGGTGCGAATTGCGCGTCATGCTTGGCGCGAAGTCCTTCCGAGGGGCGCGAGGATCCCGGGATCGTGTGATTGAGGCTCATAGCTCCTTCAGGGTCCGAGGCCATGGTTCGTGGTTGTCTTCTGCATGTCGCGAGGTTACAAGCGGTGTAGTCCCTTCTTGATCCTGTTTCCTTCACTCCCGAGCGTCCCTTTTCGACCTCAGCTTCACGATGTACGTTGAGTTGAGCATGTCTGATGCTCTCCTGGGAACCAGACCAAAAAGCCAGTTAACATTTACCCCCCAAAGTACGTCTTGTCTTTGACATGATGTGCTTTGTCTGGGTTGAAGTAGTGGATAAGTTGTCAATTTTCTTGTAATTCAAAAGGCAACTAGGTGTTAGCTGTGGGGTTCATCCTTCCTAGTGGTGTAGATGAGCCATTGTTAGAGGGCGTGCCGTGCTTGAATTGCTAGGTGTCCGTAGTACGTAGCCTCCATGGATGCACGGGAGTCGGCATGCACATGGTGGAGCACGTATATGAGAGAGTGTTTCATGGCGCATCCAATCCTGGAGGTGTGACCATCGTCACCATCATCATTTTTTTTGGGTCCGAAATTTTCGAGCCCAGGGGGACCGAAATTTCAAACCCATCGGCTCGGAAATCCGATCCCCTGGGGGTTCAAAATTTCGAGCCCAGGGGGTTGAAATTTCGAGCCCAGGGGTTCGGAACTCCGAACCCTATGGGTTCGAAAATTTCTAACCCACGTTGGAATGCGAAGAGACACGTTTTTCTTTTTTAAATAGGCCCCCCTTCACTTTTTACGTGCCCGACATGGTTCAAGACATGGCCTTTTACGCGTCGGGTTCCCAATTTGTCACGCTGATGGACTTTGACTTTCGAATATTCGTCCCTGGATTTGCATGCTTAGCGTCGATGCATATATGGTTAACCGTGCGAGCGGGGTTTAGGATTGTTCACATAGGGTAGAGCATACGACTGGACTTGGAATTGTACTGTTATGAATTGTTCTGAACTTGATTTATGTAGCTTATCCTTACATAGTATTACATGCACATATTAGTTGTCACCAACCCGAGGGGTACGGGACACTATACTGCCCGTTCTTACACTGATGCGTTAAAGTATAGCTAGAGATGCAAACCATATCAAGGATCGGAAAGATTATGGAATCTGAGGCTTCCCTGACCGCCTTGCACACATCCAACTCTACCCCTAGAGGTAGCTCGTTTGGCAACGAGCATGAGACCACCGAAGGATCGACTCCTCATTCGACCAGCTCACCCGAAGCGTCTGAGCATAGGGAGCAACATCAGCGGCAATATTCCCCGGTCGTGATTGAAGAGGCCTAGAATGTAGATATCATGGGCGAGGATGCGCCCGTACCTCCGGTATCTCCTGACATGTTGCCTGATGCTGTGATTTTGGAGAATCCTACTGACTCAGTGCATTCATGTTTGGATGCTACCGCGGACAGGAAAATGGCGGTATGATTTAACATACCGGTGGATGAGGCCCATGCCCCTGGAAGAGATGGCAGAGCCCATGTGTCGTCCGAGGGCTTTACTGTCTGGAACATACAAGCTTGCCTTGCTGGGTGCGTGCCCCCGGCTAATAACTTCATTCGGGACATGATGTTCTACTTCTGTCTCGCGCCGTCACAACTACACCCTAATGCTTATGCCTTTACCCTGGGTACTTATGTTCTCTTCAGCGAGTATTTGCACAGGGAGCTCATTGGGGAAGATATTCGATACTTCTTCCACCTAAGGAAAACGAGCAATGTCTCCCCCTCTCAATGGTCTCTGGAAGCGACAACCACCAGAAAGTTCTTTATCGGGATATGGCCTAGGCTGTCCGTGTTTAAGCGCGAGTGGTTTTTCATTAGCTGCCCTCCCGGATTTGCCAGAAGGTGGATTAAGGGAAGTAAGTGTTTAAATAACTCCGTTCCTTGCCGTAATTTTAGAATTCCTACCTTTATTCATGGTTTTACATGGGATATGACAGGAAATCCAAAGGCGCCCGTGGTGGAAGAATATCGGCAATGCCTCAATGCTTTGCGGGCGATGCCAGAGAATCTCCACGATACCAGTACCGTGACAAGTCAGGATCGCCTCCGCCGCGCTGGGTTGCTGTCGGACAACCGAGCTATGATCACGCCCGCGGTTGCTATTAGTGTGCAAAAGGAGGGAGTTGTGATAGGCTCTAGCCCTATTGAGCGGAAGAGGAAAATGACCCCAGCAGGAGGATAATCGCAAATGACTGCTCCCCCTCAAGGAGATGTGCGCAAAGGAGAGGTTCATGGTCAAGAGGAGGTTGCCAGAGTTGAGAGGTTGCCAAGCACTCCCGTACCGCCTCCAACAAGGGAGGGGGAAGGAGTGTTGGCTAGACCACAGTCTCCCGCGACTCACTCAGGGGCCACTGCCTCGCTTGAACCCGCGGGTCAGTTTGATGGCTAAAAGGGACTTGCTTTAGTAGTGACTCCATGGCCAAATACGACGAGCCTGGAAGAACTTTCCTGTGCTGCTGAGGGGTGAACTCCCTTGATTGGACCACAATCTGTTCTGTTGAGAGAACACTTAGGGCATACATCCATAACACTGCATAGCATAGATGTTTTCCTATGTGAGTTATTTGACTAACTTCGGCTTGTTCCATTGGCAGGTGTCATGGAAGGAGGACGTGGCGGACGAAGTTATGGACACGAGGATCAGCAGCCTCCTCAGAGTTCTTCTTTCGAGAGATCCTGAAGATCCGCCAGCTTGTATGGCACTCCACCTCCATTAGAACAAGGCAGCGGTCATCGAGACCGGGATCGATCTAGGCGATCTCCAACGCCTCCTCCTTCTCCTATTCGCGTGTCCGTGAGAGATACTCGGCTCAACATAGGCGGCCCTCGAACTTTGCCTTTGATATCTCCCCCGTCTGTCGCCCCTCCGGCCCCCATTCATCTCGTTAGGGAATAGGAAGCGCATCTTGGCCAGCCGAGACCGGAGAGAGAGAGACCGAGACAGAGGTGGAAGACTTGATAGACCCCTAGTTGCGGGAGCTATCCATAGAGGAACGAATGGCATTCCTAAAACACCATTCCTCCCGGCACTATTTTGACGAGCTTAGGTTTGTCGCCGACCTCCGTCCAGCTCCCGACAGACAGTCAAGGGAAGTGTAGATGCAAGTGAAAGCTTCATATCATGAAACCAACGAGTTCAACAAGTATTTCTTCTGGCTCTTGGAGCTAATCAGAAAGAAGAACCTGCAACCTGTTGCCGAGAAGGCCACAATCGAAGCTTTGAATAAGAAGATAGCTATGCTCGTTCCCCGCATCGTAAGTTCTCTTTTATGCACTATCAGACCCTTTTAACGTTAGCTCTGTCATTGCAGTTGAGATGACGCAGGCTTATGATATGCTGAAGAAGGAGTTGGGGCATACCATCTCAAATTATAAAGCCACCGTGGTTGATCTAACTACCGAGACCACGGCTCTAAAAAAGGATAAAGCTGATCTAAAGCGAGCGTGTGATGTTTTGGAAAAAGATAATGCGAGGGTCACCGAATTCCAGAGTAACAACGCCGGTTTGAGGGAGGAAAATGAGAAATTGCGGGCTGAGAATGCCAAAGTTGCTGAGTTGAAGAGGCAGCTCAAGGTGATGAGGAAAGCAAAGGAGGACGCTGAGACTAGCAAAAGGGACGTATTGAGTATTGCTGAGGGTATAAAAGCCGAGCATGAAAGGAAGATAGAGCAGCTAAGGGAACCGCTGAATGACACGGAGTTCCATGTTGGGTCCTCCTTCGAGGAGAGTATTCACAATATGTACGTGAAAGCTTTGAGATTCCAAGGGATTTCCTGGGTCGAAGTCTACCCCCGCGAGCTAACCAGGACCTAGGAGAGGTTAATCCCTTATAAGGCCTTATTGCGTCAAGTGGACGTAAGCACTCTAGACGAGCGCCAACTTATGAGTGTCCTTCTGAACAACGATGAACGTGAGAGGCTGGAGGAAGAAAGGAGGCTGTTGCAGGAGGAAGCTGAGAATGAAGTTTGGCAAGGCTTGCCGAAGAGAAAGGGAAGTTTGCAGTGACCGGAAGCGCGGTTGTGGAGGAAACATTCACAGAGGGGAGTTCTCATCCGCCCCTGTACCCCGAATCTGTCATGGTGAGTGGTCCTGGGGATTTGGCCCAAACTGCTACTGAGTATAATACTGACTTCCCGGCACTGGGGGATACCTGATTCACCTTACCCATCGTCGCAAGCTCACTTTCTATTGTTCCTACGCCATCCATGACCATAGGTAAACTCCTTTTACCCTGCATTCCTGAGAATGAAGTGATTACCGAATTTATAGACTAAAAAGGGTTGTGTCTTTGCTATGCAGTTCCTCCCGAGTCTACGACGGCAGTAGACCCGCTCCGATGATCCCTCAAATGACTGAAACTGGACCGGGCCTCATAGAGACACAAGCCGGAGAGGGCGGCGACCAACCAGATACCTTTTCTGGTATAAGAATAACTTCTTGCATGGTCTACATTCTTAACGAAGAAGGGGAGGTGGTCGACGGATAGAGTGCCCCTACCAAAGGCTCGGTAGAAGCCGATGTGACTTCGATGGTAGCCATGGTGGCAAGTCAATAGGCCAAGATGGTGGCCAAGTGTGAAGAGGTAGAGGAGGAGCGAGAGCACGATGAGGCTGCCAGGAAGGAGATCATAACGAGGACTCGGCAGGATGTCGAGGCGAGGGCTGCCGACACTGTCATGAAGAAGAGAGCCGATGACGAGGCCGAGAAGAAGAGGGCTAACAATGAGGCCCGAAAGAAGAGGGAGGATGAGGAAGCACAGTAGTGGACTACTGAGTTCCTTGAGAAAGCCAAAGCCGGCAAAATCACACAACATAGGTCCCAAAAGCTCGCTGCTTGGAGGGCCGCCAGAGAAGCTAAGGAGAAAGCTGAGCAGGAAGGCAAGGCGGCCCCGGAGATGAGTGATGCTTTGGTCAACCTCTCTACTGGGGGTGCCCCCAGTCCTACGCCGCAGGCCACCCTTATTGATATTACCAATGTTTCTAGTGGCGACGGGACGGGAGAGAGACGCCTCTCGGCTTCTCATGAATCGACTACGTCTCGGAGGGGCCGAGATGGAAAGAGTGAGTCTGGTAAGAAGAAGCCTGGTACCAAGGATGAACCATCAAGCGTTGAATCTACAAAAAACAGCAAGCACGAGCATAACAACCTTAGTAGGAGTTACCGTATAGTGTAGGCCGATAGTTTACATGAGTACGGCCCTCGCTTTTGGTTTTTCAAGACATGGTGTGGTTCTCATGTACACCCTGTCATTAGAAAGTAAAAGTGTTAGAGACGTAATTTGTTTAGTGTGTGTGTATGAAAAGGAAATATGAATTAGTAAAGATCGTTGTTTATTTCAAGTGTTCGTATGTACTTTTTATGTTTTCCAGCGTACTGTACTTGCATAAACTTACTTATCGTTACACTTGTCACAACAGCGATTGGGTGTCGTCTCTGGGTAAATTATTCCAGAGAGATGAGGTAAAGTGCTAGTTTCAATAAGTTCTCCTTAGCTCAGGGAACCTATAGTTTGCGAAACTAGGTTGTGGGCTTGCTGTTTTGGGTGGCCACGGTTAAACCCAAGTATAGCGAAGGCGTAGCGCGTCGCGTTGTACAGTCCTCCAGGTGGGTGGCTCGCCCATCGTTCATTGGGTTGAAGCGAGCCAACAAACGTCCTTTACTCGTCGGCGTGGTTTTCTTCCTCGATCATCAGCTCGTAAGATCCTTTCGTGGCCATGGGTTGCCCCCAAGCCTTGAGAGCTAAGGGGAAGAAATGATTTAAGGTCGGTCTTGGTGATGCGTCAAGATTCGACAGGCACCTACAACCGACGAAGAGATATTTGCATCGATCTTTGTCGGTCGCTGAGTTGCGCCAAGCCGGCTGGACTAGGACGTGGAACGACTTGTCCTCAACCTCGGCACTGGTCCGAGGTTCGAGTTAGTGGTTATTTAGAACCGGTCGCGCAGCGGGCCGGCGATTCGAGTAGCATTGCCGGGTCCCATGCTCGGGGTGCCAGGCATAGCCAAGTGTCTCAGACTCGATGTTGCTTAGAAATTGAAACGGCCGCATCGTCTCTCGTGCTCGGCGTGCTGATGCGGCGGTCATTGGCGTGAATAGTGCTGGTTGTTGGAAAACAAGACGCATTACGTGAGAAGTAAACGGCAAGGAGATAGGAAATTGAACATCATTTCGACTAATAACTTTGGCAGTAATAGCCTTTACAATGCCTTGGATTTGTGAAAAAACAGAACATTGTTTGAAAAGCATAAACAACCGTAAACTGATTTATGTAAAGTAGCGGCGGAGATATTCGCTGCTCCATGCCCTTGGGAGTTCAGCTCCGTCGACGGTGGCGAGCCTGATAGTTCCATCGCTGAGCCTATAATGTATGGAGTACGAGCATACCCAGCGAGGCACGAGGCCTATTGGCGGGGAAAAGCCCGCTTTAGAACGAGGTCGCCGATGTTGAGGTTCTTGTGGGGGACCCTGGAATTGAAGTATCGGGCTACACGCTGTCGTTGGGCAGCGGCTCTGATATCGACCTCGTTCTTTTTTCTTCCAGCAAGTTGAGTGATCCCCGAAGTAAATCTTGGTTTGTCTTTGGACTGAAGTACGTGACTCGATGGGATTGAAGATTGAGCTCAATGGAAATGATGGCTTCAGATCCGTATGCGAGGGCGAAAGAAGTATAACTGGTTGTTGTCTTGTGGGTGGTGTGGTAAGCCCATAGAGCTAGAGGAAGTTCTTCTGCCCACATTCCCCCATCCTTTTCCAAACGCTTCTTGATGATGGATTTGATGACCTTGTTGACCTCCTTGGCTTTCCCATTGGCTTGAGGATGAGCCACCGCTGAGAATCTTTTATCGATGTCGTGGCGCAGACCGAAGGCTTTAAACTCGGTGCTCTCAAATTGATGTCCTTGTCAGAGATGATAGCTTGGGGCACTTCGTAGCGGGTAAATGATGTTGTGGACAACTAATTTAATCATCTTCTTCGTCGTAATGGTTGCGAGAGCTTCAGCTTTTACCCACTTGGTGAAATAGTCCACTGTGACGACGGCGTATCGTGCCCCGCCTCTGGCCATTGTAAGAGTTTCGATGATGTCGACTCCCCACGTGGTGAACGGCCACGGGATGACCATTTGAGACAATTCGGTAGGCATGGCTCTTGGGATCTTTGAGAAGCGCTAGCAATTATCTCACTTGCGAGCGTAGTCCACGGCATCTTGGTCAAGCTCGGGCCAGTAATAACCATGTCTGAGAATCTTTCTAGCCAGGGTCTGCCCCTCAGTATGATCGTTGTATTCTCCTTCATGCACACTGCTTAGCACTTGGAGGGCATCGCCCTGAGATATGCACCAGAGCAAGGGAAAGGAAAAAACTCTGCGGTAGAGTACCCGTCCATAAGAAGGTAACGGGCCGATTGGTGAGTGACAGCGCGCCTTTCCTTATAGTGCTTTGGTAGGATCCTGTGCTGTAGGTAATTTCTGATCGGTGCCATCTAGGACTCGGGCTCGGGTTTGGTGCTCATGATCGTCTTGCCCTTGCTTGACGCTCGGAGAGTTAAGGACTTCAATTGGGGAGAATCCGTTAAGTTGCGGATCTTCAGAGCTTGCCATTCTGGTGAGGGAATCTGCTTTTTCATTTAACTCGCGTGGGATATGGGTGATGGTGAAATGCTCGAGGTAGATGAGTAGCCCCTGAACCCGGGCCAGGTACTGGGCAAGCCGTTCCTCTTTCATTTGACACTCTCCCAGTACTTGTCGGACGATAACCCGTGAATCAGAGAAGATGTGGATGGTATCTAGCTTGAGTTCGATCGCGATTCTAAACCCAATGATTAAGGCCTTGTACCCCACATCGTTGTTAGTAGTAGGAAATTTAGCCTTAATGTGTAATACATCGGCGTTCTTCAGGGGTGATGAGCACGACTCCGGCCCCAGAGCATTTTCTGTTAGAGGAGCCGTCTACGAACAATTTCCGTTGGGCGTCGGAGTTCCAGCATTCTCTGTGGGATCCTCCTCGAGGGCTGTGAACTCCACGATGAAATCTGCGAGAGCTTGGCCGAGGATTGCTCGTCGGGGGATGAAGGTTATATCGAACTAGCTTAACTCTATGCTCCACTTTAGTAATCGTCCTAACGCCTCGGGTCGCTGTAGGACCGGACGCAGTGGCTGGTCAGTGAAAACTTTTATGGGATGCGACTGGAAGTACGTCGGAGCTTTCTAGAGGAAACCAATAAGAAGAATGCCGGCTTCTCTAGCTTCGGGTAGTTCTTCTCTACCCCCATCAACCACTGGCTGATATAGTAGACGGGCCATTGAGTTCTATCTTCGAGACGTATTAGTGCTGAGCTGATTGCCTGCGCAGAAACAACCATGTAAATATATAAGTCCTCATGGTCTATAGGCTTAGAAAGGATAAGTGGTTGCTCTAAGTGATTCAACAGTTCCTGGAATGCAGAAATGCATTCGGGGGTCCACTCGAAATTGCGTTTTCCATTTCGGAGTAAATCAAAGAAGGGGATGCATTTGTCGGTGGCCTTAGAGATGAACTGACTTAAAGCGGCGACCTTCTCGTTCAGACTTTGGACATCCCTGAAGTTCTTGGGGAAGCGGATGTCCCGAATTGCTTGGATTTTTTCTGGGCTAGCTTCGATGCCCCGAGAATTGATAATGAAACCCAAGAATTCAACGGAAGTGACCCCGAAGGAGAATTTCAGGGCGTTGAGTTTCATGTCATACAAGCGAAGGACATCGAACATTTCAGAGAGGTCGTGGACATGATCGCTTGATATTTTAGATTTTATTAGCATATCTTCCACGTACACCTCCATGGACTTTCCAATCTGACTTTTAAAGAGTCGATTAACCATTTGTTGATAAGTGGAGCCGGCATTTTTGAGGCCGATGAGCATAACACGGTAGAAGTAGAGCCCGAGGTCGGTTACGAAAGAGGTACGATCTTGGTCGCAGAGGCTCATTTGGATCTGGTTTTAGCCTGAGTAGCCGTCCATGAAAGATAGTAGCCGGTATCTGGCAATCGAATCGACTAACCGATCAATCTTCGGGAGTGGAAAGTTATCCTTGGGACATGCCTTGTTCAGATCGGAGAAGTCAATGCATGTTCGTCATTTGCCGTTGGCTTTTTTAACCAGAACTCGATTGGAAACCTATTCGGGATAGTCAGCTCCGCAGATGAAGTTATTGTTGAGCAGACAGTCTACCTCTTCTTCAAGCGCTTGGACCTCTCGGGCCCTAAGATGCAGCGCTTCTGTTTGACTGGAGGCATTCTGGAATTTAAGCAAAGGGAATGGCAAGCAATTGCGGGGTCGATGCCCTTCATTTCGGAGTGAGTCCATGCAAACACGTATAAATTGGCTTTCAGGAAGCATATGTAATCTTCTTTGATTGCTGGGTGGAGTTGTGACCCTATCTTTAACACCCTTGTTGGGTCGTCGAGGTTGACGGGAACGTCCACTGTGGATTCGACCGGGGTAGCTCTCTCGTACCTGGGCTCTTCGTCCTTCCGTGGGTCGAGGTCATCGGAAAGACGGGAGTGGCGCCTGAGCCAAGGCCCAAATGCTACTGATTGCTATGCTGAGATATTTTGACACAAGAAGGTGCGAGCATGGCTTTGTCCTTTTCCTTATTGCACGCATTCTTCCATTCTATTGCATAACATTCCCTAGCGCTTACTTAGTCACCCTTGATGGTTCCGATCCCATTTTCCATCGAGAATTTCATTAGGAGAGACCGTGGTGCCATGTAAACTAGGAATTTCATGAGAAAGGGGTGCCTTAGGAAAGCGTTGTAGGGGGAGTCGATGTCTATGACCATGAAAGTGAGAATTCGGACTCAGCTTCAGTCCCCCTCGCCTAGTTCTACTGATAGGTTGATCATCCCTACGGGAGAACTAGAGGCCCCATTGAAGCCGTGAATTGCGGTGTGACATGGCTTCAAGTCATTCATTTCCAATTTCATCTGGTCGTAGGCGACCTTGAAGATGATGTTGACCGAGCTCCCCGAGTCGGTTAAAATGTTCCGAATGGAAGCGGCACCGATCTGGGTTGTGATGACTAATGGATCGTTGTTCAGGATTTCCAACCCTGCCGATTCTCTTTCTCCGAAGACGATGTCGTCCCACATGGTCTTTTGTAGCTTGGATGGGATATACTCAAGGGGAACGGAGCAGGCTTCGTAAGTTGCATACCTTATGGAACTCACATATTCCTCCATTTTTCGGAAACTACCATGTGTAGCGTAAGGTCCTCCAGATATGGTATTGATCACGATTCCTCGTCTTGGGTTAGATGGTCCCAGAGCTCCCTTGGTAGCTGCTTGTGGAGCTAGTGTTGGAGGTTGCGAGTTTTTTTGAGGGGAAAGGGCTCTTGGACATATTTCTCGAGCCGTTTCTCGCGAGTAAGTTTCTCAATTGCATCCCTAAGTTGGCAGCATTCATTGTTGTCGTGCCTGTACACGTCGTTGTATCGACAGTACCTCTAGGTGTTCTTCTCGCCGTCGGTTGATTCTCTGACGCGCAACTTCTTGTATAGCAAGGTGTTACATGTTTCCAAGTAGATTGTCTCTATGTCTTCATTCAATGGGGTGTATGTCTTGAATGCTTGGCGAGGGCCGGGCTTTCTTAATTCTACTGGGGCTTGCCCATTGTTCCCTCCATCCGGCCTGCCATTGTTTGGTTTTTGCCTGTGGGGGACCTGCCCTCCTGTTTTGGTTGAAGGGTTCTTCGCCTCGCCTACCCCTGAAGTGGTTATTGGCGGTATCCGCTTGGGGATCATTGGGATGACTTGTAGCGGAAAGTCGGTTCTGGCTTGCTTCTTCTTGGCACAAGTACTGATCTTCCTTCTCATAGAAGGCGTCGAGGCTCTTTGGCTGCTTCTAATCAATCCAGGCCCCGAATTCTAAAGTAGGGAGGACACCCTTCGCTAGCTGAAAGAGTATGGTGCGAGGATCTGGATCTTCGACTTCGGCGAGAGCTATGTTAAATCGGGAAAGGTAGCTTTTGAGTGATTCAGCGGGGCCCTGGTATAGGTTGGATAAAGTGAGGGAATTCTTCGGAGTTGGGATATGCCCCCTGAATTGCTTGACTAGCTTTGTTGCTAATTGTCCGAAGTTGTTAATGGAATCAAGTGAGAGGCGAGAGAACCAAAGTAAAGCGGTACCGGATAGGAAGACCGGGAAGCATTTTCGTTTGGCTGGGTCATTAACCTGACTTGAGTCCATTTGCCATTCATATCGGTCCAAGAAGGCACAAGGATCAGTGGTACCATCGTAGAGTGACATTTGTGGCATGCTAAAGCGCCTTAGCCACTCGGCTTCCTTTACTCTTCTCGTGAAGGGGTTACGCCTAATGTGAGATTCCCATGCACCGTGTGCGCCCCCTTGCATCTCCCTCATGACCCTTCGTATCATGTCGGGGAGATAGGTCGAGTGTGGATCCTCCATCGGGATCCATAGGTTTTGACGAATATTCGGAGTCCTATTGCGAGGTCGTCTTCTATGATGGATGTCCGGATCATCTTTCTCCGTGTCCCCGACATCTATGATTAGGTCTATGTGCGGACATTGAGGTGGAGAGGGGTGATGCAGATTTTGTTCTAGAGGAACGCGGGCCGTTGGAATAGCATGCCCATCACCCTGATTAGCGACTATTGCGTTGTGTCGAGGAAGAGGTTGGTTTTTTGAATCTGGTCTATCATTGATAATCAAGCGAGAGCGGTCTCGGTACTGTTCCCCCTCGCTGTATGCGACTGTAGTTCGGTCGTCGTTGTCGTTCCCATTCCCATTGGCATGACTGTTACCGTTATCGAGGGCATTGGTACGAACATCGACATTGTTGATGAGGGTGAACCTCCTCCTTTGGTGTGGGCTCCTTGACTCGGAAGAGGAAGTTCCTTATGCAGTTGGTCAGGGTCGAGCATTGTTCCGAGTTAATTGAAGTCGGACGACCACGCGTAGACTTTATTGAAGTTGCCGCATAAGGTCGATGTTATCCCTTAATGCCTGGTTAAGCTCGACCGCGATTTTCTCATATTATTCATTAAGCGCGCGAATTTGAACTTGGGTAACAGGCGCTTCAGGGTCCACAACAGGAGGGACGGTTTCATTAGTGGCCGGGACATCTACTAGTTGAGGTTGTTGGGAGGTACCGGCCTCGGCTGCAGTGGAAGAGCCGACCATTGCGTTCTTTGTGTTCTTTACCATCGTAAGCGGACTCAATAGCAGGTTGAGCAAGGAACCTTAAGCTCGTGAAAGTTGAGAAGATAATGTGGAAGAAAGACGCAAATCTTGAATTCAAATTATTAATGAAAGCACCAAATGTTGACGACAAAAAATGTCGTAAACACCCAAGATTCCTAATTACTAGGAATAGTTAATTTGGACGCAAGACTAAGTAAGAGAAAGCGGTAAATGACATAAGAATTTATAATGGTTCGGTCGTGGATTAGGCCTACGTCAACTTTGGAAGGATGTTGAACTTTTATTAATCACTTAAGAATTACAAGGTAGAGCCATGCTCATTACATTCACTTTTATAATTGCCATATGCTAGGTATTTGGGAAAAAGAATATTTAATTGTCCTTGTTAATAATGAGGCTCATGAAGCTCTAGGAAGGTCTCGAGTTAAGAAAATCCAACCCCCTTGAAGTGTGAGGCCATGGGCTGTTTATAGAAGTGGGGGTATGTAGGATTAGGTAGGAGTAGGTAGAAATAGGGGACCATCGGCAGAATTTCGAACCCACCAACTGCACGCCTCAGAATTTCGAACTCAGGCACGGGTTCGAAATTTCGCACCCGCTAGGTTCGGAATTTCGAACCCATTTATGGTTGCGAGATTTCGCAACCGTTGGGTTTGAAATTTTGTACCCACCGGGTTCGAAATTTCGTACCCAGGCATGGGTTCGAAATTTCGAACCCAGGCATAGGTGCAAGAATTTGCACCTGGCTCGGTGCGAATTTCACGTCTTGCCTGGCGCGAAGTCCTTCCGAGGGGCACGAGGATTCCGGGACTGGGTGATTGAGGCTCGTAGCTTCTTTAGGGTCTGAGGCCTTGGTTCGCGGATGTCTTCTAGATGTCGTAAGGTTACAAGCAGTGTAATCCCTTCTTGATCCTGTTTCCTTCACTCCCGAGTATCCCTTTTCAGCCTCAGCTTCACTAGGTACGTTGAGTTGAGCGTGTCTGATGCTCTCCTGAGAACCAGACCAAAAAGCCGGTTAAGAAAACTTTTTAGGCTTACAATCCCCAAATTCCTATAAATCTACAATTTATCTAGAAAAGGGAAAATTCTAGATCTGTAAAAATGTAAGAAAAAGGGAAGAGAGCAAAGAAATCTATCGTTGAACACCCTCTTCCATTGAATCTATTAATCTTCCCAATTCCATATGAATTTGATTTGATTTGGTATGTATATGAATATATTATATTTAGAAATTAGGTTAGAAGAAGAAAAAAATGGTAGAGCTCCACTGCCTCTATAGATTTGAATGGAAGAGAATAGGGCTCTACCCTTTTATTTATAGGGGTGAAAATAACCTAAAACCGTCGGACTAGTTTTATGTCATATCTGTCCATCCGTTATAATAATATAATAAAACAACACATCAAAACCTAGCCGTCACTCGGTAGTTTGACGCCCAACTGGTCGACCTGGGCGGCTGATCCCCATGTCGACCGCCTGGGTATCAAACTGCCCAGGTCGGCTGGGTTGTATTAGGTAAATTATTATTAAATATTGTGTTTATTTATTTCCGTACGTTTTTCATATTTCGTCCATAACTTTTTCATAAGGACTCCGTTCGCGAAAATCCAATCATGAAAGTTGACCAAAATTCCCTGACGAACGGAACGGTTAAAGTTTTCGCGGTCAAATTCCATCATTTGCAAAGATTCCTATTTTTGAGCGTCTAATTAAATAATTATTTATTGTCAAAATTCCGGGTTGCTACATTCTTCCCCACTTAAAAGAAATTTCGTCCCGAAATTCTAACAACTGGTTATCCTATACTACACAACCAGTTTGTGTACATCCATTTTGCAACCATGTGTATATGTGCATGGTGTACATAATGAATTTCGACAGTAATACATGCATGCAAGATGATTCTAAATCGGGCCCTCTATATGTATGCATTGAGTTTTTTAAAATGCTTTCAAAAACATTACGCAAAACATCCTAAATATACTGGCAGTTCTATATGAATGCAAATTTTGAAAATTCATTTTCATCCATAACCTTCACACAATTACGAATAAAAGTGTGAAGCAACCAATTTTACATCCGAACCCTACCATCCAAAACATTACGCAATTTAACAATTTCTCCTAAACCAGAAAATAAAAATCAAAGTGAAGAATTTTAACATTTTTCTTACTTACAACTTTTCCATTTTTCGCCCTATAGTGGAATTTTCACCTCAGTTACCCAAAATACTCCAAAAATTTCCAACTGTAGACTGTGAAGTAGGCTTTAAACATGCTTTAAAATGTAAAGTGAGTTAATTAATATCTCGTGCACATCGTTGACAAGGTATGGAAACAACATTTCTAAGGCTAAAACAACATTTTCCTTTTTACCGTTAATGTTTTAACTGCATCGTCGGTCCTATTACACTACTAAAACACGCATACAAAGCATCCAAAAATCTTCCTTATACCGTTCATGTGACCAAAAATCGAAATTTTTCATAAAAATAAATTTTCACTTGAAAACTTGTCATGTTTATTTTGAAAATTTCCTTTCAAAACCGTTTATTTCCCTATAAAATAAGAAAATGATAAAAATGTTTTTTTTTCAAACAACATTTTCCAAAAACTTCAAAAAAATTGTATTTTGCGGAAACTTAAACGATTCAAGTCACATTGGCCAAAAAGGAAGTCAGTTATGCCAAAAATGCGAAAACTAAGATTACACACAAAAAGACCAAAAATAAATTTTAGCTTGACAAAGAACGGTGATTTATTTATTTATTTACCCGTGACGAAATTTATGCAAAACCGGTCTTTTGCTAAAATTTATTCAACACAGAAATCTATTCTTTCCAGCTCTAGGACAACTGTTTGTTTAGATATGAAAATGAGATTTCACTCAAACAGGCATGCGTGAATGACTTAAACATTTCCAAACTTAGAAATCTCGTTAACCTAAGTCATGCAATTTAAACAACACTAATAGTTACAAGCATGAATCACCATAAAACATAGAACCCGGTGCTGGAAAGGGCTAACAACAAAGATAACGACAAAACAACACCAAAACCTCCCAAAACAACGGCTATAAACAACAAGATGTCTTGCTCCGCGGCTGGAGATCAAACCAATTTTTATGATCTTTGATTAACCATATCATGGTAATAAAAATGTTCAATCTCATGTTATAAACACTATTGGTGTTGTTGGAGATTCCCACATCACCATCTCTTCTAAGGGAGAATTTGTGATGAGAAAAATAAACCTACCACAAAACCTCTTCTCATGGAATCCCACCTAATATTGCCTATAGACAATTGTGAATAGGCGAATTTACATAAAGTAATTCCATTAGACAACACACAAGAACAACAAGCTGAATCGAATATGATGCGACACTAAATGATGGTTACACCACCGATCAAGCAAAGGATTTATTTCCACATCATGAGACAAATCTAGTCATAATTTCCTATTTATAGAACGATGTGCTAAATGGGTCACACATCTGTAAAGAAAGTTCAACCATAGATTCCCGAACATAAAAACCGACATTAAGAAAAAGAGATTTGCTGCAAAATCTCCACAGTCGGTCAAACAAAAGGCCATATAATTCCGCGTTCAACATGGAGTCTTATAAAATCTCATTTAGATTCTCCTCAGAAAAACCATCAAAAGATAGCTTAATCTTCATCTCTGAAATGACGATCTCCTTTGAAAGAACCTATTCGAATAAGGTATAGCAAAGGCAGATGCAGCACAAACACAAATCATATTCTAAGATCTCGGAGCAATAGGCCGGTGCAAGCCCAAACGCCTTGTCAAATTTTCTTATCCCTAAAGTGGTGGACATTTTAGCTCATTCTGATCCAACCAAATGATCTCTACCTAAGGACGAGACTTAAATAGTGTGAGTAAGATCGAATAGTGCAACTAGGTGTTATAGGCCAAGAATTGGTCAGAGAGAAGAAATTAGATCATGGAGTATTAGTGGGGCAAGATCTAATGCGCAAACAAGCACGAAAAATGAGGAGGCGAGGCAATGACAAAGATAGAGAAGAAGGATAGAGATATGGCTAGATGACGAAGAAAGGACGAAATAAGGAAGTTAAGGGGTAAATTGGACGCAACTTTTATGGTTGAGTCCTAGGTCCAAGTTGAACCAAAACTCATCAACTAATTGGTCATTTTAGTATAGCTCCAAATGTTCAACTACCAAATGGGACATAGGTTGGACCTGGACCTTATTAGGCCGGATTGAAATATTAATCATCCAGCGTTATTTTTAAGATTTAACGCGATCTGAAAATAATTTTCCATATCACCGCGGTATTTAAAGACCGCAGTCAAAACCTCGAACCAACTCCAAGGATTTATAGTCTTAACAACGATGCTGCTACTGCACAACGAACGAATGAGTTCCAAAATAATTTAGCTAGAAATCTGTAATATAAATTAAAATGGATTCCCCTTGCCTAATAACAACAAACAAACAATTCACAAAATCAAATACCCCAAAACCCAGACAAAGGATTTCCTTAGCATTTTCGAAGAAAATTTAAAACTTTCCCAAAAATGGAATATTATTATAAACTAACAGTTTCGTATTTATAAATCAATATTATTATTATTATTATTTATATTCCAGTTTTATATTTCAAACTAGGAAAAACCTATTTCTTGTCCAAAAATGGTAGAGCTTTAGAATCTTAAGGGCGTGGTGATTTCAATAAATTATCTAATATATATATAGGAGAATGGGTACTAAAATTCACAAGGAATAGATATTTATTGTTTTCGTGTTTAGTGGCATATTCCTTGCCCTTCCTAATTCCATCTGTCTTACCAATTAGACTATATTTATTAAAATTACACAATAACTCTGAAATTTTGAAACACGAATAGACTAAAATTTAAAACCATATCTTCACAAATTAGTTTTTGAAACTGTATTTCAAAACCATTGAAATCCATATTTTTCAACTAGTTTAAAAAATAAATTTCCTCGAATACATGGCCAAGCACTCAACTAAATATTTCAACAAAGGTAGATTTGCAATTTTAACGAAGCAACAAATGGATACACCTCATAATTATATTTCTGAAATGGATATGACATATTAACGTGGGCTTTTTCCCCATTCTGGAATGAGTAATAGTCTTAACCGGAACTAACAAACAAAACCAAAGACTAGAAATCGTGACTATCTCGGTTGTAGCTAGATTTTTGTCTAGATTCCAAACTTGAACCAATGGACTCCACCATATGTCGTCCTCATGCTCTTCACGACGAGATCGCCAACGTACTGTGGGTTAAGATAGAATTGGCTAGAAACCCGAACTCAACAATTTCAACTCTTAGTCGCTCAAAGTCCATTTTATATAATTCGGCCTACGACTAATTTCATTGTCAAAATATTTTAAAGTCGAATAAGAAAGACGAAGAAAAACAGAAAAGAAAATCGAATTACGTTCTCTCACGATTCCTAATTTAACTAATTCCTCTAATCCTTTATCCTAAGCTCTGATACCAAATGTAACACCCCACACTTTTCTGCACCCAAATTTTGGCAAAAATAAAACTTGAACACATCCAAGCATAGAGCATATATCTGGTACCTGCAACAAATGAGCATGAGCATAATCAGAGTACGATAAAAAAAAAAACTCACAGTGGAAACAAAATAGGATATTTATTTGACTTCTTCTCGAATTTGGAATTAGTATTTAAACGACAATCAATATTCATTAATCCCCTTTTGACACCCATTTCATTTCATTTCATTTTTATTGCCCTTTATGAGTCTAACCGTCATATTTTCTTAAGGAAACTATTTATTAGTCCCAAGTTATCTATTTGTTGTACCCCAACAGACAATTTCTATATTTATTTATTTATTTTTTGACTTATATATATATATATATGCACTGGGCCTCCCACATTAAGTTGACTACCTGTGGTTGCTGGATTTGCCTGTCGGTTTCGGGCAAACTTCTACCACAAGTGAACATTAAACCCCTCACATTAAGCTGACTACCTGTTGTTGGATTTGCCGGTCGGTTCCAAGCAGGATTACACCACAAGTTAAGCTTAACCTCATGAATAAATGCGGTTTTATTTTTAAATTTCCTAATTGGGGTCCACAACAATTATCCTAATTGATTTTAGGAATTGTAACCATTTTCCTATCACACTTATTTTCCCTAAATCAATATTGGTTACAATGGCTATTTCTTTATTTGCGGTCTCATTTATGGCAGTTAATTATATATATTACTACAAATGGTCACCACAAATATATTAATTCAAAATGGATTATATTTACTTCTAATTCCATAATTGAACCTTATCCAAACATTCCACATTTGTCACATTTGTCAATTATTTATTCATGGCATCATTTATAACAATCAATTACACTAATTGTTACAACGGTCACCATAAATATATTCATTAAGTATGGAATATAATTTACATGTATGATTCCACAAATGAATACCATTAAACATTTCAAACCTTCAACATTTAATACAATGCATATTTTATTATTTTAAGCTTATTTGGGTGGATAACATGTATATATTTATTTTTATGTTTTCTTGCGGTCAACGTAGTTATTTAATATGTATTTATTATTTATTATCTTGCAATATTTGTTTTTAAATTAATGATTTGGTCTAATCAATTAACCAACCATTCCCTTTTTATATTCAATCTTGCCAAGAAGGTTTCATGTCTTATAAGGATCATTAGCCGTAATCATTATAAATCATGCCCACTTTGTGAAATTGACATATTCCCAACTCACAAGAAATATATGTAATGTATTTTTATTTTGGAATAGTCGATGCAAATTACATACAAAAACATGTATTTATTTTTATATGTACCTTTGCACCACTTTTCCCTTTTTAATTCTTTTTGTCATACTTCTTGTGATTCTAAAATAATGCCTCTTTATTTAAAAATGAGCAAAATGACATAACTTACGCTTAAGACAAAAGCCCAATACTATTGAATGTAAAAAAGGAATATTTCCTTTTATTCTTAAAGTCACATAATATACAAATTCATCTTTTTACCTAAATTCACATATTTCATATTTCATCACTGAACTAAAGATTTGGAACATAACTATAACAAATTTATGTTTAATGAGATTGATTTCCAGGTCCATGGTGCTATGTAACATATACAACATATTTCATGATATTACTGTAGGAATATATGGGAAAATATATAAAAATCCTATAATACATGTTTATACATAATCATAAGTTATCATTTGCCAATGTTAAACGTATTCATAACGAGATATGATAGTTGCCACAATTTACAATTATTTAAATAAACAAATATGATATGCATAAAATATAGACTGGATTCAAACGAAATAGATAAGTCATTATAATTGTATTAGTAAATTTTCCACACACCTTATAACTTCCATTTCCTGAATTTGGACCTTGTTGACGGCAAAAAATGGCATAAAACCCAACTTATGATTTGCACATTTTAAACATATTCATAATCAGATCTGATGGTTGCAACAATTCATAATTATTTAAATAAACAGATTTGATTGGCATAAAACATAGATTGGATTCAAACGAAATATATAAGTCATTCTAATTGTATTAGTTAATTTCCCACTCACCTTATAGCTTCCAATTTCTGAATTTTGAACCTTTTTAGGCTTATAATCACCAAATTCTTATAAATCTACAATTTAAGGGGAAAATTCTAGATCTATAGAAATGTAAGAAAAAGGAAAGAGAGCGAAGAAATCTATCGTTGAACATCATCTTCCATTGAATGTATTAATCGTCCCAATTCCATATGAATTTGATTTGGTATGTAAACAAATATATTTTATTTATAAATTAGGTTAGAAGAGGAATAAAAATGATAGAGGTCCGCTGCCTCTATAGATTTGAATGGAAGAGACTGGGGCTCTACCCCTTTATTATAGGGGTGGAATTAGCCTAGAACCATCAGATTAGCTTTAAGTTATACCGTCTCTCCGTTATAATAATATAATAAAACAACACATCAAAACCTAACCGTCACTGGGCAGTTTGATGCCCAGTAGGTCGACCTAGGCACTCAACCATCGGTCGACCCCTATGTGGACCGCTTGGGCATCAAACTGCCCAGGTCGGCTAGGTTATATTAGGTAAATTATTATTAAATATTACGTTTATTAATTTCCATCTGTTTTTTCTTATTTCTTCCATAACTTTTTCATACGAACTCCGTTCGTGAAAGTTCAAACATGAATGTTGACCAGAATTCCAAGACAAACACAGGGTTAAAGTTTCGTGGCCTAATTTCATAGTTTCCAGAAATTCCTATTTTTGAGCTTCTAATTAAATAACTATTTATTGTCAAAATTCCGGGTTGTTACTTATCCCCGCCTCTATCGGTCTTTTTTTCTAAAAAAACGGAAGAGCCAAGAAAAAAAACAAGAAAAACAGCTATTCAGATTGGAAAAAACTTGAATAATGGGGAAAAAGGCAGAAAGAAAACGAACTATATCTCTCCTGCTTATTCCCCCATTGGTTTATAATGTGAAAGAGACACGCAAGTAAAAATACTTCAAAGAAAATCCCTCATTTCTTCTTCTAGAAGAACAATAAGCACAAGCAAAACCCCTAATGTTCATCATGATGCATAATACTGGTGCATGGAACATAAGGGGAGCTCACAAAAAAGCAAAACTTGATCAAATCAAAAACATCATCCATGATCATCCCTTATCTCTCATCTCCATCTCTGAAACTAAACTTAATTATGCTCTCTCTTCTCAAGTCTCCTCATATATAAATCCAGCCTTGATTTCAATATCCAATCACATATTTGCCTAAATGGTAGACTCCTCATCTTATATGACCCTACTGTTTACTTTGTAACTCCTATAACCTTTGACTATCAATTCATCCATACAAAAGGCATCCACATTCCCACTTCTACAACCATGAAACCTCACCTTTATATATGCTAGTAACACTCCTTCCTTTAGACATGGGATGCTTGTGAAACTATCTCTATTTAACCAGTCTTCTATTCCTTGGATTTCCATTGAGACTTTAACTACTCCTACCTAGTCTCATGTAAATTTGGAGGAACTCCTCTCAGTGTGTCTGATATTTCCCCTCTGAACCATGCTATGTATCAGGCATCACTTATTGAAATACCATCATCTGGCTCTGCCTTCACCTAGTCTAATAAAAGTAGCACTAGTCCTCGAACTCTTACAAAAATTGACATGGCTTGATGATCTCTCACAATCTGGCCTTCCATTAATATAAACATGCCCATGCCTTTACTTTCTAACCACTGCCTACTTATCCTATCCTTTGGCTCAACAACCATTTGTAAACAGGTAAATTTTATTAAATTTGATGTATGGGTACATAACACAACTATGATGCAGGTGTTCTAAATGCATGGAATATATAGACTTTTGGGAACCCAATGCTATTTTGCAAAAAAAATTGAAAAACACAAAAGAAGCTCTAAGACTATGGTCCAGAGACAATTATGTACTTGCAATAAAAAGTCAGTTGAAATTGGAGAGAAGCTACAACAAATACATAGACAAACTCTCCTTCCCAATGTTGATCCAATCTCACACCTACTAGAGAAAGAAACAAGACAACAACTTGAAGAGGCTTTGGAGTCAAAAACCAAGATGTTACAACAAAAAATAAAACAAGAATGGTCAATTTTTTGTGACAAAAATACAAAGACATATCACGCTTCCTTGAAAATAAAACAAGCCAGAGAATACATACACCAGATAAGTGATACTGATGGTATACTACATTCTACTCCTAATCATGTTGATGATGCCTTCCTAAAATACTTCACTACACTCCTAGGAAATCAACCATCATCCTCTGACCACTCCTTCATCACCAACCTCCTACCGGCATCATTATCAGCTGAGATGTAAGAACATGTAACAAAACAAGTTACTAATGATGACATTAAAGAAGCTATATATTCTATGAGGAAATCTGCATCTCCTGGACCAGATGGGTTCACAGTCACATTCTACATACACTTTTGGGATATCATAAGCAAGGATGTTTTGAATGCTATCCATAACTTTTTTGAAAAAAAACAAGATGTTAAGCTCCATTAACTCGATCAATTTAGCCTTGATTCCAAAGTGTAGCAATCCCTCTGATATAATACAGTTTAGGCCGATTGCATGCTGCAACGACGTATACAAGGCTATCTCCAAAATCTTAGCTCATAGGCTTAAAGATGTGCTACCGAATATAATATCTCCAAACTAGGCTACCTTTCTTCCTAACAGAAACATCCTTGACAATGTCTTACTCATACATGAACTGTTAAATGGCTACTCTACTCAGCATAAATCCCCTAGAGCCATGCTTAAGATAGCCTTAAAAAAAGCATTTGATTTGGCTATCTGGTCCGCTTTTATCAGTGTTATGGGAAAAATGAAAATCACATCAAAATTTATCAACTGGATATATCTATGCCTTTTGGCAGTAAGGTACACTCTTGTATTTAATGCACTCACTGTTGGATGTTTTAAAGGTGAAAATGGGTTGATATAAAGAGATCCAATATCTTCTTATTTATTTATTATTCTCATGGAATCTCCCATCCTTGCATTTGAAAGACAATCTCAAGATAAAAAATTTGTTCCCATCCTAAATGCAAATCTACACTAATAACTTCTTTGGCATTCGTTGATGACTTGCTTATTTTCTCAAAACCTACCCTATCTTCTCTTTAATCCATAATGAACACACTTTCCTCCTTCCATTCGTTTTCTGGGTTACAGCTTAATCATGCCAAATCTCATATTCTTGTTGCAGGCATATCCCCACAAGTTGCCTTTGCATGTCATTCCATAACCAATATGTCACCTATGAATCCAGACATGTCGTATCTTGTTATTCCTCTTGCCACTAAAATTATCTCCACCTCAAAATGTCTTCCTTTGTACGAGAAAATAACTAGTGTTTTTACTAGATGGGAGAATAGACATTTATCATAGCCTGTAAGATTAGTTATCATCAATGCGGTTATATTTTCAATGATAGTATATTGGAGTAGAGCATTCATTCTACTTCCAAAACTTCTAACAATGAGGAAATTTCTCAGGTCAAGTTCCATACATACTTCTAATTTGTCTCCAATGGCTTTCAGCATATTGGAGAAGCCAAAAAGACTAGAGGTCTAGGCATTAAGATTAATAAGACCAGGAATAATTGCTCATGCATATTTCCTGTTTTCACTGCATGAGATAATAAGGCCAGGAATAATTGCTTATGCATATTTCCTGTTTTCACTGCATGAGACAATAAAGCCAGGAATAATTGCTCATGCATATTTCCTGTTTTTACTGCATGAGATAATAAGGCTAGGAATAATTGCTCAAAGATATTTTTGTTCTTTTGCCTATTTATTGCTTTGTATTTGTCAGTACTGTATGAATGAAATCTTTCACAATATCTCTTCTTCTCTACATGGTATCAGAGCTCTTCTAAACACTCACAAATAAGTGCTGCCATGTCTCTCAATAATTCTACAAATCAAAATCTCCTTGCAGCTGCTACCATAACCCCTTCTCAACTCAATTTTCAGATTCCTCCTATTAGCATCAAACTAGACCGAGAAAATTATTCACTGTGGCATACAACAATCATTTCAGCCCTTGAGACCTTCGACCTTGAATCCTTCGTCTTATCTTCTAATTCCCCACCCGAGTTTCTTCCCACTCCAGATGGTGCTGTGTCCACCAATCCAAATCCGGCATTTCTCGATTGGAAAAAACGGGATCGTTTTGTCTTGCTTTGGATCAAATCAACCCTCTCTGGGCGAGCTCTGTCAATTGTTGCTCGCTGCTCCACCTCTTACACGGCATGGCTTGCTCTTGATCGGTCTTTCCAAGCGCAAACTAGGGCCCGTTGCATGGCCATGAAGACTCAGATTCAGTCGCTTTCCAAAGGAGCATTACCCATGATCGAATATATCGAAAAGAAGCGCGCCATTGCTGATTCTCATGCTGAGAATCTTCATCCAGTTTCAGATGAAGATCTCATCAGTCATATCCTTGTAGGCCTGGACTCTTCCTATGCTCCATTTGTCACTGCCTTCATGATTAATTCTGAAAATTCCTCTGTCGATGATCTGGTTGGACTCCTTCTTCACGAGGAAGCTCGCTTGGATCATGAAACTACCCGCCAGGCTACTGCTATTCTTCCTACTCCCACGGTGCCTCCATTAGCCAAAACTGCATCCCGTCAATCAAATCGTTCTACCCCACATAACACATATCAAAGCTCTTTCCCCTCCAATTTCCGTGGTGGTGATCAGCAAAGACGTCATCTTCAATGCCAGATATGTGGTCGTAAAGGACATGAAGCCATTGATTGTTGGCATCGAGCTAATCAAGCAGATTATCCATCTCGTCGTCCCAATCCTAGAGCTCGGAATCGGCAGGCCAACATTGCAAATTTCAACAGTCCATCTGCCTTGGACCCTTCATGGTACTTCGATTCGGGTGCAACTGATCATGCCTCTCCTGATGTGGGAAAATTGACGATCTCTGATGACTACAATGGCGACGACAAGCTTCAAGTTGGTAACGGTAACCAATTATCTATCTCTCATATTGCATCTCATTCTTTACCTAATTTGCGTTTGCCAACCGTCTTAGTTGTCCCTGCCTTAACCAAAAATTTACTATCTGTATCCAAATTAACAAAGATAACAATGTTTACATGGAGTTTTGGCCTCATTTTTGTTGTGTTAAGGATTTTCAGGGCAGAATCATCCTCCAAGGGTGAGTAGATAATGGTCTTTATAAGTTGTCAGTACCTCCTAATAACCGGAAGATGGCGTTGACTGGTGTTCGAGCCTCCTTGGCTGGTTGGCACAATAGGCTTGCACACCCTCATCAACATCTCCTGCAGCGTCTTGTTTCTGATTTCCAACTTCCTGTCACATCAAATAAACCTCCCACAATGTGTGAGCCATGTCAGTTAGGCAAAAGCCATAGATTTCCTCTTTTAAATTCTCATGTTTCATCTGTTAAACCTTTTGATTTGGTGTATTCTGATGTTTGGGGTCCATCTCCCTTATTTTCAATTAATGGAAATCGTTATTTTGTTCTTTTTATTGATGATTGTTCTAAATACGTTTGGATATATTTTCTTTCTCACAAATCACAAGTTCTATCTACATTTATCCAATTTCGTTCGATGATCAAAACACAATTTCAGTGTGACATTAAACGACTTCAAACAGATTGGGGGGTGAGTATCGTAATGTATCCGCTTTTCTAAAAATATGTGGAATTGAACATCGTATCTCATGTCCATATACACCCGAACAAAACGGTGCAGTTGAGCGACGGAATCGCATCATCGTTGAAAAGGGTCTAGCACTCTTAGCTCACTCCTCCCTTCCAAAACAATTTTGGGAACATGCTTTCAAAACTGCTACATACTTACATAACAGAACCATCACACCACTACTTGCCTACAAATCACCATACACCATTCTCTATCATAAAAATCCCGATTACACCTTCCTCAAAACATTCGGATTGTTATGCTATCCTTTCCTTCGCCCATATAACTCTATCAAAATGGATTTTAGATCATTGCCATGTACCTTTCTTGGTTATAGTACATCTCACAAGGGATACCTCTGCTATCACAAGCCTACGTCTCGATTGTATGTGTCTCGATATGTGGTTTTCAATGAATCAATCTTCCTATATGCCTGTGATTCTCAATGCGTAGTTCCTCCATCATCTAGGCCAGCCCAGGAGTGCGTCAACACCAGCCTTCTTGATCATCTCACCTCAATCGACACTACACCATCACCGCCTCCTAATTCTCTACAATCTCCAATACAAACTGCTCACACTCCCATTCCTCAACATACACTGTCACCACCTCCTAAATCTCCACAACCTCCCATACAAACTGCTCATACTAACACTCCTCAACATACTTCATCACTGATATCCACATCTCCAAATCCACCTTATCAATGTCCCACTCTCAGCTCACAAGACAAACAATCATATCCTCATCATTACCGTCCAGCAGAAAATAACCAGCACTCCATGGTTACTCGAGCCGCCACAAACTCCCTCAAACCGAAAGCTTTTTTATCCTCCATGTCCATTGACCAACAAACAGAACCCCGCACCGTTTCTCAAGCCCTTCGTATCCCATGTTGGCAAACTGCAATGAAAGCGGAATTTGATGCACTTATGAGAAATAGAACTTGGTCACTTGTTATTCCTCCTTGTAATGCTAATGTTGTGGGTTCTAAATGGATTTTCAGGATTAAAAGACGGTCTGATGGATCGATAGAGCGTTACAAAGCTCGCTTGGTGGCGCAAGGATTTAGTCAAGAGGCCGGTCTTGATTTTTTTGAGACCTTCAGTCCTGTAATTAAGCCTACAACAATCCGTTTCGTGTTGTCCATTGCGCTCTCTCATGGTTGGTTGGTTCGTCAATTAGACATTGACAACGCTTTCTTAAACGGTGATCTGTCAGAAGTAGTTTACATGGTCCAGCCACGTGGTTTCGAAAACCCTTCTCTGCCCAACCATGTATGCAAGCTACACAAAGCCTTATATGGGCTTAAGCAAGCGCCTAGAGCATGGTTCACTAAGTTGAAAACTTATCTTGTCTCACATGGGTTTAGAGCTTGTCAGTCTGATACTTCTTTATTTGTGAGTGTCACTCCTTCAGCTACTATATATGTGCTAGTGTATGTTGACGATTTAATCGTCACGAGTAGCAGCCCTTTTTTGGTTCAGCAGTTCATCCAAAACCTCCATCAGTGTTTTGCTCTCAAAGATCTTGGTGCTCTAAATTTCTTTCTTGGCATCAAAATTCAGCAAGACAAAGCAGGTATCACACTTTCTCAAGAGGCCTACATCAATGATATTCTAGCTCGTTGGAAAATGCAGGATGCAAAACCCATTTCTACCCCGGCAGATCCATCCTTCAAGCTTGAACTAGCAGGTGAAGCATTCTCTGATTCTAAGATTTACCGACAGGTTGTAGGTTCTCTTCAATATGCAACCATAACCCGCCCCGACATAGCTTATTCCGTCAATCGGGTATGTCAATATATGCATGCTCCGACAACATCGCATTGGCAAGCCGTGAAACGGATATTATGCTATCTCAAAGGAACTATTACTCACCATCTGCACTTTCAGCCTACCAAAGCAACATCACTTCTAGCATATTCTGATGCAGGATGGATGTCAGACTCTGATGATAGTCGTTCTCAGTATGGATTTGCTGTTTTCCATGGTACTAATCTAATCAGTTGGACATCTCGGAAACAACGGGTTGTAGCCCGATCAAGCACGGAGGCGGAATATTGGTCACTTGCGTATACTTCAGCTGAGCTTATCTGGATTCAACAACTTCTTAGAGACCTTAATGTTTATCTTCCAGACCCGCCTACTCTGCTATGCGATAATGTAGGTGCTTTGTTCATGTCCAAAAATCCGGTCATCGGTACACGCTCAAAACACATCCGACTGGATTTTCACTTCGTTAGAGAGCAAGTTGAAGCTGGTGATCTTCGTATCAGTCATGTTTCATCTGTTGATCAGCTGGCGGATGTCTTCACCAAGCCTTTAAGCAAAGATCGAATATCTCAGTTACGCTCCAAGCTTCAAGTTCGTCCCTCGCTTGAGCTTGCCAGGGGGTAATAAGACCAGGAATAATTGCTCATGCATATTTCCTGTTTTCACTGCATGAGATAATAAGGCCAGGAATAATTGCTCATGCATATTTCCTGTTTTCACTGCATGAGACAATAAAGCCAGGAATAATTGCTCATTCATATTTCCTGTTTTTACTGCATGAGATAATAAGGCTAGGAATAATTGCTCAAAGATATTTTTGTTCTTTTGCCTATTTATTGCTTTGTATTTGTCAGTACTGTATGAATGAAATCTTTCACAATATCTCTTCTTCTCTACAAAGATTATGAAATTTTGGAATATAGCTGCACTCTCAAAACACTTTCAGAATCTAGTGATGCAAAACAAGTCTTTATGTGCTCGGTGGAGCATTAAATATAATATGAAAGATGAAGATCTATGGATTGTAAGCCCGAAAGCAGCTTACAGTTGGGTATGGAAGGCTATGCTCAACATAAGAAAGTATTTGCTACCACACTCGATGATGCTTATAACAAATGAAAGAAAAATGAAATTCTGGACCTCTCATGGCTTCAGAAAGGCCTGATTCTATATAGCCAATTGACATACGATGAAATTGCACAAAGCGGAATCCCTTTGAATGCGAGAGCAACGTCCTACATTATTAATGATCATGTTAGTCTTCCTAACACCAACAATAACTCAATAAATAGCGTATGACATAACTACAACCAACAACCCTATGCATATAGCAAACTTGAGGATTATGTTTGGACTGATGACACGAAACAATATGCGACTTGCAGTGTATACTCTGCTTTGGCTGAAGAATCTCTATTGCCAAAATTCCCATGGTATAAAATATATGAAACAGAGATGCTACTGAAAGGATAAATTTCAATCTCTGGAAAGTACTGAACAATGGAATCCACACTATGACAAAACTTTCATTGATAGGCATGAATGTTTCTAAAGAATGCAAATTCTGTAGGGCAGGAAATGAAGACATATATCATCTGTTTTTTGACTGCCCCCTCACACGTTTTATATAGGGTAAGATAAAGAATAGAGGTGGGTTTACTGCACCCTTAATTAATAGCCAAGAAAAATGGATGAGTATCTACAAAGCCATAAGATGGAAGAAAATTTCAACATAGACTTACTCATCATGATCAAAGTGGTAACCAAAGAAATTTGGAATGAAAGAAATCAACGGATTTTCATTGGCAAGAATAACACAAGAATGCACATATACTACGCTGGATCGATGTGGTGGCATATGCAAAGAAATCGCGATGTCCCCTTTTGTTTTTTACTGCTGATGTGAGAAACAAATGGATGTAGCATCCTATCTATATTTTTATTTTTTCTTTTCTTTCTTGTTTTAAATGTTTAAATCGTAAGACTTTCTTATTATATAAATAAATGGTATGGACCATTCAACCTCGGAGGCTTTGCCAAAAAAATATGATCGAATAATTTGATAGGTAATTATTTATAATTACCGAATAAGGATTATTAATAAATAGTCTATAATCATACTTACGTTCCATAATGGTTTTGGTTCATATAAGAGTCTTTAATGGCGATAGGGACTTCCTCCCTTTTCTACCGTTCTTTGTCTTCTTCATTCATTCTCCCCTTCCTCCACTAAAATCACTACACAAATCTTCACACTCTCTTCTCAACATCCCTATTTTCATCTCCATAGCTCTTCATCCGAACCAAGTTTTTAGTTTCAAATCTGGCCCTAATTTATTCCCCAAATTTCCATTTCCAGTCTAAGCCCTGACCGATATCCCTTGACCAACTCTGATTCGGTCTCCCCTTCGTACCTTAGCGTGGTGCCTCCTCTACAGAATCTATTGCTTATGGTCATAGCCTTCTATAAGCTCATCGCACAGATGAAGCGAAAGCTCTCGACATGCTATATAGTTCAGTGCTGGCGTTATGCTCTCCTAAAGCTTGTTCCTATCTTGTATCAGGCCTTAGGAAACTATGAATGTCGGATGATCATGTTAGCGTTGAAATGTAATGTTCCCCGTTTTAGAATTATGCTTCGTAATTGATCAGTGATGTGTTGCACTAGGTAATAAACAGTTTTCTGGTCCATCAGTAGAGCTTCCTGTTAGAACTTTTGTAATTACGCAATTGTATTACAAACAGACAGCAACAACAATCATTGTTAATCAATTATGTCACAATTGTCACGTCAAACTATGTTTACAATAATCATAGAAAGCGTAACCGATTTGTGCATAAAATCAAAGATAAACAGAAAGTATTCTGTTTAAATAATGTCCGAGTCCAGAACTTTTCTGTTTCCTTGAAACAATATTGCCGTCGTATACACCAATCGACGTAGTTGCAATTTGTTTCCCAGGATAAAAGCGGACCAACTCCGTAGCTTAGTGCCAGCGAACGGAGCTCCGACGAACTGAAGTTGGTTATAGAAACTAGATCAGAGAATTACGTTGAAGAAGAAGGAATAATGCAGCAGAAAAAGTGAATTCTGTCTTTGTTTTGGGCAGTGTATATATAAGCAAGGAGGAGTACCTGTTCGCATGCATCAGTAACCGTCAGAACAGGAAAGGTTGCGACCCTTTAACCGCTCTGTTATTAATATGCATATGCTGAGAATTCAAATGGTTGTACTCGTTCAGTTAACAGACATTCCTTTCGAATTCTGGACTGAACAGACACACCTTTTAAAATTCTGAGAAAAAATATTCTCATGTCAGTGCACTAGCCCAATCAGCAACGTCGGCCATATCCAATCAGGAGACCCCAAGAGCCCCAAGGCCCAAGGCCCTTATCTTTGACTTTTTAATGTATTTAATATGGCCAAGTCCACATCCTTTTATCATCCCTCTCTTTTTTATTTTACATAAGCCTATTTGGCTTCTAATATATAAGGTGTAACACCCCGCCTCCGCTAGGGTCACTCGCAAAGGAATGCACTAGCTTTAGAGGGGCATTATTGGTAAACATGCACAGAAATATCACAAGACAGAACATATAAAATAGCGGAAGTAAAATCGAACTTTCATAAACATTAATAATTAAGGTCTAAAGCCTTTTACATCAGAGTACATCAAAACCTGTCTTGCAATAATAAAGAAGCATAAAGACTTTTTCATAAATTATTCCCCAAGAAAAAGCAGTAAAGTAGCCATAGCGAGGAAAAGTCCAAGCCATCCATGATGACCTTCAAGCAGAAGAAGTCCGAACTAAACAGCAGTGTTTCCTCCCTGTAACCTGGGGGGGGGGGGGGAAACGGAAGAAAAGAGGCGAAACAAAACGGGTCAGTCAAAAAGACTGAGTAAGTCCTATCTACTTCCAGTATAAAAACAGGTAAAGGTAACATGACATGCATAAACTGAAAGTAAACATAAGGATAACTACAAGATAGATAAACCAGGGTAGCCGGTTGAACTACTGTGGCAAAGTAAACTAAGGTGTCATGATAAACTACGGTGTTATGATAAGTCAAGGTATCACATCGTCAGATTTCTATCGAGTGCATTATCCCAAGGTATCTACCCCATCTAACATCCCACGGTATCTATTATGTATATTCTTCCTAGTTCTAACATGTATATTTGCTCTGCACCTCTCGTACTAGTATCCCTACCCGCGTCATGTGTTAACCATGAATGTCCCGTGCTCAAAGTCGTGTAATGGTCCATGTCGACCTAATATCGCATATATAGGTTACTCAAATCATATGCTTCTTTCCATGTATATAAGTTCAGTCCTTTGCCGTACCTCGTACGGGCTTCCTCATGTCGTATTATCCTTGAAATCGTTTGGACTGTCACCCTTGTTCTAGCTAGGCTCTTCCATATGAATCATCGTTTGAACTACTAGGACTTACGCCACCTAGCGCCACTAGGGATTACGCTTACCTATTGCACGCTTTCGTATTTCGGTTTGGGTTAAACCACCTAGGCCACTAGGGATTACGCTAACCCTCAACCGCGCCCTTTTTCCCACGCATTCATCGTGAATCGTTTTTCTATAACTGTATGCACATGTATCACATCGTGCCATCCGAGTCCTGTCACAGGGCAAAACAAGAAGTACAGGACTCGGTCGGGAGCTTTAGATTTATCTGCCGATGCAGATACTAAGGTCTGCTTTTCTACACGTGGCTATGGTCCCACGAGACCCCTCCCTCAACTAGTGAAAGGCAACATAAGAGAAAATCTTGCATAAGAACTACACTCCGGCTAGCCCACATCCTACGGCCTACCTCACCCATAATTAGATAGCAATTATGGTCTGTTGGGTGTTCCCTGCCTTTCCGTACGTACACGCTTGACTCAAGATGGTAGATGATCGACGAACTTGCTATCTCGGGCACCTTATGTATTCGTCGACTCACTGCTATCCAACCCAGTCTTTAGGTCGCTCGCATAGCTACCAAGGCATATTCTTGGTTCTTCTACCGCAGACCTCAACCTCTCGTGAGCCTAGTATAATGACCTGGCAGCTCACAGAGGGATCCCAAGAATATCCTCACGTTCCCCGAAGCCACTGCTTCGTTACCCAGTTCGTTGGAGCCTTTATCTAAATCAGATAGCCTGCTCCTACACGTATACTTAAACGATGACCTACCGTATCGGGTTACTCATCTATCTAAGAGGTGGTCCACATTTCCTTGGCTAAGGATTATTACTTAGTTTCCCTAAGGTTTACCACTTAGCCTTATTTCCATAATCCTTGTTAACTATGGTTATTTACCTAATCCTCCGAGTTAGGGTTTATCTAATGGGTTAGGTGTCACTTAAGTTCATAACTTAGCCCGTCTACAAACCATGTCAAAATTGGATAAGTATCCAAGTCCAAGACTTAACCCTACAAACCATGTGTCAAGTTGGCTAAGTATATTAAGCAATCCATAACTTAACCTCGTCTAATTATCATTTTAGATTGGTTAATTATATAAATTAACTCGACCTTGTCAAATTACCGAGTCAAATCGGTCAAGCGTATTCAAGTGATTCGTGACTTAGCCTTATCATGTTTTCACGTTAGATTGGTTAAGTATAGGTTAACTTAACCTCATCAAATTAACGAGTTAGATTGGTTAAGTATAGGTCACTTAACCTCATCAGATCATCGTGTTAGATTAGTTAAGTGTTTAACTTAACCCCATTAAATTACCAAGTTAAGTTGGTTAAGTATGGGTTACTTGACCTCATTGAATTACCAAGTTTAAATTGGTTAAGTGTTTAACTTAACCCCATCGAATTACCGTGTTTAGATTAGTTAAGTGTGGATTACTTAACCCCATCTAATTACCGTGGTTAGGTTAGTTAAGTCTTAATTACTTAACCCCATCTAATTACCAAGTCGGATTGGTTAAGTGTAAATTACTTAACCTCATCCCCTAATCATCTAGCATGGTTAAGTGTCATTAAGAAATCAAGTGCGGTCCCTCTTAACCTACCCATTCGTGTCATATCGGTTAAGTGTCATTAGTCAAATTTACTTAACCTTATCATGTGGCATTAATTTAATTAATGCACTCTTAACCTCTCACATTAGACCTTGTTGTGGTTACTAGTTAAGCCGGGCGGGTCCGGGTAGATTTACACCACAACCTAGTCTAACCTCGGGTCTTAAGCGCGACATGACCAACTTCTCACATTGGGTCCTATTGTTTGCAACTACTAGTTAGGCCGGTCGGTTCCGGGTAGTTTTACGTTGCAAACTCAACCCAACCTCGAGTTGGCCACACTTATATTATCTAAGTTCATCGTGTTTCCACAACGTGTTACAAGTTTTCAAGCATTTGGGTAGACCTAACTTAATAGGTAAATTCCCAAAGGGTAGACCTAACTTAATAGGTAAATTCCCAAGCTCATGTTTTTATACATATTTACATGTTAACTTACATGCTATATTCAATGTTACATGTTGTCATGTTATACCCATTTAACCCAAATCATGTTTCACATCATATTTCATGGAACTTCAAGTTAAGTTTCTCATGTATATTCACGCTCGTCTAACCCAACCCCAAAACGTGTTTCCAACGTAAGTATAGACGAGTCAACATAGTAGGAATACTATGACTACGAATTGGCCTCGAACATGCATAGTGTCATAAAAAGGGTTTTGGCCACAAACACACAAAATGTCACAAGGGAATTCGGCCACAAACATGCATATTATCAAAAAGGGTTTGGCCATAAACATGCACAACTTAAAAGGGGGGGGGGGGTTGGCCACGAGCATGCATAATCTCATAAAGGATTTGGCCACAAACTTGCATGTTAGCATAAGGGGTTTGGGTTCATAAACATGCATAAGCCCCAAAATCTTGTCTTAGCCAATGTTTCACAAGTAAAGTGGTTCCTAAAGGTTCATGCTAGCATTTCATGCATAAAGATCCAAACTTGCAAGTTAAACTAGGTTATGCATAGCATGAGAGGCATGATTAAGTCACTCACATGGCCTAAAATCATAAACATGAACACAAGAGGCAAGGTAAGGTTCATATAGGTTCGCATAATCATGTTTAGCCTCATTTTATCCCATGTCATTATCAAAACTACCGTTTCCATCTAAAAGTAGCTAGAACTTACATAGTTAGGCCTAGGGAAAGAAGCATGAATCATCTTGGCTAAGAAAGGTGCCTCCTTTGTTGAAGAATCGTCATGGAACTCGCATAGCAATGTTGATTTGGCCTTGATTTGGTGTAGCAAGCTTGCACCTTTTGATTTGAACTTGATTTGGATGCATAGGCTCTAGGGATTTGAGATGGAGGCCATGAGAGTAGAAATTTGGCCATAGTTTAGTTACATGAGTGAATAATGAGGGTTTAGGGGTAGGTTTAGGGTCTTTTTATAGAGATTAGGATAGTTTTAGGCCCTTAGATTAACCCTAGGACCAACCTGAACCGTCAGATTTCAAACCAGGCCCAAAAACCTAGCCAAGATAGAAAATAGGTGCACCAGACCAGAATCAGCCGACAGGGCAAGTCGACAGCCCTGTCGACATGCCTGTCGACGTGCCTGTCGACATGCCTGTCGACTTGTCTGGGCGGGAATTTTCCCGCCTGGCCCCATTTCTGCATGTTTCGAAATTCAAATTTCCCGAAAACTTCTTTGGGCCTTAACCGGGTCATACGGACTCCGATTTTCGAAAACTCGGACTCTATTTCGCGTATTTTTCCGAGACGAACGCAATGGCATAGCCCGTTTTACTTGATTCAGAATTTAAAATTAAATTCTGCCTTGATTCTCGTTTTAACATGTTATCGAAAAATACGGGTTGTTACATTCTCCCCACCTTTTAGGATTTCGTCCCCGAAATCTCCAAGTTAGGAAGAACATATCCTACCATCCATCATCCATCTACTCAAAACATCATCCACAAGCAACCATTGTCCTTAGATGATTTCTAATGCTGTATGAATATATGCAAAACGTGTGTGTACATGTTCCTTAGCTAATGCTAATGATCAGGCCTGAATAATCTTTCTAATGCAAAATATGTATAGTGCCATGAATCCAACATGTATGCAAATAGTCCTAGTCATATAGATACTATATGCGTGCACAAACATTCATTCATATGCAACAACCGCATGATAATACATTCGATTTCATCCATAAACAAGTATAAATACTCGTGCATATGCAATATGAAATGTGACCGAGTCGAGCTAGTATCTAATGTGTATTCGCGCATCCACGAGCAACCACTTGCAACCATATCAATCATAATATGTTTCAAATACATGTTTACATCCATAGGGTTCTACCTAGAATTCCCTGAAACAGGGTCGAGAAGATAAACAGGAACAAAATCCTTACAGGGTTTGTAACGGAGAATAGGACCGAGAGGATGTCCACAAAAGATAGCCTACAAGTAAGCTCTACAGAAAACAGGGATCAAGGATATACTCCCAAAAAGAGATATCATGCGCGTATCTGGTCTTTGACCATCAAAGTCGTCTTTTAACTTCGCGATTTTGTAGCTTCTTATTCCTGTTTCCATAACATGAGCTGGAACTCATTTCTTCGTCGCCTCTCGTTCCACTTGCACTTGTCCTTTTCCTAGAATACTTGACGCAAACATGACTGCGTACTCATGATCTCATGCAAGCTTTCCAAAATTCACTAGTGAATCTTGGATCTCGTTTATATACTATAAGGCATTCCATGTAGAAGAACTTTCTCTTGAAAGTAAACAGATGTCAATCAGGTTATCATGCGCACTTACTAGGGTGATTTCTATAATCCACGCATAAGTGAAGTAAACCATCCGTCTTATCGGCGAATTCTATTCAAACGGATTACCAACAACTGCGTCCTGGGATTCTAGGTAACTAGCCATGACAGAACCCAAAAGGTTACACGAGATTTCGAGGGTATTACCAAGGCTAGTCAAGAATCTAACTACCCTCCTATCAAAACCGAGAGTGGCACCCCTTACTGGATAACCACTTCATCCTTAGAATCCATCCATAGCTTATGGATATAAGCATTATTTCCAAACTCAACACTTGATATAGACATTCTCAAATCCAAACAAGCCATGAATAAATGGACCGATCTTCCCATAGGACTTGAGACAAAAACGGGATCCTCTAATACGCTAGTACTAAGGTGCAGAGACTCAACTATCGAAGCGGGCGTAAAAGATGCGGTGATCAAAACAAAGTCCCGACAGGATGATAGAGAAGAAAAGCTAAACCTTTAACAAGATCGTTACCCTCCTTCCGAGGTACCCTAGAAATGAGAGCATACTATTGCCCTCCCAATGATCTTGTCCTTGTCCCATGATACTTAACTATCCGCCCCGTTTCATCATGCCAAAGGTACCCTCTCATCATGGGTTTCATTGTTCATCTTTCTCCCTCCTTTGAGGACTAAGCCATACCAACCAGTTGCTCATCCTTAAGCTCGTATCCTTTATCCTCTTTCTCACTATCCTTTCTTATAACGCGGCCACTGGTCTCTCGAGAACCACCTCCATCGCAAGGAAAGCACTTTCGTAGATAGAAAAGACTAGTCGCAGTTAAAACCACTGTGACTACAGATGGAGGAAAGAAAGGGAAAGAGATTCAATTAAGGAAACAAGGATAGTGCTAATGGCCTTTGGGGAATAGCCTTTTTCTTTTAAAAGAAAATTTTCTTGAAAAATGCTTCTTTATAAACGATTTTCAAATAGTTTTCAGAAGGTCTTTAAAAACTTTTGCCCAGTCTGGTAACCTTCTGCTCTGATACCAAATGTAACACCCCGCCTCCGCTAGGGTCACTCGCAAAGGAATGCACTAGCTTTAGAGGGGCATTATTGGTAAACATGCACAGAAATATCACAAGACAGAACATATAAAATAGCGGAAGTAAAATCGAACTTTCATAAACATTAATAATTAAGGTCTAAAGCCTTTTACATCAGAGTACATCAAAACCTGTCTTGCAATAATAAAGAAGCATAAAGACTTTTTCATAAATTATTCCCCAAGAAAAAGCAGTAAAGTAGCCATAGCGAGGAAAAGTCCAAGCCATCCATGATGACCTTCAAGCAGAAGAAGTCCGAACTAAACAGCAGTGTTTCCTCCCTGTAACCTGGGGGGGGGGGAACGG
This sequence comes from Allium sativum, assembly GCA_030737875.1. Lineage (NCBI taxonomy): Eukaryota > Viridiplantae > Streptophyta > Magnoliopsida > Asparagales > Amaryllidaceae > Allium > Allium sativum. The sequence goes on along the minus strand of CM060925.1, from coordinate 68,264,451 downwards.
AAGAAAAGAGGCGAAACAAAACGGGTCAGTCAAAAAGACTGAGTAAGTCCTATCTACTTCCAATATAAAAACAGGTAAAGGTAACATGACATGCATAAACTGAAAGTAAACATAAGGATAACTACAAGATAGATAAACTAGGGTAGCCGGTTGAACTACTGTGGCAAAGTAAACTAAGGTGTCATGATAAACTACGGTGTTATGATAAGTCAAGGTATCACATCGTCAGATTTCTATCGAGTGCATTATCCCAAGGTATCTACACCGTCTAACATCCCACGGTATCTATTATGTATATTCTTCTTAGTTCTAACATGTATATTTGCTCTGCACCTCTCGTACTAGTATCCCTACCCGCGTCATGTGTTAACCATGAATGTCTCGTGCTCAAAGTCGTGTAATGGTCCATGTCGACCTAATATCGCATATATAGGTTACTCAAATCATATGCTTCTTTCCATGTATATAAGTTCAGTCCTTTGCCGTACCTCGTACGGGCTTCCTCATGTCGTATTATCCTTGAAATCGTTTGGACTGTCACCCTTGTTCTAGCTAGGCTCTTCCATATGAATCATCGTTTGAACTACTAGGACTTACGCCACCTAGCGCCACTAGGGATTACGCTTACCTATTGCACGCTTTCGTATTTCGGTTTGGGTTAAACCACCTAGGCCACTAGGGATTACGCTAACCCTCAACCGCGCCCTTTTTCCCACGCATTCATCGTGAATCGTTTTTCTATAACTGTATGCACATGTATCACATCGTGCCATCCGAGTCCTGTCACAGGGCAAAACAAGAAGTACAGGACTCGGTCGGGAGCTTTAGATTTATCTGCCGATGCAGATACTAAGGTCTGCTTTTCTACACATGGCTATGGTCCCACGAGACCCCTCCCTCAACTAGTGAAAGGCAACGCAAGAGAAAATCTTGCATGAGAACTACACTCCGGCCAGCCCACATCCTACGGCCAACCTCACCCATAATTAGATAGCAATTATGGTCTGTTGGGTGTTCCCTGCCTTTCCATACGTACACGCTTGACTCAAGATGGTAGATGATCGACGAACTTGCTATCTCGGGCACCTTATGTATTCGTCGACTCACTGCTATCCAACCCAGTCTTTAGGTCGCTCGCATAGCAACCAAGGCATATTCTTGGTTCTTCTACCGCAGACCTCAACCTCTCGTGAGCCTAGTATAATGACCTGGCAGCTCACAGAGGGATCCCAAGAATATCCTCACGTTCCCCGAAGCCGCTGCTTCGTTACCCAGTTCGTTGGAGCCTTTATCTAAATCAGATAGCCTGCTCCTACACGTATACTTAAACGATGACCTACCGTATCGGGTTACTCATCTATCTAAGAGGTGGTCCACATTTCCTTGGCTAAGGATTATTACTTAGTTTCCCTAAGGTTTACCACTTAGCCTTATTTCCATAATCCTTGTTAACTATGGTTATTTACCTAATCCTCCGAGTTAGGGTTTATCTAATGGGTTAGGTGTCACTTAAGTTCATAACTTCGCCCGTCTACAAACCATGTCAAAATTGGCTAAGTATCCAAGTCCAAGACTTAACCCTACAAACCATGTGTCAAGTTGGCTAAGTATATTGAGCAATCCATAACTTAACCTCGTCTAATTATCATTTTAGATTGGTTAATTATATAAATTAACTCGACCTTGTCAAATTACCGAGTCAAATCGGTCAAGCGTATTCAAGTGATTCGTGACTTAGCCTTATCATGTTTTCACGTTAGATTGGTTAAGTATAGGTTAACTTAACCTCATCAAATTAACGAGTTAGATTGGTTAAGTATAGGTCACTTAACCTCATCAGATCATCGTGTTAGATTAGTTAAGTGTTTAACTTAACCCCATTAAATTACCAAGTTAAGTTGGTTAAGTATGGGTTACTTGACCTCATTGAATTACCAAGTTTAAATTGGTTAAGTATTTAACTTAACCCCATCGAATTACCGTGTTTAGATTGGTTAAGTGTGGATTACTTAACCCCATCTAATTACCGTGGTTAGGTTAGTTAAGTCTTAATTACTTAACCCCGTCTAATTACCAAGTCGGATTGGTTAAGTGTAAATTACTTAACCTCATCCCCTAATCATCTAGCATGGTTAAGTGTCATTAAGAAATCAAGTCCGGTCCCTCTTAACCTACCCATTCGTGTCATATCGGTTAAGTGTCATTAGTCAAATTTACTTAACCTTATCATGTGGCATTAATTTAATTAATGCACTCTTAACCTCTCACATTAGACCTCGTTGTGGTTACTAGTTAAGCCGGGCGGGTCCGGGTAGATTTACACCACAACCTAGTCTAACCTCGGGTCTTAAGCGCGACATGACCAACTTCTCACATTGGGTCCTATTGTTTGCAACTACTAGTTAGGCCGGTCGGTTCCGGGTAGTTTTACGTTGCAAACTCAACCCAACCTCGAGTTGGCCACACTTATATTATCTAAGTTCATCGTGTTTCCACAACATGTTACAAGTTTTCAAGCATTTGGTTAGTCCTAACTTAATAGGTAAATTCCCAAAGGGTAGACCTAACTTAATAGGTAAATTCCCAAGCTCATGTTTTTATACATATTTACATGTTAACTTACATGCTATATTCAATGTTACATGTTGTCATGTTATACCCATTTAACCCAAATCATGTTTCACATCATATTTCATGGAACTTCAAGTTAAGTTTCTCATGTATATTCACGCTCGTCTAACCCAACCCCAAAACGTGTTTCCAACGTAAGTATAGACGAGTCAACATAGTAGGAATACTATGACTACGAATTGGCCTCGAACATGCATAGTGTCATAAAAAGGGTTTTGACCACAAACACACAAAATGTCACAAGGGAATTCGGCCACAAACATGCATATTATCAAAAAGGGTTTGGCCAGAAACATGCACAACTTAAAAGGGGGGGGGGGGGGGTCGGCCACGAGCATGCATAATCTCATAAAGGATTTGGCCACAAACTTGCATGTTAGCATAAGGGGTTTGGGTTCATAAACATGCATAAGCCCCAAAATCTTGTCTTAGCCAATGTTTCACAAGTAAAGTGGTTCCTAAAGGTTCATGCTAGCATTTCATGCATAAAGATCCAAACTTGCAAGTTAAACTAGGTTATGCATAGCATGAGAGGCATGATTAAGTCACTCACATGGCCTAAAATCATAAACATGAACACAAGAGGCAAGGTAAGGTTCATATAGGTTCGCATAATCATGTTTAGCCTCATTTTATCCCATGTCATTATCAAAACTACCGTTTCCATCTAAAAGTAGCTAGAACTTACATAGTTAGGCCTAGGGAAAGAAGCATGAATCATCTTGGCTAAGAAAGGTGCCTCCTTTGTTGAAGAATCGTCATGGAACTCGCATAGCAATGTTGATTTGGCCTTGATTTGGTGTAGCAAGCTTGCACCTTTTGATTTGAACTTGATTTGGATGCATAGGCTCTAGGGATTTGAGATGGAGGCCATGAGAGTAGAAATTTGGCCATAGTTTAGTTACATGAGTGAATAATGAGGGTTTAGGGGTAGGTTTAGGGTCTTTTTATAGAGATTAGGATAGTTTTAGGCCCTTAGATTAACCCTAGGACCAACCTGAACCGTCAGATTTCAAACCAGGCCCAAAAACCTAGCCAAGATAGAAAATAGGTGCACCAGACCAGAATCAGCCGACAGGGCAAGTCGACAGCCCTGTCGACATGCCTGTCGACATGCCTGTCGACTTGTCTGGGCGGGAATTTTCCCGCCTGGCCCCATTTCTGCATGTTTCGAAATTCAAATTTCCCGAAAACTTCTTTGGGCCTTAACCGGGTCATACGGACTCCGATTTTCGAAAACTCGGACTCTATTTCGCGTATTTTTCCGAGACGAACGCAATGGCATAGCCCGTTTTACTTGATTCAGAATTTAAAATTAAATTCTGCCTTGATTCTCGTTTTAACATGTTATCGAAAAATACGGGTTGTTACATAAGGAGAGATTGTGCTAATATTTCTATGATGTGAGACTTTAAATGTTGCTACCCCTATCTCTTCTTCTTCCCATTTTTCTCTTTCTTTGCTCATTCATTTTCCAACAATCCCCCACATGAATGAGCAATCGATCTTAGTTTCACGAACCATTTATCGCATCGGTTAAAGTAGCACAAGGGCTTTGAACTTTCCTAGTGATTACCTATTTGAATCACCGGCGAATCAGTAGACATAGACTGTCCTCGAACTGTAAGCCTTTTGTGTAATTCCAAAGTAGATAACACATGATAAATATTTCTTATAACCCTTCGTTCTCTTTACGTGTTCGTTTTTGCCTTGAACACCTGCCTGGTCTCATAAGTGCTTAGAGAATTTGGCCTCATAATTCTCTTTGAAGCGGCGCCTTCGCACTTACGTAGGTGATTCTGTAAAGGGTATTCTTTAATTCCTCAAATACAGACATCATTAAAAGTACTAATACTTATCCTTATTCAACATATAATGCACTGACTTATCATAGGAATGGTTTGTGTATAACAGTGCCATCAAGTTTCTCTAAAACTTCGTTGTCCCTTTGAACCTAGATCTTGGGATCTCCAGTCAACTAGGTGGGGTTTCCATTTCAGAAAAACCTTAGTCTATAGGCCTTAGCCCCATTCCCTTCGATAAGGTTTGAACTTTCTCTCTTGGCAAGCCTTTTGTAAGTGGATCCGCTAAGTTATCTTTAGATCGAACGTAATCTATTGTGATAACCCCATTAGAGAGAAGTTGTCTTATCGTTTTATGTCTACGACGAATATGGCTAGATTTACCATTGTATAGTGTACTATTAGCTCTTCCAATAGCTGATTGACTATCACAATGTATACATATTGGAGGCATAGGTTTGCTCCAATTTGGAATGTCTTCCAAGAAGCTTCGAATCCGTTCTGCTTCTTCTGCAGTCTTATCTAGTGCAATAAACTCTGATTCCATCGTAGATCTAGCGATACAAGTCTGTTTGAATGATTTCCATGAAATTGCTCCATTTCCTAATGTGAACACGTATCCACTTGTAGACTTTGTATCATTTGATCCAGTGATCCAATTTGCATCACTGTATCCTTCCACTATTGAAGGATAGTTTGTATAGTATAGACCATAACTCTGTGTATACTTTAGATATCCTAGAACTCTGATTATCGCTTTCCAATGATGTTTACCAGGATTGCTGGTAAATCTACTTAGTTTGCTTACAGCATATGCGATATCAGGCCTAGTACAGTTCATAACATACATGATACTTCCTAGTATACGAGAGTATTCCAATTGGTAAATACCGTCACCAGTGTTCTTTACCCAATTTTGGTTCATATCTACTGGTGATTTTGCAATAGTTACATTGTATTGCTTGAATTTCTCAAGTATTTTGGTGATGTAATGCGATTGGGATAATGCATATCCCTGTGGTGTTCTCAGAATTTTTACACCCAATATTACATCAGCCAGTCCTAGGTCTTTCATATCGAATCTAGAGGATAACATATCCTTTGTAGATGTTATTATGGCCTTGTTGTTGCCTAGGATCAATAGGTCATCAACATAAAGACAAACAATGACATATCCAATGTGTGTATGTTTTATGTACACACATTTATCTGATTCATTTATCGTGAATCCATTTGATAACATAGTATTGTCAAACTTCTCATGCCACTGTTTTGGAGCTTGCTTAAGGCCATAAAGTGATTTTACCAGTTTGCAAACTTTATGCTCATTTTCTGAGCTTAGAAATCCTTCAGGTTGTTTCATATAGATTTCCTCCTCTAGTTCACCATTCAAGAATGCAGTTTTAACATCCATTTGATGTATTTCCAAGTCATGTACGGATGCAATTGCAATGAGCATTCTAATTGACGTTATCCTCGTTACAGGTGAATATGTATCGAAATAGTCCAGGTCTTCCTTTTGTCTAAATCCTTGGACTACCAGATGAGCTTTGTACTTGTCTATTGAACCATCAGGTTTCAATTTCTTTTTAAATATCCATTTATTACCTAAGGCCTTACATCCTTGAGGTAAATCAACCAATTCCCATGTATGATTTGACATAATGGATTCAATTTCATTGTTAATTGCCTCCTTCAAATAAGGGGCATCGTTGGAAGACATAGCTTGTTTGTATGTCAATGGATCATCTTCTAACATAAATGTATAGAAGTCCGGTCCAAAGGTTTTTAAAGTCCTTGACCTTTTACTTTTTCTTGGTTCCTCCACTTGCTGCTCAACACTACTTTGCTGAGTGTTATTTTGTTCAGCGTCCTCAATAGAGTAAGGAACTTCAATTTCCCTTGGTCTCTTAGGTGCATGATTTTCAGTACCATGTTTCAAGGGAAATACATGTTCGAAAAATCTAGCATTTCTCGACTCAATGATGGTATTTTCATGAATATCATCAATTTCAGATTTGTGTACCAAAAATCGATATGCAGCACTGTTTTGTGCATATCCAATGAATACACAATCAATTGTTTTTGGTCCAATTTTGACCTTCTTTGGTTTTGGTACCTCTACTTTGGCAAGACACCCCCACACTTTTACGTATTTGTAGGATGGTGGTCTGTTTTTCCAAAGTTCATGAGGAGATTTAGATATTTTCTTTCGGGGTATTTTATTTAAAATATGATTTGCCGAAAGAATAGCTTCTCCCCAATAGTTATCTGGCAAGCCAGAGCTAATTAGTAAGGCATTCATCATTTCTTTAAGAGTTCTATTTTTCCGTTCGGCTATACCGTTGGATTGAGGTGAATACGGGGCTGTAGTTTGATGTATAATTCCATGTTCAGCACAGAATTCCTCAAATGGAGACTCGTATTCTCCTCCTCTATCACTTCTTAAAGATTTTATTTTCTTGTTGAGTTGATTCTCAACTTCTGCCTTATACTGTTTAAACATTTCGAGTGCTTCGTCCTTACTTCTAAGGAGATACACATGACAGTATCTGGTACAATCATCAATGAATGTAATAAAGTACCTTTTTCCACCTCTAGTTTGACACATTTTCAAATCGCATACATCAGTATGTATTAAGTCTAGAGGTTCTGTCACTCGTTCAACATGATGAAACGAAGTTCTTGTCAATTTTGCTTCTGCACAAACTTGACATTTATAGTTGGAATCTATATTGCATTTTGGTATAAATTCTAGATTAATCAATTTTCGCAATGTATCAAAGTTTACATGCCCTAATCTAGAATGCCATATGTTAGAAGATTCAACAATATAAGCAGAAGATTCACTTTCATTCATTTCAGTGCGTGGTACAATAGTGGTTACATTTGCTTTAAATAAACCATCACACACATAACCTCTTCCAACATACACCCCATTCTTGGAAAGAACAAATTTGTCAGCTTCAAAGATCAATTTGAAGCCATGCTTGCTCAGCAACGATCCTGAAATCAGGTTCTTGCGAATTTCTGGAACATGGAGAACATCATTTAAAGTCAGTTCCTTTCAAGAAGTCAGTTTCAGCACAACTTTTCCTTTGCCTTCGACCTTGGAAGTGGAAGAATTTCCCATAAAAAGTTGTTCAGCATCAGTTGCAGTTTTATAGGTTGTAAACAACCACTTGTTAGCACATATGTGTCGAGTGGCTCCAGTGTCTACAAACCATTCCTTTGAGTTGCCAATAAGGTTGCATTCTGATATTACTGCACATAAATCAAGATCAGAAATGCCTTTCGAAACATCAGCCGTATTTGCTTCCAACTTCTTCTTTTTAGGCGCACGACATTCGGCTGCTTTGTGCCCCTTCTTTCCACAGTTGTGGCAAGAACCCAGAAATTTCTTTGACTTCTTAGGAGCATTCTCCCTTTTTCTTTTGTTATTTTGTCTGACTCAACAACATTTGCTTTGGCAGCAATATTCTGAGAAATCTTTTTCTCAGAATTTCTGTTATCTTCCTCAATGCGAAGCCGAACTATGGGATCTTCCATTGTCATTTCCTTACGCTTGTGCTTAAGGTAATTTTTAAAGTCCTTCCAAGAAGGAGGCAATTTCTCAATAGTTGCAGCAACTTGAAAAGTCTCGCTAAGAGTCATCTTTTCATCTTCTAATTGACGGATGATAAGTTGCAGTTCTTGAGCTTGACTTATCACCGTCTTTGAGTCAGCCATTTTGAAGTCTAGAAATTTTCAAGCAATGAATTTCTTCATGCCTGCATCTTCAGTTTTGTACTTCTTTTCCAGAGCCAACCAGAGTTGTTTGGACGTTGCAAAAGTACAATAGACATTGTAGAGGCTATCATCCAGACCATTCAGAATATAGTTTTTGCACATGAAATCTGAATTTGTCCAGATATTAAGTGCCTCTACTTTAGTAGTGTCAGGTTCGAGTTCGTCTACCACAGGAGCCTCTTCAGTCAGAAACTTTGCAAGGCTTAGTGTTGTTAAATAAAACAACATTTTCTGTTGCCAGCGCTTGAAATTGATTCCATTGAACTTCTCTGACCTTTCGCCATGAGACAGAGCCATTGTTGGAAGCACAGGCGCTGGCTGAGCAGTTTTCACCATCTGAATCGGTGCAGAAGCAGTGCTGCTGTTTTTCGTCATCTGCAACAAAATATTGTTTCAAGATTGTTAGAACTTTTGTAATTACGCAATTGTATTACAAACAGACAGCAACAACAATCACTGTTAATCAATTATGTCACAATTGTCACGTCAAACTATGTTTACAATAATCATAGAAAGCGTAACCGATTTGTGCATAAAATCAAAGATAAACAGAAAGTATTCTGTTTAAATAATGTCCGAGTCCAGAACTTTTCTGTTTCCTTGAAACAATATTGCCGTCGTATATACCAATCGACGTAGTTGCAATTTGTTTCCCAAGATAAAACGGACCAACTCCGTAGCTTAGTGCCAGCGAACGGAGCTCCGACGAACTGAAGTTGGTTATAGAAACTAGATCAGAGAATTACGTTGAAGAAGAAGGAATAATGCAGCAGAAAAAGTGAATTCTGTCTTTGTTTTGGGCAGTGTATATATAGGCAAGGAGGAGTGCCTGTTCGCATGCATCAGTAACTGTCAGAACAGGAAAGGTTGCGACCCTTTAACCGCTCTGTTATTAATATGCATATGCTGAGAATTCAAATGGTTGTACTCGTTCAGTTAATAGACATTCCTTTCGAATTCTGGACTGAACAGACACACCTTTTAAAATTCTGAGAAAAAATATTCTCATGTCAGTGCACTAGCCCAATCAGCAACGTCGGCCATATCCAATCAGGAGACCCCAAGAGCCCCAAGGCCCAAGGCCCTTATCTTTGACTTTTTAATGTATTTAATATGGCCAAGTCCACATCCTTTTATCATCCCTCTCTCTTTTATTTTACATAAGCCTATTTGGCTTCTAATATATAAGGAGAGATTGTGCTAATATTTCTATGATGTGAGACTTTAAATGTTGGTACCCCTATCTCTTCTTCTTCCCATTTTTCTCTTTCTTTGCTCATTCATTTTCCAACACTTCCTAGCATAGCCTACCTTGTTATATGTTCGAATGCCTTAAGCTATGTGTACACTTTCCACTGTACTGTGTTAACCCTGTTGCGTTACTGTACATGTACAGTGTATGGAGTGTCTCTGTATAGTGTATATTTAGTGTTTATGTATTGTATTCGATATGTAATGCTCTTCTTCATGAAGAATGCCATGTAATATGTCATAATCTCCCTACGTGGAGTCATAGTAGTATGGTATTTTATCTAGCTCATGTTGGACGACCCACTATAAATATCGTATGTAGTGGATGACCCACTTTAAAACTGAAATAGTAGTCTAACAATCTGTTATACTCCCGTAACTATTGTAATTATTATTTGTTATAATATTGGATTATTAAGAAGTAATACTTAATAAATTAGTAATTATTAACGAATATTCAATATTTGATTTTTGACATTTAATATTTTATTAATAAGTAATATTCAATAATGAAAAAGTAATATTTAATCATTAAGAAGTAATACTTAATTTTTAATTTTTAGTAATTACTAATTAATAATTTCTATTAAATAAGTAATTATTGATAACTATATAACAATTACGAATAATATTAAATTACGCTTGCAATTAATAATTATGTTCAATATTTAATATTAAATAGATACTATTAACTAATTAATAACTAATAATGAAATTTTTTGACTAACATTTAATTTTCACTCTTTAATGTAGAATTACAACTGATGTGTATCATTTATTATGTAATCCCAAATAAAATTAAGAATATTCATAAAATTTGAAATTGAAAATTTGTAATTATAATAAAACTAAAATATTAAAAGGTAAAATTTTATATAAGTATGAATTTTTATAAAATATTCGAATTTATAAAAATAATGTATGAAGGACGATATAGATTCAATATTCAATAAATTAATTTGTTGTTATTAATAATAAAAATGTACAAATAACAATACATAAAGAATTATGTTATATACACTTAACATACAAATACCGCTACATACATAAATAGGCCATATAATAAACCCGTCCCGATTAAGATAATAAATTGTTCTACCTCTTTCGCATTGGTAACCGTCCACCTCATAATCCTTTTGCTTTTGAAACCCTAAGAGCAAAGAAAATAATGGTGGTTCGTAAAATAACTCCTCAAATTCTTAATCCTATGCACAAACTTTCCCTCGATGTTCCAAATTCACAGCATTTTTAAAGAAAATGACAGTCGAAAATCCATTCGAAATCAATTTGAAACTAGGTCATGAATGGCTTGCAGTGGCTTACAGCGATTTGGGGCGGAGGTGGTTCGTTATTTGAAGAAACAAGTTAGAGAATGGGTATGGCGGCTTGTGAGAGTTGAAAACGGTGCTTCGTTGAGGAAATATGTGCAGGTTAGATTGTGATGAAGCATGAGATGGATTTCTAAGTAGCGAGGTGGTTGGAGTAAGGAATCACGGTTGTTTGATGCTCAATTGGTTGCATTTCGGGTAGGTTTCTGGGTAAATGTACTATCAATATAAATTTCTTTTAAGTGTAGGAACAGATTCTCCATTTCAACAGATTATGATTTATTATGTAATAATATTTCATAAGTCATACATTTGTTATGGACCATTCAATTGCACTGGTGACAAAATCAAAGTTGTAACCTTGTCAATGCAATTTCAATGTTTCAGTTCAAAAGATGCACCATAGCGTTATTGATCCAAATTTATATATTTATAATGTAACCTTTAATTTGTACGTGTAGGTTTCAGTTTCAGTAACTATGAAAAGGCGAATAGTACATTTGGATCTCAGTTATTGCTTCAATGACTGTAATCCTTTAGCCTACGCCTTTGGTTTTCATTACATATCCGAACAGTTCGAATGTTATGTTTATTACATATATGAACAATTCTAGTAGTAGGGTGATTCAGTTTTAGTTTTTTGTATCATATTTGAGGTACTTATGTAGTATTTGACATTGGTGTAGTACTTGAATCGATTTCAATGTAATATTGATGCGTTTTTCTTTTATTTGTCAGTTGCATTCATTTATTATTCTTATATGAAATTTTATTTCTATTTATCCACTATAATATAATTTTATCTTTATCGTAGAATATATGTTAAGTGTGATTTGATGATATTTTAGGTTTTAGAACCTGAAATTGCTTTTTTTTCGCTTTATGTGGATTTGCACCGGTTGTCCTAGAATAAATAACCGATGCAAGATAACCTTGATTTGCATCATCGTTACACGTTTATTTTCATCTATCGTTTGGAAACGACCAATGCAAATAATCAACATTTGCATCGGTCGTTAAGCCAACTTGTTAAAAATTTGGCTTTTGTGTCGTCTTTATTTACATCGGTCGTCCGACAGGTGCAACAGGGGGTAACGACCAATGCAAACGAACTTTTTTGTAGTGATGAATTAAGTATAATATTGAAGGTTACATTAGTTAGGTTAGTATCCTGCATGCTAGGATAGGTGTGGATATTATTTTTGTATAATTGCTATCATGTTGCTTATGCTTGTTGATATATGATGTTTGTATGTCAGTTTATAATTATATGTTAGCATGCTAGATAATTATATTGTTATGTCATTTATTTATTTGAAATAAATTCCATACATGACTTGACATGCTTATGTTAGATAAATACAGATTATTTAACATGTTTATTCCCTTGTTTTTATTTCTACTATTGTGTCTAGTCCTCTTTATTAAGCACATGTCCAGGTATGAAGAAGCAAGGTTTGATTTGTTTGGATGCTAATTCACTTTTATTTGCATATAAATGCTAAGCTTTCTTAAAAAGAGGTATGTAGTAGATGTAGAGTTATTGTTTTTGTCATTGATGCATTTTAGATGATCATAAGCCCCGATATGGTTATCCACTTTTGGGATTTTGTTTTCTTTTGTGAAATGGGTTTTGCATGACAATTTTGGATTTTTCCCGATTAACCAGTAATTGGGAGGTGCTGCTGATTTTTTTATGAATTTTTCATATTTGGAAAGAAATTCAATATGCAATGCTAATTTGAATTGTCTTCTAAATAGTAAATTATTACTTTTAATTTCCAAAATCTAGATGCTTGGAAAATAAGTATACAACTTAGGTGTTTGGCTTAGCTGCATCGATACCTATTTTGAGTGGTGTTGCACAAAGGAATGGGATGTTGGCTCCACGCCAAATGCCGAGTCAATTTCCCTGGTTATAGTCATTTGAGTTGTTGTTGTTGAGAGTGATAAGTGATGATTCCTTTTTGTATCATCACTTGTTGGTGAGTGTTCGGTTGCGTTGTTTCATCTCCGTGGATTTCGGGGACGAAATCCTTTAAGGGAGAAGAATGTAATAACCCATATATTAATGATTGGACATATAAATGTTTTATTTAAACATTGATCGTTACTTATCCAATTGGCTGTTCTAAAATATATTTTCCTACAAACGATCGAATCAGAATTTGGGACCCGTTCCATTGAGTTCGGATTATTCATTACATGGAAAATGAGTATTTTGATCGTTATATTTCGAGTTCAAATCAGTCGGTGATCATAACGATCATGATATATGCGTAAATTGTCATTCTGGAGGCGCAATGTCAGATTGTAATAAAGTTTATATTTTTGTAATCAACAAAGTGAGTTATTGTACGCCACTAAGTTCTGTAGCAAATGAATGTTCTAATTGACGGGGAGTAAATTAAACGTGCATCAATTCTTATAAGAAAATGACATTGGGATTTGAGTCTTAAAATCTTACTTTAATATACGATCAATCTAGGTTTCAAGACTACTCTCATTGTTTTTAGAAGGCCTTTTTACATAGATAAGGGCAAGTGGCACGTGTTGATTGGATTTCATGGGTTTTGGGCCTCATTTTTGAATAAATACGTATAATATTAAGGTGAACCAAATTCTTATAACTTAAGTGCTTGGACCCTGCACATTATCCTCATCCTCTCAAATTCATTTCATGGTTCCATTGAGAATTTCATGGCCAACATTTCCAAACTCATTTCCCTCTTCCTTTGAAAAATCATTCCTTCAAAATAGTCTACCTAAAATCATGAAACTAGTCTCTAAATTCATGAATCGAAGAGAGCTTCGATCTCAAACCGAATTTGTGGTGTTTGATGATAGCAATTGACACAAGTTTAGAGCTAGGGCTCGATTTTTCTTGCACCATGGTTGGCGATAGGAGGAGACAAGGCCGAAATTGGGTCTAGGATGGAGAGGTGCTTTGGTGGAGGTGTTTTAAAGTGGTTCAATGCCCGCGTTGCCTAGAATAGCTTGAGCGGATGCCATGGACGACATTTTCAAGTGGAGGTGTCAGGGTTAAGACTGGTTTTTGGCAAAGCTCTTGCATAGTGTGATCTGTTGGCGAAATTATTTCGTAATTCCATTGATAAAATAGGAGAGATAAGATTGGAGAAATGCGTGTTCGTGTACAGGAAAGTGACGATGGGGAAGATAATTATGAAGGGGAGGTTAAGGTAATTATGCAATTAGCTTATGTGTTAATGACATTTGGTTATTTAAATAACAATCAAACATATATATGTCGTAACTTTTGTGTACGATGTCGAAATTGGACATCGTTTCTTCCAATGGGCTTGTATTGGCGAGCTCTACGCTTTAGAGCTTGTTTAGGCTAATTTAGCTAAGGTAAGTGATATTGTCTCTTACTAAACAACATTTGTTCGTATAGTACAATTTTGACATTTTAAACTAATTATTAATTATTAATGTAATATTTAGGATAACTGAACATGGAAGATAATGAACAAAAATATTATAAAGGGATTTGAATTGTTTTATCTATTATTATCACATTTTACTTGGTAGCATGTTATTGTGCGTGCTATTTACCCATTCACATTCTATTGCGCTCTATTTTCACTATATTGCTAGATTTAGACTATTTGGACATATATTTCACTTTTACTACTGTAGATAGGTTCTATTTGATATATTATTGCTATTATGGATTTTTGTGTGCTAGCATAGAAATTTGTATGCTTATTGATTGCATGGTTGATTTGTTTGTTTAGTTTAGCTTAAAAAGCCATTTGTATGCGATCTAATATTAGTAAATATTTTGTTTGTTAAAGTTTAGGGTGCTTACCAATAAAATGCACATGTTGGTGTATATTGATTGAACACACAAGGATGGTAGACCCGAACGGACAAGATAAATTCTCGAAAGAGCTTCAGTGCGCATGCCTGTTTCCGACGATGGAGCAACATTGAAGCTCGGCGACAGATTTGAAGTGGAGTGATGCTGGAACAGGGTAGCGGATTTGAAGAAGGTAGATGGACTAGGTGAGGAGATGGTCTTTGCAAATAATGTTGAACATTTTCCCTGGATGCATAGTTAACCAATTTTGGTTAAATAAGTGATTCAAGTAGTCATTATTGATTATTATGAAGTGGTCGATGTTGACTGCTATTGCTATTAACCATTTTGGTCACGTTGACATGGATGATGATGTTATTTTGAGGAGCATGATGTGGTGGTTCGTTCGATAGCAATTTTGACAAGATGGCTCTTTGATCGGTGGCTTTGGCTTAAGGCGACGATGTGGTTCTTTTATGTTGTGATTTGTCATTCGATGATAGTCATTCCAAGAGAGGGAACTAGTCTTATGGTGGATTTAATTTTCATATAGATGTAGAAAAGATGAAACTAAGTCGTATTGATGTGGTTGTCATATGAAGAAGGTATAATGTGTAGTGGTTAGGACTTGGAGGGCAGTTGCTGAGGTCTCACGGTAGTGAAGTTCGCCGAGGATAGCCTACTTGTCAATCGACTTCAGAGAACAGTCTTATTAATAGTCTTAAGATGGATTCTGCTGTATGGAACGTGTGCAAAGGAGTTAAGATGTTCACATTTTTGGTACATCTTTGAGGGCTGATCAAAGAGACGGATCAAAGCCTGGGCAGTGTGGACTGATTAGCGCAGACCCTAGAGCCATGGCAATTTGGACTAGGTAGGGTTATAGGCTATAGATCATGACAGCTGGTCATAGAGATAGATGGGTGGAGACTAGGGTAGTTGGTCTCACCACAGATACAATGGATTTGGTGACCAAAATATTGAGTATTATATAATTTACGCACTGAGTAAGCGAATGTAAGGATGGTTGATGGATGTTATAGTTTTTTTTACTTATTTATCACCACTTAGTGTTTAAATATCTATCAAATCTTGCATACTTGATGGTTATCATAGTGTATCATATATCGATTATTATGTGCTAACTCTGTGGACACAGGGGCCGCACTGGTATATTTCTCCATACACTCTGTGACATATATACTATTAATATTTTATAGTATTTTGAGATTTTTTCTTGTGAAAGGGAAGTAAAAATATTATTAACACTAAGAAGAATTACAAAGTACATACAGGATCACAATACTAATGTACATAACATCACTTATTACATGACTTTACAGAGATGATAAAAAAAACAATAACAAATAGAAAGTGGTGCTCAGATTAAACTCAAAAATGTAGTCACCAAAAATAGAATCTCACTGCAACAAGAGAACAGAATCCCAACAAACTAAGTCTCCATAGAAGACTTACACAATAACCAGGATCGCATAGCAGCACTCACAAAAAATAGAATTGCCAAAGCTTTACTATACATCCTCCACTGTTTAATATTGACAATTCCAATGCAACCAATACAGAAAACAAGCTACTATGCTGGAATGCTTCTAGTGTGTCCAGTGGCATATTTCTTAAGATAATTTGATGGAAAAAATCCTCAAGCCCATTAACATCTCCATCATCTAAATCATCCTTACTTTCAGATGCTTTTTTCTTCCTAGCCCTCCTCTTTGCATTTTTTAAAGCTACTTTAGAAGGGCCAAAACTCGGTGGCGTAGAATTAACACCTTGTACATATCTAACTGAAGTAGTGACACCAGTTACATTACTAGAAGGAGGAGGGAGTAAAATAATGTGGGCTGGAAGGGATAAATGCGAGTAAGGATAGGTATTAGCCATAACTGAAGTTGCTACATCAGTCACTCATGTACCATCATCCTCACAATCAGCCCAAAACTTTCCCTTTAACCTATTAGGTTTGGAGACACTAGATTTGTTATTGTTCACACCATATTTTGTCTAACCCAAGGTTTTATTTCTCTTTTATTAACTTGGGTGCTCATCGATGATGCTGATAAGCTGACCAGCTGATTGGTTTAGATATTGTTTGGAGCTGCGCAGGTGGATTAGCAAGAGGCTATGTTTTACATATTTATACTTGTATCCTTACTATTTATTCTGCTATGTCACACTATGGAGCCTTGATAGTGTTATGTATTCCTATTCAAGACAGTGTATCAGTTTATTTTACTTGCCTGTTTTATAAACTCTATTATTATTCTGTATAATTGTATGAGCATGTATACTCTGATTATATGGTTTATAGAATTATTACTGTCTCGCCTGTTTTATATCTATTATTGTTACTATTATATGTTATTTGATGCGCTGTGAGATATATGATAGATTTTGTGATTGTGTTTATGTTCCCTACTTTCTCTTCTCTTTTATTTTCTTCTCTTCTTTCTCTTTTCTCTTATTTCTACTATTTCTCTCTTGACTACGCTTTACATCGATCAGGTGCTTGTGTAGCACAAATTTTTGGTTATGATCCCCGATTGTGTATGGTGGGTCATCACAACTGTTTCCTTATTAGGCTTTTCGTAATCAATGCACATCCTCAATGACCCATCTGGTTCCTACAAAAAACTACAACTGTCCTCTATGTTGGTCAGATAAAACTCTTTCCTTCCAGTAATACTTGTTGTACCTTTATCTTCTTCAACTTTGTAAGTGTCATTCTGCGAGATGGTCCACTAACTGGTTTAGCTCCAGGTGGATGATCTATTCTGAACACTACTTCTCTCTTGGCGTCAATCCTGTAACCAACTTAATAACATCTATGAACTCCCTAACAACAAGAATGTCGCTTATTCATCTTCCAATTCTGATGCATTTAATGAAACTTGGATTTGCGAACTCGCTCTCAGCTGAGTAAATGATTCGCTTATTACAATAAGGGAGTCTAAATGCAATTTTCCTATTTTACAAAATCGCCTGGCATCATAATGATTCAACCAATCCATACCTAAAATAGTTATGCCAAAGCCCACAAAATCAAGCACATATAAACTAGAGAAAAAATGTAACCTACCAACTGAAATTCTATCTTATTGCATCTCTTCTTTAGAGTTATGTAACCTCCTATAGGAATATCTACCATAAAGGAAGTAACACGGTATGATGGTTCTAATGACAACTTATCTACCAAACATTTTCTAATGACAACTTATCTACCAAACATTTGGAGATAAATGAAAGTCGTACACTGGTCTCAATAAAAACTCTAACAGTTATGTTATAAATCAAAAGCATACCTTCCAACACAACTTTTCCTTTTTCTACAGCAACAGATTTAGATGGAAATAATTCCAAAGTAAGAACCTTCCCTTTAGCTGCATGTGGAAACTTATTCTTGTAGCGCCCCAACTGGTTGCAGTTAAAGCATCTAACATTTTACTTCCCCATAGTTATCTTAGACACATCCGACTGGAATTTGTTTGCCTAGTGACTTTTTTAATGCAATTAAAGCAAACGAACTTACTTTAACTCTTCTAGGTCTTTCCACCCATCTGAGCTTTCTTCCCTATAAAAAACTTTCTTTTCTGAAAATACTAGCTTTCTTCAAAATTCTCACTTGTAACGATTAACTCTTTATTTCTTTCTGGCGAATATTATTTAGGATATTTAATTGGATCAATTAGATAAGAGTATTGTAATCAGATTGTTTAGCTGGTTTTGCACATACAAGCAAGTAATTAGATAAGAGTAATGTAATCCTACTTATGTTTAGTACTTGTTAATTCGGTTTTTCTGCTATTCCTACTTATTGGATGACATTCATCGATTTCCTCAATGGGATATTGGGAAAATTGACAGAATCAAACATAATTATCTTTGGAGTGGTGCTCCAATTTGTAGAGGCTATAAATGTTTAGTTAATTAGGACGTGTGATGTAAACCCAAGAAGGATGGGGGCCTGGGGATCATTAATTTATATAATTTTAATTCTACCTTGTTATCCAAATGGATATGGAGATTTAGATGCCCAGATGTGTCGGCTACTTGGAAGATTATTGTTTCAAATTTTATTATTCTGGGGATGAGTTTATTGTTGGTTTTAGTTTTAGTTGGATTAATAGATTATCTTATTTTTGGAAGTCTGTTTTGAATTGTTTTGATTTTTTTAATTTAGGTTGTAAGTTGACTGTTCATTCGGGGAATCTTACTTACTTTTGGCATGATGCTTGGATTTCTCGTTTGCCACTTAAAATTGAATTTACTGAGCTTTTTAATAATAGCTGCTTTAAGAATTCTTTGATTAAATATGTTTATAGAGGGGATTTAGTTCCCTCGTGGGAGTTTTCGTTTGTTAATATGTTAGAAGGCAGAACACTAAGGCAATTAGCTTTACTTAAAGCTAAGTTAGCTTTGTATCATTTGGATGAGAATAGAGATTGTATTAGTTGGGGTTTTGGTAAGAGTTTAGTATACTCTGTTAATTCTATGTATAATTTTATTAATTTTTCTGGTGTTTCCTTGTACCCTTTTAAGTTTCTTTGGAAATCTAATTCTCCTCCTAAAGTTAAGTTTCTTATGTGGTTGATTATTTGTAAGAAGCTTAATACAGTTGAGCTTTTAAAGAAGAAGAATATTATTTTTGATGTTAAGGTTGTTTTTGTAGTCTTTTGGTTGAAGCTGTTGATCATTTATTTTTCTCTTGCAATATTACCATTTATATTATAAATATGGTTTTTAGGATTTTTGTTTTTGGTAGTTTAATCCTTTTAGTAGCCGTGTTGATTATTGGGATTGTTGTAGATTTGTTTATAATTCTACGCAGAGATATGTGATGGATTCTTTAGTTATTATCAATAGTTCATTCATATGGTTAGAGAGGAATCAGATATTTTTTCATTTTATTTCAGTTTCTGCTGATAATTTAATCATTAGGATTGTTAATTACTGTCTGGATTGGATGTCTAACCCGCACTATAAGTTTTTTGGTGAATCGCATTTTGAGAATTTTTTGATTAAGGTTATACTTAATTTGAGTTTATTTATTAGAATCAATAGATATTTTAGATGTAATAAATCTCGCATTTGTTGTTAATTTCTGCTTTCTGGTGTTTCTTGATTGTCGCTTTTTCTTTTTATTTCTTCTTCACATATATGTATGGATATTTACATATATATATTCTTAGATATATATATACATATATATATATACACACATATACTTATATATATATATATGTGTGTGTGTGATGGTTACTAATGGTTTGTCTTGTTTCTCTCATGTATCGGGTTGTTGATTATAGCTGAGGAGCTTAGTGGATAGCTTGTCTATGATGGGCAGTGGTTTATCCGGAGCACATCTATCTACTTTCCATTACATTGATATAGTCATGTTTTGTATTGCTTTTTTCTCCTTTTTCTGTAGTCGGATATTGTAGCCTTTTTTATATATTACATATGTGTGTTGTCTTCTTTTTAGAAGATTACACATTTTTGTTTCCAAAAACTAAAATGAATTAAACATAAGTAGGATTATGAGCAGGCAAAGTGAGAAACAATTGGCTTCATATATAATATATTTTCCTACATCTTCGCTTTCGTTATTTCATTTTCATAAACTTTAAAATAAACACAGTAGACACCAACCACTAAAGATCTCAAGGAGAAGAGAAAGATAGAGTCAATCTTAGTAAGCTCAAAGTTTTAGATACTACAACAACAAATCTCAACATCTCGACAGTAACTAAAAGAAATAATGAGTTATTAAACCTTATTTAATCTATCTAGAGGAATATCCACATAGTTTTATCACTTACATGATTGTTTTTATATTCATATGGATGTCTATGTGTTTTTTGGGTAAAGCAATACTTGAGTACTTTAAACATGCTTGCTTACATGTGAAAATATGTAGGATTTAGGGTAAAACCTAAATTTAAACTTCCCTCCCTGAATTGAAATTTTTGTCTGATGTTTGTAATATGTTTTGGGGGATGAAATTTCAATTTCTCAATTTCCATGCAAGTATGAATTTCCTATGAATTTTCTAGTTATAAATACAGCTAATTACGGGAAAACTTAATCAAGCGATTTAATTATTTATTTTCAACTATAATTTTTTATAAATTATAGTGGAATTTAGGAAAATTTTCCATGCACAGATTTATTGATTTGAACTTTCGAAGTTGGCTAGACTTAGGGTGTAATTAGAGTTAATTAAGCCATTAATTTATTAATTAATGTTTTCTATTTCAGAAAGAATAGGTTATCAGAAAAGTGTGTTGTTGATTAAAACCCATTTATACAAACTAACGAGAATTCAAGAAAATATTAGGATCATTGAAAAGTATGATTAAATAAGGGAATAAATCAGTTTTCTCTAGATTTACTATAAGCACCATTACCCTAATTTGGAAACCATCCTTCATACCCTTCAGAATGGTCTGAAACAACTTTCGCTTCCACCAATAAGCTTCAGATGCTTGTAATATCACTTGTTGGCATAGAAAGTATTTGGGTTTTACCTTTGTCTATAAGGCCTTGGCCTTCGCCTTTTGTTCAGGTCGATTGACCACTAGCTTTGAGTTTTTAAAATGTCAACTCCAACTAGGACTATCGCCTTCACACTTAGGCTTCGGTCTTTGTGCTTGGACAGTATGACTATTTTCTTAAGTATAATATAAGGGTTGATGTCACTATTGTTTTAAAAGATTTGAGGCTTCCGCCTCAAAATCCTTCAGACGAGTTAAAAGGGAATGTTATTCTTTAATTTTGGTTTTATAAAAGAAACATAGAGGCTCTCGCCTATAGACCTTCCGACTATGTTAGAAGGATCCTATTTCAGAACCTTATTTTTACTTAAAGTTTTCAGACTCCTCACCTCTCAACAGTGTTGAAGGGGTTTATTTTGGGAGCTTTGGATTTTAAAGGAAAAAGGGATTTTCCTTATGTTTTAAAATAAGTTTGGATGATATCATCTCAATGCTTACCGAAGGATCCAAAGGGACTTGGTTTTATTAAAACTTTATTTTATAAAATATGAGAGATTGCTACCTCACTCCCTTTTGATGAATCGAAATAGGCTGTTTCAAACGATGAATTTAAAGATTAAGAGACTATTTCCCATAAACTCTTCAATGGAACTAAAGGGGATAAGCTTAAATGAAAGCCAAATTTCAATAAACAACTTGAGTGTGACTGTTTACTTAGGCTTATTTGCTTGAAATGGATTTGCTTGCTCCTTGTTTTTATGGGGTTATACCATGTTGCCTTCAACACCCATGAAAGGAGTAAAAGGGTATCTAGTCGGAAGAGGATTCCGAGCCCTTTGTTTATGCATGATGAATCAGGTAGGGAACCAATCCATCACTTTAAATGCAATACCGTGTCTGGCGAAAGTTGGTAAATTAACCTGTAACTGGGAAGGAACCATGTTATGCTTTCATATGCGTATGGGCACATTAGAGACTCTAATGGGATGCATGGGAGGGAGATTTTGGGATGCCAATTATACTCGATACTTAAAGCAACACACTAGGAATACCAATGGGATAAACGAAAGTGAAATTGGGGCTATCAATTATATTTGAAATAAGTTGACCAAGAAGTTTTTCAAGTTTATTTATGTTAACCCTCTTTTTGGCAAAAGCCACGATAGGCCAGATCGAAGCCCAAACATGCAATCAGCTGAATCAGATAAATCATGCTTCAGGAAGCCCAGCAGAAGCTTGGCCCGGAATAGTCGCATATTGGCCCAATCCAATTCTCATCAACTGATGACTCACTCCAGAAGAATCATTCTCCCAGTCGACCGAGTATCTTGCTACCATACAAATTGCATCGGCCGAATATCTCAAACTAGCATGGAAATATTCATCTAAGCTATTCCAATGATTAGCCCGACTTTCAAGGAAGTAAAGGTGGTCAACCACATCTAGACAAAGGACTACTTTTGATATACCTCATTGTGGATGCCACATAAGCCACAACTTCGGAAGATACTATTTATGAATAGTGGAATCAGTCTTCCAGCCGCTATTCTAACCAAGGAATAGACTCCACGCGTCCAAGCTTTCCCGAAAAGGCCGGGCCACGTCACAACAGCCCAAGTCGCCATCTCCACCTATAAATACCTCAAAGCTCAAAGAAGAATATAGAGGACTTTTCTTTCTGATCTCTTTGGCACTCCAGAGGCTGAAGCACTCTAAGCATTCTCCTCTAAAACTTCTCATCTCTCACATTCTTAAAACAGAGAAAAAGCATTGTATTTGTAATCAAAAAGAAAAAGTAATACATACAAAGTGGACGTAAGCACAGTCTTTGCCGAACCACTATAAAAATTTAGTGTGTACTCCCTATTTTCTTTATTATTTCTGCATCTTATAATCATTATTCATGTGCTCTCCACATGATTAGGGGTTTATTGTCACTAGTGACTAACTTTTGATGTTAACACTTTGGCGCGCCAGGAAGGGGAATACACGCGCAGCGACATCTGTTTGCCTTAGTCCATGGCGAACAAGCGAAAGAAAGATACAACATCCTCTCGTCCTGCGAACACCGACGTAGCCAATACCAATGCTATGCAGGCAAGCCACGAAGCTTCCTACCATGAAGATATGTCTCGATTTATTACCCAGGACGACATAGATAAAATCATGGTCGAATTCAGAGACCATATGACCTCTCAGGGTAAACTCCTTGAACAACATCAGAAGTTGATGGATCACCTTCTCGGCCAAATGGAGATGGGATCGAACGCTTCAACATCAATTCCTCCACCGACCGGGACTGGGGCAACAGCTGATCCTCGGTCTACTTGGAATCAGGCCACTGATCAGGCTACACCTTTATTTCATCCTGGCCCGGCTCTACTTCCCAACCAATCACAGCTAGGAGTATCGGTTCCAACGACCAACGCAGCTGCAACAGCAGAACTCCAAGAGGCTTGCGATCAAGATCTAGATCAGTCGAACTCTTTTCCTCTACTTTGGGAAACAACTCGACCTCTCATGCCTGTCGAGCGATTATCGGGTCCATCAGAATCGATGCCATTCCCATTACTACCCGGAATCTTACCGCAGACCAGTCTAACCACTCTTACCCTTCAACGAAGAGCTGGTGCAGCCTTCCCTTTGAACCAGGGAGACCACCCTACCATACTGGTCCTCACCGTGACGGAAGAAAATGCTACCGCAGACCCTCTTAACTTCACTCCTACGGGGGGTAACCCCGAGCTCCCAACATCACATGCTATGCCGGATTAGCCTAGACCCTCTGTCATTGGTACGACTCGACCCAATACTCATCAGGTTCAAGAGGGGCCATTCTTCCCAGAACCGCCTACCGGAGCTGCCCCTCACTCTCAACTTCACTTAACACTCGGAGGCCGATCCCAGCCAATTGCCGCCCTTCCTATCATTCTTTTGCCAGATCCTCGCATCGAAGCTCTCCCAAATGCAGAGTTGAATTCATGGCAACAACTCCTCGGAGATGGAAGCTAGCTTGCAAGTGACATCTGGCATTTCACTCGGGGCACTTCCTCATAGCAGGACATAGATAATGTCAATCGCAGCCCCTTTTGTAACACCCCGCATTTTTTTATATTTTAAAAATAAGAGATTTATGTATATATTCCGAGATATAAAATGAAATGGTGATACGCGAGCTGATTAATAAAGGAACTATAGGAATAAAAGATATTATATTTATATCTTAAGAATTAAGTTAAACGGATTCCACCATTTCGTTTGTCTCGGAATTCTACATGGAATCGAGTCCGAATTTTCTTAAATCGGAATCCGTATGTGTAAGCTATGGCCATTCGAAGTTTTAGATTTCAATATAAAACCAAATAGTTCAAAACTAGAAGCCAAATTCGAACACACAGGGGGACAAGGCGGGAAAGTTCCCGCCAAGGCCAGATCGACTATAGTGTCGACTATGCAGTCGACACCACCCCACCAGGTCGACACTACAGTCGACCTAGGGGTCGACCTGGTCTCTTTTGCCCAGACTTGGTTCTGGGAGCACTCCGATGTATTTGGATGAGTTTTTGAGTGAGATTCGTAGTTTGGCTCCTATATAAACAACCATAAGCTCATTTTAAACTCCAAAAACAATTCATGGCGAAGCCATGGCTCCCTGCTCTCTCACCATCTTCTTCAAAAGATCTCAGATCTATTCTTCCCTCTTTCCTCTACAACATCTATTCTTATAAATTTAAAAGAATAAGATCTTGAACAACGAATAAAATAGAAAAGAGGTCTAAAGGGAAGACGATGGATTCAGATCAACATACGTATCCGCAAAGAGAAGTCAAATATGATTCAATAACTGTAAATCAAGCCGAAGAAGTAACGACTACAAATCAAGAATTGTCTAGTCCTTATTTTGAAGATGACAAGCAAGGTGAGTGGAGTTATAATACACTTTTTGTGTAAAATTATGATTTATCGTTCAAACATTCCCTATGTAAATGCGAAGTGAAATTATTGTGGAAATTGGATATGTAATATTTAATATTGTCATGTATTCACTTCTAATTATTATGCCTACGATTATGTCCTCTTTTATTCTCCCTCTTTTTTCTTTTTTATGACTAGGCTATCATGAGCCTAGCTTTATTGTGAAATGAATACGACGGAATGATAATTGCGAACTAAAAAGGAGAATGCTTGATTTTGGGACATGACATGGATTGGAAGGCGTAATAATAAATTACAATGGGATTTGATTATAATATAATCTTAATAAGATTTGAATGGGTAGGACCAAGTTGGAAAACTATAAGCATGAACTTGATTTAGGGTATGGCATATACTTGATGTCACTGAAACAGCTTAAACATGAATTTGCTTATAAATTTGTTTATGGGTACATGACGCTTGAATAAGACATAAACTGTAACTTGGACATGAATAAGAGCGTGGGATTTTCATCTAGAACTTGACATGAAATCTTGACACCAAAAATTTGAACATGGACATGATTTTTAGATAAACTTGAACGTGGCCAACTCGAGGTTGGGTTGAGTTTGCAGTATAAACCTGCCCGGAACCGCCCGGCGAATCTAGTAACTACAAACAATAAGACCCAATGTGAGTAGTTGGTCATACCGCGCTTTAAACCCGAGGTTAGGCTGAGTCGTGGTGTAATTCTGCCCGGAGTAGCCCGGCATATTCAGTGACCACGACAACAGGCCTAATGTGAGAGGTTGAGGTGCGTTAATAGTGAATTAATGTCACACAATAGGATCAAGCTATGAATTTGATGTATTACGTGGGCTGGTTAAGTCAAGAAAATGCTAGAAATTACTTAACCAGTTTGACATGATTCTTAAATGGTTAAGCCAACATGAACGGCTAGAAAAGGCATAGCCAAAACAGAAATAGGGAATGTTAACCACATATTATAAACCAAAGGTGGGGAAATCGAAGGATTAAATATTGAATAAACCTGTCCTGGGAACATGGAATAAGACTTTGGATATAATGCAGGGGTTCGAAGGGTGGGATGACTTATAGTATAAAGTGAGCAAGAACTGGGGGAGAAAAACACCCGCGTACTATCGCCGATTAAAAAGGAAACTTAAGTCATATTTGAGTCCATGAGAAAACCTTAGTCAAACAAGTGAATTATGAAACGAGAATATATAGTCTGATGACTCAGATATCAAGAAATTGACTAAGTAAAGCAATGAGAATTGATAACTAAGTAACAAGCCTTAGTTAATAAGAACTAAGCAATAGTTAAGAAAACGATCGAGAACGGAACTAAGTTATAATCCTTAGTCAAGGGGAAAACCTTAGTTAAACAAGACTACAGGGCAACTAAGTGGTAAAACTTGGTTAGGAATAACTAAGTGATAATTCTTAGTCAAGAAAACTGGGCTAGTCCCTAAGTAGATGAATAACCCGATACGGTAAATCATCGAGAAGGAGTGGACGCTTATCTGACTTCGAAAAAGGCTCCGGCGGACTGGGTTACGAAGCACGTAGCTTCGGGGATGGAAGGGTACTCTTGGTATCCCTCTGTGAGGTTTCAGATGATCCACCTGGGCTCACAGAGGTTAAGGTCTGCGGTAGAAGAACCAAGGGTATGCCTTGGTTGCAATATAGGCAACCTAAAAACTAGGGTGGACCAGCGTGGGTCGGCGATACTTAGTTTAGCCCTATGATAGCACGTCGTCGACTACCTACCATCTATAGTCAATCATAATATGCATGCGGAAAGGCAGAGAACTCCCAACAGAACATATACTTGCTATCTAGTTATGGGTGAGGCTGGCCAATAGGAAAGTAGGGCATAGGTGGCAGAAGTATAGTTCTCGTGCTTGATTTTCTTGGATTGCCTTTCATTAGTTGAGGCAGGGGTCACGTGGGACCATAACCACTGGTAGAAAAGCATACCTTAGCATCTACATCGATAGACAACTTAAAGCTCTCGACCGAGTCCCATATCTCTTGATTAGCCCTGTTGCGGGACTCGGGCCGCACATATGGTGTGCATGTGCATTTAGACAACGAAAACGATTCACGATACAAGCGTGGGAAAAGGGCGTTGTTCGATAGGTAGCATAATCCCTAGTGGTCCTAGGTGGCATAAATCCTAGTTGAATACTCGAAAGTTCGTGATAAAGAAACCTAGCCAGGTCAAGGGTGACAGTCCAAACGATTTTCAAGAATGGTGGCACTACGTCGACGTAGTATAGAATTACGTAGGGAAGCCCTTACGAGATACGGCAAAGGACTGTACAAATACATGGAAAGAATTACGAGTTGGGG
Organism: Allium sativum; assembly: GCA_030737875.1. NCBI lineage: Eukaryota > Viridiplantae > Streptophyta > Magnoliopsida > Asparagales > Amaryllidaceae > Allium > Allium sativum. Next base: position 68,237,021 of record CM060925.1, on the reverse strand, counting down.
AAAAATTTCATGTACGATGTATTAGGTTAAATCTACTAGTAAGTGGACGAGAATAACATGGGTTTGGCCTTGGGTGCCAATATTGTGAATAACCTAATAAGACAAGAAAACTATATCTGAACGGTATAAGTAGGTTTATACAAGAGTTTATTATAGACCACTCACACAGAACTTATGTTCTGACCCCCTCCTCATTACATTCTTCCAAGTTAGGTGCAAGATAGGGATGGTTTAGCTTAATACCTGGCTTAGCTGTATTATTATAATGGTACAGTTATTTTTAATAAACTATACTTTATTTTCTTCCACTGTGAGTTGTTTTACGAACTCTGACCTATTTTTCTTTCTGTCTTTTCTGCAGGATACCAGAATACTCAACTCGGGGTTCGAGAGATTGGATTTTTTTTTTTGGAAAAATTCAGTCGGTCGGAACTTGGGTTGTTACATTTGGTATCAGAGCATAGGTTTAGTTTTCCTTGGGAAAAATTATGAGAGAGCATGTTTGTATTTTTGAGAAAATATGAATATATTATAATTTATAAACTTAAAATGATGTGGGCCCAAACAGGAATGGAAATTTACCCCCGTACACTGGAAATGGAATCTAAGGAAATCTTTGAACCCGCAAGAGAAAATAAAAAGTGTAAGTAATTATGGATAATCAAGATTGTATGTTCCACTTAAGTTTATATTCCATGGAATTGGAACGGACATAGGAAGAAAATTAACAGTCTCGAATGGACACGGCCAACAGTACATAAGAATGAGGTGGACCATCGCAAAGGAGGACGAAGAATCGCTACATAGAGTCGAAATTTTTTTTTTGCAAGGGGAGGTCGACTGCACAGTCGACACAAGCTGGGAAGGTCGACTGCCCAGTCGACACCCCCCCTGTAGCAGAACAAATATATAAAAGGCACGAAGGCCGACGGCCTCCAGCTCCCAAGCACAATTTTGTGCGTTCTTCCTTCCAGCACCTAGAGAACCCAAAACCCCTTCACTTCCTCCACCTCCCACCGCTTCGTTTCTCCGCTATTTTCTATAAAACCGGTCTCAAATCAAAGCTAGAGCCATCCTCTATCCAGATCCATAATTCTCCTCTCTCAATTTGTGCTCAAATCGCCATGGCAAACCAACCCTCCCTTCTTGAGATTTACCCTCAACTAACACCACAATAGATAGAATGGTGTGACGAGCGACAGGAGATAGTCGAGCAATACGTGAAGAGCGCTAACATGAAGTTACTATTAGGCCGTCCGGTGAGATTCGCTGATTTTGCTGGAACCCCCGTGGAAGCTTTATTTGCGGAGGTGGGTTTGCTTTCTATCTTGGACTCACGCACCGCCGAGAGAAAAGGCCTCAAGCGTTTGGTAAGACTTTTTGATGCTTATTTAGAAATTGGTATGGATGATGAGGGTCAAGTAACCTATAGTTCGAAGATTAAGGGTACTCATATATATATTAATGAGGTCCAGTTTGGTGAAATGTTAAATATCCGCGGTACGGGACTAGATACAGCAGATCTTGGGATGGATGATGTTACTGTATGGCATAGGATTTTTTTTAATGAGTTTGACAGACAATGGGATTATGTGCATCTACGCCCACTTGCTAGATTTGTTATCAGAATATTGCAGTATAATCTTGCAGGGCAGAACGCTGGGTTCGATAGAATTCCGCACATCGTTAAGCATGCTACCTATGCTATATTTGGGGGTATACTAATGAACTGGGCACGTACTATCTTACAGCAGTACCATGCTACTAGGGAAGTAAGATAGTCCAATATTTGTTTTGGACATTTATGGACTACGGTTTTTATACGCAGTAGAGTTGACATACACGACGAGGATTTTGTAGTACTTTCTTCTCATCCCTCTGATATTATTAACGTGGCTGCACTGACGAGTATGGGTATAAACTTACAATAGCTGCAAGAGCCACAACCTATGGAACATGATGGAGAGGATGAGGGTGAGGAGGAGGAAGAGCAAGAGGATGAGACACATGATAGTCAACCCGGATATTACGAGGAGCACCAGCAGACACCGCAGGAGGGGTTTGAGCAAGCACAGGCAGAGCAGGCTTGGGAAGGAGCTTGGGCTTCCCAAACCCCGAGACAGGGGGTTTCAGATACATCCAGGTGGGACCCATGGGTTACTAGAGATCCCGATTGGAGGACTGAGTTGAGGTATGTTTCGGAGCAGCAAGCTCGTATAGTTAGGGGCCATCATGACATACTGAGGACACAACAAGAGATGCTACAGGAACAGGTGGGCCTAGCTCAGACTCAGCAGCAGATGCTATAGGATATGGGCACTTCTTATGATCAGTTAGGAGCTGGGCTACAGGAACTGCAGTTAGAGGTTAGGCAGGGAAATCGACAGTATGGAGAAAAGCTTGATAGCATAGAGGAGCTCATTCATAGCTACTTCCGTTAGACCTGACCTCTATCATTGTATCCGTAGAGTAGTGTTTTATTTTTGTAATACTTAACTGTTCTCTTTGTTGTCTAGTTGTAACAATGTACTAAAATTATCTTAATGTAATCCGCACGTTGTTTGCTTAATGAAATATGTTGTGCTTAAAGTAACCATGAAAATATTGCATGGTAATATATATATATATATATATATATATATAAAGTAAAGCAAGGAAGTAATTAAACGGGAAAAAGGCAAATTTTTCCTTTATATAAAATTTATAAAAATTAGATTTTTCTAAAATTAAAGATGGATGGTAGGATCTTGGATGCGACAATTGGATGAACTTCACTCTTTTTCTGTAAGGGTGTGGGAAAAATTTGGATGAAAAATGTTTTCTTAAATTTTTGCATTTCATCTAGAACTGCAAGTATATTTAGGGTGAGAGCATCAAGTTTTTAAAAAGAAATTTTTGCATCCATATAGGCGGTACCACAAGTTAGGCATACATATTTTACTACCATGTAATTCACTTTGCATATGTGCACATGGTTGCAACAGTTGGCTGAACACTTTTTGGATGGTAGTAAGGGGGACATAAATCTTACTCTTATTGAATTTCGGGGACGAAATTCCTAAAGGGTGGGAGAATGTAACACCCCGCATTTTTTTTATATTTTAAAAATAAGAGATTTATGTATATATTCCGAGATATAAAATGAAATGGTGATACGCGAGTGGATTAATTAAGGAACTATAGTAATAAAAGATATTCTATTTATATCTTAAGAATTAAGTTAAACGGATTCCACCATTTTGTTCGTCTCAGAATTCTACATGGAATCGAGTCCGAATTTTCTTAAATCGGAATCCGCATGTGTAAGCTATGGCCATTCGAAGTTTTAGATTTCACTATAAAACCAAACAGTTCAAAACTAGAAGCCAAATTCGAACACATAGGGGGACAAGGCGGGAAAGTTCCCGCCAAGGCCAGGTCGACTGTAGTGTCGACTATGCAGTCGACACCCCCCCACCAGGTCGACACTACAGTCGACCTGGGGGTCGACCTGGTCTCTTTTGCCCAGACTTGGTTCTGGGTGCATTCCGATGTATTTGGACGAGTTTTTGAGTGATATTCGTAGTTTGGCTCCTATGTAAACAACCATAAGCTCATTGTAAACTCCAAAAACAATTCATGGCGAAGCCATGGCTCCCTGCTCTCTCACCATCTTCTTCAAAAGATCTCAGATCTATTCTTCCCTCTTTCCTCTACAACATCTATTCTTATAGATTTAAAAGAATAAGATCTAGAACAACGAATAAAATAGAAAAGAGGTCTAAAGGGAAGACGATGGATTCAGATCCACATACATATGCCGCAAAGAGAAGTCAAATATGATTCAATAACTGTAAATCAAGCCGAAGAAGTAACGACAACAAATCAAGAATTGTCTAGTGCTTATTTTGAAGATGACAAGCAAGGTGAGTGGATTTATAATACATTTTTTGTGTAAAATTATGATTTATCGTCCAAACATTCCCTATGTAAATGCGAAGTGAAACTATTGTGGAAATTGGATCTGTAATATTTAATATTGTCATGTATTCACTTCTAATTATTATGCCTACGATTATGTCCTCTTTTATTCTCCATCTTTTATCTTTTTTTATGACTAGGCTATCACGAGCCTAGCTTTATTATGAAATGAATACGACGGAATGATAATTGCGAACTAAAAAGGAGAATGCTTGATTTTGGGACATGACATGGATTTGAAGGCGTAATAATAAATTACAATGGGATTTGAGTATAATATAATCTTAATAAGATTTGAATGGGTAGGACCAAGTTGGAAAACTATAAGCATGAACTTGATTTAGGGTATGGCATATACTTGATGTCACTGAAACGGCTTAAACATGAATTTGCTTATAAATTTGTTTATGGATACATGATGCTTGAATAAGACATAAATTGTAACTTGGACATGAATAAGAGCGTGGGATTTACATCTAGAACTTGACATGAAATATTGACACCCAAAATTTGAACATGGACATGATTTTTAGATAAACTTGAACGTGGCCAACTCGAGGTTGGGTTGAGTTTGCAGTATAAACATGCCCGGAACCGCATGGAGAATCCATTAACTGCAAACAATACGACCTAATGTGAGTAGTTGTTCATACCGTGCTTTAAACCCGAGGTTAGGCTGAGTCGTGGTGTAATTCTGCCCGGAGTAGCCCGGCATATCCAGTGGCCACGACAACAGGCCTAATGTGAGAGGTTGAGGTGCGTTAATAGTGAATTAATGTCACACAATAGGATCAAGCTATGAATTTGATGTATTACGTGGGCGGGTTAAGTCAAGAAAATGCTAGAAATTACTTAACCAGTTTGACATGATTCTTAAATGGTTAAGTCAACATGAACGGCTAGATAAGGCATAGCCAAAACAGAAATAGGGAATGTTAACCACACATTATAAACCAAAGGTGGGGAAATCGAAGGATTAAATATTGAATAAACCTGTCCTGGGAACAGGGAATAAGACTTTGGATATAATGCAGGGGTTCGATGGGTGGGATGACTTATAGTATAAAGTGAGCAAGAACTGGGGGAGAAAAACACCCGCGTACTTTCACCGATTAAAAAGGAAACTTAAGTCATATTTGAGTCCATGAGAAAACCTTTGTCAAACAAGTGAATTATGAAACGAGAATATATAGTCTGATGACTCAGATATCAAGAAATTGACTAAGTAAAGCAATGAGAACTGATAACTAAGTAACAAGTCTTAGTTAATAAGAACTAAGAAATAGTTAAGAAAACGATCGAGAACAGAACTAAGTTATAATCCTTAGTCAGGTGGAAAACCTTAGTTAAACAAGACTAATGGGCAACTAAGTGGTAAAACTTGGTTAGGAATAACTAAGTGATAATTCTTAGTCAAGAAAACTGGGCTAGTCCCTAAGTAGATGAATAACCCGATACGGTAAATCATCGAGAACGAGTGGACGCTTATCTGACTTCGAAAAAGGCTCCGGCGGACTGGGTTACGAAGCACGTAGCTTCGGGGACGGAAGGGTACTCTTGGTATCCCTTTGTGAGGTTTCAGATGATCCACCTGGGCTCACAGAGGTTAAGGTCTGCGGTAGAAGAACCAGGGGTATGCCTTGGTTGCAATATAGGCAACCTAAAAACTAGGGTGGACCAGCGTGGGTCGGCGATACTTAGTTTAGCCCTGTTATAGCACGTCGTCGACTACCTACCAGCTATAGTCAATCGTAGTACACATGCGGAAAGGCAGAGAACTCCCAACAGACCATACACTTGCTATCTAGTTATGGGTGAGGATGGCCAATAGGAAAGTAGGGCATAGGTGGCAGAAGTATAGTTCTCGTGCTTGATTTTCTTGGATTGCCTTTCATTAGTTGAGGCAGGGGTCACGTGGGACCATAACCACTGGTAGAAAAACAGACCTTAGCATCTGCATCGGCAGACAACTTAAAGCTCCTGACCGAGTCCCATATCTCTTGATTAGCCCTGTTGCGGGACTCGGGCCGCACATATGGTATGCATGTTCATTTAGACAACGAAAACGATTCACGATACATGCGTGGGAAAAGGGCGCTGTTCGATAGGTAGCATAATCCCTAGTGATCCTAGGTGGCATAAATCCTAGTTGAATACTCGAAAGTTCGTGATAAAGAAACCTAGCCAGGTTAAGGGTGACAGTCCAAACGATTTTCAAGAATGGTGGCACTACGTCGACATAGTATAGAATTACATAGGGAAGCCCGTACGAGATACGGCAAAGGACTGTACAAATACATGGAAAGAATTACGAGTTGGGGAAAAATTTCATGTACGATGTATTAGGTTAAATCTACTAGTAAGTGGACGAGATTAACATGGGTTTGGCCTTGGGTGCCAATATTGTGAATAACCTAATAAGACAAGAAAACTATATCTGAATGGTATAAGTAGATTTATACAAGAGTTTATTATAGACCACTCACACAGAACTTATGTTCTGACCCCCTCCTCATTACATTCTTCCAGGTTAGGCGCAAGACAGGTATGGTTTAGCTTAATACCTGGCTTAGCTGTATTATTATAATGGTACAGTTATTTTTAATAAACTATACTTTATTTTCTTCCGCTATGAGTTGTTTTACGAACTCTGACCTGTTTTTCTTTCTGTCTTTTCTGCAGGATACCAGAATACTCAACTTGGGGTTCGAGAGATTGGATTTTTTTTGGAAAAATTCAGTCAGTCGGAACTTGGGTTGTTACACCTTTACTAGAGAAATCAGAATCTGCCGAAACCCTCCGGACGTCAAGTTCCCAGTTATCGAACCATACAATGGTTGCACTAACCTGACCATCCACCTAATGCGATACATGCGACACATGGAAGTACTTGGTGCATCGTCCAATGTCATGGCAAAGTGCTTCCCGATCTTCCCCAAAGATATAGCCGACATGTGGTTTCGGTAGATAACAACAGAGCTGATCAGCAGCTGGAATACATTAATCACCCGCCTCGTCGAGCAATTCAGAGTACATATCTCTCGACCAAAGAGCGTTATGTTCTTATCCACCATCAAGCGGCGATCAGAAGAGATGCTCATATCCTTCCTTGAAAGGTTCAACGCGACAACAGAGTCGGTCGATCGTCCCGAGCCATCGATGGTACTTATGGCGGCCATTGCAGGAGTTCAGAACCAATCGGAATTCTCAATCTCTTTAACCAGAGATCCCCCTAAGGATATTGTAACACCCCGTAATTCTAAAACATGACATCAGAGATAATTAAAAGATAATTAATTATTAAAGGAAGAATTAGAGGAAACAGGTTATGCCATTGCGTCCATCTTGGAATTCTGCTTGGGATAGAGTCCGAGTTTGCGTAAATCGGACACAGTATGAAGAAGTTATTAAGGTTTGTAGTTTATATACGTGTAGGAAGAACATATATATGTGTGTATATATATATTGGGTTCAGTACTTCAGAAATAGGTCCAGAAAGTCAAAATTGGGTTCAAAATTCAAAATCAGCCAAAACAGGCTAGGTAGGAAAATTCCCGCCAGAGGGTGTCGACCCCCTTAAGGGGTGTCGACATAGGTGTCGTTCCCCCTATAGGGGTGTCGAAATAGGTGTCGACCCCCTATAGGGGTGTCGAGCCCCCCAGATCTGGGCGAAATACTTCGTTTTGTACCTGGCTGATGTGGCAGTGGCAAATTCTGAGGTATTAGGGTTTGTGTGTCGCGCTGTGGTTGGCTGGGCAATGTATCTCTTTGGTTTGGATGGCACTGATGACTCCTAGGTTGATCTAAAGGCTCAAATTGATCCTATACTCCTATATATACATCTCTAAACCTAAACCCTAACCTCACAACCCTATTCTCTATTGCCACCATGATGTCCATCTCTAAACTAGCCTAGCCGTCATTCTTCAACCTAAATTCAAGAAGAAAATTAGAGAGCCTCAAATCAAATTAGAAGATTAGTTTTGCTACAACACAACGATTCAATTATCTTTTCTTATTTCTAGCAAGGTAAGTTCATGTTATTTTCAGATTTAAACACCTAATAGCAATCTTGGCATGTAATAAAATTAATCTAAGTCCATGCTTGATGATAAGACAATCTTTTCAGATTTATCCCTATCTTTCTATTGAATCTATGATTTTACATGCCTAAGAAGTTATTATATCGATTCAATCATGCCTATCTTTGTTGAACATCGGATACATAATCCTTTTAGGTTCATGATGTTATTCATATCAGATTTATATGTCTACGAGGTTATTTCTATCAGTTTATTTCAGATTGATCTTTGTTATACCTCAATTCTATTGACTGTAATCCTCTTAGGTCCATAATGTTATATTTGACAGATCTATCATTATAATGCCTGTTTTTATACCTACTCTCATTTTTGTTCCTTCTTTTCTTCCCCCTTTATTTTACGAATCTAGATTAACCTAGAATCTAGACTGAATCTTGTTATACATGTGATTGGAATGCGGGGATATTGGAGAATAATCTATTTGGTAATAGTGGAACATAATTTGTAACTTGTGATTTGGGGTATAATTGTTATTGTTGCGGACTTGGGGTAAATTGGAATATTAAATCTTGATTGGGCATAAACTGTAAATTGGAATATTAAATCTAGATTGGGATTAAATTGTAAGTTGGAATATTAAATCTAGATTGGGCATAACTATTAGTTTGGACACCAAGCATAATGTATATTGTGATTTTAGAGCATGACTATTATTGCAAATTTGGGAAGATTGGGTGTAACCTATTTTGAGTAATAACTTGTAATTGAATTTGTGGGGCATAACTTGCAGTTGGCTTAGTTGGACATAACTTGAGAATTGGAACATGATTAGTTTTGTAAATTTAGGATAATTAGCATATAAATCTAGACTTGGACATGTATGGTAAATAGGTAAATTGGATAAAAGATGAACATGCCTAACCTGATGTTAGATTGAGTTGCAGTGTAAGTCTGCCCGGAACCGCCCGACACATCCAGCAACTGCAACAATAGGTCTAATATGAGAGGTTAGCGCATAAAGCCCAAAACCCGAGGTTAGAATGAGTTTGCGGTAGAAGTCTGCCCGGAACGGTCCGGCACATCCAGCAACTGCCAACAACAGTTCTAATGTGAGAGGTTAAGGCATTAATGAATGAATTAATGCTAATGAACAGACATGCTAAGAATGAGTGTGGTTAAGTTAAAAGGAAACACTTAACCAATATAACATGATGAATGAACAGGGTCAAGTTAATAGGAAACACTTAACCAAATACAACATGATGAATGAGTAGGGTTAAGTTAACCAACATAACATGATGAATGAGTGGGGATAAGTTAAGGGGAAACACTTAACCAATATAACATGATGAATGAACAGGGTTAAGTAACATATGAATATGCGACACTTAACCAATACAACATGTTAGGTGGGTGGGTTAAGTTAACATGGACAAGAAGACAAGTTAACTAATATTACATGAACAAAGTGGATAGGGTTAAGGAATCCTTAACCAATAATACATATGGACTTGATAAGGGGAAGGGTTAAGTAAATCTGGGTAAGTGGGTAATATTAGTATATATAGGCCCACAAACTTAACCGTTAAATAAACATGCGTGAATCAGTGAGAAGGTTAAGTAACATATGAATAGGCAACTCTTAACCAGTACAATATGTTAATTAAGCAAATGGGTGGGGTTAAGTTAAATTGAGAACACTTAACCATTATAACATGTTGATTAGGAAACCCTAGTAACGGGGACCCATTTCAGTAGTAACCCACATAGATGTATCATGGTACCCTGAACTAGGCAGGGGGCACGGTTACTGGGCTGATTATAAGCAGTCAAAATAGTGGAGAGTGGTGCAACAGTGTAGGTTTTGATGGAGTATGGGCGTGCACATGCTCCGGAGTGGAAAAAGCAAGCACTGGGCATCAGTAGTATACACTGTGCATCTTGAATCGTGTCGGGTTGCCATCATGGGAATTGATACACCCCATGATGGGGCCAGCACAGGTATCTACATACAAGCGGGGCCGAATGACACAAGTAATGAATACATACAAGCGAGGTCGAATGACACAAATAATAAATACATGCGAGTTTAGGGAGCCGATCGATAAGGTAGTAAGGGTACATCTAACATATCCATGGCAATTAGGTAGATTGAGGTGGGATCCTCATAATAGATGTACACCTGAAGGCTACCACAATTGTGGGGATTGGGATCATATTATCGTTTTATACAATTTACTAGTTGGGACACTAGTTAGGTGGTGAGAGATATAGAAATCAGAATAACATGGTAGCAGCGAAGCATAGAAAGAGTAGAAGCGCATTCAGTTTATTTTGCCTTATCATATCTTATGTTAATCTTATGTTATCTTGTTATCCCTGTTATCACGGTATTGTCTTATATTCAGTGTATTCATGTCATGTTTCTTTTACCTGTTTACATACTGAAAGTCACTGGACTTACCAGGCTTTATGTCTGACCCATTTTCTTTCGTCTTCTTTTCTTCCGCTCCCCCTATAAGGTAGTCAGGGAGGGAATAACTCAGCTTAGTTTGGACCGTTTCTCTTTCCAAGCTTGAAGATTATTTGATGTATTGCTTGTATCCTCTTATCTTTGGTTATGGCTGTGTTTGTACTTTTATTTACGGACTTATGCTACTTTGATATGTTTTATGCTTCTTATATACTTGGAAGTTTTTGAATCAAGATAGAAGTTTTATGTAATACTTTTAAGTATGATTGAGTCAATTGTTGTAAAAGCTTGAGTGAACTATGTTGCATATAAAATGACTTTTTTCCGCTGCTTTATTTGTTTGTCTTATAATTTATCTTCATCTTTTACCTATAACGCTTCACTGAAGTTAATGCATTCCCTTTGTGAGTGACACTAATGGACATAGGGTATTTCACTTGGTATCAGAGCTGATGGTTACCAGATCAGATAAAAGATTTGAATTTTTTTTCAAAATAGTTTTAAAAGAACCATTTCTAAAAGAAAAGTTTTGTTTTATAGGCATATTTCCCAAACCCATATGCACTATCTTTTGATCCTCTGCTTGAATCCTTGTTTCCTTCTTTCCTGAGTCTGCGGGGCTCCTGGCTTTCTGGAGGTAACCTCATCGCGACATGGTTCCGTAGGCTTGATGAGACTACGACACCTGTCAAAGGGCGAACAAGTGCCCAACTTCCATCTATAGCCGTAAGAGTTGCACCTGCGGCTAATTTTCTTTCAAGCTTTGCAGGGTTTTCCATGCGATGGAGGCAGCTTTCGAGAGACTTGTCAACATGTTACACAAGGATGGTAAAGATGAGAATGAGGGAGTTTGGCTAAGGAGAACAACTCAAGGATGAGAAACTCATGGATATGGACTTGGTTCACAAATGAGGTAACAAGAAAGGGGTGTAAGTGGAAGAATCACAGGACAAGAACGGAGGAAAGAATAGTAAAACCTAAGACAAGAGGAAGTGTGTTTATTATGGTATAACGGGTCATATAATTAAGGACAAGGGCAAGAACAAAGGACATGATTTTCAGGAGGGCAAGTGCATTCTCTCACCGCCAGCGTACCTAAGAGAGAGGTAGTAAAGTTTTTGTTGAAAAAGTTTAGTTTTTCTTTTTGATCATCCTGTTAGTACTCTTTTTGATTTTAGCACTTCACATTCGTTTATATCTGCTTCCATAGTTGAGTCTTTGCACCTTAGTACTTGTATAGTAGAAGATCCCATTATTGTCTCGAATCCAATTGGTGGTTCAACTCATTTATCTTTGGTTTGTAAGGATTTGAGAATAGCTATATTAAGTATTGAGTTTAAGTGTAATGCTTATGTTTTTGGTTTCATGGGCTATGGGTTGATTCTAGGCATGGATTGGTTGGGTAGTAATTGCGAAAGGAGGGTAGTTAGACTTTTGACTTGCCTCGGGAATACCCTCGAGATTTCGTGCGATCCTAAGGAATCAGTTTGGCTTAGCTACCTAGAATCACTTGATGCATCTATCGATGATTTGCGATCCGTTAGCGTAGTCCATGAGTACACAGATGTTTTTGATTAGGTTAGGGGTTTGTCCCCTAAAACGCGAGATAGACTTCCGCATATATCTAGTTAACAATGCAAAGCCAGTTGCATTACCTGTACGACACATGACTCCAAGGGAAAGGAAGGGCTTGATAAACATATAAATGAGTTACATGAGAAAGGGTTCATAAGGTGAAGTATTTCTGAATGGGGTTCTCCATTTGTTTTTGCTATAAAGGCGGATGGTTCACTTCGCTTGTGCATAGATAATATTTTGGTTTTCTCTAAGAGTGGGGAAGAACATGCTTTGTATCTAAGGGAAAATCTCGGATACCCTTCAAGCGCATCAGCTTAAGGCTAGGTTCTCCAAATATCATTTTTGGATAGAAGAAGTAAGGTTTCTAAGACATGTGATATCCAAGGAAGGGATAACACTAGATACCGCAAAAGTAGTTGTGGTGCAAGATTAGAAGGTCCCAAGGAATGCAATGAGAGTAAGAAGTTTTCTTGGATTAGCGGGCTGGTATAAGAAGTTAATTAAGGACTTTGTGAAGGTATCAGCCCCACTTACTAGATTGACGCAAAAGAATCTATCTTTTGTTCGGGATTTGATTTGTAATGTTGCTTTCCAACGACTGAAGAGAACCTTGCCGACAACCCCAGTCTTGACATTGCCCGAAGGGAACAAGATGTTTACAGTTTATATGGATGCATGCAGGACAGGGTTAGGCCTTTTTTTAATGTTAGAAGAGCGGGTAGTTTGTTATGGAGGAAGACAACTGAAAGTACATGAGAAAAACTATCCTACCCACGACTTGGAATTAGCTGCTATAGTGTTCACTCTTAATTCATGGCATCATTATCTTTTAGGAGAAAAAGTTTGAACTATATACGGATCATAAGTCCTTAAAATATTTGTTCTCGGAAAAAGATTTGAAATTGAGGAAACAACGGTAAATGGAATTTCTTGCCTCATACAACTTTGAGATTGCTTATACCCCTAGCAAGGGTAATGTTGTGGCAGGTGCCCTAAGTTAAAAAAAAATAAGACTGACCTTAAGAGAGGTAAAGTTTGAAGTACATAACAACCTGTAGCTTTAGACCATCAGTCACTGGTTTGTTAACATCGCTAGAGGAGCGACCTACGCTTTTGGATCGGATAGGAGCGGCGTAACATGAAGACCCTCTAATTTGTGACATGATGGATAAGCTAAGTAGAGGTGAGACCTCTAATCATCTTAGTATATACACTTAGTATCATGGTTAACATCTGTTTATCTTGGAAAGATAGTTCGACTACATAGGATACCCTCTAGCATAGTAAGTGATCGAGATCCTATCTTTACTAGTGAGTTTTGGAAATGGAGGTCAAGAAGCTTCGCAATCATGAGGTCAAGCTAGTTAAAGTACAATGGGGTAGCGCTGAAGAAGATGCGACTTAGGAGACTGAAGACAAGATACATGCATCCTACCCTTTTCTTTTTGCGGGTACATCCTTAATCTTTTTTTCCATTAGTTTTTGCATGCTTGTATCTATCTTTTAAGCCTATCTCCTCAGTCCTACTCTAAATCCTTGGGTAGAACCCAATGGATGTAAACATGTATTTGAAACATGTTATGATTGATGTTTGCAAGTGGTTGCTCGTGGATGCATAAACACACGCATTAGGTACTAGATCGGCTCGGTCACTTTCATATTGCATATGCAAATATGTATTTATATATGGATTGAAACTTGATGTGCTATCATATGGATGTTGCATTTGTATGAATGATTGTGCACTCATGTAGAGGTTATAAGGTACGATTAGGAATAATTGCATACATGATGGGCTCATGACACTGACATAATTCGCATTAAGGAGGTCAACTGAATCAGTAGACCGCCTAATTTTGCATTAGACAAGGACATATACACACACTATGCATATGATCATGAAAGCATTAGAAATCTTTTTAAGGACAATGGATGCCTGTGATTGAATGTTTGAGTAGATGGATGTTGGATGGTAGGATATACATTCTTCTTGACTTGGAGATTACAGGGATGAAATCCTTTAAGTAGTGGGAATGTATCACCCCGTAATTCTAAAACATGACATCAGAGATAATTAAAAGATAATTGATTATTAAAGGAATAATTAGAGGAAACGAGTTATGCCATTGCGTTCATCTTGGAATTCTGCTTGGGATAGAATCCGAGTTTGCATAAATCAGACACCATATGAAGAAGTTATTAAGGTATGAAGTTTGTATACGCGCAGGAAGAATATATATATATATATATATATATTGGGTTCAGTACTTCAGAAATAGGTCCAGAAAGCCAAAAATGCGTTCAAAATTCAAAATCAGCCAAAACAGGCTGGGCGGGAAAATTCCCGCCAGAGGGTGTTGACCCCTTTAGTGGTGTCGACATAGGTGTCGACCCCCCCATAGGGGTCTCGACATAGGTGTCGACCCCGGTGTCGACCCCCCCCCCCCAGATCTGGGCGAAATCCTTCGTTTTGTACCTAGCTGACGTGGTAGTGACAAATTCTGAGGTATTAGGGTTTATGTGTCGCGTTGTGGTTGGCTGGGCGATGTATCTCTTTGGCTCTGATGACTCCTAGGTTGATCTAAAGGCTCAAATTGATCCTATACTCCTATATATACATCCCTAAACCTAAACCCTAACCTCACAACCCTATTCTCTATTGCCACCATGTTGTCCATCTCTAAACTAGCCTAGCCGTCATTCTTTAACCTAAATTCAAGAAGAAAATTAGAGAGCCTCAAATCAAATTAGAAGATTAGTTTTGCTACAACAACAACAATTCAATTATCTTTTCTTAGTCCTAGCAAGGTAAGTTCATGTTATTTTCAGATTTAAACACCTAATAGCAATCTGGGCATGTAATAAAATGAATCTAAGTCCAGCTTGATGATAAGACAATCTTTTTAGATTTATCCCTATCTTTCTATTGAATCTATGATTTTACATGCCTAAGAAGTTAATATCGATTCAATCATGCCTATCTTTATTGAACATCAGATATATAATCCTTTTAGGTTCATGATGTTATTCATATCAGATTTATATGTCTACGAGGTTATTTCTATCAGCTTATTTAATATCTATTTTGTTATACCTCAATTCTAACAGATCTGTAATCCTCATAGGTCCATAATGTTATATTTGACAGATCTGTCATTATAATACCTGTTTTTACGCATGCTCTCATTTATGTTCCTTCTTTTCTTCCCCTTTTATTTTATGAATCTAGATTAACCTAGCAGCTAGACTGTACGTGCGATTGGAATGTGGGGATATTGGGGAATAATCTATTTGGTAATAGTGGAACATAATTTGTAACTTGTGATTTGGGGTATAATTGCTATTGCTGCGAACTTGTGGTAAATTGGAATATTAAATCTAGATTGGGCGTAAACTGTAAATTGGAATATTAAATCTAGATTGGGCGTAAACTGTAAGTTGGAATATTAAATCTAGATTG
Source organism: Allium sativum (assembly GCA_030737875.1). Classification (NCBI taxonomy): domain Eukaryota; kingdom Viridiplantae; phylum Streptophyta; class Magnoliopsida; order Asparagales; family Amaryllidaceae; genus Allium; species Allium sativum. The sequence goes on along the minus strand of CM060925.1, from coordinate 68,221,507 downwards.
GGCATAACTATTGGTTTGGACACCAAGCATAATGTATATTGTGATTTTGGGGCATAACTATTATTGGAAATTTGGGAAGATTGGGTGTAACCTATTTTGAGTAATAACTTGTAATTGAATTTGCAGGGCATAACTTGCAGTTGGCTTTGTTGGACATAACTTGAGAATTGGAACATGACTAGTTTTGTAAATTTGGGACAATTAGCATATAAATCTAGACTTGGACACATATTGCAAATAGGTAAATTGGATAAAAGATGAACATGCCTAACCCGAGGTTAGATTGAGTTGCGGTGTAAGTCTGCCCGAAACCGCCCGGCACATCCAACAACTGCAACAATAGGTCTAATGTGAGAGGATAGAGTATAAAGCCCAAAACCCGAGGTTAGAATGAGTTTGCGGTAGAAGTCTGCCCGGAACCCCCCGGCACATCTAGCAACCGCAAACAACAGTTCCAATGTAAGAGGTTAAGGCATTAATGAATGAATTAATTCTAATGAACAGACATGCTAAGAACGAGCGGGGTTAAGTTAAGGGGAAACACTTAACCGATATAACATGATGAATGAACATGGTTAAGTTAATAGGTAACACTTAACCAAATACAACATGATGAATGAGTAGGGTTAAGTTAACTAACATAACATGATGAACGAGTGGGGATAATTTAAGGGGAAACACTTAACCAATATAACATAATGAATGAACAGGGTTAAGTAACATATGAACAGGCGACACTTAACCAATATAACATGTTAGGTAGGTGGGTTAAGTTAACATGGACAAGAAGACAACTTAACCAATATTACATAAACAAAGTGGATAGGGTTAAGGCAAGCTTAACCAATAATACATATGAACTTGATAAAGGGAAGGGTTAAGTAAATCTTGGGTAAGTGGGTAATATTAGTGTATATAGGCCCCCAAACTTAACTGTTAAATAAACATGCGTGAATAAGTGAGAAGATTAAGTAACATATGAATAGGCAACACTTTGCCAGTACAACATGTTAATAAAGAAAATGGGTGGGGTTAAGTTAAATTGAGAACACTTAACCATTATAACATGTTGATTAGGAAACCCTAGTAACGAGGACCTATTTAAATAGTAACCCACATAGATGTATCATGATACCCTGAACTAGGCAGGGTGGGGCACGGTTACTGGGCTGATTATAAGCGGTCAAAATAGCTACGAGTGGTGCAGCATTGTAGGTTCCGACGGAGTATGGGCGTGCACGTGCTCTGAAGTGGAAAAACCAGGCACTGGGCATCAGTAGTATACACTGTGCATCTTGAATCGTGTCGGGTTGCCATCATGGGAATTGATACACCCCATGATGGGGCCAGCACAGGTATTTACATATAAGCGGGGTCGAGTGACACAATTAATGAATACATACAAGCGAGGTCGAATGACACAAGTAATAAATACATGCGAGTTAGGAGCCAATCGATAGGGTAGTAAGGGTACATCTAACATATCCATGGAAATTAGGCAGATTGAGGTAGGATCCTCATAATAGATGTACACCTGAAGGCTTCCACAATTGCAGGGATTGGGATCATATTATCGTTTTATACATATTACTAGTTGGGACACTAGTTGGGTGGTGCAAAGATATAGAAATCAGAATAACAGGTTAGCAGCGAAGCAGAGAAAGAGTAGAAGCGCATTCATTTTATCTTGCCTTATCATATCTTATGCTAATCTTAAGTTATCTTGTTATCCCTGTTATCATGGTATTGTCTTGTATTCAGTTTATTCATGTCATGTTGCTTTTACCTGTTTACATATTGAAAGTCACTGGTCTTACCCGGCTTTATGTCTGACTCGTTTTCTTTCGTCTTATTTTCTTCCATTCCCCCTTAATGTAGTCAGGGAGGGAATAGCTCAGCTTAGTTTGGACTGTTTCTCTTTCCAAGCTTGAAGATTCTTTGATGTACTGCTTGGATCCACTTATCTTTGGCTATGGCTGTGTTTGCACTTTTATTTGGGGACTTATGCTACTTTGATATGTTTTGTGCTTCTTATATACTTGGAAGTTTTTGAATCAAGACAGAAGTTTTATGTAATACTTTTAAGTATGATTGAGTCAATTGTTGTAAAAGCTTGACAGAACTATGTTTCTTATAAAATGACTTAATTTTCTGCTGCTTTATTTGTCTATCTTGTAATTTATCTGCATTTTTTACCTATAATGCTTCACTGATGTTAATGCATTCCATTTGTGAGTGACATTAATGGACGTGGGGTGTTTCAGATATAGATGACTTCTATTCCGAGTCCGAGCGATTCCTTCGACAAGAAGATGCCGGCATTGAGATGGAGAGCCTTGAGGTCCTAGCCGCCAACTGCAAGGTCCATTCAACAACAAAGGTCAGAATAAAGGAAGAGGAAAGGTCCCGGAAAAGAACGATCGTCACATACGACCTCGAATCGAAAATAAGTATGACCAGTACACCGAGCTCAATTTCTCTCTGCTCGATATCTACCTTGACATAAGAGGGTCCCTTCAAACACCGAGACCACCTCGATGAGAACCAACCTAGATGGAACTCGATTCCGGCGAACATTGCGCATTCCACAACGTAGCTGGACGTAGCACTGATGAATGTCGGCATCTGCGCGATCTCATCGAGGATCGAGTCAGGCGAGGGGAGCTTCCCGAGTATGTTAAGAAGCACTCCCCGGTCATGCCGCCACGATCTTCTGCCCAAGCTCCTCAGGTCGGTCCTCGAGCTCCTAGAAACGGAAAGGACCCTGAGACTAAAACTCGTAGCATTATCATTAATGAGATTTTTTCCTATTTTAATATATTTCTTTCAATGAAAAGGACACCTTAATGTACACACGTATGGGATTTAGATTTAACTTCTAGGCATGCTCTAGAATCAACCGTTGTATTAATTCTTTAGCTGCTATGAGTTTTCTTTTGTAAAAATGGATTATGTTTGGAAACTCTAAGCCGAGCATGGCTGATGCTCGCCCCTTTCTTTAATGTGGTCCGTGAAAAAGCCCACCACTATTTCCAAAAACCTACTCCACCAGCTGAGTAAGGTAAAAATCTTAAACCGAGTATGGATTATACTCACCCTTTTATTTGCACCACAAGCGATTACTGTAACACCCCACGTCCATTAATGCCACTCACAAAGGGAATGCATTAACTTCTATGGAGCGTTTTAAGTGTGTATAGAACAGAAACTTTACTACAAGACAGATATAAACAGTACTTAAAAATTTGAAACTTTATTCATTGCAGAGGTAAACACATAGGTTTGATTACATCATCAAAAAATAGAGTCAAAGTACATAATATCCATCTTGACTAAATCAGAGTACAAAAATTGAAAGACGTGACCCCAATACAAAATAGCCATAAATAAGATAGGTTGAACTTTTACTTCAGCAATCCAAGCAACTTCTAAAAGCAAGAGATACAGCTGTCCAAAATCAAGCTCCACTGGTGCTAGTTCCAACCTGAGAACCTTGGGGGGGGGGAGGGGGAGGAAGAAAAGAGATGGAAACAAAGGGGGTTAGATATAAAGTCTGGCGAGTGCGATAATTTTAACAATATAATTAACAAAATAACTAGGCTAAGGCATAGGTTGGAAAATAAGGAAATGACTGTGAACAATTGGGTATGACAGAGTAAACATGGAAATAAGATGAACCAAGATAACGTTAAAGGCGCACCTAAACCACTATAGGACAATTACTATACTACACCACCACTAGTCACCCTAAAGTTGATCCTGCCTACAGAACATAATAATGATAATGGTAGTTTCGTGCACCCCTAGTTGCCTTCATAGGTGCGCCTGCCCCTATCTCCACTAGGTGTACCCACTACCCCATGTGATCGGCTCCCTAACTCGTAGATACCCGTGCTGGCTCCACAGTGGGGTGTATCACTCCCCAAGGTAGCAACCCGATACCACCAATAATGCACGGCATATACCTACACGATGCAACAACGTCTTACCTACCAGCCCGGGCCCACACACGCACATGAACCCGTTGGACTTGCGTTGTCATCGCTAACCCGTTTTGGCCTCTTACAATCAAGCCCAGTATGCGTGTCTCGTCCTCGACTTGGGTCGAGCCCACAAAGATACGTATAGGTTACTGGTTGAAACAGGCCCCTATTACTTAACACAAGCTATCCACCTAAGCTTGGTCCCCTCTAGTACATCCCACTTAACCCTCTTCTTGTTCATGTTCACTTACATGTTTCAAATTTTGGTTAAGTGTTTCTAACCGTATTTCAAATGCCACCCAGGGCACCCACTAGATTCCACATGCCACCCAAGGCACCCACTTAACCCCCTCATGTCACTCTGCATGTTTATTTGGTTAAGTGTTTCTTAATTCATTAACACCGTAACCTTATAAAGACCTCCCACATTAGATTGGCATTTGTTGCAGCTGGACTTGCCGGGCGGGTCCGGGCAGTCTTACACCACAAACGAGCCTAACCTCGTGTCTTTACAACTATTACGCATTTAATTTATGCCTAAGACCTCCCACATTAGACTGGCATTTGTAGCAGCTGGATTTGCCGAGCGGGTCCGGGCAGTCTTACACCACAAAAGAGCCTAACCTCGTTTCTTAGACGATTAATTACACAAAATTAATTATTCCCCAATTTGAATTAATTTCCATATTCAAATTATCAATCAATTCCAAATTTAACTATGTCCATAATTGACTCAATTATGTCCATCTATTTATGGTATGCAAGATCATACCAATTTTCATCATAAATTAATTCTATGCCATTTAAGACATTTATGCCAATTCTCAATATTAAATCTTTAAATATTATCCCATTGCCCCATGTTGTACATTCGTTCGTTTAACGTAAAATATACGTTAGACTCGAATAGTCTAACTCATAAAATAAAGAAAAAACATCACAACATTCATAGAAATAAAACTAGATCTAAACATAAGGGGTGAAATTGCATGTGTGAATGAGGTTCTTCATCTAAAACTTGCATAGGCAAAAGTCACAAACTTGCATAAAACTACATATGTCATGAATCTAAATCTAAAGGTGTGAACTTGTTTAGGTAATAGTCACAACTTGCATAAACCATGTATGTCATGGATCTAACCATAAGGGGTAAACTTGCATAGGCATGATTCATACTCCAAAACAACATATATGTATATACTTGCATATGTGATTTATGCAACATAAGCGATGGTGTAAACTTACATCTAAACATGTAAACTAGCATATAGAATTTTGTATACTAGCATATAACTCACACATGTCATAGCCTAACTTTAGATCCAATTTACATAAAATAGATGTCATGAAACATGTAAGGTTATATATAGTTTTCACTAACTTGCATATGATTCATACCTAAATCAATATCTAAACTTGCATACATACATATGATTTGTCATATGAATTAGTTCCAAACACATAACCAAACTAGCATATGAAACAACATGATGAATTGATTATACATAAGCCAACCATAGAATTACAACATAGGTGATAACATCACAACTTTACAACATAGATGATAACATCACAACTTTACAACATAGATGATAACATCATAGAATTTACAACATAGATAATAACATGCGGTCCGTAATTCACAACATAACCATATAATCCACATCATAGATTAATCCAATTAAATTGTTAATTATTTTATTAAAGAAATCGAACTCACAACTCAAAGAAGGTCTTGAGTTTTGAAATCTGAGTTCTGAAGTTGAATTAGCTTTTGTTTGAAGTAGATTCATTGTTGCGGTTTAGATTAGAATTGATTTTGATTAGCTTTCTCCCTCTCTAATTGGTGGCGGCCATTCTAGGTTGCAAGGTGACGGCATGGAGGCCATGATTCTAATTTTAATTTGATTTTAGGGTTTGAGTCTACATGTCTTTTTATAGAGTTTAGGATTAGTTTAGGACGTCCGATCAACCCAGAATTAACCCCAGCCATTCAGAGCAGATCAGAAACCCTAATGACTTAGCATACAGTCATAAACAGGTCATCAATCAAATCTGCCCGGGGTGAGGGTAGGTCGACCCCCAGGTGGACCTGGCCCCTGGCGGGAATTTTCCCGCCTAGCCCATCTGACTCTGAAATTTTAAATTTTGAAATCTGTTTTGAATTTTCAGAAACTTCCGATCGCCATAACTTCTTCATAGGAAGCCCAATTCACGCAAACTCGGACTCTATCTCAACCAGAATTCCGAGATGAACATAATGGCGCAACCCGTTTCCCTTAATTCTCACATCTGAGATTAGTTATTCTTTAATTTGTGAACATTAATATTAACAGAAATACGGGGTGTTACAATTACTACTCGCTGGATATACTAATTTAATATGAGTCGAGAATAAGAAACACTTGCACCAAGTCGAGTATGGATAATGCTCGCCACCTCTCTAAGCTGAGTATGGTTAATGCTCGCCACCTCTCTAAGTCGAGTATGGATAATGCTCGCCACCTCTCTAAGCCGAGTATGGATGATACTCGCCACCACTTAAAGCCAAGTTAAAAAATAATGCTCAACCCATTAACCTTCTCCAGATCGATAGTGGCTTATTTTTTCTTTGCAGGAACTAATTCTCATACAGATGGTGATCATCATCTCGGCCTTAATACGCGTCTTGATAGTTGTCGGTTTTCCGATCTTAATACGACCTAGTTCGGTCTTGGATTTATGGCATTCATACAACATTGGGGCCGTCAGATTTCTGGCCTTAATATGGTCTGACGCGACCATAGTTGCTCGAGCGATTGTGCTTCGATTCAGATTTCAGAACACACTTCCCTCTAGCGATGAAGATGCATTCTATGGGGCAAAGCGTTAACCCTCTTCCGGGCAAAATCCGCGATGGGCTAGATCGAAGCCGAAATGCGCAATCTACCGAATCAGATAAATCATGCTTTAGGAAGCCCAACGGAAGCTCGGCCCGGAAAAGTCGCATATTGGCCCAACCCAATTCTCTTCAACTGATGACTCACTCCAGAAGAATCGTTCTCCTAGTCGACTGATTATCTCACTCCTATACAAAGTGCATTGCCCGAATATCTCGAACCAGCGTGGAAATATTCAACTAAGCTATTCCGATGCTTAGCCCGACTTTCAAGGAAATAAAGGCGATCAACGACACTCGGACAAATCTCTACTTTTGATACACCTCACTATGGATGCCACGTATTCGGAAGATATTATTTATGGATAGTGGAATCAGTCTTTTAGCCGCTATTCCAACCAAGGAATAGACTCCACATGTCCAAGCTTTCCCGAAAAGGCTGGGCCACGTCACAATAGCCCAAGTCGCCATCTCCACCTATAAATACCTCAAAGCTCAAAGAATAATAGAGAGGACTTTTCTTTCTGATCTCTTTGGCACTCCAGAGGCTAAAGCACTCTAAGCTTTCTCCTCCAAAACTTCTCATCTCATATTTCTTCAAACAAAGAAAAGCATTGTACTTATAATCAAAAAGAAAAAGTAATACATATAAAGTGGACACAGGCAAAATCTTTGCCGAACCATTATAAAAAATTTGTGTGTGCTCCCCGTTTTCTTTATTATTTCTACATCTTATAATAATTATTCGTGTGCTCTCCACACGATTGTGGGTTGATTGTCACTATTGACTAACTTTTGACGTCAACAATTTGTTTGAGTAAGAGTGAGGAAGCATTTTAAGAACTAAAACACTTACTAAATATTGCTCATATATTGGTCGTACTGGATAATAATCAGGATTTTCTAGTATATATGATGCTTGTGGAATTGGGTTAGGAGTTTTTCTTTTGCAAAAAGGAAGGGTTATATCATATGCTTCATGATTTTGAGTTTGTTATTGTTCTCTTCACTGTGAAGATCTAGAGGCATTACTTAGTAGAAGAAAGATTCGAGTTTCTCAAGGGTCGTAAGTCTTTGAGATGCTTTTTCCATCAAAAGGAATTGAATATAAGACAATAGTGATTGCTTGAGCTTATGACTTTGGAATCGAGTATAAACCTAGGAAAAGGAATAAGGTTACTAATGCACTTAGTAAGAAACATCAGGATATGGTGCTAGCCATATTAGCAAAATGAAAAGTTTTAGAAATTTTGACTACTTGTGATGTGCAGATAAGATCAACGACAAGCTCGAGTGGAAGCACAATTACGTTGTTGTGTTTAGAGGTTCAACTATTTTCTAATGAAAAGAATTGCTTTAAAGAAGGAAGATGATCCTGTATTGGCTGAAAGGATCAGAAGGCTTCGAGTTAGAATAGGATAGAAGACTTGAAAGATTTCAATCTTAACTATAATTGATGGGTGAGAAGGAAGGAAGTTCTTAGAGAATGTCATCGCTTTAAGTTTATGATTCAACCTAGAGGTACCAAGATGTATCGAAACTTGAAGAAAATATTATTTTATGAAGGAATGTAGAAAGATGTCACTTATGGGTGAGGCAATGCATGAACTATAAAAAAGTTTAGGACAAGCATCAGAAGCCTAACTTTTGATATTCGAGTATAGAAGTGGGGCTCTATATTCATGGACTTCACCGAAGGACCTCTGAGATCTAGAAAAAGAACGTGAGTGTACAGGTACTATTGGATCTATGAACTAAGAGGGCTCGCTTTATTTTTGATAAGTCAACCAAGATAGCTCCTGTGTTGGCAGAATTATTTATGAAAAACATATTATACTTCATAAATGTGACGACCAGCCTAGGGTCAACCGACATTTCCCCGAAATGCGTTGTGCTAATGCTCGACTAGCACGGGACGGTCGTCAAAGGAAAAGGGTTTAAAACTATGAATCACCAAAGAACCTGTAGTGTATCTCACAGCACATGGAATAAAATATAATAATAACATAACTTGACATAAAACAAGCGAGACAGTGCATAAGCTAAAAATTAAACCATGTACATCAGATTAGCGGAAATCCAAAAAACAGCTTATGATCCAAACCATTATTACAACTTCAAAATACGGTCTCTAAAGCGAAAGAGAAAAGGCACACTACTAATGCCCAAAGTAGTGACCAGCAACAACACAGGGAGAATATATGTTAATAGTACATGGAAGCCTCCTGCTCATCCCCGGACAGCTACTCGTGCATACCACCTAACATGTCTCTAGTCTGCTCGTTTAGGAGCACCCAGAGTAATAAGAAGAGACATAAAACTCTGGGTCAGACAAAAGTCTGGTATGAGCAATAGAAGCAAAATAAAACAATAACAGATATAAATAATCATACCTGGACCTGCAACCAAAGAGTTAGCACAACAAGATGTACAGTAATTTAAGGTAACACTAACATAAAGTGTAAAGTGGAAGTGCACATGTCATTGTGATAGCAAACATCAAACATAGCAATCATCCTCACATATCTCACTCAGTGTGTAAAGCATATGATATTCACCACCTTGATCAACAAATCCTTTACTATTACAACGGCCACTTTGCCCCTTTGGGGTCATGACGACCCCACTGCAATGGTCCATAGTCAACAACCCCTTGCTACGATCACTTTGCCCTTTGGAATCATGACGACTCCACTGCACTAATCCATAGCCATGCTACGATCACTTTGCCCTTGGGAGTCATGACTACTCCACTGCACTGATCCACAACCTGTAATCCATCTCTTAGTGGTGAACCAAAGTTATGGATATCGATAACCCCTTTGCACACATCCCGCAACAAATCCCAACTCATGAAGTTAACTCGTTGGTTCCCGACTGGATCCTGAGCTATAACTTCTTATTTGGTCTACCTTTGTATCTCCGGTTTTTTAGTCTTTTCCGCTTCGGTTCATAGATCAACCTTCCCTTCGGTTTAGAGATTTTGGTTCGGAGATTTCGGTTCGGTCATGCTTGGTTCGTGGGTCCTATTCGGCTCGTGGGAAGGCGGCTCGAGTGCTTCGGTTCATCACCTAATCTCTGATTCGGCTCGTGGTAAAATGGTGCTCCGGTTCGTCGCGGTTCGTGGGTCCTGAAGCTCGAGCGGGTCGTGATGAGCGGCTCGCGGTTCGGGGTAGCTCATTGGTTCGGTTCGAGTGTGAGATTCGATTCGAACAGACGGTCTATAGCACACTTCAAGCAAGCGGGTCATGGTGCTCACCGAGTCGTGGTACATGGGGCACGAGTCGGTCGGCTCGTGGTGGTGCTTCACGAACGGGGTCCTGCACTATTTCCTGCAACTTTTCCAGCAAGTTATTTGCGCCACACGACGACATTTTCGACCATTCTAACATTACTAAGCAACCATAAAGCATTCAAAACAGTAGTAATAACATATAGGAACAACCATAAACACCAAAACAACAATCTAACATGTTAATATGGATCAAACATACCCAAACCCATGGTTTTTTTCCTTAATCATGTTTAACTATATCTAACAATAGGATTAACAAACTTAATCCAAACTAACCCAAATTCCTAATAGAGGCATAAAATAATATTTTAGAATTTCTCCATATTTTCCCATATTTTTCTGAGTCATAATTTTGCTAATTATCACTAATCACCCTTAATTAGCCGTAATCAGCGTAAAAACATGCTAATCATTCACCTTAGCCACAAATAAATTTCATATCTGAAACTCTAACTGATTTGGCATGGATCTCAATGTATTCTAGCAGCTCTATCTTGATTTCTATGCTAATCCGCCTTAATTTGATGTTGATTTGGCTAATATGAGATTAGAAACTGATTAGGGATGAATTTAGAAGGTGAAGGCCATTACTAGGGTTAGAGGAAGGTAAGCGATGGCTGGAAAAATGAAAATGAATCATCCTCTAACTCTTTTCAGCCCTCACATAACCCTAACCGAAATGGGTTATGGGCCTAACCACCAATCACCTAATTAAGCCCAGTTAAGCTATTTTTCCATCTTCAAACCTTATTTCAGCCATATCTCCTAAACGGTAAATCTATTTGATTAATGTGATCACTTTACGGAAAGGTAAACCATCATCTGAATCCAATGGAAGTGATTTCAGGTCAAAACTCCTTACCAATAAAAAGGTATAGGTGAAACAAGATTCGCTAGGGGTAAAAAGGTCATTTAAAATTCGGTAAAAATCATGAACATGGGAAATAACCACAATAGTAGTTTCCCAAAGTTACAAGACCATACGACTTCATATAAAAATAAAATAAATGTTCTACGATCCTCCGATACGTAGAATGTAGGTCGTTACAATAGAATTCCTAGTAGTATTGATGTGACAAAGACTCGCTTTTTACTAGAAGGTTCTTGAAAAGTATACAAAGTTATTTGGGAGCCAAGCTCAAAATGAGTATCACTTATCACCCACAAATGGATGGGCAGATCGAATGATTTAACAAGGTACTTGAAGATATGTTTAGATTATGCGTTCTAGATTTCAATGGCTTATACGAAGACCATTTGCATTTTGTTGAATTTTCCAATAACAACAAATTTCAGCTACTATACAAATAGCACCTTTTGAAGCATTGTACGAAAGTTAGTGCAAAGTCATAATCTTGTTGGTTAAAGACAAGAGGCAGATTTGTTCTTGGTCTATAATTGGTGAAGGAAGATGCAAAGAAGATTGAGTTTATCTTAGGTCATACGGTATGATGGAAGAATCAATCAAGGCAGAATAGTTACGTCGATAAAAGGTGTAAGGATATTGAGTTCTCTGGTGGGGATCCCATTTTTGTCAAAGTGTTACCGATGAAAGGTATGCTTCATTTTGGGAAGTCAGGGAAGTAGGCTTTGAGATTTGTTGGTCCCTTTGCTATCCTAGACAGAATTGGGAAATTTGCTATCAAGTAGAGCTACCAGATGGTTTAGTGAGTGTTCATGATGTGATTCATGTCTCACATCTACAAAAATATGTGCATGATCTAGATACTACCATTGATCCAAGAGTGTTAGAAGATTTAGAGGTGGAACCACCCTTAACTTTAGCTTGATAACCTATTCGGATTATGGAAAGAGGAGAGAAGAAATTAAGGAACAAGTTCGCCAAGTTGGTGAAAGTCCAGTGGTGCAATAATGCTAAGGATTGTGCTTGGAAGACAAAAGATAGAATAAGGCCGCTTTTCTTGGTCTACTTAGTGGTAAGTTCTATATTTTTTATAGAGTTAATAATCAGTGGGTTGCACTAATGTAGTTAGCATTGTTTGTTGCTTTCTATTGCTGTTTTATCCCTGAAAGAATTTTGAGGATGAAATTCTTTTAAGGAGAAGAAGATATAACATCCCTTATTCTAGTGAACATTATCTAGGATATTTAATTGGATAAATTAGATTAGAATAATGTAATTAGATTATTTAGTTGACATTTGTGCATATAAATTAGAAATGTGTTGGCCTTAGGAATCGAGTGAAATGAATTAAGAATAAGAAGGATTATGAGATGGCCGAAGTGGGAAACACTTGGCCTCATATATCAGCTTTTTCCAACACCTTTACCCCCATTATTTCATTTTCATAAACCTTAAAATAAACATTAGAGAGTCCAACCATTAAGGATGTAAAGGGGAAGAGAAAACTAGAGACAAGCTTAAAGCTATAGATCCTACAACAACAAATATTGGCATCTCAATATTGATTAAGGTGAATAATGATTTCTGAACCCTTATTCAATCTGGTTATAGGGAATATCTGATAGTTTTGTCATTTACATGATTGTTCTCATGTTTATATGAATTTTAACGTGTTGTTCGGGTAAAGCAATACTTGAATAACTTAAACATGATTGCTTGCATGTGAAAATAAATAGATTCTAAGGTAACACCTATAATTTGATATCTCCAGATGATCTGAAACTTTTACATAATGATTACAATATGTTTTAGGAGAAGACATTTTGATTATGTAATTTTGCTACTTTATACGATTTTCCTATGATTTTCAAACTTCTATGACTGGTAGAGGATGATATATCTTAAATCTTTTAAATTTTGGGATTTTTCATACACACAGATTTATTGATATGAATTTTCTAAGTTAGCTAAACTTAAAGGGTAATTAACGTTAATTGAGGCATTAACGATATTAATCAATAGTTTCTATTTTTAAAAGAACAGGTTATCGAAAAATCCTACTATTGATCGACACAGAAACATATAAACCAATGAGATTTCAAGAATAATGTTGGAATTGGTGAAAGCTACATCTAAATAAGGAAATAAATCTATTTTCTTTGATTTACTGTCAGTGTCACCGTCCTTATTTGAAAACCACCATTCGCGCCTTCCACTTCCTATGATAAGCTTTAGGTACTTGTAATGTCATCTATTGGCATAGGAAATATTTGGGTTTCTACCTTCGCATCTGAGGCTTCGACCTCCACCATTCGCTTGTGTTAATTGTCCATTGCTTTGAGTTTTAAAGTATCAACTTCTACTAGACCTATAGCCTTAGCACATGGACTTCGGTCGTTGTGCTCAGATGATATGACTATTTTCTAATGTGACAATTCAACAACTGTTTCAATCTTCCAAATTATTACAACTTTTCATCTGTCATGAAAACATAAAGAAGCAATACTGAAAATAAAATGACATAAATCCCCAATAAGTGTTTGACCATAGCCATATCTCAAAAAGGAAAGTCCAAGCCTAACATCTACGGTCCTCAAGCTTTGGCTAACCTGGACTAAGCAGAAGTGTTTCCTCCCTGCGAACCTGGGGGAAGGGGAGGAACGGGAGAAAAGAAGCGAAAGGAAAATGGGTCAAACATAAGTCTGGTAAGCCCAGTTATTTAATAGCATGTAAACAAGTAAAAGACTATAACATGAATAAACTGAACTTAGAATGATACCACAAGGATCGTGTAGTCCTAAAACTAGGTAAAGTAAGATTTAACTAGATTTGGCTATCACACCCACTTTTACTTCTCTGCACCCACTAAGAGTTGTTTAACTAGCAATGTATGTTCATGATAAAGTGATCCCATTCATGTATTGAACGGCTCCTACTCGCATTCATGTATTCCTGGTGTCATGCGGCCCCACGTGATTTTTAAGTACTTGTGCTGGTTCCAATATAGGGTGTATCAAGTCCTATAATGGCAACCCTGACACGATTCAAAGATGCACAAGTGTACGCCTGGTGCCCAGTGCCTGCTTTTTCCAATCCGGAGCCCGTGCACGCCCGTACTCTGTCGGAACCTACACTGACGCACCTAACCACCGCCCTTTTAACCACTTATATTCAGCCCAGTAATCGTGCTCCACCCTGCCTAGTTCAGGGTACCTTGATACATCCATGTGGGTTACTGCTGAGACAGGTCCCCATTAATAGGGTTTTTCTAGTCAGTATGCTAAATTGGTTAAGTGTCCTTGATTTGACTTAACCCCTATTAATCCTGTCTAGTTAACATGTTATGTTGGTTAAGTGTTTCCTCAATTACTTAACCCCACCAATCTTGTCTTGTTAACATGTTAAGTTGGTTAAGTGTTCCCTTAATTACTTAACCTCACCATTTCTAGCTTGATTGTTCATGAGCTTTAATTAATTAATTAATTAATTAAAGCACCAACCACTCACATTAGACATGTATTGTTGCGGTTACTGGATGTGCTGGTTGGTTCCGAGCAGTTTTACACCACAACTCAGTCTAACCTCGGGTCTTTCTAGGCTTGATGCACTAACCTCTCACATTAGACAGGTATTGTTGTGGTTATTGGATGTGCCGGTCGGTTCCGGGCAGGTTTACACCACAACTCAGTCTAACCTCGGGTTAGGCATATTCATCTTTTATATTTTATATATGTGAATTTTCTACGAGTGTTTCATGTCACATATTTTAATTAAGTTCAAGACTAATGATATAAATTATACCATGCATGGCCTTAAGCATTTACATGGTTTTGGGCCCACCTACATTATTAACATGTTTTGATTTAATAACTATCCCAATGTTACCCCCGTTTGTCCGTTTATATTAATCACATAAAGTCATTGGGCCCACATATTAGCCCAATTTATAAACAAGAGGTAAAGAAGGGAGCATGCATAATATAGATTCAACCAAACATGTAAATTTTGCATAAAACTTTATTCATATAATTTAACATGTCACATGAACTTGCATATAATTTAGACTTAGATAATCATAAGCCTAAAACATATTAATATGTAGATCTAGGCATGTGTGAACATAACCTCAATTATAAACTAGCATATGACATAATCATGACATGTCCAATCCCAAGGCATGCATAATTTTAACATTAACATATAGGTGTGAACTAGATCTAACAAGGTGAACTTGCATAAGTCCACTTTATAAACATGCATATAAATATAGATCTAGTTTTGGATCTAACATGTAACTTGCATATGAACATATGTATAATTAGATCATGACTTGAGTCTATCATAAAACATATAACTTGCATTAATCATATGAACCTAGATAGATCTTGACATGGATCCAACATAAAACTTGTAACTTTCATATGAACATATGAATATATATATATATATATATATATATATATATATATATAGGCATATGGATCTAATATAAATCATATGAATATATATATGTAGATCTTGACTTGGATCTAACATAATACATACAACTTGCATCAGTCATATAAACATATATATGTAGATCTTAACATGAAACATATAACTTGCATATGATATTGATAGTTTCATTCTCATTCTTCAATAGATCCAACACCAAGTCCAATAAGCACAAGCATTCCAAGACAATTCATGATAAAATCATCACTAGAAACAAACATGAATTAGCATCGTCAGTATTATACAACATGGTATAATTCATTTTTTTTCACTTTATATCAAATCACGTCTTAAATTTATTTACATCTAAAAGAAAACTACACTTACAAAAGACAATCTTAATTTCTGGAATCTGTATTTTGAAGTTGAAATGCTCGCCTCTGATGTAGACAATCGTTGTTTTAGTTTAATTTTGATTTGATTTGGTTTTTCTCCTATAATTTGCTTTAAGTTGAACGGCGGCTACTCGTAGTTGTCCAGTGGCAGCATGATGGCTCTTGGTCTGATTTTTAATATGATTTAGGGTTGAGGTATTAGGTTGCTTATATAGAAGTTTGATTTAATAGGAACCGTCAGATTAACCTAGAGCAAATCAAAGCCATTCAGACATGATAGAATAGCCACATCAGCCCTAAGTACTCAGCAAGGAGTCCATCAGAAACAATCAGATGCCACATCTACCTTAGAGCGAATCGGCCCACGGGTTGACAGCCAAACACCCTGAATCAACCCCTAGTCGATCCAGCGGAGCTCGGGTCGACCTCAAAAATGGGTCGGTTCGGTTATTACCCCTCCCGGTTCGTTGTTTTGAACTTTTTTGCATATTTATTTATTTAATTAGTATATATATATATATATATATATATATATATATTTCTCATATGCATACAAATTTCAAGGCTTATTAACTTCTTCATAAGTTATCCGTTTTATGCAAACCAAATGTCTATCTTGACCAAAATTTTGAGACGAACCTAATAGCGCAACCCATTTCACTTAATTCTTCTTCTAAAAATTAAGTCTTCTTGGATTTGTTAATTTTAATATTATCAGAAAATTCAGGGTGTTACATTCTCCCCTCATTAAAGGATTTCATCCCCAAAATCTTCAAGTTAAGAAGAATGCATCTTAACATTCAATCATCCATCTACACATCCATCATCCACAAGCATCCATTTTCCTTAAAAGACTTCTAATGCCATATGAACATGTGCAGAGTGTGTATATGTCTTTTATCTAGTGTAAAATCAGGCGGTCTTCTGATTCAGTTGACCCCCTTAATGCGAATCATGAGAGTGCCATGAGTCCATTATGTATGCAATTTTTCTTATTCATAATTCTACTTGAGTGCACAATCATTCATACAAATGCAACATCCATATGATAACACATCAAGTTTAAATCCACATACAATTTCATGCGTTCATATGCAAATGCAATATGAAAGTGACTGAGCCGATCTAGAACCTAATGTGTATGTGCATATGCATCCACGAGCAATCACTAGCAACCACTTGCAACCACTTTGCAACCATCAACCATAACATGTTTCAAATACATGTTTACATCCATTGATTTCTACTATGGATCAAGAAATAGGACCGAGAAGATGATAAAGGAGAGATCAAAGATGTACCCTCAAAAAGATAAGGGTAGGCTGCGCGTATCTTGCTTTCGGTCTCCCAAGTCACGTCTTCTTCATTGTCACTCCATTATACTTTAACAAGCTCGACTTCACGGTTGCGTAGCTTTTTGACTTTCGTTCCCAAGATACAAGTTGGGATTCTTCTCACTGTTGCTTCTCGTTCCACTTCTACCTCTTTTAGTATCTTTGGTTCCACCACTTCCACAGACTCATGTAAACACTTCCGTAGGTGAGAAATATGAAAGACATTGTGAACTCCAGCCAACTTTTCAGGTAGCTCTAATCTGTAGGCCATCTTCCCAATTCTTTCAATGATAGGAAATGGTCCTATGAATCTAGGTGCCAATTTCCCTTTGGATCCAAAGCGAACAACATTCCTCAAAGGAGACACTTTAAGGAACAATCTGTCTCCAATATCAAACTCAAGGACGGTCCTTCTTTTATTTGCATAGGACTTCTGTCTATCTTGAGCAGTCTTCATTCGTCTTCTTATTAGGTCCACCTTTTTCTGAGGTTTCCCTAATCATGTTTAGCCCAAGTATAAGCTTATCTGTGGATTCCCACCAATAGGTTGGTGATCGACACGGTCTCCCGTATAAGGCTTCAAAAGGTGCAATGCCTATTGTAGCTTGGTAGCTATTGTTGTAGGCAAACTCCACCAGAGGGATGATCTTCCCATGTCCCTCCAAATTCAAGAACACACAATCTCAAGAGGTCTTCTAAGACTCTGTTCACCCTTTCCGTCTGTCCATCGGTTTGGGGGTGGTAGGCCGTGCTTAAACATAGTTGTGTTCCTACAACCTCTTGCAAACTCTTCCAGAACTCGCTTGTAAAGATAGGGTCTCGATCGCTTACTATGCTGGAAGGTATCCCATGCAGTCGAACTATCTCTTTAAGATATAGAGATGCTAGAGATGCAGTCCTTCTACTTTTGACAGGTATAAAGTGAGCGGTTTTTGTGAGTCGGTCCACTATTACCCAGATACCGTTATTGCCCTTACTTGACCTAGGCAAACCATCAATAAAGTCCATCGAAATGCTATCCCATTTCCACTGTGGAACCTCTAGAGGATGAAGCAAAACACCAGGCCTCTGCTGCTCCGCCTTGACTTAATAGCATATCATGCACTTAGAAACGAATTCAGCTATGTCCATCTTCATGTCATTCTAAAAGAAAACTCTTTTGATGTCTTTATACATTTCATCTCCGCCTGGGTGTATGGTTATCTTAGAATGGTGTGCTTCTTCTAGAACCATTTTCACTAAATCTCTTACTTGTGGGACGCATAGCCTTCCATCCCGTCTCAACCATCCCTTATCATCGATGGAGTATCTATTGAGGTGACTCGAAGTTTCACCCCTAACCAGCTTATCTATCACATCTACTAGCCGAGGGTCTTCACGTTGTGCGGTTCCTATTGAGTCAAAAAGTTTAGGCCGCACTTCCAGTGTTGCTAACAAGGCAGGTACAAATTCAGAGTAGGGTCTAAAGTCAAAGTTGGCTATGTACTCCAAGCTTTGCCTTTCTACAAAGTGAGGGCTTAAGGTCAGCTTCTTTTTACTCAGAGCGTTTGCTACCACATTGTCCTTGCTAGGAGTATAGGAAATCTCAAAATCATATGAGGCAAGAAACTCCATCCATCTTTGCTACCTCAAGTAGAGATCTTTCTGTGAGAAAAGGTACCTCAACGATTTATGGTCAGTATACAATTCAACTTCCCACCTAGGAGATAATGGCGCCAAGACTTAAGAGCGAAAACGATGGCCGCCAATTCTAGGACGTGGGTTGGATAGTTTTTCTCATGTACTTTCAACTGCCTTCCACCATAAGCTACTACCTTCCCTTCTTGCATCAAGATAGCGCCTAATCCTGTACCGCATGAATCTGTATATACGATAAACATCTTGCTCCCATCAGACAATGTCAGAACTAGGGCTGTTGTTAGAGCCCTTTTCAAGCGTTGGAAAGCAATATCGCAATCCAAATCCCAAGCGAAAACTAGGTTCTTCTTCGTCAACCTTGTAAGTAGAGCTGAGATTTTTGCAAAGTCTTTGATGAACTTCCAGTAAAAGCCTGCTAGCCCGAGAAAGCTTCAGACTTCAGTTGCGTTTCGTGGAATCTTCCAATCTTGCACGGCAACCACTTTTGCGAGGTCCACGGCTAACCCCTCTTTGGACACCACATGTCCAAGGAATCTAACTTCTTCTCTCCAGAAATGGCATTTGGAGAATTTGGCTTTCAACTGATGTTCACGGAGAGCATCCATGACTTCCCTTAAGTGCTGAGCATGCTCTTCCTCACTCTTCGAGAAGATCAAAATATCGTCCACGAAGACCACCACAAACTTATTGAGGAATTCCTGGAACACCCTGCTCATCAAGTCCATGAAATAGGCAGGTGCGTTTGTCAAGCCGAAAGGCATGATAAGCCACTCGAAGAAACTATCCGGGGTCCTAAATGCGGTCTTGTTAATGATATCCTCAGCCACTCTTAGCTGATGAAACCCGATAGCCAAATCTAGTTGGGAGAAAACGGATGCACCGATGAGCTGATCAAATAGATCGTTAATTCTTGGGAGTGGGTTCCTATTCTTCTTGGTCAGCTTGTTCAGCTCCCTATAATCCATGCATGGGCGGAGTGAACCATCAGCTTTGGTCGCGAACACTACTGGAGCACCCCATTTAGAAATACTCCGTCTTATGAACCCCTTTTCAAGAAGCTCTTTAACTTGCTTGTTGAGTTCTTTTCTCCCCCTTGGAGCCATGTGTCTAACAGGTAAGGTAATGGGTTTTGCATTATCAACGAGGTATATGCGGAAGTCTATCTCCCGCTTCGGAGGTAAGCCCTTTACCTCTTCAAACACATGCGAGTATTCATGGACCACTCTAACAGACTGCAAATTCTCAACCGACCCATCAAGAGATTCTAGATAACTTAGCATAACAAAATTCATGGGATTACAAGAGATTTTGAGAGTGTTACCGAGGAGATTCATGAGTTTAACCACTCTCTTTTCACAATCGAGGACGACACCATTACTGGATAGCCAGTCCATGCCTAGAATCATCCCATAGCCCGTAAAGCCCAAAACATAAGCATTACATTTAAACCCAACGCTTAAAATAGAGATTTCCAAATCTAAACAAATCATTGACAAATAAACTGAGCCCCCAATTGGATTTGAAACAACCAAGGGATCCTCCACTATATGGGTGTCTAGGTGCAGAGATTCGACTAAAGCAGTAGATATAAAAGAGTGCGATGCGCCAGAATCAAAGAGAGTACAAACAGGATTATCAAACAGATAAACTAAACTCTTAACAGAAATATGTCTACCTCATTCCTGTAGAGGTTAAACGAGAGCATGAACCTGCCTTCTAGAAGATGGTCCAGTCCTCTGTCCCTGCCCTTGCCTTTTTGGGCAGTCCTTCGACAAGTGTCGAGTATCCCCGCACTGGAAACAAGCGCCCAATTTCCTCTTTTTCTTTCTACAGTCCCTAGCCAATTTTGTAGGTATCCTACAGTAATTGCACTTCATCTTCTTACGGGATTTATTATCCTTCCCGCCTTTCTTGGGGTTCGTCTTCTTGTTCTGAGATCCATCTCCTTTCTGGTTTTGAGGCTCTTCCTTATTCTCCTCCTTCTTTCCATCTTTGTTCTCCTCTTGCAACATAGCCATGTCCACTAGTCTCTCGTAAGTCGCTCCCATAGGTATATGGGACATTGCCAAACCTTGCAGTGGCTCATTCAATCCTTTGGCAAAGCGGGGAGCCTTCTTGTGTGGAGTGTTTACTAACTCCGGTCCAAATCAAGCAAGCTGGTTAAATTATTAATGTATTCTTTGACCGACAAGCTGCCCTGTTTAAGTGATAGGAATTTCTCCATTTGCAGACTCTGCTCAGCTTGTGAGAGGAACTTCATTTCAAATCTCACCCTGAAGTCCTCCCAAGTCTCTATCGGTCTTTCAGCATTAGTGACTTCCCAACAGAAGGAGGCCTCGTCTTTGAGCAATCACACCACCAACTGTAGTTTCTGCCTCTCATCTACTTCAAAGATAACGAATAAGTCCTCAGTCTCCTTGAGCCAGTTTCTGTCTTCCACGAATGATTCGCTCCCCTTAAAGTCTTTTTCACCCATGGATCTAAAGTCTCTACAGATCTTTGAGAAATCGTTTCCTCTCGGAGGAGGAGGAGGAGCAGCAGCTGGGGGAGGAGGAATGTCTGCTGGGCCCGCGTCATTAGCCCTAGCTTCTAGGTATCTCCTGAACCTGCCAGGTATCGGTACACCCTTTGGAAGGTGAAGATCCCCACACATGCTGAAACAAAAAGGAAAGATTCAAAACGAAGGATAGAAAGATAGTGCATATGGCTTTGGGGATTATGCCTTTTTAAATTAACACTTTTTCTTGAAAATGCTTCTTTATGACTTCTTTTTGAAAAATAGTTTCAAAAATTTTATCCGATCTGGTAACCTTTAGCTCTGATACCAAGTGTAAAACCCCGCCTCTGTTAAGGTCACTCTCAAAGGGAATGCCATAACTTCGGTGGAGCGTTTCAAGGTACAAGATATTAATAAATTACAAGATAGAAAATTTATGCAGCGGAAAAAGATCAATATTATTTCATAAATACTTGTTCAACACAACAATTCAACAACTGTTTCAACATTACAAATTATTACAATTTTTCGTCTATCTTGAAAACATAAAGAAGCAATACTGAAAATAAAATGACATAAATCCCCAATAAGTGCTTGACCATAGCCATAGCTCAAAAAGGAAAGTCCAAGCCTTACATCTACGGTCTTTAAGCTTTGGCTAACCTGGACTAAGCAGAAGTGTTTCCTCCCTGCGGACCGAGGGAGGGGGGGGAACGGAAGAAAAGAAGTGAAAGGAAAATGGGTCAGACATAAGTCTGGTAAGCCCGGTTATTTAACAGCATGTAAACAAGTAAAAGATTATGACATGAATAAACTGAACTTAGAATGATACCACAAGGATAGGGTAGTCCTAAAATGAGGTAAAGTAAGATTTTACTAGATTTGGCTATCGCACCCACTTTTACTTCTCTGCACCCACTAAGAGTTGTTTAATTAGCAGTGTATGTTCATGATAAAGTGATCCCATTCATGTATTGATTGGGTCCTACTCGCATTCATGTATTCCCGGTGTCATGCAGCCCCACGTGATTTTTAAGTACTTGTGCTAGTTCCAGTATAGGGTGTATCAAAGTCCTATAATGGCAACCCTGACACGATTCAAAGAAGCACAAGTGTACGCCTGGTGCCCAGTGCCTGCTTTTACCACTCTGAAGCCCGGGCACGCCAGTACTCCATTGGAACCTACACTGCCGCACCTAACCGCCGCCATTTTGACCGCTTATATTTAGCCCAGTAATCGTGCCCCACCTTGCCTAGTTCAGGGTACCTTGATACATCCATGTGGGTTACTGCTAAAATGGGTCCACGTTACTAGGGTTTTTCTAGTCAACATGCTAAATTGGTTAAGTGTCCTTGGTTTGACTTAACCCTTATCAATCTTGTCTAGTTAACATGTTAAGTTGGTTAAGTGTTTTCTCAATTACTTAACCTCACCAATCTTGTCTTGTTAACATGTTAAGTTGGTTAAGTGTTCCATTAATTACTTAACCTCACCATTTCGAGCTTGATTGTTCATGAGCTTTAATTAATTAATTAAAGCACCAACCACTCACATTAGACAGGTATTGTTGTGGTTACTAGATGTGCGGGTCAGTTCCGGGCAGTTTTACACCACAAATCAGTCTAACCTCGGGTCTTTCTGGGCTTGATACACTAACCTCTCACATTAGACATGTATTGTTGTGGTTACTAGATGTGTCGGTCGGTTCCGGGAGGGTTTACACTACAACTCAGTCTAACCTCGAGTTAAGCATATTCATCTTTTACATTTATGTGAATTTTCTACAAGTGTTTCATGTCACATATTTTAATTATGTTCAAGACTAATGGTATAAATTATACCATTCATGGCCTTAACCATTTACATGGTTTTGGGCCCACCTACATTATTAACATGTTTTGATTTAATAAATATCCCAAGGTTACCCCCGTTTGTTCGTTCATATTAATCACATAAAGTCATCGAGCCTGCATATTAGCCCAATTTATAAACAAGAGGCAAAGAAGGAGCATGCATAATATAGATTCAACCAAACATGTAAATTTTGCATAAAACTTTATTCATATAATTTAACATATCACATGAACTTGCATATAATTTAGACTTAGATAATCATAAGCCTAAAACATATTAATATGTAGATCTAGGCATGTGTGAACATAACCTCAATTATAAACTAGTATATGACATAATCATGACATGTCCAATCCCAAGGCATGTATAATTTTAACATTAACATATAGGTGTGAACTAGATCTAACAAGGTGAACTAGCATAATTTCATTTTACAAACATGCATATAAATATAGATCTAGTTTTGGATCTAACATGTAACTTGCATATGAACATATGTATAATTAGATCGTGACCTGGATCTGTCATAAAACATATAACTTGCATTAATCATATGAACCTAGATAGATCTTGACATGGATCCAACATAAAAGTTGTAACTTGCATACGAACATATATATAGGCATATGGATATTACATAAAGCATATGAATATACATATACATATACATATATATATATATATATATATATATATATATATATATATAGATGTAGATCTTGATTTGGATCTAACATAATACATACAACTTGCATTAATCATATAAACATATATATGTAGATCTTAACATGAAACTAATAACTTGCATATGATATTGATAGTTTCATTCTCAATCTTTAATATATCCAACACCAAGTCCAATAAGCCACAAACATTCCTAGACAATTCATGATAAAATCATCACAAGAAACAAACATGAATTAGCATTGTCAATATTATACAACATGGTATAATTTTATTTTTCACTTTATATCAAATCACGTCTTAAATTTATTTACATCTAAAAGATAACTACACTTACAAAAGACAATCTTGATTTCTGGAATCTGTATACTGAAGTTAAAATGCTCGCCTTTGATGTAGAAAATCATTGTTTTAGTTTAATTTTGATTTGATTTGGTTTGTCTCCTTTAATTTGCTTCAAGTTGAACGGCGTCTACTCGAGGTTGTCCAATGGCAGCATGACGGCTCTTGGTTTGATTTTTAATATGATTTAGGGTTGAGGTATTAGGTTGCTTATATAGAAGTTTGATTTAATAGGAACCGTCAGATTAGCCTAGAGCAAAACAAATCCATTCAGACAAGATTGAATAGCCACATCAGCCCAAATGACTCAGCAAGGAGTCCATCAGAACCAATCAGATGCCACATCTGCCTTAGAGCGAATCGGCCCACGGGTTGACAGCCAAACACGCTGAATCAGCCCATAGTCGACCCTACGAAGCTCGGGTCGACCTCAAAAATGGGCCGGTTCGGTTATTCCTCCTCCCGATTCGCTGTTTTGAATTTTTTTGCATATTTATTTATTTATTTAATATATATATATATTTCTCATATGCATACAAACTTCAAGGCTTAATAACTTCTTCATAAGTTATCCGTTTTATGCAAACCAAATGTCTATCTTGACCAAAATTTTGAGACGAACATAATAGTGCAACCCATTTCACTTAATTATTCTTCTACAAATTAAGTGTTCTTGAATTTGTTAATTTTAACATTCTCAGAAAATTCGGGGTGTTACATTCACCCCTCCATAAAGGATTTCGTCCTCGAAATCTTCAAGTTAAGAAGAATGCATCTTAACATTCAATCATCCATCTACTCATCCATCATCCATAAGCATCCATTGTCCTTAAAAGACTTTTAATGCCATATGAATATATGCAGAGTGTGTGTATATGTCTTTTATCTAGTGCAAAATCAGGCGCTCTACTGATCCAGTTGACCTCCTTAATGCGAATCATGAGAGTGCCATGAGTCCATTATGTATGCAATTTTTCCTATTCATAATTCTGCATGAGTGCACAATCATTCATACAAATGCAATGTACATATGATAACACATCAAGTTTCGATCCACATACAATTTCATGCGTTCATACGCAAATGCAATATGAAAGTGATTGAGATGATCTAGAACCTAATGTGTATGTGCATATGCATCCACGAGCAATCACTAGCAACCACTTGCAACCACTTTGCAACCATCAACCCTAACATGTTTCAAATACATATTTACATCCATTGATTTCTACTAAGGATCAAGAAATAGGACCGAGAAGATGATAAAGGAGAGATCAAAGATGTACCCTCAAAAAGATAATGGTAGGCTGCGTGTATCTTGCTTTCGGTCTCCCAAGTCGCGTCTTCTTCATTGTCACTCCATTGTACTTTAACAAGCTCCAATTCACGGTTGCGTAGCTTTTTGACTTCCGTTCCCAAGATACGAGTTGGGATTCTTCTCACTGTTGATTCTCGTTCCACTTCTACCTCTTTTAGTATCTTTGGTTCCACCACTTCTATAGACTCATGTAAACACTTCCGTAGGTGAGAAACATGAAGGACATTGTGAACTCCAGCCAACTTTTCAAGTAGCTCTAATCTGTAGGTCATCGTCCCAATTCTTTCAATGATAGGAAATGGTCCTATGAATCTAGGTGCCAATTTCCCTTTGGATCCAAAGCGAACAACATTCCTCAAAGGAGATACTTTAAGGAACACTCTGTCTCCAATCTCAAACTCAAGGTCGGTCCTTCTTTTATTTGCATAGGACTTCTGTCTATCTTGAGCAGTCTTCATTTGTCTTCTTATTAGGTCCACCTTTTCTGAGGTTTCCCTAATCATGTCTGGCCCAAGTATAAGCTTATCTGTGGATTCCCACCAACAGGTTGGTGATCGACACGGTCTCCCATATAAGGCTTCGAAGGGTGCCATCCTATTGTAGCTTGGTGGCTATTGTTGTAGGCGAACTCCACCAGAGGAACATGATCTTCTCATGTCCCTCAAAAGTCAAGAACACACAATCTCAAGAGGTCTTCTAAGACTCTGTTCACCCTTTCCGTCTATCCATCGGTTTAGGGGTGGTAGACAGTGCTTAAACATAGTTGTGTGCCTACAACCTCTTGCAAATTCTTCCAGAACTCGCTTGTAAAGATAGGGTCTCGATCGATTACTATGCTAGAAGGTATCCCATGCAGTCGAATTATCTCTTTAAGATATAGAGATGTTAGAGATGAGGCAGTCCTTCTACTTTTGACAGGTATAAAGTGAGCGCTTTTTGTTAGCCGGTCCACTATAACCAAAATACTGGTATTGCCCCTTCTTAACCTAGGCAACCTATCAATAAAGTCCATCGACATGCTATCCCATTTCCACTATGGGACCTCTAGAGGATGAAGCAAACCACCAGGCTTCTTCTGCTCCGCCTTGACTTGCTAGCATATCATGCACTTAGAAATGAATTCACCTACGTCCCTCTTCATGCCATTCCAAAAGAAAACTCCTTTGATGTCTTTATACATTTTGTCTCCGCCTGGGTGTATGGTCAGCTTTGAATGGTGTGCTTCTTCTAGAACCTTTTTCACTAAATCTCTTACTTGTGGGATGCATAACCTTCCATCCCGTCTTAACCATCCCTTATCATCGATGGAGTATCTATTGAGGTGACTCAAAGTCTCACTCCTAATCAGCTTATCTATCACATCTACTAGCTGAGGGTCTTCACGTTGTGTGATTCCTATTGAGTCAAAAAGTGTAGGTCGCACTTCCAGTGTCGCTAACAAGCCAGGTACAAATTTAGAGGAGGGTCTAAAGTCAAAGTTGGCTATGTACTCCAAGCTTTTCCTTTCTACAAAGAGAGGGCTTAAGGTCAGCTTCTTTCTACTCAGAGCGTCTGCTACCACATTGCCCTTGCTAGGTGTATAGGAAATCTCAAAATCATATGAGGCAAGAAACTCCATCCATCTTTGCTGCCTCAAGTTGAGATCTTTCTGCGAGAAAAGGTACTTCAACGATTTGTGGTCAGTAAACAATTCAAACATCTCACCTAGGAGATAATGGCGCCAAGACATAAGAGCGAAAACGATGGCCACCAATTCTAGGTCGTGGGTTGGGTAGTTTTTCTCATGTACTTTCAACTTCCTTCCACCATAAGCTACTACCTTCCCTTCTTGCATCAAGACATCGCCTAATCCTGTACCGTATGCATCCATGTATACGGTAAACATCTTGCTCCCATCAGGCGATTTCAGAACTGGGGCTATTGTTAGAGCCCTTTTCAAGCGTTGGAAAGCAATATCGCAATCCAAATCCCAAGCGAAAACTAGGATCTTCTTCATCAACCTTGTAAGTGGAGCTGAGATTTTCGCAAAGTCTTTGATGAACTTCCGGTAAAAGCCTGCTAGCCGGAGAAAGCTTCAGACTTCAGTTGCGTTTCATGGAATCTTCCAATCTTGCACAGCAACCACTTTTGCGGGGTCCATGGCTAAGGCCCTCTTTGGACACCACATGTCCAAGGAATCTAACTTCTTCTCCCCAGAAATGGCATTTGGAGAATTTGGCTTTCAACTGATGTGCACCGAGAGCATCCATGACTTCCCTTAAGTGTTGAGCATGCTCTTCCTCACACTTCTAGAAGATCAAAATATCGTCCACGAAGACCAGCACAAACTTATTGAGGAATTCCCGGAACACCCTGCTTAACAAGTATACGAAATAGGCAGGTGCATTTGTCAAGCCGAAAGGCATGACAAGCCACTCGAAGAAACCATCCGGGGTCCTAAATGCGGTCTTGTTAATGTATCCTCAGCTACTCTTAGCTGATGAAACCCGGTAGCTAGATCTAGTTGGGAGAAAATGGATGCACCTACGAGCTGATCAAACAAATCATCAATTCTTGGGAGTGGGTGCCTATTCTTGTTGGTCAGCTTGTTCAGCTCCCTATAATCCACGCATAGGCGGAGTGAACCATCGGCTTTGGTCGCGAACACTACTGGAGCACCCCATTCATAAATACTCCATCTTATGAACCCCTTTTCAAGCAGCTCTTTAACTTGCTTGCTGAGTTCTTTTCTCTTCCTTGGAGCCATGTGTCTAACGGGTAAGGCAATAGGTTTTTCATTGTCAACGAGTTATATAAGGAAGTCTATCTCCCGCTTCAGAGGTAAGCCCTTTACCTCTTCAAACACATCCGAGTATTCAGGGACCACTCTAACAGACTGCAAATTCTCAACAGACGCATCAAGATATTCTGGATAACTTAGCATAACAGAATTCATGGGATTACAAGAGATTTCGAGTATTACCGGGGCTAGTCATGAGTCTAACCAATCTCTTTTCCTAATCGAGGACGGCACCATTACTGGATAGCCAGTCCATGCCTGGATACAGCCCATAGCCCGTGAAGCCCAAAACATAAGCATTACATTTAACCCAATGCTTAAAACAAAGATTTCCAAATCCAAACAAATCATTGACAAAAAAACTGAGCCCCAATTGGATTTGAAACAACCAAGGGATCCTCTACTATATGGGTGTCTAGGTGCAGAGATTCAACTAAAGCAGTAGATATAAAAGAGTGCGATGCGCCAGAATTAAAGAGAGTACGAACATGATTATCAAACAGATAAACCAAACTATCAACAGAAATACGTCTACCTCGTTCCTGCAGAGGTGCAACGAGAGCATGAACCAGCCCTCCAGAAGATGATCCAGTCCTCTGTCCCTGCCCTTTCCTTTTTGGGCAGTCCTTAGACAAGTGTCCAGTATCCCGCACTGGAAACAAGCGCCCAATTTCCTCTTTTTCTTTCTACAGTCCCTAGCCAATTGTCTAGGTATCCCACAGAAATTGCACTTCATCTTCTTACATGATTTATTATCCTTCCCGCCTTTCATGGGGTCCGTCTTCTTGTTCTGAGATCCATCTCCTTTCTTGTTTTGAGGCTCTTCCTTTTTCACCTCCTTCTTACCATCTTTGTTCTCCTCATGCGACAGAGCCATGTCCACCAGTCTCTCGTAAGTCGCTCCCGTAGGTATATGGGACATTGCCAAACCTTGCAGTGGCTCATTCAGTCCTTTGGCAAAGCGGAGAGCCTTCTTGTGTGGAGTGTTAACTAACTCCAGTCCAAATCGAGCAAGCTGGTTAAATTTATTGACATAGTCTTTGACCGACAAGCTGCCATGTTTAAGTGATAGGAACTTCTCCATTTGCAGACTTTGCTCAGCTCGTGAGAGGAACTTCATTTCAAATCTTGCCCTGAAGTCCTCCCAAGTCTCTATCGGTCTTTCAGCATTAGTGACTTCCCACCAGAAGGAGGCCTCGGCTTTGAGCAACCACACCACCAACTGTAGTTTCTGCCTCTCATCTACTTCAAAGATAACGAATAAGTCCTCAATCTCCTTGAGCTAGTTTCTAGCTTAAACGAATGATTCTCTCCCCTTAAAGTCTTTTCCACCCATGGATCTAAAGTCTCTACAGATCTTTGAGAAAGCATTTCCTCTCAGAGCAGGAGGAGAAGCAGCAGCTGGGGGAGGAGGAATGTCTGCTGGGCCCGCGTCATTAGCCATAATTTCTAGGTATCTCCTGAACCAGCCAGGTATCGGTACACCCACTGGAAGGTTAAGATCCCCAGACATGCTGAAACAATAAGGAAAGATTCAAAACGATGGATAGAAAGATAGTGCATATGGCTTTGGGGATTATTCCTTTTTAAATTGACACTTTTTCTTGAAAATGCTTCTTTATGACTTCTTTTTGAAAAATAGTTTCAAAAATTTTATCCGATCTGGTAACCTTTAGCTCTAATACCAAGTGTAACACCCCACCTCTGTTTAGGTCACTCTCAAAGGGAATGCCTTAACTTCGGTGGAGCATTTTAAGGTACAAGATAATAATAAATTACAAGACAGAAAATTTATGCAGCGGAAAAAGATCAATATTATTTCATAAATACTTGTTCAACACAACAATTCAATAACTGTTTCAACCTTCCAAATTATTACAACTTTTCATCTGTCTTGAGAATATGAAGAAGCAATACTGAAAATAAAATGACATAAATCCCCAATAAGTGCTTGACCATAGCCATAGCTCAAAAAGGAAAGTCCAAGCCTTACATCTACGGTCTTCAAGCTTTGGCTAACCAACACTAAGCAGAGGTGTTTCCTACCTGTGGACCTGGGAGGAGAGGGGACGGAAGAAAAGAAGCGAAAGGAAAATGGGTCAGACATAAGTCTGGTAAGCCCAGTTATTTAATAGCATGTAAAGAAGTAAAGGACTATGACATGAATAAACTGAACTTAGAATGAGACCACAAGGATAGGGTAGTCCTAAAACGAGGTAAAGTAAGATTTTACTAGATTTGGCTATCGCACCCACTTTTACTTCTCTGCACCCACTAAGAGTTGTTTAACTAGCAATGTATGTTTATGATAAAGTGATCCCATTCATGTATTGATCGGCCCCTACTCGCATTCATGTATTACCGGTGTCATGCGGCCCCACGTGATTTTTAAGTACTTGTGCTGGTTCCAGTATAGGGTGTATCAAGTCCTATAATGGCAACCCTGACATGATTCAAAGATGCACAAGTGTACGCCTGGTGCCCAGTGCCTCCTTTTTCCACTCCGGAGCCCATGCATGCCCGTACTCCATCGGAACCTACACTGACGCACCTAACCGCCGCCCTTTTGACCACTTATATTCAGCCTAGTAATCGTGCCCCACCCTGCCTAGTTCAGGGTACCTTGATACATCTTTGTGGGTTACTGTTGAAACGGATTCCCATTACTAGGGTTTTCTAGTCCATATGCTAAATTGGTTAAGTGTCCTTGATTTGACTTAACCCCTATCAATCCTGTCTAGTTAACATGTTAAGTTGGTTAAGTGTTTCCTCAATTACTTGACCCCACCAATCTTGTCTTGTTAACATGTTAAGTTGGTTAAGTGTTCCCTTAATTACTTAACCTCACCATTTCTAGCTTGATTGTTCAGGAGCTTTAATTAATTAATTAATTAAAGCACCAACCACTCACATTAGACAGGTATTGTTGTGGTAACTGGATGTGCCGGTCGGTTCCGGGCAGTTTTTCACCACAACTCAGTCTGACCTCGGGTCTTTCTGGGCTTGATGCACTAACCTCTCACATTAGACAGGTATTGTTGTGGTTACTGGATTTGCCGGTCGGTTCCGGGCAGGTTTACACTACAACTCAGTCTAACCTCGAGTTAAGCATATTCATCTTTTACATTTTATATATGTGAATTTTCTACAAGTGTTTCATGTCACATATTTTAATTATGTTCAAGACTAATGGTGTAAATTATACCATTCATGGCCTTAACCATTTACATGGTTATGGGCCCACCTACATTATTAACATGTTTTGATTTAATAACTATCCCAACGTTACCCTCGTTTGTTCGTTCGTATTAATCACATAAAGTCATCGGGCCCGCATATTAGCCCAATTTATAAACAAGAGGCAAAGAAGGAGCATGCATAATATAGATTCAACCAAACATGTAAATTTTGCATAAAACTTTATTCATATAATTTAACATATCACATGAACTTGCGTATAATTTAGACTTAGATAATCATAAGCCTAAAACATATTAATATGTAGATCTAGGCATGTGTGAACATAACCTCAATTATAAACTAGTATATGACATAATCATGAAATGTCCAATCCCAAGGCATGTATACTTTTAACATTAACATATAGGTGTGAACTAGATCTAATAAGGTGAACTTGCATAAGTCCACTTTACAAACATGCATATAAATATAGATCTAGTTTTGGATCTAACATGTAACTTGCATATGAACATATGTATAATTAGATCGTGACTTGAGTCTATCATAAAACATATAACTTGCATTAATCATATGAACCTAGATAGATCTTGACATGGATCCAATATAAAACTTGTAACTTGCATACGAACATATATATAGGCATATGGATCTAACATAAAGCATATGAATATATATATGTAGATCTTGACTTGGATCTAACATAATACATACAACTTGCATTAATCATATAAACATATATATATGTAGATCTTAACATGAAACATATAATTTGCATATGATATTGATAGTTTCATTCTCAATTTTTAATAGATCCAACACCAAGTCGAATAAGCCGCAAACATTCCAAGACAATTCATGATAAAATCATCATAAGAACACAAACATGAATTAGCATAGTCAATATTATACAACATGGTATAATTCTATTTTTCTCTTTATATCAAATCATGTCTTAAATTCATTTACATCTAAAAGATAACTACACTTACAAAAGACAATTTTGATTTCTTGAATCTGTATTCTGAAGTTGAAATGCTCGCCTTTAATGTAGACAATTGTTGTTTTAGTTTAATTTTGATTTGATTTGATTTGTCTCCTTTAATTTGATTCAAGTTGAACGGCGGCTACTCGAGGTTGTCCAATGGCCGCATGACAGCTCTTGGTTTGATTTTTAATATGATTTAGGGTTGAGGTATTAGGTTGCTTATATAGAAGTTTGATTTAATAGGAACCGTCGGATTAACCTAGAGCAAATCAAAGCCATTCAGACAAGATAGAATAGCCACATCAGCCCTAATGACTCAACAAGGAGTCCATCAGAACCAATCAGATGCTACATCTGCCTTAGAGCGAATCGCCCACGGGTTGACAGCCAAACACTCTGAATCAATCCCTAGTCGACCCAGAAGGGCTCGGGTCGACCTCAAAAATTGGTCGTTTCGGTTATTCCCCCTCCCGATTCGCTATTTTGAACTTTTTTGCATATTTATTTATTTAATTTTTATATATATCTATATTTTTTTTTTCTCATATGCATACAAACTTTAAAGCTTAATAACTTCTTCATAAGTTATCCGTTTTATGCAAACCAAATGTTTATCTTGACCAAAATTTTGAGACGAACGTAATAGCGCAACCCATTTCACTTAATTCTTCTTCTAAAAATTAAGTGTTCTTAAATTTGTTAATTTTAATATTCTCAAAAAATTCGAGGTGTTACATCTAATGTACTATTTTGGGATTGCTACCTAAATTGTTTTAAAGGCCTTGAGGCTTCCGCCTTAAAAACTTTAGCTGAGCCGATAAGGAATGTTTTCCTTTAACTTGGTTTTATAAAAGAAACATAGAGGCTATCGCCTTTAGACCTTCCAATTGTGTTAAAAGGATCCTATTTCAAAAACTATTTTTAACTTTGAGGTTTCCACCTTCTTACCTCTCAACTGTGTCGAAGCGATTTAATTTTGGAACCTTAAATTATAAAGAAAAAGTGGTTTTCCCCTATTGTTTAAAATAAGTTTGGAGGGTATCTTCTCAATGACTATCAGAGAATCTGAAGGGGCTGGTTTTACTTAAAACTTACTTTTATAAAGTATGAAAGGTTGACACCTTGCTTCCTTTCGAAAAATGTTGTTTCAAATAGTGAATTTAAAGACTAAGAGGATCTTGCTTCTAAACCCTATAGTGAAACCATAGGAATGGGTTTATATGAAAAACGTTTTTAGACAAACAATTTGAGCATGATTTTTTTACTTAGGATTGTTTACTTGCAATGATTTTGATTTCTCTTTGCTTTCATGAGGTTATACCATGTTGCCTTCGACACCTAATGATGGAGTATGAAGGCAGTTTTAGGTCAGAAAGGGGAATTGGGGAAACCAATGGATGCACAGAAGGGGGATTTGGGGACATTGGGGACACCAATGGATGCATAGAAGGGGGATTTTGGGACATTAACTACACAGGAAATTTAAAAGAACTCGT
Organism: Allium sativum; assembly: GCA_030737875.1. Lineage (NCBI taxonomy): Eukaryota > Viridiplantae > Streptophyta > Magnoliopsida > Asparagales > Amaryllidaceae > Allium > Allium sativum. The sequence continues at coordinate 68,187,528 of CM060925.1, read as the reverse complement.
TGAGAATACCAATGAGGTAAATAGGATACCGGTGGTATTAATTATATTCAAAACATGCTAGGATTGTTAATCTCTTAATTTTGAGGGGTTCTTGGTCAATCAAAGGACAAACCATGTGGTGCGTGAGGGTCACTCGCATTGGCTTATTAAAAATTTCATAGTCATCCGAAGGCAAAACCAGGGGATAGGTAATAGCTAATCCATGTCTGTGGAATATGTTTTGATGCTTAGGGGATGGTTAATCCACTTCGTGCAGGAGGGAATTGAGACAAGGAAAATGATGGGGAATCATTCATTAATTTTCAACTCAAATTAGGGTAATTTAGGATCGAGAATCCACTGCATGTTGCTTCTTATGTCTTATAGCTATTGTTATACTATTATGTTATAACAACTAGTAGTGCAAGAGCACATGCAAAGTAATTGTGTTCAGACACTAGTAAAAGGGAACATGCTCCACTTAGATATCTATTTGAGTCGGGTAAATAAGTTATTACTTACAACAGTCTATTGACTGACCCAAAGCTTTTATTTTCTACTTAAACTCTCATGTACTCATATGAGTAGGGTAAGGATTGGGATTTTCTAGGTTTCACTTCTACAAATAAGTTTCTTAAGGCATGCTGGAGAAAATAGTTATTCTTGGAGTTCTTTTTCACTATTTATGTTATTTTGGATGTATGTAAAGTAATGAAAATTTAGTGCCAACATCTTCAGACTTTGATCAGCCAAGGAAGCATCTATATGTGTTGCCATCGAAGTTTATATTTTGTAATAATTGTATTTGATCTGAACGGGGTTATGCGAAAGAGAATATAATAAATGAATTGTATCAATGAATGTATTTTAAATTCTTTTAAATTCTCATGTTCTTTGATGATTTAATTTATTAACAAGCTGTTTCCTATCACTGGAAGTTAATACTATATATGACTGCTGCATTTGTAACGCTTAGCTTTGGGCCTTAGAAATTGTGCTGTTAGAATGTGTACTAGTTATTTCAGTCACAATATCACAGGAATCTTTCAAATCTGGCATAGTTGCCTTGGAAATCTCTAGCTTCAATACTTGAAAGAACTTATGATTCCTCCTAATAATGGTATTGATAATTCCACAAGCATATCGAGACAACTTCTCAAACTTAGCAACATACTCAACTACTGACATCTCCAACTGTCGTAATTCATCAAACTTCCTGAGTAGTGTGTACTGAGAAACTTCAGATAAAATCTATCCCTAAGCATCCTCTGGAAATTAACTTAAGTGCACTCCGCCTCTGGTTATCCAACAAAAACCACATTCCACTAGTGCAAAGCATTTCCCTGCCAATGCCTTAAAGACAATCTTCTTTTTTGCTCGTCACTCAAGCCTAAATCTTCAAAGATCCTCTCAGTGCAATACAGAAGCCTCCATTCTAATAGCATCCTTCATTCCATGAGAAGGCTTTTCCTCCAAGACTACCATAATCCCTACGCAACTTGACATAGTTGTTTCCAGATGATGCCACAAGATTAGCTCCACCTGTAAAACCACCAGCAGCTCCGACTTGCATCAATTAAACAAAGAGGCAATACAAATTTATCATATCCACTAGTAGGGTGGCAACACCTTCATTCTCATTAGCTTTGAGTTTTTGGTTCTTTTGAACATTAAGTCAAGTGTTTCCATTAGTCATGGTGCTTACACTACCTGGATTCAGTCTTCCACTCCTCTTTATATCCTTCTTCCTTTATCTTGAAATGAATCTTTTTAAGATACCGAAGGATGGTCCAAGAGAGTGGGGGCACATATATACTTACATAATACAAATACAATTACATCACAGTATCATTATCCTCTACCTCATTATATTACTTGATCTTTAGGTTTTAATTTGAAAACCTTTTAAGAAAAAATAAATTTAAATTAGCATAAACATATGCTCTAATACCAATTTGTAACATCCTCCTTTCGAAGGCTCAAAGCTTTGCTCTATGGACATTGTAGTCTTCCATATATTAAATTTGGATTATAGAAAATGGATATGTTAATGAATCATAACATTAAAGAATAAAGGAATATTAAAAAATCATAAGAATTCATTACATTTTCGCAAAACCACATTTAGACCAAAATATAATTATTACAAAACCGAACTCTATGGGCGAATATAACTATGAAACTTGGTTAACTAGAGTTTGATATAGGCATTAAACGGCTTTTCCTTTACATAAATCTAAATAAAGCACACTGCAGAAAGCTCCTAAATAACTAAGTGCCTCCTATATGTCTCCCAAAGCTTATTTGTTGAAGAAGAACCTATAAAACTCTAACTCTTGATCTTGTAAAATGAGTACTCGAGAGCTAAAAGGAAAAACAAAAAATTTGGGTTAGGCAACAGACTAATGAATTACTTCCTCAAATCAATGGATATCAGTAAGACCACACAAAATAGTAGGACGGGTTTCCCTCTTAATAGTATCTCACAATAAAATAACCAATCATGTGCTTTTGCAAGCTCTATGGCTAGAACAATAACAATACCAAAGTTGATGGCGATGATGATGATATGCAATATTCAACAAATATTGAATTCTCCATTGTCGTTTTCTTAGCTATCTTATGGTTAATAATCAACTAACTATTATACAAGTCATTCTCTTATTTACAAGTTATTGTTTAAGCATAAGTGATTACCCATCTTATTCGAGTGATTACCCATCTTTTAACTATTGGGTAAACCATCCGATACCATCTAAATTATCCATCTTTTAACGACTAGATTAAATACTATAAATGAGCTGATATTTCAGTGATTTTAAATAACTTGTTTAACTGAAATTTAGCTTAAAAATTCAAAGTTCAATTTATTCTGAATTCAAGAAAATGTAACATTTTTAGTTGAAAATTTTGTAATAAAAGTGCCAAAGCTTATTTTGTTGAATTCCAATTTCGTTGCTTCGTTTAAATCAATTTTTGCGATCAATTTACTGTAACGACAACCGATATAGTATAGTGTAACTAACGTTAAAACTTAAAATTTGAATTAAACTAAGAAATTTGAGATTTGACATACGTGTAACTAAACATAGTGCAGAAATAAATTTCGTAATAAAATACATGAATTTGTTCTGTTCGAAAATTTTAGTTTGAATAGATCATTGAAAATAAAATGTTTCTGAAATTAAAGTGTTTCCTTTTTAAAAGGGTACCAGATAGACTTATAGACCTAGTGGTGATGCGTTCAAATTTCGCAAAACGAAAGATGATATCATTTTTAAAAAATGATATCATCTTTCGTTTTGCAAAATTTGAACGCATCACCACTAGGTCTATCCCCTGTCCAAGCACATGCACCTCCCGTTGCCTATTCACCTCTTAGAAAACACGCATGGCCAAACCCTATGATCCACGACCTGCACAACATGACCACATTTTCCCACAAATCACTGAAACCAAACCGACTCGCCTACACACCACCTGAACCTCACCTCCGTCGGCGCCCACATGCTTAGCGCTACTTGACCCGATCACTTAGACTGACTTCTTCCCTTTCCCCTCTCTTGATCCCTTAGCCATGCATCCTCTTGCATATATAAAACAAAAATATTGTTGTGTCGAGTGGCAGATATGTCGTTGTCATGCATCTTGCAGAGAGGAAAATGTTATATAAAAATGAAAATTCTACAGTGTTTTATCTTTGCTATTAAACAAATACGATGTATGAAATATTAGTCAACTGCTACCTATTATAATGTTTTTTGCTTATTTTTATATCGTTTATTTCACTTCTATTATAGCGTTTCTTGTTATTTCTATAGCGTTTGTTACTACTATTGTAGATAATTTGATAGTGTTTCTAAAATGCTATAAACTCACATGCAGTTTCATAACATTTACCATTTGTATGCAACCATTTAGCCCTTTTGTTACTTTCACACACATACACACACACATACATACATACATATATATATATACATATATATATATATACATATATATATGTATATATATATATATATATCATTCAAACAATGCTCATATATCATTATCTATTTCTCAAATGTATACAAACATAACACATTTTCACAAACAACAAACATGTAAACTACAACATAATATTTTGTACATATCATTTAAACAACATTCATACATTCAAACTTAATATTTCATACATATGATTCAACTACTTTTCACATATCCGAACTTAACCATTTATACATATTGTTTTACAAACTCTTTTATGTTTGTAATATATCATATATACATGCATTAACAACTTACTTACAAATTAGTCGAATGTTTGATTTAATCTTGCTTTGCCACAACGCATTAAAATATGATAAGAATTGTCAAAAAAAACATAGTACAGGAAAAAACCACAGTGCATATATAAATGTGTATATATATATATATATATATGTGTGTGTGTATATATATATATGTATATATATATGTATATATATGTGTGTGTGTATATATATATATGATCATAATACAATAATATAGGCTTAAACCCACTCTAGTTGGTGTGACTATGAAAATTGTTTGAAACCAAATGGTTCAAGCACTTATGGTACATGCCAAAAATAAACATGTGCATTTTAACTCAAGTGCTTCATTTTAACATCGACTATAGTGAAAACCTATGTGCGTACCTATTATATTATTTTCTAACATGTCTGCTAGTATGACGTTGACATCACAAATATAATTAGTTGTGACTATCCGTATCATTTTTAACATAATTTATTTGGGAAGGGCTGCTGCATTAGGATGGGACGCTAGCTATGGCTACTAGAGCTACTATATTATTATCTAACATGCCTGCTAGTATGATGTTATTCACATTCATAATTACTTGTCTAGCTTGATACATTTTCCAAACCCTCATACCTTATGCTTTAATCCTCAAAGACAAATGAGTTTAAACTATTCATAATGATCTTAGAAAGACAAAGTGTTAAAAGTTGTTCACTAAGCTACACGTTATGAATTAGGATATGATAGAGAATATAAATATTATGTACCAACTTACTTAAGCTATGTACCCTCATTAATACATTAACTATGAATGTAGTTAAAATATATTTTCAAAAATTAAGGAAAACATAGATGCCAATCGCCAAATGCCAATCTTACTTCTGTAAAAACTGTATCTTGTTCACTATCAATGGATCATTCCTCTCTCCACTAAATGTATCAAAAGACTTAAATAAAAGTAAAATAAAAATAGTTGTAGTGTCGTATTAACAAAATACATATAAAGACATTGTTAAATTTTGGTGATACAAAGTCACAAATTGGTGGATACAAATTTGCAAATAGATAGTAAATATTTTTAATATGGAAATGCATAAATTATTGATTACATTTGCATGAGATGACAAAGAAATAAATGTGGGGATAATTTTCTTCTATCTTCGCTAAGGAAAGGAATTGTTGTTTTACATGCTATGTTTGCACCATTTGTTGCCTTAGTGATTTAGCTCCATTATTTATTACCATATCCTGGTAATTTGATTGATGACTTATATTGTTTGCACTGGCTACATGTTGAGCGCAAACTTCATTGCAAACTTATCCTGGCATGGAGTCAATGATCCCCAAATGGAGTGCCTTTTCTTGTTAAGCCTAATTTTAGGTTTGGATATGTAAACTCTTATTTTGTAATCTCTTGTGATTCTCTCATGTGGAATAAAATCTCTCTCTTTTGGACTGGACGTACACTATCTCGATGGTAGTGGAACCAGTATAAATACTGTGTGTCTATTTGTTCCTTCGTTATAGTAATTTACTATTTGTTTGAAGTAATAGAATAATTGCTATCGGATAAGATTGATGTTCAATTGGCTAATCTAGATCATGTTTATTATTTTTTCGCATTTGTACAACATTTTTTGCAGAGTAGATTGGTATTGGAGCAAGGCGATTTATTTTAAATTGTGCATCAATTATTTCTATAAAGATTGGTTAATTCAGTAGTGATTATGCTATTACTATTTGGGGGGAAAGAGACTTTGATGGAGTAGATTATGTTGAGAGAAAAGAGTGTTCCAAGCTTGGAATTTTGTTGTAGCTTAAGCTTTGGATTCTCATTACGGTGGATTATATGTTAGAACCTGGCCTGACCAACCAAAGAGATGACATTCTTTGTAGAAAACAGCTTAGCTAAACTGCTTAGAGGTGGTAGTGACCTAAGACGATCCGATGGAGGTGTTAGCGACCTTTCCAAGTGTTTGAGGACTCTGTATAACTTCAATTTCAGTTGAGAAATGCTTGCCAAGCTGAAGATCTGTTTGGTGTGGTTCACATTGTATGAGAGTTAGGTGATAAATAGTTTAGTATATTAAAGGGACTATTGGATTTACAAACTATATCTGATGTAGTTGATTTTGGTGATGGATATGATGTCATTGAGGCTTATCGATTGTGAGGCCGACTTAGAGAATTCAATTTATAGAACTGATTTCTGGTGGATTTAGTACAATTGTGGTACATCATCGATTTTGTGATGTCATCTCAAAGGAGTGGTGCTACATTGATTTATCTTGCATATGGAGATTTGGATTTTGGCTCTTTGTTTGAATTGGTTATTGAGAGAATTATTTTTAGCCTTGGTGGTGTTGAGATTACTTTAGATTCTGCCTTCTTTTAATTTTGGATATTTGCATCATTTTGTTGGTGGCCAAGAACATTATCTGAGCTCATTAACAAGGTGTGATGGGGAGTAGCTTTGCTGGAACCTATTAGGTAAATATTGATTTTTAGTTTCTATCTACTATGAGATTTCGGTTTAAGTTGGAGTACTTTGAAGAGTTTTATATTGAAAAGAGAATTTGACTCAAGGTGGGGTGTTAGAGACATATGATTCTGCATCAAGGTGGAGTGTTAAATTATAGCGATACAAAATCACAAATTGGTGGAAAAAATATGCAAAATGGAAAATAAATATTTTTAATATGGAAATGCGTAAATTATCTGTTGCATTTGCATGAGATGACATAGAAATAAGTGTGGGGATTATTTTCTTCTATCTCTTCTAAGGAAAGGAATTGGTGTTTTACTTGCTATGTTTGCGCCATTTGTTACCTCAGTAATTTAACTCCAATATTTATTACCATATCCTAGTATTTGATAAATTACCCATATAGATTGCACTGGAAATATGTTGAGGGTAGACTTCATTGTAAAATTAACTTGGCATGGAGCCGGTGATCCCCAAATGGAGAGTTTTTTCTTATTAAGCCTAATTTGAGGTTTGGATATGTAAACTCTTATTTTGTAACCTTTTGTGATTCTCTCATATGGAATGAAATCTCTCTATTTTGGACTGGACGAACACTATCTCGATGGTAGTGGAACCAGTATAAATATTGTGTGTCTCTTTGTTTCTTCATTATAGTTATTTACTATTTGTTTGAAGTAATAAAATAATTGCTATCATATTAGATTTATGTTCAATTGGAAAATCTCGATCCTGTTTATTATTTTTCTGCATTTGTGCAAAAATAATTGCAGAATAGATTGGTATCGAAGCAAGGCAATTTGTTTTAAATTGTGCGTCAATTATTTCTATAAAGATTGGTTAATTCAGTAGTGATCATGCTATTACTATTTGGGGAGGGGGGGAAGAGACTTTGGTGGAGATGATTATGTTGAGAGAGAAGAGTGTTTCAAGCATGGAATTTTGATGTAGCTTAAACTTCAGATTCTCATTAAGGTGGAGGTATATGTTAGAACATGGCATGACCAACCAGAGAAAATACATTCTTTGTGGAAAACAGCTTAGCGAAGAAGCTTAGAGGTGGTAGAGGCCTAAGACGATCCGTTTGAGGTGTTAGCGACCTTTCCAAGTGTTTGAGAACTCTGTATAACTTCAAGTTCAGTTGAGAAATGCTCGGAAAGGTGGAAATCTGTTTGGTGTGGCTCACATTCTATGAGAGTTAGGTGATAAAAAATTTAGTGTGTTGAAGGGACCATTGGATTTACATACCATATCTGATGTAGATGATTTTGGTGATGGATATGACGTCATTGACGCTTATCGAATTGAGATGCCGACTTAGAGAATTCAGTTTATAGAACTAATTTCTGGTGGATTTGGTGCAATTATGGTACATCATCGATTTTGCGATGTCGTCCAAAAGGAGTGGTGCTACATCGATTTATCATGCATATGGAGATATGGATTTTGGCTCTTTATTTGCATTGGTTATTGAGGGAATTATTTTTGTCCTGGGTGGTGTTGAGATTACTTTAGAATATACCTTCTTTTGATTATTGATATTTGCATCATTTTTTTGTGGGCGGGGGCATAGTCTGAGCTCATTAACAAGTTATGATGGGGGTAGCTTTGCTGGAACCCATTAGGTAAATATTCAATTTTGGTTTCTATCTACTATGAGATTTTTGTTTAATTTGGAGTCATTTGAAGAGTTTTATATTTGAAAGAGAATTTGACTCGTGGTGGGGTGTTAGAGATATATGATTTTGCATCAAGGTGGATGGTTAAATTTTTGTGATACAAAGTCACATATTGGTGGAAACAAATATGGAAAATTGAAAGTAAATATATTTAATATGGAAATGCATAAATTATTGATTGCATTTGCATGAGATTAAAAAGAAATAAATGCATGGATTATTTTCTTCCATCTTTGCTAAGGAAAGGAATTGGTGTTTTACATGCTATGTTTACGCTACTTATTACCCCAGTAATTTACCTCCATTATTTATTACCATAGCTTGGTAATTTGATTGATGACTCACATAGATTTCACTGGCTATATATTGAGGATAGGCTTCATTGCAAACTTATCTTGGCATGGTGCCAGTGATCCCCAAACGGAGTGTCTCTTCTTGTTAAGCCTAATTTGAGGTTTGGATATGTAAACTCTTATTTTGTAATCTCCTGTAATTTTCTCATGTGGAATAAAATCTCTCTCTCTCTCTCTTGGAATGGACGTACACTATCTCGATGGAAGTGGGACCAACATAAATATTATGTGTCTCTTTGTTTTTTCGTTATAGTTATTACTATTTGTTTGAAGTAATAGAATAATTGTTATCATATTAGATTAATGTTCAATTGGAAAACTAGATCCTATTTATTATTATTCCTCATTTGGGCAACCTTTTTTGCACACCAAACACATAATAGTGTATATTTACAAAACATATGTAAAGACATGCACAACCATCACTATTTATTTTTACAAGAAGACATATACTTGTAATAAGGCACGGTAAAAATAGAAATAGACTAGTGGAGAACGAGAAGGATGATCCAAATTTGTTCTTTCTCCTCCTTTCCAATCTCTTCTTTTACCTTTTTATTGATCTTCATTATTTTTACTATCTAGAGACTTTTTGTGCTGAAGTTTATGAGCCACCTCTGTTTATAAAATATCTACTTATAAGAGTGAAGATTTGTCCAGAATCGTACATGTGCGAAGTGAAAATGTGCGATTTTGACAGTTTAAATTTTTGTTTATGTCATTCAAAACAAGCTGAAATCAAATTTAGCTACAAATCTTTGCGTATATTAAATGACTTGCTAGCCAACAAGAAGTAGCGTATATACTCCAACATGTGAGACTTCTCAATGAAAGGTAGATCAGGTGGGAGATAATGTCGATTTCAATCTCATGAGGCTCAAGATAAGAGAAAGAAATCCGAAACGTGTTATGGGTTATCAAGCACATGACTCAACAACCATTTTACACTCAAGATAGAATATTTATTGATCCATTATATAAATATAAGAATTGTTTAGTCAGTTTAGTATTATAAGCTTAACCAATTTTACTTTGATTAACTTAAATGAATCTTACTTATTCTTGAAATATAATTAGTATGAATTGAGTAAGTTGTACATATCTATTTCTTATTAAATCATAGCTAATGGACATGGAACTATAAGAAAACATCGATGCTTATAAGCGAGAAAATACGTTAATCCGTAAAAGCTTGACCAAGGATTTTAATGAAAAGCATATAGCATAGAACCACATAGAAATCAACGAAATGATACAATCGATGAAAACAATATTGAAAATCACAGTTGTTGACACCCAAAATGGTGCCAACGCCTGAGAGTGCCAAAAATTTGAAACTAAATGTCTAGTGCAGAAAAGTGTGTGAGATGTAGTAATAATGTGCGGAAAGATAAAGAACACAGTAATTTATAGTGGTTCGGTCCATATTGAACCTATGTCCAAAAGCTTTGCATATTCTATCCACTTTCAACAAAGTACAGTGATAGACATCATTACAAGAAGTTACAATGGTTAACAATGTACACGCAATCCGAATTATCGATTTCCTTGATGATTAGGAGCAGTCGAGGAGTTTCGAGGTCTCGGAGGTGCCAGGAAATCAAGTGGTCTGGAGTGTACCGAGAAATTAGGATGTCCGGGGTGTACCAAGAAACTAGGAATTTCGAGGTGCATTGGGAAACCAGGAGGTCCAGGGCATATCGGGAAATCTGACATTCCGGGGTGCATTGGGAAATCTGGCGATCCGTGGTGTACTGGGAAATCTGCAAGTTTTGGTGTATCGGGAAATCTGGCGGTCCAGGGTGTAACGAGGTCTGGGATGTGATGGAAAACCTAGAGGTCCAGGCTATACCGGAAAATCTAACGGTTCAGGGTGTACTGGTAAATATGGCATTTCGGGATGTACTAGAAAATCTGGAAGTTCAGGGTATATCTGGAAATCTGTAGGTACGGAGTGTACTAGGGTCCGGGAAGTGCCGGAAATCTGAAGGTACGAGGTGTACCGGGGAATCTGGAGGTCCGAGGTGTACCGAGAAAACTAGAAGTCTGAGGTGTACAGGTAAATCTTGAGGTCCGGGGTGTACCGGGAAATATGGCAGTCCGAGTGTACTGGGAAATATGAGGGTCCGAGGTCCAGAGGAAAAGGTTGGTCTTCTTCCCCAAAACCCCAAAAGCCATTAATGGTGTCCAAGGTTCTCTCGAGGTCTCAAGCTATGCAAATGCCAATCCTTGTAAAGAATGAGCAAGAAGGTATTTATAGGAAGTGGAGTAGGTGAAAGTAGGAGGAAAGGTAGTAGGATTTAACATCCTAAGCGTAGGATGCGAAATTTCGCATCCCAGGGAGGGATGCAAAATGGAGATGTGCATAGCCCAAGGATGGATGCAAAATTTCGCATCCTACGTACGGATGTAAAATTTCGCATCCTATGCAGGGATGCGAAATTGAGGAATGCGTAGCCCAAGGAGGGAGAAGGGATAAGGAAGGAGGGATAAGGAAATAAGGCAGTAGGATTCTGCATCCCAGGGAAGGATGAGAAATGGAGGCGTGTGTAGCCTAAGGAAGGATGCAAAATTTCGTATCCCTAATAGGGATGTAAAATTGAGGTATGCCCAGCCCAAGGAGGGATGCAAATTGTGGCTGGGATATGGAGAACAGTGATGCGAGGCATGGGATGCGAGGCACAGGATGTTGTGAGGCACGGGATGCGAAACAAAGTTGGTATCGAGCGTGGGCTACGAGGCATGGTGATGCGACGCAAAGGATGCGAAGCTAGGTGGATCTAAGGCTGGACTCTGGAACCGATGGGTGCGTGTTGCATAAGCTTTTGGAGATGATCGGCACATGCTAGGAGAGTGATCTTCACTGTTGATGAATTTCACATTCGATGGATACGAGATTCTGCCGGTGGCCCGACTTAAGTCTTTTAGTGCCAGAACCATGGTTTGCTCGATATGATCATACAATTCTGAGTGCGTTCACTTGATTCATGACTTGTATTGACCGAGAGCAGTTTGATGAGTCGTGACGACTGCTCTTACGCAGGCCTTTCCTAGCTTGATTCCCGAAGACGTTGGAAACACTTCTGGGCCATTGAACCACTCGATGGGCCGAGTCGTGTGGGCCTGGACTTCTTCTGGTGACCGGACCAAAGTGTCGGTTAACACTTCACCTCCCAAAGTATGTCTTGTGTTAATGGGACATTCTTTGAAGTGAGATAAATCTGTTGGTGGCCAGAAGGATCTTCACGTTGTGCTCAGCGATTGTTCGTTAACTTATTGTTGAGTTGTACACCAAGGAGTGCGTTGGTTCAGAGCGGTTGAGATGCATTATTGAAGCCTGTTGTTATGAGTTTGGTACTCTAGCATTGTTGAGAGCTTCGACTCGCTTAAATCTTGCTTCTTGAGCTGGAACCTATTTGAGGAGTCTAATCTCCGTCGATTCAAGAAATTAAACGTTAGTCGCCGACTCTCGATTACATCGAAGTGTAAACAAGTCATTGTCGGGTCAGAGTCACGTATGCGCTCACACGCTTTCCCACGGTTTTGCGCAATACGATCGAAGTTGGAATAAGTAACATGACATTAAACAACATGCTATTGGCGTGTGATCACGCAAGTTAGCTTACATAAAGTTGCTGAATTAGGACTTGATCGTTCAATGTGCACACTTGGGTCGCTTGAGCCTGTGAGCACACAATTGGTTAATGGATTGAGTCGATGTCCCCAAATGGATTAGCCATAGACATGGATCAACCATCCCCTAAGCATTAAGACATGGATTAGACATAGATTAACAATCCCCTAAGCATCAAAACATATTCCATAGACATGGATTAGCCATTACACATCCCCAAAGTTTTTCCTTCGGTTGACTATGAACTTTTTAACAAGCCAATGCGAGTGACCCTCACACACCACATGGTTTGTCCTTTGATTGACCAAGAACCCCTCAAAATTAAGGGATTAACAATCCTAGCATGTTTTGAATATAATTGATACCACCGGTATCCTATTCATTTATCTCAGTAGTATTCCCAATGAGTTCTTTTAAGTTTCCTGTGTAGTTGGTGTCCCCAAATCCCCTTTCTGCGCATCCATAGGTCGACCCAGGCTGTTTTTGGGTCATCCCACAATGGTCTAATTTGTCGCCATTTTTCATGCCTCGTTTCCTTTGAATATTCTGGAATTATTTTTGTATCATATTTATACATAAGCTCCTTATAAGTATCACTACAACAAAAACAATCTATTACAACGTCATTTTTACAACTGGCTTCGGTTGCCTGTTGTATTAGAGGGCTATTACAACGGTCAATTAAGAACCGTTGTAATAGATGCCCTATACAATGCCTTTTTTACAACAGGCACTCGGAGCCTGTTGCAATAGGTCTCTATTACAACGGTTCTTTCTGGCCCGTTGTAATAGATATCAATTTTACAATGTTCCCAAAATGTCCGTTGTAATAGATGTCAATTTTACAACGGGCAAAAAGTGACCGTTGCAATAGGTGCCAATTTTACAACGGTAAAAAAAAATGCCAATTGTAATCGTTATAATAAATGTCTACTGTGAGTTTTCAATAATAAACAATTAATAGTCATAATGCTTTCTTAATTAATATTTATTATTTATTAGTATTTAATAATTTATCATTATTAATATTATATATATTATAATATTGCATTACTAATAATATTTATCATATGCTACTAATATTTATTACTCATTAATAATAGTATATTAATCATATGTCGCTAACATTTACAACATTTGTTTTAAAAGCATTGTAAATACAAACTTTGTTGCGACACTATTTGGATAAATGTTAGATTTGATTTGTTCATAAAATATTTATCAAAAATGTGGTCAATAATCAGGTTAAAAACACATTTATAAAATAATTATATATATATATAATTTCATTTATGTCAATTATTACAATGTCTTTGATGCATTTGATGTATTTAATATTAACAAAAATTCAAATTTGAAGACATGGTAAAATCATTATATTTGACAACTTGTACTAAATGGTATAAACCATAATTAAAAAAAAAAGGAATAACAAAAAATATATAAATTACTTGTAAGTGTTACAAACTAAAAACTCAAAAAATTTCCAAAGGTTTCAAAAGTTAGAAATGATATAAGAATATAAAAAAGTTGCGAAAATCTAAAAAATTTAAATTGCCTTTGATTGTCACAAACTAAAAAAATATGTAGAAATAAAATTAAATAATCACTTTTTTACCATTTAAAAAAAATTGAAAAACTTGTTTTGAAAAGACCAGAATCAATTTGAAGTTCAAAACTTAAAAAAAAATCAAATATTCAAAATTTCATTGATATTCAAATTGTTTTAAAAAAATGAGTGTTTTAAAATATTTTTTATGTAGATATATTTAGTAACAATTTATTCATTTGAGCGATATTCAAATTTCTTTGATTTACATTGAAAAGATTAAATAGCAAAACCATTAATTTGATTATCCATACGTGTGCTTTTAATACGGATCGTTGGATGTTACATAATCCTGTTGCCGACTTATTTCGTCCTCCATCAGATCTACACAAATGAAGTTCTCGTTCTTCTGGGAAGCAAACCCTAGGTTCCAAATTGCCCACCCAATACAAAAATTAAATTCTCATGGCCTCCCTCAAACTGCCGTTCCACCGAGACGTGGCTCGGCTCTCCATCGTCCGCCGCCTCCTGGTTGTGCTCCGACCGCCAACAGTGGCTGCCCCGTCTCGCAAGTCCACCCGCGGTCTCCAAAACACGGAAGCCGGCTCATAGACAGGAGGACGTTGCTGCTTCCTTCCACACCTTCTGTCTTCGGCGTTGTAAGCACGGTGTCTCCGTCGTCTGTCCTCGTTCAGCACTGTTTTGAGGACACCCATTACCGAAGCCCCGCGTTCGAGTTTGAACACCGCCACTCGAGATCAGCGAAGTCACCTTCGGAAATCGTGCACCGCCAAAGCCGAGGACCAGCCCCCGACTAATTGCAGCTTGCCTGGAGCCGCTGCTTCCCTCTTCCGGTCCAGTCGAGCCACCGATGTTCGTCGCTGCTGTCTAAAGTAAGTTTATCTACGATTAAATTTATTTTAAGTTCACTTAAACTGTTGTGTATACATGTTGCATGGGAGTAAAAGCAAGTAATTTGCTAATTAAGGATTGCTAGCACGGTCATCTTATGTTTTTTGGCATGCTGAGACCTTTCTTTTATATATTTTGTTTCCGTAAAATTGCCGCACCATGTACTTCGAGCATTTATGTGCCGAGGAGTCCACTTTGGCCATGAGTGCATCTCATTTTGGAATAGCGTTACATGTTGACTTCGGAGATTTCGATACTCTGCGTTCTTGAGGTAAACTGAAACTGTTGAGCTATTCATTTTAATGAAGCTCTTTTTAGTACAGCTTAAATTATGATCATAGAAATAATATTATTACCAGGTATTAGATTGTTTGCAATAATATCCCTTTGGGATATTTTTTTTTAAGTGTAGACAGATAAAAATGTGGAAACAAAATGTTTTTCCAGCTTTTCGTCTACGGTTAAGGAAGTCTAAAATCGATTTGGGGCGTTAAGGAAGTTTAAAATCCCTTTGGATGGTTTTGTTAAATTTATAAATGGTTTAGAGAATTTTTTTACATAATTTTAGGCTTTTTGAAGTCATTGTTTTAACTTGAAGAAGTAGGAGCGATTGACTGTTTCTCTTTTTTTTACTTTGTTGATTTGTTTTTTTTTGGAGGACTAGTATGCGGTTGAGTATTAGGATGAATGATTGTCAAATTTAGTAACAGCACAGTCCAAATTAATTTAAGTTTGTCACCTTTGATTGTATGATTTGAATTGGTTTACCTATATATCTTGCCATCTAGCTGTAAGTTGGCAGTATTGGTTATTGCTTAAATTTCCTTACTTTTGGTTTGCACTCAAACTTGCATATTTTGATTTTAGCAATGATAAGTTGGGGGAATGAAATAAAGAGGTTTACTCTTCATATCTTACATGAACTCCTGCCTGGATTGAGAGTAAATAGCTCCGGTCACACTCTTAATTATATACATGCATTTTGTTTATTCCAGTTCTCTCAAGCATGCATGTTTTACACCTGCTGTCATACATATTGTCTACATGATATATCATATATGTATGCTTATTGTTAGTGCCATCCTTGCTTGTTTCGATTACAGTCAGGGCCGGTCCTAAGAGATTTGCTACCTAAAGCCAAAAGTGAAAATAAGGCCCTTACACACTAATGTATTATCGTCAATTAAATGATCAAACATTGAATGATATCATATAATAATAACCAATAAAATAACAAAAATATTCTAAATTATGGACATTTAGTCTAATGGTTATAATTTTAAAAAATTCTAGTTATGAATTAAAGAGAAATTCTTTTTACCTAATCAATCCGACTAAAATAAATATATACTTTTCTGCAAAAACATAGTTATTTATCGATAAATTTTTCGTTAACGTTGGTTAAATATCCCCTGTTATTACCAAATTAATTACTAATACACAACTTTCTCAATTAACGATTTAATCCTTCTAATTTTGATTTAGTTCTTCTTAATTAATCTATAAATCAATCATTAAGTTATTATATATTAACAAAACAAAAACTATAACATATGACTGAAATTGAATTGGTGAATAATGTAACATGCTGGATAGAAACGGTATACAGGCAATAATAATGACAACAGACTATGGTTGGAATATAAAAGTGGATATGTTTGTAATACCAATATCTATCAAATACTGCAAAAAATAACAATTTCAGTGCTCTGAAAAAATTCGATTCAAACAACTTGATTCAAATTAAATAATTGATTTGTCCAAACTGTGTAACTGATACGGTTATAGGAGAATATCATGCACATGAAGGCAACTCAGCTACTGAAACAAAATTGTTAGCAATTGCATGTGTCTTTTAGTTATTAGTAGTGGCAAATATGCATTTTATTTTTATTTTTATTTTATGTTTCTTCTTTACAGTTGCTTTTCAAATTACTAAAATGTTGTTGTATAGGCTGAACTAAGCCATGTAGGAAGGTTGATATGAATTGCACTATATATGTACAAGGAAAAAGTAGAAATGGGATAGTAAAAGTTTAGTCTGAAATCTCTACCTTTCTTCTTCCTGTCATTTCTTTTTCCTTTCTTCTTCTTAGTCTAAATTATGATTCCTGGTTCTGCCTCTCCCCTCAAGTTCACATCAGTAACTTGTTTTAGCTTTGATCGCAAATTTTCACTAATTAAGTAAATTCCAAAGAACTGAAAAATGCAGACTTGTTTCGACTTTGAAATACGAATACCTTTTCAAATATTACTGAAAATGACAATAGAAACTTGTTTCAAACCAAAACATTCGCTGATTCACGTACCAGTACTTTCCAAGTTTTAGAGAACTAGAAATCAATAAACAATAGCAAATTTCCCTAAGTGACTAGTGTTGAATTTGTACCCAGAATCCAGAGTACCCTGCCGCTTCTGATATTGTGCGATCGATTTGGAAATAGAGGATGTGATCACAAGTGAGTGTCGTCGCCGCTTGCGAAACCCTAACCGTCGCCCACCTCGCCGGTCGCCATTTTTCCCTCTACGTCGATTTTTTTTCCGTGTAAGTTGAGAAGATAATACCCTTATTTTTCTGCAGCCCTGAGCGAACGCTTTACTTGCTTTAGGGAAGGGCCGGGCCTGATTACAGTGGATGAATAACATGCGTTTTGCCAGTTTTGGAGTATGTGTTTAACGATTATATTCATTTCTGCCATATCAAGTTTCCACTTCATAAAATGATGATGCTACATTTTTTTTGCACTAATTATTGGTCCTGCTTTGCTCTGTTCATTATGAGCATGCATGTTAGAAATGATCACTTATGGATGTATATGTGCAAATATGCTCAAATTTATACTTCAGTATATCATCATTCCTCTTGGAAGTGGATGTCCGCAGCCATGTTTAACTACCCTGGGCTTTGAAAGAATAACATCAGAGTGCGCAGTTTATTACATTGAATAATCAATGGCTGATGCTACAATAAAAACTATATCTAATACATGGAAACATGCAGTGGCAAAATAAGTGTTCTTTTCATGAAATTTATTTAAAATTGATCTTTGTTTGACAATCCCTTAGTGCTACATTGTTGTGCCAGCATAAAAGTTATTGCATATTGCTCTGTAAAGCATATTTCGTCATGCATATTGTTCTTTCCTTGACAGTCGCATAATAAATCGATCTTTAAAGCCATTTGTGTTACAAACAAACATATTGCTTCCTGCATATTATTTATAATAAGCTTAAAAATAATTGTAAACTTATGGTGAAAGGTTGACATTGTGTTCCGTTTCAAATGTATGTAAACATGTTCCTCGTCTGTTTTCTTGAAGATATATGATTTACTCTAGATATGCCGATGCGCAAGTGAGCGATTATCATTTTATGCAAGAGCAATAGCGAAAGAGGAGAGATACGAGATGACGCATGTGCGCAAAGCTCGGTAAAAGCTGTAATTTATTATAATAAATTTATGTATAAAATCTATTTTTTTCCACTGTATTAATATTGTAAACGATGATATTTATATAAAATTTTATTTTGCTACTATGCTGAGCACTGCGATTCTGTGTTGAATTCCACATTAAACCTTGCAAGCCAATAACAGTCGGTCATTTTGAACGCTTCGACTTGGTTTAATTACCGACTAGGTGCAGTCAAAATGGCGGGTTGCTACAACTGTGAACTGATTCTTGTTTTTTCTTTTGTTGGAACTTTGCTGTAATTTTTTGTATTATCTATTAGAGGCAATTGACAAGTTGGTGGGGCCTGATGTGAAAATGCAGGATGTTCTTGATGAAGAGACCAATGCCATTGACAAGTTGGTGGGGCCTGATGATCACGTCATTTGTGCACTACTAGGAGTAGATTCTACTGTTGCAGCTACGCTTGTTCACAAGGCAATTGGAGGACAACTTCACTGTGTTTTTGTTGATAGTGGCTCACTAAGGTAACCCACTTGACTGAATTTTTGCTCACTCATGAGGAAAATAAAACATATAGCCTTAGAACTGTGCTTCTTTTATAAAACCGCCAACTCGGCATGCATCAAAATGTTTATATTGATTATGCTTACATTAACTATGCACTACATTCATTTCTAGGTACTTGTTTTTAGGTTTGAGTACAAATTTGAAGAGCTTCATAGGCTTAGCAATTGGCTTTGGGTCAATCACTGAAGATGAAGATATTCAGAGTGAGAGTGAGTGTAATGGAGTGTATGTAGTGCGGCAATACTTGTACAAATGAACATTTTGTATAGTTATTGTGTAACAAAGATAAACAGAACCTTGTGCTATTCAAAAGTATAATAAAATTATTTATTTGATTTGAATAGTTATTGTGTATGGTCGATGGCCTGTTGTAAAATAGGTTTACCAAGTAGTATAGTATATTACAAGCAGCTTTTCCCGTTGTAATAGCTAATAAATTATAAGCAGCTTTTGCCCGTTGTAATACACTATATTACAACGGTCGTTGACCGTTGTAATATAGTGTATTACAACGGGCAAAAGCCACTTGTAATTTATTAGATATTACAACGGGTTTATAACCATTGTCATACAGTCATTGCACGTGACAGAGTAAGTTATTACAACGGTCATTTACAACAGTCATTGCCCGTTGTCAAATAGTTAGGAGCTATTACGACGACGCATATTAAGATGGGCATACGCCCGTTGTGAAATGCATATTACAACGGTTTTTGCCCGTTGTAAAAGGGTTGTTTTGTTGTAGTGTATGCAAACTTCTAATGCCCATAACTTCTTCATACATTATCCGTTTTATGCAAACTTAGGGTCTATTAGAACCAAAATTCCGAGACAAACGCAACGGTAATGTCAGTTTTAATTAGTTCTGAATATTTAATTAATTTATTACCAATTTATTAAATTTATTATCCTTAAGCATGGTTATAGTGTATTAAATTTTAGGGTGTTACATTCTTCCCTACTTAAAGTATTCCGTTCCTGAAATCTCCAAGTTAAGAAGAATGTTACTATCTTAATATACACCTATAACCATCTACTCATCCACCATCCACAAGCATCCATTGTCCTTAAGAAATTTCTATTGCTTGTATGAACATATGCAAAGGTGTTGTGTGTATATATCCTTACACTAATGCAAAAATAAGGCAGTTGACTGATTCAGTCGACCTCCTTAATGTAATATATGTTGGTGCCATAAATCCAAAATATATGAAAATAATCCTAATATATATAAACTCTATTGGTGTGCACAATCATACATCAAAATGCAACATCCAAATGATTGTTCACTCATTTCCATCCATAGAAAATTTAAAATGCACACACATTCATATACAAAGTGTAAGTGATTGAGCCAATCTTGTGCCTAGTGTATGTGTATGCATCCACGAGCAACCACTAGCAAACATTTGCATCCACTTGCAACCATCAGTCAAAACATGTTTCAAACACATGTTCCTAACCATTGAATTCTACCTAAGAATCAAAAGGTTCGAAGGATAGGATAAACAAACTTGAATGATAAAATCAAATGCAAAGTAAAAAATTAGAAAAGAAGTCAAGAACGTACTTTCAAAAAGAAAAGAATAAGAAGTTTGAATCCTATCTTCAGGTTTCTACGTCACATCTTCGCGGTCTTCTCCCCATTGCACTTTAACCAATCTGATTTCCTTGTAACACAGTTTCTTGATTTCTAATCCAAGGATATGAGTAGGATCTCTTCTTACTGATGCTTCCTTCTCAACTTCCACATCCTCAAGTGTGCTCGGCTCTACTATCTCTGCCATATCATAGAGACATTTCCTCAAGTGGAAAACATGAAACACATCGTGTATGTTTGCCAGTCTATCCAGTAGCTTGATCTTATATGCCATCTGACCAATTGTAACAACCCGGAAAATCCGAACCAATTTAAAAAATTTATTTTGGCTATTTCAGTAAATTTTGAATAGTTAAAATAAATTATTTTAAATAATAACTATTAAAAATTTATTTTAGTCGAAGTTAGAGTGAATATATTGATTTTGATTTCTAAAGGAATTAGAAATAGTACGGTAGTTTGAAAAGTCAAACCTGTATTTTGATCGAATGTACCGGATTCAAAATTTAACGGATTTTAGTGAAACCAAAAATATCTAAAACTATTTGAAAATATCTTTCCAATGAATCCCAAAAATCGAAATTTCATAGCGGGAATCAAAAGTTATGGCCAGTTGAATATTCAGAATGGTCGCTATAGTATAATTTATTGCCCGTATAAAAGGCCATTTTTCAAACGACCTTCGTTTTCAACAAAACCACTTTTGTTGGATCCGGAATGTCAAATTATTTCTAAGTTTATATTTCCGGAATTTTTGAAATTAATATGTGAGAGTGGCAAATAAAAATGTATTTTGTCAATTTCAGTCAAACCTGATCGACTTGAAAATGGCCTTTTTTCAAAAAGTCTCAGAATTTAACAAAATTAATTTTTTTTAGGACCGTATCGTCAAGGCAAAGCCAGAAATAATTTTTTTGGAATTTTCTAAGTTCGTATGTGGCCCCGGTGAATTTATATATACGATCAAATTAATTTAATAAAGGATTTAAATATTAAATTAAATATTTCAGGCCACAGACAGTCGTTTGGGCTGATGAGACCTAGCCCATTGGATCCGGAACGGGAGCTATTGGGTGCGGTCAACTCTGGTTGGACTGAAAATGGATTGATTTGAAACTTTTGGTTTTATTTGTAAAATTAACATTAAATCAATATAAAAATACACCATCTTCTTCTTCCAAACCCTAATCTATTACTGTAGCCGCCATCACCATGGTATCTATGGCCGAAATTACACCCACCTTCTCCCACTAAATTCTCTCAATCCTTTCCCCGAAACCCACTCCTCCTTTAGACTCTTTTGTAGAGATTTCCATCCTCCTCAATCTCATACGGTTGGATCACCACCAGGAGGCATGAACGACGAGGTACAACGCCCTGAAGTCACGCCAAAACCACCGCCGCCAGCCCCGTTTTGCTCGATTGAGCACAACCAAAGTGGACCCCCCTGCTCGCCTCGTTCTCCTCTCAGACGCTGCACCATCCGATCGTCAGACAACTGCTCCATTCGATCGAGAAGTTTAACCCTGGAACTGAAGCAAATTGGGTTTATGGTCGGCCTTAACCTATTAAAGAAGAAGGGTATAAACTATATTTTATTTTAAAATTTTATTTTGAAATGTTAATTATACAAATTGAATCATAACTTATTCATTCGGACTCGAAATTTTACGATTTCAGATCCTATATGATCTTGAAACTGAGATCGACACTGCTGTTCAGACTAGATCCAATTCCGAGCAGCTCAAATTTTGGCCAATTTGCAACACGACTGTGAGATTTTTTTTAAAAAAATAATTAATCAATTTAATTTTCTTCCTCGCTATGTAACGATTGTATGTACATGATTTAGATCTGCTATGTGATGAGATTGTGGATGATTTATCTGTTTGTTGGTGATGTATAAACATAGGTCTGTATGTGTTGAATAAAAATAAATCATTTTGTTATAATATTGATTTGGATTAGAATTATCATTTCAACAAAAAAGTTCATTTTGTTATATTATTGATTTGGATTAGAATTGTCATTTCAATAAAAATATATCATTTTGGAAAATATTATTGTATTGAAATAGAGTCGTCAATACAATGGAAAATATATCATTTTTGAAATATATAATTGTGTTGTAATAGAGTTGTTAAACATTTAAATAAAAAGTTATTCTATTATTTGCATTCTTTGATGCAAATATACATTGAAACAAAAAGTTATTCTTTTATTTGCATTCTTTGATGCAAATATTCATTGAATTAAAAAGTTATTCTTTTATTTGCATTCTTTGATGCAAACATTCATTCAATTAAAAAGTTATTCTCTTATTTGCATTCTTTGATTCATTGAATTAAAAAGTTATTCTCTTATTTGCATTCTTTGATGCAAATATACATGGAAATAAAAAGTTATTCTTTTATTTGCATTCTTTGATGCAAATATACATTGAAATAAAAAATTATTCATTTATTTGCATTCTTTGATGCAAATATACATTGAATCTTTATTTTGCTTTCTTTGATGCAAATATACATTGAAATAAAAAGTTATTCTTTTATTTGCATTCTTTGATGCAAATATATATTGAAATAAAATGTTATACTTTTATTTGCATTCTTTGATACAAATAAAATGCTGAAATTGGAAGTTGAATTTTTATTTACATTCCTTGATGCAAATAAAACATAGTTTTAAAAATGTTATATTTTATTTGTATTTTAGATACAAATTAAAAACATGGTTTGTAAAGTTAAATTTTTGTTTGCAATTTTAGATGCAAACAAAACATTAGAATTAAATTTACATTTTTGTTTGCAATTTTAGATGCAAACAAAACATTAGAATTAAAGTTGCATTTTTTTTGCAATTTTAGATGCAAACAAAACATTAGAATTAAAGTTGCATTTTTATTTGCAATTTTAGATGCAAACAAAACATTAGAATTAAAGTTGCATTTTTGTTTGCAAATTTTTGAATGCAAGCAAACCATTAGAATGAAAGTTGCATTTTTATTTGCATTCTTTGATGCAAATAAAACATGGATTAAAGGTTGCATCTTTCTCTCAAATTAGAATTTACCTTTTTATTTACATTTTAGAGGTTAGTAAAAGAATAGGATTAAAGATATCATTTTTACTTTTAAATTAGAGACAATACAAAGATAGAATTTAAAAAGTTACATTTTAGTTACATTCTAGTTGCAGCAAAAATGTTAAGAATTAAAGTATCATCTTTATTGTCATTTTAGAGATAATAAAAAGAATAGATTTAAAATATCATTCTTTAACCATATATTTAGATGCAATAAAAATAGTGGAAATAAAAATCATGTTGTTATTATCATTTTCTTTCAACATAAAGAATGAACATTAGGAAAATATATTTCTAATGTGATTTAATTACCATTGGAAATAATTGGTTATTAAAAACTTGATTCATTCCAAATCGTCATTTTCATTATGTTAGTAGATTTATGGAAATCATATATAAAATTTCTAACATGAATGTAGACCCTAGTTGGCTTGCTTATGATTGTTTGAAATGTAGTTGAAACCTCTATTGATATATATATATATATAATAAAAATTAAAATGAAACGCACGCGGTAGTTCGCGTTTCGACAATCGTAATATACCAAAAGATCCGACCGTCGGATTTTCCCAAAACCGGAACCATTAGGACCGCATTAGGAAGATCTTTCAAATGTATGAATTTTGTTAAAATCCAAAGGTTAGATTTTAAGTTACGTGTAAATCAAATTTTGTTAAAAACAGCGCCAGGGCCGCCCATTGACCCAAAGCGTCGTTTAATTATATTGAGCTATTTTTAAATAAATAAAAATAGCGATAAATCGTTATAAATTAATATTAATGATATTAAATGGTTTAAATGATAATAATTCGAAAAAATATTTGAAAAGACCGTGTTCAACTGATTTCAAATGATTTTACAGCGATTTTAAATCGAAGATATCGAAGACAGCGATTGAAGACCGGCGATCCTCACGTCGAAAGGATAACTACTAATGCCTGGCATTGAATAGCTACCAATAAAGGATTAAAGTAGTAGTTGTCTGGATGTACTTGTTGATCGTCCGGATACGCGAGCACCTAGGTGACTCCTGTTTCGTTCAGACCCAGGACTTGTAAATGGGTGTGTGTCCGTCATTGTATTTCATGCCATGTAATTTAATTGATATCTATTAATATATTTCTGAGGTGGCGGAGGATTTATCCTCTTGCTAAACACCCTTCTATGAGACACACGAGCTCGAAGGTTATACATTTGTAGTTATCGATCGCATGGTATGGACTGTCAATGTTACATGCCAAGATGCAATTGATCGAGGCTTTTGTTGAAAACAGATCCCTTGTGGATGATGATCAAAGCATAGCCTATTTAGGCAGAGCTTTGTGTATTACGTTACCTTGCAAGCCTCACACCCCAGTAGAGTCAAAAACGGGACAAGGGAACGTAGGGAGTGCATACGTATTTTTCCTAGCTAGAAGTGGTGCTTGGGTTTTTACACGGCCCGACATTTTTACTTATGTGGTTGATGAAATGAGGCGCATCGGATTTTTATTGGTCACCAATGGCCAATTTATAGGTCCAATAGGATCGGAGAGCGTGTGTTCAGGCATAACTAATCCACTAAAGTATTTGTGGACCGGCCCTGCAGGATCCAAGGGTTCGCCAGCGTTCGAATCCTGAAACATTGCTAGAGTGTCTCGAATCGGTTAGGAGATCGTCCCTAGCGTTGACTCATGATGGAAACCAACCTCCAATATGACATTACAGTCTTGATTGTAAACCGATATATGGCGACATAGTATATGGTAGCTATGCCATCTAGGATTGATACATTTACTTTGAAGTATATTTGAAACATATTATACACTAATAATAATATTAAAAATATTATTTTCTACGTATCAAGCATTTTTTATCATTATAAAGTACAACTCTATCCTCCGTTTGCATTGCATTGTGTGATGGGACTTGAGTCTTATAATGATTTCATTTTCTAAAAAAGCATTGCGTTGTTTTTTACTTAAAAATTTATAAAACTTATGCACTGGCAATCCAATGGAGCAAAACCCATTCCGCGTTAGCGGCGCGGTCCAGTGATTAGGCATATTATTTGTTTAGTAAGATTTCTCATTCCAGTCCCATGACTGACTCGTAGTTTGTTTCACTTTGCAAACTCGGGTGCCCTCTTTCCACAGGGGCAGCCAATTGACAGGTTTCAGGTACGGATGTTTTCTGGACTAGAGCTTGCTGATGAAGATGTTGGAAGATCTTTTCTTTTATCTTTTATTTTCTTCTTGAGATATTGAGATAGTATTGAATACTGATGTATTTGGGAGATTGAGACTTTATTTCTTTCCCTGTTTTTAGACATCTATTTTGCTAAGTGTAACCTGTACTGCATACTCTGATGTTCTGTGATGATGTTTGTGATGACATTCCTCTCCGCTGCAATGATCTATATGTTCTGCTATGTATTTGTGATCTATTGTTGTTTTAATTATGTTATATTCCTATGATTATCCTTACTTTCGTTCTGCGGAAGTTTGGGTCGTCACATTTCTATCAGAGCTAAAGGTTAACCTTAGCTATGGAGTATAACATTTTAAAACAATTCGTCTAGATAGAATCAGTAGTATTCTAATACGAGTAGCTCATTAGAGATAGGATTAGTAATGTTCTAGAATGAGCACAGCAGAATAGCACATATTAATCAGTCATTACATCATTATCATTTCATCATATGTCTCTATTTTAAAAAAATCTTTCCTTTGAGATTTATCGTTTCTCTTAGTCTGACTCTTTCCTTGATGATACAGACTGATTTAGAAATGAGTACTAGAGCACGTACAAGAGCACGAAGAGGCAGAGGTGGGGCAATAGGACCCGCCCGAGACGAGACTCCTACAGCCCAAGAACAGGAACAGGCCACTCTAGAAGTTGAGACACCACCACCACCCCCATGTGCTTTCGATCTTGACAAAGTGGCAAAGAAAATAAAGAATCTAGGGGGCGTGCACTATACAGACCAAGAGACGGTGGCAGATGCGCAAGCCTGGCCGAAGACGATGGAAAAGATCTTGAGAGGACTAGAGCTCAAGGACCACATGAAGCGATTTATGGCAACTTGGTTTCTGAAAGACAAGGCCCAAATTTGGTGGGAAACAACTATGGTGGGAGGTAATGAAGCTTAGGTGACTTGGGAGAAATTCAAGGAGCTATTCAATGATAAGTTCATTCCACCTCACGAGGTTGAGCGCCTTCACGATGAGTTCGCCCACCTCCAACAAGTGAGCATGATTATTTCAGAGTATGTTACGAAATTTGATGAGCATCCTAGATATGCCGCTGAATTAGTCCACGACCTGCTGCAGAAAAATAAGAGGTTTATCAATGGTCTGAGGAGGAGGTATCATAATAGGATGACTGCACACATCGAGCACCCATTTGCTAAGGTGATTGAGATGGCCTGCAGATATGAAGAGGTTGATCAGAAAGGTTCCCAACAAGAGAGAGAAAAGAATCAGGCCAACAACAAGAAGAAGCAGTCAGATAAGAAAACTGAGACGAGCAGCTCTTCCACCACCAAGGCCCAAGAGAATAAGAAGAGGGATAGATCTAAGGTCAAGTGCTTTAATTGCCAAAGGATAGGACAATTTGACTACGAGTGCCGAGCTCCGAAGAGGCCCAAAAGGAACGAGTCTGGATCGAGTCAAAGCAGTGGACAGAATCCCCATGGCCCAGGAGAATGTTTTAATTGCCACAAGCCTAGACACCTCATCAAGGATTGCCCTTTGCTCAAGAAATCTCAGGTGGCACATGTCTATGATGGAGCGGCTGCACCGGCTTTTTCCTAAGCAGGTAAACATGATATTTTAGGAGGTACACTTAACATTAAAAACATTCCTATTAAAGTTTTGTTTGACATGGGTGCATCTAGAAGTTTCATATCTGTTGACATGATTAAAAAGCATAAATTGAAATCCAGAAAACTCAAAGAACCAGTTAGAGCCCATAGTCCGATAGGCGGTTCACTTATTCTCGATCAATATTGTAGAGTTTCTTACTCCTACTTCCAATTTCCTTTTAATCTGATAATCATGAATATCTCCGGGTATGATATCATACTTGGAATGGACTGGCTAACGAAATATGAGGCTGAGTTACTTTGTGTTGAAAGAGTAGTCAGAATCAAAACCAAATTTGGAGACATTATTGCTATTCCATGCCACGGCTCAGCCACAGATAGGAAAGAATTCTGTTCTTCTCTAGAATCACTCCTACTTCTATTGAGGATATTTCTATCATCAGAGACTATGCAGATGTGTTTGAAGAAGTCGACAGCTTACCTCTGCGTAGAGAACTCGATTTCAAAATTGACTTAGTTCCTAATGCAAGGCCAGTTGTACACCCTATTCAAAGGATGTCACTGAAAGAAAAAGAGGAGTTGAGCAATCAAACCAAGCAGCTTTTGTGGAAGGGCCTGATCAGGCCTAGTTTCTCCAATTGGGGTGCAACAGTGGTTTTCGTCCCAAAGTCAGACGGTACCCTCAGGCTATGTGTGGACTACTGTGGTCTAAATAAGCAGACTCTGAAAAATAAATACCCACTGCCCGCATTGATGATCTGCTAGACCGCTTGAATGGAGCACGAGTATTCTCTAGGATGGACCCAGCTATAGGTTTCCACCAACTACGCATTGCCGAAGAATGTGCACCTTTGACCGCCTTCAGAGGATCAGACTTATTTTATGAATGGCTAGTAATGCCCTTCGTCCTATGCAATGCTCCAGCATACTTCGTAGATCTGATGAATAGATTTTTCCGTGATGTTCTAAATAAACTTGTGCTGGTGTTCATCGACGATATTCTAATCTTCTGTAAATCCACTGCTGAACACCAAATACATCTGAAAGAAGTCTTGGAGATTTTGCGTAGAAATGTGCTGAAAGCCGAATTCTCCAAGTGCATATTCTAGCAAGAAGAGGTGAAATTCCTCGGCCATGTTGTATCTAAGGAAGGCATCTCAGTAGATCCATGAAAGATCTTGGCCATCAAAGATTGGAAGTAGCCTACTACGCACACTGAAGTCAGTAGTTTCTTAGGTCTGGCTGGCTATTATCGGAAATTCGTTAAGTGTAACACCCCGTATTTTCTGTGAACGTATAAGTAACAAATCAGAGGATAATTAATTTTTAAATTAAGAATCAATGGAAACGGGTTGAGCCATTGCGTTCGTCTCGGAATTCTGCTTGGAAACGAGCCCGAGTTTGCAAGAATCAGAGTCCGTATAAGGGAGATATGACCCTCCAAAGTTTCAGGAATTTTCAGAGTTCAAAATAGCTCTAATTCGAATTCAAATTTCGAATTCAAAACCCAGAACAGACTGAGCGGGAAATCTCCCGCCCAGTACCCAGGTCGACTGGGCAGTCAACCCCCCCCCCCCCCGACCAGGTCGACTGGGCAGTCGACCTGGGGGTCGACCTGGTCCCCGAACCTGGTTTTGGGCCTGGGTGCATTCCTATGTATCTGGTTTTGTTTTCTACCTAGATTCGTCTACCTAAACCTATTTAAACAGCACCAAACCTAGCCTTCTCTACACACAATTCTATTCTACTTCTACTCTGCCTCTGTTCTAAATAAAAATAAAAATGGCGTCGCTACTCTGCTGGAATCAAAATTAGAAGCTAATCAACATCAACCTAAGCAACTCAATTCAAGCTTTAAACTTCAACAACGGTTAAAGAAGATCAACTATCGTCGCTACAACTATCTTTCTTTTATAATCCAATCAAGGCAAGTACAGTTATTTTCCGATATAAACGTTAATTCTGATTGTGACATGAATTGTAAATCTGAATCTGAGATTATGTCTGTTCTGTTCTGTTTAGATCTACCTTATTCTGTATTTCTTTCTGCATTCTGTTCTATAGCTAGGCTACCACGAGCCTGAGCCAATCTCATAAGAGATTAACATACGCTAAAATATTTGGGACAATAAAATGAATAATTCATGAAATGGGCATGACCGATATGTGACTGATTTGAGGAAAGAACATAGGTTGAACTTGGAACTTAGGACATAAATCTAAGGCATATAATTGAACCTATGACTTGAGTTTTGTGGCATAAAGAATATTGAACATACGACTTGAGAAGTTGAGGCATATAATTTACATTGGACATATGACTTAGGAATTGGGGCATAAATTTGACCGTAGGCATGCAATTAATTTAGATACATATTACATGTTGTAGACTAGATCTGGATCTGAGCAAGCTATGTATGATAATCTGTGATTTGGGGACATAATTCAACATCTGATTTTAAGAATATGATACATGATTAAAACCTAGATTTGTAGCACATTTTAAGAAGGGGAAGATATGTGACTTAGGTGTAGAAATTAAAATCTATAATAAGATTTGAGGACTATTAAGTGTGAATACACCTAAATAGGGATTTTTGGATATATGGCATGCATTGTAATATTTGGTATAATTTATAGGTGAATCTGCTGTACAATGCTAGTTTAACCAAAATGGGAACGTATGTTATATGGTAAATTATGTCCATATTCTGTGTTATGTAAATTTATGCAAACATGGGGTATATGATCATATTGTGAATCATGATAATTATTTAGGCCTAATTTATGATTAAGCAAGGCATGTAAATAGAACCTTTAGAAATATTAAATCTGCTAAATCTATCATATTCTAAGTCTGTTGAAAATGCCAAATCTGCTAAACTAAATCTGTTGAGATGCCTAATCTGTTATCTGCTAAATCTGCTAGTTTGCTTAATCTGCTAAATCCGTTAAGTCGCCTAATCTACAAAATCTGTTATCTGCTATATTTGTTGAGTTGATATAATTAGTCTGTTATTGATATAATCTGAACTGGCTATAGTTATGAATAATTGACATGTACATTAGGCGTGGGCATAAATGGTAAATTATTAATTAATTGGCTGCAAAGATGAATATGGCTAACTCGAGGTTAGAATGAGTTTGCGGCGTAATCCTGCCCGGAACCGCCCGACACATCCAGTGGCCGCAAACAATAGGTTCTAATGTGAGAAGTTAGTCATAATATGCTTAGACACGAGGTTAGGTCTGGCTTGTGGTAGAAGTCTGCCCGGAACAGCCCGGCCCATCCAGCGGCCACAAGTTAGCAACCTAATGTGAGAGGTCTGTGCATTAATAATTAATTAATGCAAATCCGAGACAAAAATGATGTCCAAAACGTGTTGGGTGGATAGGGTTAAACCAACTGGACTAATATATATAATAAACCCGTTCATGAATCTGTAGGCCCAATACAAAGTTAGACAAATCTGAAAATCTGTTAAATCTGTACATCTGATCTGTTAGTCTGAAAACTTGTTGATTTGATTTTCTGATCTGTGAACTAGTAAATCTGATCTCTGTATGTCTGAACTTGTAAACAAGTTAATCTAAAATCTGTTAGTCTGGGGACACAAGGTTAGGAGGCAATTTGCTTGTGTCATTTGTTGTTTGGGACCCATATTAGTCAGTAACCCTTTCTGGTATCAAAACTTTGACCCAACAGTAGGTAGGGTCCAGGCACGCTTACTGAACTAATTATAAGCGGTTCATTCTGATAATGGCGAGGGGTGTTGATGGTGCGTTCCAACCGGGTCATATGCGTGCATGGATCCCGGTCTGCCTCTGAGGATGTAAGACGCCGTGACATCTGTAAATAGGTCTGTGCCAATTGGTTGTCACTTTAGGGAATGATACACCCTACTGTGGGGCCGACACAGGGTATTTATGTATTAGGGAGCCGATAGCTTAGGGTAGGGTTTTAGGGTACACTTAGTTCTGTCTGTTTCTGTTGGTACCGTCTATTTCTGTTGGGTGGTAACACCTGTCTGTTTCTGCGTGGTACCATCTGTTGGGGTGGTAAAGGCCCATTATTAGTGTACACCTAATTCTACATTCTGTTTCCGTAGGGATTAATCTGTTTTTGCTTCTGTCTGTTTCTGTTCGGGTGGTAAAGGCCCATTACTAGCACTCTCTTCTGTGGAAATTATTCTGTACCCGTTTCTATTTCAGTTTAGACATTAGGGTGACACCTAATTCTATTATACTAGTATTAGTGCAGAGAAGTGTAAAGAAATAGCTTATGTCATTCTGTTCTTCTGTAATATTCGCTACACATGTTACTGTTATCTCTCATCCAGTTTTATTTTCATGTCATGTTATTATTATTTGTTCATAACTGAAAATCACTGGACTTACCAGACTTTTTGTCTGACCATTGTTGTTTCGCCTCCTTTCTTCCGTTTCCCCCCCCGGGTTTTGTAGAAGGGAGTACTCTAGCTTGATCCAGATTTCTTCCGCTTGAAGTGCTTAAAGTATGGCTTGTCTTCTTCTGTGGGGATTATGATTTTAAACTATGCATTCTGAAGGCCTTTGTACAAGACTGATATTTTGTACTTGAATTTGATATTGTGATTTGAAAGGATGTAACCAAGCTTATTTCGGTTTTTGTTGTAATAAAGTTATAAATTTTTCAAGTACTGTTTTATCTGTCTTGTAAGTTTCTGTTCTGTTTACTAAAATGCTCCACCAAAGTTAAAGCATTCGCTTTGTGAGTGACCTTAATGGAGGCGGGGTGTTACACTTGGTATCAGAGCCGAAGGTTACCGGATTGGGTAAAGTTTTTGAAAACTATTTTCAAAAAGGTTTTGAAAGGAAGTATTTTCAAAAATAAAGCTTATTTTGAAAAACATAATCCCCAAGAGCCATATACCTTTCCTTCAGTCCTTTTTGTAATTGAATCTTTCCTTTTTCGTTTCAGCATGTCTGAAGCATCTGAGATACCAGAGGGTGTTCATGTACCCGGTTGGTTTCGTCAATATCTCAAGGCTAGGACTGCCGCCGCAGGTCCAGCAAATGAACCCCCTCCTCCACCCCCTCCTCGTGCAATTTCTTTCTCAAAGATATGTAGAGATTTTAGGGCCATGGGTGGGAAGGATTTCAAGGGAACTGAATCATTCGTAGAAGCGAGGAACTGGCTCAAAGAAACTGAGGATCTATTCGTTATCTTCGAGGTGGACGATATGCAGAAGGTACAATTGGCGGTATGGCTGCTCAAAGACGAAGCTTCCTATTGGTGGGAAGTCACTAACGCGGAGAGGCCAGTTGAAACATGGATGGATTTCAGAACAAGGTTTGAGGCAAAATTCCTCTCGCAAGCTGAACGAAGTCTACAACTGGAAAAGTTCTTATCTCTTAAGCAAGGAAGTATGACGGTCAAGGAATACGTCAACCAGTTCAACCAACTGGATTGGTTCGGATTGGATTTAGTCAACACTCAGCATAAAAAGGCTCTCCGCTTTGTTAAAGGATTGAACGAGCCACTGCACAGCCTAGCCATGACCCATGTACCCATGGGAGCGACTTACGAGAAATTGGTGGACATGGCACTACTGCACGAGGAAGACAAGGGCCCGAAAGAGACAAAGAAGGAAGAACCACAGAATAAGAAAGCATGGCCCAAAAAGGAAACACAAAAGAAGGATGAGAAATCTGAAGATAAGAAGGGGAAAAAGTGCTTTACTTGTGGAAGCTCGACTCATCTGAACAAGGATTGCAGAAAAAGGAAGGGCACTTGCTTCAACTGTGGTGAGATGGGACACTTCACTAGGGACTTCCCGAAGAAACGAGGGCAAGGGAAGAGGGAAGAACCCACTTCTGGAGGACAGTCGAATGCTCAAGGGACTGGTAGATAGGGTAGAAATAAGAAAATTTAAGTACAAGGTTTAATTTTCTTATCTGATTGTTGAGTTAAAACTCTTTCTGATTCTGGCATTTTGATTTTGTAATCGATACTCTGCACTTTAATAGTAGTATTGTTTCTGATTCCGCTGTAGAACCAAATCCATAAGGGTTATGACTCATCTGTTTGTGATTGGGGTTTGAGAGATATTCGTGTTAGGCGTCAAGTAGGACGCATACATTCTGGGATTTATCATGCTTAGTTTCCTAAGAATCATTCGGTAATCTGATCTATACCAGTAATATGTAAATATCTGAATATTTCTGATAAGGTTAAGATTTCCAGTTTTGACATTATCTAAAGAGGGTAATCCTCTGGGTGTCAATCTGATGTTGGTTTCGGTCTTCGGGGCCGATACTTAGGACCCATGTCTAATGGGAACCAAGTTTTTGTTTTATCTGTACTCGCTTCCATCATTCGACTGTATCGTATCGATCGAATCTTCGAACTTTAGGTAGAAACTAATGGGTGTAAACATGTGTTTGAGACGTGTTATGTTTGATGGTTGCAAGTGGATGCAAGTGGTTGCTATGGTTGCTCGTGGATGCATATACACACACTAGGCACTAGATCGGCTCGAAAACACTCTCATACTGCATATGGATGTGTGAGCATTTTCAATTTTTGTGGATGCAAAATGATTGACTCAGCACATGGATGTTGCATATGACTGAATGGTTGTGCACTCATATAGAAATGATATGTATCGAGTAGGAAAATTGCATACATGTTGGACTCATGGCACTGGCATAATTCGAATTAAGGAGGTCAACTGAATCAGTGGACCGCCTGATCTTTGCATTAGATAAGGAACATATACACACACTTTTGCATATGTTCATACAACATTAGAAGTTTCTAAGGACAATGGACGCCAGTGATTGATGATTGAGTAGATGGATGTTGGATGGTAGGACACATTCTTCTTAACTTGAAGATTTCGGGGACGAATTCCTTTAAGGAGGGGAGAATGTAACACCCCGTATTTTTTGTGAACGTATAAGTAACAAATCAGAGGATAATTAATTTTTAAAATAAGAATCAAGGGAAACGGGTTGCGCCATTGCGTTCGTCTCGGAATTCTGCTTGGAAACGAGTCCGAGTTTGCAAGAATCGGAGTCCGTATAAGGGAGTTATGACCCTCCGAAGTTTCAGGAATGTGTAACACCCCACACCCACTAAGGTCACTCACAAAAGGAATGCCTTAACTTCGGTGGAGTATTTTAAGTGAATATAGAACAGAAAAATTACAACAAGACAGATATAAATAATACTTGAAAATTTAAAACATCGTTTCATTGCAGCAGAAGTTAAACATGTTTGGTTACAATACCAAAACCAACTTAAACAAGAGTCAAGTACTAAATATCCATCCTGATAAAACATAAGTACATAATGCCACTACATGACTAATAGCCATAATAGAAAAGATAAGCTGGGCTTTACATCAACGATCCAATCTCCAAAAGATAGATAAAGCAATCTGATCAAAGCCCACTAGTGCTAGGCCCACTCTGAGAACCTGAAGGTTGGGAAAAAGATAAAAACAACGGGGTCAGACATAAGTCTGAGCGAGTCCTATAATTTTAACAATACAATCATTAAAGTAATTAGGGTATGATATAAACTTGGTACGGTAACGACTGGGGATAAATGACTACACTAAGCAGCCAACTAGACATAGGATGAACCAAGATAATGGTAAAGACGCATCTACCCACCCAAGGGTAATTACTACACTGCACCACACCAGTCATTCCTAACTTAAAGGTTGATCCCACCCAAGGACTTAGAAAATATAACTAGTAGTTTCGTGTACCCCTAGCTGACCACATAGGTGTCATCTGCCCCTATCTCCACTAGGTGTACCCACTACTCCCCAAGCGATCGGCTCCCTAACGTAGATACCCGTGCTGGTCCCACGGTAGGGTGTATCACTCCCCAAAGTGGCAACCCGATACAACCAACGGTGCACGGATTATACCTACGCGATGCAACAACGTCTTACCTACCAGCCCGGGCCCACACAAGCATATGAAACCCGTTGGACTTGCGTTGCCACCGCTACCCCGTTTTGGCCTCTTATAGTCAAACTCAGTATGCGTGTCCTGTCCTCGACTTGGGTCGAGCCCACAAAGATATGTTTTGGGTTACTGGTTGAAATGGGCCCCCACAAGCTACCCACCTAAGCTTGTCCCTTTTCTAGTGCATCCCACTTAACCCTTTAATCATGTTTAATTACATGTTTCCACTTGGTTAAGTATTCTAATCGTATTTTCTATTGCCACCCAAGGCAACCCAATAGATTTCCACATGCCACCCAAGGCACTTACTTGATTTCCACATGCCACCCAAGGCACTTACTTGATTTCCACATGCCACCCTAGGCACCCACTTAACCCCTCATGCCCCACTACATGCTTATCTGGTTAAGTGTTTCTTAATTGATTAAGACCGTAACCTTTGTAAAGACCTCTCACATTAGACTGTCTTTTATGGCAGCTGGAATTTGTCGGTCGGGTCCGGGCAGCCTTACGCCATAACAGAGTCTAACCTCGTGTCTTTACACTTGTCACGTATTTAGTTTATGCCTAAGAGCTCTCACATTGGGTCAATCATTTGTAGCCGCTGGATTTGCCGGTCGGGTCCGGGCAGTCTTATGCTACAAAAGGGTCCAACCTCGTGTCTTAGTCGATTAATTACACCTAATTAATCACCCCCATATTTTGAATTAATTTTCCCTAATTAATTCCAATTTAATGATGTACATAATTGAATCAATTATGTCCATCCACTCATGGTATGCCACATCATACCAATTTCACCACAATTTTGTTAACATGAATATTAACCACATCGTTCCCCACATAATACGCTAACATGACATACTTAAAAGGGAAGATTCATCACAAATACAATGGGTTCAACTTAGCATAACATTAGCATCATCATGGGTTTTAAATGTGTCAAATTGCATATATGACCATAGCATCAAACCCAACTAGCATAAATAACCAACCCAAACTTGCATGAATCACATATGTCATAAAGAGGGTAACTTGCATAGATGTTCATGTCATAGACCTATCATAATGGGATAAAATTGCATACATGTCATAGGTCTAAAAAGGGATGAACTTGCATATGTTACTCATATCATAAAAAGGGGTAAACATGCATATATATGCATGACATACAAAGGGGTAAACATGCATATGTATGCATATCATACAAAGGTGTAAACTTGCACATGTTACTTGCATATAATCAAACACCAAACTTGCATAACATGTCATATATGGACTTGCATATAATCAAACACCAAACTTGCATAACATGTCATATATGAACTTGCATATATTCAAACACCAAACTTGCATAACATGGTGTCATAATGGATCAATGTTTATCATAGTGATATGCATAACTAGCATCATGAACATATAGCATAAAACTTGCATAACTAGCATCATGGACATATAGCATAAAACTTGCATAACTAACATCATGAGCACATAGCATATGATAACATAACTTGCATTGATCCACATTCATAACCATAACCTCATTACATCCTATCATAATTAGTTTAGCAATTGCTTGCTAAAGGCATAGAAACTCACAACTTGTTGATTAGCACTCCTATGAAGAAGATTAAGTTGCTAGAGTTGATTAGAAGTTGATTTGAGAAGCCATCTTCCTCTTTAATTTGTGGAGGCTCCTTATAAGTTGCAATTTGACGGCAGGATGACGTTGTTTCCAATTATAGTATGAATTAGGGTAGTCTTAGGGTGTATTTATAGATTTAGGATGTAGTTTAGGCCCTTAAATTAACCCTAATTTAGGTTAGAGCCGTCAGATTTCGTCACAAGCCCCAAAACATAGCCCAAACCCCTTCAGACTGCACCCAGGCCAACCTGGTCGAGTACCCAGGTCGACACCCGTGTCGACTGGGCAGTCGACATGGGTTAAGGTGGTGTCGACTGGGCAGTCGACACCCCTGTCGACTTGGCCTGCGCGGGAGTTTTTCCCGCCTTCCCCCTGTTTGTTGAAGTTCGAATTTGAACCTGAAATTTAAATCTGTTTTGAACTTAGAATTTTCTGGAAACTTCGTTGGGACATAACTTGGTCATACGGACCCCAATCACGCAAACTCGGACTCTATTTCGCGTATTTTTCCGAGACGAACGTAATGGCGCAACCCGTTTCCCCTAATTCCCACATCTGGGATTAGTTATTCTTTAATTTGTGAATGTTAATATTAACTGAAATTCAGGGTGTTACATTCTCCCCTACTTAAAGGATTTCGTCCCCGAAATCTCTAAGTCAAGAAGAACGTATCCTACCAACCAAACAACCATCTACTAAACCATCAAACACTGGCATCCACTGTCCTTAAAATTTCTAATGACGTATGAACATATGCAAAAAGTGTGTGTATATGTTCCCTGCCTAATGCAAAATCAGGCGGTCTACTGATTCAGTTGACCTCCTTAATGCAAACCATGATAGTACCATGCATCCAATATGTATGCGAAAGAATCCTATCGACACATACTATCTCTACATGTGTGCACAACCATACACCAAAATGCATCATCCATATGATAACACAACCATTATACATCCATTAATATAGCTACCTACACACAATTATATGCAATATGCAATATGAAGAGACTGAGCCGATCTAGTGTCTAAAGTGTGGGTATATGCATCCACGAGCAACCACTAGCAAACACTTGCATCCACACGCATCCATCAATCATAACATGTCTCAAACACATGTTTCAACCATAGGTTTACCCTATCTAAAGGTCAAAGGTACTAATGAGAGGACATACTAAAGATAAGATAAGAACTAGACAAACGATAAAGGAGAAGTTAAAAGACATACCCTCAAAAAGAAATGGGTACAGTGAACGCATCTTCGCTTCTGTCTCCCAAGTAGCGTTGCTTTCATCATCTCCCCATTGCACTTTGACTAGTTGAACCTCTCTGTTTCTCAACTTCCTAATCTCTGTCCCAAGGATGCGAGTAGGAGCTCGTCGAATCGTCGCATCACGCTCTACCTCCACTTCTCTAAGCAAGCTCGGCTCTACCACCTCTGCGGTCTCATGTAGGCACTTCCTTAAATGTGACACATGGAAAACGTCATGTAGACCACTAAGTCTCTCGGGCAAATCTACTCTATATGCCATCTGTCCAATCCTTTCCTTAATAGGAAACGGTCCTACAAACCTTGGTGCTAACTTCCCAACGGACCCAAAGCGAACAACATTCCGTAATGGAGATACTTTGACAAAGACCATGTCCCCAACATCAAACTCAAGATCCGTCCTCCTCTTATCCGCGTAAGATTTCTGCCTATCTTGCGCTGCTTTCATCCTTCTTCGAATCAAACCAGTCTTTTCCGAAGTCTCTCTAACCATATCGGGCCCAAGCAAGATCTTATTCGTAGATTCCCACCAACATGTAGGTGATCGACAAGGCCTTCCATAAAGAGCTTCAAAAGGAGCCATGCCAATACTAGACTGAAAGCTGTTATTATACGCGAACTCCACCAATGGAAGATGCTCTTCCCATGTACCTCCAAAATCTAAGATACATAGCCTCAAAAGGTCTTCTAGAACACGATTCACCCTCTCGGTCTGGCTGTCCGTCTGGGGATGATATGCAGTGCTCAAACACAACTGAGTTCCTACTGCCTCTTGCGAACTCTTCCAAAACTCGCTAGTGAAGATAGGATCTCGATCGCTCACGATGCTAGAAGGTACACCATGCAACCAAACTATCTCTCGAAGGTAAACTGAAGCTAGCCATGGAGCAGTCCTCTTACTCTTCACGGGTATGAAATGGGCGCTCTTTGTAAGCCTGTCTACCACAACCCAAATTCCCATATTACCTTTCCTTGATCTGGGTAACCCATCGATAAAATCCATCGAGACGCTATCCCACTTCCATTGCGGAACTTCCAATGGGTGAAGAAACCCACCGGGTTTCTTTTGCTCCGCTTTCACTTGTTGGCACACCAAGCATCTAGCGACATACTCGGCCACATCTTTCTTCATACCGGCCCAAAAGAAAACTCGCTTCATGTCTTCGTACATCTTGTCCCCACCGGGATGAATGGTCATCTTCGAACGATGCGCATCATCAAGAATAGCCTTCCTCAAACCCTCATCTTGCGGTACACAAAGTCTACCGTCTCTACGCAACCACCCCCTATCGTCTAGGGTGTACCTACTCAAATGGCTGGACGACTCCCCCCTTATGAGCTTCTCTACTAACTCAACCAACTGTGGGTCGTCCCGCTGTGCCTCACCAATCCGTCCCAAAAGAGTAGGTCTGACCTCTAAGGATGCTAGCAAACCGGGTACAAAGTCAACGGAAGGTCTGAAGTCAAACATCGAGATAAATTCCAAGCTTCGTCGTTCCACGAACAATGGACTCAAGGACAACCTTTTTCTGCTTAAGGCATCCGCCACCACATTACCCTTGCCAGGGGTATACGCTATCTCGAAATCATAGGATGCTAAGAACTCCATCCACCTTTGCTGTCTCAAGTTCAAATCCTTCTGAGAAAACAAGTACTTCAATGATTTGTGGTTAGTGAACAATTCGAACCTATCGCCAAGAAGATAATGGCGCCAAGTCTTAAGCGCAAAAACAATGGCGGCCAACTCTAAATCATGCGTAGGGTAATTTTTCTCATGCTTCCTCAACTGCCTTCCCCCATAGGCTATTACCCTTCCTTCTTGCATTAAGACCGCGCCTAGTCCTGTCCCACAAGCATCGGTATAAACGACAAATGGCTTACTCCCATCTGGCAATACTAAGATTGGAGCTGTGGTTAAAGCTCTCTTTAACCGTTGGAACGCATCATCACAATCTACGTCCCATGTGAAGACTAGATTCTTCTTCGTCAAGCGAGTTAATAGGGCTGATATCTTCGCGAAGTCCTTGATAAACTTCCTATAGTAGCCAGCCAACCCCAAGAAACTCCTCACCTCGGTTGCATTCTTCGGAACCTTCCAATCTTGGATGGACACTACCTTAGCGGGATCCACAGCTATCCCTTCCTTAGAGACCACGTGCCCTAAGAACCGCACTTCCTTCCTCCAAAAGTGACATTTAGAGAATTTAGCCTTAAGGATATGCGCTGGAAGAGTCTCTAACACTTCCCTAAGATGTAGGGCATGCTCTTCTTCACTCTTAGAAAAGACCAAGATGTCATCCACAAAGACCACCACGAACTTATTAAGGTACTCCCTGAACACCTTACTCATCAGATCAACAAAGTATGCGGGGGCGTTCGTCAAACCAAATGGCATCACAAGCCACTCATAAAAACCATCTGGAGTCCTAAAGGCAGTCTTGTCTATGCTATCCTCATCCACTCTCAACCGGTGAAACCCCGTGGCTAAGTCCAACTGCGAAAACACTGAGGCGCCAACCAACTGATCAAAGAGATCATCAATCCTCAGCAATGGGTGTCTATTCTTCTTTGTAAGCTTGTTGAGTTCTTTATAGTCTACACAAAGTCTGAGGGACCCATCCGCCTTCGTGGCAAAAACTACTGGAGCACCCCACTCCGATATACTTCGTCTTATGAACCCCTTCTCAATCAACTCCCCTACTTGCTTATGGAGTTCCCTCCTCTCACGAGGAGCCATGTGGTGCACTGGCAAAGATACTGGTTTAGCATTGTCTACCAGATATATTCGGAAGTCTATCTCCCGCTTCAGAGGTAAGCCCTTCACCTCCTCAAACACATCCGAGTATTCCCGGACCACTCTAACAGATCGCAAAATCTCGACCGAAGCGTCAAGCGATTGAAGATAACTTAGCATAACAGAATCCATGGGATTACAAGAGATCTAGAGAGTGTTACCCAAACGGGTCATGAGCCTAACAACTCTCCTTTCACAATCAAGAACGACACCATTACTGGATAACCAGTCCATGCCCAAAATCAACCCATAGCCCATGAAGCCCAAAACAAAAGCATCACATTTAAACTCAACGCTAAGTATGGAAATCTACCCAAACATATCATGGACAAATAAGTGGAGCCCCCAATTGGGTTTGAAACAACCAAGGGATCATCTACTAGACTGGTGTCCAAGTGCAGTGACTCAACTAATGATGATGAGATAAACGAATGCGATGCGCCAGAGTCAAATAAAGTACGGACAGGATGATCAAACAGAAAAACCAGACTTTCAACGGAAATAGTTCTACCTCTTTCCTGAATCGATGGAACCGCGAGAGCCTGAACTTGCCCCCTTGCCTGACCTGGTGCCATAAGAGCTTGCACTTGTCCTCCTGAGGTAGATCTCATCCTCTACCCCTTCTTAGGGCAGTCCTTCACTAGATGCCCTGCTTCGCCACAGTGGAAGCAGCCAGTCTTCTTCTTCTTCCGACAATCTTTGCTTAGGTGGCCGGGTGTCCCGCAATTGAAGCACTTCTTCTTTCCCTTGCCACCGTTGCCTTTCCCACCCTTGTTTTGCTGTTGCTGTTGAGGTCTCTTCTGATCTCCTTTCTTCTTGGGTGCCTTATTAGCATTGGGACCCTTCTCTTCCTCATGCATAAGTGCCATGTCTACTAGCTTCTCAAAGGTGGCCCCCATAGGGATGTGAGTCATAGCCAATCCATGCATCGGTTCATTCAAGCCCTTAACGAACCTAAAAGCCTTCTTCTCCGGTGTATTCACCATGTCTATGCCAAACCTTGCCAACTGATTAAACTTGTTGACATATTCCTTCACTGATAGGTTTCCTTGCTTTAGAGTCAAGAACCTTTCCATATACAGATTTTCTTCCGCCCTTGAAAGAAACTTTGCCACAAACCTTTGTCTAAAATCCGCCCAAGAGTCAACAGGGCGCTCTCCATTAGTGACCTCCCACCAGAACGGGGCCTCTCCCTTCATTAACCAAGAAGCTAACTTGACTTTCTTTCCTTCTTCCATCTCAAAGATATCTATCAACTCTTCCACCTCCTTAAGCCAATCCCTAGCTTCCACAAAAGTTTCTGATCCTTGAAAAGGTTTCCCTCCCATAGCCTTAAATTCCTTGCAAGTCTTAGCAAAAGTATCCGCGCGAGGAGGAGGAGGGGGAGGAAGATCGGGTGCAACTGGTGGTGGAGGAACATTTGCTGGACCCGCAGCGGCGGCCCTAGCCTACATCAATCTCCTATACCATACTGGTATCACTACACCCTCCGGAAAGTTAAGATCTTCAGCCATGCTGAAACGAAAAAGGAAAGATTCAAAACGGAGAATTCGAAAGATGAAGATATGGCTATTGGGGATTATGCTTTTCTTTTAAAAACTTTTCTCTT
The DNA here is from genome assembly GCA_030737875.1 of Allium sativum. Classification (NCBI taxonomy): domain Eukaryota; kingdom Viridiplantae; phylum Streptophyta; class Magnoliopsida; order Asparagales; family Amaryllidaceae; genus Allium; species Allium sativum. The sequence goes on along the minus strand of CM060925.1, from coordinate 68,144,919 downwards.
AAAAGACATGTTTTTGAAAATACTTCTTCCAAAAATGTTTTTAGAAAAATAATTTTTCTAAAAATTTTATCTGTTCTGGTAACCTTCAGCTCTGATACCACGTGTAACACCCCACACCCCCGCTAATGTCACTCACAAAGGGAATGCCTTAACTTCGGTGGAGTATTTTAAGTGAATATAGAACAGAAAAATTACAACAAGACAGATATAAATAATACTTGAAAATTTAAAACATCATTTCATTGCAGTAGAAGTTAAACATGTTTGGTTACAATACCAAAACCAACTTAAACAAGAGTCAAGTACTAAATATCCATCCTGATAAAACATAAGTACATAATCCCACTACATGACTAATAGCCATAATAGAAAAGATAAGCTGGGCTTTACATCAACGGTCCAAGCTCCAAAAGATAGATAAGGCAATCTGATCAAAGCCCACTAGTGCTAGGCCCACTCTGAGAACCTGAGGGTTGGGAAAAAGATAAAAACAACGGGGTCAGACATAAGTCTGAGCGAGTCCTATAACTTTAACAATACAATCATTAAAGTAATTAGGGTATGATATAAACTTGGTACGGTAACGATTGGGGATAAATGACTACACTAAGCAGCCAACTAGACATAGGATGAACCAAGATAACGGTAAAGACGCATCTACCCACCCAAGGGTAATTACTACACTGCACCACACCAGTCATTCCTAACTGTAACGACGCGATTTTTCGACCTTCCGAAAACCGTGTCATTATTGAAAGAAATGAGAAGATGAGATAGAAAAGATAGAACTAATAGAATAGACGAATAAGAAGTTATCAGAAATCTCACAGCGGAATTTAAAAATACAAATACATTACATCATAGGGTCTGATACATCATAATACATCAACAACTTACAACATCATAGTACATTCATATAATAATACATCAAGATATGGAAATACAAATCTAACTGGATACATAGGTGTAGTTAAAACTACTAGACTTGTCCTGCAACTTGAACTTCGTAAGGTTCCATTGCCAACCCGAGTTACTTGACTACTCATAATAAATATTATGAGTACCCAAGAGTTTAGGGAAAACACAGAAAATAAACTCCGGGTCAGTCAGGGGACTGGTGTGAGTAAACATAGTTAAATAGATGTAAGCAGGGAAATAAGGAATAAGGGGTTCCGTTATTAATAGATTCAGTTACTTTAGAAATCTTATGCCCAATCCATAACTAATATATGGAAAACGACCCTTGTAATTTAATATCAAAATGTTTGATATTTACGATAGTATTTATCAAATAAATAATCATCTAGTGAATCGCTTACATCTCACGTTCACATACATAGAATAAAATCTAAAACCGTCGAGCGCTTATGGAAATTTGGTTTCCAACTGACAGGGTATGGGAGCACCCACCGATCAGTGTACTCTAGAGAAGATACACTGGGGTTCAACAAGAACATCCTGTAACCCGGCCACACATGACCGTCCACTCATTTAGCTTGAGTGTAACGAATATATTACCACCTCTACGGTTGGTACCAACATAACCGTTCCCGGGAGATACAGAATTGAAAAGAAGTAACAAATATGAATATTCTCTAGATGGTGATAATATACCCTGCTTGGGTATGACCCAACTAGCCATGCTGCTTAGCCCAACTTTTGTTACTTACTGGTTGTGAGGTTTTGAGGTCACGTTTATTCTTCTGACAGATTCATTTCTTCAATTACTTTGAATGTCACATCGTCATATGCGTCAGAAACACTCATTCGATTTCCCAAATATATTGCGGGCAATAAAGCTAAGAGAAACGAATTTCCCCGCCACCAACGTAATATACTTACGCAAATTCGATGTGTAAAATCTAACTGATATACGTTGTCAGACACTCGTCCATTCGGGTTTGTCCTGGGACTGAACAGACCGAAGGTAATATTTAAAATAGCCCTTGCATATCTCCGTCTTCAATATCTATGACATGCGTCGTATAATTCGAGTCGAAGTGGAATATTTATTCCGGACTCTTCGAAACGATGTACGAAATGTCTTTTATAGTAGAAAAATAATTATCAGCTCAATCATGATTATTATTCAGTTTACACATTAATTATCATCACACAAACAATATATGTTTATCTTGTTCATATCAGGATATTAGTACTGTCCTTTAAAAATGAACAGTTAAAGTGTGTGCGTTGCACACGGTACTCTATTCAGTTTTGCTCATTATTTAGAAATGGATAATGGAGCACGTACTTCGCACACGGTATTTTCTTTCGTTCATCGTCGATGTTTAGACGATGTTCAATACTCCATTTCTTCTGGTAAGTTATTTTATTACTTCTAATTTATCACAAATAAATTAATTTAATAATTTATTTAAATTATTTTCTTTAAATTCTAAAGTTTCAAACTCGTTGAACTTCTTCGATCAACTTCTGTACTCGATCTTCTTGCCATTTTCCTCTTTCCATTCACCTACGTCAAATTAAATAAAAATTCTCTTTTTATTTAATTATTTTATTCTACTTTAATTTTATTTTATTTTCCATTTAATTAAAATTAATTTTTAATTAAAAACTTCGTTCGGAAATTCATATTCGAGCGTATTGGTCAAAGAACCAGATTTGCCGGAAGTACCAGATTTAAAGTACCAGTTTGCCAGTCACCGTGCGTTCCTTCAGAATTCCCTTGCCATGACTATAATTTCTAAAGTACCACCTGGTACTTGGCAAAGTGCCAAAGTACCAAAGTACCAGGTCTGTAGTTACCGTGCTCCGCCTTTTCCACGCTCGTGATTTCTGCTTGTGCCAAAGTGCCGGTTTCTAAATTACCAAAGTACCGCTTCGCAGATACCACTTCGCAACTTCTCCAACTTCGCTTCGCAAATACCACTTGCAACTTCGCCAACTTCGCTTCGCAAAGCCAACACCACTTTCTTTGCGTCTTTTATTTCTTGCCTTACATTTTCCATCTTTGTATATATATTTTTGTTATTTCTCTATTCAAATTTGTTTGACAACAGGACCGAGACCAATCCATACACCTGCATTTATTTCCAGGTAACCAAATATTCCCAAACATGCCAAGGCACTTATTCTTTTGCCAAACCATCCTATTTCCTATTTCCTTGGTTGCTGAAGCCTTCTCTTTGGTTTGTTTGTTTCATTATTTTGTTTGTTTGTTCTTAATTTAATTTTTTTAAATGTGGATTCCTTTATTGTAATATGCTAGGGAAAAGTGGTATCACATGAGTTTCACGCACAGCACTTCATACATGAACATCCCCTAGCATCCCATACATGAACATGCAAATGACGAGCCCCTCCATATTCTTTCTGTTCTTTAATTCCTCCTTCCTGTTTTTCCCCCTTCTACTCTTTCATGTTGCGCCCTTATATTTCTAATTTCTAAACTTGTATGATAACTTCAAGTTCCCGGATGCATTAATTAATGTCTTAACTCAAATAGTTAAACCGTATTTAATCTAATATTTTTAATACCAGGTAGCCATAGTACAGTATTTGTATCTACGCCAAAACTAAGTGTTAGTTCTTACATTTATTTCAAAACCAAGTATGGTTCCAGTCCTTATATTTTGCAAGGACCAATATACTATTAGTTATATACCAACCAGAAGAGCATCTATCCTTGTATATTCTTTTGCCCAGCGAGTGTACTATCAGTTCCTATGCAATTGCCGAAAAGTATTGTTCATAGTATATTTTATTTTAAGTTTTAACTATGTTTTATTTCTTTTCTTCCAGGCATGGGTTTGCTCATCCCATATTTTCCGAGACATATTTGATCCTAGAAACCACTTGCTGTCATTACCCCATGTATACTCTTAATCCTAATATTAACAATCATTGTTTCTCTTCCGCAATCATCAGTATTTCCGATTTCATAATAGTTAAAAGTTTAGTTTTTAATTCACTTTACTGTGTATATATAAACAAGTCTGTATATGTACTCTGCTTCATATTGGAGTCATTTCATTATCGACCAAATGGGACGTCTTTCATGTAGAATATAAATGTTTAAAACTTGTTGGTACTTGGGTTATGTAATTTCAAACTTCAGGGTATTAATACTGCAGGTTTTTCCCAAAGGTATATAGGGGTTTTGTCCACTAGTTTGAAGGGTTTCCAGTATTTCCTTACACATACAACTCGTATACATGCCATGCATAAGGTACAAAGCTAACTATGATCAACACTCTTGCATAGTTCACAGAATTTACTTTGTAAACAGTGAATCAAAAGTATCTACTATAATGTAGACAGAAATCGAATGAAAGGTTTACTCAGTTTAGTTTCATGGTTTGTACGGCACTAATACCATCATCTATACTAGTGTTCATGTATATACTTGAGTACTTCTATATATACGTGTAAAAATTTAAGAAAGGATAAGTTTACTCACTTTGTATCTTACTATATATATGGTTACTGTTGTTTTCCAGATTCTAATGGTTTAAGTCCAATATGCAGATTTTTAACTAACCAAACACATGTCCACTAATGTATCTAGCATCATCATTATATATAAGCATAAATAAAAGAATCAAACAGAGTTTACTCACTTGAAAAGCTTTCACAAATTTCTTGCCGTGGATGGTTTTTGTTTCAGCAAAGTGTTCTTGTGTTTTGTGAAAGACCATTTGCATGGATATGATGGTGTATATATATAGGCCAACTCTTCTCTTTAAACAATAGTTTTTCCCTTATGCTTTTACAAGTAAAAACCCACGTCTTCTACCTACCCCTTTCTCTCTCCTTTGTATGGCCTAAACATTATACAGCATGTTTTTTTAAAGTACTCTCCGCAAGAGATATTTCTACCAACGTTCTCCTTGGTCTCTCCAAAGTACAAGACTATGCTTTCATTAAATGCTCCCCTTGCTTGCATTAAATGCTCTCAATACTTACCATCACAAAACTTAAGAGAAAAATAGTTTTCCTCTTTGATATTTGTTTGCTCTCATTATTAGTTCATCCGCAAGTAATAGTGTAGGGATTAGGTGATGATTAAATTCAAATCTATTTCTAAATGATGGGGTTTTGGACTTGATTTTGTTTTAAAGGTTGGACTATACTTCTTGCAAATGAACTTGGTGTATATATGTACTTATATATATACTTAGGCCGTAGCATATGTATATAGAAATGTATATATATGTCTATACTTTTCATGTTATACTTATATATATAAATATAGAAATATATAGGTGTTAATCTCATTACTAGTTTGCTTAGTATATGATACTTATACATGTTAGTTGTAAAATAGGAATTTCCACACTTATTCCATGTTGCTAGCTTCCCTATACTTCCTAATGTTATAAAATGTGTCGCCATTATTTCTTAAGTTGTTAAAACATTTAGTTAATATATCCTGTGTATATTAAGTTATAGTGTAAATCATATATGTATATACACACATATAAGTGATTATACATATTTAAATTGGTCGAGTCTTCTAGATACATTTAAATTTCCTTATTAAAATGAATGTCAGAAGCTTAAGAAAATCCAGCTATTACAGACTACCCCACTTAAAAGAATTTTGCCCCGAAATTACATAAGAAAGATAGAAAGTTTCCAAAAGAAAATATTTCATAAACTGATTTCTTTAGTACACATACAAATACGACTAGTTCTATATTATCACTAGTCTCGATACATACAATAATACTAGACTTGACTACTCAAGTTCTAAACTGCCCCAAAATATACATACGTAACTATCCTCCTCGAGTCCCTGTCCTACTACTCGTCGTCAGAGATATCTATTATCTCTACGACCCCCTCGTCATCAGATATATTAAGGACCTCAACTATGTCCTCTGCATCAGTCTCCTCCTCGTCATCAGATATATTAAGGACCTCAACTACGTCCTCTGCACCAGTCTCCTCCTCGTCATCAGATATATTAATCAGACCCACTGGTGGTATTAAATATAGCCTCACCACGGGATATCCATACTCACCGAATACTTGTACTCCTCCTCCTGCCATGCGAAACTCGACGAGAACTTGTTCCAATCTATTCCATATCGCTGTCCTTTAGGCCACTTGCTCTTCTTGCTGGTTTCCCGTAGCAATGACTGGGGTTTCAGGTACAATGACTGGGGTTCCCGGAACAACTTGGTCTTCTTCCTCCTCATATTCTTCCTCATACTCCTCCTCATATTCTTCCTCATATTCTTCCTCATATTCTTCTTCATATTCTTCTTCTTCTTCGCCACCCTCATCTCCTCCACCATACCCGTCAAAACTTCCACCTTCTTCTATCGCTTCATCCTCATTAGTAAAGTCTTGGTGTCCTCCATTTTGTTCCTTCGGTTCGTTCCTGCCCAGCACTGATCCTTCTGATGATATGTGTGTGTCCTCGTCGTCGACGGGTGATCTCTCTCGGTTGTTGTCAGAATCTCCTACCCTTTGTCTCTTTGTATGTAGCATATGGAACTGGAGTGGTGTCACCCTCTTTCTTGCTGTGGCCTTCCATATTGGTGCCATCTAACAGTAAACAAGAAAATAGAACTCATCAGTGATGTAAACATACAAGAGAGTTCATAAGTCCTAATAAACTGAATCATGACACACATATGCAAATGCTCACAGAAATGTAGAAATCAAAATTTCCTTACATTTTACCCATACCATAGTAAATCATACCTAACCCGTAGGAAAATCTGGGTATAATTTCTTTATCTGCTTCTCGGTCTCCCACGTACAGTCTTTCGGGTTTTCGCTCCACTGGATCTTTAGTAGCCTCACCACTTTGTTGCGAAGTTGCTTTACCTCTCGGTCAATAATACTGAATGGATGTCTAATCACTGTCAAGTCTGGCTCAATCTCTATTTCTTGCTGAACAGAGGGTTCCAGAATTAATGATGGATTGTGCATACATTTTCTCAAGTGTGATACGTGAAATACATTGTGAATTCCAGCCATATATTCTGGTAATTCAACTTTATATGCTTGAAAACCAATTCTTTCTACGACGCGGAAAGGTCCAACATATCTTGGCGCTAACTTTCCATACTTTCCAAATCTTACTACTCCCTTCATTGGTGAGATCTTCACAAAAACTAGATCTTCTATTTCGAATACTAAATCTCTTCGTCTTTGATCGGCATAACTTTTCTGGCGATCCTGGGCTTCTTTCATTCTTAGTTTCACTAATTCCACTTTTGCTGTCGCTTCTAGTATCATATCCGGACCAAGTACCAATTTGTCTCCGGACTCTACCCAACATGCTGGTGCTTTACAAGGTCTTCCATATAATGCTTCATATGGTGCCATCTGTATACTCGCCTGGTAACTGTTATTATATGAAAATTCTACTAGGTGTAAATGATCTTCCCATGACCCTCCAAAATCTAAAATACACGCTCTTAGAAGATCCTCCAATATACGATTAACTCTTTCCGTCTGACCGTCCGTTTGAGGATGGTAAGCTGTACTGAAATTTAATCTCGTTCCCAACGTTCTCTGCAAAGCTTCCCAAAATCTACTTGTGAAAATGGTATCTCTGTCGCTTACAATGCTCGTTGGAATACCGTGCAGTCGTACTATCTCTTTCATGAATACTTCGGCTAATGTTATGGCAGTGCGCGTTGGTTTCACTGGAATAAAGTGCGCACTCTTAGTTAACCGATCTACGATTACCCAAATCCCTTCGTAGCCTCTCCTTGTTCTTGGCAAACCATCGATGAAGTCCATCGATATCATTTCCCACTTCCAGTTGGGAATCTCTAATGGTCGTAATAGTCCAGCAGTCTTTTGATGGTCTCCCTTGACTTGCTGACAACATAGACATTCATTTACGAAAGTAATGATATCCTTATTCATTCCTGACCACCAGAATACTCGTCTCATATCGTGATTCATTTTATGAATTCCTGGATGGATGCTCAACTTTGATGCATGGCATTCCTTTAAAACCTCCTGTCTTATCCCATCCACGTCAGGTACGCATAATCTGCCGTTTATTCTCAATACTTCTTGATTGTCCAACTCGAAGTCAGTCTCTTTTCCGTTTTTGACTCCTCGAATAATCTTTTCTAGTTTGGCATCTCTTTCCTGATTACTCATTATCCTTTCTTGGAGAGTCGGTGTGACTTCCAAAAGTGATAATATCGCATTTCTACTCAAGGCATCTGCCACTACGTTCGCTTTTCCCGGTGTATAAATGATATCTAGGTCATATGATGCAAGAAATTCCAACCACCTCTGTTGTCTCAGATTTAAATCTCTTTGCGTAAATAGATACTTTAATGGTTTATGATCGGTGAAAAGTTCGAATTTCCCCCCTAGCAGGTAATGTCTCCACATCTTCAATGCGAAAACGACTGCCAATAACTCCAAGTCGTGAGTTGCGTAATTCTTCTCGTGAATCTTTAACTGCCTACTTGCATATGCAATCACTTGTCCCTTCTGCATTAACACCGCCCCTACTCCTCTTACACAAGCATCGGTGTATACTGCAGATCCGCTCGTTCCATCAGGAACAGCTAATACTGGTGCTTCTGTTAATCTCTTCTTTAGTTCTTGAAACGATTTTTCACACTTTGGGTCCCACATAAACTTTTGGCCCTTCTTTGTTAACTTGGTCAGATGTGACGATATTTTGGAGTAGTCTCGGATAAATCTTCGATAGTATCCCGCTAGTCCTAGGAAACTACGAATATCTGTTGGTGTTTGAGGTTGTTTCCATAGTTGTACTGCATTTTCTTTAACTGGGTCTACTGATATCCCATCTCCGTTTACTATGTGCCCCAAAAATCTCACCTCCGATTTCCAAAAGTGACATTTTGTAAACTTTGCCTTCAACACGTGCTTCCTTAGAGTTTCTAGCACTACCCTAAGATGACCACGGTGCTCTTCTTCGGTTTTTGAAAAGATTAAAATATCGTCAATGAAAACGAGAATGAATTTATTAAGAATTTTCCTAAAGATTCTGTTCATCAGATCTACGAAGAAAGCTGGTGCGTTGGTTAATCCGAACGGCATAACCAACCACTCATAAAAGAAATCTGGGCCTCTGAATGCTGTTAAAGGAATACAATCTTCAGAGATTCTCAGTTGGTGAAATCCTGTTGCTAAATCCATTTGGGAGAATACCGTTGCTCCGTGCAATTGGTCGAAAAGGTCATCAATTCTAGGTAATGGATATCTATTTCGGATGGTTACTTTATTTAATTCTCGGTAGTCTACACACAGTCGTAAGGACCCGTCAGACTTTACTACAAAAACTACCGCAGAGCCCCAACTAGAAAAACTTGGTCGGATTAAGCCTTTACTCAGCAAATCCCGAGTTTGTTTCTCTAATTCCTGGACTTCCTTGGGAGCCATCCATCTCTTTGGTTGAATCATTTTTCTAGCTCCTGAGACTAAATCAATTCGGAATTCGATCTCTCGATGCGGAGGTAAACTTCCGACTTCCTCGAATACGTCCTTGAATTCTCTTACTACTTCCAAAGTGTCAAGACTTTCTTGAGGTGCTTCTAAAGCATATAGAAAACTACAGGTGTGAATTCCCGGTTTCCCACAAGTTATTCTAGCTTTTCGCTCTAAGCTAGTTATAAGGGTTATGATTTCTTTATCACATTTTATCTTGGCTTGGAACTTGCTTAACCAGTCTAATCCAAGTATGAAATTGAAACTTTTGAAGTCTAGAACATAGAAGTCAAATCGAAAAGAGTGTGAGAGATATAATAGAGTTATTTCCTCACAACACATTTTAAGCTCAGTTTTTCCCCCTATGGGGTTTGATACGCAAATGGGTTTCGGTGATATAATTGGTTTAAGGTCAAACTGATCTATGGTTTTGGCTGAAATAAAACTGTGTGAAGCGCCGGTATCAAATAAAACACGAAGGTAAATTCCATTAAGTTATAAAGTACCTTCCAGCACTCCCTTCCCTTTCACATTCTGAGAAGTAGACGGCTCATCTTTGATTGCAAATACCCTAGGCTGTGGTGCCCTCTTCATCAATGGACAGTCTTTCACCATGTGTCCTGGTTGATGACAGTTGAAACATAGATTCTTCACTACCATCTCGTTCCTCTGATTCTGGTTTTGGTTCTGATTCTGTTGCTGAGGTTTCTGTTGCTGTCTCGGGTATTGCTGGGGTTTCTGATGCTGTTTTGGGTATTGCTGGGGTTTCTGGTTCCCTTTTTGTTTACAGAATCGTGCAATGTGTCCCTTTTTCTTACAGTTGTGACACACCACATTCTTAAATTTACCTTCCACAGTCTGTTGCCCCGTCTTAGCTTGGCCCTGATTATCCTTCCAATCTGGGTTGACCTTCCTTTTCATGGCATTCGCCCCACACGTCTCCCCAGTCTGGATCCTCGCTCCTGGTTTCTTTGCATCTAGTGCTTCATATCTGAGTGCTAGGTCTACTAGTTCCACAAATGGATCCTTCAAATGTCCCATCATCCTTCCTTGCAGATTATCTCTAAGACCAGAAACAAACATCTCGTTCTTTTTCAAAAGAGTATTTATCAGCTCCGGTCCAAAGATTGAAAGTGCGTTGAACTGGTTTTCGTACTCAGCGACAGACATGCTTTCCTGTTTTAAGTCAATGAAGTCTCGGTACATCCTTGTCCTTCCAGTAGCAGGTAGATACTGACCTTCAAAAGCTTCTTTGAACATGGCCCAAGTAAAGTTTTCCTCAGGAGTGTTAGCAGTTTGGGCATCCCACCATATTGCTGCGGCTCCTTCCAGATTCCATGAAGCTAAGAGACGCTTATGCTCGTCATCCAACCTCAGTCCTTTAAAAATCTTCTCACACGATCTAATCCATGCTTGGACTCCGACCAGTGATTCAGTACCTCTGAAAATCTTTCCTCCAAGAGTCGTGTAATTCTTACAGACCATAGCAAAGTTAGGCTGAGTTGGTGCTCGGATTACTTCAGTAGTATCCACTTGGGTTTGGTTAACAGTGTGTCCGTTTGTCGTAGTTGCTCCGCTGGCTCCTCGGCCTCTTCCTCCACGAGAACTCTTTTTCAACTCCCTGAGTACACGGATTGAAAATAAATGTCTCATCAGAAAAATATGTCAAAGGATTTCCTAAGTAACTACGATCTACCTATATTAAAATATAGTTTTTAGTAACCATACGCTCTCTCACTATTCCAAAGCCTAAACGTTTCCGAAGATCATAGGCTCTGATACCAACTGTAACGGCGCTATTTTTCGACCTTCCGAAAACCGTGTCATTATTGAAAGAAATTAGAAGATGAGATAGAAAAGATATAACTAATAGAATAGAAGAATAAGAAGTTATCAGAAATCTCACAGCGGAATTTAAAAATACAAATACATTACATCATAGGGTCTGATACATCATAATACATCAACAACTTACAACATCATAGTACATTCATATAATAATACATCATGATATGGAAATACAAATCTAACTGGATACATAGGTGTAGTTAAAACTACTAGACTTGTCCTGCAACTTGAACTTTGTAAGGTTCCATTGCCAACCTGAGTTACTTGACTACTCATAATAAATATTATGAGTACCCAAGAGTTTAGGGAAAACACAGAAAATAAACTCCGGGTCAGTCAGGGGACTGGTGTGAGTAAACATAGTTAAATAGATGTAAGCAGGGAAATAAGGAATAAGGGGTTCCGTTATTAATAGATTCAGTTACTTTAGAAATCTTATGCCCAATCCATAACTAATATATGGAAAACGACCCTTGTATTTTAATATCAAAATGTTTGATATTTACGATAGTATTTATCAAATAAATAATCATCTAGTGAATCGCTTACATCTCACGTTCACGTACATAGAATAAAATCTAAAACCGTCGAGCGCTTATGGAAATTTGGTTTCCAACTGACAGGGTATGGGAGCACCCACCGATCAGTGCACTCTAGAGAAGATACACTGGGGTTCAACAAGGACATCCTGTAACCCGGCCAGACATGACCGTCCACTCATTTAGCTTGAGTGTAACGAATATATTACCACCTCTACGGTTGGTACCAACATAACCGTTCCCGGGAGATACAGAATTGAAAAGAAGTAACAAATATGAATATTCTCTAGATGGTGATAATATACCCTGCTTGGGTATGACCCAACTAGCCATGCTGCCTAGCCCAACTTTTGTTACTTACTGGTTGTGAGGTTTTGAGGTCACGTTTATTCTTCTGACAGATTCATTTCTTCAATTACTTTGAATGTCACATCGTCATATGCGTCAGAAACACTCATTCGATTTCCCAAATATATTGCGGGCAATAAAGCTAAGAGAAACGAATTTCCCCGCCACCAACGTAATATACTTACGTAAATTCGATGTGTAAAATCTAACTGATATACGTTGTCAGACACTCGTCCATTCGGGTTTGTCCTGGGACTGAACAGACCAAAGGTAATATTTAAAATAACCCTTGCATATCTCCGTCTTCAATATCTATGACATGCGTCGTATAATTCGAGTCGAAGTGGAATATTTATTCCGGACTCTTCGAAACGATGTACGAAATGTCTTTTATAGTAGAAAAATAATTATCAGCTCAATCATGATTATTATTCAGTTTACACATTAATTATCATCACACAAACAATATATGTTTATCTTGTTCATATCAGGATATTAGTACTGTCCTTTAAAAATGAACAGTTAAAGTGTGTGCGTTGCACACGGTACTCTATTCAGTTTTGCTCATTATTTAGAAATGGATAATGGAGCACGTGCTTCGCACACGGTATTTTCTTTCGTTCATCGTCGATGTTTAGACGATGTTCAATACTCCATTTCTTCTGGTAAGTTATTTTATTACTTCTAATTTATCACAAATAAATTAATTTAATAATTTATTTAAATTATTTTCTTTAAATTCTAAAGTTTCAAACTCGTTGAACTTCTTCGATCAACTTCTGTACTCGATCTTCTTGCCATTTTCCTCTTTCCATTCACCTACGTCAAATTAAATAAAAATTCTCTTTTTATTTAATTATTTTATTCTACTTTAATTTTATTTTATTTTCCATTTAATTAAAATTAATTTTTAATTAAAAACTTCGTTCGGAAACTCATATTCGAGCGTATTGGTCAAAGAACCAGATTTGCCGGAAGTATCAGATTTAAAGTACCAGTTTGCCAGTCACCGTGCGTTCCTTCAGAATTCCCTTGCCACGACTATAATTTCTAAAGTACCACCTGGTACTTGGCAAAGTACCAAAGTACCAGGTCTGTAGTTACCGTGCTCCGCCTTTTCCACGCTCGTGATTTCTGCTTGTGCCAAAGTGCCGGTTTTACCAAAGTGCCGGTTTTACCAAAGTGTCGGTTTCTAAATTACCAAAGTACCGCTTCGCAGATACCACTTCGCAACTTCTCCAACTTCGCTTCGCAAATACCACTTGCAACTTCGCCAACTTCGCTTCGCAAAGCCAACACCACTTTCTTTGCGTCTTTCATTTCTTGCCTTACATTTTCCATCTTTGTATATATATTTTTGTTATTTCTCTATTCAAATTTGTTTGACAACAGGACCGAGACCAATCCATACACCTGCGTTTATTTCCAGGTAACCAAATATTCCCAAACATGCCAAGGCACTTATTCTTTTGCCAAACCATCCTATTTCCTATTTCCTTGGTTGCTGAAGCCTTCTCTTTGGTTTGTTTGTTTCATTATTTTGTTTGTTTGTTCTTAATTTAATTTTTTTATATGTGGATTCCTTTAATGTAATATGCTAGGGAAAAGTGGTATCACATGAGTTTCACGCACAGCACTTCATACATGAACATCCCCTAGCATCCCATACATGAACATGCAAATGACGAGCCCCTCCATATTCTTTCTGTTCTTTAATTCCTCCTTCCTGTTTTTCCCCCTTCTACTCTTTCATGTTGCGCCCTTATATTTCTAATTTCTAAACTTGTATGATAACTTCAAGTTCCCGGATGCATTAATTAATGTCTTAACTCAAATAGTTAAACCGTATTTAATCTAATATTTTTAATACCAGGTAGCCATAGTACAGTATTTGTATCTACGCCAAAACTAAGTGTTAGTTCTTACATTTATTTCAAAACAAGTATGGTTACAGTCCTTATACTTTGCAAGGACCAATATACTATTAGTTATATACCAACCAGAAGAGCATCTATCCTTGTATATTCTTTTGTCTAGCGAGTGTACTATCAGTTCCTATGCAATTGCCGAAAAGTATTGTTCATAGTATATTTTATTTTAAGTTTTAACTATGTTTTATTTCTTTTCTTCTAGGCATGGGTTTGCTCATCCCATATTTTCCGAGACATATTTGATCCTAGAAACCACTTGCTGTCATTACCCCATGTATACTCTTAATCCTAATATTAACAGTCATTGTTTCTCTTCCGCAATCATCAGTATTTCCGATTTCATAATAGTTAAAAGTTTAGTTTTTAATTCACTTTACTGTGTATATATAAACAAGTCTGTATATGTACTCTGCTTCATATTGGAGTCATTTCATTATCGACCAAATGGGACGTCTTTCATGTAGAATATAAATTTTTAAAACTTTTTGGTACTTGGGTTATGTAATTTCAAACTTCAGGGTATTAATACTGCAGGTTTTTCCCAAAGGTATATAGGGGTTTTGTCCACTAGTTTGAAGGGTTTCCAGTATTTCCTTACACATACAACTCGTATACATGCCATGCATAAGGTACAAAGCTAACTATGATCAACACTCTTGCATAGTTCACAGAATTTACTTTGTAAACAGTGAATCAAAAGTATCTACTATAATGTAGACAGAAATCGAATGAAAGGTTTACTCAGTTTAGTTTCATGGTTTGTACAGCACTAATACCATCATCTATACTAGTGTTCATGTATATACTTGAGTACTTCTATATATACGTGTAAAAATTTAAGAAAGGATAAGTTTACTCACTTTGTATCTTACTATATATATGTTTACTGTTGTTTTCCAGATTCTAATGGTTTAAGTCCAGTATGCAGATTTTTAACTAACCAAACACATGTCCACTAATGTATCTAGCATCATCATTATATATACGCATAAATAAAAGATTCAAACAGAGTTTACTCACTTGAAAAGCTTTCACAAATTTCTTGCCGTGGATGGTTTTTGTTTCAGCAAAGTGTTCTTGTGTTTTGTGAAAGACCATTTGCATGGATATGATGGTGTATATATATAGGCCAACTCTTCTCTTTAAACAATAGTTTTTCCCTTATGCTTTTACAAGTAAAAACCCACGTCTTCTACCTACCCCTTTCTCTCTCCTTTGTATGGCCTAAACATTATACAACATGTTTTTTTAAAGTACTCTCCACAAGAGATATTTCTACCAACGTTCTCCTTGGTCTCTCCAAAGTACAAGACTATGCTTTCATTAAATGCTCCCCTTGCTTGCATTAAATGCTCTCAATACTTACCATCACAAAACTTAAGAGAAAAATAGTTTTCCTCTTTGATATTTGTTTGCTCTCATTATTAGTTCAGCCGCAAGTAATAGTGTAGGGATTAGGTGATGATTAAATTCAAATCTATTTCTAAATGATGGGGTTTTGGACTTGATTTTGTTTTAAAGGTTGGACTATACTTCTTGCAAATGAACTTGGTGTATATATGTACTTATATATATACTTAGGCCGTAGCGTATGTATATAGAAATGTATATATATGTCTATACTTTTCATGTTATACTTATATATATAAATATAGAAATATATAGGTGTTAATCTCATTACTAGTTTGCTTAGTATATGATACTTATACATGTTAGTTGTAAAATAGGAATTTCCACACTTATTCCATGTTGCTAGCTTCCCTATACTTCCTAATGTTATAAAATGTGTCGCCGTTATTTCTTAAGTTGTTAAAACATTTAGTTAATATATCCTATGTATATTAAGTTATAGTGTAAATCATATATATATATATACACACATATAAGTGATTATACATATTTAAATTGGTCGAGTCTTCTAGATACATTTAAATTTCCTTATTAAAATGAACGTCAGAAGCTTAAGAAAATCCAGCCATTACACTAACTTAAAGGTTGATCCCACCCAAGGACTTAGAAAATATAACTAGTAGTTTCGTGTACCCCTAGCTGACCACATAGGTGCCGTCTGCCCCTATCTCCACTAGGTGTACCCACTACTCCCCAAGCAATCGGCTCCCTAACGTAGATACCCGTGCTGGTCCCACAGTGGGGTGTATCACTCCCCAAAGTAGCAACCCGATACAACCAACGGTGCATGGCTTATACCTACACGATGCAACAACGTCTTACCTACCAGCCCGGGCCCACACACGCATATGAAACCCGTTGGACTTGCGTTGCCACCGCTACCCCGTTTTGGCCTCTTGTGACGGCCGGGAATTTCGCTCGATCCGAATCAGTCGTTAAACCGATCTAGACCGTTCGAAACCCCTGAACGTTTTAGAACAGGACAAATCAGAACACTAACAGAAGAACATTTCATTGCTATTACAACAATTCCATCAGATACAAGAATATACAGAGTATAAATGAATAATTACATTCGATAAATATCAGAGATTACAATAAATTACATAGCAGCGAAAAAAAATACAAAGCACAACTGAAGGTGATATACGGATACAGAGCTTTCCGGATATCATTCCAGCTGTAAACTAGGATCCTGTGAATATAAATCTGCAAAACCAAAACTACTAGCTGCCCGTGCGGAAAATAGGGGCACCCAGAGTTTAGGTTAAAACAATAAACTCCAGGTCAGTCATGTGACTGGTGTGAGAACTAAAACAATTATTTAAAGCTTTACTTTAAAAGAGAGTAATTCAAGGGACCACGCCGTATAACACGGAACGGGTTTCCTCCCAAGAATACCAGTGCATAGAATAAACAGCGCAATGCTTTTTCGAAAAATGAAGCTATTATAAGACCCAGGTCCCATCACACAATGCAACGCAAGCCGGAGGATAGGGTTTTCCCTTATAATAGCCAAACATGCTTGGTACGTTTAAAAACAAATCATTTGATACTATAATAAGTGTATAGTGTCTAAACAATTTCAATCATAAATATAAATCATAGGCGGCATAGCTACCATCTACTATGTCGCCATACTAGTTCTACAATTAAAGCCGAATTACATGTATTGGAAATTGGATTCCGTCATGAGTCGAGGCAAGGGGCAAGCTCCTCTCCGCGTTCGAGACACTCTAGCAAATGTCTCAGGGCTACGCACTCTGGGCAACCCTTGGATGCTTCAGGGCCGGTCCTCACTTACGTTAGAGGATTAGTATTCCTGAACACACGTTTCCCGGTCCTTACAGACCTATAATCGAGGCGCCTCATCCAACAACCACAAAGGTGAAAAGTATATATATGTCAGGGCTGGTAAGTCACTGACACCACCAAAGCTAGAAAGAAACGTCGTGCTCTCCCTGTAGTCCGTATCCCGTTTTTAACTCATACCGAGGTGTGAGGCTCGCGAATTCACGTTATACACAAAGCTGCCACGTAGGCGTGCTTTGATCATCAACCACAAGACTTTGCTTTTCAACAAAAGCCTTGATCATTGCATCTTAGCGTGCCACACAGGCAATTCATGCCATGTGACTGATGTCCATCGATATACAACCTCTGAGCTCGTACGTCTCAAAGAAGGGCGTTAAGCAAAAGAATAAATTCTCCGCCGCCAAACAGATGTATATTTAATAGAAATCAATCAACACAGAATAAAATCTAGTGTCAGACACACAATCCATTACAAGTCCGTTCTGGGTCTGAACGAAACCGGAGGCACTTTCCTCGCATATCCATTCATCTCCAAGTACGTTTGGCGACCACCAACTATTTCCATACTCTTGGGTGTACTGCCCAATCAGGATCGTCAGTAATTATCCAAACGATGTGAAGACTTCCGGTCTTCGACCACCGTCTTCATCTTCGACTTATCGTCGAATCGGTTATTCAGAATGGGTATAAACCCGGACTTTCCGAACAACCCGCGTATATTAAAACAAATGTTACATAAACACAACATACGCCTCATTCCAATTCATTAGTCACTAACCGCAAATTAGCAAGAGAACAATTTCCCAAACATTAACCCCGAAGGCCGACACCAACATCAGATCAATACCCAGGAAACCATTCTTCTTAGCCAACCTACAGCTAGTTTCTAAATTCCACATTCTTAGGGAAAGGTTCCCATTAATTTTATCCAAGATAAATTCTTTAAAATTTATCCTGTAATCTTCCTTTGGGTGTCATTTCAAACCAAATTATGGTTTTTCTAAACTAGTCGAGATTAGCGAATCACACCGAAGTAATTATTTATTTTATTTCCCAATCCCAACCTATTCATCCCATGAAGCAAAACTGGTGATACTCCATATCTAACACCATGGTGTTATCGGTAAAATTAATTACCATTTCTCGTTCAAATCTAATTAAAGATCTAACTATCGCTTTGGAGCAAAACTGGCGATACTCCATTCTCGCTCATTTCTAAATTTGACAATTTAGATCATAGATTCACATTTCAAATCTAACTGCAGATTCAATAAAACTCCTTTTACTGGGTTAAAGAACTAGGTGTTATTTAAAACACATTTCACGACAAACCCAAATCACATTCTATTTATTATCGGGTTAAAGAACTAGTGTTATTTAAAACACAGTTCACGATAAACCCATTTCAAATCCAATCAAATATATTAGGAATTCCAATTATTTAAAACCCCTTTTTTACATCTAATTTATTTATTTAAAAATAAAAACCCGGGTTTTAAATTGAGTTCAAAACTAGTTCATTTCGATAAAAATCTATTTTTATTTTTTCAAATATGGAATTTTTTCACCCCAATTTTTCCCAAATCATTTCTTATGATTTTACACCAATTATTACTATTTTTAATAATTTTATCAAGGCTTGTACAGTCGATTTCCAACAATGGCCATCGATTTGCACTTACAGCGACCTTTTTCGAATTTGATTTGGACGTATCTCCAAATCCAACCGTTAGATTTTGAATTTCTAATATTCGTTAGAAAGCTCTTTTCGATACGAACCCAACGGTTCCGGTTTTAGGAGAATCCGACGGTCGGATCTCCCGTAGTGTCCGTTTGAAATAAATGGTCGAAATTCACGAACTGCCGCGGCGCGGCGCGTTCTATTCAGGCCATTATATTATATATATATATATAATATATATAATATATATTTCGTCGATTCCTATTTAAAACGAATTATATAAATAGTTTTAAATTCGTTTCAAAAGCAATTTCAACTTCCATTTCAGTTCAAATCAAAATTGAATTCTTCTTTATAAATTCGTTTTAAAATTCATTTCTATTCAATTCAAATTTCAATTCAATTTGAATTCATTTCAATTCGCTTTCAATTCAATTTGAATTCGTTTTCAATTCAATTCAATTCCAAAGTCGTTTGCTATTCGATTCAATTCAAATTGGTTTCAAAGTCGTTTTCTATTCGATTCAATTCAAATTGGTTTTCTATTCGAGTCAAATTCGTTATATATTCAATTGAAATCAAATTCGTTTTCTATTCAATTCATTTCGAAATCGTTTTACATTCAATTCATTTCGAAATCGTTTTACATTCAATTCATTTCGAAATCGTTATATATTCAATTCAAAATCAATAAAATTGATATAAATATCGTTCACGTCAAAATGGCGTCAATCCAATCAACACGGCTTCATATATTTCTATTTTCAAATATTCTATTTCAAATATTTCTATTTCAAATATTTCTTTTTATCAACACACGACTAATCTCAATGAATGAGTACCGTCCACGTGTGACTATTTTTGTTAAATTATTTCTTTCAACACATGACTAATCTCAACGGATGAGTACAGTCAACACATGAACCTTTATTTTATATTGATAAAGGTGTGAATTTTATTATTAAAATATTTCGTTCAACACATGACTAATCTCAATGGATGAGTACAGTCAACACATGAACCTTTATTTTATATTGATAAAGATGTAAATTTTATTATAAAAATAATTTGTTCAACACATGACTAATCTCAACGGATGAGTACAGTCAACACATGAACCTTTATTTTATATTGATAAAGATGTAAATTTTATAATAAAAATAATTCGTTCAACACATGACTAATCTCAACGGATGAGTACAGTCAACACATGAACCTTTATTTTATAATATTCTTTATTTTCTAAATTGGAATGAGACCCAATCAATCACCATATAACGTTAATTATATGGATTTTCATACAACACATGTATATAATAGCATTGAAAAATAATCAATCATCAACCAAAGTGCACTACACTGTATAAGCATCAAGTATAGATATCTAACGCTTATAACAGCCTGTCAATCAATCGATCGACATAATTAATCAATCAGGATGAGTGAACTTCATATTTCATCCCAACACCCGTGTGGGGTTTCAAACAATCAAACACAGATTTTATTGGTGCAGTTGTGCGATGTGTAAAATTTATCGACCCAATCTATGTCCTTCAAATAGGTGTACATAAACAAACCGTCCGGTTTGTAAATGAATATTTATTTTATTCACTTTCACGTTAAAAATTATATTTTTAACGATAAAATATTTTATTTCAACATATGAATTTCTATTCAGTTCATTTATTCAATAAAAGTCATATTTTTATTTTTCTAACATATTTTAGAAAATTTCGGCGGCATAACGGCACGATACTAGAAACGGGACGAGGCCTAGCCTTATCCCCGGTCTAGTGAAGGCCCACGCCATTCACACATCAATCAAATTCACCAAACAATTCAACTATCTATGCAACCAAACAAACAAGTCCATGGTCTGTGGACGATTGTGTCGGGTGCTACTAAGCACCGTCTGCATCCTAGTATATTTATAACTAGAAAATGAAATTGAAAGGTGAGAAATTCTCACATATAGCTATCCTAGCTCCACGGCACTTCATTGATAGAAATCTTCATCGCTATCGCATCTTCGTCATCTTTGTTGCCCGTAGCCACTACATATATAAAAATCACACATTTTTATATTTTGATGTCTTTAAAATAAAAATCACATTTTTATTTATTCACTTTCAATTTAAAAATCATATTTTAATAATCGCTTCATACCTTTAAAAATCGAATTTTTATTCCGTTATTCAATATATAAAAATCGAATTTTTACTACTATGTTATATAGATAAAAATTATATTTTTATCACGCTATTTTCCATATAAAGATTTCGCCTTTTCTAAAATAAAGATTTCGCCTTTATAAAAACATAGACTTCGCCTTTTCAAATTTCAAGATTTCATCTTTATAAAAATCTCATTTTTATTTTTCTACACATATAAAGATGATATTTTTAATATTCCTATCATGTAAAAATCATATTTTTAATCCACTACATAAGTAAAAATCAAATTTTTACATCTTTTATATACTAAAGATTATATTTTTGATACTTTAAAAATATAAAAATCATATTTTTAATACTTTAAAAATATAAAAATCATATTTTACTTGCCAAGAATATTTTCTTTATAGCGATAAAAATCCTTTCTTTTTGGCGATAAAAATCCAATCTTTTAACTATTAAAAATCAAACTTTCACATACACAATACCTTTCTATGAAAATCTGATTTAAACAATATGGTATATAGAATAAAAATCGAATTTTTATAAACAATGTATTGAATAAATTAAAAACTCACTTCTTTATGATGGAAGAGGACGGGTAGGTGGCGCAGCAGCTCGACAGGGGGAAGAGGATACTCACTGACCCGAGGTGGGGCTGGAAAGGGGGAAAAAAGGGTGCGTCGGCTCCCGCAGTGACCTCGGGGAGGTCGGCTATGGTGGCAGGGATCTCGAGCTAGGGGATGGAGGGGGGGTCTGCGAACCGAACAGGTGGGCGGGGGGTGGCGCGAGCAAGGAGGAGGGGTCTGAGGGGAGGGTGCGGCGCGACTGAGGAGGTAGGGGAAGAAGAAGAGGGGGCGGCGGCGCCACGTTGGGGTGCGGTGGTCCTTGGGGTAGCGTGGCGGTGGGTGGCGGAGAAGTCGCCTTCGATTTGGGGGGGGGTCGGGATTTTCGAAGAGAGGGGGGGGGGGTCTGAAATGAGAAAGTAACGGGGGGGGTTTATAAAAGAAAATATATTTAATTATTTATTCAATTAATTCTCCATAAAGTTGCTTTTTAGTTCGGGCTTTGAATTGGACCCAACGACTGTCGTCCCTAGCGTAATACCCCCATTCCGGATACAATGGGATATGTATCGCAAGCTGATTCGATCGTTACAATTAGTTTCCGTTAAATTTACATTTAAATCACTATATTGAATTTTTAAACGTACATTTCAAATTACCGGGGTCACATACTAACTCTAAAAATTCCATAAAAATATTTTCTAGCTTCGTATTGACGATACGGTCGTAACAAAACTAGTTTCGTCGAATTCTGAGACCGTTGGAAAAATGGCCAATTTCCAGTCGATTAAAATCAACTGAAATTGGTCAAACGCATTTTCCTTTGCCACGCTCACATATTGATTCTAAAAATTATGAAATTTGAAACCTAGCAATAATTTGACACTGCGGATCCAACAAAAGAGGTTTCGTCGAAATCCGAGGTCGTTTGCAAAATGTCCATTTTTAAGGGCCTGAATTCCATAGCGACTATTCAGAATTTTCAACTGGACATATCTTTTGATTCCCGCTATGAAATCTTGATTTTTCGGATTCGTTGGAAAGATATTATCAATTAGATCCTAATGTTTTTGGTTTCACTAAAATCCGGATTGTTTTGCACCCGGTACATTCAATTGAAGTTTGAAATCGAATTATCGAACTACCGCGCCATTTTCAATTCTATTTATAATTATATATAAATATTCTAACGACGACGCGTATAATATATACGTTCGAATTATATTCAAAATAAATTTCTCGTCGTTTTATTTAAAATAATCTATTTTAAATATTCAAAATTCGCTAAAATTGCCAAAATAATTTTTTTTTAAACTGGTTCAGAATTTCCGGGTTATTACAATCTCCCTCACTTAAAACATTTCATCCCCGAAAAGGAACAAAGTCGAAAGTGGTTTGATTAATCAACTCTACGTTCGATCTGGCTTCCATTCTCCAACTTTTCAGTTTCTGAGAATTTCCAAAATTTCAAAAATTTGGCTAACACCCTAAATTTTCGAAAAATTTCGCCATAACCTCCCCTGCACCGGGAGCATCGGGGAATTTCAAATAGCTTCCCCGGTCCTTCTAATCTCAAAAAGAAAAAGAAAAAGCCAAGCGGCTAGCCAATAGGCTCATAAAATCATCATCACCCAAACAAAACAGTAAATTATGTAATAAACATGTACCTATTTGTCGGGCAAACAAATTTTATTCTCTGCTCTAGCCTCCTTGCTATGACCTGTTCAAGGTAAGTATATGTATATGCATGCATATGCGACCAATTTTCAATACAGTTCAATATTTGATTCAATTAGGCATAAATGGTTCAAAATTATCAAACAAATAAACAACCAACACAAACATCAATCAATTAGTGGATTAGAGTTTCAAATTCATAATTTTGATATATATACAAAAGTCATGTTTTTGATGCCAATCACAACAAAGTGTTCTAACTATATTAGGTTTTGGTTCTCACACCAGTCTAATGGAAATATATAGAAAATCACACCTTCGAAACACGAACATAAATATTGGTGATGGAGCTCCATCATCAAAATCATCTCTGAGCGACTAGAGCGTGACTCTATATCTATCTAATATATTAAAATTTTGAATATACGTTCATGACGCGTATATGCAAAATTTATATATACTCGATTGTCCATATTCAAAATAAATAAATATTCAAATACGTATAAAATGGTTTAAATTTTCTAAACAAAAATTGTTTTCATTTGAAAAATATACTCTTCACACTCGTTCTAGGATACTACTGATCCTATCTCTAACGAGTCATTCTAATTGGATTTTACTAATCCAATATCTGATGAATTCTTTCGTATGGTTCTAATGTGTCTTGTTCTCGAGCTCTGTAAACCAAAGCTCTGATACCAAATGTGACGGCCGGGAATTTCGCTCGATCCGAATCAGTCATTAAACCGATCTAGACCGTTCGAAACCCCTGAAAGTTTTAGAACAGGACAAATCAGAACACTAACAGAAGAACATTTCATTGCTATTACAACAATTCCATCAGATACAAGAATATACAGAGTATAAATGAATAAATTACATTCGATAAATATCAGAGATTACAATAAATTACATAGCAGCGAAAAATAATACAAAGCACAACTGAAGGTGATATACGGATACAGAGCTTTCCGGATATCATTCCAGCTGTAAACCAGGATCCTGTGAATATAAATCTGCAAAACCAAAACTACTAGCTGCCCGTGCGGAAAATAGGGGCACCCAGAGTTTAGGTTGAAACAATAAACTCCAGGCCAGTCATGTGACTGGTGTGAGAACTAAAACAGTTATTTAAAGCTTTACTTTAAAAGAGAGTAATTCAAGGGACCACGCCGTATAACACGGAACGGGTTTCCTCCCAAGAATACCAGTGCATAGAATAAACAGCGCAATGCTTTTTCGAAAAATGAAGCTATTATAAGACCCAGGTCCCATCACACAATGCAACGCAAGCCGGAGGATAGGGTTTTCCCTTATAATAGCCAAACATGCTTGGTACGTTTAAAAACAAATCATTTGATACTATAATAAGTGTATAGTGTCTAAACAATTTCAATCATAAATATAAATCATAGGCGGCATAGCTACCATCTACTATGTCGCCATACTAGTTCTACAATTAAAGCCGAATTACACGTATTGGAAATTGGATTCCGTCATGAGTCGAGGCAAGGGGCAAGCTCCTCTCCGCGTTCGAGACACTCTAGCAAATGTCTCAGGGCTACGCACTCTGGGCAACCCTTGGATGCTTCAGGGCCGGTCCTCACTTACGTTAGAGGATTAGTATTCCTGAACACACGTTTCCCGGTCCTTACAGACCTATAATCGAGGCGCCTCATCCAACAACCACAAAGGTGAAAGTATATATATGTCAGGGCTGGTAAGTCACTGACACCACCAAAGCTAGAAAGAAACGTCGTGCTCTCCCTGCAGTCCGTATCCTGTTTTTAACTCATACCGAGGTGTGAGGCTCGCGAATTCACGTTATACACAAAGCTGCCACGTAGGCGTGCTTTGATCATCAACCACAAGACTTTGCTTTTCAACAAAAGCCTTGATCATTGCATCTTAGCGTGCCACACAGGCAATTCATGCCATGTGACTGATGTCCATCGATATACAACCTCTGAGCTCGTACGTCTCAGAGAAGGGCGTTAAGCAAAAGAATAAATTCTCCGCCGCCAAACAGATGTATATTTAATAGAAATCAATCAACACAGAATAAAATCCAGTGTCAGACACACAATCCATTACCAGTCCGTTCTGGGTCTGAACGAAACCGGAGGCACTTTCCTCGCATATCCATTCATCTCCAAGTACGTCTGGACGACCACCAACTATTTCCATCCTCTTGGGTGTACTGCCCAATCAGGATCGTCAGTAATTATCCAAACGATGTGAAGACTTCCGGTCTTCGACCACCGTCTTCATCTTCGACTTATCGTCGAATCGGTTATTCAGAATGGGTATAAACCCGGACTTTCCGAACAACCCGCGTATATTAAAACAAATGTTACATAAACACAACATACGCCTCATTCCAATTCATTAGTCACTAACCGCAAATTAGCAAGAGAACAATTTCCCAAACATTAACCCCGAAGGCCGACACCAACATCAGATCAATACCCAGGAAACCATTCTTCTTACCCAACCTACAGCTAGTTTCTAAATTCCACATTCTTAGGGAAAGGTTCCCATTAATTTTATCCAAGATAAATTCTTTAAAATTTATCCTGTAATCTTCCTTTGGGTGTCATTTCAAACCAAATTATGGTTTTTCTAAACTAGTCGAGATTAGCGAATCACACCGAAGTAATTATTTATTTTATTTCCCAATCCCAACCTATTCATCCCATGAAGCAAAACTGGTGATACTCCATATCTAACACCATGGTGTTATCGGTAAAATTAATTACCATTTCTCATTCAAATCTAATTAAAGATCTAACTATCGCTTTGGAGCAAAACCTGCGATACTCCATTCTCGCTTATTTCTAAATTTGACAATTTAGATCATAGATTCACATTTCAAATCTAATTGCAGATTTAATAAAACTCCTTTTACTGGGTTAAAGAACTAGGTGTTATTTAAAACACAGTTCACGACAAACCCAAATCACATTCTATTTATTATCGGGTTAAAGAACTAGTGTTATTTAAAACACAGTTCACGATAAACCCATTTCAAATCCAATCAAATATATTAGGAATTCCGATTATTTAAAACCCCTTTTTTACATCTAATTTATTTATTTAAAAATAAAAACCCGGGTTTTAAATTGAGTTCAAAACTAGTTCATTTCGATAAAAATCTATTTTTATTTTTTCAAATATGGAATTTTTTCACCCCAATTTTTCCCAAATCATTTCTTATGATTTTACACCAATTATTACTATTTTTAATAATTTTATCAAGGCCCGTATAGTCGATTTCCAACAATGGCCATCGATTTGTACTTACAGCGACCTTTTTCGAATTTGATTTGGACGTATCTCCAAATCCAACCGTTAGATTTTGAATTTCTAATATTCGTTAGAAAGCTCTTTTCGATACGAACCCAACGGTTCCGGTTTTAGGAGAATCCGACGGTCGGATCTCCCGTAGTGTCCGTTTAAAATAAATGTTCGAAATTCACGAACTGCCGCGGCGCGGCACGTTCTATTCAGGCCATTATATTATATATATAATATATAAAATATATATTTCGTCGATTCCTATTTAAAACGAATTATATAAATTGTTTTAAATTCGTTTCAAAAGCAATTTCAACTTCCATTTCAGTTCAAATCAAAATTGAATTCTTCTTTATAAATTCATTTCTATTCAATTCAAATTTCAATTCAATTTGAATTCATTTCAATTCACTTTCAATTCAATTTGAATTCGTTTTCAATTCAATTCAATTCCAAAGTCGTTTGCTATTCGATTCAATTCAAATTGGTTTCAAAGTCGTTTTCTATTCGATCCAATTCAAATTGGTTTTCTATTCGAGTCAAATTCGTTATATATTCAATTGAAATCAAATTCGTTTTCTATTCAATTCATTTCGAAATCGTTTTACATTCAATTCATTTCGAAATCGTTATATATTCAATTCAAAATCAATAAAATTGATAATAATATCGTTCACGTCAAAATGGCGTCAATCCAATCAACACGGCTTCATATATTTCTATTTTCAAATATTCTATTTCAAATATTTCTATTTCAAATATTTCTTTTTGTCAACACACGA
The DNA here is from genome assembly GCA_030737875.1 of Allium sativum. NCBI lineage: Eukaryota > Viridiplantae > Streptophyta > Magnoliopsida > Asparagales > Amaryllidaceae > Allium > Allium sativum. The sequence goes on along the minus strand of CM060925.1, from coordinate 68,117,446 downwards.
CTAATCTCAATGAATGAGTACCGTCCACGTGTGACTATTTTTGTTAAATTATTTCGTTCAACACATGACTAATCTCAACGGATGAGTACAGTCAACACATGAACCTTTATTTTATATTGATAAAGGTGTGAATTTTATTATTAAAATATTTGGTTCAACACATGACTAATCTCAATGGATGAGTACAGTCAACACATGAACCTTTATTTTATATTGATAAAGATGTAAATTTTATTATAAAAATAATTCGTTCAACACATGACTAATCTCAACGGATGAGTACAGTCAACACATGAACCTTTATTTTATATTGATAAAGATGTAAATTTTATTATAAAAATAATTCGTTCAACACATGACTAATCTCAACGGATGAGTACAGTCAACACATGAACCTTTATTTTATAATATTCTTTATTTTCTAAATTGGAACGAGACCCAATCAATCACCATATAACGTTAATTATATGGATTTTCATACAACACATGTATATAATAGCATTGAAAAATAATCAACCATCAACCAAAGTGCACTACACTGTATAAGCATCAAATATAGATATCTAACGCTTATAACAGCCTGTCAATCAATCGATCGACATAATTAATCAATCAGGATGAGTGAACTTCATATTTCATCCCAACACCCGTGTGGGGTTTCAAACAATCAAACACATATTTTATTGGTGCAGTTGGGCGATGTGTAAAATTTATCGACCCAATCTATGTCCTTCAAATAGGTGTACGTAAACAAACCGTCCGGTTTGTAAATGAATATTTATTTTATTCACTTTCACGTTAAAAATTATATTTTTAACGATAAAATATTTTATTTCAACATATGAATTTCTATTCAGTTCATTTATTCAATAAAAATCATATTTTTATTTTTCTAACATATTTTAGAAAATTTCGGCGGCATAACGGCACGATACTAGAAACGGGACGAGGCCTAGCCTTATCCCCGGTCTAGTGAAGGCCCACGCCATTCACACATCAATCAAATTCACCAAACAATTCAACTATCTATGCAACCAAACAAACAAGTCCATGGTCTGTGGACGATTGTGTCGGGTGCTACTAAGCACCGTCTGCATCCTAGTATATATATAACTAGAAAATGAAATTGAAAGGTGAGAAATTCTCACATATAGCTATCCTAGCTCCACGGCACTTCATTGATAGAAATCTTCATCGCTATCGCATCTTCGTCATCTTTGTTGCCCGTAGCCACTACATATATAAAAATCACACATTTTTATATTTTGATGTCTTTAAAATAAAAATCACATTTTTATTTATTCACTTTCAATTTAAAAATCATATTTTTATAATCGCTTCATACCTTTAAAAATCGAATTTTTATTCCGTTATTCAATATATAAAAATCAAATTTTTACTACTATGTTATATAGATAAAAATTATATTTTTATCATGCTATTTTCCATATAAAGATTTCGCCTTTTCTAAAATAAAGATTTCGCCTTTAAAAAACATAGACTTCGCCTTTTCAAATTTCAAGATTTCATCTTTATAAAAATCTCATTTTTATTTTTCTACACATATAAAGATGATATTTTTAATATTCCTATCATGTAAAAATCATATTTTTAATCCACTACATAAGTAAAAATCAAATTTTTACATCTTTTATATACTAAAGATTATATTTTTGATACTTTAAAAATATAAAAATCATATTTTTAATACTTTAAAAATATAAAAATCATATTTTTACTTGCCAAGAATATTTTCTTTATAGCGATAAAAATCCTTTCTTTTTGGCGATAAAAATCCAATCTTTTAACTATTAAAAATCAAACTTTCACGTACACAATACCTTTCTATGAAAATCTGATTTAAACAATATGGTATATAGAATAAAAATCGAATTTTTATAAACAATGAATTGAATAAATTAAAAACTCACTTCTTTATGATGGAAGAGGACGGGTAGGTGGCGCAGCAGCTCGACAGGGGGAAGAGGATACTCGCTGACCCGAGGTGGGGCTGGAAAGGGGGAAAAATGGGTGCGTCGGCTCCCGCAGTGACCTCGGGGAGGTCGGCTATAGTGGCAGGGATCTCGAGCTAGGGGATGGAGGGGGGGTCTGCGAACCGAACAGGTGGGCGGGGGGTGGCGCGAGCAAGGAGGAGGGGTCTGAGGGGAGGGTGCAGCGCGACTGAGGAGGTGGGGGAAGAAGAAGGGGCGGCGGCGCCACGTTGGGGTGCGGTGGTCCTTGGGGTAGCGTGGCGGTGGGTGGCGGAGGGCAGGGCGACGGCGAAGTCGCCTACGATTTGGGGGGGGGGTCGGGATTTTCGAAGAGAGGGGGGGGGGTCTTAAATGAGAAAGTAACGGGGGGGTTTATAAAAGAAAATATATTTAATTATTTATTCAATTAATTCTCCATAAAGTTGCTTTTTCGTTCGGGCTTTGAATTGGACCCAACGACTGTCATCCCTAGCGTAATACCCCCATTCCGGATACAATGGGATATGTATCGCAAGCTGATTCGATCGTTACAATCAGTTTCCGTTAAATTTACATTTTAATCACTATATTGAATTTTTAAACGTACATTTCAAATTACCGGGGTCACATACTAACTCTAAAAATTCCATAAAAATATTTTCTAGCTTCGTATTGACGATACGGTCCTAACAAAACTAGTTTCGTCGAATTCTGAGACCGTTGGAAAAATGGCCAATTTCCAGTCGATTAAAATCAACTGAAATTGGTCAAACGCGTTTTCCTTTGCCACGCTCACATATTGATTCTAAAAATTATGAAATTTGAAACCTAGCAATAATTTGACACTGCGGATCCAACAAAAGAGGTTTCGTCGAAATCCGAGGTTGTTTGCAAAATGTCCATTTTTAAGGGCCTGAATTCCATAGCGACTATTCAGAATTTTCAACTGGACATATCTTTTGATTCCCGCTATGAAATCTTGATTTTTCGGATTCGTTGGAAAGATATTATCAATTAGATCCTAATGTTTTTGGTTTCACTAAAATCCGGATTGTTTTGCACCCGGTACATTCAATTGAAGTTTGAAATCGAATTATCGAACTACTGCGCCATTTTCAATTCTATTTATAATTATATATAAATATTCTAACGACGACGCGTATAATATATACGTTCGAATTATATTCAAAATAAATTTCTCGTCGTTTTATTTAAAATAATCTATTTTAAATATTCAAAATTCGCTAAAATTGCCAAAATAAAATTTTTTTAAACTGGTTCAGAATTTCCGGGTTATTACACCTCTTATAGTCAAACTCAGTATGCATGTCCCGTCCTCGACTTGGGTCGAGCCCACAAAGATACGTTTTGGGTTACTGGTTGAAATGGGCCCCCACAAGCTACCCACCTAAGCTTGTCCCTTTTCTAGTGCATCCCACTTAACCCTTTAATCATGTTTAATTACATGTTTCCACTTGGTTAAGTATTCTAATCGTATTTTCTATTGCCACCCAAGGCAACCCACTAGATTTCCACATGCCACCCAAGACACTTACTTGATTTCCACATGCCACCCAAAGCACTTACTTGATTTCCACATGCCACCCAAAGCACTTACTTGATTTCCACATGCCACCCAAGGCACCCACTTAACCCCTCATGCCCCACTACATGCTTATCTGGTTAAGTGTTTCTTAATTGATTAAGACCGTAACCTTTGTAAAGACCTCTCACATTAGACTGTCTTTTATGGCAGCTGGAATTTGCCGGTCGGGTCCGGGCAGCCTTACGCCATAACAGAGTCTAACCTCGTGTCTTTACACTTGTCACGTATTTAGTTTATGCCTAAGACCTCTCACATTGGGCCAATCATTTGTAGCCGCTGGATTTGCCGGTCGGGTCCGGGCTGTCTTATGCTACAAAAGGGTTCAACCTCGTGTCTTAGTCGATTAATTACACCTAATTAATCACCCCCATATTTTGAATTAATTTTCCCTAATTAATTCCAATTTAATGATGTACATAATTGAATCAATTATGTCCATCCACTCATGGTATGCCACATCATACCAATTTCACCACAATTTTGTTAACATGAATATTAACCACATCGTTCCCCACGTAATACGCTAACATGACATACTTAAAAGGGAAGATTCATCACAAATACAATGGGTTCAACTTAGCATAACATTAGCATCATCATGGGTTTTAAATGTGTCAAATTGCATATATGACCATAGCATCAAACCCAACTAGCATAAATAACCAACCCAAACTTGCATGAATCACATATGTCATAAAGAGGGTAACTTGCATAGATGTTCATGTCATAGACCTATCATAAAGGGATAAACTTGCACACATGTCATAGGTCTAAAAAGGGATGAACTTGCATATGTTACTCATATCATAAAAAGGGGTAAACATGCATATATATGCATGACATACAAAGGGTTAAACTTGCATATGTATGCATATCATACAAAGGTGTAAACTTGCACATGTTACTTGCATATAATCAAACACCAAACTTGCATAACATGTCATATATGGACTTGCATATAATCAAACACCAAACTTGCATAACATGTCATATATGAACATGCATATATTCAAACACCAAACTTGCATAACATGGTGTCATAATGGATCAATGTTTATCATAGTGATTTGCATAACTAGCATCATGAACATATAGCATAAAACTTGCATAACTAGCATCATGGACATATAGCATAAAACTTGCATAACTAACATCATGAGCACATAGCATATGATAACATATCTTGCATTGATCCACATTCATAACCATAACCTCATTACATCCTATCATAATTAGTTTAGCAATTGCTTGCTAAAGGCATAGAAACTCACAACTTGTTGATTAGCACTCCTATGAAGAAGATTAAGTTGCTAGAGTTGATTAGAAGTTGATTTGAGAAGCTATCTTCCTCTTTAATTTGTGGAGGCTCCTTCTAAGTTGCAACTTGACGGCATGATGATGTTGTTTCCAATTTTAGTATGAATTAGGGTAGTCTTAGGGTGTATTTATAGATTTAGGATGTAGTTTAGGCCCTTAGATTAACCCTAATTTAGGTTAGAGCCGTCAGATTTCGTCACAAGCCCCAAAACACAACCCAAACCCCTTCAGACTGCAACTAGGCCAACCTGGTCGAGTACCCAGGTCGACACCCGTGTCGACTGGGCAGTCGACATGGGTTAGGGTGGTGTCGACTGAGCAGTCGGCACCCCTGTCGACTTGGCCTGCGCGGGAGTTTTTCCCGCCTTCCCCCTGTGTGTTGAATTTCGAATTTGAACCTGAAATTTAAATCTGTTTTGAACTTAGAATTTTCTGGAAACTTCGTTGGGCCATAACTTGGTCATACGGACCCCAAATCATGCAAACTAGGACTCTATTTCGCGTATTTTTCCGAGACGAACGCAATGGCGCAACCCGTTACCCCTAATTCCCACATCTGGGATTAGTTATTCTTTAATTTGTGAATGTTAATATTAACTGAAATTCAGGGTGTTACATTTCAGAGTTCAAAACAGCTCGAATTCGAATTCAAATTTCGAATTCAAAACCCAGAATAGACTGGGCGGGAAATTTCCCGCCCAGTACCCAGGTCGACTGGGGAGTCGACCCGGGGGTGGACCTGGTCCCCGAACCTGGTTTTGGGCCTGGGTGCATTCTTATGTATCTGGTCTCGTTTTCTGCCTAGATTCGTCTGCCTAAACCTATTTAAACAGCCCCAAACCTAGCCTTCTCTACAAACAATTCTATTCTACTTCTACTCTGCCTCTGTTCTAAATAAAAATAAAAATGGCGTCGCTACTCTGCTGGAATCAAAACTAGAAGCTAATCAACATCAACCTAAGCAACTCAATTCAAGCTTGAAACTTCAACAACAGTTAAAGAAGATCAACTAACGTCACTACAACTATCTTTATTTTAGAATCCAATCAAGGCAAGTACAGTTATTTTCCGATATAAACGTTAATTCTGATTGTGACATGAATTGTAAATCTAAATCTGAGATTATTTCTGTTCTGTTCTGTTTAGATCTACCTTATTCTGTATTTCTTTCTGCTTTCTGTTCTGTAGCCAGGCTACCACGAGCCTGAGCCAATCTCATAAGAGATTAATATACGCTAAAATATTTAGGACAATAAAATGAATAATGCATGAAATGGGCATGACCGATATGTGACTGATTTGAGGAAAGAACATAGGTTGAACTTGGAACTTAGGACATAAATCTAAGACATATAATTGAACCTATGACTTGAGTTTTGTGGCATAAAGAATATTGAACATACTACTTGAGAAGTTGAGGCATAAAATTTACATTGGACATATGACTTAGGAATTGGGGCATAAATTTGACCATAGGCATGTAATTAGTTTAGATACATATTACATGTTGTAAACTAGATTTGGATCTGAGCAAGCTATGTATGATAATCTGTGATTTGGGGACATAATTCAATATCTGATTTTAAGATTATGATACATGATTAAAACCTAGATTTGGGGCACATTTTAAGAAGGGGAAGATATGTGACTTAGGTGTAGAAATTAAAATCTATAATAAGATTTGAGGACTATTAAGTGTGAATACACCTAAATAGGGATTTTTGGATATATGGCATGCATTGTAATATTTGGTATAATTTATAGATGAATCTGCTGTACAATGCTAGTTTAAACAAAATAGGAACGTATGTTATATGGTAAATTATGTCCATATTCTGTGTTATGTAAATTTATGCAAACATGGGGTATATGATCATATTGTGAATCATGATAATTATTTAGGCCTAATTTATGATTAAGCAAGGCATGTAAATAGAACCTTTAGAAATATTAAATCTGCTAAATCTGTCATCTGCTAAGTCTGTTGAAAATGCCAAATCTGCTAAACTAAATCTGTTGAGATGCCTAATCTGTTATCTGCTAAATCCGTTAAGTCGCCTAATCTGCAAAATCTGTTATCTGCTATATCTGTTGAGTTGATATAATTAGTCTGTTATTGACATAATCTGAATTGGCTATAGTTATGAATAATTGACATGTATATTAGGTGTGGGCATAAATGGTAAATTACTAATTAATTGGCCGCAAAGATGAATATGGCTAACTCGAGGTTAGAATGAGTTTGCGGCGTAATCCTGCCCGGAACCGCCCGGCACATCCAGTGGCCGCAAACAATAGGTTCTAATGTGAGAAGTTAGTCATAATATGCTTAGACACGAGGTTAGGTATGGCTTGTGGCAGAAGTCTGCCCGGAACCGCCCGGCCCAACCAGCGGCCACAAGCTTGCGACCTAATGTGAGAGGTCTGTGCATTAATAATTAATTAATGCAAATCCGAGATAAAAATGATTTCCAAAACGTGTTGGGTGGATAGGGTTAAACCAACTGGACTAATATATATAATAAACCCGTTCATGAATCTGTAGGCCCAATACAAAGTTAGACAAATCAGAAATTCTGTTAAATCTATACATCTGATCCGTTAGTCTGAAAACTTGTTGATTTACTTTTTTGATCTGTGAACTAGTAAATCTGATCTCTGTATGTCTGAACTTGTAAACAAGTTAATCTGAAATCTGTTAGTCTGGGGACACAAGGTTAGGAGGCAATTTACTTGTGTCATCTGTTCTTTGGGACCCATATTAGTCAGTAACCCTTTCTGGTATCAAAACTTTGACCCAACAGTAGGTAGGGTCCAGGCACGCTTACTGAACTAATTATAAGCGGTTCATTCTGATAATGGCGAGGGGTGTTGATGGTGCGTTCCAATCGGGTCATGTGTGTGCATGGATCCCGGTCTGCCTCTGAGGATGTAATACGCCGTGACATCTGTAAATAGGTCTGTGCCAATTGGTTGTCACTTTAGGGAGTGATACACCCTACTGTGGGGCCGACACAGGGTATTTATGTATTAGGGAGCCGATCGCTTGGGGTAGGGTTTTAGGGTACACTTAGTTCTGTCTGTTTCTGTTGGTACCGTCTGTTTCTGTTGGGTGGTAACACCTGTCTGTTTCTGCGTGGTACCATCTGTTGGGGTGGTAAAGGCCCATTACTAGTGTACACCTAATTCTACATTCTGTTTCCGTAGGGATTAATTTGTTTCTGCTTCTGTCTGTTTCTGTTCGGGTGGTAAAGGCCCATTACTAGCACTCTCTTCTGTGGAAATTATTCTGTACCCGTTTCTGTTTCAGTTTAGACATTAGGGTGACACCTACTTCTGTTATACTAGTATTAGTGCAGAGAAGTGTAAAGAAATAGCTTATGTCATTCTGTTCTTCTGTAATATCCGCTACACCTGTTACAGTTATCTCTCATCCAGTTTTATTTTCATGTCATGTTATTATTATCTGTTCATAACTGAAAATCACTGGACTTGCCAGACTTTTTGTCTGACTCTTGTTGTTTTGCCTCCTTTCTTCTGTTCCTCCCCAGGTTTTGTAGAAGGGAGTACTCTAGCTTGATCCAGATTTCTTCCGCTTGAAGTGCTTAAAGTATGGCTTGTCTTCTTCTGTGGGGATTATGATTTTAAACTATACATTCTGAAGGCCTTTGTACAAGACTGATATTTTGTACTTGAATTCTGATATTGTGATTTGAAAGGATGTAACCAAGCTTATTTCGGTTTCTGTTGTAATAAAGTTATAAATTTTTCAAGTACTGTTTTATCTGTCTTGTAAGTTTCTGTTCTGTTTACTAAAATGCTCCACCAAAGTTAAGGCATTCCCTTTGTGAGTGACCTTAATGGAGGTGGGGTGTTACATTAAGGGTTTCTCGAAAATATCTTATCCATTAACGAAGCTGACTAAGAAGCATACAAAGTTTAATTGGGCACCCGAATGTGAGGCAGCTTTCCAAGAGCTGAAACATAAATTAATCACTGCTCCTGTGTTGACCATTATTGATGGCAATCAGGATCTGAAAGTCTGGACAGACGCTTCTAGAGGAGGTTATCCTTTTCATCTAAATAAACATGTCAGAAATGACATTTTTCTAATGTCAAATCTTATTTTAACATGTTATTCTTTTCTATATTTAAGGTATTGGTGCGGTGCTAATGCAAAGAGACAAAATTGTCGCATATGCTAGCCACCAATTAAAACCACATGAGAAGAATTATGCCACTTATGATCTTGAGCTAATTGCCATAGTATTTGCTTTAAAGATATGGAGGCACTATCTCTTGGGCGATAAATTTGAGCTGTATACTGACCACAAATCCTTATAGTATCTATTCACCCAAAGAGATTTGAACTTGAGGCAACAACGTTGGGTTGAATTCCTTGCTCCATATTACCTGGACATCTTATATACTCTAGGGAAAGCCAATGTAGTGGCAGATGCTCTTAGCAGAAAGAATACGGCCAGCACCAACCTTATCCTTATTAATCTCACTATTATCACTACCTTGATCGATAAGATCTCGGATCTTCAGAAGAATGATGAATTTATTCAGAGAATCATCAAAAGAGTCAGGGAAGGCGAATTCACGAATTGTCAGATTGATGACAAAGGATTTCTGAGGCTATTGGGCTAAATTTTTGTTCTGAATCTTCCTGAGCTCAGAAAGGAAGTAATGGACGAATGTCATAAGTCTTAGCTCAACATTCATCCGGGTGTGAGCAAGATATACAATGACCTCAAGCATACTTTTTGGTGGAGATCTATGAAGAGAGACATCCCTATATATGTTTCTAGATGTCCCACCTGCCAGCAAGTCAAAAGCGATCAGCAAAAACTAGCAGGTCTATTACAACCGCTAGGGGTTCCAAGTTGGAAATGGGACGAAATTTCTATGGACTTTATTGATGGCTTGCCCCGGTCTAGGAAAGGCAGTGATAGTATACGGGTGATTGTAGATCGCCTCACAAAGACAGCCCATTTCATCCCTGTCAAATCCAATAGAACTGCTCAGAGTTTGGCACAACTTTATTTCAGAGAGATTATTAGACTGCACGGAGTTCCCAGCAACATTATCAGTGACCGCGATCCGATATTTGCTAGCAAGTTCTGGAAGCTTTCCAAGAAGAGCTAGGGACTAAACTGAATATGAGCACTACTTACCACCCTCAAACAGATGGCCAGACTAAGAGGGTGAACCGTATATTGGAGGACTTGCTGTGAGTATGCATCCTAGATTTTGGTGGGTCATGGGAAGATCATTTGCACTTGGTCGAATTCTCTTATAATAACATCTACCAAGCAAGCCTGCAGATGTCGCCATTTGAAGCATTATATGGCAGGCCATTCAGATCTCCTGCATGTTGGGTGGAACCCGGAAATCAATTGGTATTGGGTCCCGACATGATTCGCGAAGCATCGGAAAGGATTGATTTTATTAGGCAGCGATTACTTACTGCCCAAAGCCGATAGAAGAGCTATGCAGACGCTCGAAGAAGGGATTTATAATTCTATGTTGGTGATCTTGTATACTTGAAGGTTTCCCCACTAAGAGGTGTAGTCCGATTTGTGAAGACTGGGAAATTGGCACTGAGGTTTGTTGGTCCATTTCCTATTCTCGAATGGAATGGAACTCTCGCCTATAGAGTGCAGTTGCCTGACTGGTTACCGGGGGTCCACAATGTATTTCATGTGTCCCAACTCCGGAAGCATGTCCATGATCCAGGTTTAGTTATGGAGGAAGCAACACAACGAGATTTGGAGATTACCCCGGCACTACAGTGAGAAGGGAGCCAGTGAAGATTGTGGGCAAAGAGACTCGAGTGCTGAGGAACAATAGGATCCACTTAGTCAAGGTGCAGTGGAGCGGGGATCCTAGAGACTGTACGTGGGAGACTGAGATAGCATCAAACAGGCCTATCCCAAGTGCAGAGTGGATATCTCCGAGTGACTCTTGTGTTGAGGTATATTTATAATACCTTGCATTTTCCGTTTTGTTTCCTAGTTTACTATTATTTCCTTTTCGAGGACGAAAAGCTTTTAAGTGGGGGAGAGTGTAACAACCCGGAAAATACGAACTAATTTAAATTTTTTACATTGGCTATTTCAGTAAAAATTTGAAAAGTTAAAATAATTTATTTTAAATAATAATGATAAAAATTTATTTTAATCAAACTTAGAGCGAATATATTGATTTTGATTTCTAAAGGAATTAGAAATAGTACGGTAGTTTGAAAAGTCAAACCTGTAATTTGACGGAATGTACCAGATTCAAAATTTAATGGATTTTAGTGAAACTAAAAATATCTAAATCTGTTTGAAAATATCTTTCCAAAAAATCCGAAAAATCAAAATTTCATAGCGGGTTTCAAAAGTTATGGCCAGTTTAATATTCAGAATGGTCGCTATAGTATAATTTATAGCCCGTATAAAAGGCCATTTTTCAAACGACCTCCATTTTTGACAATACCACTTTTGTTGGATCCGGAATGTCAAATTATTGCTATGTTTAAATTTCCAGAATTTTTGGAATTAATATGTGAGCGTGGCAAACGAAAATGTGTTTTTTCAGTTTCAGTCAAATCTGATCGACTTGAAAATGGCCATTTTTCAAACAGTCTCAGAATTTGACGAAATTAATTTTTTAGGACTGTAACGTCAAGACAAGGCCAGAAATAATATTTATGGAATTTTATGAGTTCGTATGTGGCCCTTGTGAATTTATATATATGATCGAATTAATTTAATAAAGGATTTAAATATTAAATTAAAGATTTCAGGCCACAAACAGTCGTTTGGGCTGACGAGACCTATCCCATTGGATCCGGAACGGGGGCTATTGGGTGGGGTCAACTCTGGTTGGACTGAAAATGGATTGGTTTAAAACTTTTGGTTTTATTTGTAAAATTAACATTAAGTTAATGTAAAATTACACCATCTTCTTCTTGCAGACCCTAATCTATTACTGTAGCCACCGTCACCATGGTATCCATGGCCGAAATTACACCCGCCTTCTACCGCTAAATTCTCTCAATCCTTCCCACGAAACCCGCTATTCCTTTAGACTCTTTTGTAGAGATTTCCATCCTCCTCATTCTCATATGGTTGGATCATCACCAAGAGGCACGAACGGCGAGGTACAACGCCCTGAAGTCCCGCCAAAACCACCGCCCCCGCGCCCTTTTGCTCAATCGAGTTCAGCCAAATTGGGCTCCACTTGCGCGCCTCGTTCTCCTCTCTAACGCCGCACCATCCGATCATCAGACCACTGCTCCATTCGATCGAGTAGTTTAACCCTAGAACCGAAGAAATTAAGTTTACTGTCGGCCTTAACCTGTTAAAGAAGAAGAAGGGTACATACTATATTTTATTTTAAAATTTTATTATAAAAATGTTAGTTATACAAATTGAATCATAACTTATTCATTCGGGCTTTATGATTTCAGATCCTATACGATCATGAAACCGAGATCTACGCTGCTGTCCAGGCTAGATCCAATTCCGAGCAGTTCAAATTTTGGCCAATTTGCAACACAACTGTGAGATTTCTGTTTTTTTAAATAATTAATCAATTTAACTATCTTCCTCGCTATGTAATGATTGTATGTATATGATTTAGATCTGCTATGTGATGAGATTGTGGATGATTTATCTGTTTGTTGGTGATGTATAAACATAGGTCTGTATGTGTTGAATAAAAATAAATCATTTTGTCATATTATTGATTTGGATTAGAATTTCCATTTCAATAAAAAAAAATCATTCTGTTATATTATTGGTTTGGATTAGCATTGCCATTTCAATAAAAATATATCATTTTGGAAAATATTATTGTATTGAAATAGAGTCCTCAATACAGTGAAAAATATATCATTTTTGAAATATATAATTGTGTTGTAATAGAGCTGTTAAACATTGAAATAAAAAGTTATTCTTTTATTTGCATTCTTTGATGAAAATATACATTGAAATAAAATTTATTTTTTTATTTGCATTCTTTGATGCAAATATTCATTGAATTAAAAAGTTATTCTTTTATTTGCATTCTTTGATGCAAATATTCATTGAATTAAAAAGTTATTCTCTTATTTGCATTCTTTGACGCAAATATACATGGAAATAAAAAGTTATTCTTTTATTTGCATTCTTTGATGCAAATACACATTGAAATAAAAAGTTATTCTTTATTTGCATTCTTTGATGCAAATATACATTGAAATAAAAAGTTATTCTTTTATTTGCATTCTTTGATGCAAATATACATTGAAATAAAAAGTTATACTTTTATTTGCATTCTTTGATACAAATAAAATGTTGAAATTGGAAGTTGAATTTTTATTTGCATTCCTTGATGCAAATAAAATATTGTTTTAAAAAGGTTATATTTTGTTTGTATTTTAGATACAAATTAAAAACATGATTTGTAAAGTTACATTTTTGTTTGCAATTTTAGATGCAAACAAAACATTAAAATTAAGGTTGCTTTTTTTTTTTTTTTTTGCAATTTTAGATGCAAACAAAACATTAGAATTAAAGTTGCATTTTTGTTTGCAATTTTAGATGCAAACAAAACATTAGAATTAAAGTTGCATTTTTGTTTGCAATTTTAGATGCAAACAAAACATTAGAATTAAAGTTGCATTTTTGTTTGCAAATTTTTGAATGCAAGCAAACCATTAGAATGAAAGTTGCATTTTTATTTGCATTCTTTGATGCAAATAAAACATGGATTAAAGGCTGCATCTTTCTTTGAAATTAGAATTTCCCTTTTTATTTACATCTTAGATGTAAAAAAAAGAATAGGATTAAAGGTATCATTTTTACTTTTAAATTAGAGACAATTCAAAGATAGAATTTAAAAAGTTACAATTTAGTTACATTCTAATTGCAACAAAAATGATAAGAATTGAAGTATCATCTTTATTGTCATTTAGAGACAATAAAAAGAATAGATTTAAAATATCATTTTTTTAATCATATATTTAGTTGCAATAAAAATAGTGGAAATAAAAATCATGTTGTTATCATCATTTGCTTTCAACATAAAGAGTTAACATTAGGAAAATATATTTCTAATATGATTTAATTACCATTGGAAATAATTGGTCATAAAAAACATGATTCATTCCAAATCATCATTTTCATCATGTTAGTAGAATTATGGAAATCATATATAAAATATCTAGCATGAATTTAGACCGTATTTGGCTTTCTTATGATTGTTTGAAAAGTAGTTGAAACCGCCATTGATATATATATATATATATATATATATATATAATAAAAATTAAAACGAAACACACGCGGTAGTTCGCGTTTCGGCGATCGTAACTTCAAACGATTATACCGTAAGATCCGACTGTTGGATTTTCCCATAATTGGAACCGTTAGGACCGCTTTGGGAAGATCTTTCCAATGATATGAATTTTTTTAAAATCCAACGGTTAGATTTTAAGTTATGTGTAATTCAAATTTTGGTAAAAACAGCCCCAAAGCCGCTCATCGACCCAAAGCGTCATTTAATTATATTGAGCCATTTTTAAATAAATAAAAATAGTGATAAATCGTTATAAATTGATATTAACGATATTAAATGGTTTAAATGATAATAATTCGAAAAATTATTTGGAAAGACCGAGTTCAACTCATTTCAAATGATTTTACAACGATTTTAAATCGAAGATATCGAAGACAGCGATTGAAGACTGGCGATCCTCACGTCAAAAGGATAACTACTGATGCCTGGCATTGACTAGCTACCAACAAAGGGTTAAAGTGGTAGTTGTCCGGACGTACTTGTTGATCATCTGGATATGCGAGCACCTAGGTGACTTCGGTTTCGTTCAGACCTAGAACGGACTTGTAAATGGATGTGTGTCCGACATTGAATTTGATGCCATGAAATTTAATTGATATCTATTAATATATTTCTGAGGTGGCGGAGGATTTATCCTCTTGCTAAACACCCTTCTTTAAGATGCACGAGCTCGAAGGTTATATATTGGAAGTTATCGATCGCATGGTATGGACTGTCAATGTGACATGCCAAGATGCAATTGATCGAGGCTTTTATTGAAAAGAAAAGCCTTGTGGATGATGATAAAGCATAGCCTATTTAGGCATAGCTTTGTGTATTACGTTACCTCGCGAGCCTCACACCCCGATAGAGTCAAAAACGGGACAAGGAACGCAGGGAGTGCACACGTTTCTTTTTAGCTAGAAGTGGTGTTTGCGTCTTTACATGGCCCGACATTTTTACTTATGTGGTTGATGGAATGAGGCGCCTCAGATTTTTATTGGTCGCCAATGGCCAATTTATAGGTCCAATAGGAGCAGGGAGCATGTGTTCAGGCATAACTAATCCACTAAAGTATTTATGGACCGGCCCTACAGGATCCAAGGGTTCGCCAGCGTCTGAATCCTGAGTCATTGCTAGAGTGTCTTGAATCGGTTAGGAGATCGTCCCTAGCCTTGACTCATGATGGAAACCAACCTCCAATACGACATTACGGTCTTGATTGTAAACCTATATATGGCAACATAGTATATGGTAGTTATGCCATCTAGGATTGATACATTTACTTTGAAGTATTTTTGAAACATATTATACACTAATAATAATATTAAAAATATTATTTTCTACGTATCAAGCATTTTTGATCATTATAAGGTAAAACTCTATCCTCCGTTTGCGTTGCATTGTGTGATGGGACTTGAGTCTTATAATGATTTCATTTTCTAAAAAGCATTGCATTGTTTTTAATTAAAACTTTATAAAACTTATGCACTGGCAATCCAATGGAGCAAAACCCATTTCGCATTAGCGGCTTGGTCCAGTGATTAGCCATATTATTAGTTTAGTAAGATTTCTTATACCAGTCCCATGACTGACTCGTAGTTTGTTTCACTTTGCAAACTCAGGCGCCCTCTTTCCACAGGGGCAACCAATTGACAGGTTTCAGGTAGGGATGTTTTTTGGACTAGAGCTTGCTGATGAAGAAGTTGGAAGATCTTTTCTTTTACCTTTTATTTTCTTCTTGAGATATTGAAACAGTATTGGATATTGATGTATTTGGGAGATTGAGACTTTATTTCTTTCCCTGTTTTTAGACATCTATTTTGCTAAGTGTATCCTGTACTACGTACTCTGATGTTCTGTGATGATGTTGGTGATGACATTCCTCTCCGCTGCAATGATTTATATGTTCTGCTATGTATCCGTGATCTGTTATTGTTTTAATTATGTTATACTCCTATGATTATCCTTACTTTCGTTCTACGGAAGTTTGGGTCATCACACCTATCCTCTCCACTATGGGGAATGTACCTACAAATCTCGGTGCCAACTTCCCTACTGAGCCGAACCGAACTACATTCCTTAGCGGTGATACTTTAATGAAGACCATATCTCCTACTTCAAATTCCAAATCAGTCCTCCTTTTATTGGCATATGATTTCTGTCTGTCTTGAGAAGCTTTCTTTCTTCGACGGACAAGATTAATCTTCTCGAAAGTGTCTTGAATCATCTCTGGTCCAAGCAGAAGTCTGTCTGTAGACTCCTAACAACATGTCAGCGATCTACAAGGTCGTTCATGCAATGCCTTAAAGGGTGTTATGCCTTTGCTTGATTGGTAGCTATTGTTGTAGGCAAACTCTACCAGTGGGAGATGCTCTTCCCTAGTCCCTCCAAAGTCTAGATACACAGTCTTTGAAGATCCTTAAGAACTTTGTTCACCCTCTTGGTATGTCCATCTGTCTGAGGGTGATATGCTATGCACAAACGAAGTTGTGTACTTAACGTCTCTTGTAAGCTCTTCCAAAACTCACTGGTAAAGATGGGGTTGCGGTCGCTTACTATCCTGGAAGGTACCCCATGCAATCAAACTATCTCTCGAAGATATACTGATGCTAGCCAAGCCCCTGTCGTCTTACTCTTAACAGGAATAAAACGAGC
Source organism: Allium sativum (assembly GCA_030737875.1). Taxonomy (NCBI): domain Eukaryota; kingdom Viridiplantae; phylum Streptophyta; class Magnoliopsida; order Asparagales; family Amaryllidaceae; genus Allium; species Allium sativum. Next base: position 68,100,583 of record CM060925.1, on the reverse strand, counting down.
ACTCTTCTTAAGTCTATCCACTATCACCCAAATGCTCGTATTGCCCTTCCTTAATCGTGGCAATCCATCGATGACATCCACAGAGACGCTCTCCTACTTCCATTCTGGGACATCTAAGGGCTGAAGCAATCTACTAGGTTTCTTTTGTTTAGCCTTTACTCTTCGGAAAGCTGTAACACCCCGAATTTCGAATGACACTAAAAGAGGATAAATTAAATAATAATTAATTTAATATCCAGAATTAAGGAAAACAAAATATGCCATTGCGTTCGACTCAAAATTCTAGTCAAGCTAGAAGTTTGGTTAGCAAAAAAGGACATCGTATGAAGAAGTTATGAGGGTTTTAAGTTTGTATATGCGTAGAAGAAATAAATATATAAATATAAGTCATATAGGAGTTAGACATGAATTAGCACCTTATCCAGGATTGCTCAAAAATCAAAATGGATGAAGGTGGCAAATATCCCGCTTTAGGGGGTCGACCCCCCCAGAGGGGTGTCGACACCGGGATCGACCCCCTTAAGGGGTGTCGACACCAGGGTTGACCCACTCACAGAGGTGTCGACACCCCTAGGGCTGATGTGGTAGTCGTTTTCAGGGGGTCTGGCAGCTATATATACGTGGTCATTTCTCATATTTTCTTCATTGAGAATTCATGGTGGCCAAACTCTACCGGTGTCTAAACTGAATTAGATCTGTTAATCCTTTACAACTATCAGCTTAGAAAATCAAATCTAGAGATTCAAGATCCATTCTTCTTCTATTTTATAATCCTAACACTGTGAGTTTCTAGTTTCTTTTATATTTGAATATTTAAAAGTAAGTATGACATGACTATGACTTGGACTCGTTCATATGCCTAAATTATATCAGATCCATTGTAAATCATGAACATATGACATTCTGAATTGGTTAGGATTTGGATCTAAATCTCTATCTTGTTGGATCTATTGTAACCCTTGTGGCATTCTATGATTTGCGCTAGTTCTATTTTGACTATTGATCTAAAACTTTGTCTTGTTAGATCTATTATAACTTTTTCACATGCCATGATGTGAATCTTAAACCTTAAATGTGTAGATCTACTTTTAAACCATTGGATTTAAATTGTGTGGACACATAATTCAAATATTGGGTGAAATGGGCATTAACACCTATAAGGGCATACGTTTAGTTAATTAATTAATAATGAATTCCTAGGATTACAATTAGGGATTGTAATTGCACTTATGACATGGGGTTAGGTTGCATTAGTGATGGAAGTCTGCCCTGACCCGACCGGCATATCTAGCAGCCACTACTGTTGAACCTAATGTGAGAGGTCTAAGTGCGCAAATACTAATCGGGATAGGACACGAGGTTAGGCCCAACTTGTGGAATAAGACTGCCCGGACCCGACCGGCATATCCAGCATCCACAAGTTGTAGGCCTAATATGGGAGGTCTAACCCATTATAAATCAGAAATGGACATGGTAATAAATTGGACTACTTAACCAAATCTAATCCATAGGGATTGTATGATTGTGAACTAAAGTTAGGGTTAAGTAAAATTGGTTGGATAGTGGATGGGTTAAGCAAGTATGGAGGGGGTGGGTAATATTTACATTTAGGCCCACAAACTTAACTCAATAAAGTTATGTAATTAAAGACACCTAGTGGTATACATGACCGGTTGGAGTAATAAAGTTATGTAATTAAAGACACCTTTTAAGGTAAGCATAACTTATAGAAATAATAGGGTTATGTAATTAAAGACACCTAGTGGTATGTATAGCCAATGAAAACCTAGTGGGGATACAGAACAGGAGGGAGAGATTGTATCATATTGTGTGGGATCTGTTTCATCCAGTAACCTAGAGTGGGTATCAAAACATGTACTCCGTACTAGGTTGGAGAAGGGGCACCCTTACTGGACCGATTGTAAGATATCCATACATGGAGGACAGAGTGGGCGACGCAAACCGACTAGGCCATGTGCGTGCATGGGCCGGGCAGAAGGGGACAAGATGACCGTGACACATGTAGATATGAGGCTATGCACATCAGCGAGGTGTTGCCACTTTAGGACGTGATACATCCTACGGTGGCGCCGGCACAGAGTATCTACGTGGATTAGGGATCCGATCGATTAGGGTAGTAGATAGGATACATTTGGACGTATGCCTAAGTCTACCACCTTATAGTGGAAGGGATCATCTCATTCTGGTTATACTAGTAGTGGTGCAGAGTAATCATTAGAGAAGCGTATACGTCTTATCCTGTCTACCTTGTTACACCTTCCATTTATGTAGTGGTCTCTCTTATCCACTTTATATGCCTCTCGTGCTACTTTTATTTATTTACTTGGTAAAACTAACTAGACTCGCCAGAATTTAAGTCTGACCCTTTTGTTTCCTCTTCATTCTTCTGTCCCCCTTCCCCCGGTTCTCAGGAAGGAAACACTCAGGCTTAGTTAGGACTCAGATATCATCTTGTTAGAGCTGCTTTCGAAGTATGGTTCAAGTTTTTATCTCTACTATGGCGTTGTCTCTTTTATTTGAGGAATTACGTTTTCTTTTAAGCATTTATATACTCTGATGGTAAAAGATAGAAGTTATATTGTTGTAATGGTTTTTATGACTTATGGTATTTTGGACCACGATGTATGATTTGTGTTTGAAATAAAAATTTGAATTCCTGCTGCTGTCTTATTTATATCTATCTTGTAATGTTTTGTATCTGTTTACTTATAACGCTTCATGAAACTAAATGCATTCCCTTTTTGAGTGACATTAACGTACGTGGGTGTCACATTTGGCATCAGAGCTGAAGGTTACCAGATTATATAAAAGTTTTTGAAAATTATTTTCAAAAAGATTTTAAAAGAAAGCATTTTCAAAAAGAAAAGTCTGTTTTGAAAAACATTCCCTAAAAGCCATATGTAATATCCTTCGTCCTTTGTCTAAATCTCTTCCTTTTCTTTTTTCATCATGTCTGGGGAACAAAACATTCCTAATATCCTAGAGGGCGTCACGATACCTGGATGGTTCCGTAGGTACTTGGAGGCCACGGCGCCTATCGAAAGCCAAGGAAATGTTCCTTCCCCAACTGCACCAGTCATTCCTCCTCCTCCTCCAAGAGAAAATAATTACGCTAAGATCTGCAAGGACTTTTGTGCTATGGGAGGGAAGTCGTTCCATGGGAATAAGACATTCGTAGAAGTGCGGAATCGGCTCAAGGAGACCGAGGACTTGTTCGTAATCTTTGAAGTAGAGGATAGAAGGAAGATTCAGTTAGCCACCTGGCTACTGAAAGACGAAGCCTCATTTTGGTGAGAAGTTATCCAAACTGGACGTCCGGTGGAAACTTGGGAGGATTTTAGACAGAGGTTCGAAATGAAATTTCTTTCCCAAGATGAAAGAAGCATGCAAATGGAGAGGTTCTTAACATTCAAGCAAGTGAACTTGACGGTGAACGAATATGTGAACAAATTCAACCAGCTAGCAAGGTTCGGGTTAATGCTGGTGGATACACCGCACAAAAGGGCTTTTCGATTTACTAAAGGGCTGAATGAACCACTTTATGGGTTAGTCATATCCCATATCCCAAAGGGAGCCACTTTTGAAAAGCTTTTCGATATGGCCCTAATGCATGAGGAAGACTAGACAGAAAGGAAGGAAATGAAGGCTGAGGAAACATCGCAAAATAAGAAGGTTTAACCCAAGAAGTGGCAACTGTAGCAACAACAACAATAGCAGAAGAAAGGTGGAAAGAATGACAAGGGCAAGGATAAGAGAAAATGGCACAATTGTGGGAAAGAGGGTCACTTGGTCAAAGACTGTAAGCGAAGGGAGAACTCTTGCTAACATTGTGGAGAGGTCGGATACATTGCTAGGGAGTGCCCAAAGAAACAGGGATCGAAGGGACAAGGTCTAAGGGCAGGAACTTCTGGAGGGCAGGTGCATGCTCTTGCGATCAGTGCTCTTGATAGAGGTAGAAAAATTTCTGTGGAAGGTTTAATTTCTCTTTCAAATCGTCCTATTAGAACACTTTTTGATTCTGGCGCTTCACATTCATTTATATCTAGTTCGGTGGTTGGATCTCTACACTTAATTACTAGTATGGTAGTGGATCTTGTAGTTGTTTCAAACCCCATTGGTATTTCAGCTCATTTATCTATGATTTTTTGGGGTTTGAAAATATCTGTGTTAGGCATCAAGTTTGAATGCGATGCATATATGCTCGGGTTTATGGGCTATGGGTTGATTCTAGGAATGGATTGGCTTACCACATATGGTGTCATTCTAGATTGTGAGAGGAGGGTTGTTAGACTTATGACTTGTCATGGAAGGACCCTCGAGATTCCTTGTGACCCACAAGGGTCGGTTATGCTTAGTTTCCTAGAGTCTCTTGATGCATCTATCGATGATCTGCAATATGTTCTAGTGGTCCGAGATTATTCTGATGTTTTTGATGAGGTATGGGGTTTACCTCCGAGGCGCGAGATCGATTTTCGTATATATCTGGTGGACAATGCAAAGCCAGTTGCATTACCCGTGCGCCATATGGCTACATGGTAAAGGAGTGAGCTGAGTAAGCAAGTAGGGGAGCTACTTGAGAAGGGGTTTATCAGACGAAGCATATCTGAACAGGGTTCTCCATGAGTATTCGCAACAAAGGCAAATGGTTCGCTTCATTTTTGTGTTGACTATAGGGAGTTGAATAAACTCACCAAGAAGAATAGGCACCCGCTTCCTAGAATTGATGATTTATATGATCAACTTGTTGGTGCCTCGGTATTTTCCCAATTAGACTTGGCCACAGGGTTTCATTAGTTGAGGGTGGCTAAGGACAGCATAGCTAAGACTGCTTTTAGGACTCTGGATGGTTTCTTTGAATGGCTAGTTATGCCTTTTGGCTGACGAATGGACCCGCCTATTTTGTTGATCTAATGAGTAGAGTGTTTCTAAACAAATTTGTTGTGGTCTTTGTTGACGGTATCTTATCTTCTCCAAAAGCGAAGAAGAGCATGCCCAACATTTGAGAAAAGTCTTGAAGACTCTCTGTGCTCATCAGCTTAAGGAGAAATTCTCCAAATGCCATTTTTGGAGAAAAGATGTGAGATTGTAAGGGCATGTAGTCCCCAAAGAAGGGATAGTTGTAGATCTCGCAAAGATGGTTGTAGTGCAAGATTGGTAGATTCCTAAAAATGCAACCGAGGTGAGAAGCTTTCTTGGGTTGGCAGGTTATTATAGGAAGTTCATTAAGGACTTTGCAAAGATATAAGCCCCACTCACCGGGATGACAAAGAAGAATTTGGCGTTTTCATGGGATATAGATTGTGATCTTGCTTTCCAACGACTGAAGAGGGCTCTGACGGCAACCCTAGTCTTGACCATGCCTGATGGGAGTAAAGTGTTTATCGTATACACTGATGCGCATGGTATAGGGCTTGGTGCAGTTCTGAGGCAAGAAGGAAAGTGGTGTGTTATGGTGGTAGACAGTTGAGGGTTCATGAGAAGAACTACCCCACCCGTGATCTAGAGCTAGCTGCCATAGTATTCGCGCTTAAGACGTGGCACAATTATTTACTTGGAGAGAAGTTTGAGTTATACACTGATCATAAATCTCTCAAGTATTTGTTCTCGTAGAAGGATCTCAATTTAAGGTAACAACGATGGATGGAGCTCCTGGCTTCTTAGTATTTTGGTATTGCTTGTAAGTCTGGCAAGGGTAATGTGGTGGCAAACGCACTAAGTAGGCAGAGGATAGCCTTGATTCCTACGTTTGTGGAGAGGAAGACCTTGGATTTCATATCAGCTTTTGATTTTAGACCCTCCATCGAGATTTTGCCTGATTTGTTTGCATCCTTGGAGATACGACCAACTCTTATGGATCAGATAGGAGCTTCGTAACAAGGAGATCCACAGATTTTAGACATCATGGAAAAGCTCAGAAAAGGGGAGACTTCTAGTCACTCAGTAGATATGCCATAGATGAAAAGGGGTAGTTGCGACGAGATGGAAGGCTTTGTGTTCCTCAAACTTGAAGCTTGATAAAGGCAGTCCTGGAAGAAGCCCGCCATTCTAAGATGAGTATTCATCCAGGCGGTGACAAGAAAAGGGTTTTCTTTAGGGCTGGGATGAAGAAATATGTGGCAGAGTTCGTTTCTCAATGTTTAGTTTGTCAGCAAGTTAAAGCTGAGCAAAAGAAGCCCAGTGGTCTACTTCATCCTTTGGAGGTTCCTCAGTGGAAATGGGAGAGCATCTCTATGGATTTCATAGATGGTTTTCCTAGATCGAAGAAAGGCAATAGCAGTATCTGGGTTGTGGTAGTTAGACTCACTAAGAGCGCCTACTTTATTCCAGTTAAGAGCAAAAGACCAGCATCATGGTTGGCAGCAATTTATGTTCGTGAGATAGTTCGTCTTCATGGAGTACCTTCTAGCATCGTAATTGATCGTGACCCCATATTTACTAGTGAATTTTAGAGTAGCTTGCAAGAAGCATTAGGTACACAGTTGCGTTTGAGCACCACTTATCATCCTCAGACCGATGGATAGATGGAGAGGGTGAATAGAATTCTTAAAGATCATTTGAGGTTGTGTATCCTAGACTTCGGAGGGACTTGGGAAGAGCGCATTCCTTTAGTAGAGTTTTCCTATAATAACAACTATCAATCCAACATCGGTATGGCACCCTTCTAAGCATTGTATGGACGACCCTGTAGATCATTAACTTATTAGTGGGAATCTACAGAAAGATTATTACTTAGACCAGACATGGTTAGGGAAACGTCCGAAAAGATTAACCTCATTCGGCGGTTGATGACAACAGCTCAAGATAGCGGAAGTCCTATGCAGACAAAAGAAGGACTAACATCGAATTTGAAGTGGGAGACTTAGTTTTTATCAAAGTATCACTTTTAAGGAATGTGGTTCGCTTCGGATCGATAGGGAAGTTGGCACCTAGGTTTGTGGGACCATTTCCCATAACCGAGAGGATTGGCCAGATGGCCTATAGAGTAAAGCTCCCAGAAAATCAATCAATTATTCATGATGTTTTCCACGTTTCTCATCTGCGGAAGTGCCTTCATGACACCGCATAAGTCATTGAGCCAAGTATATTAGAGGAAATGGAAGTAGAACATGAGGCGACAGTCAGGCGAGACTCATCCCGCATTCTTGTAAGAGGCTACGCAATAAAGAGATCAAGTTGCTAAAGGTTCAGTGGGGAGATAACCCAAAGGATACGACTTGGGAGACCGAAGCCAAGATTCATGCTTCGTACCCTTTTCTTTTCGAGGTTATGTTCTTAACTCGTTTTTCCAAAAGTTTATGTGTATTTGTTGAATACATCTTATCCATGGTATTTTCTACCTTTAGATTGAAATCTTATGGATGTAAACACGTGTTTGAGACATGTTATGTTTGATGGATGTAAGTGTTTGCTAGTGGTTGCCTGTGGATGCATATACACACACATTAGGCACTAGATCGTCTCAATCACTCTCATGCTACATATGGATGTATGTGCATTTTTTTTCTTTTATGGATGGAAATGGATGTATTACCATATAAATGTTGCACTTGGATGAATGAGTGTGCACACAAATAGAACTTACATGTTATAATAGGTTTACCTGCATACATATTGGATTCATGGCACTAACATACATTGCATTAAGGAGGTCAACTGAATCAGTAGACCACCTGATCTTTGCATCGGTATTGGGACATATACACACACCTTTGCATATATTCATATAAGCATTAGAAAGTTTTAAGGACAACGAATGCCTGTGATTGGTGGATGAGTAGACGGATGATGGATGGTAGGATACATTCTTTTCAACTTAGAAATTTCGGGGACGAAATCCTTTAAGTAGGGGAAAATGTAAAACCCGAATTTCTAATGACAGTAAAAGAGGATAAATTAAATAATAGTTAATTTAATATTCATAACTAAGGAAAACAGACTGCGCCATTGCGTCCGTCTCAAAATTCTAGTCCAGATGGACATTTGGTTTGCGTAAAATGGACAGGGTATGAAGAAGTTATGAGGATTTTAAGTTTGTATACACGCAGAAGAAATAAATATATACATATGAGTTATATAGGAGTCAGATATGAGTCATCACCTTATCCACGATCGTTCAAAAATCAAAATGGCTGAAGGTGGCAAATTTCCCGCTCTAGGGGGTCAACCCCCCTATAGGGGTGTTGACACAGGGGTCGACCCCCTTAAGGGGTGTCGACACCAGGGTCGACCCACCCACAGGGGTGTCGACACCCCTAGGGCTAGTGTGGCAGTCAGTTTCGTGGGGTCTGGCAGCTATATATACGTGGCCATTTCTCATATTTTCTTCATTGAGAATTCATGGTGGCCAAACTCTGTCGGTGCCTGAAATGAATTGGATCCGTTAATCCCCTATAACTAGTAGCTTACAAATCAAATCTAGAGATTCAAGATCCATTCTTCTTCTATTTTCTAATCCTAACACTGTGAGTGATCGTCGCTAATCTATAAAGTAGAAAAGCGCGACATTTGTAATAAATTCTGCAAGCATACAGGTGTGTAGCATACAGGTCGAACACAGGGAGGAAAGTTAAACTTTTATTATTTATATGTTTCGTGGGCGTGTTAGACAGAACTTTGGGGGTTGTTTTCAATGTTGTTGAAATAATGTTATTGAAACTGCTACAAATCTGAATCTAATCAGACGTATATCAAATTCAACAACAGGAAAGAAAATAACAAGTACTAGCAAAAACAACAAAAGTAAATAATAACTGGAACAGTAACAGAGAATTAAAAATAGAGTTGCTGTTGAAACTAATCAAACAGTCAACACTAGAATGCAGTAACAAAGACAATAACAATATGTGTTCTACCGAATCTAATCGTGTAGATACACAAATTGTTTTAAAAGAAAAGTAAATAACTAGAACAAGAAAATTTTATTAAACTAATGGCAGTACAGAATTATGAGATCATTTTTACAATGGTTACAATCACATATTTATAGATGAGAAGGGGAAAACCCTAACTAGGTCTATGAATAAATGGCCCTCCTCATTCATGAATATTTCTTGCCTTCCTTGACTACCTGATTGGAGAAAATCTGGGCATATCATGGTAAATATTTTCCATATCTTTCAATTTTCCCATGTGGCTTGATTGATAGAAGATTGCATCTAATTAATTCTTCCAAACAAGGACGCTTATCAGACTCCAAAGGCAATATAAGATAAAATCTTCAAAATTGGTTTTTCTTCTTGGCAACAATTCAATCAGCAAATCTTCTAATTGAAATTGAATGATTCGAATTTAATTCCATGATAAGAATATGGCTATTGCTGAAATGTTAATTGGTGCACATCATAAATACATACACATGTGTATGTAAATATATAACATAACACTAATCCAGATATTTCTCAAAGCAAAGGGCCAGTGTGAACGCGCTCCGTTTCTTTGGCAAAAAGTGAGCTTGACGGGGTTCGAACTCAGGTCTCCCAACACCAATTCCTATGCCTTTACCAGTGAGCTGCTACTTCTTTTGCAATTGAAATGAATTTGATGTGAGGAAGTAGCTCTTTCTTGTAGTTGGCCTTTGATTTGAATTGAAGGAGGCATTTCTTGACATCCTGTAAAAACATGCAAAAGTAACCAAAGTATCATTTATTTATTTACAAAAGATAAAGCATAAGAGTAATAAAATAAACACTTTTCAGTGTCAATCAGTGAGTTTCTATTTGCTTTTAGATTTGAATATTTAAAAGTAAATATGACACGACTATGACTTGGATTTGTTCATATACCTAAATTATATCAGATCCATTATATACAATGAACATATGACATTCTAAATTGATTAGGATTTTGATCTAAATCTCTATGTTGTTGGATCTATTGTAATCTTTGTGGAATTCTATGATTTATGCTAGATTTATTTTAACTATTGATCTACATCTCTATCTTGTTAGATCTATTGTAACTTCTATCACACGCCATGATGCGAATCTTAAACCCTATAAAGGCATAGGTTTAATTAATTAATTAATAATGAATGCCTAGGATTACAATTAGGGATTGTAATTGCACTTATGACATGAGGTTAAGTTGCATTGTGGTAGAATTCTGCCCGGACCCGACCGACATATCCAACAACCACTAATGTTGAACCTAATGTGAGAGGCCTAAGTGCGCAAATAAGAATCGGGCTATGATACGAGGTTAGGCCCAACATGTGAAATAAGACTGCAAGGACCCGACCGGCATATCCAGCATCCACATGTTATAGGCCTAATGTAAGCGGTCTAGCCCATTATAAACCACAAATGGACATGGTAATAAATTGGACTACTTAACCAAACCTAATCCATAGGGATTGTATGATTGTGAACTAAAGTTAAGGTTAAGTAAAATTGGTTGGATAGTGGATGGGTTAAGCAAGACTAGAGGGGGTGGGTTATATTTACATATAGGCCCACAAACTTAACTCGATAAGGTTATGTAATCAAAGACACCTAGTGGTATACATGAATAGTTGGAGTAATAAAGTTATGTAATTAAAGACACCTTTTAAGGTAAGCATAACTTGTAGAAATAATAGGGTTATGTAATTAAAGACACCTAGGGGTATACATAGCCAAAGAAAACCTAGTGGGTATACAGGACAAGGGGGAGAGCCTGTACCATATTGTGTGGGATCCGTTTCATCCAGTAACCCAGAGTAGGTATCAAAACATGTACACTGTAACGATTCGGATTTCGCCCGGGCCTAATTGATCGCAAAATCAACTAAGACCGTTCAAAAACCCGAATACGCTAACTTTGGGCATACAACACATTAGAACAAATAACAGAAGACTTTTATAAACATTACATTAATGTTACATCAAAGTACAGAATATCAGAGTACATCGAGATAAATACCACAATGGAATATTAAATTACAATAATTGTAATACAATGTAGCGACAACGAATAACTAACATAGCGGAAGGCTATCAGTGCTCTGGACACAACTTTAAGCTTCGATCCAGAATACCGCTCAATATATCTGTTAAATAAGCTACTCGACTGTCCATGTGGAAAAGAGGTCACCCGAGTTTGCAAAGTGAAACAAACTATGGGTCAGTCATGGGACTGGTATGAGAAATCTTTCCTAACTTCTCTAACAATAAGGCTAATCGCAGGACCACGCCGCTAACGCGGAACGGGTTTACTCCATTGGATTGCCAGTGCATAAACATCAACCATAAATAAACATATGGATCTACAATGCATCAATCAACATGTAATTCCTTAATCTACCCATTTAGGCATAATCCCTAAACTTAGATTTCAAAATCCAATTCACTTTACAGAAATTATTTCTTTGGACTTTATTTCCCGATTTCTTTTATCTCAAATCATTTGAAATACATATCTAGCTTTTATAATAAGAAAATTTCACTTTGGGATTTCAAACCAAAACATTTGGAAATATGAATTCCAAAACGTAATAATGTATACGAACAAGTATGAAACTAAATATCAGTCATGTTCCCTTAGGTCCGGGCACTACGCACGCTAACCGAACCAATATATATATATATATGTGTGTGTGTGTGTGTGTGTGTGTGTGTGTGTGTGTGTGTATGTATGTATGTATACACCTAACGGTACACGACAATGCACCATCCCACCAATTGGGGAAGACATGCACACCCTTGCACTGTTAGTCAATTTTGGGTCACCCGCCTCTTCAGCCACATACTTGCTAAATCATTTTATATCCTAAGTAGGGAAAAACATTTCACAACATAATAATCACAAGTACTTTCAAATCTATATAGATTTCTACTTCCAAATCATTTCGAAATCATCGGGTCTATTACTCGAAATCCTTCCTGTTTTATAAAGAATTTTATAAAACATTCCTTGTCCAAAATCGGGAATACTATTCTTTTTACTTAAGAAAACACTTTTCAAAATCATTCACTAATTTTGAAATAAACAACATCGCTAACCAACTTATATTCAAATCGTGAAGTGTTTCACAAGGTGTTAGCATACATATATTTTACCCAACCCAATGCTAAATGTAACAGCATATTTTGCTCATAAAACTGGTCGAGCACAATCCATTAAATCAATCAACCGTAACATGTCAGTTTTATATATTGCATACATATGTTAAAAATTGTATTTTTAACAAACTAATAATTACTTAATAAACCAAGGGAAATTGGTTTATTTACATTTCATATCGTTAATAATATTTTATAATGATTTATCGCTATTTTTATTTATACAAAAATAGTCCAATTTAATTTAACGACTCTTCAAGTCACTATGCGGCCCTAGCGCTATTTATCTCAAAATTTGATTTGCACATATCTTGAAATCTAACCGTTGGACTTTAACAAAATTTATATCCTTGGAAAGATCTTCCGAAAACGGTCCTAACGGTTCCAGTTTTGGGAAAATCCGACGGTCGGATCCTTTGGTATAATCGTTAAAAGTTACGATTCCGAAACGTGAACTTCCGCGCGCGATTCGTTTAATTTTAATTTATATTTATATATATAAAAATATAATTCATTCGGCGATTTCAAATTATTTATTTCTAATGCACTAACATATAAATGAGAATGTTTTTAATAAACAAATCCTATTTTAACAAATGGCCATTTTTAATCCTTTCTTGTATACAATAAAAATGTAAATTTTTATTGTTAAACATTTTTATTTCAAACAAATGATCATTTTTCATATTTCTTATATACAACAAAAATGTTAATTTTTATTGTTTAACTTCTCTATATATACGATAAGAATGTGAATTTTATCGTTAACATATTTTCATTTCAAATAAATGAACATTTTTAATCTTTTCTACATATACGATAAAAATGTAAATTTTATCGTTAACATATTTTCATTTCAAATAAATGAACATTTTTAATCTTTTCTACATATACGATAAAAATGTAAATTTTATCGTTAACATATTTTCATTTCAAATAAATGAACATTTTTAATCTTTTCTACATATACGATTCAAATGTAAATTTTATCTTTAACATAATTTAACAATTCTAATTTGTTAAACATGACAATTATAATTTAACAATTCTAATTTGTTAAACATGACAATTATAATTCAATAATTTTAATTTTTAAATATGACAATTATAATTTAACAATTATAATTTGTTAAACATGACAATTTTAATTTAACAATTTTAATTTCCTAGTTTCTTACATTATATTAAAAATATGAATTTTAATATAGACATGTTTTTATTTTGAAACATGAATATTTTTATAATTTTTATCTCAGTTCAACAAAATGATAAAAATGGTTCTTTTCATTTTTGTTGAAAATTCTAATTCACCGAAATGATAAAAATGTATATTTTTGTTTCGACTAAACTATTTGACAAAAATGTACATTTCAACTAATGTGTTTTAATAAAAATGAACATTTATTTCCAACTATCCTAATTTGTCAAAAATGACCATTTTTGTTTAACTCAATTCTAATTAACAAAAATGTTAATTATTGTTTCAATTATTCTAATTAATAAAAATTATTATTTTTGTTTAAATATTCTAATTTGACAAAATTGACAAATTTAATGCAACAATTGTACTTTGACTAAAATGACAATTTTAATTCAATTATTTCAACTTGTCAAAAATGTCATTTTTTGTCCAATCACTCTAATTTGTCAAATTTACAATTTTAGTCCAATAACTCTAATTTGTCAAATTTAAAATTATGATCCAATTATTCTTCTTCAACAAAAATTGGTATTTTTGTTTTCAATAGTTTTGTTCAACACAAACATCGTCAAATTAATGGATCTACATATCGACATTAGTTCTACATCAAATCACGTATCATACAAATAGAATTTAACAGCGTATAATTTAACACATCAATTGTAAATCAAATCACGAATTAGGCAAATAGAATTTAACGGTGTATAATTTAACACATCAATTCTAAATCAAATCACGAATCAAGCAAATAGAATTTAAAGATGTATAATTTAACACATCAATTCTAAATCAAATCATGTATGATGATTGAGTAGTTTTAATTATATAAAAGAAAAGAAATAGAATTTCTCACATTGGGGGTTTTTAATTCTTCAAAATTTTTGCGCAGTTCTGACACTGGATGAACAAGATATGATCATTACAAGTTTTAATTACATTTCTATATAATTAATTGAAATAATTAAGGAATTTATAGCGTTTATTCTTAACCTTAATCACATTTGGAAACGTTGTTGTTAGAACAAAAAGTGGTTCTAACACCCAAACTAGCAATGGCTCTAATGGAATGAAATCAAAAAACAAAGAGAAACACACGATTTATAGTCGTTCGGCGTTAAAGTACCTACGTCCACTTTAAATTCTTTGGATTGATGATTCAAATACAAACACAATAGTAGATTTCACTCAATTTCACTCATATAACGCATAAATTCACTCAATGTTAGTAGTTTCCCACTTTAAATTGAAGTAATGTTCTGAATATAGAAATGAAAATTGGTTGACAAGGGAGTTTGAGCTCTGAATTTGCCAAAAGATCCCTTCAAATGACCCTTGGTGGCCTGTTTATAGGTGAAAAATGTCTCTGAAATGGCTCCGGTTCGGATGTATGTGGCGCTCATCCCATTAAAGTCGAGTTTGGATAGAACATGATGGTGACAACACATCAGGTTAGTGGATGAACGTGAGGAGAATGAGTGTGTAACCGCTCCGCTTCTTCAGGGATCGTGGGATGCAACTGTTGCTCCCCCCTGCTCTTCCGATCGGATCGGGATTTGCATAGGGGATTCAGATCTGTGGCCTCCGAGTCAATCCAGTTATGCTTCCAATATGTCATTTCCTGACTCGTTCACTGCATGGCCAAGAAGTTCGGGTTGTACACCTCCAAACCGAACCGAGTTTTTGCCAAGTTTCCCTTCTTCGTGCCTCTTCATTGAGTGATCACTTAACTTTGTGTAGCCTAATTCACAAAGTAAGCTAACATTTTCCCCCCTCAATTCTATTGAAGATAGAATGTGCTTTGAAATTGTCTATTTATTGGCTTTTAAATCTAAGTCGTAGAATAGTTGCGACCATTAATTTGTAAAGTTGTGACATTTCATTAGATCATGTCCCTCAGTGCTTATAAATATGACATTAGATGCTTGGACCATTCTGGTTACCTTTAAAATTTTGAGATCTCATTTGCCATCGACACCATCCATCCAGGTAAACTCTTATAATCATGTGCTGTGAATCTTTTATTCCACTTTGGGTTTATTTCTTGATATAGATTAAAATGAATGATCACACTTTGGTTCGAATCAGCTCCATCCGGTCCAGCCCATATTACAAATGCTGTTGCGTTAATGGGCTGAATGGCCTTGGACTTTTTTCTTGTTCGGATCAGATACAAAAGGTCATGTTGGTTGGGATACGAAAGGCCCTTTTGCACGTGTATAAATTCATCCCTTCTCCATCTTCTTTCACTTTTCTTTTTCATTTTCGTTTTCTCCAAAATCGCAGGTGAAACCCTAACTTCCAAAAACTTTAGAATTCCTTCCAAACTTCCAATCAAGTTCATAGGTGGGTTTAGATTTCTAACTTTTCCAACTTTAATCGATTTAAATTCAAACTTGGAAACATTTTTAGGTGAATTCGTTCGCTGCCATGTTGATTTTGGTGCCATTTCCCCTGCTCCGCTGCCATCGTCGTTGGTGGTGTCGTCGTCACCTCGAGGCGGTGGTGGAGCAAACCTGATTCGACATTTGGAAGGGATTCGCCATGAAAGCGTCATGTTGGGTGAACTTCTGTAGAGAAGGGAAATGGGCCTGATGTTGCTGGAAAAGAGGAGAAGAAGAAGAGTGAGAAGAGACAGATTGGACTGATTTGAAGCAAGATGAAAGTTCTAACACTTTTTGAATTTAGTCATGGGGCATCAGTTCGGGTAGGGGATGAGGACGGTGGCTATGGAAGAAAGTTAGTTAAGCGGTCATGTCTTGGGGTGTTGGTGCGATTCGATTTGGTGTCAACCGATCTAATTACAATCACTTTCCTTGAAGCCTATCTGATCCAATCCTTC
Organism: Allium sativum; assembly: GCA_030737875.1. Taxonomy (NCBI): domain Eukaryota; kingdom Viridiplantae; phylum Streptophyta; class Magnoliopsida; order Asparagales; family Amaryllidaceae; genus Allium; species Allium sativum. The sequence continues at coordinate 68,084,484 of CM060925.1, read as the reverse complement.
CGTTCTCATGTTCCAAACCGATCCGCCCTGATGGAACACTCAAACTTGTCTGCTGATAATCTGAACACCCGAACTGATCAATCATAACAGATACGCCCGAACTGATTCGAAGCCCTCCAAATTAACGTGCAAGAATGGCCCAATTAACTTAATCGACATTGACTATGGCCTGTAACTTTATGGACAATTAGGATAGAGCCTTATGATCATGAACGAATGTTTAAGACTATCATGAACCCATTATTGCTTCGTCAATCTTTTGCATTGTATTCCTTTATACAATTATCTTGCATCATTGCATACACACTTGTGCATTATAGCTCACACACATGCACGGGGGGACATGGGCAACTTTACTCTAACTCCTACTATTGCTTCTTCAATAGCTTAGCTACTATGGCAGAAAGACGCTCCTCTAGATTAGCAGAAAGGAGAGATGCTGCCAGATCATCTGAAAATCCACCTGTCGAGGATGTATCTTCCACCTCAGATTCAGGATGGGATAGCGAGGGCCCAGATTACGAGATGGAAGCTCATAATAGTGAAGTATCTTCTGGAGGTGATGTCTCTCTAGGTGAGGAATAGGAAGGAGGAGATAATCGTGCTCCTGACGAATTTGGAAACTTCGCTATTTTGGAATCGCCTAAGGATTCCGTTGAGTCAACAATTGACAATGACAGACTTTTACGGATATGCCTAAAGCATGGGATTATTCAAAGAGATAATCTATTACCTTCGAAAATAGATCGTCCCCATAACCCACCAGAAGGATATATGGCTATCACCGGATTGATGTGTCTAGTTGGGGTAATAATTCCATTTCCACCTTTTTCATCGATTTTCTGAGACAGCTGCGGATTGCCCTCATGCAACTGCATCCCAACTCCTACACTTATTTGTACACTCTGTATATAGCCTACAAAGAGATTCTAGGTGTAGAGCCTACCTTTGATGACGTCCATTTCTTTTATAATTTCAAGCACTGTACCCAAGAGACTCCATCATTTTCATACTTTGAATCAGTTCCAAAAAGGAAAATTATCACCATCCCATATAGCAGCAAGGCTGGTGACTCAAAACTCAAATGGTTCTACATTAGACAGCAACCTGGGTGCGCCAGGAGATGGCTCAAGTCAAGTAAGGCACTAGCTTTTTGGATTTCACTTTCAAATGCTTGTGTCAGCACATTAAATGACTCTTATTTTTGTTTGCAGTTCCTAATACGAAGCAGGTTACGAGTCAAGTATACTTCGATCGTTTGCACCAGCTACTCTGCGGTAATCAAAAGTTCTTGACCATCGATGACGTCCTTAAAGATGAGTACCTTCACCATCACGGGTTGTTATCTATCACCTGTAGTATAGGCCATGGAAAATGCCCCTATATATACATACCCCCAGTTGACATCATTCCTGAGACGGGAGACAGCTCGAAAAGTCCAATGGTACCCCTTAAGGACCATCCTTCTCCATCTTCAAATCAGGATGACGAACTAGCAAACATAGACGAGAAGGACAGAGATAAATATATCACTCCTGAGGACATGGCTACCCCTGAGAAGCCAATTTCTGTAACAACCCGTATTTTTAAATAACATGTTATAACACAAATCAAGGCAGAATTAAACTGTAAAATCTGAATCAAGGGAAACGGGCTATTCCATTGCGTTCGTCTCGGAAAAATACGCGAAATAGAGTCCGAGTTTTCGAAAATCGGAGTCCGTATGACCAAGATATGGCCTTGCGAAGTTTCACGAAAAATTCAAATTCAAAACAGATTTGAATTTTAGAAAATCAGAAGTGGCGGGAAAATTCCCGCCAGACCCAGGGTGGTCGACCTAGGGGTCGACTGGGGAGTCGACCTCCCCCCCAAGGTCGACTGGGGAGTCGACCCCAGGGTCGACCTGGGTGTCGACCTGCCTGGTCGGCCCAAACAACCTGGTGCACCTGTTTTGGCTATTTTGACCTATTTTGGAGGCTAGTGACGGAATTTGATGGCTTGGATTGAATCTAGGGTTAATCCTATGGCTAATATTACCCTAATCTTCTATAAAAAGGACCTAACACCTAGCCTAAATCATCATTATTCATTCCTACAACTAAACTATGCCAAAATGATTCTTGATCATGACCTCCATCTTCATATCATGGCCTCCATCCTCTTCATGAAAGTTTGAGTGTTCAAATCAAGTAAAAGGGTCCTCATTCTTCCTTAAACAATTTTTCATCTTTCTTCATAGCAAATCAAAGAAGCCTCTTATTTTCTCAAAGCTTGGATTGGATCTTATTTTATTTGCGGATTTGCTAGTGGCTTCGTCTCAATCTTTATATATATTAATTCTAGTCTTCATAGCATTGTAAGCCCTATACTACTCTTAGATTCTAACTATAAAGTTAAATGTGATATGTTGCAAGTTGAGTTTGGGCCTAAGTATGATATATGCTTTGATCTTATCATGTTATGCATGAATATATTCTATGCATATTTGAAAACCTATCACCTTGACGTTGTGGGCTAAAAGCTTCAAGCTTTATGTTAAAGGTTGCATTTTGGCAACATGGAAGTTATCATATCCCTTATGATAACTTGTATGTGAGGCTAAATGCGAACTTCTAGCAACTTCTACATGTCATTTATCACCATGTATCACCTATATGCTAAGTTTGGTTTTATGCATACTTTTGAAGCCTAATAATGCTATATGCGAACTTTTAGCCATCATCCTATGTCCTTCATGATCATGTTTCACCTATTTGCTTAAGTTGATGTTATGCATGTTTTGCGGCCTATGATGTAATATGCAAGCTTATGAACCTATTTATGCCTCATATGCCACCATGTTTAACTTGTGGCCAAAGCATCCTTATACTAACTTGTGGCCAAATCACCCTTACGCTATTTGATATGTATGAGGCCAAGTCACCTTCTATGCTATCATACATGTTGAGGCCATATGCTAGTATGTTGAACCCCTTTTGGCCTCAAATATCGCCATGTTTAATTTGTGATAGATCTTCCCATCTTATGCCCACCTTGTCATATATAGTTATGTTCCCTCTTTCGATCTATGTTATGCGAAACGTACATGCGAGGGGAATGCGTTGGGTTTGGGTAATATTAAAGACATGAAACATGATTTTGAAATATGATATGTGATTATGTTGTAAACATAATAATGGACATGACATGTAGAAAACATGAGAATGGCCAACTCGAGGTTGGGTTGAGTTTGTAGCATAAATATACCCGGAACCGACCGGCTTAACTAGTGGCTACAAGCAATAGGACCCAATGTGAGTAGTTGGTCATGTCGCACTTAAAACCCGAGGTTAGACTAGGTTGTGGTGTAAAGCTACTCGGACCCGCCCGGCTTAACTAGTAACCACAACAAAGTCTAATGTGAGAGGTTGGGGTGCATTAAGTTAATTAATGCCACATGGTAGGGTTAAGTCATGGACTACTTGAATACTAAACCAATTAAACAAGACGGATTGGTAGGGTTAAGTCATGGACTACTTGAATACTTAACCAATTAAACACGACGGATTGGTAGGGTTAAGTCATGGACTACTTGAATACTTAACCAATTAAACACGACGGATTGGTAGGGTTAAGTCATGGACTACTTGGATATACTTAACCAGTTGAACACGATGTATTGATAGGGTTAAGTCATGAACTGCCTGGACACACTTGACCGACTCAATACATGGTTAGGATAGGGTTAACCACATTTAACCCGCTTGAAACCCTAGTTGCGTGGTCCTTTTCAGCAGTAACCCTCTTGGTAGTATCATCAGACCCTAGGGACTAGGCTAGGGTACGATTACTGGGCTGATTGTAAGAGACCAAAAGAGACGGCTGAATGATGCACCGGTTGTTCAGGCGGACCATGGTCGTGCACATTAAGTCCGGAGTTGAACACGGGCACCGGTAGGTTTAGACTGTGCATCCTGGAATTGTGTCTGAGGGTTACACCGTAGGGCCTGATACACCCTAGGGGTGGACCCTGCACAGTCAACTACATTACATGATTAAGCCGTATGACACCGATACACGACGAGTTAGGCTTATAGGGAGCCGATCGACTAGACCGAGTAGTTGGACCAGGATTTAGGTCATCTCATGATGTGGGCCAGCTTTGGGCCAAGGGATCATTTCTTGATTATACTTGACATGGATTAGAATGCTAGTACAACCGTGGTGCAAAACTTAACCTTGATTATGCGATGACGCCTTTATATATCTTGTTAGTAAATCATCATACCAATATGTTGTTATTCTTATGTTCATCTCAGCTTCTCATGCCAGTTAACTTTACTAGTACATAGACTGATAGTAGTTAGGGCTTACCAGTCTTTTTGACTGACCTGTTTTCTTTTGCCTCTTTTCTTCCGTTCCCCCCCCCCCCCCAGGTCCTCAGGGTGGGAACATTGGAGCTTAGCTTGGATCTTTATAGCTTGCTTACTGGATTTGCTCATGAACGGTTTTGGACATTGAGCTAGCTATGGTTTATCACTTCACTTTGGGGATAATACTTTATGTATTTCAGTTTTTCAGTTTATGCTTTTTCTAGACTTTGTTTGTTGGAAAATAATGATCAAGTACTTTATTGTAACGTGACTATGGTTTTGAAATGATAGTTTTATCCGCTGCTTTATTACTCTGTTTTACTTATATGTTCTGTCTTGTGATATCTGCATGCATGTTTACCTTGTTTAAACGCCCCTCCGAAGCCAGTGTGCTTGCAAGAGTTACCCTGGCGGAGGTGGGGTGTTACAATTTCTCTAACAGAGTTACCGTTAGTCATTCCTTTAGGAGATAAGACTACAGTTGATGACCCTATATATCAGGGTTTAGGAGACCTTCCCTTGCCCAAGACCTTTTATACTTCAGATGATTTTGCAACCAATCCTCTTGCTCTCACTTCTGAGGAAGAAGTTACTCCCGTAAAGTCCAGGGAGACTACACATACCGGCCTCAGTCCGGGCTTCAGTCTATTTGGGGGGAATCACCACTTAGGAAACACACTGCACTCTAGTATTGCACGTCATAGCACTTGAGTTTTACGTTAATGTTAACACCAATATTCTTTCACTTCTTTTTATAGGACAAATGGTGAGGCAGCGTTACTATATGCGGGATGTTCGTTCGAGCATGCCCCCAATGGATCCTGATCAGAGGCATGACCGTCATGAAAGTAGGGGCAGAGATGACAGGAGGGATCGACCTCCAAGGCCTTATCGGTCTTCCCGTTCTCGATCCCCACACCGCAAAGATTAGGACAAACGCAAGAGTCAGCCTTCATATCATGAGAAGGATAATTACATCACTAAGCCTCCTACTCCATCTAAAGGCAAGATTCCTCAAGACAGTACTTTAAAAAGGGTTCTTGATCCAAAAGAGAAGCAACTGGAATCGGGGAAGGATGCAGGAAAGAACCGACCCACCATGAAGCTATCTCGTCACACTGTTGACATAACTACTACAAGGCCAGTTATTCTCAATGACAAGCACCAGGCCAGACTGGAAGTTTTGATATAGCAATTTCCCGATCACCATTTAGGACACATGCATTTTGTCCTAAAACTCAAACCGGTAAATCTTGATTGGGCCAACGACATTAAGGCTACTATAGACTTTGTGGATGAAATATATAAGGAAATGAAGAAGTATGTAAAGACTCTCTCCAAAATCATTAGCGATCTGATGGCAGATGTAAAAACTATGGCCGATGTCGCCAAGTATGACGCAAGGGCCACTGAAAATTCTGAGAGAGATCTAGAGGATACCCAAGCTAAACTTGCTCTTGCACAATGTGATGCAGATAATTATAAGGGGCAACTCAAAGAATTACAAAAGCGCTATCATTCCGAGCTTGAGTATCATAGTCAAGAGCGAATTGATCTAAAGAAGTAGGCTGAGGATGTTAAATATGAGAGCACTCGTCTTGCCCAAGAGAAAGAAGACTTAGTCAAAAAGAATGCAGATCTTGAGGCTAAATTAATGGAGGATGAAACAAGGGCAGTTCTTGCCGAAGGAAATGCAAATACGGCTTTGCAACAAGTTGAGGAAGTCAATGAACGGCTTAAAGACGCTCAAAGGGAGCTGGTTGTGAGTGGTGAAACTATGGTTGGATTTTTGCTCAGGTGATTCGTCACCGAAATCTTGCTTGGCTTAAGGACTATCCTCTTCCCCTCGTGTATGCATGGGACCAATTGGTTAATGGGAAAAAGCAGAACTTGGAGTTAACTCGACTGATGAGGATAAGATGATGGAGAAGTACTTGAGAGGTGAAGAAACAGCTCGCTTAGCTGAAGGGCGAAAACTTATTGTCGCTGCTATGGAGGAGGAAAGGCGTCAAGCTATGGGAAAGGATACCATTGAAATTGGTTCTTCTTCTACCACATCGAAACTGCTGCAGTAGAGGGGTATGATCCAGAAAGGCTAGTGATCCCCGAGGCTTATTCCTTAACTTCTACTACCAGATTGACTCCCAAAGTTCATGCTGCTCAAGTTGAGAAATTTACTGAGGGTATTTCTACTTTTTAACCTCAGTTTGCCAAAGCTATCTCGACCTTTCGTCACATTATGGGACATACAATTGAAAGTCACGCGTTTTCTCCCAAGTTAATAAATGTTACTTCTCGTCCTATAGGTACCAAATCAACTGATAAAATTGATGACTCACAAAAGACAACTCTAGGTGAAGGGTCTAATGGAGAAACTTGGGAGAAACGGGATGAAGTCACTGTCCCCAAATCTAGAAGAGGAGCCGAGGACAAGAAAAGGAGGCTACTAACAGAGCTCCCAGTTCCACACATCACCGAGACTTCTCATCATGGGGAGATGATAGATGCTCTGATAGAAGATGATGGTGATGAGGGACATGAAGAGGAGGAGGATGTTGTTGTGACTGGAGATTTGGGGAAAGTCGATGACATGACTTTGGCTGAGATAAAGGCCAAACAGGACAAGCGCATGCAGCTGAAAGTTAAGGAAACAGACCCCGAAAGTCTTAAACCACTTACGGTGGTGCCTCCCGGATCAAGGTTAGTTGTCAAACTTTTAACTCGGTCAATTACAGAGGAACTTGCTAAAAAATCTCCTATTAATCCCAGTGCTCTGATTCCTGGGAAGACATCCGTTGACTCCAATAACCCAATTCCTGATAAGAAGAAGCAAAAGCGTATTATTAGTGAAGCTAATAAAGAGGAGAAAGAAAAGCTTAAGGCAGCCAAGAAGGAGAAGCCTACTCCGAAGTCCAAATAAAGGATGGCTTTGTCTCTTGTTTTGTTTATCTCCTGGTCCGCTGTTGTTGTAGCGAGTGCAGCCCTCGCATCTTTTGTTTTAGTTTTCCTGTGTAAATCCACGTACTTGTAAATAAAATAGTTTATTTCCTATAACGTCAAATGTTTGCGAACTCATTAGTTAAGTAAGAATGCAGATAAACAACATGTCATATTTGAAACCACTGTTACTTAGACGATAGACAATATATGCAGGGGATGCGCATGTGTATGCCTCCTATCAATCTTGAACAAGTGGCCTGTCTAAAGCTTTGTTTGAGATTTATTAGCTTTGATATTTAGTTGCTCCCAACACTCTGGTGGGGTCAAGCTCCCTTTATCGGGGATGCTTATTCTTTTAAGCATCTTTATACTCTCCTGTCTCGCAATCAGATTAGAGTATCATCGAGGCAGTTTCTTTTCGGGTGCACTATCATGCCTTGGAGGATGTTGTCTTCTCGCCCTTTATACTCTCTCTCATTTCATGAGAGTTAGAGTTAGGAATGTCGTCTTCCTATTCCTTCAATCCTGTTATGCAAATGGTCGTTTTGTTTGCTCCTACATGTGAATTGTTCTCAATCATTTAAGCTTAATTTAATGTTTAGTATTTCATAATCAGCATAGAACAATCATAGAATATAAGAATAGTGCAGGAAAAATAAATGACACATGGTGTTTTTATAGTGGTTCAGCTAAGTCGTAGCCTACATCCACTTTATAATACTTTGTTCATATAAATAGACTTTTCAAGGCAAGTCATGCCTTTTTACATTGTTCATAAAAACAAAAGAAAGAAATACATATCTAACTAAGATATCGCCGCAAATGCTGAGTATTCCAAGCTCTAGGGATTTCTTTACCATCCACTGTCGTTAACTTGAAGGCTCCCGTTTCAAGTCTCCGTTGGATGGCGTATGGTCCTTCCCGTTTTGGGCCTAGATGGACTGAAGGTGGAAAGACTCGCTTCAGTACTAAGTCTCCTGGTTCGAAAGTCCTAAAGCGAACCTTTCTATCATAATAACGTGCTACTTGGCATCAATGTCTTGAAGCACGCAAGTCTGCTTCGTCCCTTTTTTCTTCAACCACGTCAAGGGACTCTAGGAGGAGTGCTTTATTCATCATTGGGTCATAGTACGTCACCATATGAGAAGGGACCTTAAGTTTCACGGTGATCACTGCTTCTGATCCGAAGGAAAGTGAAAGAGAGTATGACCTGTAGCAGTCTTAAAGATTGTTCGATAGGCCCATAAGGCTAGCGGCAACTCATCCACCCACATGGCCTTGGCCCTCTCCAATCGCTTCTTAAGAATAGACTTAATGACTTTATTTATTGCTTCAACCTGTCCATTCGACTGCGGGTGAGCTACGACGGTGTACCTCTTATCAATCTTATATTTGTGGCAGAAATTTCTAAACTCGGCACTGTCGAATTGAGTTCCATTATCAGTTATAATGGTTTTTGGTATCCTAAATCGAAAAATAATATTTCTAACCACAAAGCTTATCACCTTCCTTGCTATGATCGTGGTTAAGGGTTCGGCTTCCACCCACTTTGTGAAATAATCCACGGCGATGATCACGTACTTCGCTCCTCCTTTGGCGATTAGTAAAACTCCAATAATATCGATTCTCCATATAGCAAACGGCCACATAATTACCATCGACTTAAGCTGAGTCGGAGTTGCTCTGGGGATTTTAGCGAATCTCTGACACTTGTCGCAGCATCGTGAGTAATCAGCTGAATCTTTATTTATGGTAGGCCAAAAATATCTGTACCGCAATACTTTCTTTGCTAGGGTTTGTGTAACAGCTCGGGTTCGCCCGACCCAATCGGTCGCAAAATCGACTAAGACCGTTCAAAACCCGAATACGTTAACTCTGGGAATACAACACATTAGAACAATAACAACAGACTTTTATAAACATTACAGTAATGTTACATCAGAGTACAGAACATCAGAGTACATCGAATAAAATTACAGCGGAAGATAAATTACAATATTTTAATACATTGCACCGGAAACAATAAAATAGATACAGCGGAAGTCTATCAATACTCTGGACACAGCTTTAAGCTTCGATCCAGAATTTTGCTCAATATATTTGCAAAAAGCTACTCGATTGCCTGTGTGGAAAAGAGGGCACCCGAGTTTGCAAGTGAAACAAACTACAGGTCAGTCATGGGACTGGTGTGAGAATTCTAACTTAACTAATCTAATAATAAGGCTAATCACAGGACCACGCCGTTAACATGGAACGGGTTTACTCCATTGGATTGCCAGTGCAAAAAATAAAGTAAATCGTTAAACAACGCAATGCCTTTTAGAAAAATGAAACCATTATAAGACTCAAGTCCCATCACACAATACAACACAAACCGGAGGATAGATTTTTACCTTATAATGGTCAAAAGATGCTTGATACGATAAAACCCATTTGATATTATTATTAGTGTATATATGTTTCAAAAACATTTCAATCATAAAGTATCAATCATAGACAGCATAGTACCCCATCCTACTATGTCGCCATACTAGTTCTACAATTGAAACCGCATGGTGTCGTATTGGAAATTGGGTTCCCATCATGAGTCAAGGCTAGGGAGGAGCTCCTTACCGATTCGAGACACTATAGCTAATGTCTCCGGATTCCCCACAGTTAACACTTGGATCCTGCAGGGCCGGTCCGCACCTACGATTTTGCGGATTGGCAATTCCTGAACACACGTTTCCCGGTCCTATAGGACCTATCATCCGAGGCGCCTCATTCCATCATCCACATAAGTAAAATGTCGGGCCGTGTAAAACCCAAACACCACTTCTAGCTAGAAAGAAACGTGCTGCTCTCCCTGCGTTCCCTTCTCCCATTTTAGACTCCAACCGGGTTTTGAGGCTCGTGAAGCTACGTAATACACAAAGCTATCCTTATTCAAGCTGTGCTTTGATCATCAACCACAAGGCTTGCTTTTCAACAAAAGCCTTGATCATCTGCATCTTAGCTTGCCACATTGTCAATCCATACCATACCATTGAGTCCTACCAATATATAACCTCTAAGCTCGTACGTCTTAGAGAAGGGTGTTAAACAGCAAACAGATATATATTTAGCAGAGATCAACGATTACCGTATAAAGGAATACAACGTCAGACATACAATCCATTTTCAAGTCCGTTCTAGGTCTGAACGAAACCGGAGGCACCTTATACCTCGCATATCCGAACAACCAACGACTAGTCTGGACGGCTACCATTGTAGCCCCTTCAAGGTAGATACTCCAATCATGGGCGTCAATGGTAACTCATCCATTCGACGCGAAGATTGTCAGTCTTCAATCACCGTCTTCAACTCTTCGACTTAGATCGACTAATAATCATTTGAAATGAGATTGAACTCAGACCTTTCAAATGATTCTCGCGTATATATCATTTCAAATCACTTCTTATCATTAATATTAATTTATAACAATTAATCTCTATTTTTATTTATATAAAAATAATTGAATTTTATTTAACAACACTTCATGTCAATAGGCGACCTTGGCGTTGTTTTCACCCAAATTTGTTTTACAAATTTCTCTAAATCTAACCGTTGGATTTTAACACAATTCATATTGTTGTAAAGATCTTCCCAAGGCGAACCTAATGGTTTCAGTTTTGGGAAAATCCGATGGTCGGATATTTTGGTATAATAATTTAAAGACACAATTCTAAAATGCGAACTACCACGCTCGATTCGTTTGATTTTAATTTCTATGTATATATATAATTATATATAAATATAATTTCTTCGTCCATTTCGTTATCGTGAATAACACAACAAGTAAAGAACGTTATATTCCTGTAAACTATTTACAATTTTATAATACATAGTGAAATGTATTTTATTTTACTATATTTTGCTAACGACAAGAATTATTATCTAAATATAATATCATGGCACATAAGAATGTTGATCTTTATTTCGACTTGCATTCACATCCTATATACAAAAAGGTATATTTTTCAATCATCTTTCAAACTACATAAAATTGTATATTTCATGTATCATTACAATCACAAAAATAGGTATTTTTATGTTTCATTTCCAATACTACAAACATGAATATTTTTGGTGTGTCATTTATAATTTAACAAAAATGAGTATTTTTGTGTCATTTCAATTTCTAACAAAAATGCAATATATTTTGGTGTCAACCTCAATTCTACAAAAATGAATTTTTTTTTTTAATTTCAATGTAAAAAAAATAATAACTTTGTTATTCTTTCAATGCCAAGCAAAAATAATAATTTTGCTTATATCTTTCAATGCAAAACTAAAACGATAATTTTGTGTCAATCTTTTCTTTACAACCAAAATGATAATCTTGTGTTTTAATCTTTTCACATGAAAATGTAATTTCATGTCTTTAATCTTTTTAATGAAATCAAATTCATTAAAATGTAAATTTCCATCATTATAACTTTCACTGAAAACCTATTTACATAAAAATGTAAATTACATATTTTTATCTTTTTAATGAAAATCCAATTACATAAAAATGTAATTTTCTTCTTAATTCTTTTATTGAAAATCTATTTACATAAAAATGTAAATTTCACTTCTAAATTCTTTAAATGAAAATCTATTTACATAAAAATGTAAATTTCACTTCTAATTTTTTTTAATGAAAATCTATTTACATAAAAATGTAAATTTCACTTCTTGATTCATTTACAAGAAAAATGTAAATATTTCTTCCTTAAATTCTATTTACATGAAAATGTAAGTTTTCTTTTTATCTATTTACATTAAAAATGTTAAACTTCACTTTTTAATCTAATTACATTAAAAATGTAACTTTTCTTTTATTCAGTTACATGAAAAATGTAATTTCACTTTAAATCTTATTCTCATTACGGTGTAAATAATGTCATTTTTATGTATTCTAATATCAAATAGAAGAACATTTCATTTGTTAACATTTTTCTATGTTTTCTAATATCATATAAAAGCATATTTTATATGTACATATTTTAACCATTCATATTAACATAAAAAGAATATTTTTATGTCAAATCAATTCTAACATTTCAACAAAATCAAATAAAAAGATAACTTTGTTTATCATCAATTCTAACACAACAAAATATATAATGGTGATATATTTGTCTACTTAACATTTTATAAACAAATTGTTATTTTAACCAATCTTAACATTTAATATCTAAAATTTTATTTTTCTTTTACTTTAACACTTTTTTATTTAACAAAATGAACATTTTGTTATGACATACCTTTCTATTTAACAAAATAAATATTTTGTTTTACATACCTTTCTATTTAACAAAATAAATACTTTTTATTCTGATTTACATTTTCTGACAAAATGTCCTTTTTATTCTAATTTACATTTTGAATGTAATTTCCCTTTTCATTGCTTATTTACATAAATTGTAAAATTTTCTTTTTCATTGTTTATTTACTTTACTTTGACATTTTATACTTAAAATGATATTTTTCTTTACTTTAACATTTTACACTTAAAATGGTATTTTACTTTACTTTAACATTTTACACTTAAAATGATATTTTTCTTTACTTTAACATTTTACACTGAAAATATTATTTTACTAACTAAAAATGTAAAGTCTTGTCTACTAGTCTATTTAATCAAAGATGACAGTTTTTATTTCACTAATTCTAAAATGACAAAAAGTACATTTTGTCTCACTCAACTGGTAAATAGAAAGTAGTGATTTTTGTTTTAAACTATTCAAATACACAAAATACTAAATTTTGTTTAGCCATATTTTAATCAACAAAATTGTCAAATTTAAAATCAACAAACATAACATAAGGGTTTGTCTCACTATTTTCTAATTTACATAATTGTAAATTTTTGCATTAACAAATCAAGTAAAATGACATGAGAATTTGATGTCACTATTTTCCTAATTTACACAATCGTTAATTTACACAAGATGATGATTTGGTTTTAAATCATTCTAGTTTGTCAATAATGACAATTTTTACCTACCAATTCCTTTTTCCACAATTCATAATTTTTGTTCTAACAGTTGTTTTTGTACACACGTCACCAAATCTATCGATATACATAACAACACAATCATAGATCAAATCACATAGAATATAAGTTCACAATAAAAATCCTAGAACAAACCACATATTATGATTCAGTAATTTTCATTATATAAAATAAAATAAAAAGGAATAGGATTTCTCACATCGATTGGTTTAATTTCTGTTCGCGATTAAATTTGGTTGAATTTCCAAAGTGCTCCGTTTTGGTCCTGGTCTATTTCATTGTGAAGCTCTCATTTTTTTGATTCCAACGGATCCAATTTCGTTATGTTCCATGCTCATATGTAAAAGATACACACTTTTATATATTTGATTACATATTTTATAATTAAATAATAATTAAGATTTAACTCACCCCTTAATTACATTGCCTAAACCCGTTCCTCCCTCTTTGTCATTTCAGGACCGAACGAACCCAAATTGTTCATCCTCGAACTTCCCTTGCGCGCGCATCTCAATGGGACTAAACCTCGATCAATAAGCACCACGCTGGAGCTTTACATCGTGTCTACCGCCGCCACGAGCTTGGTTGAACCCGCCGCCCCTTTAGGCGCTGAAACCCACTTCGAACGGCTTGACTTCATGCCTAACAATAGAACGATTTATGCCACCATTTCACATCATCATCATATGATCTTGATGAGGGAACAAATCTCTTCAATTTTCTTGTTAATTTCATAATATAATTCGGTGTATGATGAGACGATTTAAAGAAATAAAATGGAAGAAATCAGGCCATTAAAATTTAGCGGGGCGACGGCTGGGTATTTGAGATTAGGGTTATACGTATTATGCCCATATATATACAGTATTCTTTATTTTAATTAATTTATTTTCATAAAAATAACTATATGTTGATATATAAGAGTAGGAATTAAGTTAAATTAATAGCTTATGTGTATAGGTGCATACATGAACGTTTGAATTTTAAAAATTGAAAATAAAGTTTATTGGAAACAAAAACATGAAATTAATGTATGTTACAAAAATAAGAAAGAAATTTAATATATTTATAACAATATTATTCTAACTAGTGGTATATATTTTGAGTTTGGAATTATTCAAACATGTGTAAAAAGTAAATTTATAATGGAAGCATCAAGGAAAGAGAATGAAACAATTACAAATTAACGTTGCAACGGAGAAGAATTAACAGAGATAATAGTTAAATTGAGTAAGCAATCAATTAAGAAAATTAATTACAAAATGAATGACATTAATTAATAAATTGAGTGGTTTAATATATATACGTTTTGAAATTGGAATTATGTAACGTGTGAATATAATAAGGAAACATAATAATGGAGAAATAGGGATGGACCATTTTTTGTTAAACCTGAAATAAACTGCTAATGAATGCCATGGAATATAGGTTTATGAAGTTGGAAACCACGTTCATAAAGGTTCTAAATTTTCATAAGTTTAGCATATAAGATTAGCAATCTTAACCATATGAAATATGTAATTCCACCTTCAAAATTGTGCATATATAAGTACTGACTAAAGGTGTACTCTTAATGTTTTAATGTTATTAATTGATTTGAGCTTTAAATGTCATTAAAGAGAAGAAAAAAATTGTCATACCCTTAAGGTCTATGTGACGTAGGTTGTAATAAGTATGTAATTTATTATTAATGAAAATTGGAAAGTTTTGTCAACTTCTTACATATTTGTATATGAAAGGAAGAGAGAGAATGGGGTATTTATGTTATAGTATTTTATGTTTCATTATTTTAGTATGCTACACTCTATATGTATGGCTTTGATTACTTAAATAATTGACAAGCATTTACTATATTTTTAAAAACAAATTCACATATAAAAATTCAAGTTAGTTATTACAATGATTTTCAGTGTTTGGTTTCAATTGTAATTAAATTTTATCAAGTATATATATATATATATATATAATTCCACTGAATTTTGTTTGCTTTAATTATGTCAATGAGTTAGGGAAAGAAACTAATAAATTGATAGATTATTTTGGCAAAGAAAGTGAATAGATGAAGGGTTGATTTAAGCAAGAGTTTTAGGAAAGGATTTCAAAGGTTAATTAAATAAATGCACCATTAAATTTTATTAAATATACCAATATTGAATTTTATCTTTCCACGTTTACTCATATAAACAAAACTAATTTTTTTTCCTTTTTAAATGACTTAGATTAAAAAAAATTTTTTTTCAATTCATTAGCAATTAGCCATAAATCCCATATTTATATCATTATCTTTAATTAAATTCCAGAAACTAATCAACTTTATTTATATCAAAATAGAACTTGATAAATAAGGTTTAATTTTAATTATCAATTACATCAGTTTATTGCTTTCTTTTTATTGCGCACAACAATTAATAAACGAATATGCATTATACACTAACGCGCGTCAAATGCGTTTTTTTTATTATTAACCCTCACACACTAACAATTCCTACATGTAATCAACCAATAAATTTCAAATTCGCGTTATACACTAACGTGCCTTAAATGCATTTATCTTGGCAACCATTACACACTAACCATAATTAATTAGCTATTCATGCAATTTTTCATCAAAATTTATTAAAATCAAATTTTAAATTTTGCCCCAAAATTCAGAGTTGTTACAGTCTCCCCCACTTAAGAACTTTTCGTCCTCGAAAAGGAACGAAGCTGAAAGTTGTTTAATTAATTAACTCATCTTTCATTCTTTTAATTCGTTTCTATAATTTTATTAGTTGAATTAAATATTACACTACACAACCATCAATTAATTAGTTGATTAGCTTTTAAAATATGTAACTTTTATATATTCGAAAATCATGTTTTCAAAGATCGGTTTATATATAATCAAAAATACATTAATTATAAACTTGTTACTCTCAACTCATTCTAGGGCATTACTAACCCTATCTCTAATAAGTTTTCTCATTCTAGGATACTGCTGATCCTATCTCTAATGAGTATTTTTATTGGATATTACTAATCCAAACTCTGATGAGTCTTTTTTTCAGTTTTAATGAGTTGTACCCCCAAAGATTTGAGCTAACCAGAGCTATGATACCAACTGTAACGGCTCGGGTTCGCCCGACCCCAATCGATCGCAAAATCGACTAAGACCGTTCAAAACCCGAATACCTTAACTCTGGGAATACAACACATTAGAACAATAACAACAGAGTTTTATAAACATTACAGTAATGTTACATCAGAGTACAGAACATCAGAATACATCGAATAAAATTACAGCGGAAGATAAATTACAATATTTCAATACATTGCAGCGGAAACAATAAAATAGATACAGCAGAAGTCTATTAATACTCTGGACACAGCTTTAAGCTTCGATCCAGAATCCTGCTCAATATATCTGCAAAAAGCTACTCGACTGCCCGTGTGGAAAAGTGGGCACCCGAGTTTGCAAGTGAAACAAACTACGGGTCAGTCATGGGACTGGTGTGAGAATTCTAACTTAACTAATCTAATAATAAGGCTAATCACTGGACCACGCCGCTAACGCGGAACGGGTTTACTCCATTGGATTGCCAGTGCATAAAATAAAGTAAATCGTTAAACAACGCAATGCCTTTTAGAAAAATGAAACCATTATAAGACTCAAGTCCCATCACACAATGCAACGCAAACCAAAGGATAGAGTTTTACCTTATAATGGTCAAAAGATGCTTGATACGATAAAACAGATTTGATATTATTATTAGTGTATATATGTTTCAAAAACATTTCAATCATAAAGTATCAATCATAGACGGCATAGTACCCCTTCCTATTATGTCGCCATAATAGTTCTACAATCGAAACCGCATGGTGCCATATTGGAAATTGGGTTTCCATCATGAGTCAAGGCTAGGGAGGAGCTCCTTACCGATTCGAGACACTCTAGCTAATGTCTTAGGATTTCCCGCAGTTAACCCTTGGATCCTGTAGGGCCAGTCCGGACATACGATTTTGCAGATTGGCAATTCCTGAACACATGTTTCCCGGTCTTATAGGACCTATCATCCGAGGCGCCTCATTCCATCATCCACATAAGTAAATTGTCGGGCAGTGTAAACCCCAAACACCACTTCTAGCTAGAAAGAAACGTGCTGCTCTCCCTGTGTTCCCTTCTCCCGTTTTAGACTCCAACCGGGTTTTGAGGCTCGTGAAGCTACGTAATACACAAAACTATGCTTATTCAAGCTGTGCTTTAATCATCAACCACAAGGCCTGCTTTTCAACAAAAGCCTTGATCATTTGCATCTTAGTATGCCACATTGTCAATCCATACCATACCATTGAATCCTACCAATATATAACCTCTAAGCTCATACGTCTTAGAGAAGGATGTTAAACACCAAACTGGTATATATTTAGCAGAGATCAACGAATACCGTATAAAGGAATACAACGTCAGACATATAATCCATTTTCAAGTCCGTTCTGGGTCTGAACGAAACCGGAGGCACCTTATACCTCGCATATCCGAACAACCAACAAGTAGTCTGGACGGCCACCATTGTAGCCCCTTCAAGGTAGCTACTCCAATCGTGGGCGTCAATGGTAACTCATCCATTCGACGTGAAGATCGTCGGTCTTCAATCACCGTCTTCAACTCTTCGACTTAGATCGATGAATAATCATTTGAAATGAGATTGAACTCGGACCTTTCAAATGATTTTCGTGTATATATCATTTCAAATCACTTCTTATCGTTAATATTAATTTATAACGATTAATCTCTATTTTTATTTATATAAAAATAATTGAATTTTATTTAACAACACTTCATGTCAAAAGGCGACCTTGGCGCTGTTTTCACCCGAATTTGTTTTACAAATTTCTCTAAATCTAACCGTTGGATTTTAACACAATTCATATTGTTGGAAAGATCTTCCCAAGGTGTAAACACCCCACCTCCGTTAAGGTCACTCACAAAGGGAATGCCTTAACTTTGGTGGAGCATTTTAGTAAACAGAACAGAAACTTACAAGACAGATAAAACAGTACTTGAATATTTTTTACTTTATTACAGCGGAAACAGAAATTAATATGGTTACATCCTTTCAAATTTCAGAATTCAAGTACAAAATATCAGTCTTATACAAAAGCCTTCAAAATGCATGGTTTAAAATCATAATCCCCTTGGAACGGAAGCTATACAGAGCCAAGCCATACTTTAAGCACTTCAAGCAAAGAGAAATCCGGATCAAGCTAAAGTATTCCCTCCTTGGATAACCTGGGGGGAAACGGAAGAAAGGAGGCGAAACAACAAGGGTTAGACAAAAAGTCTGGCAAGTCCAGTGACTTTCAGCATATGAACAGATAATAATAATATGATATGAACATAAAACTGGATGTGAGATAACTGTAACAGGTGTAGCAGATATAATAGAAAAACAGAATGATATAAACTATTGTTTTACACTTCTCTGCACTAATACTAGTATAGCAGAATTAGGTGTCACCCTAATGTCTAAATTGAAGCAGGAACGGGTACAGAATACTTTAACAGAAACAGAATGCTAATAATGGGCCTTTACTACCCGATCAGAAACAGACAGAAGCAGAAACAGATTTATCCCTACGAAAACAGAATGTAGAATTAGGTGTACACTAGTAATGGGCCTTTACCACCCGAACAGACGGTACCACACAGAAACAGACAGGTGTTACCACCCAACAGAAACAGACGGTACCAACAGAAACAGACAGAACTAAGCGTACCCTAAAACCCTACCCCAAGCGATCGGCTCCCTAATACATAAATATCCTGTGTCGGCCCCACAGTAGGGTGTATCACTCCCTAAAGTGACAACCAATTGGCACAGACCTATTTACAGATGTCACGGCGTCTTACATCCTCAGAGGCAGACCGGGATCCATGCACGCACATGACCCGGTTGGAACGCACCATCAACACCCCTCGCCATTATCAGAATGAACCACTTATAATTAGTTCAGTAAGCGTGCCCGGACCCTACCTACTGTTGGGTCAAAGTTTTGATACCAGAAAGGGTTACTGACTAATATGGGTCCCAAACAACAGATGACACAAGTAATTCCCCTCCTAACCTTGTGTCCCCAGACTAACAGATCTCAGATTAACTTGTTTACAAGTTCATACATACAGAATTCAGATTTACTAGTTCACATATTAAGTTAACAAGTTTTCAGACTAACAGATCAGATGTACAGATTTTTCAGATTTGTCTAACTTTGTATTGGGCCTACAGATTCATGGACGGGTTTACTACACCTATTAATCCAGTTGGTTTAACCCTATTCTCCCCCAATACGTTTTAGACGTCATTCTTATCTTAGTTTTGCATTAATTAATTATTAATGCTCAGACCTCTCACATTAGGTCACTAGCTTGTCGCCGCTGGATGGGCCGGGCGGTTCCGGGCAGACTTCTGCCACAAGCCAGACCTAACCTCGTGTCTTAAGCAGGTTATGACTAACTTCTCACATTAGAACCTATTGTTTGCGGCCACTGGATGTGCCGGGCGGTTCCGGGCAGAATTACGCCGCAAACTCATTCTAACCTCGAGTTAGTCACGTTTATCTTTGCGGCCAATTAATTAATAATTTACCGTTTATGCGCACGCCCAATATATATGCCAATTCAGATTATATCAATAACAGGATGATTATATCAACACAGCAGATAACAGATTTTAGCGGATAACAGATTTTATATGACTTAACGGATTTAACAGATTTAGCAACTTAGCAGATTTTGGCATATAACAGGTTAGGCATTTCAACCGACAAATTTAACAGATTAGGCATTTCAATCTAATTAGCAGTCTAGGCAATATAACAAAACTAGCAGTTTAGGCAACTTGGCAAATTAGCAGATTTAGCAAATTTAATATTTCTAAAGGTTCTATTTACATGCCTTGCCTAATCATAAATTGGCCTAAATTCATATGCCTACATAATTGTCATGAATCATTATGCAAACTATACCCAACAATCTAAATCTTTAAATCATATCTTCTAAAAATCGGATCTTGACTTTTATATGCATTTTGTCCAAAGTCTCAAATCATATGTAATCTTACAGTGGTTCCTCTTCTTCTTTTATCACAGAATATGCATAGGTCTAAAACTAGTTTATAACATATGCTTATTTTTCTAATTAATTACAGATCTAAATAACATATGTTCATTTCTCTAATTAGTTACAGATCTAGATTACAACGTACACTATGCATACAACATATATAAATTATATGTTTACAGTCAAATTCATGCATCCAATCCCAAGTCATATGTCAATATATTTTATGCCTCAGATCTAAAGTCATATGTTCAATTCAGTCTCGTCAAATTTCGCATCATTCATTATTTATCCCAAAATTTGCGTTCATACGTTAATCTCTTATGAGATTAGGCACAGGCTCGTGGTAGCCTGGCTATAGAAACAGAAAGAAAGCAGAAAGGGATACAGAACAGTCACAGAAAAACAGATCTGACAGATATACAATCTCAGATTCAGATTTAAAAACATATCAGAATTATAATTAATGTTTATAGCAGAAAATAACTGTACTTGCCTTGATTGGATTAAAGAAAGAACTTTAGTTGTTACAGAATTGTTGCAGAAGCTTTTATCTCAAATTTGAATTTAGGATGATGTTGATTGACTTCTAGATTTGATTCTAGCAGAGTAGCGACGCCATTTTTATTTTTAATTAAAAGAAGAGAGCAATGGAGGCTAGAGAATTGTGTAAGAGACTTAGGTTTAGGTTACGGATGTATTTATAGGAGGACAGGGTGATTTAGAGCCTTCAGATCAGTCCAGAAGTCATCAGAATCGCACAGCTCGAATACACATCATCCAGCCACTCAAAAGAAGACACGTCACCTCAGAACACTCCAGAATTCGGTGCTGGATTTGTATGGGCGCACTTGGCAGGTGCGCCAGTGTATTTTTGTACTGCCGCACTTCACAAGTGCGCCAGTGTATTCTGGCCTGTTTCCGGTTTTTCTGCCTAACTTCGTTCGTCCATATCTTCTTCATACGGACTCCGATTTACGCAAATTCGGACTCTATTTCGCGTATTTTTCCGAGACGAACACAATGGCGCAACCCGTTTCCCTTATTTCTTCTCCTAAAAATTAATTATACCTTGATTTTTAACTCTTATGTTTACAGAAAATACGGGGTGTTACATTCTCCCCTCCTTAGAGGATTTCGTCCCCGAAATCTTCAAGTTAAGAAGAATGTGACCTACTATCCAATCACCCATCTACTCAACCATCATCCACAAGCATCCATTGTCCTTAGAAAACTTCTAATGTTGTATGAACATATGCAAAAGTGTGTGTATATGTTCCTTATCTAATGCAAAGATCAGGCGGTCTACTGATTCAGTTGACCTCCTTAATGCGAATTATGTCAGTGCCATGAGTCCAACATGTATGCAATAGAATTCTAATGATATATATTATTTCTATATGAGTGCACAATCATTCACTCAAATGCAACATCCATGTGCTGAATCAATCATTTTGCATCCACAAGAATTGAAAAATGCTCACCCATCCATATGCAGTATGAGAGTGTTTTCGAGCCGATCTAGTGCCTAGTGTGTGTATATGCATCCACGGGCAACCACTAGCAACCACTTGCATCCACTTGCAACCATCAAACATAACATGTCTCAAACACATGTTTACACCCATTAGTTTCTACCTAAAGTTCGAAGATTCGATCGATAGGATACAGTCGAATGATGGAAGCGAGTACAGATAGAACGAAAATTTGGTTCCCATTAGACATGGGTCCTAAGTATCGGCCCCAAAGACCGAAACCAACATCAAATTGACACCCAGAGGATTACCTTCTTTAGACAATGTCAAAACTGGAAATCCTATCAAAAGTATTTAGATATTTACAGACTACTGGTACAGATCAGGTTCCCTAATGATTCTTAGGAAGCTAAGCATGATAAAATCATACCCCACGAAAACTCAGAATGTATGCGTCATACTTGACGCCTAACACAGATATCCCTCAAACCCCAATCTCAAACAGATGATCCGTAACCCTTATGGGTCTGAATCTACAGTGGAATTCAGAAATAATACTAGTATTAAAGTGCAGAGTATCGATTACAAAATCAAAATACCAGAATCAGAAAAAGTCTTAACTCCATAATCAGATAAAGAAATTAAACGTACTATAGAAATTTTCCTATTTCTATCCTAGCCACTAGCCTCAAGAGTGTTCGCCTGCCCTCCTTGTCCTCGTCTCTTCGGGCAGTCCCTAGTGAAGTGTCCCATCTCCCAACAGTTGAAGCAAGCGCCCTTCCTTTTTCTGCAATCCTTGTTCAGATGAGTCGAGCTCCCACAAGTAAAGCACTTTTCCCCTTCTTATCTTCAGACTTCTCATCCTTCTTTTGTGTTTCCTTTTTGGGCCCCGCTTTCTTATTCTGTGGTTCTTCCTTCTTTGTCTCTTTCGGGCCCTTGTCTTCCTCGTGCAGTAGTGCCATATCCACCAATTTCTCGTAAGTTGCTCCCATGGGTACATGGGTCATGGCTAGGCTGTGCAGTGGCCCATTCAATCCTTTAACAAAGCGGAGAGCCTTTTTATGCTGAGTGTTGACTAAATCCAATCCGAATCTTGCTAGTTGGTTGAACTGGTTGACGTATTCCTTGACCGTCATACTTCCTTGCTTAAGAGATAAGAACTTTTCCAATTGTAAACTTCGTTCAGCTTGCGAGAGGAATTTTGTCTCAAACCTTGTTCTGAAATCCATCCATGTCTCAACCGGCCTCTCGGCGTTAGTGACTTCCCACCAGTAGGAAGCTTCGTCTTTGAGCAGCCATACTGCCAACTGTACCTTCTGCCTATCGTCCACCTCGAAGATAACGAATAGATCCTCAGTTTCTTTGAGCCAATTCCTTGCTTCTACGAATGATTCAGTTCCTTTGAAATCCTTCCCACCCATGGCCCTAAAATCTCTACAGATCTTTGAGAAAGCAATTGCGCGAGGAGGGGGTGGAGGAGGGGGATCATTTGCTGGACCTGCAGCGGCGGTCCTAGCCTCAAGATATTGACGAAACCAACCGGGTACATGAACACCCTCTGGTATCTCAGATGCTTCAGACATGCTGGAACAAAAAAGGAAAGGTTCAATACAAAAGGGACTGAAAGAAAGATATATGGCTCTTGGGGATCATGTTTTTCAAAATAAGCTTTATTTTTGAAAATACTTCCTTCCAAAACTTTTTTGAAAATAGTTTTCAAAAACTTTACCCAATCTGGTAACCTTCAGCTCTGATACCAAGTGTAAACACCCCACCTCCGTTAAGGTCACTCACAAAGGGAATGCCTTAACTTTGGTGGAGCATTTTAGTAAACAGAACAGAAACTTACAAGACAGATAAAACAGTACTTGAATATTTTTTTACTTTATTACAGCGGAAACAGAAATTAATATGGTTACATCCTTTCAAATTTCAGAATTCAAGTACAAAATATCAGTCTTATACAAAAGCCTTCAAAAAGCATGGTTTAAAATCATAATCCCCATGGAACGGAAGCTATACAGAGCCAAGCCATACTTTAAGCACTTCAAGCAAAGAGAAATCCGTATCAAGCTAAAGTATTCCCTCCTTGGATAACCTGGGGGGGAAACGGAAGAAAGGAGGCGAAACAACAAGGGTTAGACAAAAAGTCTGGCAAGTCCAGTGACTTTCAGCATATGAACAGATAATAATAATATGATATGAACATAAAACTGGATGTGAGATAACTGTAACAGGTGTAGCAGATATAACAGAAAAACAGAATGATATAAACTATTGTTTTACACTTCTCTGCACTAATACTAGTATAGCAGAATTAGGTGTCACCCTAATGTCTAAATTGAAGCAGGAACGGGTACAGAATACTTTAACAGAAACAGAATGCTAATAATGGGCCTTTACTACCCGATCAGAAACAGACAGAAGCAGAAACAGATTTATCCCTACGAAAACAGAATGTAGAATTAGGTGTACACTAGTAATGGGCCTTTACCACCCGAACAGACGGTACCACACAGAAACAGACAGGTGTTACCACCCAACAGAAACAGACGGTACCAACAGAAACAGACAGAACTAAGCGTACCCTAAAACCCTACCCCAAGCGATCGGCTCCCTAATACATAAATATCCTGTGTCGGCCCCACAGTAGGGTGTATCACTCCCTAAAGTGACAACCAATTGGCACAGACCTATTTACAGATGTCACGGCGTCTTACATCCTCAGAGGCAGACCGGGATCCATGCACGCACATGACCCGGTTGGAACGCACCATCAACACCCCTCGCCATTATCAGAATGAACCACTTATAATTAGTTCAGTAAGCGTGCCCGGACCCTACCTACTGTTGGGTCAAAGTTTTGATACCAGAAAGGGTTACTGACTAATATGGGTCCCAAACAACAGATGACACAAGTAATTCCCCTCCTAACCTTGTGTCCCCTGACTAACAGATCTCAGATTAACTTGTTTACAAGTTCATACATACAGAATTCAGATTTACTAGTTCACATATTAAGTTAACAAGTTTTCAGACTAACAGATCAGATGTACAGATTTTTCAGATTTGTCTAACTTTGTATTGGGCCTACAGATTCATGGACGGGTTTACTACACCTATTAATCCAGTTGGTTTAACCCTATTCTCCCCCAATACGTTTTAGACGTCATTCTTATCTTAGTTTTGCATTAATTAATTATTAATGCCCAGACCTCTCACATTAAGTCACTAGCTTGTCGCCGCTGGATGGGTCGGGCGGTTCCGGGCAGACTTCTGCCACAAGCCAGACCTAACCTCGTGTCTTAAGCAGGTTATGACTAACTTCTCACATTAGAACCTATTGTTTGCGGCCACTGGATGTGCCAGGCGGTTCCGGGCAGAATTACGCCGCAAACTCATTCTAACCTCGAGTTAGTCACGTTTATCTTTGCGGCCAATTAATTAATAATTTACCGT
Organism: Allium sativum; assembly: GCA_030737875.1. NCBI lineage: Eukaryota > Viridiplantae > Streptophyta > Magnoliopsida > Asparagales > Amaryllidaceae > Allium > Allium sativum. The sequence continues at coordinate 68,059,137 of CM060925.1, read as the reverse complement.
TTATGCACACGCCCAATATATATGCCAATTCAGATTATATCAATAACAGGATGATTATATCAACACAGCAGATAACAGATTTTAGCGGATAACAGATTTTATATGACTTAACGGATTTAACAGATTTAGCAACTTAGCAGATTTTGGCATATAACAGGTTAGGCATTTCAACCGACAAATTTAACAGATTAGGCATTTCAATCTAATTAGCAGTCTAGGCAATATAACAAAACTAGCAGTTTAGGCAACTTGGCAAATTAGCAGATTTAGCAAATTTAATATTTCTAAAGGTTCTATTTACATGCCTTGCCTAATCATAAATTGGCCTAAATTCATATGCCTACATAATTGTCATGAATCATTATGCAAACTATACCCAACAATCTAAATCTTTAAATCATATCTTCTAAAAATCGGATCTTGACTTTTATATGCATTTTGTCCAAAGTCTCAAATCATATGTAATCTTACAGTGGTTCCTCTTCTTCTTTTATCACAGAATATGCATAGGTCTAAAACTAGTTTATAACATATGCTTATTTTTCTAATTAATTACAGATCTAAATAACATATGTTCATTTCTCTAATTAGTTACAGATCTAGATTACAACGTACACTATGCATACAACATATATAAATTATATGTTTACAGTCAAATTCATGCATCCAATCCCAAGTCATATTTCAATATATTTTATGCCTCAGATCTAAAGTCATATGTTCAATTCAGTCTCGTCAAATTTCGCATCATTCATTATTTATCCCAAAATTTGCGTTCATACGTTAATCTCTTATGAGATTAGGCACAGGCTCGTGGTAGCCTGGCTATAGAAACAGAAAGGAAGCAGAAAGGGATACAGAACAGTCACAGAAAAACAGATCTGACAGATATACAATCTCAGATTCAGATTTAAAAACATATCAGAATTATAATTAATGTTTATAGCAGAAAATAACTGTACTTGCCTTGATTGGATTAAAGAAAGAACTTTAGTTGTTACAGAATTGTTGCAGAAGCTTTTATCTCAAATTTGAATTTAGGATGATGTTGATTGACTTCTAGATTTGATTCTAGCAGAGTAGCGACGCCATTTTTATTTTTAATTAAAAGAAGAGAGCAATGGAGGCTAGAGAATTGTGTAAGAGACTTAGGTTTAGGTTAGGGATGTATTTATAGGAGGACAGGGTGATTTAGAGCCTTCAGATCAGTCCAGAAGTCATCAGAATTGCACAGCTCGAATACACATCATCCAGCCACTCAAAAGAAGACACGTCACCTCAGAACACTCCAGAATTCGGTGCTGGATTTGTATGGGCGCACTTGGCAGATGCGCCAGTGTATTTTTGTACTGCCGCACTTCACAAGTGCGCCAGTGTATTCTGGCCTGTTTCCGGTTTTTCTGCCTAACTTCGTTCGTCCATATCTTCTTCATACGGACTCCGATTTACGCAAATTCGGACTCTATTTCGCGTATTTTTCCGAGACGAACACAATGGCGCAACCCGTTTCCCTTATTTCTTCTCCTAAAAATTAATTATACCTTGATTTTTAACTCTTATGTTTACAGAAAATACGGGGTGTTACACAAGGCGAACCTAATGGTTTCAGTTTTGGGAAAATCCGACGGTCTGATATTTTGGTATAATAATTTAAAGACACAATTCTAAAACGCGAACTACCACGCTCGATTCGTTTGATTTTAATTTCTATGTATATATATAATTATATATAAATATAATTTCTTTGTCCATTTCATTATCGTGAATAACACAACAAGTAAAGAACGTTATATTTCTGTAACCTATTTACATTTTTATAATACATAGTGAAATGTATTTATTTTACTATATTTTGCTAAGGACAAGAATTATTATCTAAATATAATATCATGGCACATAAGAATGTTGATCTTTATTTCGACTTGCATTCACATCCTATATACAAAAAGGTATATTTTTCAATCATCTTTCAAACTACATAAAATTGTATATTTCATGTATCATTACAATTACAACAAAAATAGGTATTTTTGTTTTTCATTTCCATTACTACAAACATAAATATTTTTGGTGTGTCATTTATAACTTAATAAAAATGAGTATTTTTGTGTCATTTCAATTTCTAACAAAAATGCAATATATTTTGGTGTCAACCTCAATTCTATAAAAATGAATATATTTTGTTTGTTTAATTTCAATGTAACAAAAATAATAACTTTGTTATTCTTTCAATGCCAAGAAAAATTAATAATTTTGTTTATATCTTTCAATGCAAAACTAAAATGATAATTTTGTGTCAATCTTTTCTTTACAAGCAAAATGATAATCTTGTGTTTTAATCTTTTCACATGAAAATGTAAATTTCGTGTCTTTAATCTTTTTAATGAAATCAAATTCATTAAAATGTAAATTTCCATCATTATAACTTCCATTGAAAACCTGTTTACATAAAAATGTAAATTACATATTTTTAATCTTTTTATTGAAAATCCAATTACATAAAAACGTGATTTTCTTCCTAATTCTTTTAATGAAAATCTATTTACATAAAAATGTAAATTTCACTTCTAAATTCTTTTAATGAAAATCTATTTACATAAAAATGTAAATTTAACTTCTTGATTCATTTACAAGAAAAATGTAAATTTTTCTTCCTTAAATTCTATTTACGTGAAAATGTAAGTTTTCTTTTTATCTATTTACATTAAAAATGTAAACTTTTCTTTTTAATCTAATTACATTAAAAATATAACTTTTATTCAGTTACATGAAAAATGTAATTTCACTTTAAATCTTATTCTCATTACGGTGTAAATAATGTCATTTTCTATGTATTCTAATATCAAATAAAAGAACATTTCATTTGTTAACATTTTTCTATGTTTTCTAATATCATATAAAATCATATTTTATATGTACACATTTTTAACCATTCATATTAACATAAAAAGAATATTTTTATGTTAAATCAATTCTAACATTTCAACAAAAACAAATAAAAAGATAACTTTGTTTGTCGTCAATTCTAACACAACAAAATATATAAAGGTGATTATTTGTCTACTTAACATTATATAACCAAATTGTTATTTTAACCAATCTTAACATTTTATATCTAAAATGTTATTTTTCTTTTACTTTAACACTTTTCTATTTAACAAAATGAACATTTTGTTATGACATAACTTTCTATTTAACAAAATAAATATTTTGTTTTACATACCTTTCTATTTAACAAAATAAATACTTTTTATTCTGATTTACATTTTCTATCAAATTGTTCTTTTTATTCTAATTTACATTTTGAATGTAATTTTCCTTTTCATTGCTTATTTACATAAAAAGTAAATTTTCCTTTTTCATTGTTTATATACTTTACTTTAACATTTATACTTAAAAATGATATTTTTCTTTACTTTAACATTTTACACTTAAAATGATATTTTACTTTACTTTAACATTTTACACTTAAAATGATATTTTTCTTTACTTTAACATTTTACACTGAAAATAATATTTCACTAACCAAAAATGTAAAGTCTTGTCTACTAGTCTATTTAATCAAAGATGACATTTTTTATTTCACTAATTCTAAAATGACAAAAAGTACATTTTGTCTCACTCAACTGGTTAATAGAAAGTAGTGATTTTTTGTTTTACACTATTCAAATACACAAAGTGCTAAATTTTGTTTAGCCATATTTTAATTAACACAATTGTTAAATTTAAAATCAACAAACATAACATAAGGGTTTGTCTCACTATTTTCTAATTTATATAATTGTAAATTTTTGCATTAACAAATCTAGTAAAATAACATGAGAATTTGATTTCACTATTTTCCTAATTTACACAATCATTAATTTACACAAGATGATGATTCGGTTTTAAATCATTCTAGTTTGTCAATAATGACAATTTTTGCCTACCATTTCCTTTTTCCACAATTCATAATTTTTGTTCTAACAGTTCTGTTTAGCACACACATCACCAAATCTATCGATATACATAACAACACAATCATAGATCAAATCACATAGAATATGATTTCACAATACAATTCCTAGAACAAACCACATATTATGATTCAGTAATTTTCATTATATAAAATAAAATAAAAAGGAATAGGATTTCTCACATCGACTGGTTTAATTTCTGTTCGCGATTAAATTTGGCTGAATTTTCAAAGTGCTCCGTTTTGGTCTTGGTCTATTTCATTGTGAAGCTCTCATTTTTTTTTTATTCTAACGAATCCAGTTTCTTTCCATTCCATGCTCTTATGTAAAAGATACACACTTTTATATATTTGATTACATATTTTATAATTAAATAATAATTAATATTTAACTTACCCACTAATTACATTGCCTAAACCCGTTCCTCCCTCTTCGTTACTTCAGGACCGAACGAACCTAAATCGTTCATCCTCGAACTTCCCTTGCGCGCACATCTCAAGGGGACAGAACCTCGATCAAGAAGCACCACGCCGGAGCTCTACATCTCGTCTACCGCCGCCACGAGCTTAGTTGAACCCACCGCTCCCTTAGGCGCCGAAACCCACTTCGAACGGCTTGACTTCATGCCTAACAATAGAACGATTTATGCCACCATTTCACATCATCACCGTACGATCTTGACGAGGGAACAAATCTCTTCAATTTTCTTGTTAATTTCATAATATAATTCGGTGTATGATGAGAGGAATTAAAGAAATAAAATGGAAGAAATCAGGCCATTAAAATTTAGAGGGGCGGCGGCTTGGGTATTTGAGATTACGGTTATACGTATTATGCCAATATATACCGTATTCTTTATTTTAATTAATTTATTTTCATAAAAATAACTGTATGTTGATATATAAGAGTTGGAATTTAGTTAAATTAATAGCTTATGTGTATAGGTTCATACATGAACGTTTGAATTTTAAAACTTGAAAATAAAGTTTATTGGAAACAAAAGCATGAAATTAATGTATGTTACAAAAATAAGAAAGAAATTTAATATATTTATAACAATATAATGTCTAACTAGTGGTATATATTTGGAGTTTGGAATTATTCAAACATGTTTAAATAGTAAATTTATAATGGAAGCATCAAGGAAGGAGAATGATACAATTTACAAATTAACGTTGCAACGGAGAAGAATTAATGGAGATATTAGTTAAATTGAGTAAGCAATCAATTAAGAAAATTAATTACGAAATGAATGACATTAATTAATAAATTGAGTGGTTTAAGATATATACGTTTTGAAATTGGAATTATGTAACGTGTGAATATAATAAGGAAACATAATAATGGAGAAATAGGGATGGACCATTTTTTGTTAAACCTGAAATAAACCGCTAATGAATGCCATGGAATATAGGTTTATGAAGTTGGAAACCACGTTCATAAAGGTTTTAAATTTTCATAAGTTTGGCATATAAGATTAGCACTCTTAACCATATGAAATATGTAATTCCACCTTCAAAATTGTGCATATATAAGTACTGACTAAAGGTATACTCTTAAGGTTTAAATATTATTAATTTATTTGAGTTTTAAATGTCATTAAAGAGAAGAAAAAAAATTGTCATACCCTTAAGGTCTATGTGACGTAGGTTGTAATAAGTATGTAATTTATTATTAATGAAGATTGGAAAGTTTTGTCAACTTCTTACATATTTGTATATGAAAGGAAGAGAGAGAATGGGGTATTTAAGTTATAGTATTTTATGTTTCATTATTTTAGTACGCTACACTCTATATATATGGCTTTGATTACTTAAATAATTGCCAAGCATTTACTATATTTTTTAAAAAAAAATTCACATATAAAAATTCAAGTTAGTTATTACAACGATTTTCAGTGTTTGGTATCAATTGTAATTAAATTTTATCAAGTATATATATATGTGTGTATATATATATATAATTCCACTGAATTTTGTTTGATTTAATTATGTCAATGAGTTAGGGAAAGAAACTAATAAATTGATAGATTATTTTGGCAAAGAAAGTGAATAGATGAAGGGTTGATTTAAGCAAGAGTTTTAGGAAAGGATTTCAAAGGTTAATTAAATAAATGCACCATTAAATTTTATTAAATTTACCAATATTGAATTCTATCTTTCCACGTTTACTCATATAAACAAAACTACAAATTTTTTTCCTCTTTAAATGACTTAAATTAAATTTTTCTTTTTTTTTTCAATTCATTAACAATTAGCTATAAATGCCCTATTTATATCATTATCTTTAATTAAATTCCAGAAACTAATCAACTTTATTTATATCAAAATAGAACTTGATAAATAAGGTCTAATTTTAATTATCAATTACATCAGTTTATTGCTTTCTTTTTATTGCGCACAACAATTAATAAACGAATACGCATTATATAATAATGCGCGTCAAATGCGTTTTTTTTATTATTAACCCTCACACACTAACAATTCCTACATGTAATCAACCAATAAATTTCAAATTCGCGTTATACACTAACGCACCTTAAATGCTTTTATCTTGGCAACCATTACACACTAACCATAATTAATTAGCTATTGATGCAATTTTTCATCAAAATTCATTAAAATCAAATTTTAAATTTTGCCCCAAAATTCAGGGTTGTTACAGTTTGACCCCCGGTATGATCTCCACACTCACCTTCATGTACTTCCCATAGCACACTCTTGATGTCATCGTGTGCTATACACCGTAACAAAGGCATAGAAAATCCTTGGTGATAAAGGACGTCGTCCTGTAAAATGTATCTTGCAGCTTTATATGTTACAGCTCGTCTCTCGCTCTTTTTTGATGGGAGAATTCCACTCTTTAAGAAATTCTTGATTGGTGTCATCCATGACTCCCTTTCCGGCTCAAATTCTAGTGCTAATTTGACTTCCATTAGGTCGAAGCTTGGCAACTCCATTATCTCTATTGGGACCATTTCCGTTACCTCTAGGTTGTCAGAACTTGCTAGCTTAGCCAGTCAATCTGCCTTTTGATTTTCTGCTCGTGGAATGTATGTTATATGGTAACATTCCAAGTTGCCCAATAACTCCTCTACTTTTCCAAGATAAGCAACAAGTCGAGGCCTCTTGGTCACAAACTCCTTCCGAACTTGGCAGACAAATATCTTGGAATCACAGAATATAGCCAATGTCCTTACTTCTAATTCTTTGGCGAGTTTCAGCCCGACGATCAGGGCCTCATACTCGGAATCATTATTGGTGGCCGGAAATTCCAATCGCAGGGTATTAAAAATGGATCGTCCTTCAAGAGTGATAAAAAAACTCTGGCGCCAGATCTTCGATCATTCTTGACCCCATCCGTAAATAACATCCACAGACTAAGTTCTAACTCGTGTTCTGAAGTAACAACTTTGTCATTCACCATTTCTTCTTTTGGAATCATGGACTCTGCTATGAAGTTGGCTAAGGCCTACCCCCTTATTAATCTCCTTGGTAGGAAATTCAGATCAAATTGGCTCAATTCGATATTCCATTTAAGTAATCATCTCGAAGCTTCAGGTCTTTGCAAGACCTGTCTCAGAGGTTGATCGATATATATAACAATCGGATGAGCTTGGAAATGATGTCGGAGCTTTCTGGAGGCAATCAAGAGACTATAGGCAAGCTTTTCTATTTTTGGATGATTACATTATGCAGCCGCCAACTTCTAACTCACATAATATACAAGCCTCTGGACCTTGTCTTCTTCACGCACCAACACTGTGCTGACAGCATGGGATGATACCGCCAGATAGACGAATTGGTCTTCATGATCCACAAGTTTTGACAATACTGGTGGTTTCTCCAGTAAGTCCAACAGGTTTTGGAAAGCTTCCACACAGTCAGGAGTCCACTCAAAGTTACGTTTCCCCCATTTGATCAAATTGAAGAAAGGTGCACACTTGTCCGTAGCCTTGGAGATGAACCTGCTTAATGCGGCGACTTTCCCTGCCAAGCTTTGAACGTCCCTAATCTTTTGTGGTTTTTCTATATTTTTTATTGCCGCTATCTGGCTAGGATTAATTTCGATTCCTCGAGAGCTCACGATGAAACCAAGAAACTTTCCAGATTCCACTCCAAACGAACACTTTAAGGGGTTCAATTTCATTCCTTATCTCTGTAATATATTAAACATCTCCGCTAAATCTTGTGTATGGATGGAAGACTGCCCGGATTTCATGAGCATATCATTTACATGTACCTCCATGGTTTTTCCAATCTGATTATAGAACATTCGGTTTACCAGTTGCTTATATGTGCCTCCGGCATTCTTTAGTCCGAACGACATCACCACATAGTAATAGAATCCCAAATTCATTATAAAACTTGTGTGCTCTTTATCCAGCACATGCATGGGGATCTTGTTATATCCTGAATATGTGTACATGAAAGAAAGGAGCTCGTGTCAAGCTGTTGAGTCCACTAGCTGTTCAATCCTAGGGAGTAGGAAACTATCTTTTGGACAAGCTTTGTTTAAGTCTGAAAAATCAATGCACGTCTGCCATTTTCCATTTGACTTCTTAATCAAAACAGGATTCGATATCCAGCCGGGATACACTGAATCCCTAATGAACCTGTTATCCTTCAACTTTTCCACTTCTTCTTTTAGGGCTGCAGACCTATCCGGACCTAGCATTAGCCTCTTCTGTTCAACGGGTGGATATTTCGGATTGATACTCAACGAGTGACTCATAACGGATGGAGATATTCCATACATGTCAGCGTGGGTCCAGGCAAACACATCTAAATTTGGCTTTAGAAAGTCAGTCAATTCCTTTGCTTGGAACGCAACCAGCTGGGATCCAATCTTCAAAACCTTTGTGGGATCAACGTCATCAATGGAAATGTCCACTGTCATTTAATTGGTAGTTGACTTTCTGTCCCCACGCTCTTTGTCCTCTCTGGGATCTATGTCCTCGAACAGTTCTTTGGGAAACTCCTTCTGGGTTAGTCCCTTTAATTGCTATGTTGAACACTCTTTCGGAGGGGAGGAAGCACATTTAGCATCTATACTTAACCCCTTCATCAATATTTTCAGTTCGTCCATGTAGCAGGATCGTCCAGAGACCTGGTCACATCTCATTATTCCCACCCCGGCTTCGGTTGGAAACTTTAACAATGAGCACCAAGGTGCGATGTAAGCCCTGAATTCTACGAGAGCCGGTCTCCCGAAGAAAGCGTTATACAAAAATTCAAATTGAAGAATTCTTACTCTCCGACAGTCTCCTTGTCCCAACGTCACAGACAATTCTATATATCCCATTAGGGCCGTCGATGTTCCATTGAAGCCGTGAATCCATCCCTCATAAGGCTTCAAATCTTCTAGCTCTAGTTTCATCTGATCGAATGCTTTTTTGAGAAGTATATTGACTGAACTTCCATTATCCACCAATACCTTATGAACTAGAGCGGGACCAATAGTTGTAGTGATGACCAATGGGTCTTCAGTAGGTGATTGAACTCCAACATCGTCTTTGTTACGGAACACAACATCGTCGGACATTGTCTTTTGTTGCTTTACTGGAGTGATATCTTCAAGGTTATCGCAATCCTCCATATTGATGTGTTTAGCTGCATTAACATATTGGTCCATCGCTCTATGACTATGGCTGGCTGGATGAGGCCCGCCTACTATGGTGTTTATGACAATCCCTTTGCCTTTCTGTTAAGTTGTGGGTTTAGGAGCAGGTTGATTTTGGTTTGGGGTCTACCCCCCGCCCCCATCTTTCGGAGTGACTTTATACTCATCTAACTTTCCTTCCCATAATAACTTTTCAACAAAGTCTCTTAGATGCCGACACTCATTAGTTGAGTGTCCGTGAGTACCATGAAAAAGGCAAAATTTTCCAGTCGCGATCTCTTTTTCGGTTGAGTCTCTGGGTGGTGGCCTTTTATATTGTAAGACATTGTAAGTATCCAGGTAGATGTTTTCCAACGTGTCATTCAGCGGCGAATAGTTCTCAAAAGTTTGGAATCGAGGTCTTTTACTGGAGTTGTTTCCTCGGTTCCTATTCCTCCTATTGCCATTCCCATTCCTTTTGTTACTTCCTTCATTTTTGTTACCGACGATCACCTCGACTATTCCTAAGCTGTCACCGGGCTGCTTCACAGCGACATTACTCTGAATATCTTCTTTCGAGGTTCCATCAGACTTTCTTTTCCGATTAGTGTATATCTCTTCTTGCCGTAGATGGATATTCGCTTTTTCGTAGAAAGCTTCCCTAGTCAGTGGTGGTTTTCCAACTAAATAACCTCCGAATTCAGTATCTGGATCAACTCCTTCGATCAAGGCCATCAAAATAGTTAGTTCATGAGGATCGCTTATTTCAGTGACTGCTAAGTTGAAGCGGTCCATGTATGATTTCAGAGATTCTCCAGGGGCCTGTTTGATTCTGGATTGTTCGATAACGCTTTTAGCTCTGCGGGAATGGAGTTGGAAGTATTTCATAAAAAGCTCGCTTAGTTCTTGAAAGCTTGACACCGACCACGAGGTAAGTCGAGTAAACCACATTAATGCTACATCCTCTAGATATATTGGGAAGGCTTTGCACTTTACAGCGTCAGGTGCAGCGGAAGCATTCATATACCATACATATCTCATTAGATGTTGTTTCGGATCTATTCTTCTAGCATATCGATCCATCTGTGGTAAACTGAATCGCCGAGGAAATTGAAAGTCCAGTATGTCATCTGTAAAGGGGGTATGACTTCATTCAATACCCCAGTTCTCATTGGTATAGCATCGACTATCGGTCATGATTTGGTGCATCATTGCCTATACATCAGCATTCGTTAACGTTGGTTCAGGCTCTCTGGTCCTGATGTTTGGATTACCCTTGGGCTCCTGACCAGGGGATGTTCTCCTGCTTCTAGCAGTAGCTGCCATCCTCTGTTCCCTACGCTCCCGGTCATTCACAGGAGAAAAGGGTTGGAGGAGTTGTCCTTGTGTAGGATTGGTAATATTAGGATCCTGGGTAGGACGTGAGATCCGCATATGGGCAGCAGCGTGGGCTCTCTCAAGCTCGGGTCGTCAGGACATAGCACACGTGGTGCGTCTTCACGAAATCCCAAAGATCCGACTGATCAAGGTTTTCAACTCTCTCATACAACCTTCCTACACGAGGGCGCTCTTCATCCGAAGAGGATGACTGGTCTGCCGTGAGATGGCGAGTTGGAGAGGGTGTCTTCTGCCTACGAAGTTCACTAATTTCCCTACTCATAGTGATCATGTTTTCTTGCATACGAAGACTGTCACGTTTGTGAGCTTCCAAAGCATACCTAGTACTTTCAAGCATATCAAGGAGGCACGAAAAGTCTCCATGTGTAACTGGTGCAGATGGAATGGGTTGTTCATTAGTTGTCGCGGCCGGCATCAGAGCATTGGTGTGTGCTTGAGTAGATGTACCAGTTTCAGCCGCGTTCGGATCAGATTGAAGTAGGGCAGCAAAACCGGGTCGGTTCGGAGGGGAGGTGCGAGCAGCTTCAGAGGCTCCAGATCGGTTCGGGTTTGCGCTATCGACATGGTGCAGAGCGTCCAGTCCGGATCGGTGGGTTCTAGAGCTTTGTCCCCGCGACCTCGTCACGACTATGGCCTGCTGGTCTTCGTTTGCCTCATTCTTTCGAGTGCCTTGTACTTCTTTCCCTTTCCCTTTGGCCATAATATCCAATTCATTGGAGAGTATCAGCAAATATTCGAGAATGTCGAAAATAGAGGATTAACTTCTTTGAACTCGAGGGTCCAAATAGTAGAATGATAATCCCAAAAAAAAGAGAATTCAAGAAATTCTCAGTGAAAGCACCAAAATGTTAGACCAAAAAATGGTTCTAACACCCAAACTAGCAATGACTCTAATGGAATGAAATCAAAGAAAGAAAAAGAAAAAGAGAAACACACGATTTATAGTGGTTCGGCGTTAAAGAGACTACGTCGGCTTTAAATTCTTTGGATTGATGATTCAAATACAAATACAATAGTAGTTTTCACTCAATTTCGCGCATACAATGCATAAATTCACTCAATGTTAATAGTTTCTCACTTTAAATTGAGGTAATGATCTAAATATAGTAATGAAATTCAGTTGACAAGGGAGTTTGAGCTCTGAATTTGCCAAAAGATCCCTTCAAATGACCCTTAGCGGCCTGTTTATAGGTGAAAAATGTCTCTGAAATGGCTCCGGTTCAGATGTACGTGGCGCTCATCCCATTAAAGTCGGGTTCAGATAGAAGATGATGGTGACAACACATCAGGTTAGTGGATGAACGTGGGGAGAATGGGCGTGTAACCGCTCCACATCTTCAGGGATCATGGGCAGCAACTGTTGCTCCCCCCACTCTTCAGATCGGATCGATATTTGCATAGGGGATTCGGATCGGTGGCCTCCGAGCTGATCCGGTTATGCTTCCAATAGGTCATTTTCTAACTTGTTCAATACATGGCCAAGAAGTTCGGGTTATACCCCTCCAACCGAACTGAGTTTTTGCCAGGAATCCCTTCTTCGTGCCTCTTCATTGAATGATCAATTAATTTTGTATAGCCTAATTCACAAAGTAGGCTAACAGTTGTCTTCGCTAATCCCTCTTCCTGTTGAATGATGTACTACAGAACCACTGAAACCCATTCCATCGATTAGCAAAACCCATCGCCACCGCCTGTAGAGGAGACCAGACCACCATCAGGATGCATCGCCTTGTACCTCGCCCCGCTCCCCACCTTCGCCCTCCAGCTCGTTGAACTCGGCCCTCCTTGGTGGTTAGGAAATCCGATCAAAGCCATAGCCTATTTGAGCTCGCCACCATCACAGCGGGCCATCAGAGAAGATTACTATCGGTCAATTTGTAGAGGACACTTAGTTGCTCGATTTTGCCTTAAGGAGTTGGTCAACTTATTGAGAGGATTGAGAGAACGAGTGTGGAAAAGACGGGAGGATGATGGCCGTTGATATCGTTAGTGGCGGCTGGTGTTTAGAGAATTAGGTTTAGGCGTATTCAACCGTATTTATACAGTATTTTTGTTTTTATTTTATTTATTTAATTCCTTTAAATTCAATATAACTCCTGTATCGTGCTGAACTCCAAATTAAACCCAACAAGTGTCGCCCCCAGCTAAATGCCCCCGATCCGGACACAATGGAACATGTTTCATAACCCAATTCGGCTATTACGATAAGTTTTTATAAAAATTAAAATATAAAGCAATATATATTTAATTTAAACGTACATTTTAAATTACCAAGGCCACCTACTGACTCCAAAAATTCCAGAAAATATATTTCTAGTTATGTTTTGATGATACGGTCCTAACAAAACTAATTTCGTCGAATTTGGAGACAGTTTGAAAAATGGCCATTTTCTGGTCGATCCAAATTGACTGAAATTGACAAAACACATTTTATTTTGCCATACTCATATATTGATTCCAAAAATTATGAAAATTGGAATCTTGTAATAATTTGACATTCCAGATCCAACCAAGATGGTTTCGTCGAAAACGAAGGTCGTTTGCAAAATAGCTACTTATACGGGCAATATATTACATTAAAGTGAAAATTAAGCACACATCCCTAAAACCAAACTTAATTAGGCTCACATCCCCCCCAAGTTTTCATGTAAACCCGCCCCCTATTTTTGAAATTTTGCCTTTTTCAATTTTTGGCCAAAAAATTAGGCACTGACATATTAAGAAAAATTTCTAAATTCTGGAAATATTCTAGGAAGTCTACGCAAGTAAAAAAAAATTGCATACATATATGCAACTATTACCCATAGTTGCATACATTTGTGCAACTGTTGCATAAGATTTTTTGGCTTGAAAATCTGGAGCGAAACTTGCATACATATGTGCAAATGTTTGAGAAATTTGCACGCATGTATGCATGTATTTGCACGAAGAAATTTTAAGTGAAATTTGGCCTGAGAGTTATCGCTCACTTTTATGCAAGATTTATGCAATACATGCACATATGTATGCAATTAAATCAACAAAGGTGCATGACATGAAAAACATGCACGGATATATGCAGAAAAATACAAATATGTGCAAACTTTTATGCATTTTACTGCATTTTTCATTGTTTTTCTATATTTTGGGTTTTTGCTGCCTTGTTTAATTGTTTTTGGATCTGAATTTTTTGTTAAGTACATGTTCAGTTTAAATATGAATTTACATATTTTTTTTATTTTTTTAGTGAGTTTTCGAAAAATAGGGACTAAATTTACAATAAGTTTATGACCGGACCAGAGCCTAATTTAAAACCTTAACAGGTACCTGTAAAAAATGCACCCTATACTAAATTCTATAGCAACTGTTCTGAATATTTAACTGGCTAGAACTTTTGATTCCCGCTATGAAATTTTAATTTTACGGATTCGTTGGAAAGATATTTTCAAGCAGATTTAAATATTTTTGGTTTCACTATAATCTAATTTATTTTGCATCCTGTACATTCAGTCAAAGTTTGAATTCAAATTTTCAAACTTCCATGCTATTTCTAACTCCTTTTATAATTAAATTAAAAAAATTCATTCTAACTTCGATTTAAAATAAATTTTTAATCGTTATTATTTAAAATGAATCATTTTAAATATTTAAAATCCATTAAAATTCCTGGAATAAAAATTTTAAATTGGTTCCAAAATTCCAGGCTGTTATAATCTCCCCAACTTAAAATCTTTTCGTCCTCGAAAAGGAACGGAGCTGAAAGTTGCTTAATTAACCAACTCAACTTTCATTCTTTTATTGATTTTAATAATTTTATTAGTTAATTAACTTTTCAAGTATATATAACTTTTATATATTCAAAAATTATATTTTCTAAAATTGAATTATATATATAATTACAAATATGTTAATTATAACTTGTCACTCTCAACTCATTCTAAGGCATTACTGACCCTATCTCTAACGAGTTTTCTCATTCTAGGATACTACTGATCCTATCTCTAATGAGTATTATTTTATAGGATATTACTAATCCTACCTCTGATGAGTCTTTTGTTCAGTTCTAACGAGTTGTACCCCAAAGATTTGGATTAACCAAAGCTCGGATACCAACTGTGACGATTCAGATTTCACTCGGACCTAATCGATCGCAAAATCAACTAAGACCATTCAAAACACGAATACGCTAACTTTGGGCATACAACACATTAGAACAAATAACAAAAGACTTTTATAAACAATACATTAATGTTACATCATGGTAAATATTAGAGTACATTGAGACAAATACCACAGCAGAAGATTAAATTACAATAATTGTAATACAATGTAGCGACAACGAATAACTAACATCACGGAAGGCTATCAGTGCTCTGGACACGACTTTAAGCTTTGATCCAGAATCCTGCTCAATATATCTACAAAATAAGCTACTCGACTGCCCGTGTGGAAAAAAGGGCACCCGAGTTTGCAAAGTGAAACAAACTATGGGTCAGTCATGGGACTGGTATGAGAAATCTTTCCTAATTTATCTAATAATAAGACTAATCACAGGACCATGCCGCTAATGCGGAACAGGTTTACTCCATTGGATTGCCAGTGCATAAACATCAATCATAAATAAACATATGGATATACAATGCATCAATCAACATGCAGTTCCTTAATCTACCCATTTAGGCTTAATCCCTAAACTTAGATTTCAAAATCCAATTCACTTTACAGAAATTATTTCTTTGGACTTTATTTCCTGATTTCTTTTTATCTCAAATCATTTGAAATACATATCTAGCTTTTATATTAAAGTAGATTTCACTTCGGGATTTCAAAACAAAACATTTGGAAATATGAATTCCAAAATGTAACAATGTATACGAACATGTATGCAACTAAATATCGGTCATGTTCCCTTAGGACCGGGCAGTACGTACCCTAACCGAACATATATATATATGTATATTTTTTTTTTTTTGAAAATGGGTCAAACTTATATTAGGCCTTAAGCCCAAATGGTGATCCATGCAACAAACGCACGTGTTCACGTTACAAAAAGTGCCACCGCACTTTTGTAATACAGGGTATAATAACTTTACATCTGAAAAGTAGGGCATAATACAAAAACGCTCAGAAAAAAGTAACCCTAATTCTCCATCATCTTCCTTATGGCGGCCGAAATGATCTGTGTGGGTTTCCTGCCGTTGACGCCATCGCATCCGCTGCTTCGCTTCGATCTGCATCTGTACCCCGCCTAGTAAGTTTCTCTGGCACCCTTAATTGCACAAGATTTAGTTCTCTTCGAATGTTTCTCTCCAATTCATTCTGATTTGAGGCTTTGTTTTGGAATATACGCTGATTTATTTCTTTCCATATGATCCACACAGCTACAGCGAGGGAAATAATGTGGTGTTTGGCCTTCAAATCTTTCGTGGACCCTCTGCTGGCGAGGTACTCAACTATGTCTTTTAACTTCAGTAGATTCGAAGTTACGCCCATACTTGCGTTGCAATGTGTCAAAATGAACTTAGACACAACGCAGTCAAAAAAGAGATGAGCATGGTTTTCAGTTGTTGTGTTACATAACACACACTGCATGTCCTCTGTTATTCCCCATTTGTTGAGCCTATCCCTAGTCGGCAGCCTACCCATGATCGCTTTATATAGATTGAAGGCCATTTTAGGGCTATTGACACGATCCCACACAATTTTACTCCATACCTTTTGCTGTTCCTTTACCCTCGCCTCATTCCATGCTGTTTTTGTGGTGAAGTCTTTGCCTGTAGGGGACCACACCCATGTGTCTTTCTCTCTCTTTGGATATAGAGGCATGTATTTGATTTTTGCTTGTTGTGTTTCATTTAACGGTATGTCCACTATATTCCACCGATTGTCTTGAATGATGTGTTTGTGAAAACCCGTAACTTCCCCGTAAAGGAAAGAGTCGGATAGTTCGAGAACAAGCCACAACAGAACGCATACAGAAGAACATTTCATTGTATATTACAACAATGCATCAGATTACAAGAATATACAAAGTATAAATGAATATTACACAGAAATATCAGAGATTTAAATTACATTTAGATACATAGCAGCGGAAAATAATACAATACACAACTAGAAGAGATATACGGATACAAAGCTTTCCGGATATCGTTCCAGCTGTAAACCAGGATCCTGTGAATATAAATCTGCAAAACCAAAACTACTAGCTGCCCGTGTCAAAATAAGGGCACCCAGAGTTTAGGTTAAAACAATAAACTCCAGGTCAGTCATGTGACTGGTGTGAGAACTAAAACAGTTAATCTTTATTTTTAAAGTTAGGTAAATCAAGGGACCACGCCGTATAACAGGGAACGGGTTTCCTCCCAAGGATACCAGTGCATAAAACAAACAGCGCAATGCTAAATAAAGAAAAATGAAGCTGTTATAAGACCCAGGTCCCATCACACAATGCAACGCAGTCGAGGATAGGGTTTTCCCTTATAACAGCCAAAGTATGCTTGATACGTTTAAAACAAATCATTTGATACTAATAAGTGCATAGTGTATAAAACAACTTCAAATCATAAGTATAAATCATAGGCGGCATGAGCGTCCCATGCCACTATGTCGCCACATATAGGTTTACAATCAAAACCGCAATGTCGTATTGGAAGTTGGGTTATCATTTATGGTATGAACCGAGGCTAGGGGCAAGATCCTCTACCGATTTGTGACTCTCTAGCCCGAGCCACCGGAACAGCCGCAACTGCCCCTTGGATCGTCAGGGCCGGTCCACCGATGTGGATTATAGTGCCTGAACAAAGCGTTTCCCCGCCCTTTGGGGCGTAAGCCTGGCCCGTCAGCCGACCAGAAGCATCGGCCGAAACCGATATCACGAGGCGCCTCGCTTTTCAGCAAGTAATAATAAGTAACATCCACATGAGTCGAACTCGTCAGCCAGTTCAAGCACTGACGCCACTCCTAACTAGAAAGAAACGCATGTCCTCCCTGAGGTCCGTCTCCCGTTTTTAGTTCATACCGGGTGTGATACTCGCGAATCAACGTTACACAAAGCTACGCCACACAAGGCCGTGCTTTGATCATCAACCACAAGACTTTGCTTTTCAACAAAAGCCTTGATCATTTGCATCTTAGCATGCCACACAGGCAATTCACTCCATGCGATTGATATCCATCAATATATAACCCCTGAGCTCGTACGTCTCAGAGAAGGGCGTTAAGCAAGAGAATAAATTCTCCGCCACCAAACAGATATATATTTAATAGAGATCAATCACACGGACTAAAATCCAATGTCAGACACACAGTCCATTTACAAGTCCGTTCTGGGTTTGAACGAAACCGGAGGCACCTAGTACCTCGCATATCCATCGATCTCCAAGTACGTCTAGACGATCACTAACTGTTTCCATCTTCTTGGGTGTACAGCCCAATCAAGATCATCAGTAATTACCCAAACGACGTGAAGACCTCTGGTCTTCGACCATCGTCTTCATCTTCGACTCATCGTCGTATCAGTTATTCAGAATGGGATAAACCCGGTCTTTCCGAATAACTCGCGTATATTTTAAATAAGTGTTACACAAACACAACATACGCCTCATTCCAATTCATTAGTCACTAACCGTAAATTAATCAAGAGAATAATTCCCCAAATATTAACCCAGAAGGCCGAAACCAACATCAGATCAATATCCAGAAAACCATTCTGCTTGGCTAACCGACAGTTAGTTTCTAAATTTCACATTCATAGGGAAAGGTTCCCATAAATTTTATCCAAGATAAATTCCTTGAATTTATTCTTTAATCATCTTTTGAATTTCGATTCAACTAGTCGGGATTAACGAACCTTACCGAAGTAATCATTTGTTTTAATTTCCCAATCCCAACCTATTCATCCCATGAAGTAAAACTGGTGATACTTCATATCTAACACCACGGTGTTATCGGTAAATTCAATTACCATTTCACGTTCAAATCTAATTAAAGATTTAACTAACGCCTGGAGCAAAACTGGTGATACTCCATTTCGATTATTTCAATCTAATTAAAGATTCATTAAAACTCCACTTAGTTTTAATCTTCGACTGGGTTAAAGAATCAGTGTCATTTAAAACACGGTTCACGATAAACCCAAAATCACATTCCATTAATTATCGGGTTAAAGAACAAGTGTTATTTAAAACACTGTTCACGACAAACCCAAAAATCAATACCAATTCAATTCCAATTAAATATCATTTAATTGGTACCTTTCATTAAATCTAAATAAAAAGATTTAATCATTTCTCAACTGGGTTCAAGAACAGTGTTAATGAAGACACCATTCACGACAAACCCAAATCACATTCGATATTCAATACAAGGCTCTGAATAGAAAATATACCGGCTTATATTCAATATCAAATTCTACGACTAACAAATATCGTATTGGAAATAACGATATATATATCTATATCTTTCAAATTTCCATAACAACATTTGTATAATCACGAAATCCAACATCGAAATATTCCGAAGACAATTTCGATTCAAACCCATTCCAATGCGATCATTGGAAATTTTGGTTATTTTCAAAACCATTTCAAATTCAATTTAATTATTTAAAAATAAATAGAATTATAATTCTAGTTCAAAACTAGTTCATTTCGATAAAAATCTATTTTTATCTTTTCAAATATGGAGTTTTTCATCCCAATTCTTTCTAAATCATTTCTTATGATTTTACACAAATTATTACTGTTTTTAATAATTTTATCAAGGCCCGTACAGTCGATTTCCATCAACGGCTATCGAACTGCACTTACATCGACCTTTTTCAAATTTGATTTGGATGTAACTCCAAATCCTACCGTTAGATTTCAAATTTCTAATATTCGTTAGAAAGCTCTTTTCGATACGAACCCAACGGTTCCGGTTTTAGGAGAATCCGACGGTCGGATCTCCCGTAATGTCCGTTTGAAATAAATGGTCGAAATTCACGAACTGTCGCGGCGCGGCGCGTTCTATTCAGGCCATTATATTATATATATATATAATATATATTTCGTCGATTTCTATTTAAAATGAATTATATGAATAGTTTTAAATTCGTTTCAAAAGCAATTTCAACTTTCTTTTCAATTCAAATCAAAATTGAATTCTTCTTGATAAATTCATTTTAAAATTCATTTCTATTCAATTCAAATTTCAATTCAATTTGAATTCATTTCAATTTGCTTTCAATCCATTTCGAATTCGTTTTCAATTCAATTCATTTCGAAATCGTTTTCAATTCAATTCATTTCAAAATCGTTTTCAATTCAATTCATTTCGAAATCGTTTTCAATTCAATTCATTTCGAAATCGTTTTCAATTCAATTCATTTCGAAATCGTTTTCATATTCAATTCATTTCGAAATGAATAAAATCGATATAAATATCGTTTACTTCAAAATGGCGTCAATCTAATCAACACGGCTTCATAAATTTCTATTTTCAAATATTCTATTTCAAATATTTCTTTTTCAAATAGTTGTTATTATCAAAATATTTCGTTCAACACATGACCAATCTCAATGGATGAGTACTGTCAACACATGAACCTTTATTTTATATCGATAAAGATGTAAATTTTATTACTAAAATATTTCGTTCAACACATGACCAATCTCAATGGATGAGTACTGTCAACACATGAACTTTTATTTTATATCGATAAAGATGTAAATTTTATTACTAAAATATTTCGTTCAACACATGACCAATCTCAATGGATGAGTACTGTCAACACATGAACTTTTATTTTATAATATTCTTTATTTTTCAAATTGGAATGAGGCCCAATCAATCACCATATAATGTTAATTATATGGATTTTCATACATTACACACATATAATAGCATTGAAAAATAATCAACCATCAACCAAAGTGCACTACACTGTATAAGCATCAAATACAGATATCTAACGCTTATAACAGCCTGTCAATCAATCGATCGACATATTTAATCAATCAGGATGAGTGAACTTCAAATTTCATCCCAACACCCGTGTGGGGTTTTCAAACAATTAAACACAGATTTTATTTGTGCAGTTGGGCGATGTGTAAAATTTATCATCCCAATCAATGTCATTCAAATAAGTGTACATAAACAAACCGTCCGGTTTGTAAATGAATATTTTATTCACTTCACGTTAAAAATTATATTTTTAACGATAAAACATTTTATTTTGACATATGAATTTCTATTCAGTTCATTCTTTAAATAAAATGATATTTTTATTTTTCTAACATATTTTAGAAAATTTCGGCGGCATAACGGCACGATACTAGAAACGGGACGAGGCCTAGCCTTATCCCCGGTCTAGTGAAGGCCCACGCCATTCACACATCAATCAGATTCATTCAATTCACCAAACAATTCAATTCAAACCAAATCATCTAACTAATTTTTGCGATCAAACAAACAAGTCCATGGTCTGTGGACGATTGTGTCGAGTGCTACTAAGCACCGTCTGCATCCTAGTATATATATATAAATAGAAAAAGAAATTGAAAGGTGAGAAATTCTCACCGAAAGCTATCCAAACATCTTGACTCTTCTTTGATATAAATCTTCTTTGTTCCCGCCTTTTTGTTACCTTCGTTGTCCGCTTTCACTACCTATGTAAAAATCGAATTTTTACTTCGCTATTTAATATATAAAAATCATATTTTTATTCTGCAGTTCAATATATAAAAATCATATTTTTATTCCGAAGTTTAACATATAAAAATCATAATTTTATTTCGAAGTTCAACATATAAAAATCATATTTTTATTCCGAAGTTCAATATATAAAAATCATATTTTTATTTCTATATTCAACATATAAAAATCATATTTTTATTCCGAAGTTCAATATATAAAAATCATATTTTTATTTCGAAGTTCAATATATAAAAATCATATTTTTATTTCGAAGTTCAACATATAAAAATCATATTTTTATTTTGAAGTTCAACATATAAAATCATATTTTTATTTCTATATTTTAAACAAAGTCTATATATTTTTAAAACAAATCTAAACTGAACCCTAAACTGAATTTTAACTTTTAATAAACTAAATAAACAAAATAGAACTCACACTTTTCTACCAATCGAAGGGGGGAGGAGGAGTTGTTCGCTGGTGGGGATGGAGGTTGTCGGCGGCAGCCCCCCTGTGGCGCGTTGTTGGCTGTGGCAGCGGGGGGGGGGGGGTGTGGCCGATTTCTGGTCGGTTTGGGGATGCTTCGGGGGTTGGGGCTTCACGCCGTCAAGGGGGCAGAGGGAGAGAAGCACGCAAGACGGGGAGGCTCTGGTCGGAGGCGGAGCAGCCTGGCGCAGGGCGGAGGAACCCATGGCGGCGGCGGATGAACGATGGAAGCATCGTCTTTTTTTTTTCCTTTTGTTCGGTTTGATTTTGAAGAGGGGGGGGCCAGACTGAATTAAGGGGAAGGGAAAGAATTTTTAATTTATTTAATTAATTTATCCACTAAAAGTTGACTTTTACATAGGACCTCTAAACGAGGCCCACCGCCTGTCGTCCCTAGCGTTTTACCCCCATTCCGAACACAATGGGATATGTATCGTAGGCTGATTCGGCTGTTACAATCAGTTTCCATTACATTTACATTTAAATCACTATATTGAATTTTAAACGTACATTTCAAATTAACGGGGTCACATACTAACTAGAAAAATTCCTGAAAAATATTTTCTAGCTTCGTATTGACGATACGGTCCTAACAAAACTAGTTTCGTCGAATTCTGAGACCGTTAGAAAAATGGCTATTTTCCAGTCAATTAAAATCAACTAAAACTGGTCAAACACGCTTTCCTTTGCCACGCTCACATATTGATTCGAAAAATTATGAAATTTGGAATCTAGCAATAAATTGACATCACGGACCCAACAAAAGTGGTTTCGTCGAAATCCGAGGTCGTTTGCAAAATTCCCATTTTTAAGGGCCTGAATTCCATAGCGACTATTCAGAATTGTCAACTGGACATATCTTTTGATCCCCGCTATGAAATTTCAATTTTTCGGATTCGTTGGAAAGATATTATCAATTAGATCCTAATGTTTTTGGTTTCACTAAAATCCGGATTGTTTTGCACCCGGTACATTCAATTGAAGTTTGAAATCGAATTATCGAACTACCGCGCCATTTTCAATTCCTTTTATAATTATATATAAATATTTATATTCTAACGACGACGCGTATAAATATATACGTTCGAATTATATTAAAAACAAATTTCTAGTCAACATTATTTAAAATATCTATTTTAAATATTCAAAATTCGCTAAAGTTGCCAAAATAAAAATTTTAAACTGGCCCAGATTTTCGGGTTGTTACAATCTCCCCCACTTAAAACTTTTCGTCCCCGAAAAGGAACAAAAGTCGAAAGTGGTTTGATTATCATTTCTATGTTCGGTCGGGCTTCCATTCTCCAACTTTTCAGTTTCTGAGAATTTTCAAAATTTCAAAAATTTGGCTAACACCCTAAATTTTCGAAAATTTTTGCCATAACCTCCACTGCACCGGGAGCATCGGGGAATTTCAAATAGCTTCCCCGGTCCTTCAGATCTCAAAAAGAAAAAGAAAAAGCCAAGCGGCAAGCCAATAGGCTCATAAAATCATCATCACCCAAACAAAACAGTAAATTATGTAGTAAACATGTACCTATTTGTCGGGCAAACAAATTTTATTCTCTGCTCTAGCCTCCTTGCTATGACCTGTTCAATATAAGTATATGTATATACAAGCAAATGCGACCAATTTTCAATATAATTCAATATTTGATTCAATTAGGCTAAATGGCTAAAAATTAGCAAACAAATAAACAAACAACCCAAACATCAATCAATTAGTGGATTAGAGTTTCAAATTCATAATTTTGATACATATACAAAAATCATGTTTTTGATACCAAATCACAACAATAGGCCCTATCTAATTTTGGTTCTCACACCAGTCAATAGGAGATATATAGATATTACACGTTCGTCGCTCGAATATAAATTCTAATGATGGAGCTCCATCATCAAAATCATCTCCGGGCGATTAGAGGGTAATTCTATATCTATCCAGTATATTAAAACTTCAAATACACGTTTGCAAGGCGTATATGCAAAATCTTTGTATACTGGACTGTCCTAATCAATATAAATAGATAATCAAATACGAATAATTGATTTAAATTTTCAAAACAAAATTGTTTTCATTTGAAAATGTACTCTTCACACTCGTTCTAGGATACTACTGATCCTATCTCTAATGAGTCATTCTAATTGGATATTACTAATCCAATATCTGATGAATTCTTTCGTATGATTCTAATGTGCCTTGTTCTCTGAGCCTTGTAAACCAAAGCTCTGATACCAACTGTGAAAACCCGTAACTTCCCCGTAAAGGAAAGAGTCGGATAGTTCGAGAACAAGCCACAACAGAACGCATACAGAAGAACATTTCATTGTATATTACAACAATGCATCAGATTACAAGAATATACAGAGTATAAATGAATATTACACAGAAATATCAGAGATTTAAATTACATTTAGATACATAGCAGCGGAAAATAATACAATACACAACTAGAAGAGATATACGAATACAAAGCTTTCCGGATATCGTTCCAGCTGTAAACCAGGATCCTGTGAATATAAATCTGCAAAACCAAAACTACTAGCTGCCCGTGTCAAAATAAGGGCACCCAGAGTTTAGGTTAAAACAATAAACTCCAGGTCAGTCATGTGACTGGTGTGAGAACTAAAACAGTTAATCTTTATTTTTAAAGTTAGGTAAATCAAGGGACCACGCCGTATAACACGGAACGGGTTTCCTCCCAAGGATACCAGTGCATAAAACAAACAGCGCAATGCTAAATAAAGAAAAATGAAGCTGTTATAAGACCCAGGTCCCATCACACAATGCAACGCAGTCGAGGATAGGGTTTTCCCTTATAACAGCCAAAGTATGCTTGATACGTTTAAAACAAATCATTTGATACTAATAAGTGCATAGTGTATAAAACAACTTCAAATCATAAGTATAAATCATAGGCGGCATGAGCGTCCCATGCCACTATGTCGCCACATATAGGTTTACAATCAAAACCGCAATGTCGTATTGGAAGTTGGGTTATCATTTATGGTATGAACCGAGGCTAGGGGCAAGATCCTCTACCGATTTGTGACTCTCTAGCCCGAGCCACCGGAACAGCCGCAACTGCCCCTTGGATCGTCAGGGCCGGTCCACCGATGTGGATTATAGTGCCTGAACAATGCGTTTCCCCGCCCTTTGGGGCGTAAGCCTGGCCCGTCAGCCGACCAGAAGCATCGGCCGAAACCGATATCATGAGGCGCCTCGCTTTTCAGCAAGTAATAATAAGTAACATCCACATGAGTCGAACTCGTCAGCCAGTTCAAGCACTGACGCCACTCCTAACTAGAAAGAAACGCATGTCCTCCCTGAGGTCCGTCTCCCGTTTTTAGTTCATACCGGGTGTGATACTCGCGAATCAACGTTACACAAAGCTATGCCACACAAGGCCGTGCTTTGATCATCAACCACAAGACTTTGCTTTTCAACAAAAGCCTTGATCATTTGCATCTTAGCATGCCACACAGGCAATTCACTCCATGCGATTGATATCCATCAATATATAACCCCTGAGCTCGTACGTCTCAGAGAAGGGCGTTAAGCAAGAGAATAAATTCTCCGCCGCCAAACAGATATATATTTAATAGAGATCAATCACACGGACTAAAATCCAATGTCAGACACACAGTCCATTTACAAGTCCGTTCTGGGTTTGAACGAAACCGGAGGCACCTAGTACCCCGCATATCCATCGATCTCCAAGTACGTCTGGACGATCACTAACTGTTTCCATCTTCTTGGGTGTACAGCCCAATCAAGATCATCAGTAATTACCCAAACGACGTGAAGACCTCCGGTCTTCGACCATCGTCTTCATCTTCGACTCATCGTCGTATCAGTTATTCAGAATGGGATAAACCCGGTCTTTCCGAATAACTCGCGTATATTTTAAATAAGTGTTACACAAACACAACATACGCCTCATTCCAATTCATTAGTCACTAACCGTAAATTAATCAAGAGAATAATTCCCCAAATATTAACCCCGAAGGCCGAAACCAACATCAGATCAATATCCAGAAAACCATTCTGCTTGGCTAACCGACAGTTAGTTTCTAAATTTCACATTCATAGGGAAAGGTTCCCATAAATTTTATCCAAGATAAATTCCTTGAATTTATTCTTTAATCATCTTTTGAATTTTGATTCAACTAGTCGGGATTAACGAACCTTACCGAAGTAATCATTTGTTTTAATTTCCCAATCCCAACCTATTCATCCCATGAAGTAAAACTGGTGATACTTCATATCTAACACCACGGTGTTATCGGTAAATTCAATTACCATTTCACGTTCAAATCTAATTAAAGATTTAACTAACACCTGGAGCAAAACTGATGATACTCCATTTCTATTATTTCAATCTAATTAAAGATTCATTAAAACTCCACTTAGTTTTAATCTTCGACTGGGTTAAAGAATCAGTGTCATTTAAAACACGGTTCACGATAAACCCAAAATCACATTTCATTAATTATCGGGTTAAAGAACAAGTGTTATTTAAAACACTGTTCACGACAAACCCAAAAATCAATACCAATTCAATTCCAATTAAATATCATTTAATTGGTACCTTTCATTAAATCTAAATAAAAAGATTTAATCATTTCTCAACTGGGTTCAAGAACAGTGTTAGTGAAGACATCATTCACGACAAACCCAAATCACATTCGATATTCAATACAAGGCTCTGAATAGAAAATATACCAGCTTATATTCAATATCAAATTCTACGACTAACAAATATCGTATTGGAAATAACGATATATATATCTATATCTTTCAAATTTCCATAACAACATTTGTATAATCACGAAATCCAACATCGAAATATTCCGAAGACAATTTCGATTCAAACCCATTCCAATGCGATCATTGAAAATTTTGGTTATTTTCAAAACCATTTCAAATTCAATTTAATTATTTAAAAATAGATAGAATTATAATTCTAGTTCAAAACTAGTTCATTTCGATAAAAATCTATTTTTATCTTTTCAAATATGGAGTTTTTCATCCCAATTCTTTCTAAATCATTTCTTATGATTTTACACAAATTATTACTATTTTTAATAATTTTATCAAGGCCCGTACAGTCGATTTCCATCAACGGCTATCGAACTGCACTTACAACGACCTTTTTCAAATTTGATTTGGACGTAACTCCAAATCCAACCGTTAGATTTCAAATTTCTAATATTCGTTAGAAAGCTCTTTTCGATACGAACCCAACGGTTCCGGTTTTAGGAGAATCCGACGGTCGGATCTCCCGTAATGTCCGTTTGAAATAAATGGTCGAAATTCACGAACTGCCGCGGCGCGGCGCATTCTATTCAGGCCATTATATTATATATATAATATATATATAATATATATTTCGTCGATTTCTATTTAAAACGAATTATATGAATAGTTTTAAATTCGTTTCAAAAGCAATTTCAACTTTCTTTTCAATTCAAATCAAAATTGAATTCTTCTTGATAAATTCGTTTTAAAATTCATTTCTATTCAATTCAAATTTCAATTCAATTTGAATTCATTTCAATTTGCTTTCAATCCATTTCGAATTCGTTTTCAATTCAATTCATTTCGAAATCGTTTTCAATTCAATTCATTTCGAAATCGTTTTCAATTCAATTCATTTCGAAATCGTTTTCAATTCAATTCATTTCGAAATCGTTTTCATATTCAATTCATTTCGAAATGAATAAAATCGATATAAATATCGTTTACGTCAAAATGGCGTCAATCTAATCAACACGGCTTCATAAATTTCTATTTTCAAATATTCTATTTCAAATATTTCTTTTTCAAATAGTTGTTATTATCAAAATATTTCGTTCAACACATGACCAATCTCAATGGATGAGTACTGTCAACACATGAACCTTTATTTTATATCGATAAAGATATAAATTTTATTACTAAAATATTTCGTTCAACACATGACCAATCTCAATGGATGAGTACTGTCAACACATGAACTTTTATTTTATATCGATAAAGATGTAAATTTTATTACTAAAATATTTCGTTCAACACATGACCAATCTCAATGGATGAGTACTGTCAACACATGAACTTTTATTTTATATCGATAAAGATGTAAATTTTATTACTAAAATATTTCGTTCAACACATGACCAATCTCAATGGATGAGTACTGTCAACACATGAACTTTTATTTTATAATATTCTTTATTTTTCAAATTGGAATGAGGCCCAATCAATCACCATATAATGTTAATTATATGGATTTTCATACATTACACACATATAATAGCATTGAAAAATAATCAACCATCAACCAAAGTGCACTACATTGTATAAGCATCAAATACAGATATCTAACGCTTATAACAGCCTGTCAATCAATCGATCGACATATTTAATCAATCAGGATGAGTGAACTTCAAATTTCATCCCAACACCCGTGTGGGGTTTTCAAACAATCAAACACAGATTTTATTTGTGCAGTTGGGCGATGTGTAAAATTTATCGTCCCAATCAATGTCATTCAAATAAGTGTACATAAACAAACCGTCCGGTTTGTAAATGAATATTTTATTCATTTCACGTTAAAAATTATATTTTTAACGATAAAACATTTTATTTTGACATATGAATTTCTATTCAGTTCATTCTTTAAATAAAATGATATTTTTATTTTTCTAACATATTTTAGAAAATTTCGGCGGCATAACGGCACGATACTAGAAACAGGACGAGGCCTAGCCTTATCCCCGGTCTAGTGAAGGCCCACGCCATTCACACATCAATCAAATTCATTCAATTCACCAAACAATTCAATTCAAACCAAATCATCTAACTAATTTTTGCGATCAAACAAACAAGTCCATGGTCTGTGGACGATTGTGTCGGGTGCTACTAAGCACCGTCTACATCCTAGTATATATATATAAATAGAAAAAGAAATTGAAAGGTGAGAAATTCTCACCGAAAGCTATCCAAACATCTTGACTCTTCTTTGATATAAATCTTCTTCGTTCCCGCCTTTTTGTTACCTTCGTTGTCCGCTTTCACTACCTATGTAAAAATCGAATTTTTACTTCGCTATTTAATATATAAAAATCATATTTTTATTCCGCAGTTCAATATATAAAAATCATATTTTTATTCCGAAGTTCAACATGTAAAAATCATATTTTTATTTCGAAGTTCAACATATAAAAATCATATTTTTATTCCGAAGTTCAATATATAAAAATCATATTTTTATTTCTATATTCAACATATAAAAATCATATTTTTATTCCGAAGTTCAATATATAAAAATCATATTTTTATTTCGAAGTTCAATATATAAAAATCATATTTTTATTTCGAAGTTCAACATATAAAAATCATATTTTTATTTTGAAGTTCAACATATAAAAATCATATTTTTATTTCTATATTTTAAACAAAGTCTATATATTTTTAAAACAAATCTAAACTGAACCCTAAACTGAATTTTAACTGTTAATAAACTAAATAAACAAAATAGAACTCACACTTTTCTACCAATCGAAGGGGGGAGGAGGAGTTGTTCGCTGGTGGGAATGGAGGTTGTCGGCGGCAGCCCCCCAGTGGCGCGTTGGAGGCTGTGGCAGCGAGGGGGGGTGTGGCCGATTTCTGGTCGGTTTGGGGATGCTTCGGGGGTTGGGGCTTCACGCCGTCAAGGGGGCAGAGGGAGAGAAGCGCACAAGAGGGGGAGGCTCTGGTCGGAGGCGAAGCAGCCTGGCGCGGGGCGGAGGAACCCATGGCGGCGGCGGATGAACGATGGAAGCATCGTCTTTTTTTTTCTTTTCCTTTTGTTCGGTTTGATTTTGAAGAGGGGGGGGGGGGCAGACTGAATTAAGGGGAAGGGAAAGAATTTTTAATTTATTTAATTAATTTATCCACTAAAAGTTGACTTTTACATAGGACCTCTAAACGAGGCCCACCGCCTGTCGTCCCTAGCGTTTTACCCCCATTCCGAACACAATGGGATATGTATCGTAGGCTGATTCGGCTGTTACAATCAGTTTCCATTACATTTACATTTAAATCACTATATTGAATTTTAAACGTACATTTCAAATTACCGGGGTCACATACTAACTAGAAAAATTCCTGAAAAATATTTTCTAGCTTCGTATTGACGATACAGTCCTAACAAAACTAGTTTCGTCGAATTCTGAGACCGTTAGAAAAATGGCCATTTTCCAGTCAATTAAAATCAACTGAAACTGGTCAAACACGCTTTCCTTTGCCACGCTCACATATTGATTCGAAAAATTATGAAATTTGGAATCTAGCAATAAATTGACATCACGGACCCAACAAAAGTGGTTTCGTCGAAATCCGAGGTCGTTTGCAAAATTCCCATTTTTAAGGGCCTGAATTCCATAGCGACTATTCAGAATTGTCAACTGGACATATCTTTTGATCCCCGCTATGAAATTTCAATTTTTCGGATTCGTTGGAAAGATATTATCAATTAGATCCTAATGTTTTTGGTTTCACTAAAATCCGGATTGTTTTGCACCCGGTACATTCAATTGAAGTTTGAAATCGAATTATCGAACTACCGCGCCATTTTCAATTCCTTTTATAATTATATATAAATATTTATATTCTAACGACGATGCGTATAAATATATACGTTCAAATTATATTAAAAACAAATTTCTAGTCGATATTATTTAAAATATCTATTTTAAATATTCAAAATTCGCTAAAGTTACCAAAATAAAAATTTTAAACTGGCCCAGATTTTCGGGTTGTTACAGTGTTGGACAGCTATGTTAGGACATCCATAGTCCGAGTAAGTTTGTATACCAACCATATCAATTATCGATTTACCCTCAATCCATGGGTCTCTCCACAAATTTGTGTTACCACCAGTCGTTATTTGTCTTTCACAACATGATGCCAGCTTGGGGCGAATGCGCATGATAGCTTTCCAAGTTGCAGATGCATTATTGTCCATCCTTATTTGCCAGAAATTCTCTCTACTGTATCTCTGCCACATCCATCGAGCCCACAGACCTCTCTGGTTGATGACTTTCCATCCTTGTTTCAGTGTGTAGGCTTCCTTCATGTCTTTAAGCCTCCGAAGCCCAACACCCCCTTCTGCCTTGGGTCTACATAGTGCTTTATAACTGATTTTGTGCATACCACCTCTCCATATAAAGTTTGCACACACACTCTCAATTTTGTTAAGTGACGCTTCAGGTAGCTGAAAAATTTGCAACCAAAACGCCACCTTTGCTTGAATCACAGTGTGTACCAGTTCGATCCTTCCCGCGAGAGACAGCAACCTGGAGCTCCACCCTTGTAATTTTTCCCTGATCTTAGTTACAAGCTCCACACATTCCCTATTGGTAATTTTGTTCGAGGACAGCGGAACTCCCAAATATTTGACTGGTAGTGCCCCCTCCTGCACATTGAGAGCCTCCAAAACCACATTTTTAATGTTACAATGCTTATTAAAGTAGCATTTGGTCTTATTAGCATTGAGTTTGAGGCCTGCAAGCTCCTCCAACATGTTAAATACGTGGTTAATGTGTTCAGCCGCACTAGCATTCGCTTTAACACAAATTAGCAAATCATCTGCATATAGGAGATGACTCACCAGTGGCTGTAGACCATAAATAGGCTGTATCTGTTTCCTGTGGCAGGCCAACTCCATTTGTAGGGAAAAAACTCCATAGCCACTGCAAACAAGTAGGGAGAGAGAGGATCTCCTTGCCTAATGCCTCGATTCAATGTAATATGCCCTTTAGGCACCCCATTAATGAGAATGGAGAGAGTCGGAGTAGAAATGCACTCATTGATTAAGTCCACAAACTTTCGAGGAAATCCCATACATCTAAGCATATGAATGATGAAGTGTCGATTGATTTTGTCATATGCCTTGTGTAGATCCACTTTCAAACAAAATCTGTTGGCCCCCTTCTTATTGAACCCCCTGATCAGTTCATGAGCTAACAAAGAGTTTTCCGATATGCTTCTCCCCTTTATGAACGCGCTTTGGCATTCTGCAATAATATCAGGCAGAATTAAGTTCATACGATTACAAATGATTTTGCTAAGGATTTTATACACTACATTACAACATGCAATCGGTCTGTAATCAACAATAGTTGTGCACCTATATATATATATATATGTGTGTGTGTGTGTGTGTGTGTGTGTGTGTACCTAACGACTACACTAACAATGCACCATCCCACCAATTGGGGAAGACATGCACGCCCTTGCACTGTTAGTCAATTTCGAGTCACCCGCATCTTCAGTCACATACTTGCTAAATCATTTTATATCCCAAAGTAGGGAAAATCATTTCACAACATAATAGTCACAAGTACTTTCAAATCCATATAGATTTCTACTTCCAAATCATTTCGAAATCATCGAGAATAGTCCTCGAAATCCTTTCTGTTTTATAAAGCATTTTATAAAACATTCTCTATACCAAATCGGGAATAGTATTTTTTTTACTTAAGAAAATACTTTTCAAAATCATTCATTAATTTTGAAATAAAAAACATTGCTAACTGCCTTATAGTCAAATCGTAAAGTGTTTCACAAGGTGTTAGCATGCATATATTTCTACCCAACCCAATGCTAAATGTAATAACATATTTTGCTTATAAACTGGTCGAGCACAATCCATTAAATCAATCAACAATAATATGCCAATTTTATATATTACATACATACATTAAAAATTGTATTTTTAACAAACTAATAATTAATTAATAAACCAAGGGAAATTGGTTTATTTACATTTCATATCGTTAATAATATTTTATAACAATTTGTTGCTATTTTTATTTATACAAAAATAGTCCAATTTAATTTAACGACGCTTCAAGTCACTATGCGGCCCTGGGGCTATTTTGATCAAACTTTGATTTGCACATATCTCAAAATTTAACCTTTGGATTTTAACAAAATTTATATCCTTGAGAAGTTCTTCCCAAAGCGGTCTTATTGGTTCCAGATTTGGGAAAATCCGATGGTCGGATCTTTCGGTATAATTGGTTAAAGTTACGATTCCGAAACGCGAACTACCGCGCGTGATTCGTTTAATTTTAATATATATATATATATATATATATATAATTCATTCGGCGATTTCAAATTATTTATTTCTAATGCACTAACATATAAATGATAATGTTTTTAATAAATAAATCCTATGTTAACAAATGGTCATTTTTGATCCTTTCTTGTATACAATAGAAATGTAATTTTTTATTGTTTAACATTTTCATTTCAAACAAATGATCATTTTCCATATTTCTTATATACAATAAAAATATGAATTTTTATTGTTAAACTTTTCTATATATACGATAAGAATGTGAATTTTATCGTTAACATATTTTCATTTCAAATAAATGAACATTTTTAATCTTTTCTATATAAGCGATAAAAATGTAAATTTTATCGTTAACATATTTTTCATTTCAAATAAATGAACATTTTTAATCTTTTCTACATATACGATAAAAATGTAATTTTATCATTAACATAATTTAACAATTCTAATTTATTAAGCATGACAATTATAATTTAACAATTCTAAGTTGTTAAACATGACAATTATAATTTAACAATTCTAATTTGTTAAGCATGACAATTATAATTTAACAATTCTAATTTCCTAGTTTCTTATATTACATTAATAATGTGAATTTTAATGTAGACATGTTTTTGTTTTGAAACATGAACATTTTTATAATTTTTATCTCAATTCAACAAAATGATAAAAATGGTTCTTTTCATTTTTGTTGAAAATTCTAATTCAACGAAATGATAAAAATGTATAATTTTGTTTCACTAAACTATTTGACAAAAATGAACATTTTATTTCAACTAATGTGTTTTAATAAAAATGAACATTTATTTCGAACTATCCTAATTTGTCAAAAATGATCATTTTTGTTTAACTCAATTCTAATTAACAAAAATGTTAATTACTGTTTCAACTATTCTAATTAATATTTTTTTTTAAATATTCTAATTTGACAAAGTTGACAAATTTAATGCAACAATTGTACTTTGACTAAAATGTCAATTTTAATTCAGTTATATCAACTTGTCTAAAATGATAATTTTTGTCCAATCACTCTAATTTGTCAAATTGACAATTTTAGTCCAATAACTCTAATTTGTCAAATTTAAAATTCTAATCCAATTATTCTTCTTCAACAAAAATTGGTATTTTTTTTCAATAGTTTTGTTCAACACAAACATTGTTAAATTAATGGAACTACATAACAACATCGGTTCTACATCAAATCACGTATCATACAAATAGAATTTAACAATGTATATATTAACACATCAATTCTAAATCAAATCATGAATCAGGAAAATAGAATTTAATGGTGTATAATTTAACACATCAATTCTAAATCAAATCACGAATCAGGCAAATAGAATTTAACGGTGTACAATTTAGCACATCAATTCTAGATCAAGTCACGTATGATGATTGAGTAGTTTTCATTATATAAAAGAAAAGAAATAGAATTTCTCACATTGGGGGTTTTGAATTCTTCAAAATTTTAGATTGCTCCGTTTCAGATCTGATCTGTTCTGGAATGTACATATCATCAAGAGGAATCCAACGGATCTGAATTTGCGTAGTTCTGACACTGGATGAACAAGATATGATCATTACAAGTTTTAATTACATTTCTATATAATTAATTTAAACAATTAAGGAATTTATAATGTTCATCCTTAACCATAATCATGTTTGGAAGGTTTGCTAATCCTTCTTCCTATTGAACGATGTACTACAGAACCGTTGAAACCCATTGCATCGATCAGCAAAACCCATCGTCGCCGCCTGTAGAGGAGACCGGACCACCATCAGGATGCACCGCGTTGAACCCCGCGCTGGTCACCACCTTTGCCCCCCAGCTCGTCGAATTCGGCCCTCCCTGGAGGCCAGGAAATCCGATCAAATCTGCCGCTTATTCGAGCTCGCCACCATCACAGCGGGCTCCAAGAGATCACCACCGGTCAATTTGTAGAGGACACTTAGCTGCTCTATTTTGCTCTAAGGAGTTGGTCAACTTATTAAGAGGATTGAGAGAACAAATGTGGGAAAAACGGGAGGACGATGGCCATTGATATCGTTAATGGCGGCTGGTGTTTAGAGAATTAGGGTTAGGCGTATTCAACCATATTTATACAGTATTTTTTCTTTTATTTTATTTATTTAATTCCTTTAAATTCAATATAGCTCCTGTATCATTCCGAACTCCAAATTAAACCCAACAAGTGTCTCCCCTAGCTAAATGCCCCCGTTCCGGACACAATGGATCATGTTTCGTAACCCAATTCGGCTGTTATGATAAGTTTTTATAAAAATTAAAATATGAAACAATATATATTTAATTTAAACGTACATTTTAAATTACCGGGTCCACCTATTGACTCCGAAAATTCCAGAAGAATTATTTCTGGTTATGTTTTGACGATACTGTCCTAACAAAAATAATTTCGTCGAATTTGGAGACCATTTGAAAAATGACCATTTTCTAGTCGATCCAAATTGACTGAAATTGACAAAACACGTTTTCTTTTGCCATACTCACATATTAATTCCAAAAATTATGAAAATTGGAATCTTGCAATAATTTGACATTCCGGATCTAACCAAGGTTGTTTCATCGAAAACCGAGGTCATTTGCAAAATGGCTATTTATACGGGCTTTATATTATATTAAATTCTATAGCGAATATTCTGAATATCCAACTGGCCATAACTTCTGATTCCCGCTATGAAATTTCAATTTTTCGGATTCGTTGGAAAGATATATTTAAACATATTTAAATATTTTTGGTTTTACTGAAATCCGATCTATTCTGCATCCTGTACATTCAGTCAAAGTTTGAATTCAAATTTTCAAACTGTCGTACTATTTCTAACTCCTTTTATAATTAAATTTAAAAAAAAATTCGTTCTAACTTTGATTTAAAATAATTTTTTAATCGTTATTATTTAAACTAAATCATTTTAAATATTTAAAATCAATTAAAATTTCTAAAATAAAAATTTTAAATTGGTTCCAAAATTCCGGGTTGTTACATACTCCGTACTAGGTTAGAGAAGGGGCACACTTACTAGACTGATTGTAAGAGATCCAAACGTAGAGGATGGTGTGGGCGGCGCAAACCGACCGGGCCATGTGCATGCATGGGCCGGGCAGAAAGGGACAAGAAAACCGTGTCACCTGTAGAAATAGGGTTGTGCACATCAGCGAGGGGTTGCCACTTTAGGACGTGATACATCCTATGTTGGGGCCGACACAGAGTATCTACGCGGATTAGGGAGCCGATCGATTAGTGTAGTAGATAGGATACATTTGGACGTATGCCTAAGTCTACCACCTTATAGTGGAAGGGATCATCTCATTCTGGTTATAATAGTAATAGTGCAGAGTAATCATTAGAGAAGCATATACACCTTATCCCGTCTACCTTGTTACACCTGCCATTTATGTAGTGGTCTCTCTTATCCACTTTATATACCTGTCATGCTATTTTTATTTATTTACTTGCTAAAAGTAACTAGACTCGCCAGACATTATGTATGACCCTTTTGTTTCTTCTTCTTTCTTCCGTTCCCCCTAGGTTCTCAGGGAGGAAACACTCAGGCTTAGTCAGGACTCAGATAACTTCTTTTTAGTGCTGCTTTCGAAGTATGGCTCAAGTTCTTATCTCTACTATGGCTTTGTCTCTTTTATTTGGGGAATTATGTTTTCTTTTAAGTATTTATGTACTCTGATGGTAAAAGACAGAAGTTATATTGTTGTAATGGTTTTTATGATGTATGGTATTTTGGACCACGATGTATGATTTGTGTTTGAAATAAAAATTTGAATTCTCACTGCTATCTTATTTATATTTATCTTGTAATATTCTATGTCTGTTTATCTATAACGCTTCATGAAACTTAATGCATTCCTTAGGTGACATTAACGGACGTTGGGTGTCACAAAAGTCAAGCATTGAGCTATAATTCTGCCACATCTTTCTTCATACTAGTCTAAAAGTAATCCATCTTCATATCTCGATACATTTTGTCACCGCTTGGATGGATAGTCATCCAGAATGACGGAATTCCTCAAGCACTTCTTAAGCAATTCCCCAATCTTAAGTACACATAGCCTTCCACCTCGTTTTAGCAACACTTTCTTGTCCACTGTATGTCTAGCAAGGTGGCTAGTAGTCTCTCCTATACAAGGCCTATCCAAAATGTCTGAATCTTCGAGTCCTCCCACTGCATAGATCCAATATGCTCCAATAGAGTATGTCGCACCTCTAATGATGCTAACTATCCCAAAGTGAATTCCGTAGATGGCTTAAAATCAAAGGTCGAGATGTACTCCAAGCTTCGGATTTCTACGAATAGAGGACTCAAAGTCATCCTCTGCCTACTCAATGTGTCTGCCACTACACTACCCTTTCCCGGGGTATAAGCTATTTCGAAGTCGCAGGACGCTAGAAACTCCATCCACCATTGTTGCCTAAGGTTGAGATCCTCTTGTGAGAATAAGTATTTGAGCGACTTATGATGCGTGTATAGCTCGAATCTCTCTCCAAGTAGATAATGTCACCAAGCCCTGTGCCACAAGCATCGGTGTAAACTATGAACATTTTGCTTTGATCTGGGAGAGTCAAAACTGGGTTGTGGTCAGAGCCCTTTTCAATCTCTGAAAGGCATCCTCGCAATCAATGCTCCACTAAAAAGCCATGTTCTTCCTCGTTAATTAGGTAAGTGGGGCCAATACCCTTGCATAGTCCTTGATAAACTTTCTATAATATCCTATCAGCCCTAGGAAACTTGTCACCTCCATTGCATTCTTTGGAGCGATCAAATTTTGAACTGTAACGACTTTTGTGGGTTCCACTGCTACGCCTTCCTTGGAGACCACATGCCCTAGGAACCTTACTTCCTTTCTCCAAAAATGACACTTTGAAAATTTCGCCTTGAGCTGATTTGACCCGAGAGTGCCTAGAACCTCTCCTAAGTGTTGGGCATGTTACTCCTCATTCTTATATAAGATCATAATGTCATCCACAAAGACCAGGACAAACTTGTTCAGAAACTCTCTAAACACCCTACTCATCAAGTCCACAAAATAGGCGGGCGCATTGGTTAGCCCAAAAGGCATAACCAACCATTAAAGAAACCGTCTGGAGTTCTAAAAGTAGTCTTATCAATGTTGTCATCTGCCACTCTCAACTGATGAAACCCTATGGCCAAATCCATCTGCGAGAAAATTGATGCACCTACTAGCTGATCAAACAGGACATAAATTCTCGGTAGCGGGTGCCTATTCTTCTTAGTGAGCTTATTCAGCTCCCTATAATCCACACACTGACGGAGTGAGCCATATGCCTTAGTTGCAAAGATGACTGGAGCTCTCCACTCTAAAATGCTTTGCCTAATAAAACCTTTCTCGAATAGCTCCCCTACTTGCTAGCTGAGCTCCCTCCTTTCCCTAGGAGCCATGTGGCGCACTAGTAGAGCAACGAGCTTCACATTCTCTATAAGGTAAATCCAAAAGTCTATCTCATGCCGTGGAGTTAGTCTATTAACCTCTTCAAACACATCTGAGTAGTCTCCGACTATGGACACAGATCGCAAATCATCAATAGAAAGTATTAAGCTGTAACACCCCCTACTTCATGTGAATATTAAAATAACGAATTAAAGAATACTCAATTGTAAAAGTAAGAATCAAGGGAAATGGGTTATGCCATTTTGTTCGTGTCAGAATTCTACTTGCGATAGACCGAGTTTGCGTGAATCGGACTCCGTATGAAGAAGTTATGTAGTTCAGAAGATTTCATGTTTAAACAGAAAATTATAATTATATAATTTAATCAAACAAAAAAGTTTAAATTTTGAAAATCACGTAGCTTAGCTGGGCCGGAAAAATCCCACCCATAGGTGTCGACCCCCAAAGAGGGGGTGTCGACTGGGGTGTTGACCCCCATATAGGGGTCGACCCCCTCGCCCAGATCCAAACATTGACGATTTCTGAGTTGTTGCTGAGTTACTAGGGCAGAGGTGGCAATTTCTGGATAGCTCTATCTTGTCTGGATGGTTGTGATCACTCCTAGGTTGATCTAACGGCTCACATAAGTTTAAACCTCTATAAAAGCAACCCTAGTCCTCAACCCTAAATCACACAATTTCATTCCAAGGAGCCTCCATGCTGTCCATGATCGACCTAGCCTAGCCACCATTTCTTCTCAACTAGGAAGCAAACAAGAAAGCAAGTTAGAAGCTACGAATCAAATATAATTTAGAGAATCGATAGTCTACGTCAAGGGATTGCTTTTCAAATTCAGAAATTAGATCCCATAATTCAAGACTGTTCTGTAATTTGTAAGTTCATGTTACTTTCAGAAGTAAATTCTATTGTGATTCTGACATTGTAATAAATCTGAACTGAGACTATGCCTATTTCTATCTGTCTTTCTATATCCATTGGATCTATCTCATTTGATATTATGTCCATTCTTTGTCTCTACTTTCCTTCTTCCCTTTTTGTTTTTATAGCCAGGCTACTGCGAGCCAGAGCCAAATCTCATAAGAGATGAACGTACATTGGAAATGAAATTGGGCATAATATATGATTTGAACATGACCAATGCTAAAATTGGGCATAATATATGATTTGGACATGACCAGTGCAAAAATTGGGAAAAGTATTAAATTATGTATAATTGGGCATAACTGATTTGTAACTGATTTGAGGACATAACACATGTTGTATTTAAAATGTAAAGTGCATCGAACATATGAATTGAGATTTGAGACATAAAGTATATTGGACATATGACTTGGGATTTGGGCGCAAATTGAACTGTAAACATGTAAGGCATACTACATGTTGTAGTTTAAGACATAAAATTGGGGCATATTATATATAATAGTTTATGACTTGGAAGAAGGAGATTATGCATGAAAACCTATAGTAAGATAGGGACAACTATTAAATGTGAACACGCCAAAATTGGGATTTTGGGTAAATTAATTAAAAGCTATAATTTGGCATAGTTTATACTATGAATCATGATTAGGGGTTTTTTGGAGAATATTTTGTACGGTGCAATATGACTAAACCTTAGGGCATGTGTTATATCGTGATTTTTGGGACATGACTATTATTGCAAATTTGGAAAAATTGGGTGTAACCTATTTTGAGTAATAATTCGAATTTGAATTTATGGGCCATAACTTGCAATCAGCTTTGTTAAGGTATAATTTGAGAATTGGAACATGACTAGTTTTGAATAATTAGCATATAAATCTAGATTAGGAAATGTATGGTAAATATGCTAAAAGATAACATGCCTAACCCGAGGTTAGATTGAGTTGCGGTGTAAAACTGCCCGAAACTGCCTGGCACATCCAGTAATCGCAACAACACCTATGTAATGTGAGAGGTTAGTGCATCGTGCCTAAGAAAAACACGAGGTTATATCTAGTTGTGGTGTAAAACTGCCCGAAACCGCCCGACGCATCTAGTTACCACAACAACATAGATCTAATGTGAGAGGTTGGTGCATTAATAAATCAATTAATGCTAATGAACAAGACATGCTAAGAATGGTAGGGTTAAGTCAACTAAGGCAACACTTAACCGTTATAACATGTTAATTAGACAAGAAGAGCGGGTTAAGTAAATTTAGAGCACTTAACCGTTATAACATGTTAATTAGACAAGAAGGTGAGGTTAAGTAAATTTAGAACACTTAACCGTTATAAAACATAAGACAAGTGAGCAGGGTTAAGTTAATGTAATAACCCGGAAAATCTGGGCCAGTTTAAATTTTTTATTTTGGCAATTTTAGCGAATTTTGAATATTTAAAATGAATTATTTTAAATAAAATCAACGAGAAATTTATTTTGAATATATTTGAACGTATATATTTATATATGTCGTCGTTAGAATATAAATATTTATATATAATTATAAATAGAATTGAAAATGGCGCGGTAGTTCGATAATTCGATTTCAAACTTCAATTGAATGTACCGGGTGCAAAACAATCCGGATTTTAGTGAAACCAAAAACATTAGGATCTAATTGTGAATATCTTTCCAACGAATCCGAAAAATCAAAATCTCGTAGCGGGAATCAAAAGATATGTCCAGTTGTAAATTCTGAATAGTCGCTACGGGATTCAAGCCCTTAAAAATGGGAATTTTGCAAACGACCTCGGATTTCGACGAAACCACTTTTGTTGGAACCGTGATGTCAAATTATTGCTAGATTCCAAATTTCATAATTTTTCGAATCAATATGTGAGCGTGGCAAAGGAAAACGCGTTTGACCAGTTTCGGTTGATTTTAATCGACTGGAAAATGGCCATTTTTCCAACGGTCTCAGAATTCGACGAAACTAGTTTTGTTAGGACCGTATCGTCAATACGAAGCTAGAAAATATTTTTCTAGAATTTTTCGAGTTAGTATGTGACCCCGGTAATTTGAAAAGTACGTTTAAAATTCAATATAGTGATTTAAATGTAAATTCAACGGAAACTGATCGAAATTGTCGAATCAGCTTGCGAAGCATATCCCATTGTGTTCGGAATGGGGGTAAATCGCTATGGACGACAGGCGGTGGGCCTCGTTTAGAGGTCGAAAATAAAAGTTTCTTTTTAGTGAAAAAATAAAATAATTAAATAAAAACCCTTTCTTATCCTCTCTGGCCCCCCACCTAATTAAATTCATTCGAACAAAAAAAAATGAATCGGAGAGGGGCGACGCGGAGGGGGAAACCCACCGCCGCGCCAATCGCCCTCCACCCCTCCTGCCAACGCCGGAGCAGGCGCCTCCCCGTCCAACCCCCTCCCCATCCGACGCTCTCTCTCCTCCCCTAATCTCGCTCCCCCTTTCTCCAGCTGAACCCGCGAACGAAGGACACCCGTCGCCCAAAATTCCGACCCCACAGCCACCGCAACCACATCCACCTCCCTTCCCTGATGGTCGGCGCCCCTCTGGACTACAACGTGCCGCCGCCGCCGCCTGAAAGGAGCACCGCCACCTACGAGAGGTGCTGAAACCCCTCCACCGATCGACTTCGCTCCAGAAGCAGCCCCTCCCTCTTCTAAAATCCGTAAGTATTTTAGTTTGTTTACTGATTTTCTTTTATAGCATAAAGAACTGAAATTTGTTTGATTTTAAAACTGAATTTTTAAGACGGATTTATATATGTGAAACTGAAGTTTAAAGATAATTTACATAGTAGGAAAGATTCGATTTTTTTAAAAGGCAAAAGATTCGATTTTTAAAAGGCAAAAAATTAGATTTTTATAGTTGAAAAGGCGATATTTTTATATTATAGAAAGGCTAAAAATATAATTTTTATATGGTAGCGAGTATAAAGATTTGATTTTTATATTAGTAGAAGGTTAAAAATATGATTTTTATATTTTTAAAGTATTAAAAATATAATCTTTACTATATAGAAGTAGTAGAAATATGATTTTTGTTTATGTAGAGAATTAAAAATATCATCTTTGTATATGTAGCAAAATAAAAATCTGATTTTTATTTTATATACGTTGAAATAAAGTGTATATTTTTATTAAGGCGAAGACTATATTTTTATAAAGGCGAAGACTATATTTTTATAAAGGCGAAGTGTATATTTTTATAAAGGCGAAAACTATATTTTTATAAAGGCGAAGACTATATTTTTATAAAGGCGAAATCTTTATTTTTATAAAGGCGAAATCTATATTTTTGAAAT
This sequence comes from Allium sativum, assembly GCA_030737875.1. Classification (NCBI taxonomy): domain Eukaryota; kingdom Viridiplantae; phylum Streptophyta; class Magnoliopsida; order Asparagales; family Amaryllidaceae; genus Allium; species Allium sativum. Next base: position 68,016,237 of record CM060925.1, on the reverse strand, counting down.
GGGATTTTTATATATTGAATAGCGAAGTAAAAATTCGATTTTTATATATTGAATAACGAAGTAAAAATTCGATCTTTACATATGTAGAGAATACGGGCAACGAAGGTGACAAAAAGGCGAGAACGATGAAGATTTCTATCGAAGAAGTGTCGTGGAGTTGGATAGCTATCAGTGAGAATTTCTCACCTTTCAATTTCTTTTTCTAGTAATATATATATATATATATATACATATATATATATATATATACTAGGATGCAGACGGTGTTTAGTAGCACCCGACACAATCGTCCACAGACCATGGACTTGTTTGTTTGGTTGCATAAATTAGTTAGAAGATTTGATTTGAATTTGAATTGTTTGGTGAAATGAATGGATTTGATTGATGTGTGAATGGCGTGGGCCTTCACTAGACCGGGGATAAGGCTAGGCCTCGTCCCGTTTCTAGTATCGTGCCGTTATGCCGCCGAAATTTTCTAAAATATGTTAGAAAAATAAAAATATCATTTTATTTAAAGAAAGAACTGAATAGAAATTCATATGTCAGAATAAAATGTTTTATCATTAAAAATATAATTTTTAACGTGAATATGAATATAGTGAATGAGAATAAATAAATATTCATTTACAAACCGGACGGTTTGTTTATGTACACTGATTTGACTGACATTGATTGGGATGATAAATTTTACACATCGCCCAACTGCACAAATAAAATCTGTGTTTGATTGTTTGAAACCCCACACGGGTATTGGGATGAAATTTGAAGTTCACTCATCCTGATTGATTAAATATGTCGATTGATTGATTGACAGACTGTTATAAGCGTTAGATATCTATATTTGATGCTTATACAGTGTAGTGCACTTTGGTTGATGGTTGATTATTTTTCAATGCTATTATATACGTGTGATGTATGGATTTCCATATAATTAACATTATATGGTGATTGATTGGGCCTCATTCCAATTTAGAAAATAAAGAATATTATAATATAAAGTTTCATGTGTTGACTGTACTCATTCGTTGAGATTAGTCATGTGTTGAACGAAATATTTTAATAATAAAATTTACATCTTCATCAATATAGAATAAAGGTTCATGTGTTGACTCTACTCATTTGTTGAGATTAGTCATGTGTTGAACGAAATATTTTAATAATAAAATTTACATCTTTATCAATATAGAATAAAGGTTCATGTGTTGACAGTACTCATCCATTGAGATTAGTCATGTGTTGAACGAAATATTTGAAAAGGAAATATTTGAAATAGAAATATTTGAAATAGAAATATTTGAAATAGAAATGTTTAAAAAGGAAATATTTGAAATAGAATATTTGAAATAGAAATATATGAAGCCGTGTTGATTGGATTAACGCCATTTTGACATGAGCGATATTTATATCGATTTTATTCATATGAATTGAATATATAACGATTTCGAAATGAATTGAATATATAACGATTTCGAAATGAATTGAATAAATAACGATTTCGAAATGAATTGAATATATAACGATTTCGAAATGAATTGAATATATAACGATTTCGAAATGAATTGAATATATAACGATTTCGAAATGAATTGAAAATATAACGATTTCGAAATGAATTGAATAAATAACGATTTCGAAATGAATTGAATAAATAACGATTTCGAAATGAATTGAATATATAACGATTTCGAAATGAATTGAATAAATAACGATTTCGAAATGAATTGAATAAATAACGATTTCGAAATGAATTGAATATATAACGATTTCGAAATGAATTGAATATATAACGATTTCGAAATGAATTGAATGCATAACGATTTCGAAATGAATTGAATATATAACGATTTCGAAATGAATTGAATATAAAACGATTTCGAAATGAATTTAATATAAAACCAATTCGAATTGAATTGAAAACGAATTCGAATTGAATTGGAAACAAATTGAAATGAATTCAAATTGAATTGAATAGGAATGAATTTTAAAACGAATTTATAAGGAAGAATTCAATTTTGATTTGAAATGAAATGGAAGTTGAAATTGTTTTCGAAACGAATTCAAAACTATTTTTAAAACTTTGTTTTAAATAGAAATCGACGAAATATATATTATATATATTATATATATAATATAATGGCCTGAATAGAACGCGCCGCGCCGCGGCAGTTCGTGAATTTCGACCATTTATTTCAAGCGGACATTACGGGAGATCCGACCGTCGGATTCTCCTAAAACCGGAACCGTTGGGTTCGTATCGAAAAGAGCTTTCTAACGAATATTAGAAATTTGAAATCTAAAGGTTGCATTTGGAGATACGTCCGAATCAAATTTGAAAAAGGTCGCTGTGAGTGCAGTTCGATGGCCGTTGATGGAAATTGACTGTACGGGCCCTGATAAAATTATTAAAAATATCAATGATTTGTGTAAAATCATAAGAAATGATTTGGGAAAAATTAGGATGAAAAAATCCATATTTAAAAAAATAAAATAGATTTTTATCGAAATGAACTAGTTTGAACTCAATTTAAAACCCGATTTTTTTATTTTTAAATAAATAAATTAGATTTAAAAAGGGGTTTTAAATAATCGGAATTCCTAATATATTTGATTTGAATTGAACTAGAATTGATTTGTGGGTTTGTCGTGAACTGTGTTTTAAACAACACTAGTTCTTTAACCCGACGATAAATAGAATGTGATTTGGGTTTGTCGTGAGCTGTGTTTTAAATAACACCTAGTTCTTTAACCCAGTAAAAGGAGTCTTAACGAATCTGCAATTAGGTTGAAATGTGAATCTATAATCTAAATTATCAAATTTAGAAAATGAGCGAGAATGGAGTATTACCAGTTTTGCTCCAAAGCGATAGTTAAATCTTTAATTAGATTTGAACGTGAAATGGTAATTAATTTTACCGATAACACCGTGGTGTTAGATATGGAGTATTACCAGTTTTGCTTCATGGGATGAATAGGTTGGGATTGGGAAATAAAATAAATAATTACTTCGGTGTGGTTCGCTAATCTCGACTAGATGGAAAACCATAATTTGGTTTGAAACGACATCCAAAGGAAGATTAAAGGATAAATTTGAAAGAATTTATCTTTGATAAAGTTAATGGGAACCTTTCCCTAAAAATGTGATTTTGTGAATAAAAGAATATTCTGAATTGGAATGAGGCGTATATTGTGTTGGTGTAACATTTGTTTTTTTAATATACGTGGGTTGTTCGGAAAGTCCGGGTTTATACACATTCTGAATAACTGATTCGACGATAAGTCGAAGATGAAGACGGTGGTCGAAGACCGGAAGTCTTCACATCGTTTGGGCAATTACTGACGATCCTGATTGGGCTGTACACCCAAGAGGATGGAAATAGTTGGTGGTCGTCCAGACGTACCTGGAGATGGATGGATATGCGAGGAAAGTGCCTCCGGTTTCGTTCAGACCCAGAACGGACTTGTAAATGGATTGTGTGTCTGACATTGGATTTTATTCTGTGTTGATTGATTTCTGTTAAATATATATCTGTTTGGCGGCGGAGAATTTATTCTCTTGCTTAACGCCCTTCTTTGAGACGTACGAGCTTAGAGGTTATATATCGATGGACATCAGTCGCATGGCATGAATTGCCTGTGTGGCACGCTAAGATGCAATGATCAAGGCTTCTGTTGAAAAGCAAAGTCTTGTGGTTGATGATCAAAGCATGCCTACGTGGCAACATTGTGTATAACGTGAATTCGCGAGCCTCACACCTCGGTATGAGTTAAAAACGGGATACGGACTGCAGGGAGAGCACGACGTTTCTTTCTAGCTTTGGTGGTGTCAGTGACTTACCAGCCCTGACATTTATATACTTTTCACCTATGTGGTTGTTGGAATGCGAGGCGCCTCGATTATAGGTCTGTAAGGACCGGGAAACGTGTGTTCAGGAATTGCCAATCCTCTAACGTAAGTGAGGACCGACCCTGAAGCATCCAAGGGTTGCCCAGAGTGCGTAACCCTGGGACATTTGCTAGAGTGTCTCGAACGCGGAGAGGAGCTTGCCCCTTGCCTCGACTCATGACCGAAATCCAATTTCCAATACGTGTATTGCGGTTTTAATTGTAGAACTAGTATGGCGACATGATATATGGTACCCATGCCGTCTATGATTGATATTTATGATTGAAACTGTTTTGACACTATACACTTATTATAGTATCAAATGATTTGTTTTAAACGTACCAAGCATGTTTGGCTATTATAAGGGAAAACCCTATCCTCCGGCTTGCGTTGCATTATGTGATGGGACCTGGGTCTTATAATAGCTTCATTTTTCGAAAAAGCATTCCGCTGTTTATTCTATGCACTGGTATTCTTGGGAGGAAACCCGTTCCGTGTTATACGGCGTGGTCCCTTGAATTACTCTCTTTTAAAGTCAAGTTTTAATAATTGTTTTAGTTCTCACACCAGTCACATGACTGACCTGGAGTTTATTGTTTTAACCTAAACTCTGGGTGCCCCTATTTTCCGCACGGGCAGCTAGTAGTTTTGGTTTTGCAGATTTATATTCACAGGATCCTGGTTTACAGCTGGAATGATATCCGGAAAGCTCTGTATCCGTATATCACCTTCAGTTATGCTTTGTATTATTTTCCGCTGCTATGTAATTTATTGTAATCTCTGATATTTATCAAATGTAATTTATTCAATTATACTCTGTATATTCTTGTATCTGATGGAATTGTTGTAATAGCAATGAAATATTCTTCTGTCTGAGTTCCGATTAGTCTTGTCCTCACAGTAATTCGTTCTTTCTCATCTCTTCGGAGACCGGGGAAATTCGGGTCACTACATTTGGTATCAGAGCCGTGGTTTACAGAGCTCGAGAACAAGGCACATTAGAACCATACGAAAGAATTCATCAGATATTGTATTAGTAATATCCAATTAGAATGACTCGTTAGAGATAGGATCAGTAGTATCCTAGAACGAGTGTGAAGAGTATATTTTTAAAATTGAAAACAATTTTGTTTTGAAAATTTAAATCAATTCTACGTATTTGATTATTAATTTATTTTGCATATGGACAATCCAATATATAAAGGTTTTGCATATACGCGTCATGAACGTATATTCGAAGTTTTAATATATTAGATAGATATTGAATCGCACTCTAGTCGCCCGGAGACGATATTGATGATAGCGATCGCATCATCAATATTTATGTTCGCGTTTCGAAGGTGTGATTTCTATATATTTCCATTAGGCTGGTGTGAGAACCAAAACTTATATAGCCAGAACACTTTGTTGTGAATTGGCATCAAAAACATGATTTTTGTATATGTATCAAAATTTATGAATTTGAAACGTTAAATTCACTAATTGACTGATGGTTGTGTTGTTTGTTTATTTGTTTGTTAATTTTTGAACCATTATGCCTAATTGAACCAAATATTGAATTGTATTGAAAATTGGTCGCATTTGCTTGCATATACATGTACTTACATTGAACAGGTCATAGCAAGGAGGCTAGAGCCGAAGAATAAAATTTGTTTGCCCGACAAATAGGTACATGTTTACTATATAATTTACTGTTTTGTTTGGGTGATGATGATTTTATAAGCCTATTGGCTAGCCGCTTGGCTTTTTCTTTTTCTTTTTGAGATCAGAAGGTCTCTATGGCAATTTCGGGATTTTCCCGTGGCTCCCGGTGCAGGGGAGGTTATGGCAAAAAATTTCGAAAATTTAGGGTGTTAGCCAAATTTTTGAAAATTTGAAAATTCTCAGAAACTGAAAAGTTGGAGAATGAAAGCCAGATCGAACGTAGAGTTGGCTAATCAAACCACTTTCAACTTTGTTCCTTTTCGGGGACGAAAAGTTTTAAGTGGGGGAGATTGTAATAACCCGGAAAATCTGGGCCAGTTTAAAATTTTTATTTTGGCAATTTTAGCGAATTTTGAATATTTAAAATGAATTATTTTAAATAAAATCGACGAGAAATTTATTTTGAATATATTTGAACGTATATATTTATATACGTCGTCGTTAGAATATAAATATTTATATATAATTATAAATAGAATTGAAAATGGCGTGGTAGTTCGATAATTCGATTTCAAACTTCAATTGAATGTACCGGGTGCAAAACAATCCGGATTTTAGTGAAACCAAAAACATTAGGATCTAATTGTGAATATCTTTCCAATGAATCCGAAAAATCAAAATTTCATAGCGGGAATCAAAAGATATGTCCAGTTGAAAATTCTGAATAGTCGCTATGGGATTCAGGCCCTTAAAAATGGGAATTTTGCAAACAACCTCGGATTTCGACGAAACGACTTTTGTTGGAACCGTGATGTCAAATTATTGCTAGATTCCAAATTTCATAATTTTTCGAATCAATATGTGAGCGTGGAAAAGGAAAACACGTTTGACCAGTTTCAGTTGATTTTAATCGACTAGAAAATGGCCATTTTTCCAACGGTCTCAGAATTCGACGAAACTAGTTTTGTTAGGACTGTATCGTCAATACGAAGCTAGAAAATATTTTTCTGGAATTTTTCGAGTTAGTATGTGACCCCGGTAATTTGAAAAGTACGTTTAAAATTCAATATAGTGATTTAAATGTAAATTCAACGGAAACTGATCGAAATGGTCGAATCAACTTGCGAAGCATATCCCATTGTGTTCGGAATGAGGGTAAAACGCTATGGACGACAGGCGGTGGGCCTCGTTTAGAGGTCGAAAATAAAAGTTTCTTTTTAGTGAAAAAATAAAATAATTAAATAAAACCCTTTCTTATCCTCTCTGCCCCCCCCCCCCCCAATTAAATTCATTCGAACAAAAAAAAATAAAAAAATAAAAATGAATCGGAGAGGGGCGACGCGGAGGGGGAAACCCACCGCCGCGCCAATCGCCCTCCACCCCTCCTGCCAACGCCGGAGCAGGTGCCTCCCCGTCCAACCCCCTCCCCATCCGACGCTCTCTCTCCTCCCCTAATCTCGCTCCCCCTTTCTCCAGCTGAACCTGCGAACGAAGGACACCCGTCGCCTCAAATTCCGACCCCACAGCCACCGCAACCACATCCACCTCCCTTCCCTGATGGTCGGCGCCCCTCTGGACCACAACATGCCGCCGCCGCCTAAAAGGAGCACCGCCGCCGACGAGAGGTGCTGAAAACCCTCCACCGATCGACTTCGCTCCAGAAGCAGCTCCTCCCTCTTCTAAAAATCCGTAAGTATTTTAGTTTGTTTACTGTTTTTCTTTTATAGCATAAAGAACTGAAATTTGTTTGATTTTAAAACTGAATTTTTAAGACGGATTTATATATGTGAAATTGAAGTTTAAAGATAATTTACATAGTAGGAAAGATTCGATTTTTTTAAAAGGCAAAAGATTCGATTTTTAAAAGGCAAAAGATTAGATTTTTATAGTTGAAAAGGCGATATTTTTATATTATAGAAAGGCTAAAAATATAATTTTTATATGGTAGCGAGTATAAAGATTTGATTTTTATATTAGTAGAAGGTTAAAAATATGATTTTTATATTTTTAAAGTATTAAAAATATAATCTTTACTATATAGAAGTAGTAGAAATATGATTTTTGTTTATGTAGAGAATTAAAAATATCATCTTTGTATATGTAGCAAAATAAAAATCTGATTTTTATTTTATATACGTTGAAATAAAGTGTATATTTTTATAAAGGCGAAGACTATATTTTTATAAAGGCGAAGACTATATTTTTATAAAGGCGAAGTGTATATTTTTATAAAGGCGAAGACTATATTTTTATAAAGGCGAAGATTATATTTTTATAAAGGCGAAATCTTTATTTTTATAAAGGCGAAATCTATATTTTTGAAATGAGATTTTTATATATTGAATAGCGAAGTAAAAATTCGATTTTTATATATTGAATAACGAAGTAAAAATTCGATCTTTACATATGTAGAGAATACGGACAACGAAGGTGACAAAAAGGCGAGAACGATGAAGATTTCTATCAAAGAAGTGTCGTGGAGTTGGATAGCTATCGGTGAGAATTTCTCACCTTTCAATTTCTTTTTCTAGTAATATATATATATATATATATATATACATATATATATATATATACTAGGATGCAGACGGTGTTTAGTAGCACCCGACACAATCGTCCACAGACCATGGACTTGTTTGTTTGGTTGCATAAATTATTTAGAAGATTTGATTTGAATTTGAATTGTTTGGTGAAATGAATGGATTTGATTGATTTGTGAATGGCGTGGGCCTTCACTAGACCGGGGATGAGGCTAGGCCACGTCCCTTTTCTAGTATCGTGCCGTTATGCCGCCGAAATTTTCTAAAATATGTTAGAAAAATAAAAATATCATTTTATTTAAAGAATGAACTGAATAGAAATTCATATGTTAGAATAAAATGTTTTATTGTTAAAAATATAATTTTTAACGTGAATATGAATATAGTGAATGAGAATAAATAAATATTCATTTACAAACCGGACGGTTTGTTTATGTACACTGATTTGACTGACATTGATTGGGACGATAAATTTTACACATCGCCCAACTGCACAAATAAAATCTGTGTTTGATTGTTTGAAACCCCACACGGGTATTGGAATGAAATTTGAAGTTCACTCATCCTGATTGATTAAATATGTCGATCGATTGATTGACAGACTGTTATAAGCGTTAGATATCTATATTTGATGCTTATACAGTGTAGTGCACTTTGGTTGATGGTTGATTATTTTTCAATGCATATACGTGTGATGTATGGAAATCCATATAATTAACATTATATGGTGATTGATTGGGCCTCATTCCTATTTAGAAAATAAAGAATATTATAATATAAACGTTCATGTGTTGACTGTACTCATTCGTTGAGATTAGTCATGTGTTGAACGAAATATTTTAATAATAAAATTTACATCTTTATCAATATAAAATAAAGGTTCATGTGTTGACTGTACTCATTCGTTGAGATTAGTCATGTGTTGAACGAAATATTTTAATAATAAAATTTACATCTTTATTAATATAGAATAAAGGTTCATGTGTTGACAGTACTCATCCGTTGAGATTAGTCATGTGTTGAACGAAATATTTGAAAAGGAAATATTTGAAATAGAAATATTTGAAATAGAAATATTTGAAATAGAAATGTTTAAAAAGGAAATATTTGAAATAGAATATTTGAAATAGAAATATATGAAGCTGTGTTGATTGGATTAACGCCATTTTGACGTGAGCGATATTTATATCGATTTTATTCATATGAATTGAATATATAACGATTTCGAAATGAATTGAATATATAACGATTTCGAAATGAATTGAATAAATAACGATTTCGAAATGAATTGAATATATAACGATTTCGAAATGAATTGAATATATAACGATTTCGAAATGAATTGAATATATAACGATTTCGAAATGAATTGAATATATAACGATTTCGAAATGAATTGAATAAATAACGATTTCGAAATGAATTGAATATATAATGATTTCAAAATGAATTGAATAAATAACGATTTCGAAATGAATTGAATAAATAACGATTTCGAAATGAATTGAATATATAACGATTTCGAAATGAGTTGAATATATAACGATTTCGAAATGAATTGAATATATAACGATTTCGAAATGAATTGAATATATAACGATTTCGAAATGAATTGAATATAAAACGATTTCGAAATGAAACGAATTCGAATTGAATTGGAAACAAATTGAAATGAATTCAAATTGAATTGAATAGGAATGAATTTTAAAACGAATTTATAAGGAAGAATTCAATTTTGATTCGAAATGAAATGGAAGTTGAAATTGTTTTCGAAACGAATTCAAAACTATTTTTAAAACTTTGTTTTAAATAGAAATCGATGAAATATATATTATATATATATAATATAATGGCCTGAATAGAACGCACCGCGCCGTGGCAGTTCGTGAATTTCAACCATTTATTTCAAACGGACATTACGGGAGATCGGACCGTCTGATTCTCCTAAAACCGGAAATGTTGGGTTCGTATCGAAAAGAGCTTTCTAACGAATATTAAAAATTATAAATCTAACGGTTGGATTTGGAGATACGTCCAAATCAAATTTGAAAAAGGTCGCTGTGAGTGCAGTTCGATGGCCGTTGATGGAAATCGACTGTACGGGCCTTGATAAAATTATTAAAAATATCAATAATTTGTGTAAAATCATAAGAAATGATTTGGGAAAAATTAGGATGAAAAACTCCATATTTAAAAAGATAAAAATAGATTTTTATCGAAATGAACTAGTTTGAACTCAATTTAAAACCCGATTTTTTTATTTTTAAATAAATAAATTAGATTTAAAATGGGGTTTTAAATAATCGGAATTCCTAATATATTTGATTTGAATTGAACTAGAATTGATTTGTGGGTTTGTCGTGAACTGTGTTTTAAACAACACTAGTTCTGTAACCCGATGATAAATAGAATGTGATTTGGGTTTGTCGTGAACTGTGTTTTAAATAACACCTAGTTCTTTAACCCAGTAAAAGGAGTCTTAACGAATCTGCAATTAGGTTGAAATGTGAATCTATTGTAATAACTCAGAAATTCTGAGCCAGTTTAAAAATTTTATTTTGGCAATTTTAGCGAATTTTGAATATTTAAAATAGATTATTTTAAATAATATCGACGATAAATTTATTTTGAATCTAATTCGAACGTTTATATTATATACGCCGTCGTTAGAATATAAATATTTATATATAATTATAAATAGAATTGAAAATGGCGCGGTAGTTCGATAATTCGATTTCAAACTTCAATTGAATGTACCGGGTGCAAAACAATCCGGATTTTAGTGAAACCAAAAACATTAGGATCTAATTGAAGATATCTTTCCAACGAATCCGAAAAATCGAAATTTCATAGCGGGAATCAAAAGTTATGCCCAGTTGAAAATTCTGAATAGTCGCTATGGAATTTAGGCCCTTAAAAATGGAAATTTTGCAAACGACCTCGGATTTCGACGAAACCACTTTTGTTGGGTCCGTGATGTTAAATTATTGCTAGGTTTCAAATTTCATAATTTTTCGAATCAATATGTGAGCGTGGCAAAGGAAAACGCGTTTGACCAGTTTAAGTTGATTTTAATCGACTGGAAATTGGCCATTTTTCAAACGGTCTCAGAATTCGACGAAACTAGTTTTGTTAGGACCGTATCGTTAATACGAAGCTAGAAAATATTTTTCTGGAATTTTTCTAGTTAGTATGTGACCCCGTTAAATTGAAATGTGCGTTCAAATTCAATATATAGAGTTATATGTTGATTTTGACAAAAACTGATCGAGACGATCAAATTAGCTTGCGATACATATCCCATTGTGTTCGGAATGGGGGTAAAACGCTATGGGCGACAGGCGGTGGGCCTCGTTTTGAGGTCGAAAATAAAAGTTGCTTTTTGCTGTGAAATTAAATAATTAAATAAATATAATATAATCCCTCCTCAAGCCCTTATCCTCTCAGAACACGCTATTCCCCCTTTTTCCCAAAACCGCTCCCTCCCAGATCGGTTTCCACCGTCGCCCCCCATTCCAGGCGCCACCACGGTGGGGCGCAACCCCCTCCTCCTCCGGCCGTTCTCCTTCCTCCCTCCTCTCTACGCTCTTTCCCCCTCTAACCCCCGAAACCCGGTCCCAAAACGAGCGCCTCCGTCCCCTGAAGACTCACCGCCGGCTGCAACCACCATCCCCTCCCCCTGCGCGAGCCTCCGCCCCTCCAACGATGAACCACAGCCCCACACCCGCTTTTTACTGTAAGCTTTTTCTTTTTTTGTTGTTAATCTTCATTTGTTTAAAGCCTTAGATTAGAAAACACTCATTTTTTTTCCTTTTATATAGTAGACATATGATTTTAATATATGAAAGGATTGATTTTTACTGTCATAAAGGATTTGATTTCTAAAATGTAAGAGACTTGATTTTGAAGAAAATATAGAAAGACAAGATTTTCGAATAAACAAAGAGTTGATTTTTATTTATGAACAAGATTAGATTTTTATATATTGAATAGCAAAATAAAAATATGATTTTTATATTTTTAAAGTATTAAAAATATAATCTTTACTATATAGAAGGCGTAAAAATATGATTTTGTTTATGTAGAGAATTAAAAATATAATTTTTACATGATAGGAATATTAAAGATAGCATCTTTATATGTGTAGAGGAATAAAAATTTGATTTTTATAATGAAGTGAAATATAATTTTTCTATAGAAAAAGTGAAAGAAAAGGCGAAATCTTTATTTAAGAAAAGGCGAAATCTTTATTTTAGAAAAGGCGAAATCTTTATTTTAGAAAAGGCGAAATCTTTATTGTAGAAAAGGTGAAAGATCTATTTTTGAAAAGGCGGAAACTTTATATAGAGAATAGCGAGATAAAATAGAATTTTTATCCATATAGCGTAGAAGTAAAAAAAAAATTCGATTTTTATATATTGAATAACGGAGTAAAAATTCGATTTTTAAATGTATGAAGCGATTATAAAAATATGATTTTTAAATTGAAAGTGAATAAATAAAAATGTGATTTTTATTTTAAAGACATCAGTATATAAAAATGTGATTTTTACATATGTAGTGGCTACGGGCAACGAAGGTGATAAAAAGGCGAGAACGATGAAGATTTCTATAAATGATGAGTCATGGAGTTGGATAGCTATCTGTGAGAATTTCTCACCTTTCAATTTCTTTTTCAAGTTATATATATATACTAGGATGCAGACGGTGCTTAGTAGCACCCGACACAATCGTCCACAGACCATGGACTTGTTTGTTTGGTTGCATAGATTAGTTAGATGATTTGATTTGAATTTGGTTGATTGGTGAATTTGATTGATGTGTGAATGGCGTGGGCCTTCACTAGACCGGGGATAAGGCTGGGCCTCGTCCCGTTTCTAGTATCGTGCCGTTATGCCGCCGAAATTTTCTAAAATAAGTTAGAAAATAAAAATATCATTTTATTTAAAAGAATGAACTGAATAGAAATTCATATGTTGAAATAAAATGCTTTTATCGTTAAAAATATAATTTTTAACGTGAATATAAATAAATAAATATTCATTTACAAACCGGACGGTTTGTTTATGTACACCTATCTGAAGGACATTGAGTGGGTCGATAAATTTTACACATCGCCCAACTGCACAAATAAAATCTATGTTTGATTGTTTGAAACCCCACACGGGTGTTGGGATGAAATATGAAGTTCACTCATCCTAATTGATTAAATTTGTCGATCGATTGATTGACAGGCTGTTATAAGCGTTAGATATCCATATTTGATGCTTATACAGTGTAGTGCACTTTGGTTGATGGTTGATTATTTTTCGATGCTATTATAAACATGTGTTGTATGAAAATCCATATAATTAACATTATATGGTGATTGATTGTGCCTCATTCCAATTTAGAAGATAAAGAATATTATAATATAAAGGTTCATGTGTTGACTGTACTCATCCGTTGAGATTAGTCATGTGTTGAACGAAATATTTTAATAATAAAATTTACATCTTTATCAATATAATATAAAGGTTCATGTGTTGACTGTACTCATCCGTTGAGATTAGTCATGTGTTGAACGAAATATTTGAAAACGAAACATTTTAACAAAAATAGTCACACGTGGACGGTACTCTTTCGTTGAGATTAGTCGTGTGTTGACAAAAAGAAATATTTGAAACGAAATATTTGAAATAGAATATTTGAAAATAGAAAAATATGAAGCCGTGTTGATTAGTTTGACGCCATTTGTCGTGAACGATATTTATATCGATTTTATTCATATTGAATTGAAAGTGATTTCGAAATGAAATGAATTGAAAACGATTTCGAAATGAAATGAATTGAAAACGATTTCGAAATGAATTGAATATAAAACGATTTCGAAATGAATTGAATATAAAACGATTTCGAAATGAATTGAATATAAAACGATTTCGAAATGAATTGAATATAAAGTGATTTCGAAATGAATTGAATATAAAACGATTTCGAAATGAAATGAATTGAAAACGATTTCGAAATGAATTGAATATAAAACGATTTCGAAATGAATTGAATATAAAACGATTTCGAAATGAAATGAATTGAAAACGATTTTGAAATGAAATGAATTGAAAACGAATTTGGTTTCAATTGAATATATAACGAATTTGAATCGAATAGAAAACCACTTTGAATTGAATCGAATAGAAAACCACTTTGAATTGAATCGGATTAAAAACGAATTCGAATTGAATTTAAAACGAAGTGAAATGAATTCAAATTGAATTGAAACTTGAATTGAATAGAAATGAATTTTAAAACGAATTTATAAGGAAAGATTCAATTTTGATTTGAATTGAGATGGAAGTTGAAATGTTTTTTTGAAACGAATTCAAAACTATTTATATAATTCGTTTTAAATAGAATCGACGAAATATTATATATATATGTATATATATATAATATAATGGCCTGAATAGAACGCGCCGCGGCAGTTCGTGAATTTCGACCATTTATTTCAAACGGACATTACGGGAGATCCGACCGTCGGATTCTCCTAAAACCGGAACCGTTGGGTTCGTATCGAAAAGAGCTTTCTAACGAATGTTAGAAACTGAAAATCTAATGGTTGGATTTGGAGATACGTCCAAATCAAATTTGAAAAAGGTCGCTATAAGTGCAGTTCGATGGCCGTTGATGGAAATCGACTGTACGGGCCTTGATAAAATTATTAAAATATCAATAATTTGTGTAAAATCATAAGAAATGATTTGGGGAAAATTGGGGTGAAAAACTCCATATTTGAAAAGATAAAAATGGATTTTTATCGAAATGAACTAGTTTGAACTAAATTTAAAACCCGATTTGTTTTTAAATAAATAAATTAGATTTAAAAAGGGGTTTTAAAATAATCGGAATTTCTAATATATTTGATTGGATTTGAAATGGGTTTATCGTGAACAGTGTTTTAAATAACACTAGTTCTTTAACCCGATAATAAATAGAATGTGATTTGGGTTTATCGTGAACAGTGTTTTAAATAACACTAGCTCTTTAACCCAGAAAAAGGAGTTTTAATGAATCTGTAATTAGATTGAAATGTGAATCTAGAATCTAAATTATCAAATTTAGAAATGAGCGAGAATG
Organism: Allium sativum; assembly: GCA_030737875.1. Classification (NCBI taxonomy): domain Eukaryota; kingdom Viridiplantae; phylum Streptophyta; class Magnoliopsida; order Asparagales; family Amaryllidaceae; genus Allium; species Allium sativum. The sequence goes on along the minus strand of CM060925.1, from coordinate 68,001,054 downwards.
GAGTATCGCCAGTTTTGCTCCATAGCGATAGTTAAATCTTTAATCAGATTTGAACGTGAAATGGTAATTAATTTTACCGATAACACCATAGTATTAGATATGGAGTATTACCAGTTTTGCTTCATGGGATGAATACGTTGGGATTGGGAAATAAAATAAATAATTACTTCGCTGTGGTTCGCTAATCTCGACTAGTTTGGAAAACCATAATTTGGTTTGAAATGACATCCAAAGGAAGATTAAAGGATAAATTTTAAAGGATTTATCTTGGATAAAATTAATGGGCACCTTTCCCAAAAGATGTGAATATTTAACCAACAGAATATTCAGAATTGGAATGAGTCGTATGTTGTGTTTGTGTAACATTTGTTTGAATATGCGTGGGTTGTTCGGAAAGGCCGGGTTTATACCCATTCTGAATAACCGATTCGACGATATGTCGAAAATGAAGACGGTGGTCGAAGACCGGAAGTCTTCACATCGTTTGGATAATTACTGACGATCTTGATTGGGCTGTACACCCAAGAGGATGGAAATAGTTGGTGGTCGTCCAGACGTACTTGGAGATGGATGGATATGCGAGGAAAGTGCCTCCGGTTTCGTTCAGACCCAGAACGGACTTGTAAATGGACTGTGTGTCTGACATTGGATTTTAGCCCGTGTGATTGATCTCTATTAAATATATATCTGTTTGGCGGCGGAGAATTTATTCTCTTGCTTAACGCCCTTCTCTGAGACGTACAAGCTCAGGGGTTATATATTGATGGATATCAAACGCATGGAGTGAATTGCCTGTGTGGCATGCCTAAGTGGCAATTGATCAAGGCTTCTGTTGAAAAGCAAAGTCTTGTGGTGATGATCAAAGCACGGCCTTGTGGCGTAGCTTTGTGTAACGTTTACTTCGCGAGTTTCGCACCCCGGTTGTGAACCAAAAACGGGAGAGGACATCGGGGAGGACTTGCGTTTCTTTCTAGCTAGAAGTGGCGTCAGTGGTTTTACATGCCCTGACGAGTTTGACTTATGTGGTTGTTGCTGTTGCGAGGCGCCTCGGTTAGATCGGACGATCCGGGTCCGATGGAGCCATTCGTTGGCTCATTTACGCCCCAAAGGGCGGAGAGATGTATTGTTCAGGCATAATAATCCACATCGGTGGACCGGCCCTGACGATCCAAGGCCCACCTGAGTCTGGGTCCTGAGACATGGGCTAGATTGTCTCGAATCGGTTGAGGACTATCTTTTGCCTCGGTTCATAGATGGAAATCCAATTTTTAAATACGAGACATTTGCGGTTTTATTTGTAAACCTATATATGCGACATGATATATGGTACCCATGCCGTCTATGATTGATACTTATGATTCGAAGTTGTTTTTATGCACTATGCACTTATAATAGTATCAAAAGATTTGTTTTAAACGTATCAAGCATTCTTTGGCTGTTATAAGGGAAAACCCTATCCCCCGGCTTGCGTTGCATTGTGTGATAGGACCTGGTTCTTATAACAGCTTCATTTTTCTTTATTTAGCATTGCGTTGTTTGTTTTATGCACTGGTATTCTTGGGAGGAAACCCGTTCCGTGTTATACGGCGTGGTCCCTTGATTTACCGAACTTTAAAAATAAAGATTAATAACTGTTTTAGTTCTCACACCAGTCACATGACTGACCTGGAGTTTATTGTTTTAACCTAAACTCTGGGTGCCCTTATTTTGACACGGGCAGCTAGTAGTTTTGGTTTTGCAGATTTATATTCACAGGATCCTGGTTTACAGCTGGAACGATATCCGGAAAGCTTTGTATCCGTATATTTCCTTCTAGTTGTGTATTGTATTATTTTCCGCTGCTATGTATTTAAATGTAATTTAAATCTCTGAAATTTCCATGTAATATTCATTTATACTCTGTATATTCTTGTAATCTGATGCATTGTTGTAATATACAAGGAAATGTTCTTCTGTATGCATTCTGTTGTGGCTTGTTCTCGAACTATCCGACGCTTTCCTTTACGGGGAAGTTACGGGTTTTTACAGTTGGTATCAGAGCTTTGGTTTACAGAGCTCGAGAACAAGACACATTAGAACCATACGAAAGAATTCATCAGATATTGGATTAGTAAAATCCAATTAGAATGACTCGTTAAAGATAGGATCAGTAGTATCCTAGAACGAGTGTGAAGAGTATATTTTTCAAAAGAAAACAATTTTGTTTTGAAAATTTAAATTGCTTTATAAGTATTTGATTATTTATTTATTTTGAATATGGACAATCGAATATATAAAGATTTTGCATATACCCGTCATGAACGTATATTCGAAGTTTTAATATATTAGATAGATATAGAATCACACTCTAGTCACCCGGACTTGATTCTGGTGATTGACGCGTCATCATTAGTAATTATTTTCGTGTTTCGAAGGTATGATATCTATATGTTTCCATTAGACTAGTGTGAGAACCAAAACTTATATAGCTAGAACACTTTGTTATGAATTGGCATCAAAAACATGATTTTTTTTGTATATATATCAAATTTATGAATTTGAAACTCTAATCCACTAATTGATTGATGTTTGTGTTGTTTGTTTATTTGTTTGATAATTTTGAATCATTTATGCCTAATAGAATCAAATATTGAATTATATTGAAAATTAGTCGCATTTGCTTGCATATACATATACTTACATTGAACAGGTCATAGCAAGGAGGCTAGAGCAGAGAATAAAATTTGTTTGCCCGACAAATAGGTACATGTTTACTACATAATTTACTGTTTTGTTTGGGTGATGATGATTTTATGAGCCTATTGGCTAGCCGCTTGGCTTTTTCTTTTTGAGATTAGAAGGACCGAGGAAGCTATTTGAAATTCCCCGATGCTCCCGGTGCAGGGGAGGTTATGGCGAAATTTTTCGAAAATTTAGGGTGTTAGCCAAATTTTTGGAAATTAGAAAATTCTCAAAAACTGAAAAGTTAGAGAATGGAAGTCGAATCGAACGTAGAGTTGATTAATCAAACCACTTTCGACTTTGTTCCTTTTCGGGGACGAAAAGTTTTAAGTGGGGGAGATTGTAATAACCCGGAAATTCTGAGCCAGTTTAAAATTTTTATTTTGGCAATTTTAGCGAATTTTGAATATTTAAAATAGATTATTTTAAATAATATCGACGATAAATTTATTTTGAATATAATTCGAACGTTTATATTATATACGCCATCGTTAGAATATAAATATTTATATATAATTATAAATAGAATTGAAAATGGCGCGGTAGTTCGATAATTCGATTTCAAACTTCAATTGAATGTACCGGGTGCAAAACAATCCGGATTTTAGTGAAACCAAAAACATTAGGATCTAATTGAAGATATCTTTCCAACGAATCCAAAAAATCGAAATTTCATAGCGGGAATCAAAAGTTATGCCCAGTTGAAAATTCTGAATAGTCGCTATGGAATTCAGGCCCTTCAAAATGGAAATTTTGCAAACAACCTCGGATTTCAACGAAACCACTTTTGTTGGGTCCGTGATGTTAAATTATTGCTAGGTTTCAAATTTCATAATTTTTCGAATCAATATGTGAGCGTGGCAAAGGAAAACGCGTTTGACCAGTTTCAGTTGATTTTAATCGACTGGAAATTGGCCATTTTTCAAACGGTTTCAGAATTCGACAAAACTAGTTTTGTTAGGACCGTATCGTCAATACGAAGCTAGAAAATATTTTTCTGGAATTTTTCTAGTTAGTATGTGACCTCGGTAAATTGAAATGTGCGTTCAAATTCAATATATAGAGTTATATGTTGATTTTGACAAAAACTGATCGAGACGATCAAATCAGCTTGCGATACATATCCCATTGTGTTCGGAATGGGGGTAAAACGCTATGGGCGACAGGCGGTGGGCCTCGTTTTGAGGTCGAAAATAAAAGTTGCTTTTTGCGGTGAAATTAAATAATTAAATAAATATAATATAATCCCTCCTCAAGCCCTTATCCTCTCAGAACACGCTATTCCCCCTTTTTCCCAAAACCGCTCCCTCCCAGATCGGTTTCCACCGTCGCCCCCCCTTCCAGGCGCCACCACGGTGAGGCGCAACCCCCTCCTCCTCCGGCAGTTCTCCTTCCTCCCTCCTCTCTACGCTCTTTCCCCCTCTAACCCCCGAAACCCGGACCCAAAACGAGCGCCTCCGTCCCCTGAAGACCCACCGCCGGCTGCAACCACCATCCCCTCCCCCTGCGCGAGCCTCCGCCCCTCCAACGATGAACCACAGCCCCACACCCGCTTTTTACTGTAAGCTTTTTCTTTTTTTGTTGTTAATCTTCATTTGTTTAAAGCCTTAGATTAGAAAACACTCATTTTTTTCCTTTTATATAGTAGACATATGATTTTAATATATGAAAGGATTGATTTTTACTGTCATAAAGGATTTGATTTCTAAAATGTAAGAGACTTGATTTTGAAGAAAATATAGAAAGACAAGATTTTCGAATAAACAAAGAGTTGATTTTTATTTATGAACAAGATTAGATTTTTATATATTGAATAGCAAAATAAAAATATGATTTTTATATTTTTAAAGTATTAAAAATATAATCTTTACTATATAGAAGGCGTAAAAATATGATTTTTGTTTAAGTAGAGAATTAAAAATATAATTTTTACATGATAGGAATATTAAAGATAGCATCTTTATATGTGTAGAGGAATAAAAATTTGATTTTTATAATGAAGTGAAATATTATTTTTCTATAGAAAAAGTGAAAGAAAAGGCGAAATCTTTATTTAAGAAAAGGCGAAATCTTTATTTTAGAAAAGGCGAAATCTTTATTTTAGAAAAGGCGAAATCTTTATTTTAGAAAAGGCGAAATCTTTATTGTAGAAAAGGTGAAAGATCTATTTTTGAAAAGCGGAAACTTTATATAGAGAATAGCGAGATAAAATAGAATTTTTATCCATATAGCGTAGAAGTAAAAAAAAATCGATTTTTATATATTGAATAACGGAGTAAAAATTCGATTTTTAAATGTATGAAGCGATTATAAAAATATGATTTTTAAATTGAAAGTGAATAAATAAAAATGTGATTTTTATTTTAAAGACATCAGTATATAAAAATGTGATTTTTACATATGTAGTGGCTACGGGCAACGAAGGTGATAAAAAGGCGAGAACGATGAAGATTTCTATAAATGAAGAGTCGTGGAGTTGGATAGCTATCTATGAGAATTTCTCACCTTTCAATTTCTTTTTCAAGTTATATATATATATACACTAGGATGTAGACGGTGCTTAGTAGCACCCGACACAATTGTCCACAGACCATGGACTTGTATGTTTGGTTTCATAGATTAGTTAGATGATTTGATTTGAATTTGGTTGATTGGTGAATTTAATTGATGTGTGAATGGCGTGGGCCTTCACTAGACCGGGGATAAGGTTGGGCCTCGTCCCGTTTCTAGTATCGTGCCGTTATGCCGCCGAAATTTTCTAAAATAAGTTAGAAAATAAAAATATCATTTTATTTAAAAGAATGAACTGAATAGAAATTCATATGTTGAAATAAAATGTTTTTATCGTTAAAAATATAATTTTTAACGTGAATATAAATAAATAAATATTCATTTACAAACCGGACGGTTTGTTTATGTACACCTATCTGAAGGACATTGAGTGGGTTGATAAATTTTACACATCGCCCAACTGCACAAATAAAATCTATGTTTGATTGTTTGAAACCCCACACGGGTGTTGAGATGAAATATGAAGTTCACTCATCCTGATTGATTAAATATGTCGATCGATTGATTGACAGGCTGTTATAAGCGTTAGATATCCATGCTTATACAGTGTAGTGCACTTTGGTTGATGGTTGATTATTTTTCAATGCTATTATATACATGTGTTGTATGAAAATCCATATAATTAACATTATATGGTGATTGATTGTGCCTCATTCCAATTTAGAAGATAAAGAATATTATAATATAAAGGTTCATGTGTTGACTGTACTCATCCGTTGAGATTAGTCATGTGTTGAACGAAATATTTTAATAATAAAATTTACATCTTTATCAATATAATATAAAGGTTCATGTGTTGACTGTACTCATCCGTTGAGATTAGTCATGTGTTGAACGAAATATTTGAAAACGAAACATTTTAACAAAAATAGTCACACGTGGACGGTACTCATTCGTTGAGATTAGTCGTGTGTTGATAAAAAGAAATATTTGAAAAGAAATATTTGAAACGAAATATTTGAAATAGAATATTTGAAAATAGAAAAATATGAAGCCGTGTTGATTAGTTTGACGCCATTTGCCGTGAACGATATTTATATCGATTTTATTCATATTGAATTGAAAGTGATTTCGAAATGAAATGAATTGAAAACGATTTCGAAATGAAATGAATTGAAAACGATTTCGAAATGAATTGAATATAAAACAATTTCGAAATGAATTGAATATAAAACGATTTCGAAATGAATTGAATATAAAACGATTTCGAAATGAATTGAATACAAAGTGATTTCGAAATGAATTGAATATAAAACGATTTCGAAATGAAATGAATTGAAAACGATTTCGAAATGAATTGAATATAAAACGATTTCGAAATGAATTGAATATAAAACGATTTCGAAATGAAATGAATTGAAAACGATTTCGAAATGAAATGAATTGAAAACGATTTTGAAATGAATTTGATTTGAATAGAAAACGAATTTGGTTTCAATTGAATATATAACGAATTTGAATCGAATAGAAAACCACTTTGAATTGAATCGAATAGGAAACCACTTTGAATTGAATCGAATTGAAAACGAATTCGAATTGAATTTAAAACGAAGTGAAATGAATTCAAATTGAATTGAAACTTGAATTGAATAGAAATGAATTTTAAAACGAATTTATAAGGAAAGATTCAATTTTGATTTGAATTGAGATGGAAGTTGAAATGTTTTTTTGAAACGAATTCAAAACTATTTATATAATTCGTTTTAAATAGAATCGACGAAATATATTATATATATATATATATATAATGGCCTGAATAGAACGCGCCGCGCCGCGGCAGTTCGTGAATTTCGACCATTTATTTCAAATGGACATTACGGGAGATCCGACCGTCGGATTCTCCTAAAACCGGAACCGTTGGGTTCGTATTGAAAAGAGCTTTCTAACGAATGTTAGAAACTTAAAATCTAATGGTTGGATTTGGAGATACGTCCAAATCAAATTTGAAAAAGGTCGCTATAAGTGCAGTTCGATGGCCGTTGATGGAAATCGACTGTACGGGCCTTGATAAAATTATTAAAAATATCAATAATTTGTGTAAAATCATAAGAAATGATTTGGGGAAAATTGGGGTGAAAAACTCCATATTTGAAAAGATAAAAATGGATTTTTATCGAAATGAACTAGTTTGAACTAAATTTAAAACCCGATTTGTTTTTAAATAAATAAATTAGATTTAAAAAGGGGTTTTAAAATAATCGGAATTTCTAATATATTTGATTGGATTTGAAATGGGTTTATCGTGAACAGTGTTTTAAATAACACTAGTTCTTTAACCCGATAATAAATAGAATGTGATTTGGGTTTATCGTGAACAGTGTTTTGAATAACACTAGTTCTTTAACCCAGAAAAAGGAGTTTTAATGAATCTGTAATTAGATTGAAATGTGAATCTAGAATCTAAATTATCAAATTAAGAAATGAGCGAGAATGGAGTATCGCCAGTTTTGCTCCATAGCGATAGTTAAATCTTTAATCAGATTTGAACGTGAAATGGTAATTAATTTTACCGATAACACCATAGTATTAGATATGGAGTATTACCAGTTTTGCTTCATGGGATGAATACATTGGGATTGGGAAATAAAATAAATAATTACTTCGCTGTGGTTCGCTAATCTCGACTAGTTTGGAAAACCATAATTTGGTTTGAAATGACATACAAAGGAAGATTAAAGGATAAATTTTAAAGGATTTATCTTGGATAAAATTAATGGGAACCTTTCCCAAAAGATGTGAATATTTAAATAACAGAATATTCAGAATTGGAATGAGGCGTATGTTGTGTTTGTGTAACATTTGTTTGAATATGCGCGGGTTGTTTGGAAAGGCCGGGTTTATACCCATTCTGAATAACCGATTCGATGATATGTCGAAAATGAAGACGGTGGTCGAAGACCGGAATTCTTCACATCGTTTGGATAATTACTGACGATCTTGATTGGGCTGTACACCCAAGAGGATGGAAATAGTTGGTGGTCGTCCAGACGTACTTGGAGATGGATGGATATGCGAGGAAAGTGCCTCCGGTTTCGTTCAGACCCGGAACGGACTTGTAAATGGACTGTGTGTCTGACATTGGATTTTAGTCAGTGTGATTGATCTCTATTAAATATATATCTGTTTGGCGGCGGAGAATTTATTCTCTTGCTTAACGCCCTTGTCTGAGACGTACAAGCTCAGGGGTTATATATTGATGGATATCAAACGCATGGAGTGAATTGCCTGTGTGGCAGGCCTAAGTGGCAATTGATCAAGGCTTCTGTTGAAAAGCAAAGTCTTGTGGTGATGATCAAAGCACGGCCTTGTGGCGTAGCTTTGTGTAACATTTACTTCGCGAGTTTCGCACCCCGGTTGTGAACCAAAAACGGGAGAGGACATCAGGGATGACTTGCGTTTCTTTCTAACTAGAAGTGGCGTCAGTGGTTTTACACGGCCTGACGAGTTTGACTTATGTGGTTGTTGCTGTTGCGAGGCGCCTCGGTTAGATCGGACGATCCGGGTCCGATGGAGGCATTCGTTGGCTCATTTACGCCTCCAAAGGGCGGAGAGATGTATTGTTCAGGCATAATAATCCACATCGGTGGACCGGCCCTGACGATCCAAGGCCCACCTGAGTCTGGGTCCTGAGACATGTGCTAGATTGTCTCGAATCGGTTGAAGACTATCTTTTGCCTCAGTTCATAGATGGAAATCCAATTTCCAAATATGATACATTTGCGGTTTTATTTGTAAACCTACATATGGCGACATGATATATGGTACCCATGCCGTCTATGATTGATACTTATGATTTGAAGTTGTTTTAATGCACTATGCACTTATAATAGTATCAAATGATTTGTTTTAAACGTATCAAGCATTCTTTGGCTGTCATAAGGGAAAACCCTATCCCCCGGCTTGCGTTGCATTGTGTGATAGGACCTAGGTCTTATAACAGCTTCATTTTTCTTTATTTAGCATTGCGCTGTTTGTTTTATGCACTGGTATTCTTGGGAGGAAACCCGTTCCGTGTTATACGGCGTGGTCCCTTGATTTACCGAACTTTAAAAATAAAGATTAATAACTGTTTTAGTTCTCACACCAGTCACATGACTGACCTGGAGTTTATTGTTTTAACCTAAACTCTGGGTGCCCTTATTTTGACACGGGCAGCTAGTAGTTTTGGTTTTGCAGATTTATATTCACAAGATCCTGGTTTACAGCTGGAACGATATCCGGAAAGCTTTGTATCCGTATATTTCCTTCTAGTTGTGTATTGTATTATTTTCCGCTGCTATGTATTTAAATGTAATTTAAATCTCTGAAATTTCTGTGTAATATTCATTTATACTCTGTATATTCTTGTAATCTGATGCATTGTTGTAATATACAAGGAAATGTTCTTCTGTATGCATTCTGTTGTGGCTTGTTCTCGAACTATCCGACGCTTTCCTTTACGGGGAAGTTACGGGTTTTTACAGTTGGTATCAGAGCTTTGGTTTACAGAGCTCGAGAACAAGACACATTAGAACCATACGAAAGAATTCATCAGATATTGGATTAGTAAAATCCAATTAGAATGACTCGTTAAAGATAGGATCAGTAGTATCCTAGAACGAGTGTGAAGAGTATATTTTTCAAAAGAAAACAATTTTGTTTTGAAAATTTAAATCGCTTTATAAGTATTTGATTATTTATTTATTTTGAATATGGACAATCGAATATATAAAGATTTTGCGTATACGCGTCATGAACGTATATTCGAAGTTTTAATATATTAGATAGATATAGAATCACACTCTAGTCGCCCGGACATGATTCTGGTGATTGACGCGTCATCATTAGTAATTATTTTTGTGTTTCGAAGGTATGATATCTATATGTTTCCATTAGACTAGTGTGAGAACCAAAACTTATATAACTAGAACACTTTGTTATGAATTGGCATCAAAAACATGATTTTTTTTGTATATATATCAAATTTATGAATTTGAAACTCTAATCCACTAATTGATTGATGTTTGTGTTGTTTGTTTATTTGTTTGATAATTTTGAATCATTTATGCCTAATAGAATCAAATATTGAATTATATTGAAAATTAGTCGCATTTGCTTGCATATACATATACTTACATTGAACAGGTCATAGCAAGGAGGCTAGAGCAGAGAATAAAATTTGTTTGCCCGACAAATAGGTACATGTTTACTACATAATTTACTGTTTTGTTTGGGTGATGATGATTTTATGAGCCTATTGGCTAGCCGCTTGGCTTTTTGTTTTTCTTTTTGAGATTAGAAGGACCGAGGAAGCTATTTGAAATTCCCCGATGCTCTCGGTGCAGGGGAGGTTATGGCGAAATTTTTCGAAAATTTAGGGTGTTAGCCAAATTTTTGAAAATTAGAAAATTCTCAGAAACTGAAAAGTTAGAGAATGGAAGTCGGATCGAACGTAGAGTTGATTAATCAAACCACTTTCGACTTTGTTCCTTTTCGGGGACGAAAAGTTTTAAGTGGGGGAGATTGTAATAACCCGGAAATTCTGAGCCAGTTTAAAATTTTTATTTTGGAAATTTTAGCGAATTTTGAATATTTAAAATAGATTATTTTAAATAATATCGACGATAAATTTATTTTGAATATAATTCGAACGTTTATATTATATACGCCGTCGTTAGAATATAAATATTTATATATAATTATAAATAGAATTGAAAATGGCGCGGTAGTTCGATAATTCGATTTCAAACTTCAATTGAATGTACCGGGTGCAAAACAATCCGGATTTTAGTGAAACCAAAAACATTAGGATCTAATTGAAGATATCTTTCCAACGAATCCGAAAAATCGAAATTTCATAGCGGGAATCAAAAGTTATGCCCAGTTGAAAATTCTGAATAGTCGCTATGGAATTCAGGCCCTTAAAAATGGAAATTTTGCAAACAACCTCGGATTTCGACGAAACCACTTTTGTTGGGTCCGTGATGTTAAATTATTGCTAGGTTTCAAATTTCATAATTTTTCGAATCAATATGTGAGCGTGGCAAAGGAAAACGCGTTTGACCAGTTTTAGTTGATTTTAATCGACTGGAAATTGGCCATTTTTCAAACGGTCTCAAAATTCGACAAAACTAGTTTTGTTAGGACCGTATCGTCAATACGAAGCTAGAAAATATTTTTTTGGAATTTTTCTAGTTAGTATGTGACCCCGGTAAATTGAAATGTGCGTTCAAATTCAATATATAGAGTTATATGTTGATTTTGACAAAAACTGATCGAGACGATCAAATCAGCTTGTGATACATATCCCATTGTGTTCGGAATGGGGGTAAAACGCTATGGGCGATAGGCGGTGGGCCTCGTTTTGAGGTCGAAAATAAAAGTTGCTTTTTGTGGTGAAATTAAATAATTAAATAAATATAATATAATCCCTCCTCAAGCCCTTATCCTCTCAGAACACGCTATTCCCCCTTTTTCCCAAAACCGCTCCCTCCCAGATCGGTTTCCACCGTCGCCCCCCTTCCAGGCGCCACCACGGTGAGGCGCAACCCCCTCCTCCTCCGGCCGTTCTCCTTCCTCCCTCCTCTCTACGCTCTTTCCCCCTCCAACCCCCGAAACCCGGACCCAAAACGAGCGCCTCCGTCCCCTGAAGACCCACCGCCGGCTGCAACCACCATCCCCTCCCCCTGCGCGAGCCTCCGCCCCTCCAACGATGAACCACAGCCCCACACCCGCTTTTTACTGTAAGCTTTTTCTTTTTTTGTTGTTAATCTTCATTTGTTTAAAGCCTTAGATTAGAAAACACTCATTTTTTTCCTTTTATATAGTAGACATATGATTTTAATATATGAAAGGATTGATTTTTACTATCATAAAGGATTTGATTTCTAAAATGTAAGAGACTTGATTTTGAAGAAAATATAGAAAGACAAGATTTTTGAATAAACAAAGAGTTGATTTTTATTTATGAACAAGATTAGATTTTTATATATTGAATAGCAAAATAAAAATATGATTTTTATATTTTTAAAGTATTAAAAATATAATCTTTACTATATAGTAGGCGTAAAAATATGATTTTTGTTTATGTAGAGAATTAAAAATATAATTTTTACATGATAAGAATATTAAAGACAGCATCTTTATATGTGTAGAGGAATAAAAATTTGATTTTTATAATGAAGTGAAATATAATTTTTCTATAGAAAAAGTGAAAGAAAAGGCGAAATCTTTATTTTAGAAAAGGCGAAATCTTTATTTTAGAAAAGGCGAAATCTTTATTTTAGAAAAGGCGAAATCTTTATTGTAGAAAAGGTGAAAGATCTATTTTTGAAAAGGCGGAAACTTTATATAGAGAATAGCGAGATAAAATAGAATTTTTATCCATATAGCGTAGAAGTAAAAAAAATTCGATTTTTATATATTGAATAACGGAGTAAAAATTCGATTTTTAAATGTATGAAGCGATTATAAAAATATGATTTTTAAATTGAAAGTGAATAAATAAAAATGTGATTTTTATTTTAAAGACATCAGTATATAAAAATGTGATTTTTACATATGTAGTGGCTACGGGCAACGAAGGTGATAAAAAGGCGAGAACGATGAAGATTTCTATAAATGAAGAGTCGTGGAGTTGGATAGCTATCTGTGAGAATTTCTCACCTTTCAATTTCTTTTTCAAGTTATATATATACTAGGATGCAGATGGTGCTTAGTAGCACCCGACACAATCGTCCACAGACCATGGACTTGTATGTTTGGTTGCATAGATTAGTTAGATGATTTGATTTGAATTTGGTTGATTGGTGAATTTGATTGATGTGTGAATGGCGTGGGCCTTCACTAAACCGGGGATAAGGCTGGGCCTCGTCCCGTTTCTAGTATCGTGCCGTTATGCCGCCGAAATTTTCTAAAATAAGTTAGAAAATAAAAATATCACTTTATTTAAAAGAATGAACTGAATAGAAATTCATATGTTGAAATAAAATGTTTTTATCGTTAAAAATATAATTTTTAACGTGAATATAAATAAATAAATATTCATTTACAAACCGGACGGTTTGTTTATGTACACCTATCTGAAGGACATTGAGTGGGTTGATAAATTTTACACATCGCCCAACTGCACAAATAAAATCCATGTTTGATTGTTTGAAACCCCACACGGGTGTTGGGATGAAATATGAAGTTCACTCATCCTGATTGATTAAATATGTCGATCGATTGATTGACAGGCTGTTATAAGCGTTAGATATCCATATTTGATGCTTATACAGTGTAGTGCACTTTGGTTGATGGTTGATTATTTTTCAATGCTATTATATACATGTGTTGTATGAAAATCCATATAATTAACATTATATGGTGATTGATTGGGCCTCATTACAATTTAGAAGATAAAGAATATTATAATATAAAGGTTCATGTGTTGACTGTACTCATCCGTTGAGATTAGTCATGTGTTGAACGAAATATTTTAATAATAAAATTTACATCTTTATCAATATAATATAAAGGTTCATGTGTTGACTGTACTCATCCGTTGAGATTAGTCATGTGTTGAACGAAATATTTGAAAACGAATCATTTTAACAAAAATAGTCACACGTGGACGGTACTCATTCGTTGAGATTAGTCGTGTGTTGACAAAAAGAAATATTTGAAAAGAAATATTTGAAACGAAATATTTGAAATAGAATATTTGAAAATAGAAAAATATGAAGCCATGTTGATTAGTTTGACGCCATTTGCCGTGAACGATATTTATATCGATTTTATTCATATTGAATTGAAAGTGATTTCGAAATGAAATGAATTGAAAACGATTTCGAAATGAAATGAATTGAAAACGATTTCGAAATGAATTGAGTATAAAACGATTTCGAAATGAATTGAATATACAACGATTTCGAAATGAATTGAATATAAAACGATTTCGAAATGAATTGAATACAAAGTGATTTCGAAATGAATTGAATATAAAACGATTTCGAAATGAAATGAATTGAAAACGATTTCGAAATGAATTGAATATAAAACGATTTCGAAATGAATTGAATATAAAACGATTTCAAAATGAAATGAATTGAAAACGATTTCGAAATGAAATGTATTGAAAACGATTTCGAAATGAATTTGATTTGAATAGAAAACGAATTTGGTTTCAATTGAATATATAACGAATTTGAATCGAATAGAAAACCACTTTGAATTGAATCGAATAGAAAACCACTTTGAATTGAATCGAAATGAAAACGAATTCGAATTGAATTTAAAACGAAGTGAAATGAATTCAAATTGAATTGAAACTTGAATTGAATAGAAATGAATTTTAAAACGAATTTATAAGGAAAGATTCAATTTTGATTTGAATTGAGATGGAAGTTGAAATGTTTTTTTGAAACGAATTCAAAACTATTTATATAATTCGTTTTAAATAGAATCGACGAAATATATATTATATATATATATATATATAATATAATGGCCTGAATAGAACGCGCCGCGCCGCGGCAGTTCGTGAATTTCGACCATTTATTTCAAACGGACATTACGGGAGATCCGACCGTCGGATTCTCCTAAAACCGGAACCGTTGGGTTCGTATCGAAATGATCTTTCTAACGAATGTTAGAAACTTAAAATCTAACGGTTGGATTTGGAGATACATCCAAATCAAATTTGAAAAAGGTCGCTATAAGTGCAGTTCGATGGCCGTTGATGGAAATCGACTGTACGGGCCTTGATAAAATTATTAAAAATATCAATAATTTGTGTAAAATCATAAGAAATGATTTGTTGAAAATTGGAGTGAAAAACTCCATATTTGAAAAGATAAAAATGGATTTTTATCGAAATGAACTAGTTTGAACTAAATTTAAAACCCGATTTGTTTTTAAATAAATAAATTAGATTTAAAAAGGGGTTTTAAAATAATCGGAATTTCTAATATATTTGATTGGATTTGAAATGGGTTTATCGTGAACAGTGTTTTAAATAACACTAGTTCTTTAACCCGATAATAAATAGAATGTGATTTGGGTTTATCGTGAACAGTGTTTTAAATAACACTAGTTCTTTAACCCAGAAAAAGGAGTTTTAATGAATCTGTAATTAGATTGAAATGTGAATCTAGAATCTAAATTATCAAATTTAGAAATGAGCGAGAATGGAGTATCGCCAGTTTTGCTCCATAGCGATAGTTAAATCTTTAATCAGATTTGAACGTGAAATGGTAATTAATTTTACCGATAACACCATAGTATTAGATATGGAGTATTACCAGTTTTGCTTCATAGGATGAATACGTTGGGATTCGGAAATAAAATAAATAATTACTTCGCTGTGGTTCGCTAATCTCGACTAGTTTGGAAAACCATAATTTGGTTTGAAATGATATCCAAAGGAAGATTAAAGGATAAATTTTAAAGTATTTATCTTGGATAAAATTAATGGGAACCTTTCCCAAAAGATGTGAATATTTAAATAACAGAATATTCAGAATTGGAATGAGGCGTATGTTGTGTTTGTGTAACATTTGTTTGAATATGCGCGGGTTGTTCGGAAAGGCCGGGTTTATACCCATTCTGAATAACCGATTCGACGATATGTCGAAAATGAAGACGGTGGTCGAAGACCGGAAGTCTTCACATCATTTGGATAATTACTGACGATCTTGATTGGGCTGTACACCCAAGAGGATGGAAATAGTTAGGGGTCGTCCAGACGTACTTGGAGATGGATGGATATGCGAGGAAAGTGCCTCCGGTTTCGTTTAGACCCAGAACATACTTGTAAATGGACTGTGTGTCTGACATTGGATTTTAGTCCGTGTGATTGATCTCTATTAAATATATATCTGTTTGGCGGCGGAGAATTTATTCTCTTGCTTAACGCCCTTCTCTGAGACGTACGAGCTCAGGGGTTATATATTGATGGATATCAAACGCATGGAGTGAATTGCCTGTGTGGCATGCCTAAGTGGCAATTGATCAAGGCTTCTGTTGAAAAGCAAAGTATTGTGGTGATGATCAAAGCACGTCCTTGTGGCGTAGCTTTGTGTAACGTTTACTTCGCGAGTTTCGCACCCTGGTTGTGAACCAAAAACGGGAGAGGACATCAGGGAGGACTTGCATTTCTTTCTAGCTAGAAGTGGCGTCAGTGGTTTTACACGCCCTGACGAGTTTGACTTATGTGGTTGTTGCTGTTGCGAGGCGCCTCGGTTAGATCGAACGATCCGGGTGCGATGGAGCCATTCGTTGGCTCATTTACGCCCCAAAGGGCGGAGAGACGTATTGTTCAGGCATAATAATCCACATCGGTGGACCGGCCCTGACGATCCAAGGCCCACCTGAGTCTGGGTCCTGAGACATGGGCTAGATTGTCTCGAATCGGTTGAGGACTATCTTTTGCCTTGGTTCATAGATGGAAATCCAATTTCCAAATACGAGACATTTGCGGTTTTATTTGTAAACCTACATATGGCGACATGATATATGGTACCCATGCCGTCTATGATTGATACTTATGATTTGAAGTTGTTTTTATGCACTATGCACTTATAATAGTATCAAATGATTTGTTTTAAACGTATCAAGCATTCTTTGGCTGTTATAAGGGAAAACCCTATCCCCCGGCTTGCGTTGCATTGTGTGATAGGACCTGGGTCTTATAACAGCTTCATTTTTCTTTATTTAGCATTGCGCTGTTTGTTTTATGCACTGGTATTCTTGGGAGGAAACCCGTTCCGTGTTATACAGCGTGGTCCCTTGATTTACCGAACTTTAAAAATAAAGATTAATAACTGTTTTAGTTCTCACACCAGTCACATGACTGACCTGGAGTTTATTGTTTTAACCTAAACTCTGGGTGCCCTTATTTTGACACGGGCAGCTAGTAGTTTTGGTTTTGCAGATTTATATTCACAGGCTCCTGGTTTACAGCTGGAGCGATATCCGGAAAGCTTTGTATCCGTATATTTCCTTCTAGTTGTGTATAGTATTATTTTGCGCTGCTATGTATTTAAATGTAATTTAAATCTCTGATATTTCTGTGTAATATTCATTTATACTCTGTATATTCTTGTAATCTGATGCATTGTTGTAATATACAAGGAAATGTTCTTCTGTATGCATTCTGTTGTGGCTTGTTCTCGAACTATCCGACGCTTTCCTTTACAGGGAAGTTACGGGTTTTTACATCTATAATCTAAATTATCAAATTTAGAAAATGAGCGAGAATGGAGTATTACCAGTTTTGCTCCAAAGCGATAGTTAAATCTTTAATTAGATTTGAACGTGAAATGGTAATTAATTTTACCGATAACACCATGGTGTTAGATATGGAGTATTACCAGTTTTGCTTCATGGGATGAATAGGTTGGGATTGGGAAATAAAATAAATAATTACTTCGGTGTGGTTCGCTAATCTCGACTAGATGGAAAACCATAATTTGGTTTGAAACGACATCCAAAGGAAGATTAAAGGATAAATTTGAAAGAATTTATCTTTGATAAAATTAATGGGAACCTTTCCCTAAAAATCTGATTTTGTGAATAAAAGAATATTCTGAATTGGAATGAGGCGTATATTGTGTTGGTGTAACATTTGTTTTTTTAATATACGTGGGTTGTTCGGAAAGTCCGGGTTTATACCCATTCTGAATAACCGATTCGACGATAAGTCGAAGATGAAGACGGTGGTCGAAGACCGGAAGTCTTCCCATCGTTTGGGCAATTACTGACGATCCTGATTGGGCTGTACACCCAAGAGGATGGAAATAGTTGGTGGTCGTCCAGACGTACCTGGAGATGGATGGATATGCGAGGAAAGTGCCTCCGGTTTCGTTCAGACCCAGAACAGACTTGTAAATGGATTGTGTGTCTAACATTGGATTTTATTCTGTGTTGATTGATTTCTGTTAAATATATATCTGTTTGGCGGCGGAGAATTTATTCTCTTGCTTAACGCCCTTCTCTGAGACGTACGAGCTTAGATGTTATATATCGATGGACATCAGTCGCATGGCATGAATTGCCTGTGTGGCACGCTAAGATGCAATGAACAAGGCTTCTGTTGAAAAGCAAAGTCTTGTGGTTGATGATCAAAGCACGCCTATGTGGCAGCTTTGTGTATAACGTGAATTCGCGAGCCTCACACCTCGGTATGAGTTAAAAACGGGATACGGACAGCAGGGAGAGCACGACGTTTCTTTCTAGCTTTGGTGGTGTCAATGATTTACCAGCCCTAACATTTATATACTTTTCACCTATGTGGTTGTTGGAATGCGAGGCGCCTCGATTATAGGTATATAAGGACCGGGAAACGTGTGTTCAGGAATTGCCAATCCTCTAACGTAAGTGAGGACCGGCCCTGAAGCATCCAAGGGTTGCCCAGAGTGCGTAACCCTGGGACATTTGCTAGAGTGTCTCGAACGCGGAGAGGAGCTTGCCCCTTGCCTCGACTCATGACGGAAATCCAATTTCCAATACGTGTATTGCGGTTTTAATTGTAGAACTAGTATGGCGACATGATATATGGTACCCATGCCGTCTATGATTGATATTTATGATTGAAACTATTTTGACACTATACACTTATTATAGTATCAAATGATTTGTTTTAAACGTACCAAGCATGTTTGGCTATTATAAGGGAAAACCCTATCCTCTGGCTTGCGTTGCATTGTGTGATGGGACCTGGGTCTTATAATAGCTTCATTTTTCGAAAAAGCATTGCGCTGTTTATTCTATGCACTGGTATTCTTGGGAGGAAACCCGTTCCATGTTATACGGCGTGGTCCCTTGAATTACTCTCTTTTAAAGTCAAGTTTTAGTAACTGTTTTAGTTCTCACACCAGTCACATGACTGACCTGGAGTTTATTGTTTTAACCTAAACTCTGGGTGCCCCTATTTTCCGCACGGGCGGCTAGTAGTTTTGGTTTTGCAGATTTATATTCACAGGATCCTGGTTTACAGCTGGAATGATATCCGGAAAGCTCTGTATCCGTATATCACCTTCAGTTGTGCTTTGTATTATTTTCCGCTGCTATGTAATTTATTGTAATCTCTGATATTTATCAAATGTAATTTATTCAATTATACTCTGTATATTCTTGTATCTGATGGAATTGTTGTAATAGCAATGAAATATTCTTCTGTCTGAGTTCTGATTAGTCTTGTCCTCACAGTAATTCGTTCTTTCTCATCTCTTCAGAGACCGAGGAAATTCGGGTCACTACAGTTAACCAGTACAACATGATGAATGAGAAGGGTTAAGTTAATAAGAAACACTTCACCAATATGACATGATGAATGGGTAGGGTTAAGTTAAAACAAGAGAGCAACACTTAACCAATATAACACGATGCCTGGAAGGGTTAAGTTAAGCCAAGAAGGCAACACTTAACCAATGTAATACGACAAGTGGGTGGGCTAAGTTAACTTGAATTGATTGATGACACTAAACCAATACAACATGATGAACGCGTGGGGTTAAGTTAATAAGAAACACTTAACCAATGTAACTTGATGAACGAATGGGGTTAAGTTAATGGGAAATACTTAACCAATATAACATGATGAATGAACGGGGGTAAGTTAATAGGAAACACTTAACCAATCCAATATGACGAGTGAGAAGGGTTAATAAGAAACACTTAACCAACATGACATGATGAGTAGGTGGGTTAAGGTGGGTTAAGTTAACATAAATGGACAACAGTTAACAAATATGACATAATGTGCAAGAAGGTTAAGTACATATTGGGTTGGTGGGTAATATTAGTAAATATAGGCCCCCAAACTTAACTATTAAGTAAACATGTTTGAATCAGTGGGAGGGTTAAGTACATATCGGGTTGGTAGGTAATATTAGTAAATATAGGCCCACGAAGTTAACCAATAAGAAACCCTAGTAATGGGGACCCATTTCAGAAGTAACCTACATAGATGTATCAAGGTACCCTAAAACTAGGCAGGGTAGGGAACGATTACTGGGTTGATTATAGGTGGTCAAAATAGCAACAGGAGGTACGTCAGTGTAGGTTCCGACGGACTACGGGCGTGCAAGTACTCCGGAGTGGGAAAAAGCAGGCACTGTGTACCAGTAGTTATACACTGTGCATCTTGAATCGTGTCGGGTCGCTATCATAGGGACTGATACACCTTATGGTGGGCCTAGCAAGGGGTATCTACACGCAAGAGAGGGCCGATTAACACAGACACATGGAACATTAACACAAGTAGGGAGCCGATCGATAGGGTAGTAAGGGTACATCTAACATCTTCTTGGCAATTAGGATGATTGAGGTCAGATCCTCGTACTAGATGTACACCTGAAGGATACCACAATTGCGGGGATTGGGATCACGTTATCATACTATCATTTTGGACAGACTACTAGTTGGGACACTAGTTAGGGGGTCCAGAGATACAAAAATCAGAATAACAAGGTAGTAGCGAAGCAGAGAAAGAGTAGAAGTGCATTAAGTTTATCTTGCCTTGTCATATTCATGTTAATCATATGTTATCTTGTTATCCCTGTTATCACGGTATTGTCTTATATTCAGTATATGCATGCCATGATGCTTTTGCCTATTCACATGCTGAAAGTCAATGGACTTACCAGACTTATGTCTGACCTAGTTTGTTTCACCTCTTTTCTTCTGTTCCCCCCCACCAAGGTTCAAAGGGAGGTAATGTTACCACCTAGCTTAGTTTTCTTTCCAAGCTCGAAGATAGTCGATGTATTGCTTTGGACTCTCTCTTCCACCGCTATGGATGGTTCATGCTTTATTTGGGGAATATCATTGTTATATTTTTATGCATCTTTTATACTTGGAAGTTTTTGAATCAAGATAGAAGTTCTATGTATTACTTTTAAGTATGATTGAGACAATTGTTGTAAAAGCTTGTCTGAATCACATTGTTTATAAAATGACTTTATTTTCCGCTGCTTTATTTGTCTATCTTGTAATTTATCTGCATCTTTTACCTATAATGCTCCACCGAAGTTAAGGCATTCCCTTTGTGAGTGATCTTAATGGAGATGGGATGTTTCACTTGGTATCAAAGCTGAAAGTTACTAGATCAGGTAAAAGATTTGAAAAATTATTTTCAAAACGGTTTTAAAAGAAGCATTTTCTAAAGAAAAGTTTAGTTTTAAAGGCATATTCCCCAAATCCATATGCATTATCTTTTGATCCTCTGTTTGAATCTTTGTTTTCTTCTTTCCTGAGTCTCCAGGGCTCCTGGCTTTCTGGGAGGTAACCTCATCGCGGCATGGTTCTGTAGGCTTGATGAGGCTACGACACCTATCAAAGGGCGAAGAAGTGCCCAACTTCCATATAGCCGCAGTAGTTTCACCTGCAGCTAATTTTCTTTCAATCTTTGTAGGGTTTTCCATGCGATGGAGGCAGCTTTCATGAGACTTGTCAACAAGTCACACAAGGATGGAAAAGATGAGAATATGGTTTGGCTAAGGAACACAACCCAAGGATGAGAAACCCATGGATATGGACTTGGTTCATGAAGGAGGAAAGAATAGAAAAATCTAAGACAAGAGGAAGTGTAGTTATTATGGTATAACGGGTCATATGATTAAGGACAAGGGAAAGAACTAAGGACGGGATTTTCCGGAAGGCAAGTGCATGCTCTCACCGCCACCGTACCTGAGGGAGGTAGTAAAGCTTCGGTTGAAAATTTTTAGCTTTCTTTTTTATCATCCTGTTAGTACTCTTTTTGATTCTAGCGCTTCACATTCATTTATATCTGCTTCCATAGTTGAGTCTCTGCATCCTAGTACTTGTATAATAGAAGATCCCATTATTGTCTCAAATCCGTTTGGTGGTTCGGCTCGTTTATCTTTGGATTGTAAGGATTTGAGAATAGCTATTTTAAGTATTTAGTTTAATTGTAATGCTTATTTTTTTGGTTTCATGGGCTATGGGTTGATTCTAGGCATGGATTGGTTAGCTAGTAATTGTGAAAAGAGGGTAGTTAGACTTTCGACTTGCCTCGGGAATACCCTCGAGATTTCGTTTGATCTTAAGGGATCAGTTTGTCTTAGCTACCTAGAATCACTTGATGTATCTACCGATGATTTGCGATTCGTTAGAGTAGTCCATGAGTACGTAGATGTTTTTGATCAGGTAAGGGGTTTATCCACTAAAACACGATACAGACTTTTGTATATATCTAGTTGACAATGCAAAGCCAGATGCATTACCTGTACGACACATGAATCCAAGGGAAAGGAAGGGCTCAGTAAACAAGTAAAAGAGTTACTTGAAAAAGGGTTCATAATGCGAAGTATTTCTGAATGCGGTGCTCCAGTCATTTTCGTTACAAAGGAAGATGG
Source organism: Allium sativum (assembly GCA_030737875.1). Classification (NCBI taxonomy): domain Eukaryota; kingdom Viridiplantae; phylum Streptophyta; class Magnoliopsida; order Asparagales; family Amaryllidaceae; genus Allium; species Allium sativum. Next base: position 67,978,423 of record CM060925.1, on the reverse strand, counting down.
TTCAGTTCGCTTTGTGCATAGATGATATTTTGGAATGAGGAAGAACATGCTTTGCATCTAAGGGAAGTCTCGGATACCCTCCAAGCGCAGCAACTTAAGAAGAAGTTCTCCAAAAATGTCATTTTTGGAGAGAAGAAGTAAGGTTTTTAGGACATGTGGCGCCCAAAGAAGGGGTAACAGCAGATCCCGCAAAAGTAGTTGCGGTGCAAGACTGGAAGGTCCCAAGGAATGCAACAGAAGTAAGAAGCTTTCTTGGACTAGCGGGCTAATATAGGAAGTTAATTAAGGACTTTGCAAAGGAATTAGCCCCACTTACAAGATTGACGAAGAAGAATCTAATCATCTTAGTATATACACTTGGTAACATGGTTAGCATCTGTTTATTTTTAAGAGATAGTTCTAGGAATGTTAGCATGACACGATAGAAGTTGTAGTGCCAGGTATACCATAAGAAGAAAAGGAGGAACTAGAGGCGATAGTGAAATGAGTTCCAACGCATATTCTAGGAACAGTAATTAAGAAGCTACGCAAATCGTGAAGTTAAGACAGTCAGAGCAATATGGAATGAAGCTCAAGAAGATGCGACTTAGAAGAACTGACGACTAGATATACGCATCATATCCTTTTTGAGGGTATATCCTTGATCTCTATTTTTTTGTAATGTTTATTTGCTAGTCTTTATCTTTTAAGTATATCCTCTCGATCCTATCCTCGATACTTAGGTAGAAGCCAATGGATGTAAACATGTGTTTGAGACATGTTATGTTTGTTGGATGCAAATATATGTAAGTGTAGTGGTTGCTCGTGGATGCATGTACACATATTAGGCACTAGATCGGCTCAGTCACTTTCATATTGCATATGCACGAGTGAATTTTCATGGATTGGAACTTGATGTGTTATCATATGGATGTTGCATTTGTATGAATGATTGTGCACTCATGTAGAAGTTATAAAGTACGATTAGGAATAATTGCATACATGATGGACTCATGGCACTGACATAATTCGCATTAAGGAGGTTAAATGAACAGTAGACCACCTGATTTTGCATTAGATAAGGACATGTACACACACTATGCATATGATCATGAAAGCTTAGAAATATTTTTAAGGACAATGGACGCCTGTGATTGAATGGTTGAGTAGAGTGATGTTGGATGTTAGGATACATTCTCCCTGACTTGGAGATTTCGGGGACGAAATCCTTTAAAGGAGGGGAGAATGTAACACCCCGTACTTCCTGTGAATATTAAAATAACGAATTAAAGAGTACTTAACTGTAAAAGTAAGAATCAAGGGAAACGGGTTACGCCATTGCGTTCGTCTTGGAATTCTTCTTGAGATAGAGCCCGAGTTTGCGTGAATCGGACTCCGTATGAAGAAGTTATGGAGTTTAGAAGATTTCATGTTTAAACAAAAAATTATAATTAAATAATTTAATTAAACAAAAACAGTTTAAATTTTGAAAATCACATGGCTCAGCTAGGCGGGAAAAATCCCGCCCATAGGGGTCGACTCCCCCGGGGGGGTTGACTCCCTCGGGGGGTCAACATAGGTGTCGACCCCCCTATAGGGGTCAACCCCCTCGCCCAGATCCGAACAGTGACGATTTCTGAGTTGTTGCTGAGTCACTAGGGCAGAGGTGGCAATTTTTGGATAGCTCTATCTTGTCTGGATGGTTATGATCGCTCATAGGTTGATCTAACGGCTCACATAAGTTTAAACCTCTATAAAAGCAACCATAGTCCTCAACTCTAAATCACACAATTTCATTTCAAGGAGCCACCATGCTCTTCATGATCGACCTAGCCTAGCCACCATTTCTTCTTAACTAGGAAGCAAACTAGAAAGCAAGTTAGAAGCTACAATTCAAATATAATTTAGAGAATTGATAGTCTACGTCAAGGGATTGCTTTTCAAATTCAGAAATCAAATCTAGAATTCAAGACCGTTTTGTAATTTGTAAGTTCATGTTACTTTCAGAAGTAAGTTCAATTGTGATTCTAACATTGTAATAAATCTAAATCTGAGATTATGCCTATTTCTATCTGTCTTTCTATATCCATTGGATCTATCTCATTTGATATTATTATGTCCATTCTTTGTCTCTACTTTCCTTCTTCCCTTTTTGTTTTTATAGCCAGGCTACTGCAAGCCTGAGCCAAATCTCATTAGAGATGAACATACGCTGGAAAGGAAATTGGGTATAATATATGATTTGAACATGACCAACGCTAAAATAGGGCATAATATATGATTTGGACATGACCAGCGCAAAAATTGGGAAAAGTATTAAATTATGTATAATTGGGCATAACTATTTTGTAACTGATTTGAGGACATAACACATGTTGTATTTAAAACTTTAAGTGTATCGAACATATGTCATGAGGTTTGAGACATAATGTATATTGGACATATGACTTGGGATTTTGGCGTAAATTGAACTGTAAACATGTAAGGCATAGTACATGTTGTGGTTTAAGACCTAAAAATTGGGGCATATTATATATAATAGTTTATGACTTGGAAGAAGGAGATTATGCATGAAAACTTATAGTAAGATAGGGATAACTTTTAAATATGAACATGCCTAAATTGAGATTTTGGGTAAATTAATTAAAAGCTATAATTTGGCATAGTTTATACTATGAATCATGATTAGGGGTTTTTGGAGAATATTTTGTATGGTGCAATATGACTAAACCTTAGGGCATGTGTTTTATTGTGATTTTTGGGGCATGACTGTTATTGCAAATTTAGAAAAATTAGGTGTAACCTATTTTGAGTAATAATTCGAATTTGAATTTATGGGGCATAACTTGCAATCAACTTTGTTGAGGTATAATTTGAGAATTGGAACATGACTAGTTTTGGATAATTAGCATATAAATCTAAACTTGGAAATGTATGGTAAATATGCTAAAAGATAAACATGCCTAACCCAAGGTTAGATTGAGTTGCGGTGTAAAACTGCCCGGAACCTCCCGGCACATCCAGTAACCGCAACAACACCTATCTAATGTGAGATGTTAGTGCATCATGCCCAAGAAAAACCCGAGGTTAGATTGAGTTGTGGTGTAAAACTGCCCGGAACCACCCGTCACATCCAGTAACTACAACAACATAAATCTAATGTGAGAGGTTCGTGCATTAATAAATCAATTAATGCTAATGAATAAGATATGTTAAGAATGGTTGGGTTAAGTTAACTAAGGCAACACTTAACCGTTATAACACGTTAATTAGAAAAGAAGAGGGGGTTAAGTAAATTTAGAACACTTAACTGTTATAACATGTTAATTAGACAAGAAGGTGAGGTTAAGTAAATTTAGAACAATTAACCGTTATAAAACATAAGACAAGTGAGTAGGGTTAAGTTAACCAGTACAACATGATGAATGAGAAGGGTTAAGTTAATAAGAAACACTTGACCAATATGACATGATGAATGGGTAGGGTTAAGTTAAAACAAGAGAGCAACACTTAACCAATATATCGGAACGCGTGGAAGGGTTAAGTTAACTCAAGAAGGCAACACTTAACCAATGTAACACGACAAGTGGGAGGGTTAAGTTATCTTGAATTGATTTATGACACTTAACCAATACAGCATGATGAATGTGTGGGGTTAAGTTAATAAGAAACACTTAACCAATGTAACATGATGAATGAATGGGGTTAAGTTAATGGGAAATACTTAACCATTATAACATGATGAATGAATGGGGTTAAGTTAATAGGAAACACTTAACCAATCTAATTTGACGAGTGAGAAGGGTTAATAAGAAACACTTAACCAACATGACATGATGAGTAGGTGGGTTAAGTTAACATGAACGGACAACACTTAACCAATATGACATAATGTGTGAGAAGGTTAAGTACATATCAGGATGGTGGGTAATATTAGTAAATATAGGCCCAAAAACTTAACCATTAAGTAAACATGTTTGAATCAGTGGGAGGGTTAAGTACAATCGGGTTTGTGGGTAATATTAGTAAATATAGGCCCACAAACTTAACCAAAAAGAAACCCTAGTAACGTGGACCCATTTCAGAAGTAACCCACATAGATCTATCAAGGTATCCTGAAACTAGGCAGGGTGGGGCACGATTACTGGGCTGATTATAAGCGGTCAAAATAGCAGCAGGGGTACGTCAGTGTAGGTTCCGACGATTTACGGGCATGCACGTACTCTAGAGTGGGAAAAAGCAGGCACTGGGTACCAGTAGTTATACACTATGCATATTGAATCGTGTCGGGTCGCTATCATAAGGATTGATACACCTTATAATGGGACCAGCACAGGGTATCTACACACAAGAGAGGGCGGATTGACACAGACACAAGAGAAATTAATACAAGTAGGGAGCCGATCGCTAGGGTAGTAAGGGTACATCTGGCATGTTCATGGCAATTAGGCAGATTGAGGTGGAATCCTCACGATAGATGTACACCTGAAGGCTACCACAATTGCGGGGATTGGGATCACATTACAATATGATCATTTTATACATATTACTAGTTGGGACACTAGTTAGGTGGTGCAGAGATATAGATATAGAAAACCAAAATAACAGGGTAGTAGCGAAGTAGAAAAAGAGTAGAAGCGCATTCAGTTTATCTTGCCTTATCATATCTATACTAATCGAATGTTATCTTTTTATCCTTGTTATCACGGTATTGTCTTATATTCAGTTTATTTATGTCATGATGCTTTTGCATGTTTATATGCTGAAAGTCATTGGACTTACCAGACTTATGTCCGACCTAGTTTGTTTGCACGTACTCCGGAATTGGAAAAAGCAGGCACTGGGTACCAGTAGTTGTACACTGTGCATCTTGAATTGTGTCGGGTCGCTATCATAGGGACTGATACACCTTATGTTGGGGCCAACACAGGGTATCTACATGCAAAAAAGGTCGATTGACACAGACACATGGAACATTAACACAAGTAGGGAGCCGATCGATAGGGTAGTAAGGTGTAACACCCCGAGAATTCTATAACTGTGAAATTAACAAATTAAAGTATAATTAATCTGAAATCAAAGAACCAAGGGAAACGGGATACGCCATTGCGTTCGTCTCGGAAAAATACGCGAAATAGAGTCCGAGTTTTCGAAAAACGGAGTCCGTATGAAGAAGATATGGCCTTCGGAAGTTTTGAATTAAATTTAAAATTCAAACAAAATAAAATAATTAAAAAATCGGGCCCAGTGGGCCAGGGCGGATAAACACCCGCCTAGGCCACCCAGGTCGACTGGGCTGTCGACCTGGGCTACCCATGTCGACAGGGCTGTCGACAGCCCTGTCGACAGGGGTGTCGACCTGGTCGAGCCCAGTCAACCTGGCTGGCCAGGTCGGTGTGTGGTCGAATTTCTGTGGTCTGCTTTGTCATTAGGGCTAGGTGGCGGATTTTTATTGGTCTCTCTTCCTAATGAATGGCTACGATCTATCCAAGCAACATCAAGGGTCCTAATCAATTCCTAACCTCTATATAAACAACCCTAGACTAAACCCTAATCTATTCATTCAAATTAAGAACATAGCCGCCATGTTGTTGAGGAACGACTAAGAGTAGCCGCCGACTAGAGAGAGAATTAGAAAGAAAGTTCTAAAGCCTAAAGCAATTCAAGCAACCTAAAGCCAATCAATTCAACAAAGGAATCATATCTCTTAATTAGAGAATTCGCCGCAACCATTGTAAGTAGAGTATTACTTTGGTATGAATAAACAACTGTATTGATTTGTATGCTTGAATTGGGAAAATAAAGTTATTCATATTTGTGCGTTCTTATCAATTTGAAATATTATATACGTTTGGATATTTATGAATTATGTTATTCATTATAAAGAACTACATGCGGTAGTTCTATGCAAGTATACGTTTGGAATATTGCGCAAATTATATAATCTATGTTGAGGCTACATGTATGTAGTTGATTGAAATCCATGCAAGTTTGGGGCTTTGTTATTATGTCACTATGATGTATATTTTTGTGCATAAATCATTTTGCAAGTAATTGAAACAAGTTTGGTTGTTATAGTTCATATGAAACTATGTTGGAATTTTGACACCATAATCCATGTATTAAGTCATGCTTTTGCAAAACTTATGAATATGGCTAGGCTATGAATGATATTTGGCATAATTGAAATCTATGATTAAGTCTATCTTGTTTAAAAGAATTATATGATGACATATGTGAGACATGGCTAGGTTAGACTCAAAAATCCCTTTTTGCAAGTTTAAAGCAAACACCATGATTAGGAATATTTATGCCATGCTTATGTTTGACATTATGCCATGTTTATGTTAGGAATATTTATGCCATGCTTATGTTTGACATTATGCCATGTTTATGTTAGGAATATTTATGCCATGCTTATGTTTGACATTATGCCATGTTTATGCTAGAAGTACTTATGCCATGCTTATGTTTGACATTATGCCATGTTTATGCTAGAAGTACTTATGACATGCTTATGTTTGACATTATGCCTAAATAAGAATATAGGTTCATGTTGTAGTTAAACCTATGCAAGTTCACATGCTTTGATTCATGTCACCTACGTTACCACTATGCAAGTACACCAACTTCTATTTTGTATTTCCAACGTCGTATTGCAAGTTCATGCGCTCACTTTCCCCTCTTTGTGTATACGCTTTAAGCCTCCCCTTTTCGCATGGCTAAATTGGGCTTTTAAAAGGCTAAGCCCAATATATATATGAACGGACGTGTAAAACGGGGGAAAATAACGTTGGGTTAAAATTAATTAATTAATGAAAATATAAAATAGAAGGGCCCAAATTCAAGTATGGGTTGGGCCCGTGGTTGGTGTAACCTTTACACCATTAACTTAATAATGGGCCGCAAATATTTACATATAAGAAATAAAGAAGAATGACAAAATATGTAAATGTAGAACATACGATGTGTTTAACCCGAGGTTGGATTGAGTTGTGATGTAAACCTGCCCGGAACCGCCCGGCTGTCCAGTAGTCACAACAATACCTATCCAATGTGGGAGGTTAAACATGGAGCCCAGCAAGGACCCGAGGTTAGACTGAGTTGTGGCGTAAGACTGCCCGGAACCAACCGGCAACAGGCAGCCACAACAATACCTGTCTAATGTGAGAGGTCAGGGCCTTAATAAGACAATTAAGGCTGAGTCAGGATTGTTAGGATTAAGTGAACTAAAGACTTAATCAAATGGAACATGCTAAACTAAACGGACTGGTGGGGTTAGGTTAGGAAACACTTAACCAACTTAGCATGTTGGCTAGAGATAGAAAACCTAGTAACGGGGGACCCTTTTCAGCAGTAACCCTAAAAGGTGTATCAGGAAACCCTGAAACTAGGCAGGGTGGGGCACGATTACTGGGCTGATTGTAAGAGGTCAAAGCGACGGCGGTGGTGTAGCAGTGTAGGTTCTAACGGAGTGCGGGCGTGCACACACTCCGGCGCAGAAAAATAAGGCACTGGACACCAGTAGCATACCTGTGCACTCTAAGGTTGTGTCGGGTTGCCACTATGGGACATGATACACCCCATGGTGGGACCAGCATAGGTAACTACAGACATCGGGGGCCGTAAGACACATGTAACTTTGCGAGTAGGAGCCGATCATCATTGAATGGATCACATCACCCTGATTATGGGGTGCCAATTGGAAACTAGTTTATATGGGTTCAGAGATTAACATGGGGTACGATAGAATATTCGACCCTAGACAACTTAACCAAGTTTATTGTGCTTGCCCACTTCTTGTTTTACTTATCATACCCTGTTCTTTATTCATAGACAAAATAGTACTAGACTTACTCAGGCTTTATGTCTGACTCTATTTTTCTTTCGTCTTCTTTCTTCCGTTTCCCCCCCCCCCAGGTCCTCAGGGAGGGAACACAGCAGCTTGATCAGTCTTGACATCCAGCTTGAAGTAGAGAAATGTATTGCTTGGACTTTCCTGTTTTGAACTATGGCTTTGGACAATCCACTAGGGGGCTTTTGCAGTTTATCCATGTTTTATTTATGCTTCTTTAAATAATGTACTCAAGACAGATTATGAAAGTGTTATGTTATGTTTTTGGAAAGTATGTTGTTGTAACACGTATTTGACTTTATGAAATAAAAGTTTGTTGTTCTTCCGCTGTTTATAAATATGTGTTCTTATATCTGTCTTGTATATCTGTGATTTGAACTTATAAACCTCCACCAAAATTAGGGCATTCCCTTTGAGAGTGACCCTAACGGAGGTGGGGTGTTTCACTTGGTATCAGAGCATAGGTTTACCAGATAAGATAAAAAGTTTTGAAAAATTACTTTCAAAAAGGAAATTTAAAGAAGCATTTTTAAAAGAAAAATATTATTTTATTTTTAAAAGGCAAAGTCCACTCCCCAAAGCCATAGGTACTATCTCTTATCCTTCGTTTTGAATCTATCCTTTTTGTTTCAGCATGTCCCAAGAACTTAACTTGCCTAAAGGGGTGCCAATACCTGGTTGGTTTAGACGGTTCTTAGAAGCAAGGGCCACTCAGCCAGGTCCTACCATTCCTCCTCCCCCAGCTGAAGGAAATCATCCAGCTGCAGCAGCACCTTTTCCTCCACCTCCTCCTCGGGGAAACACTTTTGCTAAGATATGTAAAGATTTTAAAGCTATGGGAGGAAGGGATTTCCATGGAACTGAGTCCTTCGTAGCAGCTAGGAATTGGCTAAAAGAAACTGAAGACCTATTCATCATCTTTGAGGTAGAAGATAGACAAAAAGTACAGTTGGCAGTGTGGCTGTTGAAGGGTGAGGCTTCCTACTGGTGGGAAGTCACTAATGCTGAAAGACCAGTAGAAACATGGGAGGACTTTAGGGCAAGGTTTGAGACCAAATTTCTCTCAGATGCAGAAAGAAGTTTGCAGTTGGAAAAATTTTTATTTCTTAAGCAAGGAGACAAGACTGTCAGAGAATATGTGAATCAGTTCGATGAGCTGGCTAGGTTTGGGCTTGACCTAGTCAACACCCCGCACAAGAAGGCTCTCCGTTTCGTCAAAGGGTTAAATGAGCCATTACACAGTTTGGCCATGACCCATATACCCATGGGGGCCACGTATGAAAGATTGGTGCAAATGGCATTGCTGAATGAGGAGGATAAGGGCAAGAAGGAGACAACGGCAGAAAGCTCTCAAGGGAAGAAAGAGGGTTTGCAGCCTAAGAAGGCGGACTTTAAGAAAGGCGGAAAAGGCAACAAAGAGAAGAGGAAGTGCAATTTCTGTGGCAAAGTGGGGCACTTAGTAAAGGACTGCCGGAAAAAGAAGGCCAAGGAGAATGGTGGGTGCTTTTCATGCGGTCAGACAGGCCATAGGGCTAAGGACTGCCCAAAGAAACGGGGACAGGGGCAGGGCGCTGGATCCACCCCAGGGGCACAGGTTCATGTGCTAGAAGCGCCACCATTGCAACAGCGAGGTACAAATACTTCTGTAGAAAGTGTAGTTTATCTTTATGATCACCCCGTTCGCACTTTATTTGATTCTGGAGCATCACACTCCTTTATCTCGTCTGCTTTAGTAGAATCTCTGCACCTAAAAACTAGTATGGTAGAGGACCCCTTAATTGTTTCAAACCCAATTGGGGGCCCAGCTCATTTGTCTATGATCTGTCTGGATTTGAAAATTTCTATTTTAAGTGTTGAATTTCAATGTAGTGCCTTTGTTTTGGGCTTTTCGGGGTATGGTTTGATTTTGGGTATGGATTGGCTATCCCGTAATGGGGCCATCCTTGATTGTGAGAAAAGGGTTGTTAGGCTCCTAACCCAGCTCGGTAATACTTTGGAAATTTCTTGTAATCCCTCGTATGCGGTTATGCTTAGTTATCTTGAATCGCTAGATGCCTCTGTTGAAAATTTGCAATCAGTTAGAGTGGTCCGGGAATATCCGGATGTCTTTGAAGAGGTGAAGGGCTTGCCTCCGAAGCGGGAAATAGACTTCCGCATATATCTTGTAGATAATGCAAAGCCCGTTGCGTTGCCCGTTAGACATATGGCTCCACGAGAAAGGAAAGAGCTCAGTAAACAGATTAAAGAGCTTCTAGAAAAGGGGTTCATTAGGAGGAGCATTTCAGAATGGGGCGCTCCGGTGGTGTTCGCTACAAAGGCGGATGGTTCACTCCGTCTATGTGTTGACTATAGGGAGCTCAACAAGCTAACGAAAAAGAATAGGCATCCTCTCCCTAGAATTGACGATTTATTTGACCAGCTTGTAGGAGCGTCTGTTTTCTCCCAACTCGATTTAGCAACCGGTTTTCATCAGCTAAGGGTGGCTGAAGATAGCATCGATAAAACGGCGTTCAGAACCCCAGACGGCTTCTTTGAATGGCTTGTCATGCCTTTCGGCTTGACAAATGCACCTGCGTACTTCGTGGACCTGATGAGTAGGGTATTTAGAGATTTCCTCAACAAATTCGTAGTGGTCTTCGTAGATGATATCCTTATCTTCTCAAAGAGTGAAGAGGAACATGCTCAGCACTTAAGGGCAATCATGGAAACTTTGCGAGTCCATCAACTAAAAGCCAAATTCTCCAAATGCCACTTTTGGAGAGAAGAGGTGAGGTTCCTTGGGCACATAGTATCCAAACAAGGGTTAGCGGTGGACCCTGCGAAGGTAGTGGCGGTACAGGATTGGAAGACACCAAGGAATGCAACTGAGGTCCGAAGCTTCCTAGGACTAGCAGGTTTCTATCGAAAATTCATAAGGGATTTTGCGAAAATCTCAGCTCCGCTCACGAAATTGACCAAGAAGAATCTAGTGTTCAATTGGGATTTGGATTGCGAATTTGCTTTCCAACGACTGAAAAGGGCTCTTACAACAGCCCCAGTTTTGACGCTGCCAGATGGGAGCAAGATGTTCACTGTTTATACGGATGCATGTGGGACAGGGCTAGGCGCCGTCTTAATGCAAGAAGGAAGGGTAGTAGCTTATGGCGGGAGGCAGTTGAAAGTGCACGAAAAGAACTACCCAACCCACGATCTCGAGTTAGCCGCCATCGTCTTTGCACTCAAGTCTTGGCGACACTATCTCCTAGGTGAGAAGTTCGAACTTTACACTGACCATAAATCGTTGAAATATCTTTTCTCGCAGAAGGATCTTAACTTGAGGCAACAAAGATGGATGGAGTTTCTTGCCTCGTACGATTTCGAAATCTCCTATACTCCGGGCAAAGGCAACGTAGTGGCAGACGCGTTGAGCCGAAAGAAATTGACCCTAAGCCCGTTGTTTGTTGAAAGACAAAGCCTAGAGTTTATAGCCAGTTTCGACTTTAGGCCTTCCTCCGATTTCGTACCAGGCTTGCTAGCATCTCTCGAAGTACGGCCAACTTTAGTGGATTCAGTAGGGACAGCACAACGCGAAGATCCTCAACTTGTGGAAATAATTGATAGGCTAATTAGGGGTGAGACTTCAAGTCACCTCAACAGATACTCCATCGACGATAAGGGTTTGCTAAGGCGAGACGGAAGACTATGCGTCCCACAGACAAACGATTTAATAAAGAAGGTTCTCGAGGAAGCGCATCATTCCAAGATGACGATACACCCAGGCGGAGATAAAATGTACAAAGACATAAAAAGGACTTTCTTTTGGAACGGCATGAAAAAGGACGTGGCAGAATTTGTTTCTAAATGTATGGTGTGCCAACAAGTTAAGGCGGAACAGAAAAAGCCTGGCGGACTACTACATCCTCTGGAGGTCCCGCAGTGGAAGTGGGATAGCATCTCAATGGACTTCATCGATGGGCTGCCTAGGTCTAGGAGAGGCAACACTAGCATTTGGGTAATAGTGGATAGGCTTACTAAAAGCGCCCACTTTTTACCAGTCAAAAGTAAAAGAACCGCCTCATCCCTAGCATCACTTTACCTCAAAGAAATCGTTCGACTCCATGGAATACCATCTAGCATTGTTAGTGACCGAGACACCATCTTCACCAGTGAGTTTTGGCGGAGTCTGCAAGAAGCAGTAGGAACGCAGTTATGCTTGAGCACAGCCTATCATCCCCAAACCGACGGCCAAACGGAGAGAGTGAACAGAGTTTTGGAAGACCTTTTAAGGCTATGCGTCCTCGACTTCGGAGGGACATGGGAAGACCACCTTCCTTTGGTGGAATTTGCCTACAACAACAGCTATCAAGCAACCATAGGAATGGAGCCCTTCGAAGCTTTATATGGAAGACCGTGCCGATCGCCCACTTGTTGGTGGGAGTCCACGGATAAGCTTATACTTGGACCAGATATGATCGGAGAGACCTCAGAGAAAGTAGACTTAATACGAAGAAGGATGAAGACGGCCCAAGACAGACAAAAGTCCTATGCCGACAAAAGGAGAACCGACCTTGAATTTGAAGTTGGAGACAGAGTTTTTCTCAAGGTATCACCGCTAAGAAACGTTGTTCGTTTTGGAACCACAGGAAAGCTAGCGCCAAGATTCGTAGGGCCATTCCCTATTATCGAGAAGATTGGGAAAATGGCCTATAGATTAGAGCTACCCGAGAAGTTGGCTGGAGTCCACAACGTCTTTCACGTTTCACATCTCCGAAAATGTCTTCATGAGTCTGCTGAAGTGGTAGAGCCAAATATCCTCGAAGAGGCCGAAGTGGAGCGCGAAGCAACCATAAGGAGAGTTCCAACCCGCATCTTAGGAACGGAAGTGAAGAGGCTACGCAACCGCGAAGTCAAGCTCGTCAAAGTCCAGTGGAGCGACGCCGAGGGAGACGCGACTTGGGAAACTGAAGCTAGAATCCGCACTGCCTACCCTTTTCTGTTCGAGGGTACATCCTTGATCTTTCTTTTCCTTAAGTTGCGCTTTTATCTATCTTTTTAGGTATATTTCCTCGACCGTATCTTTTAGGTAGAATCTTTTTGGATGGAAACATGTAGTTGAAACATGTTATGGATGATGGCTGCAAGTGGTTGCAAGTGATTGCTAGTGGTTGCTCGTGTTTGCATATACACACACAATCTAGGTTTTAGATCGGCTCAGTCACTTCATATTGCATATGCATATATGTTTGCTTTCGTATGTGGTTGAATTATAATGTGTTGTCATATGGATGTTGCATTTGTATTGAATGATTGTGCACTCATGTAGAATCAAGAATAGGAAAATTTGCATACATAATGGATTCATGGCACTTACATAATTCGCATTAAGGAGGTCAACTGAATCAGTAGACCGCCTGATTTTGCATTAGATAAGTACATGTATACACACACACTTCGCATATGGTCATGAAGCATTAGAAGTCTTTTTAAGGACAATGGATGCTCGTGTTTGATGGATGAGTAGATGGATGATTGGATGTTATGATATACATTCCTCCTAACTTGAAGATTTCGGGGACGAAATCCTTTTAAGTGGGGGAGAATGAAACACCCCGAGAATTCTATAACTGTGAAATTAACAAATTAAAGTATAATTAATCTGAAATCAAAGAACCAAGGGAAACGGGATACGCCATTGCGTTCGTCTTGGAAAAATACGCGAAATAGAGTCCGAGTTTTCGAAAAACGGAGTCCGTATGAAGAAGATATGGCCTTCGGAAGTTTTGAATTAAATTTAAAATTCAAACAAAATAAAATAATTAAAAAATCGGGCCCAGTGGGCCAGGGCGGATAAACACCCGCCTAGGCCACCCAGGTCGACTGGGCTGTCGACCTGGGCTACCCATGTCGACAGGGCTGTCGACAGCCCTGTCGACAGGGGTGTCGACCTGGTCGAGCCCAGTCAACCTGGCTGGCCAGGTCGGTGTGTGGTCGAATTTCTGTGGTCTGCTTTGTCATTAGGGCTAGGTGGCAGATTTTTATTGGTCTCTCTTCCTAATGAATGGCTACGATCTATCCAAGCAACATCAAGGGTCCTAATCAATTCCTAACCTCTATATAAACAACCCTAGACTAAACCCTAATCTATTCATTCAAATTAAGAACATAGCCGCCATGTTGCTGAGGAACGACTAAGAGTAGCCGCCGACTAGAGAGAGAATTAGAAAGAAAGTTCTAAAGCCTAAAGCAATTCAAGCAACCTAAAGCCAATCAATTCAACAAAGGAATCATATCTCTTAATTAGAGAATTCGCCGCAACCATTGTAAGTAGAGTATTACTTTGGTATGAATAAACAACTGTATTGATTTGTATGCTTGAATTGGGAAAATAAAGTTATTCATATTTGTGCGTTCTTATCAATTTGAAATATTATATACGTTTGGATATTTATGAATTATGTTATTCATTATAAAGAACTACATGCGGTAGTTCTATGCAAGTTTACGTTTGGAATATTGCGCAAATTATATAATCTATGTTGAGGCTACATGTATGTAGTTGATTGAAATCCATGCAAGTTTGGGGCTTTGTTATTATGTCACTATGATGTATATTTTTGTGCATAAATCATTTTGCAAGTAATTGAAACAAGTTTGGTTGTTATAGTTCATATGAAACTATGTTGGAATTTTGACACCATAATCCATGTATTAAGTCATGCTTTTGCAAAACTTATGAATATGGCTAGGCTATGAATGATATTTGGCATAATTGAAATCTATGATTAAGTCTATCTTGTTTAAAAGAATTATATGATGACATATGTGAGACATGGCTAGGTTAGACTCAAAAATCCCTTTTTGCAAGTTTAAAGCAAACACCATGATTAGGAATATTTATGCCATGCTTATGTTTGACATTATGCCATGTTTATGTTAGGAATATTTATGCCATGCTTATGTTTGACATTATGCCATGTTTATGTTAGGAATATTTATGCCATGCTTATGTTTGACATTATGCCATGTTTATGCTAGAAGTACTTATGCCATGCTTATGTTTGACATTATGCCATGTTTATGCTAGAAGTACTTATGACATGCTTATGTTTGACATTATGCCTAAATAAGAATATAGGTTCATGTTGTAGTTAAACCTATGCAAGTTCACATGCTTTGATTCATGTCACCTACGTTACCACTATGCAAGTACACCAACTTCTATTTTGTATTTCCAACGTCGTATTGCAAGTTCATGCGCTCACTTTCCCCTCTTTGTGTATACGCTTTAAGCCTCCCCTTTTCGCATGGCTAAACTGGGCTTTTAAAAGGCTAAGCCCAATATATATATGAACGGACGTGTAAAACGGGGGAAAATAACGTTGGGTTAAAATTAATTAATGAATGAAAATATAAAATAGAAGGGCCCAAATTCAAGTATGGGTTGGGCCCGTGGTTGGTGTAACCTTTACACCATTAACTTAATAATGGGCCGCAAATATTTACATATAAGAAATAAAGAAGAATGACAAAATATGTAAATGTAGAACATACGATGTGTTTAACCCGAGGTTGGATTGAGTTGTGATGTAAACCTGCCCGGAACCGCCCGGCTGTCCAGTAGTCACAACAATACCTATCCAATGTGGGAGGTTAAACATGGAGCCCAGCAAGGACCCGAGGTTAGACTGAGTTGTGGCGTAAGACTGCCCGGAACCAACCGGCAACAGGCAGCCACAACAATACCTGTCTAATGTGAGAGGTCAGGGCCTTAATAAGACAATTAAGGCTGAGTCAGGATTTTTAGGATTAAGTGAACTAAAGACTTAATCAAATGGAACATGCTAAACTAAACGGACTGGTGGGGTTAGGTTAGGAAACACTTAACCAACTTAGCATGTTGGCTAGAGATAGAAAACCTAGTAACGGGGGACCCTTTTCAGCAGTAACCCTAAAAGGTGTATCAGGAAACCCTGAAACTAGGCAGGGTGGGGCACGATTACTGGGCTGATTGTAAGAGGTCAAAGCGACGGCGGTGGTGTAGCAGTGTAGGTTCTAACGGAGTGCGGGCGTGCACACACTCCGGCGCAGAAAAATAAGGCACTGGACACCAGTAGCATACCTGTGCACTCTAAAGTTGTGTCGGGTTGCCACTATGGGACTTGATACACCCCATGGTGGGACCAGCATAGGTAACTACAGACATCGGGGGCCGTAAGACACATGTAACTTTGCGAGTAGGAGCCGATCATCATTGAATGGATCACATCACCCTGATTATGGGGTGCCAATTGGAAACTAGTTTATATGGGTTCAGAGATTAACATGGGGTACGATAGTATATTCGACCCTAGACAACTTAACCAAGTTTATTGTGCTTGCCCACTTCTTGTTTTACTTATCATACCCAGTTCTTTATTCATAGACAAAATAGTACTAGACTTACTCAGGCTTTATGTCTGACTCTATTTTTCTTTCGTCTTCTTTCTTCCGTTCCCCCCCCCCCCAGGTCCTCAGGGAGGGAACACAGCAGCTTGATCAGCCTTGGCATCCAGCTTGAAGTAGAGAAATGTATTGCTTGGACTTTCCTGTTTTGAACTATGGCTTTGGACAATCCACTAGGGGGCTTTTGCAGTTTATCCATGTTTTATTTATGCTTCTTTAAATAATGTACTCAAGACAGATTATGAAAGTGTTATGTTATGTTTTTGGAAAGTATGTTGTTGTAACACGTATTTGACTTTATGAAATAAAAGTTTGTTGTTCTTCCGCTGTTTATAAATATGTGTTCTTATATCTGTCTTGTATATCTGTGATTTGAACTTATAAACCTCCACCAAAATTAGGGCATTCCCTTTGAGAGTGACCCTAACGGAGGTGGGGTGTTTCACAAGGGTACATCTAACATCTTCATGGCAATTAGGCTGATTGAGGTAAGATCCTCATGCTAGTTGTACACCTGATGGCTACCACAATTTCGGGGATTGGGATCACGTTATCATATTATCATTTTACACAGATTGATAGTTGGGACACTAGTTAGGGGGCGCTGAGATACAAAAATCAGAATAACAAGGTAGTAGCGAAGCAGAGAAAGAGTAGAAGTGCATTCAGTTTATCTTGCCTTATCATATCCATGCTAATCGTATGTTATCCTTGTTATCACGGTATTGTCTTATATTCAGTTTATGCATGTCATGATGCTTTTGCCTATTTACATGCTGAAAGTCACTGGACTTAACAGACTTATGACTGACCTAGTTTGTTTCGCCTCTTTTCTTCCTCCCCCCTCCTCCCCAGGTTCATAGGGATGAAATGTTACCACCTAGCTCAGTTTTCTTTCCAAGCTCTAAGATAGTCGATGTATTGCTTTGGACTCTCTCTTCCACCGCTATGGCTGGTTCATGCTTTATTTGGGGAATATCATTGTCATATTTTTATGATTCTTTTATACTTGGAAGTTTTTGAATCAAGACAAAAGTTCTATTTATTACTTTTAAGTATGATTGAGACAATTGTTGTAAAAGCTCGACTGAATCACATTGTTTATAAAATGAATTTATTTTCCGCTGCTTTATTTGTCTGTCTTGTAATTTATTTGCATCTTTTACCTAAAATGCTCCACCGAAGTTAAGGCATTCCCTTTGTGAGTAACCTTAACGGAGGTGGGGTGTTTCATAAGCGATTCTAGAAAACTGAGAATCACCGACCCCCGTGGATCGCGGGAAATCTCGGGAGTCCTGCCATAACAAATAAGAAGTCTAACCACTCTCTTTTCACAAGTAAGGATGGTACCTGTTACTTCCAAAATAAAACACCGAAACAGGCTGATGGTGAAGGGGTATCGGACCATCATAAGTATAGTAGAGCAATCTAGAAGCAAAGAATCGGCACAGGATAAGTTCGAAAGCATGAGAGAAGCCTTCAGAGAAACAAGCAACCGACACCTTCTTCAAAGGAGAAGCTTATATTTGATAAAAGAAAGAGTACCAGTAGGATAATGCTGGCACGAAGGGTAATTATCATAAGCACAAGCATAAAAGAATAACCCTAAAAAAAGAATCAAGCACAAGGCAGAGCTGAGAGCGCAGGGGAATAATCTGAGAGCTATGCAACCGTCACTATCACTAAAAAAGACCGGAATCTATAAAAAGAAAGGGTACCGATAGGGTGGTTTCGATATAATGGATAAACAATAGAGGGCCACCCAAAACCGGAAGTCAATGAAGAAAGGGACCAAGAATCCTACAAACCGAGACACAGAAGGATGAAAGGGCAATAAGTATTAACTTGCTTAATACTGATAGATCAAGGGACAAAAGCATTAAAGGCACAGAGTTAAAAGAATAAGAGTATTATCCAAGAACTAGCCACCGGAACTCATATCAAGTGGTCGTCGAAAGGCTCCTCTAGTAAAAAACTAATGAAGCATCAGAAGCAACACTCCAAGAGCCCAAGACACATCTCATAAACCTACCAAAAGGCAAGCCAAAACCTCAAGGAAAGACAAGCTATCCACACTAATTTGTTTAGTGTCGATACCGATAGGGGTAATGGATCCGGCTTCCATTTACTTGAATCATGAAGGCAAGCTTCACAAAGTGTTAACAGCAAGACCGAGAACCCATGACTGGAAGCCTACATCCGGAAGCAGAAACCTTCTAAAAGATATTCACACCGCCAGGCTTAGTAGCAATATAAAGAAGATAGAGATGACATCAGTCGAAAGCCCCAAAGACTGGGACCATCCTCCCGAGAGCCAAAGCTGGCATCTCCAAAAGCCATAAGCAAGGACTTCAGAACCACAAAGAAAGGCGGATGAGAGCTAAAACTTCTGGGACCAAAGGGAAAACCAATGAAAGGGGCTTCTGCTTGCCAAATAGCAAAAGGGGGGCCGATTTGTCTATAAATAAGAGCTTCTGGGTCTCATTTTCGGGACCGATTTCTCATTCTTATAGTCTTTTCTCTAGAGTAAACCCTAATTCCTAAATCAATTTCAGGATTCTATTGTAACCACTTATGTATTCCAAATCAAAGAACAATAAAAAGGGAGATCAACAGTTAGCAGATTTTCTTAGGAGTTTATTATGAGATTTCTTAGCTATTTCCTACATAATCTATTATAGACTTCCTACATGGTCACTGCTTCCTACCTAAGCGTAGAGCTCTCCAAAGATTTCCTGTAGAACCCCTTCTACAAGCTGTTTAGCCTCTTTACCGGGGGTTGTGTTTAGGGAACCCTTATCCTAAGATAATTGTCAGTTCTTGAGTCGCTTAAGCATGATGCTCACCCTAGTGAGGGAAGAGTAACTAATCCTTTGGGCTCTAAACCTTGATATTAGGAAATGGTGAACTAACTCCGACTCATGAAATCTAAATAACCCATTTTTCCCCTTAGGTCCACTTCCATAGACCTATCTCTGGTGTTGAAGAAAAATATCGTTAACATTTTAGCGCTAGAAGGAGGGCACGTACCTCCGACCTTGTGGTTAACAACCACATAATTAACTTCGTTGTTGGCTATGCAAATCGATTCCATCAAAAGAGTTAATGAAATGGACTAAGTTCAAAGGCCCTTGAAGGTGGAACCTTACAAGATAAAGGCAAAATCAGTAGTACTGCAAGGATTTGACAGCCAAGCTAAACTCCCTCTAAAACTTCAGGGCAACATAAATTAGGAAAAGGGCAATCAAGCCACTAAAAGGGTAATTAACTTAGAAGAGAACATGAATCTATCGTTGCTAGGTGATCGAAAACTACCAGGGATATCTCCAAAGAAATAATGAAGACCAAGGTCTCAGCTAATGTAAAAATGCCCTCTTTCACATATGATGGAACCATGGATCCAAAAAGCCACCATTGTAGGTTCAAAAGTTATATGGATACATATAATTCTTCTAAAGCACTCCGATGTAGAGTGTTCCTAACAACTCTTCGAGAGGAGTCTGGAAGGTGGTATAGATGATATCACGGCCTAACCATCACGTGCTGGAAACAACTGTCCACTGCATTCGGTATGCAGTTTCATGATTTAAAAGACTCAATGTTAAGTATTTTTGATCTGGTCAATATCAAAGAAAAGCTAGAGGAATCACTTGCCGACTATCTAAAGAGATTTAGAACAAAGTCACTAAAAGTAGAAGGAGGAATGGATAGAGAAAAGTTAATAGCCGATCATTCGGGGCTGCTCATATCATCTCCCTTTTGGAAAGAACTCGCTCTAAAACAGTGCAAAAGCATAACAGATTTCTATTCTAAATCTAGCAGGTTCATTTATATGGAAAAGATGGTCAACGCAAAGAGGAGTTCGACACTGGAACAAATGGTCGAAAAGCTCGGTTCCAATTCCTCCATGGGAGATTCTTCAAAGCTAGACCAAGAAACGAAATACTATTCCTATCAAAAGACATATAGGCATAAAACCAACCAATGTCATGATCAAATGAAGAAGAAACTAAGCCAAAATAAAAGGAAAGTATGCTCGAGGGCAACAAAAAGTGGACAACAAAAGATGATCAGAAACACTTCCACATTATAATGGATTTGAACGATAAGTTTATTATCTCAAATAACTTCTTTCATTTAACAGCCTAGCTTAGTCTCTTTATATGTATAACACTATCAATATTAATGTAAATGTAAGTGCCATTACAGGTCTAAGACAGACAATGTAAGGAAGGCAGGTTGAATGAAGCCCATGACAGGGGACCCTCCTGTTTTCATTATCCTTAGGGAAGGGCTATTGTTATAAGAAAATATGTTAACCTCCAATAAACGGAGTACCTCCTAAGTGGGGTTAATAATAATAAGTGCATTATACCAAATAAGGGAGTTAATGAAACTACCTAAGAAGGTGATACTTCATTTGCATACCACACATCATCCATGCTTTCACATTCATTTTACATACCATTAGGTTAACAGAATTGAAAAGTCAGTGTATGACTTAAGGATCTTTGTATATGGATTTAAGCAGAAATGACTATGATATACTAACTTAGATTAATACAATAGTTATGTAGGTAAACTAAGCTATATAGAATATCACAAAATAAATAAAAGTAGTAAGTAAAGAAACTATGTGAAGACCCGTAACTTCACCGGTAAGGAAAGAGCGGATACTTTGAGAACAACACACAAAAGAACGCAGACGGAAGAACATTTCATTGTATATTACAACAATTCCATCAGAATACAAGAATATACAGAGTATAAACAAATAAAATACATTCAATAAATATCAGAGATTTAAATTACATTTAAATACATTGCAGCGGAAAAATAATACAATACACAACTAGAAGTAATACACGGGTACAGAGCTTTCCGAGCATCGTTCCGGCTGTAAATCAGGATCCTGTGAATATAAATCTGCAAAACCAAAACTACTAGCTGCCCGTGTCAAAATAAGGGCACCCAGAGTTTAGGTTAAAATAATAAACTCCAGGTCAGTCATGGGACTGGTGTGAGAACTAAAACAACTATTAATCTTTATTTTTAAAGTTAGGTAAATCAAGGGACCACGCCGTATAACACGGAACGGGTTTCCTCCCAAGAATACCAGTGCATAAAACAACAACGCAATGCTAAATAAAGAACAATGAAGCTATTATAAGACCCAGGTCCCATCACACAATGCAACGCAAGCCGGAGGATAGGGTTTTTACCTTATAATAGCCAAAGATGCTTAGTACGTTTCAAACAAATCATTTGATACTATAATAATTGTATAGTGTATAAAACAATTTCAAATCATAAGTATCAATCATAGACGGCATAAGCGCTCCATCCCACTATGTCACCATACTAGGCTCTACAAATAAAACCGCAAATGTCAAGTATTTGGAAGTTGGATTTCCATCTATGAACCGAGGCCAGGGATTGTCCTCTACCGATTCGAGACGCTCTAGCCCGTGTCTCAGGATCAGAACGCATCAACCCTTTGGATCGTCAGGGTCGGTCCACCGATGTGGATTATTATGCCTGAATACTGCATTTCCCCACCCTTTGGGGGTGTCAATGAGCCAACGAATGACTCCATCGGCTTCACATGGTCACCGATATATCCGAGGCGCCTCGCAACAGCAACAACCATATAAGTCAAACTCGTCAGGGCGTGTAAAACTGCTGACGCCACTTCTAGCTAGAAAGAAACGCATGTCCTCCCTGAGGTCCTTCTCCCGTTTTTGGTTCACAACCGGGATGTGAGGCTCGCGAGTCAACGTTACACAAAGCTATGCCACACAGGCTGTGCTTTGATCGTCCACTACAAGACTCTGCTTTTCAACAGAAGCCTTAATCATTTGCATCTTAGCATGCCACACAGGCAAACCACTCCATGCAACCGATATCAGTCACACATAATGAAATCCAATGCCAGACACACAGTCCATTTATAAGTTCGTTCTGGGTCTGAACGAAACCAGAGGCACTTAGTACCCTGCATATCCATCGATCTCCAAGTACGTCTGGACGATCACCAACTGATTCCCTCCTCTTGGGTGTACGGCCCAATCAAGATCATCAGTAATTATCCAAACGACATGAAGACCTCCGGTCTTCAACCATCGTCTTCATCTTCGACTAATCGTCGAATCAGTTATTCAGAATGGGATAAACCCGGTCTTTCTGAATAACTCGCGTATATAATAAACAAGTGTTACACAAACACAACATAGGCCTCATTCCAATTCATCAATCACTAACCGTAAATTAGCAAGAGAATAATTCCCCAAATGTTAACCTCGAAGGCCGAAACCAACATCAGATCAATACCCAGGAAACCATTCTTCTCAGCTAACCGACAGTTAGTTTCTAAATTTCACATTTTTAGGGAAAGGTTCCCATTAATTTTATTAAAGATATATCCTTTCAAATTTATTCTTTAATCTTCTTTTGAATATCGATTCAACTAGTCGGGATTAGTGAACCTTACCGAAGTAATCATTTGTTTTAATTTCCCAACCCCAACCTATTCATCCTATGAAGTAAAACTGGTAATACTTCATATCTAACACCACGATGTTATCGGTAAATTCAATTACCATTTCACGTTCAAATCTAATTAAAGATTTAATTATCGCTTGGAGCAAAACTGGGGATACTCCATTCTCGTTCTTTTCAATCTAATTAAAGATTCATTAAAACTCCACTTAGTTTTAATCTTTAACTGGGTTAAAGAATCAGTGTCATTTAAAACACGGTTCACGATAAACCCAAAATCACATCACATTTCAATCAGTCCCTAACCGTAAATTAGCAAGTGAGCAATTCCCTAAGTATTAACCCCGAAGGCCGAAACCAACAACAGATCAATACCGCAGAAACCATTCAACTTAACTAATCTCCAGTTAGTTTCTGATTTTCATAACTCCTTTGGGTCTAAGAACAGAATTATTGAAGATACCATTCACGACAACCCAAAATCACATTCCATCAATTTTCGGGTTAAAGAACAAGTGTTATTTAAAACACTGTTCACGATAAACCCAAAAATCAATACTAATTCAATTCCAATTAAATGTTTTTTAATTGGTTCACTTCATTAAATCTAAATAAAAAGATTTAATCTTTTTTCTCAACTGGGTTTAAGAACAGTGTTAATGAAGACACCATTCACGACAAACCCAAATCCCATTTGATATCAAATACAAGGCTCTGAATAGAAAATATACCGGCTTATATTCAATATCAAATTCTACGACCAACAAATATCGTATTGGAAATAACGATATTAATATATCTTTCAAATTCCCATAACAATATCTGTATCATCTCGAAATCCAACATCGAAATATTCCGGAGACAATTTCGATTAAATCCATTCCAATTCAATAATTGGAAATTCTGGTTATTTTCAAAACAATTTCAAATCCAATTTATTTTTTAAAAAAAATAAATAAATAATTATTCTAGTTCAAAACTAGTTCATTTCGATAAAAATCTAATTTTATCCTTTCAAATATGGAGTTTTTCATCCCAATTCTTCACAAATCATTTCTTATGATTTTACACAAATTATTGATATTTTTAATAATTTTATCAAGGCCCATACAGTCGATTTCCATCAACGGCCATCGAACTGCACTTACATCGACCTTTTCCAAATTTGATTTGGACATAATTCCAAATCCAACCATTAGATTTCAAATCTCTAATATTCTTTAGAAAGCTCTTTTCGATTCGAACCCAACGGTTTTGGTTTTAGGAGAATCCGACGGTCGGAT
Source organism: Allium sativum (assembly GCA_030737875.1). Taxonomy (NCBI): domain Eukaryota; kingdom Viridiplantae; phylum Streptophyta; class Magnoliopsida; order Asparagales; family Amaryllidaceae; genus Allium; species Allium sativum. Next base: position 67,954,387 of record CM060925.1, on the reverse strand, counting down.
CTCCCGCAATGTCCATGCGAAGTCGATGGTCGAAATTCGCGAATTGCCGCAGCGCGGTGCGTTCTATTCATGCCATTATATTATATATATAATATATACTTCATCGATTACCTTTTAAACGTATTCTATAAATCGTTTAAAATTCGTTTTCAAAATGTTTTCAACTTCCTTCTCAAATTTAAATCAAAATTGAATCTTTCCAATATAAATCCGCTTTAAATTCATTTCAACTCGATTTCAATTCAAATCCATTTCAATTCAAATCGGTTTCAATTTAAATCGATTTCAGTTCAATTTCAAAACGTTTTAAATTCAATTCAAAAAAGATTTCAATTCTATTTCAATCTACTTCGAATTTCAATTCTTTTCAATTTAATTCGAATTTCAATTCTTTCAATTTAATTCGAATTTCAATTCTTTCAATTTAATTCGAATTTCAATTCATTTCAAAATATCAGATTTTGAAATCACTTTCGATATTCATTATAAAATGAATAAAATCGATATAAATATCGTTCACGTCAAAATGGCGTAAATCTAATCACACGGCTTCATCTATTTCTATTTTCAAATATTCTGTTTCAAATATTTCTTTTTCAAATATTCTATTTCAAATATTCTATTTCAAATATTCTATTTCAAAACTGGAATGAGGCCCAATCAGTTACCATATAATGTTAATTATATGGATTTTCTACAACACATGTATAAAATAACAACGATAAATAATCAGTCATCATCCAGAGTGCGTTCTATACTGTATAAGCATCAAATATAAATATTTAACGCTTATAACAGCCTATCAATCAATCGATCGACATACAGCTAATTATTGGGACAAGTGTATGTCATATATCATCCCAATACCCGTGTGGGGTTTTCAAACAATCAAACACATATTTTATTTGTGCAGTTGGGCGATGTGTAAAATTTATCGTTCCAGTCAATATCAGTAAAATGTGTGTATATAAACAAATCCTTCGATTTGTTTATATTTATTTCGTTTTAAATACATGTTAAAAATTCTATTTTCAACTATAAAATATTCTTAACTATATAAATATTTTATTTCATTTCACATCACACAATCAACTACACATCAAAATCAAACAAACAAGCATACAAGCCGTCCATGGTCTGTGGACGACGGGTGTCGGGTGCTACTAAACATCGTCTGCATCCTAGTATATATTATTAACTAGAAAAAGAAAATTAAAGGTGAGAAGTTCTCATCGAGGGTTCCACTCCGCCGTGCTTTGCTTTTGAACTACTGAACCGTCTGGATCGGTTTGAAATTCCAATGCAGTCCTTGTCCCACTGTTCATACATAAAAATTATATTTTGATTGTTTCATTCAATAAATAAAAATCATATTTTTATTTCTACTTCATAAGTATTTACAATGCTTCTTTCTATATAAAAATTATATTTTTGTATTTCTAATTCTTATATAAAGATCGAATTTTTATTTCACCACATATATAAAGATAATATTTTTATATTCCCTATTGTATAAAAATCCTATTTTTAATCCGCTACTCATATAAAAATCGAATTTTTATTTCAACATAGTAAAAATCAGATTTTTATTTCACTACTTCTTATATAAAGATCGAATTTTTATGCTAATGTTCATATAAGAAAAATCGAATCCTTTTAATGTATAAAAATCAGATCTTTTTAAAGTAGAAAAATCAAATCTTTTCATGCTATATGAATATAAAAACTTAACTTTTCATGTTATATGAATATATAAAAAATCAAATCCTCTTTGTGTTTTTAAAAATATAACCTTTCCTATTATATATATATATATATATAATCTTTTCCTATATAAAAATATAATCTTTATCTTTATATTAATAAAAATATAATCTTTTATGATAATCAAGGTATAATCTTTCATGATTTTAAAGGTCCTATTTTTATATAATGGAAAACCCTATTAAATTATAAATGAATAAAACCCGAAAGAAAACGCTCACCGTTGTTCTGGACGTCAACTGGCGAGGAGGAGACTTGCGGCTGTTGTTGACTGGAGATAGGGGGTGGCGCAAGGGGCTGGAATGGTCGGCGTTGACTTGCGGTAGGCTAGGGTGTTAATGGCAATGGGTTTAGCTGCAAAAGAGGGTGAGAGGGAACGGGGGACCGAAGGAAGGAGGAGGGGGACCTGGGGACGACGCGTTGAGGGTGGACGGTGGCCAGCCCTGGCGCTGCGACGATTGCCCCCCTGGAGGCGCTGCGACGGGGGCCAGGGCGCGATGCCATTTTTTCTTTTTCTTTTTATTTTCTTTTTATTTTTCCTGAAATGATTTTGAATGGGGAAAAGGGGGTTTGACCTTAAAGGTAGAGAGAGAGAGGGGAGAATGGTTATATAATATAATATATTTATTTAATTATTTTAAATTCTAAAGCAACTTTTTATTTTCAACTCGAAATCGAACCCATTAACTATTGTCCCTAGCTAATTACCCCCATTCCGAACACAATGGGATATGTATCATACGCTAATTCGATCGTTTCGATCAGTTTCCTCAAAATCAACATATAACTCTATGTATTGAATTTGAACGCGCATTTCAATTTATCGGGGCCACATACGAACTCTAAAAATTCACAAAAAATATTTTCTAGCTTCGTATTGACGATATGGTCCTAACAAAACTAGTTTCGTCAAATTCTGAGGCCGTTTGAAAAATGGCCATTTTCCAGTCGTTTAAAATCAACTAAAACCGGTCAAACGCGTTTTCCTTCGCCACGCTCACATATTGATTCGAAAAATTATGAATTTTGAAACCTAGCAATAACTTGACATCACAGATCCAACAAAAGTGGTTTCGTCGAAATCCGAGGTCGTTTGCAAAATTTCCATTTTTTAGGGCCAGAATTCCATAGCGACTATTCTGAATTTTCAACTGGGCATATCTTTTGATTCCCGCTATGAAATTTCAATTTTTCAGATTCGTTGGAAAGATATTCTCAAATAGATTCTAATATTTATGGTTTCGCTAAAATTCGGTTTATTTTGAATCCTGTACATTCATTTGAACTTTGAAATCAAATTATCGAACTACCACGCCATTTTCAATTCCTTTTATTAATATAAATAATTATTTATATTCTAACGACGATCTATATAAATATATACGTTCTAATTCTATTCAAAATAAATTTCTCATCGTTATTATTTAAAATAATTCATTTTAAATATTCAAAATTCAATAAAATTGCCAAAATAAAAATTTTAAATTGGCTCAGATTTCCGGGTTATTACAAACTAGGAATTTTATATTGGTTCGGATTTCCAGTCCCGAAGCTCCTCTTCAAAATTCACTAACAATGCCCTCTCTTTACCCGGACGAATATGTCACAATACACCCGAGCGCCAACAAGGATGTCCTCGCCTGAGCACCCACACAGGACTTCACAAATTAGGAATTTTTTTTGACTTCTGGATGTGTTCTCATATCAACACTGATTACAAATGGTTAAATACACCATTCCTATAATCTTATCCTCAAAGTATTTAATGTGTATGTGAAGATTCATGGAAGTACGTTACTCATTGAATCAACAGATATGAAATAATTTGAATGATTCAACAAGTAACTTAAATATTGGAGAACTTTTAGAATGTAGAGAGTATAGAGATGTAAATCAGAAATTAGAACAGAATAAGTGAGAATAGGTGATTTGGAAAACATGTTTGTAGTGTATATAAAGCTATATAAAAGTAGTAATCTTTCACGAAGAGTCTCAACGAAGAATTGTATACATTTCTGTTCATAAATGAAAGAAATCTCTTTATGAAAGAAAGAAAATCTTCATAAAAATGGCTGTTATTTCCTGATCAGTCAACTGGTATCAAAATCACTAGTCGACTAGTTAATAGAGAAAATCATATATATATATACTTAAATATGAAAAGAAACTAGCTGTTACTGGACAAAATTTACTAACCGATCAACTGGTCTGTTTCAAACCAGTAAACTAGTTCAGTTCATTTTTGTCCAGTCCTGGCCGTTGATAGCTTTATCATATATATATATAATATGTGTTTTGTGCATTCATGTTATACTTTGAGGATAGATATTAACATATATCTAACATGACTCAATAATCATATATATATACATATGAACTTATCTCTTCGATGCGATCTTCATTGTTTTCCATTTCCTTGTTGTCATGAATCGAAAATATCGTGAATCAACATTCTCCCCCTTTTTTGATTGATGACAACATCTCGCATTCTATTGAAATATTGAATTTCTCCCCCTGAATGTATGCTTGTATATATATATATATATATATAGCTCCTCCTGAATCTCTGCAACATTTTGTTCGTTCATAATATAAGATATACTTACCGTATGATTTCTTGTAAAAAAATGTTTGCATATATCATACATATATTTGATATATATAAGCATATAACCAATTAAATTGATATACTATTCTCCCCCTTTTTCATCGATAAAAAGAATACATGCTATGAGTAACACAGTAATTAAGAGTAGTATAATTTTTTAGAGATATTTATAAGAAACGATTCCTAGTTCTCTTCGAAGTTTTATGAAAATATTCTCTAATAGGGGTTTTGTAAATATATAAGCAATTTGATTTTCTGAGTTTACAAATTCTGAGTTACTGATTTGTTTTTCAATACTGTCTCTCAAGAAATGATGTTGTATATCAATATGTTTAGTTCTAGAATGGTTTACCAGTTTTTTGGATAAATTTATTGCACTTGTATTATCGCAATAAATTGTGGAGTTAGTCAAGTTGACATTAAAATCTTTTAGTGTTTGCTGCATATATATTACTTGAGCACAAGCAAGTGCCGTAGATATACATTCATCTTCACATGTTGACAGTGAAACGCAATTCTATTTCTTGCAGAACCAAGATATAAGTGATTTACCAATAAAGTGATAAGTTCCACTTGTACTTTTACGATCCATCTGTGATCCTCCAAAATCAGCATCACTGTATGAAACTAATTCGAAGGAACAATCTTTCAGATAGGAAAGTCCAAAATCTTTGGTACATCTAAGATAACGTAATATACGTTTTTACTCTCCTCAAATGTGATTCTTTTAGATTAGCTTGAAAAAGGGCACATAAATAAACACTCATCATAATATATGGTCTACTAGTAGTTAAATACAGAAGTGAACCTACAATGCTTTGATATAACTTTTGATCGACACTTTTACCATTTTCGTCTTTATCTAAAGGTGTCGTTGTACTCACTGGTGTAGGTTTACTTGAAGTATGTTCCATTCCAAAACGTTTTATTAGATTAGTGCAATATTTTTCTTGATTAATGAAAATTCCATTAGAAAATTGCTTAATTTGTAAACCTAGAAAATAAGATATTCTCCCATATGCGACACTTCGAATTCGCTATTGTATTTGAAAATTCCTAACATAATTTATCATTTGTTGAAACAAAATAATGTCATCAACATATATTTGACTATTAAAATATTTTTATCATCTTTTTTGATAAAAAGTGTTTGATCAACCTCTCCAATTTGGAATCCTGAATCCAATAAATAGTTTTTGAGACGTTCATACTAAGCATTAGGTGCTTGTTTTAAACCATATAATGCCTTTTTCAATTTGATAACATGATTAGGAAATTTTTCATGAACGAATAGTGGAGGTTGTTCAACATACACTCTTTCTTTAATATATCCATTTAAGAAAGCACTTTTAACGTCCATTTGATATAGTTTAAAGTTATGAAAACATGAATACGCTAATAAAATACGAATTGCTTCTAGTCGAGCGACATGAGCAAATGTTTCTTCATAATCTATGCCTTCTTCTTTGTTATAACCTTGTGCTACAAGCCTAGCTTTGTTTATAGTAATATTACCCAATTAGGCTTCTTTATTTTTGTAAACCCATTTTGTTCCAATGATAGTTTGATCACTTGGTCTTGGAACTAATTCCCAGCTTCATTGCGTTCAAACTGATTTAATTCTTCTTACATAGAAATTATCGTTTTCATCTGTTGATGCTTATTTTTGGTTTTTGGGTTCAATATTTGATAAGAAAGCGACATTACTTACTAAATTAAGCTGGCTTCTTGCTATTACATTTAAAGTTATTTCTCCAATGATATTTTGAGTCGGATGGTCTCTAATATTCTTGGTGGAGATCTAACTTCATTAATATTATTATCTTGGTCATTATTATTGATATTATCTTGATTTTCTGTATCATTATTTTCTATATTATTATGAATAATGTTTTCATCTTCTCTATATATTATAATATCATTGTCTTGTGAAGAATTTCTTTTCACAATATCTGAATTAAAAGAAGTTTGAATAAAATTTTCATCAGATGAACATGAAATGATTCTTCTATTTAACTGGTTCTTTTATTGTAAATATGATAAGCCTTTCTACGCTTAGAATACGCAAAAATATTCCTTTGTGGATTTTGAATCAATTTTTCCTAGTTGATTTTTGTATTTAAAATAAAACATTTTGAACCTAAAACTTTAAAGTACAAAATAACCAGTAAAAGGTTAATATGGAGTATTTTTTGTAAAAGGTCGAATGGAGACATGATTCAAAACGTAACAAGTCATTGCAACTGCTTCAGCCCAAAAATGTTTTGGCAATGTACTTCCATTTTGTAACGTTTTGGCACATTCTTGATATGTTCTATTTTTACGTTCTACTACTCCATTTTGTTGTGGAGTTCTAGAAAAAGAGAAATTAAGAAAAATTCCTTTCTTTCGACAAAAAAATAATCAAATTTCTCATTTTCAAATTCTCCTCCATGATCACTCCATATATTTTTAATCTTTAAATCAGTTGAATTTTGAATTTGTCTGACAAAATTTTTAAAGAAATCAAACGTTTCACTTTTATTTTTGAAAAACATAGTCCAAGTTTATCCTAAAAAATCATCAATAATTACAAACACATATCTGCTATAGTGTACGGACTGAACCTGAGTTGGTCCAAATAGATCCATATGTAGTAATTCAAGTGGTTGTAATGTTGATATAACCATTTTTGATTTAAAATATGATTTAGTTAACTTTCCAAGTTGACAAGCATCGAATAAATTTTTTAGTTTTGAATTTTATTTTGGTTAAACCTCTTATGAGCTCAATTTTAGAAATCTTGTTTATAGTTTTAAAATTAATATGACAGAATCATTTGTTCCATAACCAAGGACCATTATCTTTGGCTAATAAACACATACTTGGATTAATATTAACTGCCATATTCAAAATATAAATGGTTTTATCTCTGTTACCCTCAAAAATAAGATTTTGATTTGAATATAATATACTACATTTATTTTCGGAAAACGATATTTCAAAACCTTTATCACATAATTGATTAATACTTAACAAATTATGTTTAAGTTTTTAAGAAATAAAACATCAGAAATAAGAGGTGAATTAGATAAACCGTAATTGCTCACATCGCCTTTACCGATGATATTTACTTTGGAGTTATCTCTAAATGTGACACTTCCTCCTTTTAAATAGACAACATTGGTTAACATCTCTTTATCTCCTGTCATCTATTTTAAGCAATCACTGTCGAGTATCTATTTTCCTCTTCTTTTTTTTGAGTGAGTCCTGCAAAAAATAATTCAAAATTTATTGGCACCCACTTCCTCCGTTAGGGTCCTAAAAGTTAGATCTTAGAAAACCAAACCCAAGAGGGCTCGCAGTTCCTTTTGAAAATATAATTAATATTATTATGAAAAGTATCTAAGAAATTCTTAATATATTCATTTCCAATCAGAATATTATTGGTTTCTGGAACCCATATACTAATATTTTTCGAACAATTTTTCTTAATAGTAATATCTAGTTTTTTAATACTAGGAATTACTGGTTTAACACTAGATTTCTTTTTAGAATTAACCTTTTGAACATATCCTTTTCCTTTTACACTAGAAACTAGTTGAGAATTTTCTAATATCTTAGATAAATTTTCTCTACCTTTATTAAAATTATTAACATTCTTAGAAACATTATCTAATTTAACTTTCAGACCAGAATTTTCTAACCCTATAATTTTAACCTTAGTATTCAAGTCAAGATTCTCCGAAACTAGTATATCCTTTATATCCTTTTGAGTCACAATTTCTTGACTCAACATAGAAATCTGAGAATTTGCAACTAATAGAGATTCTTCTAGTTTTCTAATATCATCTTCTAAAATCTCTTTTTCATCTTTTAATAAGTCTCTTTCAAATTCTTCTCTTTTTCTATCTTCGTAAGCTTGTTTATATTTCCTTTTAAAATTATTCCTAGATTTTAGAATTTCTGTGTTAACTTCTATTAATTCTTCATAAGTAAAATCACTGACCTCGATATCTTTAACCATGAAGCAAACATTTGCTTGTTCATCCTCACTAACGCTGCCACTGTCAGAAGACGATGAATCTGAATTATCCCAAGTGATTGAGAAAGCTCGCCTCTTTTATTTCTCATTTTTGTTGCGATTCTTTTTAAACTTTGGACAATTCTTTTGGTAGTGTCCAGTTTTGTGATATTTGAAACATTCCACCAAGTATGGGTCAAGTTCTTTTGTAGAATTCCTCTTTGCATTCTTATTTTGGCTCTTCTTATATTTCAGAAATTTCTGAAATTTTTGGCTACAAAAGCAATATCTTCTTCGTCCGAATCTGACTCATCTTTGTCAGCATGAAAAGCTAGATTTTTCTTGTCTTCAGCCTGAGTCTTTTTTGCCTGCAAATTTACTTTGTATGATATAAGATTACCGAATAACTCTTCAGGTTTCATGGCCGAAAGATCGTTAGCTTCTTCGATAGCTAAAACCATCCTTTCCCACTCATCTGTCAAAGAGTTTAATATATCTGAAATAGTATCAAAATCAGAATATTTTTCTCCTAAACCTAATAGAGAATGATAAATATTTTGAAACTGTGAGTACATGTCATTTATAGACTCATTTTCGTTCATCCAGAAATTTTGAAATTGGATTTTAGCATGGAGATCTCTTTTTATTTGACCTTGCTAGTTCCTTCGTGAGTTACTTCGAGTGTTCGCCAAAACTTCATATGCTGTGTTGCACATGCAAAATCGGTTAAACTTGTTTCTATCCAAGGCACAATGCAACATATTCATGGCTTTAGCTTTGGCAGTAGCCTCTGCTTTTTCAGTTGTAGATGATTCAGTTTAAGGTGTAGTGGGTTGTGCATATTCTTTTTGTGTATTATTCCAAGCTTCAAAACCATTGGCTTGCATGCATATTCTCATACGGGTAGCCCAATAACTATGATTCATGTCACTGAAAAAAGGTGGTCTTCCAGTTGATTGACCTTCAGTAAATCCATTATTAGTGATAATACTAGTGTTATTATCCATATTAACTACTTACCAAATAACGGTTTTATGATTAAATGATAGCCTTAGCTCCAATACCAAATGAAAAGTAAGTGTATGACTTAAGGATCTTTGTATATGGATTTAAGAGGAAATGATTATGATGTACTAACTCAGATTATTACGATAGTTATGCAGGTAAACTAAGTTATATAGAATATAACAAAATAAATAAAAGCAGTAAGTAAAGACACCAGGAATTTTATACTGGTTTGGACTTCCCGTCCTACGTCCAGTCCCGAAGCTCCTCTTCGGAATTCACTAACAATGCCCTCTCTTTACGCCGAGGAATATGTCACAATACACCCGAGCACCAACAAGGATGTCCCCGCCTGAGCAACCACACAGGACTTCACAAGTTACAAAAGAGTTTTGACTTGTTAACGTGTTCTCGTATCAACACTGATTATCAACGGTTAAATACACCGTTCCTATAATCTTATCCTCAAAGTATTTAATGTGTATGTGAAGATTGAAGGAAGTATGTTACTTATTGAATCAAGAGATATGAAATAATTTGAATGATTCAACAAGTAACTTGAATATTAGAGAGCTTTTAGAATGCGAAGAGTATAGAGATGTAAATCATAAATTAGAATAGAATAAGTGAGAATCGGTGATTTGGAAAACATGTTTGTAGTGTATATGTAGTTATAGAAAAGTAGTAATCTTTCACGAAGAGTTTCAGCAAAGAATTGTATCCATTTCTGTTCATAAATAAAGAGAAATCTCTTTATGAAAGAAAGCAACTCTTCATAAAAATGGTTGTTATTTCCTGATTAGTCAACTGGTATCAAAATCTGTAACGACCCATATTTTTGACCGTTTAAAATCGACAATAACCCACACATGTCGACCCCAAACAATTGCCAACACAGGTAGTTATTGGTTAAAGAAGAAAAGAAAGAAAGAAAAGAAAAACAATCATAGAACCTCACAGCAGAAGGACCGCATATAAAAATTAAATAGCAGTTTAAACAGTTGAAATATATATACAATAGGCTATAACGTCAATGGTTATCAGAGTTACACATATACAATTTTCAACAAAGCAGCGGAAAATATTTATAGATAATAGAAGTCTACCAAATCTTCGTCTTCGCTCTCCAAGGTAAAGGAATCTTCATTAACTGCAAGCATCTGCTGACCCGAGCGTATTGCAAAAAAAAAAAATAATAATAAACACAACAAACACTCAGATCAGCACTAAATCATCTCATATTAGTCAAATCAAAATACGAAATAATATCAGTGTCATGGGTGCAGTAACTCAAGAGATGTTACGGGATTTTTTTTTCCATCTCTTGAGGATCCGTTAAACTAATACATACATAGTATAATACGCTATTATGATAGTGACTACTTAGTGAAGTATAAATACTGAAAATAGCGTAAGCGGGATTACATTTTTACCCTTACACCGTTTATAATACCGTAGGCTATACAGTACCGTAAACCCACCGTAAACGATGGCATCAGAGGGCACTCCATAGGTAAGATACAAATCAAAATCGTATGGGGCTCGATAAGGATAATATGACAAGGCACTCAAGGCAATGCCCACGGTAGGATTCTACCAATTGCACTCCCGGACCTGTGGTAACGCATAGCAGCCACTACCGCCCACCTTGGAACACACTCCCAAAGTCATAAATGGGCCCAAATCATCATCATCATCATAGTCATAGAAATAGTATCGAAGAAGTATGTCCGATCAAAGGTGCTACCTCAGTTAGTCACGGTATAGCTCCTGTTTTAGTCATTTCAATTCTGACTCGAAGGTCAGGGCTATTTCGTCATCGATCATCTTCTTCGATTCAATACTTGCCTCCAAGTCATCATACTCAATCTGGATACGTCATAACGTTCACAGTTGTCAAAGTGGTATCGACACTGACAGAGAGTATGCCTTTTGTCGACTCCGGTCTCTTTAACAACAACGCTTACATCTTTCACATCGGTCGGTTCTTTTATATTTGATAAAGGTCCGCTTTCATATCAAAATATCATCTTCTGTTTTGAACCCAATTTATATTCAAACGAATATAATTTTCATATCGACATATCATAATTATACCCATACTGATTATATTCTAAAACTAGAATATATTTCATATCATTATATTATAATCATAAAATATTTCAAAATGACTTATATTCAAATAGAATATAATTTATCTCAAAGATTTCAAATTATCACGGATTCTTATCCCAACTCAGTTTGAACCAGCGGTTCAAACTCAAACATTTCCATTTGGAAGAAATTTATAATTCCAAAAATACTTGTAAATTAAATGTTTATATATAATAATAATAATAATAAATTTTATATAAATAAATATATAGATATATATAGGATATAATAATTAAAATAAAATTAGTAATTTAAATATTATATATATATACTTATAATATAGGTTTACTAGAAAATTTTGAAAAATGAATTATAAGGAAAAATTTATTTAAAATACAATAGTTATAAGTAAAGGCAAATAATAAATTTAAAGAAAGAATAATTATTTGGAATCAACTGCATAAATATATTTATAATAAATTTCTCTAATCAAAATCTTTCCTCCCTTCCAAATTTCAAATACTTGAATCTATCCTCCGGTCTCAACGGAGTTCATTAAATTCCATATCTCGTTTCAACCCCGTTCAAAACAACTACTTGATTTCAAGAGTTCAAATATATATTCAAACTGAGTTAAAACAACCTAGATACCCTTGATTTCCAAATTTCCCAAAATTAGATTACATAAGAATTTATTTCCTTCTAATCCAAACTCTAAATTTGAAAGGATTTTAAAACATATTCAAATCCCAATTTAAATATTTCCACTTTGTTTTGGAAAAATTCCTTCAACCCTTTTTAAATCAACATCCCAGTTCAGAATCTTTTAAAGAATTGAATCTATCGAGTATCGGCACATTCTTTTAAATGAAATTCTATCAACTAAAATTTCAAATATTTAAAAATCATTTAACCAACCGATGTCTGTATATAATTATCTATCCAATGGCCAAGTGATTTTAAATTTAATTTCTCGATATTTCAGGGATGGATCTATCATTTCAATCCAAATCAGGGTCACAGAGGTTTATCATTTCACTCCGTGTTCTTAATTTATTTATCAATAAATCCCTGGTTTATTAGATGCCCGTAACATCAAGGGTAAATGAGATTTATCGTCCAAATCAACATGCATTACAATATACTGAAATAAGGAGCATTAAAATGTCACTATAAACTCAGTAATAAATTTCAACCAACATCCATCACAACCATTTACTTCAATTGATCAGCGTTAACTGTTTTCAGGATTTAATAAAGGTTCGAATTTCAAACTAGAAATTTAAATTTAATTAAATAACTAATTATTGACTTAAATTTGAATGTTAACACACTTGCATGTACATTTAACAACACATCAACAATCCAACACAACCATGCAACCAAATTTACTTCATAATTTAATTCAATAAATATGGGAATAATTCAGTATTTCGTGAGTGAGAAAATCACTCACCTTCGCGTCCTCAGTTGATCAAATGTCCAACTAAGGGACAAAATTCACGGTCTCTAAACGTAGCTAGGTTAGTGCCAAAACGTTCGCAATTCCGCCACGATCCCAACGCAACAAACCGCGTCCAAATCCGAGTCCGTACGAGAAAGTTATCAGTGTTTTACCTTTTGAATTTTAAATATATATTAATTAATCAAACAAAACCCTCACCAAATCAGAAACTGACACCTCAGCAGCCCTCTTCCCGCTCCTTCATACTTCTACTATAGTAACCCGCGTGGAAAATGAACCCAAATGCATCGAAACTTTGACCGACGAGAACTCCTAGCTCCGGCCACCTGGAGCCTTGAACCCACCATCGTTGGAAAGCCCAACCCGAGACGCGTCCACGGGTGCATGGCCCACCACCTCCGGTGGCCTATTCCGGCGCTGGCGAAGCGAAACCCAAATGGGTTTCCAAACCCTAAAACTCCAATTCCCGATGATCCCCTGAGCGATAAGGCTTCCGACCACCCTCAACCAACTTGTATCGACGTCCTCAACAAAACCCATAAGCCCAATTTGTCGATTAACTCAGAAATTAAAAAACCCCAATTCGAACCCTAGATTTTCGAAAAACAGCATCTTTGACCGCGATTTCTGGTAAATCTACTCACCGCATGTCGAAACAAATCACACCAGAAGTTTCGTATCGTTGAGAGCTTCGATTCGGTATATAATACGATATGGTTTGAGGAGACTTGATTTTGAAGCTTGCATTTTTATTTTTAGGGTTTTGAAATTAGGTTTTCAGCCATTAGAGAAAAATTATGAAGGTGAAAATGAACGTACAATGGTTAATGGGCTGATGTGGTGTTGAATGAGTTTATTTATATATATAAAGGAGGCCCAAATATTAGAGACGACCCATTTATCATATTACACTGATCTCTTTCACACTTTCACCTGTACGGTCCAACAACAAGTCTGTTTGTAACGCAAATGGAAATCCTACCATACTTCACCGTTCCGATTCCGATGACGCCAGTTTCATCGTATTCCGAGACAATTGCCAAAACAGTTAAATTTCCCAGTTAATTAATTAAATAATTAAATAAATAAAATTAATTATTCGATTAACTGTTTAAATTCAAATTCAAATATTTATAAATTCCCAATTAATCCAATTAAAACTTAAACAAATTTTATAAATATATTTCACGGATTTCAAGTTTCTGAATTTTGATTGTTAATCCATTTTATATTTTATATTCCAATTATTCATTAAACAACCTAGAATACCCCCTTTAAATAAATTAGATTCAAATTTCCCGTTAACTTAACCAACCTAACTTAAATTAATTATTTAAGAATATTAAATTCCAACTTACAACATTTCTAAATAAAATAACTTAAAAGTCTATTTACTCAATTCAAAAAAAATCATTATCATTATAATCAACAAAAAATTGATTTTCTCTAATACATTCCAATTTATTTATTTTAAATTGAAATTTGAATATACTGAAAATTATGGGATGTTACAAAATCACTAGTCGACTGGTTAACAAAGAAAATCATATATATATATATATATATATGAAAAGAAACTAGCTGTTACTGTACAGAAATTTACTGACCACTCGACTGGTCTATTTCGAACCAGTCGACTGGTTTAGTTCATTTTTGTCTAGTCATGGTCGTTGATAGCTATATTGTATAAATATATAATCTATGTTTTGTGCATTCGTGTTATACTTTGAGGATAGATTTTAACATATATCTAACACGACTCAATACACACACACACACACACACACATATATATATATATATATATACGAACTTAGTTCCTCGATGAGATCTTCATTATTTTCCATTTCCTTGTTGTCATGAATCGAATATATCATAATTAACAAGAATTAGATTAGGCATTGACCACTCGATACGCGGATAATCTGTTATAGCCAGCCAGGTGAATGAATGGATGGCTAAGAGGGTATAATAAAAAATTATAAGAATTAAGTCTCTTAGTACTCCTCGTAGTGAACTGATTTGGTGAAGGGGAAATTACCGAATGGTGAACGTCAAGGGATAAGCATAAAACCCCCACCTTAGTCAGCACAAGCTCAATGCTCAAGGGAAAGAATACATATCCTCCTGTCTAGAATATATAACCTTTAGGAGGTAAATTTAGGTGGTTAAAGGAAACACATAAAGATATCCGTGGAAAGCGAGGTTGGGAAATTAAGTTAGCGAAAAATAATTGTTAGCCGCTAATGGTCAGTTAAGCAATGTAACATAATAAGGAATGTGAAAAGTGTCAACAAAACCATGAAGCCTTAGAGGGTCCTAAGAGGCTTAGTCACCATATCAAGTTTGAGACCTTTCTGCATAAGGAAAAGTAATTTTGGGTGACCCACAAATGGGGCTAGGAGAAGAGCTAAATATATGGTAGTGCAATCGATTTCTTCACTCATCTAAGTTTAGATGGAAACCCTTTTCACTACCATATAGAAACAAGGCATAAGGAGTTTGTAATAGAGAATGCGATCACATCTTGGAGTTTCTTTTAAAGTTGTACTAAACAATGGGATGCAACGTGGGAATGGAAAACTCACATGGCACTGTAATAAAGATAAAAATCGTAAAGAGCTTATCTTCCATAGCACCCCGGAAGGTAAACAGAACCAATAAGGTCGCAAGAAAAACCACCTACACAAAAATCAATTAGGCTAAGCTAAAAGAAATTGGGGGGAGGGGAGTTACCCTTAGCACTCTGATCATAGAACCTCCGCCAAGACAACAACGAGGCATACACCTCTCTTCCAACTTAAGGATGAAGAGGCGTGTTTCCAGTTGGGGAATGAGATTTCCTCACTACAAAAGGATAGCTTATTTGTTTGGGGCCAGTCAAGATTGAAAGAGAATAGGAGGGGCCTTAGACCTAAATCAAGGGATGAGAAATGAGAAAACCATTGAAATGACCAAATGTCTAAAAGAGAAATCGTCAATCATTACAATTCAGGGTTTAAGACTAGAACCCTCAAACATTTTAGCCTCACAAAAGGAAATGGTTAACGAAAATGGATAACGCAATGATTCCTTCAGAAGGTCAGCTGAGCCTAAGTCATAGGTATCCTGGATTATTCACCGGAAAACCATGTCTATAGTATGATAATCATGCAAACCAAACGATAGCCTTACGCCCAAGGCATGAAATCCAAAGCATTCGAAACCACACTTATCAACAAAAAAAACAAATGAAGGAGACCCTTCTCCAGGATATCCATACAAATATGGGTATGGAAACCCTCTCAAACTTAGGAAAAGCTCGGAATAACCCAAGGCTGGTCAAATCACAGATAGGTAAAAATCCATGTGTAACAACCTGAAATTTCGGGCAGTAAATATTTAAATATTGAGGTTATTTAAATATTTAAATGTTGGATTTAATATTTTTATAACTGTGATTAAATCCCCTTATAACTACTAATTAAAGAGAAGAAAATATGTTGTTGAATTTTTGTTTACAAAAATATAAGTAGTTCAAAGAAAAATCGATAATGTGGCCGAAAACAATTTTGTCGATAAACGAGGTTTTGCTTATTAAAAGTTGTTGGAATATCATGCATGTAGTAACGTTAGAAGAACACATATATGTGTATGTACATATCATAGAAGTAACATACAAATGGTATATGTGTACATGTTCTAGAAAATGAGAAATGGCTTAAAATGATAGGGACATGTGTCATAAAAATGAAAGGTGCACATGTCATGAGAATTAAGGAGGTAAAGACACATATACACATTAGGTGTCCATGTGTAGAATCCTCTTAAGACACATAAGAGGGCATGTGTCTACATCCTAAAGAATGCATGAATATGTAGTGGACAAGTGTCCAAAGCTAAATTACCAAACTAGCCTTGAAAACTACTATATAAAGGGATGAAATATTCACTTCATTTCATACATTCACAAGTGGAAAACAAATGCAAGAGAAGGTGTAGAAGTTTGGGAGAAGCTTAGAGGATAAATACAAGATGAAGATACAAATATTAGGTGAGAAAAATTATTTAAGTTTATACATTCATTCCATGTATTGAAGAAAAGTTGTGAAAGTTAAGAATGAATGATTACTCTCGACCTTTGAAAATGTTGTTCGTTATTTTGGGCATAACTTTTACAATTGTTGATGAAATTTCAACTTCTCTGTCAATTTGGAAAGCTAATTCAAAAGTCTACAACTTTCTCCTATGCACATTTTTTTAGTTCGGCCGTTTGCATACCCAAAAATTGGATGCAAAGTAAGGTAAAAATCAGCCCGAATTAGACATGTTAAAAATGCCTTGAATTATTGAATTTTATTTATTGATTAAATAAATAATTTTAAGGGTATCTTTTTATGATAATTAATTAGACTAAGAGAGCTTCTTACTGTAGAAAATTTGGGGTCAAAAGCTATTTTTATTATGGAGAAACAAAGTCAAACTTTTTGCCCAAAAATAGGCTTAAAATAGAATTTCGTAGCATTTTTGTAGCGTTTTAAAATGCTATATTTTCCCTGAATTAGTTATGAAGCATAATTGGCTATACAGAACTTTTCATAGCATCGCAGAAACGCTATACAGAGTTGCTTTTGTCTAAAATCATTATAAACTAACTAGAACTTACCATAGCATTTCTGGAAGCGTTGTCTTTCGCTGCGTTGATTGTGAAGTACTTTAAAATGAGCAGAACTTTTCATAGCGACATGGAAACGCTATAATATCTGTTTTGAGTCCAAAAAAAAAAACTATTCCAAACTACCCAGAACTATACATAGCGTAACCGAAACGCTGTAATAGATGTTTTGAGTATAAAACCATGGTAAATTGCTCCAAATCCTCTCAAATTTGGATTTGACATTTGATGTGACATATAATAATAAATGATTGATGAGACCTTTGATGAGACCTTTGATGCGACCTTTGATGAGACCTTTGATGTGACCTTTGATGAGACCTTTGATGTGAAATTTGATGTGACCTTTGATGTGACATTTGATGTATCCTTGATGTGATATTTGATGTGATATTTGACGTGACAATTGATGTGACATTTGATTTAACATATAATATTAATAAATGAGTAACGCTTAAAGAACTTTTTAGAGAAATACAAAGGTTGGTTGAAACTTGTTTATAAAGGAGTTTTTGCAAAAAGAAGATGATTACTATTTAAAATAAAAGATGTTTATCTTTTGAAAGGAAGATCTATAGGAGATATATAGATGTTTTCAAATAAAAGGCTGGAGCGTTCTAGAGTGATAGAGAGGATAGTGTCTAGGCTTGGGTTTGGAAAATATAATTTCCTGCTCTCCCTGGCTATCCCTAACTGATCCAATGAACGGGATGGTTAATTCAAAATTATTTGAAAAGTAATTTAAGATTACTTTTGAAAATCTCTACACGATACAAAGAGTATTTTGAAACTAAACAATGATGAGGATTTTAAATGTTTTGTGTAAAGAAGAACTACGTTGGCTTGATCCTATAACTAATACTCAATTAGATAAAGTTACGTAGGCAGTCACAAGGGGTAGTGACGCAACTGCTTTATTAATAAAAATATATATTTTTTGTTGATATTACAAAATAGAGCTATCATAAAATGGCAATTCACGTATTTGAGTTATAAACTTTAAACGTTTATAACTTTTGAAATTTAAATCGGACTTTCACCAAACAAAGAACGTTTTATTTACATTGACAAAAGATTTCAAATGAGTGAAAGCAGGTTTTAATTTTGGGGTATAATTTTCAAGTTATGTTTCAAACTGTTTCGGAAAAGAACGCTATAAGTGCAATTATCGACCGTAACCGTAAATAGTTATTTTTAATGATTAATTAATATGGAAAAATATTGTAAAATTATTATAAATTATGTAAGAGTGGATTGCATTGGATTGGTGCATTTTTCATGTTTATTATTTAAGTCATGCTAATGTGTTTATCAAGTGTGCAGGAATGAATATCGATGTCCATCTTATTAGAGTTGCACAATGGTAGATTTACTGTAATTGTGTTCAATTTAAGCACAAACAGTTAATTAGATAAGTGGAAATTATTAAAAAAAAATTATGTAAAGCAATTATTGATATTGTATGCTTATCAAATAAATGGAAACTATCATTGTTTGTTGTTTTTGGATGCACGGCGTTTTCGGCAATTTTGACTGGCTGGAAATTTCGGGGCGTTACAAAGTGGTATCATAGCTTAGGTTAGGTGCCTAAGTAAAATTTCATATAAAATTAGGAAAACATTTTTAGAAATTTTAAAATGAAGTTACCTCGATTTGATAAGGTAAGGCACCATTCCTCTGACCGGGTATATGAGTATTATTTATTTGTTTAACTTTTGTTTTTGAATAATGTGTTGATTCATTTTCAAGCACCACATAAAGAGGTTTGACGAAGTTGTAAGTGCATATGATAAGTTATAAAGTAGCGAAGGAATGAAGCGGCTTATAAAGGGAGGCATGTAGTAGCATAAAATGGATGCAATGGAGTGGCTTAGACCGAATGTGGAATAGCAACTTGTTGAGGAAGCAATTGAATGAGCTTGGGCAAATAAAATTGAAAAAGACCAAGAGAAGTAAATTGGATACTGCATTCATGCAAAACCAAGGTGAGAATTTCTTTTACAAAATGAGATGTTAGTATTGTTTAGCCTTGATGATGTTAGCTTAGCTACTAAAAGATCTTTCAGCAATTCGGTGATAACTTTTGATTGCTTGATGGGATTTAACATAACTTATTGGAAAGCTAGATTAATTATCTAGAATACTTATATCGTACACATTTTAAATCTTGAAAGTTTGCTATCTCAGAACATTTTTTTTTTGCAAACTGAACTATGTGTTTGACAAAAAAGAAGAAGAAGGGGGGTTTATACTTAAGATGATTTTTGAAGTTGGGAGTGTGGATTTTCCAAAAAGAAATGGCTATCCATATGGGAGTAATGATTACAAAGTATAAAAGTACTTTGAGAGAATTCTTTGTTTAAACTTATTAAATATTTTTATGGATTATTTCATTAATGGTGGATACTTTCGGATGATGATGACGATGACGATGTGCATTATAAGACAATAGAGCTTGGGTAGTGCACTATTGCTCTATGTTAGTATCGAGCCGAGTAGAGTACATCCTATTTGATGACGGGATGCCGGCATAAGACAATAGATCTTGGATAGTGCAACTATTACTCAATGTTGGTATCGAGCCGAGTAGAGTACATCCTATTTGATGAAGGGATGCCGAACGCAATAGGATAAAATATCCTAAATTGAGTTCATTGGATCCACTTTGATGAATATGATCTTAGTTTTGACAAAAGAATTTCTTATAAAAATTTGCTTGACTTGTTTGAAAGTCTTCTTGGGAATTCTTATAGTAAGAGTGTCATGACTACTCTCTGGTTCATTTCAACGGAGAGTACACCATTATTTGATGTATTGCTTTGATGAATATAATACGTTTTTAAGATATTACGTGAGATGTCTAGATTACTCTCGGGTACATTTTGATGAGTACAACAATATGGAGAATACATCCTTACTTGATAATAATGAGTCGGATGAGCCGAAGTATGATGAATCTTTGATACAATTTGATGAGTACCACACAAGAAGAGGAGGAGACCGACTTGCAGGAGTGACAGAATGTTAAAAGGATCGAATCATAAAATATCCAGGTACAATTTCAATTTATAAAATTATCTTGAAAGTATAATTGCAAGAAAATTTCCTGGATATATAAAGAGTTTCTGTTATGGAATATCTGGTTAAGTATTGCATAGAATTTCGGGGAAGAAATTTCTTTTAGGGGGGACAGAATGTAACAACCTGAAATTTCGGACAGTAAATATTTAAATATTGAGGTTATTTAAATATTTAAATGTTGGATTTATTATTTTTATAACCATAATTAAATCCCTTTATAACTAATAATTAAAGAGAAGAAAATATGTTGTTGAATTTTTGTTTACAAATATAAGTAGTTCAAAGAAAAATCGATAATGCGGCCGAAAACAATTTTGTCGATAAACGAGGTTTTGCTTATTAAAAGTTGTTGGAATATCGTGCATGTAGTAATGTTAGAAGAACACATACATGTATATGTACATATCATAGAAGTAACATACAAATGGTATATGTGTGCATGTTCTAGAAAATGAGAAATGGCTTAAAAATTATAGGGATATGTGTCATAAAATGAAAGGTGCACATGTCATGAGAATTAAGGAGGTAAGACACATATACACATTAGGTGTCCATGTGTAGAATCCTCTTAAGAAACATAAGAGGGCATGTGTCTACATCCTAAAGAATGCATGAATATGTAGTGGACAAGTGTCCAAAGCTAAATTACCAAACTAGCCTTGAAAGTACTATATAAAGGGATGAAATATTCACTTCATTTCATACATTCACAAGTGGAAAACAAATGCAAGAGAAGGAGTAGAAGTTTGGGAGAAGCTTAGAGGATAAATATAAGATGAAGATACAAATATAATGTGTGAAAAATTATTTAAGTTTATATATTCATTTAATGTTTTGAAGAAAAGTTGTGAAAGTTAAGAATGAATGATTACTATCGACCTTTGAAAATGCTGTTCGTTATTTTGGGCATAACTTTTACAATTCTTGATGAAATTTAAACATCTCTATCAATTTGGAAAGCTAATTCAAAAGGCTACAACTTTCGCTTATGCACTTTTTTCTAGTTCGGCTGTTTGCATACCCAATAACTGGATGCAAAGTAAGGTAAAAATCAGCCCGAATTAGACATGTTGAAAATGCCTTGAATTATTGAATTTTATTTATTGATTAAATAAATAATTTTAAGGGTATCTTTTTATGATAATTAATTAGACTAAGAGATCTTCTTATTGTAGAAAATTTGGAGTCAAAAGCTATTTTTGTTATGGAGAAACGAAGTCAAACTTTTCGCCCAAAAACAAGCTTAAAATAGAATTTCAGAGTTTTTTGTAGCGTTTTAAAATGCTATCTTTTCCCTGAATTAGTTATGAAGCATAATACGCTATATGTGACGACCCCAAAACCCGTACTGCGGTGTTAAGGGTAATCTTTGGAATATAACACAGAAACAGATAATAGCAGAGCAAAAATAAATAAATACACCAGATAATGAACAAATAATACACTGGATAAACGTAATCATCAGAGTTACACAGTATACAGGATCATACCTAGTACAAATACAGTTCAGCTATACATAAATGTCTACAGCGGAAAACAAAACATAACGTACAATAGGAGATAAACAGAATAAAAAGAGATAAATGATAGAATCCATCTTCAGCTCCAGCTATCCAGAAAGAGCCTGCTAAAACCTGAATACAAGGCTGCCCGTGTAGAAAAAGGGGCACCCGAGTTTGCAAGTGAAACAAACTACGAGTCAGTCATGGGACTGGTATAAGAAATCTACCTAACACATTTATAATATGGCTAATCACAGGACCACGCCACTTTCGCGGAATGGATTTACTCCATTGGATTGCCAGTGCTTTAAAACAAATAATTCTTTAAAACATCGCAATGCTTTTTATAAAAATGAAGCCATTATAAGACTCAGTTCCCATCACACAATGCAACACAAACTGGAGGATAGAGTTTTTACCTTATAATGGCCAAAATATGCTTGATACGAATAAAACAAAAGCATTTTATATTATTACTAGTGTTTATATGTTTCAAAAACAATTTCAAATCATAAGTATCAATCATAGACGACATTAATTCCCCATACCACTATGTCGCCATATATAGGTATACAATCAAAACCGCACAGTCACATATTTGGTAATTGGATTTCCATCATGAACCAAGGCAAAAGATAGTCCTTACCGACTTCGAGACTCTCTAGCCCGAGCCTCAGGACCCAGACTCAGATGGGCCCTTGGATCGTCAGGGTCGATCCACCGATGTGGATTAAAATTCTTGAATACTGCGTTTCCCCGCCCTTTGGGGCATAAGTGAGCCAACGAATGACTCCATCGGTCCCGGATCGACCGATATAACCGAGGCGCCTCGAAACAGCAACAACCACATAGGTGAAAATAATATAAATGTCAGCCAGTTCAAGCACCGACACCATAGGTGAAAATAATATTAACATCCCGGATCCAACAAAAGTGTTTTCGTCGAATTCCGAGGTCGTTTGCAAAATGACCATTTTCACGGGCTATATAATTTCTATAGCGACCTTTCTGAAAATTCATTTGGCCAAAACTTTTGCTTCCTGCTATGAAATTTCGATTTTTCAGATTCTTTAGAAAGATATTCACTAACCGATTTAAATATTTTTGGTTTCACTCAAATCCATTTTGTTTTGCACCCGGTACAGTCAGGCAAAGTTTGAATTCAAATTTTGAAACTATCGCGCCATTTCAGGCCTTGTTTATAATTAGAATTAATTATATTCATTTTCAAATGTCGATTCAAACTTACTTTTCATCGTTATTATTTAAAATATTTATTTTAAATATTTAAAATCCACTAAAATAGCCAATAAAAAAATTTAAATTGGTTCAGATTTTCCGGGTCGATACACTATACAGAACTTTTCATAGCATCGCAAAAACGCTATACTAAGTTGCTTTTCTCTAAAATCATTATAAACTAACTAGAACTTGCCATAGCATTTCTGGAAGCGCTGTCTTTCGCTGCGTTGATTGTGAAGTACTTTAAAATGAGCAAAACTTTTCATAGCGACATAGAAACGCTTTAATATCTGTTTTGGGTCCAAAAAAAACTATTCCAAACTACACAGAAGTATACATAGTGGAACCGAAACGCTGTAATAGATGTTTTGAGTATAAAACCATGGTAAATTGGTCCAAATCCTCTCAAATTTGGATTTGACATATAATAATAAATGATTAATGAGACCTTTGACGTAACCTTTGATGAGACCTTTGATGTGACATTTGATGTGACCTTTGATGTGACATTTTATGTGACCATGATGTGATATTTGACGTGATAATTGATGTGATGTTTGATTTGACATATAATATTAATAAATGAGTAACGCTTAAAGAACTTTTTAGAGAAATACAAAGGTGGGTTGAAACTTGATTATAAAGGAGCTTTTACAAAAAAAAGATAATTAATATTTAAAATAAAAGATGTTTATCTTTTGAAAGGAAGATCTATAGGAGATATATAAATGTTTTCAAACAAAGGGTGGAACGTTCTTGGGTGACAGAGAGGATAATGTCTAGGCTTGGGTTTGGAAAATATAGTTTCCTGCTCTCCCTGGTTATCCCTAACTGATCCGACAAACGGGATGGTTAATTCAAAATTATTTGAAAAGTAATTTAAGATTACTTTTGAAAATCTCTACACGATACAAAGAGTATTTTGAAAGAAAACAATGGTGAGGATTTTAAATGTTTTGTGTAAAGAAGAACTACGTTGGCTTGACCCTATATCTAATACCCAATTAGATAAAGGTACGTAGGCAGTCACAAGGGGTAGTGACGGAACTGCTTTATTAATAAAAAATATATTTTTTGTTGATATTACAAAATAGAGCTATCATAAAATGGCAATTTGCGTATTTGAGTTATAAACTTTAAACCTTTATATCTTTTGGAATTTAAATCGGATTTTTACCAAACAAGGAACGTTTTATTTACATTGACAAAAGCTTTCAAATGAGTGAAAGCTGGTTTTAATTTCGGGGTATAATTTTCAAGTTATGTTTCAAACTGTTTCAGAAAAGAACGCTATAAGTGCAATTATCGACCATAACCATAAATAGTTATTTTTAATGTTTTGAAAATATGGAAAAATATTGTAAAATTATTATAAATTATGTAAGAGTGGATTGCATTGGATTGGTGCATTTTTCATGTTTATTATTTAAGTCATGCTAATGTGTTTATTGTGACGTCCCCAAACCCCATACTGACGGCGGCAAGGGTAATCTTTGGAATATAACATATAAACAGATAATAGCAGAACAGAATAAAACAAATACACCAGATAATGCGCAATAGAATATACTGGATAAACGTAATCATCAGAGTTACACAGTATACAGGATCATACTTAGTACAAATACAGTTCACCTATACATAAATGTCTACAGCGGAAAACAAACAAAATATGTACAATAGGAGCTGAACAACACAAAATAGATAAATGATAGAATCCATCTTCAGCTCCAGCTATCCGGATAAAGCCAGCTAAAACCTGAATACAAGGCTGCCCGTGTAGAAAAAGGGGGCACCCGAGTTTGAAAGTGAAATATACTACGAGTCAGTCATGGGACTGGTATGAGAAATCTACTCAACACATTTAAAATATGGCTAATCACAGGACCACGCCACTTTCATGGAACGGGTTTACTCCATCGGATTGCCAGTGCTTTAAAAACAAATCTTTCTTTTAAACATCGCAATGCATTTTGTAAAAATGAAGCCATTATAAGACTCAGTTCCCATCACACAATGCAACACGAACCGAAGGATAGAGTTTTTACCTTATAACGGCCAAATTATGCTTGATACGAATAAAACAAAAGCATTTGATACTACTACTAGTGTTTATATGTTTCAAAAGCAATTTCAAATCATAATTACCAATCATAGACGGCATTAATGCCCCATACCACTATGTCGCCATATATAGGTATACAATCAAAACCGCACAGTCACGTATTTGGAAATTGGATTTCCGTCATGAACCAAGGCAAAAGATAGTCCTTACCGACTTCGAGACAATCTAGCCCATTTCTCCGGAACAGCCGCAACTGCCCCTTGGAGCGACAGGGCCGGTCCACACGGAGTGGATTATAGTGCCTGAACAATACGTTTCTCCGCCCTTTGGGGCGTAAATGAGCCAACATATGACTCCATTGGTCCCGGATCGAGCGATATATATGAGGCGCCTCGCAACAGTAACAACCACATAAGTCAAACTCGTCAGGGCGTGTAAAACCACTGACACCACTTCTAGCTAGAAAGAAACGCATGTCCTCCCTGAGGTCCTCTCCCGTTTCTGGTTCATACCGGGGTGTGAGGTTCACGAATTCACGTTATACACAAAGCTACGCCACACAGGCGGTGCTTTGATCATCAACCACAAGACTTTGCTTTTCAACAGAAGCCTTGATCACTGCATCTTAGCATGTCACACATGCAATTCACACCATGCAACTGAAGGCTATCAATCACACATAATGAATTCCAATGTCAAACAAACTGTCCATTTGCAAGTCCGTTCTGGGTCTAAACGAAACCGGAGGCACTATATACGTCGCAAACCCATCGATCTCCACATTCGTCTGGACGATCACCACTCATTATCCATATTCCGGGATGCCTCCCAATCAGGACATCAGTTACCATCCAAATGAGGTGAAGATTTCCGGTCTTCAACCACCGTCTTCATCTTCAATTTCTTATCGTCGATTTAGTTATTCAGAATGGGATAAACCCGGTCTTTCTGAGCAACTTGCGTATATAATAAACAAGTGCAACACAAACACACATACGCCATATTCCAGTTCATTAGTCACTAACCGTAAATCAGTAAGAGAACGATTTCCCAAATATTAACCCCGAAGGCCGAAACAAACATCAGATCAAAACCTAGGAAACCATTCGACTTAGCCAACCTTCAGCTAGTTTCTAAATTTCACATTCCATATTGTTTATAATATTTTATAACGATTTATCACTATTTTTATTTAATTAAAATAGTCAATTTATTCAAACGATGTTTCAGGCCATAACGCGGCCGTGGCACTGTTTCTCTTCAGATTTGATTTACACATATTTGAAAATCTAACCGTTGGATCATCAAAAAATTTACATCACTTTTCAAAACGAATCCAACGGTTCCAGTTTTGGGAAAATCCAACGGTCGGATCTCCCGGTACAATCGTTTGAAGTTTCGATTTCAAAATACGAACTGCAGCGTCGTTATTCGATTTAATTTAATTATATTTATATTTATATATATATATATAAATATAATCGATTCTGGCGCTGTTTTTCTTCAGATTTGAATTAAACATTCCAGACAATCCAACTGTTGGATTTTTACAAAGTTGGTGTCGTTGGAAAGATATTTCCAAAGTGAACCCAACGGTTTCGGTTTCGGGAAAATCCGATGGTCGGATCTCCTGCACTAATCGTTTGAAATCACAGTTTCAAAACATGAACTGCAGCTTCACTATTCGATTTATTTTAAATATATATATATATATATATAATCGATTCTTTGATTTCAAAACCATATTATTTTCATATCTATGATAAAAATGATATTTTTATCTAACTGACTTCTATTTCAACACTTCACTATTTTTAACAATTCATGTATATAATAAAAATGTGATTTTTAATGTAAAACAATTTATTTCAAAACATGACTATTTTATATAGTTCATATAGATGATAAAAATAGGATTTTTATTATAAAACAATTTATTTTAAAACACGAATACCATTCAACACATGAATTTCTATTCAACGAATGAATTTCTATTCAACACATGAATGTTTTCTATAGTTTGTATATATACAGTAAAAACGTGATTTTTATTGCAAAACAATTTATTTTTTATATAGTTCATATAGATGATAAAAATATGATTTTTATTATAAAACAATTTATTTCAAAACACGAGTACCATTCAATACATGAATTTCTATTCAATGAATTAATTTCTATTCAACACATGAACGGTTTCAACATATGAAAATAATTTCAACAAATGAAAATAATTCTAACACATGAATATTTCAGAAAATTTCGATAGCATATCGGCAGGGTAGTTAAAACTGGGGCCATCCCTAGTACGGCTCCTCGCTCTACCTTAAAGCCTCGCAGCTTTTGACAATGGGGATTTCATGCATCTAGTTCGCATGCAGACGGCATGTATATTTTCTTTTTCATTTCCACAAACTAATCCTATGTGGTTTCAACCGAATAATTCTCAACCACAGACGGGTATTTTTCAACCACGATCAATCAATTTCAACCACAAACAATTCTAATCAACCATTCGTAATCAACCAATTTTCACACCAATCACAAACAATAAATATCGTCCATGGTTTGTGGACGAGGGGCGTGTATATATATATATATATATATATTTATATATTTATATATATATATATATAAGCATTTCACTTCTATTCAACACATATATAATTTTTTTACAACGCATATATAACTTATACATCGAATGTACAACTTATACAACGCTTATACATGAGGTGTACAACGCTTATATAACTCATACATCGACTATATAATTTATACATCGTCGTTTTCCATATCGTTTATAAATTAGAAATCTCACATTGGGTTCCACTCCACCAAAAATAGCAGAAGGCTCAAAAAAATATGCGGTCTCTTCTAGAATGTAGAAGACGTCCACACGAGTCCACTATCTCTTGTTTCACTGAATTTCATCAAGAAACGAAAAGGATATTATTTTTACAGTGAAATCAAAAACCGTAGCGCTTTAAACTACTATAATATAGTTTATATAATTTAACAGCCGTACCTTTCAGATTTAGTTCGAAACTAGGTTTCGATTCCTACTCCAATCCGAAGCACTTTGTCTAGATCAGGTTACACCACCTTGAAGATCTCCGGGAGGCGCTCAGATCGCTGGTGGTCCGGTCACGATCGACGGTGGCTATACGCGGTGGCGGCACTTCAAACAGTCGGACTCCACTGAGGTGATTCGACCAGAATACAAGATGATAAACAGCGAGGTTGATATGGATCTGAAGATGAGAGTGAGATCTATAAAAACTTCCAAAGGACCCTAGGGTTTTGATGCGTGGATGACGAGGAATCGAGGCAAGAAGAAATGAACTGCCGCTGCCGTTCAAAACGAGGGTTACGGGGAGAGAGAATGTGAATGATGGCCAATAGGATTTATTTTATTTTATTTTATAATTTTTAAAATCTCCAAAATACCCTCTTTCACACACGAACACCAATCCAAACCCAACGACTGTCGTCCCTAGCGTTTTACCCCCATTCCGAACACAATGGGATATGTTTTGTAGGCCCATTCGACTGTTTCAGTCAGTTTTCCTTCAATTTAAAATATATAACATTCAATATTCGATTTGAACGTACATTTCAATTTTTCAGGGCCACAAACTAATTCGAAAAATTCTAGAAAAATAAATCTAGCTATGTTTTGATGATACGGTCCCAACAAAACTAGTTTCGTTGAGTTTTGAGACCGTTTGTAAAATGACCCTTTTCTGGTCGATCCAAATTAACTGTAATTTACCAAAACACAGTTTCCTTTGCCATGCTCACATACTAGCTTCAAAAATTATGAAATTTGAAACCTAGCAATAATTTAACATCCCGGATCCAACAAAAGTGGTGTCGTCCAATTCCGAGGTCGTTTGCAAAATGACCATTTTCACGGGCTATATAATTTCTATAGCGACCTTTCTGAAAATTCATTTGGCCAAAACTTTTGCTTCCTGCTATGAAATTTCGATTTTTCAGATTCGTTAGAAAGATATTCACTAACAGATTTAAATATTTTTGGTTTCACTCAAATCCATTTTGTTTTGCACCCGGTACAGTCAGGCAAAGTTTGAATTCAAATTTTGAAACTATCGCGCATTTCAGGCCTTGTTTATAATTAGAATTAATTATATTCATTTTCAAATGTCGATTCAAACTTACTTTTCATCGTTATTATTTAAAATATTTATTTTAAATATTTAAAATCCACTAAAATAGCCAATAAAAAAATTAAATTGGTTCAGATTTTCCGGGTCGTTACACTGTACAGAACTTTTCATAGCCTCGCAAAAACGCTATACTAAGTTGCTTTTGTCTAAAATCATTATAAACTAACTAGAACTTGCCATAGCATTTCTAGAAGCGCTGTCTTTCGCTGCGTTGATTGTGAAGTACTTTAAAATGAGCAGAACTTTTCATAGCGACGTAGAAACGCTTTAATATCTGTTTTGGGTCCAAAAAAAAACTATTCCAAACTACACAGAAGTATACATAGCGGAACCAAAACGCTGTAATAGATGTTTTGAGTATAAAACCATGGTAAATTGGTCCAAATCCTCTCAAATTTAGATTTGACATATAATAATAAATGATTAATGAGATCTTTGATGTGACCTTTGATGAGACATTTGATGTGACATTTGATGTGACCTTGATGTGACATTTGATGTGATATTTGACGTGATAATTGATTTGATGTTTGATTTGACATATAATATTAATAAATGAGTAACTCTTAAAGAACTTTTTAGAGAAATACAAAGGTGGGTTGAAACTTGTTTATAAAGGAGATTTTGCAAAAAGAAGATGATTAATATTTAAAATAATAGATGTTTATCTTTTGAAAGGAAGATCTATAGGAGATATATAGATGTTTTCAAATAAAAGGCTGGAACGTTCTAGGGTGACAGAGAGGATAGTGTCTAGGCTTGGGTTTGGAAAATATAGTTTCCTGCTCTCCCTGGCTATCCCTAACTGATCCGACAAACGGGATGGTTAATTCAAAATTATTTGAAAAGTAATTTAAGATTACTTTCGAAAATCTATACACGATACAAAGAGTATTTTGAAAGTAAACAATGATGAGGATTTTAAATGTTTTGTGTAAAGAAGAACTACTTTGGCTTGACCCTATATCTAATACCCAATTAGATAAAGGTACGTAGGCAGTCACAAGGGGTAGTGACGCAACTGCTTTATTAATAAAAAAAAATATTTTTTGTTGATATTACAAAATAGAGCTATCATAAAATGGCAATTTGCGTATTTGAGTTATAAACTTTAAACCTTTATAACTTTTGGAATTTAAATCGGATTTTTACCAAACAAGGAATGTTTTATTTACATTGACAAAAGCTTTCAAATGAGTGAAAGCTGGTTTTAATTTCGAGGTATAATTTTCAAGTTATGTTTCAAACTGTTTCAGAAAAGAACGCTATAAGCGCAATTATCGACCATAACCATAAATAGTTATTTTTAATATTTTGAAAATATGGAAAAATATTGTAAAATTATTATAAATTATGTAAGAGTGGATTGCATTGGATTGGTGCATTTTTCATGTTTATTATTTAAGTCATGCTATTGTGTTTATTGTGACGTCCCCAAACCCCATACTGACGGCGGCAAGGGTAATCTTTGGAATATAACACATAAACAGATAATAGCAGAACAGAATAAAATAAATACACCAGATGATGCGCAATAGAATATACTGGATAAACGTAATCATCAGAGTTACGCAGTATACAGGATCATACTTAGTACAAATACAGTTCAGCTATACATAAATGTCTACAGCGGAAAACAAACAAAATATGTACAATAGGAGCTGAACAGCATAAAATAGATAAATGATAGAATCCATCTTCAGCTCCAGCTATCCGGATAAAGCCAGCTAAAACCTGAATACAAGGCTGCCCATGTAGAAAAAGGGGGCACCCGAGTTTGAAAGTGAAATAAACTACGAGTCAGTCATGGGACTGGTATGAGAAATCTACTCAAAACATTTAAAATATGGTTAATCACAGGACCACGCCACTTTCATGGAACGGTTTTACTCCATCGGATTGCCAGTGCTTTAAAAACAAATCTTTCTTTTAAACATCGCAATGCTTTTTATAAAAATGAAGCCATTATAAGACTCAGTTCCCATCACATAATGCAACGCAAACCGAAGGATAGAGTTTTTACCTTATAACGGCCAAAATATGCTTGATACGAATAAAAAAAAAGCATTTGATACTACTACTAGTGTTTATATGTTTCAAAAGCAATTTCAAATCATAAGTATCAATCATAGACGGCATTAATGCCCCATACCACTATGTCGCCATATATAGGTATACAATCAAAACCGCACAGTCACGTATTTGGAAATTGGATTTCCGTCATGAACCAAGGCAAAAGATAGTCCTTACCGACTTTGAGACAATCTAGCCCGTTTCTCCGGAACAGCCGCAACTGCCCCTTGGAGCGACAGGGCCGGTCCACACGGAGTGGATTATAGTGCCTGAACAATACGTTTCTCCGCCCTTTGGGGCGTAAATGAGCCAACAAATGACTCCATCGGTCCTGGATCGACCGATATATCTGAGGTGCCTCGCAACAGTAACAACCACATAAGTCAAACTCGTCATGGCGTGTAAAACCACTGACGCCACTTCTAGCTAGAAAGAAACGCATGTCCTCCCTGAGGTCCTCTCCCGTTTCTGGTTCATACCGGGGTGTGAGGTTCGCGAATTCACGTTATACACAAAGTTACGCCACATAGGCGGGGCTTTGATCATCACCATAATACTTTGCTTTTCAACAGAAGCCCTGATCACTGCATCTTAGCGTGCCACACAGACAATTCATGCCATGTAACTGATGGCTATCAATCACACAGAATGAATTCCAATGTCAAACACACAGTCTATTTGCAAGTCCGTTCTGGGTTTAAACGAAACCGGAGGCACTATATACCTCGCAAACCCATCGATCTCCACGTACGTCTAGACGATCACCACTCATTATCCTTATTTCGGGATGCCTCCCAATCAGGACATCAGTTACCATCCAAACGAGGTGAAGATTTCCGGTCTTCAACCACCGTCTTCATCTTCGATTTCTTATCGTCGATTCAGTTATTCAGAATGGAATAAACCCAATCTTTCTGAGCAACTCGCGTATATTATAAACAAGTGCAACATAAACACACATACGCATCATTTCAATTCATTAGTCGCTGACCGTAAATCAGTAAGAGAACGATTTTCCAAATATTAACCCGAAGGACGAAACCAACATCAGATCAACACCCGAAAAACCATTCGACTTAGCCAACCTTCAGTTAGTTTCTAAATTTCACATCCATATCATTTATAATATTTTATAATGATTTATCGCCATTTTTATTTATTTTAAAATAGCCAATTTATTTAAAACGACGCTTTGGGCCATAACGCGGTCGTGGCACTGTTTTTCTTCAGATTTGATTTACACATATCTGAAAATCTAACCGTTGGATCATCACTAAATTTATATCATTAGAAAGATCTTTCAAAACGAATCCAACGGTTCCGGTTTCGGGAAAATCCGATGGTCGGATCTCTCGGTACAATCGTTTGAAGTTTCGATTTCAAAATACGAATTGCAGCATCGTTATTTTATTTAATATAATTATATATATATATATATATATATATAATCGACTCTGACGCTGTTTTTCTTCAGATTTGAATTAAACATTCCAGACAATCCAACCGTTGGATTTTTACAAAGTTGGTGTCGTTGGAAAGATATTTCCAAAGCAAACCCAACGGTTGCGGTTTCGGAAAAATCCGATGGTCGGATCTCCCGCACTAATCGTTTGAAATCACAGTTTCAAAATACGAACTACAGCTTCGTTATTCTATATATTTTAATTCTTTATATATATATATATATATATATATATATCGATTCTTTGATTTCAAAGCTATATTCTTTTCATACATTTGATAAAAATGATATTTTTATCCAACATACATTCATTTCGACACTTCACTATTTTTAACAATTCATGTATATAGTAAAAATGTGATTTTTAATGTAAGACAATTTATTTCAAAACACGACTATTTTATATAGTTAATATAGGTGATAAAAATAGGATTTTTATTATAAAACAATTTATTTCAAAACCGGATTATTTTATATAGTTCATATTGATGATAAAAATAGGATTTTTATTATAAAACAATTCCTTTCAAAATATGAATACCATTCAACACATGAATTTCAATTCAACGAATGAATATCGATTCAACACATGAAGGTTTTCTATAGTTTATATATATATATATATATATATATATATATATATATATAGAGAGAGAGAGAGAGAGAGAGAGATAAAAAGGTGATTTTTATATTTAAAACACGAATACCATTCAACACATGAATTTCAATTCAACGAATGAATTTCGATTCAACACATGAAGGTTTTCTATAGTTTGTATACATAGAGAAAAAGGTGATTTTTATATTTAAAACACGAATACCATTCAACACATGAATTTCAATTCAACGAATGAATATCGATTCAACACATGAAGGTTTTCTATAGTTTGTATATATAGAGTAAAAATGTGATTTTTATTGTTAAAACAATTTATTCAAAGCACGAATACCATTCAACACATGAATATGATTCAACGAATGAATTTCTATTCGACACATGAAGGTTTTCTATTCAACAGACGAATATAATTTCAAAATAGGAAAATAATTCTAACACGTGAATATTATTCAAAATTTCGACAGCATAACGGCAGGGTAGTTAAAACCGGGACCGTCCCTATTACGGCTCCTCGCTCTACCTTAAAGCCTCACAGCTTTTGACAATGGGGAATCATGCATCTAGTTCGCACGCAGGCGGCATGTATATTTTTTTCATTTCCACAAACTAATCCTATGTGGTTTCAACCAAATATTTCTCAACCACAAACGGGTATTTTTCAACCACAATCAATCAATTTCAACCACAAATAATTTCAATCAACCATTCACTATCAATCAATTTTCACACCAATCACAACCAATAAATATCGTCCATGGTTTGTGGACGAGGGGCATATATATATATATATTTATATATAGCATTTCACTTATATTTCAACACATATATAATTTTTACAACGCATATACAACTTATACATCGAACGTACAACTTATACAACGCTTATACAAGAGGTGTACAATGCTTATATAACTCATACATCGACGAAATAATTTATACATCGTCGTTTTCCATATCGTTTTTAAATTAGAAATCTCACATTGGGTTCCACTCCACCAAAAATAGCAGAAGGCTCAGAAAAATATGCGGTCTCTTCTAGAATGTAGAAGACGTCCACACGAGTCCACTGTCTCTTGTTTTACTGAATTTCGTCAACAAACGAAAAAGATATGATTTTTCAAAGTTTGCAACACTTAAAAGTATTTAAATCAATTTAAATAATACACAGCCGTATACCTCTCTGAAATCTTCAAAACTAGGGTTCGGATTTTTGTTCAATCCGTGATGTTAGGCCTCGATCAGGTTGCGCCACGTTGTGGAGCCTCGAAAACCGCACCAGGACGTGGTAGTGATGACGAACTCGAACTGACGAGGAGGGGGTATCGGCGGCGGGAAGTTCGAAACTTTGAGGGGCTCAATCTCGATGCACACAACACGATAGAAGATGAACCTTATATGGACTTGAAGAGTGGAGAGAGTATTTTAAAAAGTTCAACTGGAGGGAGGTCTATAGTTGCGTGGATTGATCGGAAAATGGCTGGGAAGGTTTTGAGGGGCTCCGCCGTTTAATCGCAATGAGAGGGAGAAGACGGGGAGAGAGAAAGGTAAGGTGGACCATTAGGATTTTTCCTTTTTTTTTTTTCAAAAATACCCTCTTTCACACACAAACACTAATCCTAACCCAACGACTGTTGTCCCCAGCGTTTTACCACCATTCTGAACACAATGGGATATGTTTCGTAGGCCCATTCGACTGTTTCAGTCAGTTTTACCTCAAATTAAAATATAAAACATTCAATATTTAATTTGAACGTACATTTCAATTTGCCGGGGCCACATACCGATTCGAAAAATTACAGATAAATAAATCTAGCTATGTTTTGACGATACGGTCCCAACAAAACTAGTTTCGCCGAATTCTGAGCCCGTTTGCAAAATGGCCCCTTTCTGGTCGATCCAATTTAACTGTAATTGACCAAAACACATTTTCCTTTGCCACGCTCACATACTAGCTTCAAAAATTATGAAATTTGAAACCTAGCAATAGTTTGACATCTCGGACCCAACAAAAGTGGTTTCGTCGAATTCCGAGGTCGTTTGCAAAATGGCCATTTTCACGGGCTATATAATTTTTATAGCGACCTTTCTGAAAATTCATTTGGCCATAACTTTTGCTTTCCGCTATGAAACTTCGATTTTTCAGATTTCTTAGAAAGGTATTCACTAACAGATTTAAATATTTTTGGTTTCACTCAAATCCGTTTTGTTTTGCACCCGGTACAGTCAGTCGAAGTTTGAATTCAAATTTTGAAACTACCGCGCCATTTCAGGCCTTGTTTATAATTCAAAGTGATTATATTTATTTTTAAACGTCGATTCAAACTCACTTTTCATTGCTATTATTTAAAATATTTATTTTAAATATTTAAAATCCATTATTTTAGCCAATTAAAAATTTTTAAATTGGTTCAGATTTTTCAGGTCGTTACATTTATTAAGTGTGCAGGAATGAATATCGATGTTCATCTTATTAGAGTTGCGCAATGGTAGATTTACGGTAATTGTGTTTAATTTAAGCACAAACAGTTAATTAGATAAGTGGCATTTATTAAAAAAAATATGTAGAGCAATTATTGATATTGTATGCTTATCAAATAAATGGCACCTATCATTATTTGTTGTTTTTAGACGCACGACGTTTTTGGCAATTTTGACAGGTTGGAAATTTCGGGGAGTTACACCATGTCACCGCCAAGGATGGCCAATGCAAGGAACCTACCAGAGGGGAAGGGGTGATGAGTTAGTCTTTCTCCATGCCTAAATCAGAGGGGGCTAGGTTAAAGCATCAAAAGCGTAAACCTCCTCAGGATTGCAAGGACTTAAATCCATAACTTTAATACCTTAACCAGGATCGAAGGACTTAAATCCTGGAGGAAGGAATCAACCACCAATACTTAGGATGATGACCTAATTTTACTACTTTAGAGCCTTCAAACAAAGATAACGATCTTCCATCTTTGCTCAGGCAGGATCCCAAATGAGTAATTTAAGTTCCCCTAACAAAACCATATGGCAAAGGTCATACTATTCTTAAACTCCCCTCGAAGAAAAATTCTACAAAATTTCTATTGAACAAAGATGCTTTTACTAATACAAAAGATATGAATAGTCTTATCATCCTATCGTACGTCTATTATCATAATGTTAACAACTTCTACATGAAACATACAGATTACTATGTATGTCTTGTGAAGATAACACAAAGAAATGTGTAAATTTCATGTAGAAAAGTGTGGCAAGACCCTAGAGAAAGGGGTGTTCCTAAAATGGGAAGCATCACATATCTGGACAAAATCCCAAACCTTAGTTCCAACGATACGACCCTCACTCTCTGAAGGATAGGAAACCTGGATTTATCAACTCTTCCGGAATAAAGATTCCCTAATTGATACATGAATAGGCGCTTCAAATTTCTTCAGCTGAAACCTTCCAATATAATTTATGTGACACAAAACCTCATAAGGGAGTTTTTCTAAAAACTTGTATTATGAACAGTTGTATTCTAAAATAATCGACTAAGTTATCCCTATCAAAAGTTCGTTCATCTGCAAAGCTATGGATATTTCACTTAGGTTACATAAGTCCCCATACACATCTTATGCGGAAATGTTATGCATCGAACCATGTGTGGCATAATATGGTAAAATCGTATATAAGGATATTTAAAAAATACACCTAGGTCGAAACTCAAAAGGCTCTACTGTCTTTGGGGAGAACCTAACTCTCTATCCAGAATCTATGCACATAAGTTTATGTTTTTTCAGATTATGTTTCAAAGGAAAGAAATGCAGGAACCAGGTAAACACCCAGAATATGCAATTGATCACTTATAATGAGACAAACACCATCAAAACAAGACAAAGTAAGAGGAAGCTACAAAAACAACAACAATGATAGGAAATTGAGAAGATACAATTGCAGGAACACCAGATTAGCAATTGAGAGAAAGAATAAAAACATCATGCTAATATTGGAACATGGCAAGCGGTCTGCCTTATGACGGTATCAAAACAGAGTGCAGAACACAAACCCAAGGTTTGACTTGAAAAGTTGAAAATACCCCTTGTTGACCAACTTTTTGGCAAAAACTATCGCGGCTCAACGAATCAAAGCCCAATATCAAGAAGCTCACTTTTTAGCATCGGTCGATCGACAAATAGAATGACAAAAGAAAGTTACAGTTGGTATCAGAGCTCTGGTTAGCTCAAATCTTTAGGGTAAAACTTGTTAGAACAGAACAAAAGACTCATTAGGGGTAGGATTAGTAATATCCTATAAAAGAATACTCATTAGAGATAGGATCAGTAGCATCCTAGAATGAGAAATCTCGTTAGAGATGGGGTGAGAAATGCCCTAGAATGAGTTGAGAGTGCCAACTATATAATTAACGTATTTGTGATTATATATATAATCCGACCTTAGAAAATATGATTTTTGAATATATAAAAGTTATATATATTTGAAAAGTAAATCAACAAATAAAATTATTGAAACCAATAAAAAAATGAAAGTTGAGTTGGTAAGTTGAATAACTTTCAGCTCTATTCCCTTTCGAGGATGAAAAGATTTTAAGTAGGGGAGATTGTAACAACCCAGAATTTTGGAACTAATTTAAAAATTTTATTTTAGAAATTTTAATGGATTTTAAATATTGGAAATGATTTATTTTAAGTAATAACGACGAAAAATTTATTTAAATCGAAGTTAGAACAAATTTTTTTAACTTTATTATAACAGGAGTTAGAAATAGCGCGGTAGTTTGAAAATTTGAATTTAAACTTTGACTAACTGTACAGGATTCAAAATAAAACGGAATTTAGTGAAACCAAAAATATTTAAATCTGTTTAAAAATATCTTTCCAAGAATCTGAAAAATTGAAATTTCATAGCGGAAATCAAAAGTTATGTCCAACTTAAAATTTAGAAAATTCGCTGCAGAATTTATATATATTTTTAATATATTTATAACCCTTAAAAATAGCCATTTTGCAAACGACCTCCATTTTCGACGAAACCACTTTTGTTGGAACCGGAATGTCAAATTATTATAGGTTTAATTCTTCATAATTTTTACAATTAGTAGGTGAACATGGCAAAAGAAAATGTGTTTTGTCAAATTCGATCGACTAAAAAACGGCCATTTTTTGAACGGTCTCAGAATTCGACGAAATTAGTTTTGTTAGGACCGTATTGTCAAAACATAACTAGAAATAATTTTTCTGGAATTTTTAGAGTCCGGATGTGGCCTCGGTAAAATTAAATGTACGATCAAATTTAATAAATAAATGATTTATATTTTAAATTAGAGAAAAGTGGGCTAAGGCGATCAAACGGGCTGACGGGACCTAGTACATTGGGTCCGAGACGGGGTATTTGCAACATTCATTGGACTCAAATTGGATCTGAAAAGAATTAACGGGTTTATTTGTAAAATAGAACATTAAAATATTAAAATATTATAAAAACCCAATTAAACAAAACCCTAAAACCTAATGGCTAGCCACCATTTATCAAACCAATGGCCTAAACGCTCCATCTCTGTCCCTCTAATCTCTTTAAATCCATTGATTAATTTCAGAAGCTTCTTAACCAAAAATCAGAGTGCTTTCATCGATCTACAAATTCATACGAATATGATCGAAAATCGTTGAGTGGTTCATGAGTTTTCTGCACGCAAAGGGAGACGGTTCGAACTTGATTTGGGGTGGCAAGGCACCACCGAGCTGCGCCTGTTCTTGGGCGGTGGAAGGAGGAGGCTCGGCCTTCGAGGTGGTGCTGACTGATCGTGCTCCGACGATGGAGGGTGCGTGCGACGGAGGTGGTTTCAAGTCGATGTATGGGTTCGGTGCTTCTGTAGTCACGAAGAAGAAAGAACGTAAAGAAGGAAGGTTTAATTACCTTAATGAAATCATTACTAAGTTAATTAAATAATTAATTGTTTATTAAAGTAACCAATGTTTAAAATCTTGTAACTTTTTGATACGAGGTCCGTTTTACGAACTGTCAGAAGCATTGGAATCATCTTTCCGCGATCTATAGCATGGAGTAGACCAGGTTTGAAACATAGCACTTTGAAAATTTAGACAAATCGATGTGAGATTTCTTAATTAATATTTAAAATAAATTGGTATGCTTTGCAA
Source organism: Allium sativum (assembly GCA_030737875.1). Lineage (NCBI taxonomy): Eukaryota > Viridiplantae > Streptophyta > Magnoliopsida > Asparagales > Amaryllidaceae > Allium > Allium sativum. The sequence continues at coordinate 67,914,420 of CM060925.1, read as the reverse complement.
ATCATTATTTATTCGCCATTAAAATTTCATGTATGTGATGTATGAGAATAGATCTGGTTGTTTGTGGTTGAAATGAATTAATTGGACTAAATTGTGTAGATCTGGACTTTACTTACAATAAAAATCAAATTTTTATTGTATATATATATTAAAAAAAATCATGTTTGTAGTAAAAATATGTTGACCAATAAAAATTATATTTTTATTGTGTGTGAAAAGTATTCATGCTATGTTAACAATAAAACATCATTTTTGTTAGTTCATGTTATTTAGAATAAGAAGAACATTTTGTTATGAAATGCTACTTTAGAATTTAAAATGACATTTTGGTATAAAATGCTATCTTAGACTGAAAATGACATTTTGTTATGAATTGTTACTTTAGAATTTAAAATGACATTTTGGTATAAAATGTTATCTTAGATTGGAAATGACATTTTGTTATGAAATGTTACATGAGAATTAAAAATACCATTTTGGGTATAAAATGTTACATTAGATTTAAAAACAACATTATTGTTAGAAATATTTAGTGTAAATAAAAACAACATTATTGTTAGAAATGTTTAGTGTAAATAAAAACATCATTTATGCTAGAAAGGTTATATTAGTGTAGAAACATCCTTTATGCTATAAATGTCATGATAGAATTAAAAATGTAATTTTGTTTACATTTACAAGGAGTAATTTAGAAAAATTACATTTTTTATGTAATTTTTGTTTCATCAAAAAGAACGGATTAGAAAGATTACATTTTTATGTAATTTTGTTTTCATTAAAAAAAAGATTACATTTTTTATGTACTTTTATTTTCAATAAAAAGATTGCATTTTTAATGTAGTTTTGTTTTCATTAAAAGCATTAGATTTTTAATGTAGTTTTGTTTTCATTTAAAAGATGAGACAATGAAAAAAAAACACTTTATTTAGATAATGTCATATTGGAACAAAAACATCAATTTTGTTAAATGAGAATGGTTAGCAAAATGAAGTTATTATTTTATTCATTTTGGTAAGACAGGATGTCAACAAAATAAAGTTATCCTTTGTATGTGTTTTGTTGAATTAGAATTATTAGCACAAAAAGATCATTTTTATTAGAAATGTTTATTTAGCACAAAAAGATCATTTTTATTAGAAATATTTATTTAGCACAAAAAGATCATTTTTATTAGAAATGTTTATTTAGCATAAAAAGATCATTTTTATTAGAAATGTTCATCTAGAATAAAAATGTCATTTTTGTTAGAATTGTTTCATTAGGATAAAATTGTCCTTTTGGTTATGAGATGTTTCATTAGAATAAAAATACCATTTTGTTATGAGATGTTCCACGTAACAACCCGTCATTTTGAACGCCCCAAGTCGGTGGTTAAACTGACTTGAAACGTTCAAAACGATGGATTGTTATTGGCTTAAAGGATTTAAAATTGGAATCTAACACAGGATCACAGTCAGAAATAAACATCAATATCTCACAGCGGAATTTATTTATACAAGAAACATCAATGTTTCCACAAAAAAAAAATTTAGTGGAAAATTAAATATACATACACGGATTTCTACATAAAAATCGGAGAATGAACCGAAGCGAGCTCGTCTTCACATGCTTCAAGCGTCGATAGCTAGATCTCTAAAATCTGCAACACTTGTATCCGACCCGAGCGTTTCTCAAGTAAATTAACTTCAATGTAAACTGAAGTGAATAGTTGATCCTATGATTTATTAAATTACGAGCATATCAAACACCACTTAATGCTTCAAGTAATTGGGCCGTGTAAACCGGGTACAAGAAAGAATTTACAGCTTTACTACCAGAAATAGTCAACGCACACAACTATAGGCAACTTAGTGAAATCCATATCATAGTGTAAGGCGCGGAGGCCACAGCTGTATTTCAATAGTGATCAGCGCGGCTCACACTACAAAGGTGAATAACCAGTGTACCAACGTATAATAGAAGGCCAGGATGGAACAATTTCAAGCCTAAGACTTGAAACATAATTTGTCAAAATACAGCAGCAACTTATTTATGGTGATATTACCAGGATATAAGCATCCATCCAAATAAATTTGCCACGTAATAAATGAACAACTTGCATGAGTAGCCACAGTCATATTTTCATGAGACAAAATGTGTAAGTAAGGAAAAACAATATTTTAAAGGTATGTCCTGAAGTAAAACAAGTAATCCTAACCTCCCCTAAACACATGGTCTATCTATTCCAAATGCCAACAACTGGTTTATGAACATAGTAGGCTAAATTTTATGCCAACATAAGGGTTAGGACCATGAATTATGTGAACAACATGTATATAATATTTCAAAACAACCCAGCATGGCCATGTCCATTCTCAGCCTAAACTGTACCAAGTGAGGTGAGCTAAAACCAAGGGTAAACACAACTACACAGGAGCAGTTTATATGTCTAATACCTACTTTTTGGGTCAAATAACAAATACAGTCAACCTTATTAGAAATGAAAACATAATCGATAATCATGGTAGCATGGACAGCGATGATACAGGCAAATGAAAACTTAAAGTGATAGACGTCTGGCATATAATACATCACCAATATTACCCAAATGTTTACTTAATGTAGCATATCAAAATAAATAAACATAAAGTCGTCAGTGTTAGAACTTTTGTAATTACGCAATTGTATTACAAACAGACAGCAACAAAAATCACTGTTAATCAATTATGTCACAATTGTCACGTCAAACTATGTTTACAATAATCATAGAAAGCGTAACCGATTTGTGCATAAAATCAAAGATAAACAGAAAGTATTCTGTTTAAATAATGTCCGAGTCCAGAACTTTTCTGTTTCCTTGAAACAATATTGCCGTCGTATACACCAATCGACGTAGTTGCAATTTGTTTCCCAGGATAAAACGGACCAACTCCGTAGCTTAGTGCCAGCGAATGGAGCTCCGACGAACTGAAGTTGGTTATAGAAACTAGATCAGATAATTACGTTGAAGAAGAAGGAATACTGCAGCAGAAAAAGTGAATTCTGTCTTTGTTTTGGGTAGTGTATATATAGGCAAGGAGGAGTGCCTGTTCGCATGCATCAGTAACCGTCAGAACAGGAAAGGTTGCGACCCTTTAACCGCTCTGTTATTAATATGCATATGCTGAGAATTCAAATGGTTGTACTCGTTCAGTTAACAGACATTCCTTTCGAATTATGGACTGAACAGACACACCTTTTAAAATTCTGAGAAAAAATATTCTCATGTCAGTGCACTAGCCCAATCAGCAACGTCGGCCATATCCAATCAGGAGACCCCAAGAGCCCCAAGGCCCAAGGCCCTTATCTTTGACTTTTTAATGTATTTAATATGGCCAAGTCCACATCCTTTTATCATCCCTCTCTTTTTTATTTTACATAAGCCTATTTGGCTTCTAATATATAAGGAGAGATTGTGCTAATATTTCTATGATGTGAGACTTTAAATGTTGCTACCCCTATCTCTTCTTCTTCCCATTTTTCTCTTTCTTTGCTCATTCATTTTTCAACAATCCCCCACATGAATGAGCAATCGATCTTAGTTTCACGAACCATTTATCGCATCGGTTAAAGTAGCACAAGGGCTTTGAACTTTCGTAGTGATTACCTATTTGAATCACCGGCGAATCAGTAGACATAGACTGTCCTTGAACTGTAAGCCTTTTGTGTAATTCCAAAGTAGATAACACACGATAAAAGTTTCTTATAACCCTTCGTTCTCTGTATGTGTTTGTTTTTGCCTTGAACACCTGCCTGGTCTCATAAGTGCTTAGAGAATTTGGCCTCATAATTCTCTTTGAAGCGGCGCCTTCGCACTTACGTAGGTGATTCTGTAAAGGGTATTCTTTAATTCCTCAAATACAGACATCATTAAAAGTACTAATACTTATCCTTATTCAACATATAATGCACTGACTTATCATAGGAATGGTTTGTGTATAATAGTGCCATCAAGTTTCTCTAAAACTTCGTTGTCCCTTTGAACCTAGATCTTGGGATCTCCGGTCAACTAGGTGGGGTTTCCATTTCAGAAAAACCTTTAGTCTATAGGCCTTAGCCCCATTCCCTTCGATAAGGTTTGAACTTTCTCTCTTGGCAAGCCTTTTGTAAGTGGATCCGCTAAGTTATCTTTAGATCGAATGTAATCTATTGTGATAACCCCATTAGAGAGAAGTTGTCTTATCGTTTTATGTCTACGATGAATATGCCTAGATTTACCATTGTATAGTGTACTATTAGCTCTTCCAATAGCTGATTGACTATCACAATGTATACATATTGGAGGCATAGGTTAGCTCCAATTAGGAATGTCTTCCAAGAAGCTTCGAATCCATTCTGCTTCTTCTGCAGTCTTATCTAGTGCAATAAACTCTGATTCCATCGTAGATCTAGCGATACAAGTCTGTTTGGATGATTTCCATGAAATTGCTCCATTTCCTAATGTGAACACGTATCCACTTGTAGACTTTGTATCATTTGATCCAGTGATCCAATTTGCATCACTGTATCCTTCCACTATTGAAGGATAGTTTGTATAGTATAGACCATAACTCTATGTATACTTTAGATATCCTAGAATTCTGATTATCGCTTTCCAATGATGTTTACCAGGATTGCTGGTAAATCTACTTAGTTTGCTTACAGCATATGCAATATCAGGACTAGTACAGTTCATAACATACATGATACTTCCTAGTATACGAGAGTATTCCAATTGGTAAATACCGCCACCAGTGTTCTTTACCCAATTTTGGTTCATATCTACTGGTGATTTTGCAATAGTTACATTGCATTGCTTGAATTTCTCAAGTATTTTGGTGATGTAATGCGATTGGGATAATGCATATCCCTGTGGTGTTCTCAGAATTTTTACACCCAATATTACATCAGCCAGTCCTAGGTCTTTCATATCGAATCTAGAGGATAACATATCCTTTGTAGATGTTATTATGGCCTTGTTGTTGCCTAGGATCAATAGGTCATCAACATAAAGACAAACAATGACATATCTAATGTGTGTATGTTTTATGTACACACATTTATCTGATTCATTTATCGTGAATCCATTTGATAACATAGTATTGTCAAACTTCTCATGCCACTGTTTTGGAGCTTGCTTAAGGCCATAAAGTGATTTTACCAGTTTGCAAACTTTATGCTCATTTTCTGAGCTTAGAAATCCTTCAGGTTGTTTCATATAGATTTCCTCCTCTAGTTCACCATTCAAGAATGCAGTTTTAACATCCATTTGATGTATTTCCAAGTCATGTACGGATGCAATTGCAATGAGCATTCTAATTGACGTTATCCTCGTTACAGGTGAATATGTATCGAAATAGTCCAGGTCTTCCTTTTGTCTAAATCCTTGGACTACCAGACGAGCTTTGTACTTGTCTATTGAACCATCAGGTTTCAATTTCCTTTTAAATATCCATTTATCACCTAAGGCCTTACATCCTTGAGGTAAATCAACCAATTCCCATGTATGATTTGACATAATGGATTCAATTTCATTGTTAATTTCCTCCTTCCAATAAGGGGCATCGTTGGAAGACATAGCTTGTTTGTATGTCAATGGATCATCTTCTAACATAAATGTATAGAAGTCCGGTCCAAAGGTTTTTAAAGTCCTTGACCTTTTACTTTTTCTTGGTTCCTCCACTTGCTGCTCAACACTACTTTGCTGAGTGTTATTTTGTTCAGCATCCTCAATAGAGTAAGGAACTTCAATTTCCCTTGGTCTCTTAGGTGCATGATTTTCAGTACCATGTTTCAAGGGAAATACATGTTCGAAAAATCTAGCATTTCTCGACTCAATGATGGTATTTTCATGAATATCATCAATTTCAGATTTGTGTACCAAAAATCGATATGCAGCACTGTTTTGTGCATATCCAATGAATACACAATCAATTGTTTTTGGTCCAATTTTGACCTTCTTTGGTTTTGGTACCTCTACTTTGGCAAGACACCCCCACACTTTTAGGTATTTGTAGGATGGTGGTCTGTTTTTCCAAAGTTCATGAGGAGATTTAGATATTTTCTTTCGGGGTATTTTATTTAAAATATGATTTGCCGAAAGAATAGCTTCTCCCCAATAGTTATCTGGCAAGCCAGAGCTAATTAGTAAGGCATTCATCATTTCTTTAAGAGTTCTATTTTTCCGTTCGGCTATACCGTTGGATTGAGGTGAATACGGGGCTGTAGTTTGATGTATAATTCCATGTTCAGCACAGAATTCCTCAAACGGAGACTTGTATTCTCCTCCTCTATCACTTCTTAAAGATTTTATTTTCTTGTTGAGTTGATTCTCAACTTCTGCCTTATACTATTTAAACATTTCGAATGCTTCGTCCTTACTTCTAAGGAGATACACATGACAGTATCTGGTACAATCATCAATGAATGTAATAAAGTACCTTTTCCACCTCTAGTTTGACACATTTTCAAATCGCATACATCAGTATGTATTAAGTCTAGAGGTTCTGTCACTCGTTCAACATGATGAAACGAAGTTCTTGTCAAATTTGCTTCTGCACAAACTTGACATTTATAGTTGGAATCTATATTGCATTTTGGTATAAATTCTAGATTAATCAATTTTCGCAATGTATCAAAGTTTACATGCCCTAATCTAGAATGCCATATGTTAGAAGATTCAACAATATAAGCAGAAGATTCACTTTCATTCATTTCAGTGCGTGGTACAATAGTGGTTACATTTGCTTTAAATAAACCATCACACACATAACCTCTTCCAACATACACCCCATTCTTGGAAAGAACAAATTTGTCAGCTTCAAAGATCAATTTGAAGCCATGCTTGCTCAGCAACGATCCTGAAATCAGGTTCTTGCGAATTTCTGGAACATGGAGAACGTCATTTAAAGTCAGTTCCTTTCCAGAAGTCAGTTTCAGCACAACTTTTCCTTTGCCTTCGACCTTGGAAGTGGAAGAATTGCCCATAAAAAGTTGTTCAGCATCAGTTGCAGTTTTATAGGTTGTAAACATCCACTTGTTAGCACATATGTGTCGAGTGGCTCCAGTGTCTACAAACCATTCCTTTGAGTTGCCAATAAGGTTGCATTCTGATATTACTGCACATAAATCAAGATCAGAAATGCCTTTCGAAACATCAGCCGTATTTGCTTCCAACTTCTTCTTTTTAGGCGCACGACATTCGGCTGCTTTGTGCCCCTTCTTTCCATAGTTGTGGCAAGAACCCAGAAATTTCTTTGACTTCTTAGGAGCATTCTCCCTTTTTCTTTTGTTAGTTTTGTTTGACTCAACAACATTTGCTTTGGCAGCAATATTCTGAGAAATCTTTTTCTCAGAATTTCTGTTATCTTCCTCAATGCGAAGCCGAACTATGAGATCTTCCATTGTCATTTCCTTACGCTTGTGCTTAAGGTAATTTTTAAAGTCCTTCCAAGAAGGAGGCAATTTCTCAATAGTTGCAGCAGCTTGAAAAGTCTCGCTAAGAGTCATCTTTTCATCTTCTAATTGACGGATGATAAGTTGCAGTTCTTGAGCTTGACTTATCACCGTCTTTGAGTCAACCATTTTGAAGTCTAGAAATTTTCCAGCAATGAATTTCTTCATGCCTGCATCTTCAGTTTTGTACTTCTTTTCCAGAGCCAACCAGAGTTGTTTGGACGTTGCAAAAGTACAATAGACATTGTAGAGGCTATCATCCAGACCATTCAGAATATAGTTTTTGCACATGAAATCTGAATTTGTCCAGATATTAAGTGCCTCTACTTTAGTAGCGTCAGGTTCGAGTTCGTCTACCACAGGAGCCTCTTCAGTCAGAAACTTTGCAAGGCTTAGTGTTGTTAAATAAAACAACATTTTCTGTTGCCAGCGCTTGAAATTGATTCCATTGAACTTCTCTGGCCTTTCGCCATGAGACAGAGCCATTGTCGGAAGCACAGGCGCTGGCTGAGCAGTTTTCACCGTCTGAATCGGTGCAGAATCAGTGCTGCTGTTTTTCGTCATCTGCAACAAAATATTGTTTCAAGATTGTTAGAACTTTTGTAATTACGCAATTGTATTACAAACAGACAGCAACAACAATCACTGTTAATCAATTATGTCATAATTGCCACGTCAAACTATGTTTACAATAATCATAGAAAGCGTAACCGATTTGTGCATAAAATCAAAGATAAACAGAAAGTAGTCTGTTTAAATAATGTCCGAGTCCAGAACTTTTCTGTTTCCTTGAAACAATATTGCCGTCGTATACACCAATCGACGTAGTTGCAATTTGTTTCCCAGGATAAAACGGACCAACTCCGTAGCTTAGTGCCAGCGAACGGAGCTCCGACGAACTGAAGTTGGTTATAGAAACTAGATCAGAGAATTACGTTGAAGAAGAAGGAATAATGCAGCAGAAAAAGTGAATTCTGTCTTTGTTTTGGGCAGTGTATATATAGGCCAGGAGGAGTGCCTGTTCGCATGCATCAGTAACCGTCAGAACAGGAAAGGTTGCGACCCTTTAACCGCTCTGTTATTAATATGCATATGCTGAGAATTCAAATGGTTGTACTCGTTCAATTAACAGACATTCCTTTCGAATTCTTGACTGAACAGACACACCTTCTAAAATTCTGAGAAAAAATATTCTCATGTCAGTGCACTAGCCCAATCAGCAACGTCGGCCATATCCAATTAGGAGACCCCAAGAGCCCCAAGGCCCAAGGCCCTTATCTTTGACTTTTTAATGTATTTAATATGGCCAAGTCCACATCCTTTTATCATCCCTCTCTTTTTTATTTTACATAAGCCTATTTGGCTTCTAATATATAAGGAGAGATTGTCCTAATATTTCTATGATGTGAGACTTTAAATGTTGCTACCCCTATCTCTTCTTCTTCCCACTTTTCTCTTTCTTTGCTCATTCATTTTCCAACAGTCAGTACCCAGACTCTGACAAACCACAGCGAAACGGCACAGTGTCCATAGCAAAGCCCATGAGACTACTAAAGATTGAGCATAAGGATGGCATGTCCGCAACGCAACATGATGAGGTACCAAAACTAACATGCATACTACAAAAGTGTAGTGGCAGCATGATGCAAACGACCACTAGTGGGACAATATACCAATTACATCATTGTCATAACAAATAGAAAACATGCATCAACACACAACTGGGTAAAACACAAGCAAGAACAGCCAATCTAGATTGTATGACTTCCAAAGGCATTACACAGCAACAGTTAAACACCAAATTATTCGCTATAATAATTTCAGCCTTAAATTGAAGTTGTAACTTGACCAAAGGAAATCGTGAGACAAAGCTCACCTTGAGGTCGAGTCGGAGGATGCAAGAAACGGCAACGGCGGTCAGCTGCATCGCTTCACTGTTTCAAGTTCAGTGGTGGTCGGCTGCAACGCACGGAGGAGGAGCAATGACCTTGGCAAGGCGCTATGTTTCCGGTGCGGTGATGGACAGGTTCATATCTCGACGTTGTACTGAAGGAACAAAGTGGGTTTTGAGGTGAGGTAGGCGGTCCTTGGTGGAAGCAGGTCCGGACGGAGTACTAACTGACGAGGCCGCGGTGGTGGAAAAGCCGGCTACTTTGGGTAGTCTTGATTGGCGGCGAACGGATGAGAAGGCGATGCATGATTTGGGCAAAAGCCAGTTCGATGGTAGCCGATTAGATTCGGTGGAGGGAGGAAATCACGAGTAGATGATTAGCGGAGACACCGATTTGGGGGGCGGCGAAATCTTTGTTGAACTTAATTTTGGGGAGAAAGACATTACGGTGGCTTCAAGAAAATTCGTTTCTTTCTCTTTTTCCCCCCAAATGAGAACTCACCGTTGTTTTAAAATACAGGGACGAGGAAGTATCCAAAACAATCAGGACCACCGGAGCAGATGTAACCAAATTTCAGCAAACATGGGCCAAATGTAAAATACTTCATATATGTATAACATAACAAATGGCACAAAATTAAATAAACAATTATTTTAAAAGTATATGTATATCATTTACAATACATGTATGTACAACAATACAATACAAATTTTTAATTTAAATTTTCCAAAAGCCAAATTCTTTGCTTTTATTAACGATTGCCTACTACTTCTACGGTCAATGATTTAATATGGTATAATGAATTAACTCATCATTCGTAAAATACCTCCAACTTACATTCTTGAAATCCATTTTTCCGACGATATGTTGTAACTTAATTGAATTATGAATTTATATTCCAAGGTTAAATTTAGAATGTTCTAATAAAATTCAAATCAGCTGAAAAAAAATGTTAATATAACATTCGTTTCTAACTAACGTTCAGGTTGAAATTTATACACAAAAAGAATTTTATTTTGTAAATAGGCTCATATGAATGCAAATCTATTATAAAAAATATCTTCAACCCAGTTATTACAAAATTAAATTTATGGAACTAATTAAATAATTTATGCTCAAGCTTGGTTAAAAATGGATAAAAGTCCGAATTCTAAAATTGGAATCCAATATAAATACTTTTTTTTTACGTTAAATCTTAATTTATTTTATATTTTATAAGTGTTGAAATTTCTGCGACGATTCTATCACCCATTAAAAATCCGGGTTGTTACATTTCATTAGAAAAAAAATACCATTTTATTATGAAATGTTACATTAGGATAAAACATCATTTTGGTATAAAATGTAATGTTAGATAAAAATATCATTTTATTTAGAAAGGTCATATAGAACATTAATGTTACTTTACTTAGAAAAGTCATATAAGAATATGAAACATCATTTTATTTTGTATTGTCATGTTAACATGAAATGTCATTTTATTTAGAATTGTCGTGTTAATATAAAATACCATGTTTTAAAAAAATGTCATTATATTAGAAATGCTATTATGATAAAAATGATCATTAGTAGACATACACAAAAAAAAAACATTTTGTCAAAATAGATCAGTTGAATTAAACCATATATTTTTGTCAAAATATACACTTTTTTCAAGATAGATTAGTTGAATCAAAATACACATTTTTGTCAAAATGAACATTTTTGGGCCAAATAGATTAGTTGAACCAAAATAGTTATTTTTGTCGAAATATATTAGTAGAAAACAAAAATGTACATTTTGTCAAAATAAGATGATTGAAAACAAAAATTACATTTTTAGTTAAATAAAAGAGTTAAACACAAATAGCATTTTTGTTAAATAATTTTTGTTTGTTACAACAAAAGTATTCATTTTGTTAAATTATAATTGTTAACAATATGAATTACCACTTTTTATTCATTTTGTTAAACTAGAATTGTTAACAAAATGAAATAACCACCTTTAAACCATTTTGTTAAATTTTGTTAAACTAGAATTGTTAACAAAATGAAATAACCACCTTTAAACCATTTTGTTAAAATAGAATTGTCAACGAAGTGAATGAATCACCTTTAAATCATTTTGTTGAAATAGAATTGTCAACAAATTGAATATATCACTTTTTATACATTTTGTTGAAATATAATGTGTATGCAAATATAAGATTCGTCTTTATTTGCAAAACATACATTAGAATTTGTATGATTAATGAAGAATCAATTTATTACCACAACATACATTAGAATGAAAATTATTTGCATACAAATAAAGGAAAATGAAATTTATCTTTTCATTTGTCATCAGCAATAATGTCATATAAGTAAATTACATTTTTATTTGGCATTAGAAATATTATAACATGTGTGTTCATTATCGTCAACATGTTATCGGAATTAAATGTGGTTAAATTCATTAACCAATTATTTATTTAGATGAACTGTTGTTGGCTGAAAACCCCATACGGGTACTGGGATGATATTTGACATACACTAGTCCCAATATTTAGTTGTATGTCGATCGATAGATTGACAAGCTGCGATGAGCGTTATTATTTCATTTTAATGCTCACACAATTATAAATTTCACTCAGGATATTGAATGGATGGTCTGATGATTATCTATCATTTATTGTCATATACATGCGATGTATGAAATCCATATAACCGAAATTATATGGTAACTGACTGAGTCGCATTCCGATTCAGAATATCTTTTAAATAAAGAATATTTTAAATAAAGAATATCTTTTAATATAAAGAATATTGTAATATAAAATATATTTTTACATAAAGAATCTTTTTATATAAAGAATATTTTTAAATGGCTGAAAACCCCATACGGGTACTGGGATGATATTTGACATACACTAGTCCCAATAATTAGTTGTATGTCGATCGATAGACTGACAGGCTGCGATGAGCATTATTATTTCATTTTAATGATCACACAATTATAAATTTCACTCAGGATATTGAATGGATGGTCTGATGATTATCTATCATTTATTGTCATATACATGCGATGTATGAAATCCATATAACCGAAATTATATGGTAACTGACTGAGTCGCATTCCAATTCAGAATATCTTTTAAATAAAGAATATTTTAAATAAAGAATATCTTTTAATATAAAGAATATTTTAAAATAAAGAATATTGTAATATAAAATATATTTTTACATAAAGAATCTTTTTATATAAAGAATATTTTTAAATAACGAATATTTTAAAATAATATTCAACAGAAAAAAATGATGATTTCTATGTTCGTTTTCGGATGGACACCAAAGATAAAAATATATTTTTATCGAAATGAACTAGTTATTAACTAGAATAAATCTTTTATATTAAGATTTAATGAAGTCTTCTAATTGACTAATATTTAATTGGAATTAAATAAAAGAATTAGATTTTGGGTTGTCGGGGATGGTGTCTTAAATAACACTGTTCTTAAACCTGTAATAAAGAATAAATCTTTTAATCAAGATTATTAGAGTTTCAAATTATATTTAGTAATTAGAATAAATTGATTTGTGAATTGGGTTTATTGTGAACTGTGTTTTAAACGACATTTGTTCTTTAACCCAATTAACAATGAAAATATGAATTAGAATTTATAAATCTTTTTATTAAGATTAAAAAGAAATTTTTCGGCGTCAAGTTTTCCAATTTAATATATTAAATAGGAATTGAATAGAAATTCAATTTGATAATAATCAAGATAGGCTTCTATAAAAGAAGACTGTTACAATATATGGAATTTAAAAGGCTTTCCCGTTATTCCATTTATGTTATTAATCTGATACGGAAATTTATATCGATTATATATTGATTCGATTTCTATGAAAGTTCCATATTTTGGAAGATGATTTTGGGTTTATTGTGAATAATGTTTTTAAATGACATTGGTTCTTTAACCTAGTTAAAGACAAGATTAATTTCTTAAAACTGAATAACCATAAAGTAATGATTTTTGATATTAAAATCAAATTGGAGTTTGATGAATCTTTGAAAAAGAAGATTAAAGATTATATTTAAAATAATTTATCTTTGATAAAATTAATGGTAACCTTTCCCTAATAATATGAATATTTTATTAAAAGAATATTCTGAATTGGAATGAGGCATATGATGTGTCTTTATAGCACTTAATTTTTAATTATAAAATACGCGAGTTACTCGGAAAGACCAGGTTTAACCCATTCTGCATAACTACTATGACGATTAAGAGTCGAAGATGAAGAGGGTGGTTGAAGACTGGCGATCTTTACATCGAATGGACGACTATTGATGCCCGACAGTGGCTAGCTACCAGTAAAGGGTTAAAGCGGCAGATTGTCCAGACGTACTTGTTGATTGTCCGGATATGCGAGCACCTCACTTCCGTATTGGACTTACGGGACAAGGAATAAAGTGTCTCCGGTTTCGTTCAGACCCAGAACGGACTTGTAAATGGATGTGTGTCTGACATTGGATTTCATTCCATGTAAATTAAATTGATTTCTATTTAATATATATCTGTGGTGGCAGAGAATTTATTCTCTTGCTTAACACCCTTCTCCGAGACGCACGAGCTCAGAGGTTATATATTAGTAGTTATCGATCGCACGACGTGAATTGTCAATGTGGCATGCCAAGATGCAAATGATCGAGGCTTTTTTTGAAAAGCAGAGCCTTGTGGTTGATGATCAAAGCATAGCCTATTTTGGCATAGCTTTGTGTATAGCGTTATCTCGCGAATCTCACACCCCGGTATGAGTCAAAAACGGAGTAAGGAAACACAGTGAGTGCACACGTTTCTTTCTATCTAGAAGTGGTGTCAGCGACTTACCAGCCCTGACATTTTACTTATGTGGATGATAGAATTTTCGGGGCCTCGAATTTATCGGTTGCCAATGGCTGTATTATAGGTTCGATAGGACCGGGAAGCGTGTGTTCAGGAATTGCCAATCCACTAAAGTATTTATGGACTGGCCCTGCAGGATCCAAGGGTTCGCCAACATCCGAATCCTGAGATATTGCTAGAGTGTCTCGAATCGGTAAGGAGATCGTTCCTAGCCTTGACTCATGATGGAAATCCAACTTCCAATACGACACCATGTGGTTTTGATTGTAGAACTAGTATGGTGACATAGTATATGGTAGTTATGCCGTCTATGATTGATACATTATGATTGAAATGTTTTTGAAACGTATATACACTAATAATAATATCAAATCCGTTTTTATCGTATCGAGCATTTTTGACCATTATAAGGTAAAACTCTATCCTCCGGTTTGCGTTGCATTGTGTAATGGGACTTGAGTCTTATAATGGTTTCATTTTTCTAAAAGGCATTACGTTTTTTAACGATTTACTTTATTTAAATTATGCACTGGCAATCCAATGGAGTAAACCCGTTCCACGTTAGCGGTGTGGTCTTGTGATTAGCCTTATTATTAGCTAAATTAGGAAAGATTTCTCATATCAGTCCCATGACTGACCCATAGTTAGTTTTCACTTTGCAAACTCGGGTGCCCTCTTTTCCGCATGGGCAGTCGAGTAGCTTATTTTGCAGATATATTGAGCAGGATTCTAGATCGAAGCTTAGAGCTGTGTCCAGAGCATGGGTAGTCTTCCGTTGTGTTAATTTAATTGTTCCGCAGCAGTGTATTATATTTACTGTAATTTAATCTTCTGATGTATTATTATATTCGATGTACTCTGATATATTTTGTACTTTGATGTAACATTATTATGATGTTTATAAAAGTCTTCTGGTATTTGTTCTGATGTGTTGTATTCCCAGATTTAACGTATTCGGGTTTTGAATGGTCTTAGTCGATTATGTGATCGATTAGGTCTGGGTGAAAACTGGGTCATTACAGACCTGTACTTTAGAAAGTCCAGAAAAGATTTGGCCCGGGCTACTTTCCTTCGAGCGGCGGCCTCTCGTGCCCCAGCACAAATGCTCTCCCAGACTGACCAAGTCAAGCGCTTCCTTAAAATTCGGATGGACCAGGTATCTCTGGATCTATGTGGAAATATCCAACTGAGTCATTCAATACTTGGCCTTATTCTCAAGGCATTAAAGGCAGTCAATCACTTGCGGACAAAGCTCTACTTTTGATACACCTCATCTCGAGTGCCATGTAAACCACAATTTTCGAGGATACTATTAATCAATAGTAGACCGGGTCCCACCGCTACAATTGCTTCCAACGACCGAGCTCTACGTGTCCGAGCTCTGCAAAAGAGGCAAGCCACGTGGCGCCCCTCTCAGCCCACTTCTTCACCTATAAATACCTCCATGCTCAAAGAGGAAAGGGACTTTATTCAGACGCTCTTTTCTCCACTTAAGACTTTTGATTCTAAGCTTTTCACATGGCTAACTCTAAAAGAAATAGCCCATTCTTTTTCTTCTTCAAATAGAAAAGGTGTTGTAGTTGTAATCAAAAGCAAATCAATACATATAAATTGGACGTAGGCACAATCTTTGCGGAACCACTATTAAAATCTTGCGTGTTCCCTGTTTTCTTTACTTTATCGCATTTTGTGATTGTTATTCGTGTGCTCTTCATACGATTGGGGTTGACTATCATTTGTGACCAAGTTTTGACGTCAACACTTTGGCGCGTCAGGTAAGGGGCACACACTGACATACTTTATGACCTTCAGCATGTTCTGACCCGTGGCAAACAATCGGAAGAAAGATGCAACATCTTCCTATCCCACAAACGTTGATGCAGCCGAGATAAACGCTGCAGAGGCAAGTTAGGAAGCTTCCTCTCATAAAGACGTGTCCCGATATCTTACCCTGGATGACATGGATAAGAATATGGCTGAGTTCAGATGCTAGATGACATCTCAGGATAAACTCCTCGAGCGATGACAACATTTGATGGATCACCTTCTCACTCGGATGGAAAAGGGATTTAATGCTTCAACATCAATTCCTCTACCGGGCGAGGTTGGGGTAGTAACCGATTGTCTGTCTACACAAATGCAAGCTACAGATCAAATAACACCTTTGCTTCCTTCTGGCTCGGCGCCACCTCCCGATCAGTCACAACCAGAAGTATCACTTCTAGCGACAAGCACAGCCACAGCTGCAGATTCATGGGAGGCCCGCGATCAATATCAAGGTCGTTCGACTATATTTCCTTCACTCTGGGGACCAGCTCAACCCCTCGGACCAATCGAGAAACCGTTGGGTCAGACATGATCAATGCATTCCCATTACAACCTAACATCTTACAGCAGACTCTTCTTATGCCGCTTCTCCTTCAACCAAGAGATGGTGGAGCCTTCACTTCCCCTTTACCAAACCGGTTCTCACCATGGTGGAGGAAAACACTACCATAGACCATTCTAACATCGCTTCGGGCGGGAGCATCGAAGAACCACGAACATTACATGTTATGCTAGATCAGCCAAGATCTTCCATCGTGGGCATGGCTCAGACCAATTCTCATTAGGTTTAAGAGGCACCAATCTATCCATAACCAAAAACTGCGGTGGACCTACGCCCTCACCTTTACTCAAATCTCGGAGGTTGAGCCCAACCAACGACCACCCTTCCAAGCATGCTTTCATTGGACCCTGGTGTTGGAACTCTCCCGAATACAGAGCTGGATCCATGGCAGCGACTTCTTGGAGATGGAAGCCAGCTTGAAAGCATCATCCGATGATTCACCCAGGTCACTTCTTCTCACAAGGATATAGATAACATCCACCGCAACCCCTTCACTAGGGAATTCAGGAACTCTCGCAATCCTCCGAACTTCAAGTTTCCAACCATTGAGCCCTACAGTGGTCGGACAACCCGACCATCCATCTCATGTGATATATGCGTCATATGAAAGTACTCTCTGCATCAACCAACGTTATGGCCAAGTGCTTCCCGCTCTTTCTCATAGATATAGCTGGCATGTGAATTGGGCAGCTAACAACGGAGTCGATCAGCAGATGAAACAAGCTGGTCACTGGCTTCATCAAGCAGTTTGGAGTTCACATCTCTTGACCAAAAAGTGCCATGTTTTTTACCTCCATCAAACAATGCCCGGGAGAGACACTTCGATCTTTCCTCAAAAGATTCAACGTGGCCATAGCATTATTCGATCGACCCGATCCATCGATGGTGCTTATGGCCGCCATCGTAGGTGTGCAGAACCGATCAGAATTCTGAATCTCTTTGACTAGAGATCCCCCCAAGGACATTGAAGATTTCTACATAGAAGCCAAGCGATTCCTCCAACAAGAAGATGCCAGCATTGAGATAGAGAGCCTCAAGGTCCATGCCACCAAACAAGGAGGTACATCCAATGCCAATGGCTTGAATAAAGGAAGAGGAAAGGCCTTGAAAAAGAAAGAACACAACATACGACCTCAGAGAGAAAACAAGTACAATCAGTATACCGAGCTCAATTCTTCCCTGCTCAACATCTACTTTGATGTATAAGGATCCCTACCTTTCCCAAAAACTCCTCAAAGAGAGCCGACCTAGAAAGAGCTCGATTCTGGAAAGCACTACATGTTTCACAACATTGTCGGTCATAGCACCAATGAATGCCAGCAGATGTGCGATCTCATCGAGAATAGGGTCAGGCGAGGAGAACTTCCCAAGTACGTCAAGAAAAACACAGGACATGCCACCACAATCTTATGCCCAAGCTCCTCAGGCCAGTCCTCGAGCTTCTAGAAACGGAAAGAACCCAGAGCTCAACACTCGCGGCATTATCATCAAATAATAAGATTTAGATTTCTTATTTTTAGTGTATTTTTACTTCTTTCAAAAAAATGGATATGTTGATGTACACATGTATGGTGTTAAAATTTAGCTCCTAGGCATGCTCTGGAATCAATAGTTATCCTTTAGGATTTATTTTCATTTCCTTGTAATAGTTCTTTAGTGACAATGAACTTTGTTTTGCAAACATGGATTATGTTTGAATGGTTTAAATCGAGCGTGATTGACACTCACCAACCCAAATATGGTCAGTGTTAAGCCATCGCCTGTAACGCACAATCAAAGCCTGCCACCATAACTAAACCTACTCCTTGAGCCAAGTATTGTCATATTTCTTTAAGCTGGGTATGGATTATACTCACCCCTTCTCTGAGCTAAGTGTGCTCTCCACTTATTGAATTTCACAAATGATCTCGCATAGGTCGAGCATAAGTAACACTTGCCTTCTCTGTAGGCCGAGTATGGAAGATACTCGCCATCTCTATATGCCGAGTATGGAAAATACTCACCATCTCTATAAGCCGAGTATGGCTAATATTCGCCGCTTTTCTAAGTCAAGTGTGATTGCTACTCACCCATATCTTCAAGCCGAGTATGGTTAATACTCGCCCAAACAAAACCAGAGCCTTCTCTAGATCGAGAATGGCCCACACAGCCTCTGCAGGTGTTGAATCTCACAACCGAAGTTAACAATTACTTTCTAGGCCTTAATACGATCCTCAATGGTTGTCAGTTTTTTGACCTTAATACGATCTACTTCGATCAACGGTTTTCTAGTCTTAATACAACCACCAGGATCGTCAGACTTTTTAGCCTTAATATGTTTGCCGCAACCATCGCTACCCACACAGCGAACTTCGATACAAGGTTCGGAACACACCTCCTTTACCAAGAAAGATGTATTCTGAGAGGCAGAGTGTTGACCAACTTTTTGGCAAAAATTGTCGCGGTTCAATTGACGAAGCCCAATGTCAAGAAGCTCACTTTTCAGCATTGGTCGACCGATTGATAGAACAACCTGTACTTGAGAAAGTCCAGAAAAGATTTTGCTTAGGCTACTTTCCTTCGA
This sequence comes from Allium sativum, assembly GCA_030737875.1. NCBI lineage: Eukaryota > Viridiplantae > Streptophyta > Magnoliopsida > Asparagales > Amaryllidaceae > Allium > Allium sativum. The sequence continues at coordinate 67,895,256 of CM060925.1, read as the reverse complement.
GCAGCGGCATCTCATGCCCTAGCACAATCGCTCTCCCAGACTGATCGAGTCAAGAGCTTCCTTAAAATTCGGATCGACCAGGTATCTTCGGATCTATGTGGAAATATCCAACTAAGTCATTCAATACTCGACTCGATTATGAAGGCATTAAAGGCGGTCAATCACTTTTGCACAAAGCTCTACTTTTGATACACATCATCTCGAGTGCCACGTAAACCACAATTTTTGAGGATACTATTAATCAACAGTAGACCGGGTCCCACTGCCGCAACTGCTTCCAATGACTGAGCTCCACATGTCCGAGCTTCGCAAACTTGGCAAGCCATGTGGCGGCCTTCTCAACCCACTTCTTCACCTATAAATACCTCCAAGCTAAAAAAGGAAAGGGACTTTTTTCGGATACTCTTTTCTCCACTTACGACGTCTAATTCTAAGCTTCTCACACGGTTAACTCAGCCAATTCTTTTTCTTTCTTCAAATAGAAAAAGTGTTGTACTTGTAATCAAAAGCAAATCAATACATATAAAGTGGTTGTAGGCACCATCTTTGCCGAACCACTATAAAAATCTTGTGTGTTCCCTATTTTCTTTACTTTATCGCATTTTGTGATTGTTATTCGTGTGCTTTTCACACGATTGGAGATTGAATGTCACTATTGACTAACTTTTGACGTCAGCACCCCTTCACAGAAGGGGAAAATGTTACTACCAAAATAAAACACCGAAACATGCTGATGGTGAAGGGGTAATGGACCATCATTAGCATAGGAGAGTGATCCAGAAGCAAAGAATCGACACAGGATAATTCTGAAAGCATGAGAGAAGCCTTCAGAGCAACAAGAAACCAACAACTTCTTCAAAGGAGAATATTGAATTTGATAAAAGAAGGAGTGCCGGTAGGATAATGCCAGCACAAAGGGTAATTAGCATAAGAACAAGCATAAAAGAATAACCTGGAAATAAGAATCAGGCACAAGGTAGAGCTGAAGCGCAGGGGAACAATTCAAGTGCTATGCAACCGACACCATCACCAAAAGAGCTTAGAAGCTATACAAAGAAAGGGTACCAGATGGGTAGTTCCAGCATGATTAATAAACAAAAGAGGGTCACCCAAAATTGGAAGTCAACGAAGAGAGAGACCAAGAATCCTACAAATCGAGACACAGAAGGATGAAAGGGCTGTCGGAAACCTACCAAAAGGCAAGACGGAACCTCATGGAAAGACAAGCTATCCACATTAATTTGGTTAGTGTTGATACTGACATGGGTGATGGATCCAACAGCCATTTACTTGAATCACGAAGGCAAGTTCCATAAAGTGTTAACAACCGAGAACCCATAACTGGAAGCCTATATCCGGAAGCGCACATCCGGAAGAAGAAACCTTTCAAAAGTTATTCACAATGTCAGGCTTAGTAGCAATACAAAGAAGGTAGATATGACATCATCCGAAAGCCCGAAAGACTGGGACCATCCTCCAGAGAGTTAGAGATGGCAACTCAAAAAGCCATAAGCAAGGCCTTCGGAACTAAAAAGAAAAGCGACCAAGAGCTAAAACTTCCATGATCAAAGGGAAAAGCAGCCGACAGGGGCTTTTGTTGGCCCAATAGCAAAAGGGTGTCCGATTTGTCTATAAATATAGCCCTAGGGGTCTCATTTTCGTGACCGATTTCTCATTTTTCGTTCTTGTACTATTTTCTCTAGCATAACCCCTAATTCCCAAATCAATTTGGGGATTTATATTGTAACCACTTGTGTATTCCAAATCAAATAAGAATAAAAAGGCAGATCAACACTTAGCATATTTTCTTATGAGTTTCTTATGAGATTTCTTAGCTATTTACTACATAACCTATTACAAACTTCCTACATGGTCACGAATTCCTACCTAAGATTAGACCCTTCCGAAGAGTTCTTACAGAACCCCTTCCTACAAGTTGTTTAGCCTCTTTATAAGGGGTTGTGTTTAGGGAAACCTTATCCCAAGATAATTGTCGGTTCTTGAGTCGCTTAAGCATGATCACCCCATTGAGGGAAGGGTAACTAATCTTTTGGGCTCTAAACCTTGATATCTAGGAAACGGTGAACTAACTTAGACTCGTCAAAGCTAAATAATCCCATTGTCCCCCTTAGGTCCACTTCCATAGACCTATCTCAGGTGTTGACAAAAAATACTGTTAACAACACCATACATGGCTAGTCTATCCATGCCTAGAATCAAACCATATCCCATAAATCCCAACACGTTTGCATCACATTCAAACTCGACGCCCAAGATAGAAATTCTCAAACCCCAACACATCATGGAAAAATGAGTTGATTCTCCTATGGGTTTTGAGACTACTATAGGATCAGAGACTATAATAGTATTAAGGTGCAGACTATCTACTAAAGAACTGGATATAAACAAATGTGAAGCACCAGAATTAAATATGGTTCGAACATGATAGTCAAAAAGGTAAATAAAATCTTCAACCGTGACTTTCCTACCTCGATCAGGTCCATTAGCTTCCAAAGCATGCACTTGTCCGGAAGTTCCTATCCCTTATCCTTGCTTTCTAGGGCATTGCTTACTGAAGTGTCCCACGTGTCCATAATAAAAATAGTCTTTCTTTGTCCTTCACAATATGGCACATAGATCTGCAACCATGACACTTGATATCTTTCTTGATCTGAGCCTTATCAGGCTTTCCACCTTTCTCTTTCTTTTGCTTTCTTTCCATGGGCACCATTTTAGGTTAAATTGATCTAATCGCAACCATTTATTAACATATTTAACACTTTAAAATTCAAGGATCTATGCAAAGAAGGGTAATTCGAAGACTCATACCTTCTAGGGTTTCACGAAATCAATGAGACCTTAGTTTTTTCAATTCTGGAACGCTGCTTGATTTTGGGTCGATTGAATCGCAAGCAAGACAAACCACCATGCTTCTACTAAGTCCACGAACGCCTACCTCGGTCTTATTGTCTTTCTTTTCATCCTTTCCATCTTCGTGCATAACAGCCATATCAACCAGCCTTTCAAACATCGCCCTCATCGGTGTATGAGACAAAGCAAGTCCTTGGAGAGGTTAATTCAACCCTCTCGCAAATTTAAGCCTCTCTTTATGGGGGCGTATTCACTAAGCCCAGTCCAAAATTTTCTGGTGGATTGAACTTGTTTACATAATCCTTGACAGTCATGTCCCCTTGTTTCAAAGCCAAGAATCTCTTCATCTGTAGTCCTTCTTCCGCTTGAGATAAAAACTTCATCTTGATTCTCTACCAGAAATCATCCCAAGTAGCTACTGGTTATCTAGCTTGTGTTACTTCCCACCAGTAGGAAGCCTCATTCTTTAGTTTCCATGCAGCCAATCGTATCTTCCTTTAGTCGTCGATCTCGAAAAGGCTAAACACATTCTCTGTCTCTAGTAGACAATTTCATGCTTCAACAAAGCTCTCGGTACTACAGAATGGTTTTCCTCCCATAGCACATATGTCTTTATATAACTTAGAAAATTTCTCTACTCGTCGAGGAGGAGCAACAACGGCTGCAATTGGGGACGGAGCATCTCCTTGACCTCCGACAGGTGCCATAGCCTGAAGATACCTACAGAACCATGTTGGTATTGGAATACCCTCAGGAAGATTGGGTGCCCCAGACATGTTGAAAAGAAAAGAAAAAGGATTCAACAAGAGATAAAGAGAATATTGACTATGGCTTAAGGGGATATGATTTTCAAAAATAAATTTTAATTTGAAAATACTTTTCTTTTGAAACCAATTTTAAAAAAAAAATTCTCTAATCTTGTAACCTGCTGCTCTGATACCAAATGTGACACCCCACGTCCGTTTAATGTCACTCATAAGAGAATGCATTAAGTTCTGTGAAGCGCAAAAGGCAAAAAATACAAAAATTCACAAGACAGATATTAAGTAAGAAGCGAAATTTTTTAACTTCATTATTAAAAATAAAGCATAGTTTCAAATAAGTTACAACAAAACCAGTTACATCAAATCTTTCTCATAAAACAAAGCATCAGAGTACATAAAATCATATCCCTTGCTATAAGCCATAATAGAAGAGAGAACAAGTCAAACGGCACATTTCAAGAAATCCAAGTCCAAGCTGTAAGTGAAATCCTAATCACTATTGAATGCTTCCACTCTGAGGACTTAGTGGGGGGGGGAGGAAGAAAGAGGCGAAAGAAAAAGGGTCAGACATAAAGTCTGGCAAGTTTTAGTGATGTTCAAATATGAATAAAACTGAAATGCCAAGACAGATAAATAAGACTGGATGAGAAAGGTAAAGTGTCATATAAGGTAATAGATAAACAGAACATCATGATAGATAGGAATAACAGGAATAAACTATGATCGAGCAATGCTTCACATTTATATCCCTAAAACCGGTATGTCTGCACTAATACTAGTATAACAAGTTCAACAGGAATAATAGCAGAATTAACATCAGATTAAACGGCAGGATTAGGCGTACCCTAGTTACATAACCATAATAATTGCTAACCTAATTACACAACAATATGATTAGGTGTACCCTAATTACTACATGCGATCGGCTCCCTACTAAGTAAATTCCTTGTGTCAGCCCTGACAGTAGGGTGTATCACTCCCTAACCCGATGACTATATAACACAGACCTATTTACTGGTGTTACAACATTTTATCTTCCCTATTCGGACCCTTGCATGCTCATTACTTTGCCGGAACGCGCCTGTACCCACTCCCATGTGAACCTATTACTATCCAGTTCAATAGAGCGTCCCTTGACCCCTACCTAGTGTATGGCTCCCTCTAATAAGATACCAACAGAGATACTGACTGATATGGGTTCCAAACTGCAGATTGACAGAAGCCAAACCCCCTAAGTTTGTGCCACCAAAACTACTATGCTCTCCAAAACCTGATACAACAGCAGAATGAGGGACCTCTTAGCTTATTAATACTTCATATTTAACCTAGCTAGTTTAGGTTTTCTAATAAGCGTTGTTGTAATATTACATGTCATTATGTGTGTATAACCCTTCCGCAAAACACCTGCAAGATGTATACAATTCCAATAACGTTTCAGTTTATTAACCTACATATAGTACTTACCATATTCTTAACATTTCATTTACTTAATGTCTATTTTAAGTCAAATCTAACATGTTCAATTCATATGCACATTATTCATCAACCATGTTCCCAAATTACAACATATATAGGTCTATGCATATTATCCATTTACAACAAGTATATATACATTATCCTTTTTTTATTATTTTACCACAAGTCTAAACATGTGTATATTATCCCTTTCCCAAATTATACTTAAACAGTCCCAATTTAATAACATGCCTAAATTCCTCTTTTTATGTCATTCAGTATTGCCCCAATTATACACGTACTCTAATCGAATATAGTCTAGGCTTCCAAAGGCCTAGGCTTAGCGTAAATAAAAGGGAAAACATAGGCAGGAGAATAGAATCAAATCACATAGGCATATAGGAAAGACTGAAAATAATCATAAAACATAGAAAATGGGAAAAGGAAGATAGATACATATAACATGTTAATTATCCAACAACAAAGTCATATGTTTTACTTATCATAACGGCATAGGTGATTAACAGTGAAAAACATGTACAACATTTATCTTACAAACACTGTATATCCTAAACTAATTTTATTTAACTGTTATGTTATAGTCTTAGAAATCAAAACTGAAAATGACAGGGAACTCACAGTGGGTCTTGGTGAAGAAGAGATTAAATCTCTTATATATATAACTCTATGCCGTAGAAAAGTACAATCCAATTCTTTTAGTTATATGTATGCAAGTCCTGATGTTGTCTCTTTTGATCTAGGCCTCATCAACATTCCCCCATTGTATATTCATATTTTTAGAATAGATTTACACAAGCAGAAGGTATGAAGAAATGGTGTAAATCAGAATGAGAGAAGCCACCTATTTACAGATTCACAGAGTCAACCTCAACCTTTAGATTCTATGTTTTAAATCCAAATCGTACGCATAACACTGAGCCAACAACGAACATAGTCAAAAAATAGTCCAGGTTCGTAGAATGAATCCGCCCAAATCTGTAGGTCGACCTAGGCTGTTTGTGGGTCGTCCGATAACGGTCTAGTTTGCCACCATTTTTCCTGCCTTGTTTCCTTCAAATTTTCTGGAATTATTTTTATATCATATTTATAAATTAGCTCCTTATATGTATACAAACTTTAAATGCCCATAACTTCTTCATACATTATACGTTTTACACAAACTTTGGATCTATCTAAACCAGAATTCCAAGATAAACTCAATAGTAATGTCAATTTCACTTAATTCTGAATATTTAATTAAGTTAATCCCAACTTATTATCTTTAAGCATGGTTATAGTATATTAAATTTTTAGGTGTTACACCTAAGTATAGGTATGGAGGGCTAAATCCATTGGCCTTATGGCGCTTGCACCCATTTTTAGGGGTAAGTAGTCTATGAGATTACTTGGTTGTAGTTGCGGTACTTCGGAAGAAGATTACATCAAAGTAGACCATGCTAGTAACTCTAGTGGTATTTCAAAGTACATCCGTGGAGACAGTCTACAACTGAGAGTAAACAACAGGGCGCAACTCAAACAAGATGAGGCATTGTGGTGCCGTAGATTTAAGCCACTTAGTGGTGCTGCAATCTTGTTGAGTCAAAGGAAGATCTCGAGGATCTAGTCGATGATTATCCTGGTTGAGTGAAGTTCATGGTGAGAGCTGGAAAGATTGAGAACTTCACTTGGAGAATCTTGTTAGTTTTGCTCAAGACTCTGATGGAAGACAAGATCTTTCGAGAGCGTAGTCGTTGAGTGAAGGATTGTCGTGGCTAGCCCCATTTTTGTTGTCTTGAGCAGGTTCGTTTGGATGATCAAGATCATAGTTGTCCATGCTTTGGGCTTCACCTTGATGTGGATCGTAGAGATGGTTGCATAGAGTTGCTCGATTCCTACGTGCTTATTTTTGGCTTATGAACTGGTTGGCTTTCTTGTAAAAAGATTCCAAAGTCTTTGGTTGCTTTCGATCGATCCATGTTCTGAATTCTGAATCACATAGTATGCCCTTCGCTAGCTGGTCAAGTATGGTTCAAGGAGTAGGATCCTCGAGTTCGGCCAAGGCGGTGTTGAACCTTTCAAGATAGCTTCTATGAGTCTCATCGGTACCTTGGAAAATGTTTGAGACTGAGAGAATGTCTTTGAGTCTTGTGATGTGCATCTTGAATTGTGCGATAACAACCCCTTGTGAGATGATCGAAAGTCGAGATGGTTCCGACGGGAGTCGAGAGAACCATGACAAAGCCTTGCCTTGATGAAAGAGGGGAAGCACTTGCATGTCACGGCGTTATTGGTGCGGGATGAATCCATGTGTCATTCATAGCGGTTAATGAAGTTCAGAGGATTAGAGTTCATCAAGTAAGCAGTGAGTGTTTCCATGTTAAAGCATATAGGCCATTCACCATTTAGGATAGCTAGAGTGAAGGGGTTACACCACGTACTGTTTTCCCAGACGTCTTTAGTGACCCCCCTCCATAATTTCCTCACAATTCTACAGACCATATGCGTGAGAATCGAAGTTTGGATCTCCCTCGGATTCTGGCGGCCGTGATCCAGTTAGGAACCTTGGAGCCTACCGCGTCTTCTCGAAGGAAGGTCTTCGTCATTCTGTGAGTTTCTAACCTTGATTATATTTCGTGGAGGTTGGTTGAGGTGAACTTAGACCCTGTTAGTTGCTGGAAACGTAGGCGCCAAGTCTAGACTCGTGGTAGTCCGAGTCTGCCAAGTGGGGGCTCGAGCGTTATTCCCTTGGTCGAGATTAGGTTCGAGTTGGGAATGGCCGGGATGATGTGTTCTCTCTCTGATGGCGACCGTGACATTGCCGAGGTCGATTCTATGACGAGGGCTTAGGTTGTCAGGGAGAGTGATGGAAGTGGAGCTCAAGGAGACACAATTCAGAGGAGGCTAAAAGATCCTGTTTGCTGGAACGCGGGCGATGTCTTGTTGAGCGTGTCGTTGGAGTCGACGGATTAACTTAGTGTTTTTCCTGACTTGGGCTTCGAGCTATCACTCGGCTTCTTCCAATCTCTATATAAGCGCGAGAAGTTGCACCTGAGTGATTGAGGCTACGAGGGCCGTAGGTAATGCCACGTTACTAGTGGCTAAGATGTCGGAAAGAGGTTGCTGACAGACCGGAGTGCCTTGATTATCATTAGACAGTCCGCAAAGGATAGATTTTCCCTTGCTTGCCATTGTCAAGAAGCTTGCATGTTGGACAAGATGGAATCTGAGTAGCACAAAAAAACTTGTGGTCGGGAATCGATGGGAAAAGTAGGCTTCGTCGAGTTTGAGCGAAGGTATTAGTTGATGGAATACTTTACTCCCCTTCCCGGCGGGCAAAAGTGTTGACGCCCAAAATGGTCGCCAACCCCCGAGATTTCCGAAATTTTGAAAAAAAATGTCCAAAGCAGAAAAGTGTGCAAGATGTAGTGATAATGTGCAAGAAGGTAAAGAATGAAGTAATTTATAGTGGTTCGGTTCGTATCGAACCTACATCCGCTCTGAAGGATTTGTAGTTTATACATTTCAATAAAGTACAGCGACAAGCATCATTACAAGAAATTACAATGATTAAAAATGCTTACTTAATCCTTGTTATTGATCTTCCATGTAGAACGGGAGTAGTCGAGGAGTTTCGAGGTTCAGGAGGTAAAGGGAAATCTGGAGGTACGGGGTGTACCGGGAAATCAGAAGGTCCGGGGTGCACCGGAAAAACTGGTAATCCGTGGTATACCGAGAAATTTGGAGGACCGAGGTGTACCAGGAAATCTGGAGGTCCAGGGTATACCGGTAAATCTAGCGGTCCTGGGTGTACCGGGAAATCTGGCGGTCTGGGGTTCCCCGAGAAATCTGGAGGTCCGGGTGTATGTAACAAACCGAATTTCCTACCCTTCGAATCGACTGTAAGGCCCGATTCAAAAGTCGGAAATCCTCATATTATTAACTTAGGATGCACAACAACATCAGAACAAACACAAAAGACCTTTTATTAACATCATATAAATGTTACATTATAGTACAGAATATCAGAGTACATTGAAAATATTACAATGGAAGATAAATTACATTAAATACAGTAAAATCCACAGCGGAAAACTATCAATGCTCTGGAAATAGCTTTAAGCTTCAATCCAATCCTGCTTAAGGAAAATATATGCAAAAGAACTCGACTGCCCGTGTAGAAAATATGGGCATCCGAGTTTGCAAGGGAAAAACAAACTACGAGTCAGTCATGGGACTGGTATGAGAAACTCTACAGTTATAATTAACTTATTTAAAAGTGAGGCATATCACGAGACCATGCCATATAACACACAACGGGTTTACTCCACTAGATTTCTATTACACATACAACTACCATAAATAATAGACTTATCGATCTACAATGCATCAAACAACATGCAATTCCTCAATCTACCCATTTAGGCTTAATCCCCAAATACAGATTTTTCCAAATCCAATTATGTTTAAAGAGATTATTCATTTGGACTTTATTACCAATTTCTTATTTCAAATCATTTGAAATACATATCCAGCTTTCATAGCAAAGTAGATTTAACTTTGGGATCTCAAATCAATATCTTTGGAAATATGAATTCCAGAATATCACAATGCATACAAACAGTATGCAACCAAATATCGGGAGGTTTCTCCCGTCAACATGGCAAAGGGTCAGTTCCTTAGTCACTCGATATATATATATATATATATATGTGTGTGTGTGTGTGTGTGTGTGTGTGTGTGTGTGTATGCATCTGTGTGTGTGTGTGTGCGCGTGCGCGCACCTCCCACACATGGAGCAGGCTACACTTGACCACTGACCAAGTCTTAAGGTCCTAAGTCCTCTCTCCCCCATACTTCTAGTCGCCAGGGTTACCCGAATCTTTAGTCACATACCAAATCATTTTTATATCTTGAAGTAGGGTCATTTCAGGACATAATAATCGCAAGTACTTTCAAACTATAGTACTTCACATCAGCAATTCACACATATAATCAGTCACTATTAATCATATAACCTTTGAGCTTGTACATTTCAAAGAAGGGTGTTAAGCAAGAGAATAAATTCTATGCCACCAAACAAATATATCATTAATAGCAACTAATCGGTCATGTGATGAACTACAATGTCAAACACATAATACTTTTCTAAATCATTTCAGAAACATCAGGTTTAATCCTAGAAATCCTTTTTGTTTTATAAAATATTTTTATAAAACTTTCCCTGTCCAAAATCGGGAACATAATTTTCTTTTAACTTAAGAAAATCTCATTTCAAAAATTATTCATTAAATTTGAAATGAATCAAACAACATCGCTAAACACCTCATAGTTAAATCAGGAAATAAATCACGAGGTGTTAGCATACAAATATTTCTGCCCAACCCAATGCTAAATGTAAAAGCATGCTTGCTCATAACTGGTCGAGCACAATCCAAACAATCACTCAATCATGATCAATATCAACAACCAAGTATATTTGGCTTATACCACTTTCGAATCATTTATTATGATTTAACATAACTTTTCTCTATTTTTATTAATATAAAAATAGTCCATATTAATAATATTTAATTACAGGCCATTATTGGTTTTGGCTCTGTTTTTATTCAAACTTGAATTTAACATTTCTCAATATCTAACCATTGGATCTTGACATACTTATTATCGATGAAAAGATCTTTCTGAAATGAATCGAACGGTTCTGATTTCAGAGAAATCCGATGGTCGGATCTTCCGGTATACTCATTTAAATTTTTGAGTCGAAAACGCGGACTACTGCTATGTGATTCGTTTAGTTTAATTTATGCGTATATAAATATAATTCATTCAACGACTTACAAACTTTTTAATTCATCAAATATTTGGCTAACGCCTTCAATTTTCGAAAAAAAAAATCATTATAACCTCCTTTGTACAGAGTTCTCGAAAAAATCACAATTGGCCTTAAAAGGCTCCAATAAATCACCGTAAAATCACATAAGTGTACGTTGAGAGATGTGTAAAAATAAATAATCACAATGCTCGTATGGGATTTAAAAATCATTATGAACAACCATTGTGCCTTACACACCACCCCCAGGCGATGTGTACACTTTAATTACAACCAATGCCCATGTACCATAACTACGCAAGAGTGACATGTATATTTTTGTCATCTCTAGACCTGTGTAGGGTTTATTAATAAATCGTGCAAATTTATATATAGGTTTAATTTAGTCCAAATCATGTCCTCTGTTCACATATGATCAATATGTTGTATACCTGATCTCTAGTCGTTTGTTCTCGTCGTATAACATCAAATAAATGAATGCAGTACGGTTCACATTATATAAGCATCAAGTAGCTATATGCTTATATAGGTATGCTTATGCTATACTGCGTAGTCCAATACTTGTCACTATCCTATGTTGTATGCTCAATTTGAGACGACCCGAACTTCCCCGTGAAGGAAAGCACAGATGGAATTGAGGACAAGACCAATCAGAACACAAACAGAAGAACATTTCATTGTTATTACAACAATTCCATCAGATACAAGAATATATAGAGTATAAATGAATAAATTACATTCGATAAATATCAGAGATTACAATAAATTACATAGCAGCGGAAAAATATACAAAACACAACTGAAAGTGATACACGGATACAGTGCTTTCCGAGCATCGTTCCAGCTGTAATTCAGGATCCTGTGAATATAAATCTGCAAAACCAAAACTACTAGCTGCCCGTGTCGAAAATAGGGGCACCCAGATTTTAGGTTAAAACAATAAACTCCAGGTCAGTCATGTGACTGGTGCGAGAACTAAAACAGTTATTTAAAACTTTACTTTAAAAGAGAGTAATTCAAGGGACCACGCCGAATAACACGGAACGGGTTTCCTCCCAAGAATACTAGTGCATATAACAAAACAGCGCAATGCTCTTTGGAAAAATGAAGCTATTATAAGACCCATGTCCCATCACACAATGCAACGTAAGTCGGAGGATAGGGTTTTCCCTTATAATAGCCAAACATGTTTGGTACGTTTAAAACAAATCATTTGATACTATTATCAGTGTATAGTGTAAAAACAATTCAAATCATAAATATCAATCATAGGCGGCATGGGTACCATCTATCATGTCGCCATACTAGTTCTACAATTAAAACCGCAATATCACGTATTGGAAATTGGATTTTCTTCATGAGTCGAGGCAAGGGGCAAGCTCCTCTCCGCGTTCGAGACACTCTAACAAATGCCTCAGGACCCCACTATGATCCTTTGGAACCTCCAAGGCCGGTCCTCTCTTACTTTTGAGGATTAGTTATTCCTGAACACACGTTTCCCGGTCCTTACAGACCTATATCCGAGGCGCCTCGTATCCAACAACCACACAGGTGAAAAGTATATAAATGTCAGGGCTGGTAGGTCATTGACACCACCATAGCTAGAAAGAAACGTCGTGCACTCCTTGGGTCCGTATCCCGTTTTTGACTCATACCGAGGTGTGAGGCTCGCGAATTCACATTATACACAAAGCTACGCCACACAGGCCGTGCTTTGATCATCAACCACAAGACTTTGCTTTTCAACAGAAGCCCTGATCAATTACCACTTACGCGTGCCACACTGACAATTCACTCCATGCGACTGATGTCCATCGATATACAACCTCTGAGCTCGTACGTCTCAGAGAAGGGCGTTAAGCAAGAGAATAAATTCTCCCCCGCCAAACAGATGTATATTTAATAGAGATCAATCAACACAAAATAAAATCCAATGTCCGACACACAATCCATTTACAAGTTCGTTCTGGGTCTGAACGAAACCGGAGGCACTTTCCTCGCATATCCATCCATCTCCAAGTACGTCTAGACGATCACCAACTGTTTCCCTCATCTTGGGTGTACAGCCCAATCGAGATCATCAGTAATCACCCAAACGATGTGAAGACTTCCGGTCTTCAACCACCGTCTTCATCTTTGACATCTCGTCGAATCGGTTATTCAGAATGGGTATAAACCCAGCCTTTCTGAATATCCCACGTATATGATAAACAAATGTTACACAAACACAACAAACGCCTCATTCCAATTCAGAATATTCTTTTATTCACAAAATAACATTCTTAGGGAAAGGTCCCCATTAATTTTATCCAAGATAAATTCTTCTAAATTTATTCTTTATTCTTCCTTTGGATATCATTTCAAACCATGTTATGGTTTTCCAAACTAGTCGGGATTAGCGAACCACACCGAAGTAATTATTTAATTTATTTCCCCATCCCAACCTATTCATCCCCTGGAGCAAAACTGGTAATACTCCATATCCAACACCACGGAGCTTTCGGTAAAATTAATTACCATTTCACGTTCAAATCTAATTAAAGATTTAACTATCGCTTTGGAGCAAAACTGGTGGTACTCCATTCTCAATCACCTTTCAGATTTGAAAATTTAAATTACCAATTCACATTTCAATCTAATTAAAGATTCATTAAAATTCCACTTAGTTTTAATCTTTTCAAAAATCAACATCCTGCCTTTAACTGGGTTAAAGAACCAATGTCATCTAAAACACGATTCACGATAAACCCAAATCATATTTGATATTAAATACAAGGCTCTGAATAGAAAATATATCGGCTTATATTCAATATCAAACTCTGAAACCAACAAATATCGTATTGGAAATAACGATTTAAAATATATCTTTCAAATTCCCATAACAATATCTGTATAGTCACGAAATCCAACATCGAAATATTCCGAAGATAATTTCGATTCAACTCCAGTCCAATTCACATATTGGGAATATTGATTATTTTTAAAATCACTTTCAAATTCAATTTATTTATTTCAAAAATAAATTGATTTTAATTCTAATTCAAAACTAGTTCATTTCAATAAAAATCTATTTTTATCCTTTCAAATATGGAGTTTTTGAATCTCCCCCACTTAAAACTTTTCGATCCCCGAAAAGGAACAAAGTCGAAAGTGGTTTGATCAATCAACTCTACGTTCGATCTAGCTTCCATTCTCCAACTTTTCAGTTTCTGAGAATTTTCAAATTCTTCAAAAATTTGGCTAACACCCGGAATTTTCGAAAAATTTCGCCATAACCTCCTTTGTACGGGGAGAGGTTTGGAAATTTATTGGGCCATATTAGGTACCCAATAAATCCTAATAAGCATACACATATTTATAGTGATATATTCTGGTGTTTACAGGGGAGCGTGTATTGATAATAACTCCAGAGAATAAATTCTCATCATCCTGTCAAAGCATGAGGGAGTGTGTATTTTAAATGCTCCAGAGGATAAATCCTCGTCACCTCATCCCGTGTGGGAAATAAATAGTCCATGTGCTGTATCTAATAACTAGAGAGACGTGATTATTGTCAACTCTAGGCCCGTGTGGGTTTTTTTATTAATCTGGCAATTTTATCGTTACAATTTAAATAGTCCATATCAGTCATCAGTTCAACCTGTAAAATATAGTCATCGCCATACAAGCCTCTCGCTCGTATGGTAAATCTTCCACCTCGTCACACAAGCTCCAAATGCTTATGTGGTATATGATGAAGTATGCCTATCTTCCAGAAGTATGCCATATAAGGTAGTTCAAAATTAATTATTGCTATCCTATGGCGATGTTCATTATTTCACACAGAATAACCAGCACTCCGCATCCAATGGCATTCACAGGAGTTGATATAATAATATTTTGCATCCAACTCATTAAGGTTTACCTATTTGTCGGGCACGCAAATAAAATCTTTACTCAACAGATATCCAATTTCCTGTTCAAACATATATAATGCACAAGTATATATTTCTAACTATTTTCTAATCAGTTCAATGTGTGATTTAATTGAATAAATTTGTTCTGGTTTTTATTGATGATATTCTAATCTTCTCTAAATCAAAGGCCGAAAAGGAACATAACAATGGAAGCCGAAAAGGAACGAAGCCGAAAGTTGTTTAACAATTCAACTCAACTTCCATTATTTTGACTACGGCTTAAGTTCTTCGACTTTTCAGTTTCTAAGAACTTTTCAAATTTTTGAAAAAATTTGGCTAACACCCTAAATTTTCGAAAAATTTCGCCATAACCTCCCCTGCACCGGGAGCAACGGGAAAATCCCGAAATTGCCATACAGGCCTTCTGATCTCAAAAAGAAAAAAGAAAAAGCCAAGCGGCTAGCCAATCGGCTCATAAAATCATCATCACCCAAACAAAACAGTAAATTATGATAAACATGTACCTATTTGTCGGGCAAACAAATTTTATTCTTCTGCTCTAGCCTCCTTGTTATGACCTGTTCAATGTAAGTACTTGTATATGCAAGCAAATGCGACCAATTTTCAATACAATTCAATATTCGATACAATTAGGCTAATGGTTCAAAATTATCAAACAAATAAACAAATAACACAACCATCAATCAATTAGTGAATTAGAGTTTCAAATTCATAATTTTGATACATATATTCAGAAAATCATGTTTTTGATGCCAATTCACAACAATGTATTCTAGCTATATTTTGGTTCTCACACCAGTCTAATGGAAATATATAGATATCACACCTTCGAAACACGAACATAAATACTGATGATGTGGCCACATCATCAGAAATATCCCCGGGTATCTAGGATGTGACTCTATATCTATCCAGTATATTAAAACTTCGACTATACGTTCATGACGCGTACACACAAAATCTTTATATACTCGATTGTCCAAATTCAAAATAAATAAATATTCAAATACGTATGAAGCGATTTAAATTTCAAAACAATGTTGATTTCATTTGAAAAATATACTCTTCACACTCGATCTAGGATACTACTGATCCTATCTCTAACGAGTCATTCTAATTAGATATTACTAATCCAATATCTGATGAATTCTTTCGTATGGTTCTAATGTGTCTTGTTCTCGAGCTCTGTAAACCAAAGCTCTGATACCAAACTGAGACGACCCGAACTTCCCCGTGAAGGAAAGCACGGATGGAATTGAGGACAAGACCAATCAGAACATAAACAGAAGAACATTTCATTGTTATTACAACAATTCCATCAGATACAAGAATATACAGAGTATAAATGAATAAATTACATTCGATAAATATCAGAGATTACAATAAATTACATAGCAGTGGAAAAATATACAAAACACAACTGAAAGTGATACACAGATACAGAGCTTTTCGAGCATCGTTCCAGCTGTAATTCAGGATCCTGTGAATATAAATCTGCAAAACCAAAACTACTAGCTGTCCGTGTCGAAAATAGAGGCACCCAGAGTTTAGGTTAAAAAAATAAACTCCAGGTCAGTCATGTGACTGGTGTGAGAACTAAAACAGTTATTTAAAACTATACTTTAAAGGAGAGTAATTCAAGGGACCACGCCGTATAACACGGAACGGGTTTCCTCCCAAGAATACTAGTACATATAACAAAACAGCGCAATGCTCTTTGGAAAAATAAAGCTAATATAAGACCCAAGTCCCATCACAAAATGCAACGCAAGCCGAAGGATAGGGTTTTCCCTTATAATAGCGAAACATGCTTGGTACGTTTAAAACAAATCATTTGATGCTATTATCAGTGTATAGTGTCAAAACAATTCAAATCATAAATATCAATCATAGGCGGCATGGGTACCATCTATCATGTCGCCGTACTAGTTCTACAATTAAAACCGCAATATCACGTATTGGAAATTGGATTTCTGTCATGAGTCGAGCCAAGGGGCAAGCTCCTCTCCGCGTTCGAGACACTCTAGCAAATGCCTCAGGACCCCACTATGATCCTTTGGAACCTCCAAGGCCGGTCCTCTCTTACTTTTGAGGATTAGTTATTCCTGAACACACGTTTCCCGGTCCTTACAGACCTATATCCGAGGCGCCTCGTATCCAACAACTACACAGGTGAAAAGTTTATAAATGTCAGGGCTGGTAGGTCACTGACACCACCATAGCTAGAAAGAAACGTCGTGCACTCCTTGGGTCCGTATCCCGTTTTTGACTCATACCGAGGTGTGAGGCTCGCGAATTCACGTTATACACAAAGCTACGCCACACAGGCCGTGCTTTGATCATCAACCACAAGACTTTGCTTTTCAACAGAAGCCCTAATCAATTACCACTTACGCGTGCCACACTGACAATTCACTCCATGCGACTGATGTCCATCGATATACAACCTCTGAGCTCGTACGTCTCAGAGAAGAGCGTTAAGCAAGAGAATAAATTCTCCACCGCCAAACAGATGTATATTTAATAGAGATCAATCAACACAGAATAAAATCCAATGTCAGACACACAATCAATTTACAAGTTCGTTCTGGGTCTGAACGAAACCGGAGGCACTTTCCTCGCATATCCATCCATCTCCAAGTACGTCTAGACGATCACCAACTGTTTCCCTCATCTTGGGTGTACAACCCAATCGAGATCATCAGTAATCACCCAAACGATGTGAAGACTTCCGGTCTTCAACCACCGTCTTCATCTTCGACATCTCGTCGAATCGGTTATTCAGAATGGGTATAAACCCGGCCTTTCTGAATATCCCACGTATATGATAAACAAATGTTACACAAACACAACAAACGCCTCATTCCAATTCAGAATGTTCTTTTATTCACAAAATAACATTCTTAGGGAAAGGTCCCCATTAATTTTATCCAAGATAAATTCTTCTAAATTTATTCTTTATTCTTCCTTTGGATATCATTTCAAACCATGTTATGGTTTTCCAAACTAGTCGGGATTAGCGAACCACACCGAAGTAATTATTTAATTTATTTCCCCATCCCAACCTATTCATCCCCTGGAGCAAAACTGGTAATACTCCATATCCAACACCACGGTGCTTTCGGTAAAATTAATTACCATTTCACGTTCAAATCTAATTAAAGATTTAACTATCGCTTTGGAGCAAAACTGGTGGTACTCCATTCTCAATCACCTTTCAGATTTGATAATTTAAATTACCAATTCACATTTCAATCTAATTAAAGATTCATTAAAATTCCACTTAGTTTTAATCTTTTCAAAAATCAACATCCTACCTTTAACTGGGTTAAAGAACCAATGTCATCTAAAACACGATTCACGATAAACCCAAATCATATTTGATATTAAATACAAGGCTCTGAATAGAAAATATATCGGCTTATATTCAATATCAAACTCTGAAACCAACAAATATCATATTGGAAATAACGATATAAAATATATCTTTCAAATTCCCATAACAATATCTGTATAGTCACGAAATCCAACATCGAAATATTCCGAAGATAATTTCGATTCAACTCCAGTCCAATTCACATATTGGGAATATTGATTATTTTTAAAATCACTTTCAAATTCAATTTATTTATTTCAAAAATAAATTGATTTTAATTCTAATTCAAAACTAGTTCATTTCGATAAAAATCTATTTTTATCCTTTCAAATATGGAATTTTTCATCCCAGTTCTTTCCATTTCATATATTGTGATTTTACACAAATTATCAATATTTTTAATAATTTTATCAAGTCCCGTACAGTCGATTTCCAACAACGGCCATCGAACTGCACTTACAGCGACCTTTTCTGAAATTGATTTGGACATAATTCCAAATCCAACCGTTAGATTTCAAATTTCTAATATTCATTGGAAAGCTCTTTTCGATACGAACCCAACGGTTCCGGTTTTAGGAGAATCCGACGGTCGGATCTCCCGCAACGTCAATTCGAAGTCAATGGTCGAAATTCACGAACTACCGCGGTGCGGCGCGTTCTATTCAGGCCATTATATGTATTATATATATTTCGTCGATTTCCTTTTAAAACGTATTTTATAAATCGTTTTAAATTCGTTTTCAAAACCATTTCCACTCTATATTCAATTTCAAATCAAAATTGAATATTTCATATCATTACTATATAAATGATAATATTTTCAAAATGTTATATTTTGAAATCACTTCTTTTCTATATTCATTTTAAAAACGAATATAATCGATATAAATATCGTTCACGTCAAAATAGTGCAACACTAATCAACACGGCTTTATATATTTCAATAAATTCGTTATTCTATTCAACAAATGATTGTATTCTATTCAACACATGAATCAATATTTCTTTCAACACACGACTAATCTCAACACATGAGTACTTTCATCACACGACTATTTTTGTTATGTAAAATATTTTATAAAACTATGGTATCTATCGTTTGATTTTTAATCAGACTCCACCGTGAAGTAGATTCTAATTTTAAATATGATAAAGATGTAAATTTTATTATTTAAAATATTTTACTCAACACATAAATAGTTTCAACACATGAACATCGTCAACACATGACTATTTTTATATTCAACACATGAATTTTCTTTTATAATATTCATTATTTTCCCGATTGGAATGAGGCCCAATCAATCACCATATAATGTTAATTATATGGATTCCATACAACACATATATATAATAGCAACGATAAACAATCAACCATCATCCAAGGTGCACCACACAACTGCATAAGCACCAAATATAAATAATTAACGCTTACACAGCCTGTCGACCAATCGATCGACATATAATTAAATAATTGGGATTAGTGTACGTCAAATATCATCCCAACACCCGTGTGGGGTTTCAAATCAAAAAACACAAATTTTTATTTGTGCAGTTGGGCGATGTGTAAAATTTATCGACCCAATCAATATTAGTCAAATCAGTGTATATAAACAAATCGGCCGATTTGTTTATAAATATTCATTTATTCACATTCACGTTAAAAATTATATTTTTAACGATAATTAATTTATTTCAACACATTAATTTATATTATTGATTTCGCATCCACATCACAAACAAATTTTCACAACACATCAATCAAACAAACAAGCCGTCCATCGTCTGTGGACGACGGGTGTCGGGTGCTGCTAAGCACCGTCTGCATCCTAGTATATATACATATAACTAGAAAAAGAAGTTTAGAGTGAGAAGTTCTCACCAAAGCTATCATATCTCCCCGACACTTCATTTATAGAAATCTTCGTCGTTCTCGCCTTTTGTCACTTTCGTTGCCCGTATTCACTACATATATAAAAATCACATTTTTATATTCTTGCCATGTATATAAAAATTATATTTTTATACTACTGTGAAAACCCGTAACTTCCCCGTAAAGGAAAGCGTCGGATAGTTCGAGAACAAACCACAACAGAACATTTCATTGTATATTACAACAATGCATCAGATTACAAGAATATACAGAGTATAAATGAATATTACACAGAAAAATCTTATCTTTCTATTCTTAAAACCCAAGATATTTATTTCAAATTCAAAGTATATTTATATTTCCAAATTCGAAGTTGTTTATATTTCCAATTTTTTTTATTTTAAAAATCAATTCTATATTTAGCTTTTCAAATATGGAGTTTTTCATCCCAATTCTTTCTAAATCATTTCTTATGATTTTACACAAATTATTATTATTTTTAATAATTTTATCAAGGCCCGTACAGTCGATTTCCAACAATGGCCATCGAACTGCACTTACAGCGACCTTTTTCGAATTTGATTTGGACGTATCTCCAAATCCAACCGTTAGATTTTGAATTTCTAATATTCGTTAGAAAGCTCTTTTCGATACGAACCCAACGGTTCCGGTTTTAGGAGAATCCGACGGTCGGATCTCCCGTAATGTCCGTTTGAAATAAATGGTCGAAATTCACGAACTACCGCGGCGCGTTCTATTCAGGCCATTATATTATATATATATAATATATATAATATATATATTTCGTCGATTTCTATTTAAAACGAATTATATGAATAGTTTTAAATTCGTTTCAAAAGCAATTTCAACTTCGTTTTCAATTCAAATCAAAATTGAATTCTTCTTTATAAATTCGTTTTAAAATTCATTTATATTCAATTCAAATTTCAATTCAATTTGAATTCATTTCAATTCGTTTTCAATTCAATTTGAATTCGTTTTCAATTCAATTCATTTCGAAATCGTTTTCAATTCAATTAATTTCGAAATCGTTTTCAATTCAATTCATTTCGAAATCGTTTTTAATTCAATTCGAAATCGTTTTCAATTCGATTCATTTCGAAATCGTTTTCAATTCAATTCATTTCGAAATCGTTTTCAATTCAATTCATTTCGAAATCGTTTTCAATTCAATTCATTTCGAAATCGTTTTCAATTCAATTCATTTCGAAATCGTTTTCAATTCATTTCGAAATCGTTTTCAATTCAATTCATTTCGAAATCATTTTTAATTCAATTCGAAATCGTTTTTAATTCAATTCAAAATCGTTTTCAATTCGATTCATTTCGAAATCGTTTTCAATTCAATTCATTTCGAAATCGTTTTCAATTCAATTCATTTCGAAATCGTTTTCAATTCATTTCGAAATCGTTTTCAATTCAATTCATTTCGAAATCGTTTTTAATTCAATTCGAAATCGTTTTTAATTCAATTCGAAATCGTTTTCAATTCGATTCATTTCGAAATCGTTTTCAATTCAATTCATTTCGAAATCGTTTTCAATTCAATTCATTTCGAAATCGTTTTCAATTCATTTCGAAATGAATAAAATCGATATAAATATCGTTCACGTCAAAATGGCGTCAATCTAATCAACACGGCTTCATAAATTTCTATTTTCAAATATCTTATTTCAAATATTTCTTTTTCAAAATAGTTGTTATTATTAAAATATTTCGTTCAACACATGACCAATCTCAATGGATGAGTACTGTCAACACATGAACTTTTATTTTATATCGATAAAGATGTAAATTTTATTACTAAAATATTTCGTTCAACACATGACCAATCTCAATGGATGAGTACTGTCAACACATGAACTTTTATTTTATATCGATAAAGATGTAAATTTTATTACTAAAATATTTCGTTCAACACATGACCAATCTCAAT
Organism: Allium sativum; assembly: GCA_030737875.1. Classification (NCBI taxonomy): domain Eukaryota; kingdom Viridiplantae; phylum Streptophyta; class Magnoliopsida; order Asparagales; family Amaryllidaceae; genus Allium; species Allium sativum. Next base: position 67,873,213 of record CM060925.1, on the reverse strand, counting down.
GGATGAGTACTGTCAACACATGAACTTTTATTTTATATCGATAAAGATGTAAATTTTATTACTAAAATATTTCGTTCAACACATGACCAATCTCAATGGATGAGTACTGTCAACACATGAACTTTTATTTTATATCGATAAAGATGTAAATTTTATTACTAAAATATTTCGTTCAACACATGACCAATCTCAATGGATGAGTACTGTCAACACATGAACTTTTATTTTATATCGATAAAGATGTAAATTTTATTACTAAAATATTTCGTTCAACACATGACCAATCTCAATGGATGAGTACTGTCAACACATGAACTTTTATTTTATAATATTCTTTATTTTTCAAATTGGAATGAGGCCCAATCAATTACCATATAAAATTAATTATATGGATTTTCATGCATTACACACATATAATAGCATTGAAAAATAATCAACTATCAACCAAAGTGCACTACACTGTATAAGCATCAAATATAGATATCTAACGCTTATAACAGCATGTCAATCAATCGATCGACATATTTAATCAATCAGGATGAGTGAACTTCATATTTCATCCCAACACCCGTGTGGGGTTTCAAACGATCAAATAAATATTTTATTCGTGCAGTTGGGCGATGTGTAAAATTTATCGACCCAATCAATGTCCTTCAAATAGGTGTACATAAACAAACCGTCCGGTTTGTAAATGAATATTTATTTATTCCCATTCACGTTAAAAATTATATTTTTAACGATAAAATATTTTATTCCAACATATGAATTTCTATTCAGTTCATTCTTTAAATAAAATGATATTTTTTATTTTTCTAACATATTTTAGAAAATTTCGGCGGCATAACGGCACGATACTAGAAACGGGACGAGGCCTAGCCTTATCCCCGGTCTAGTGAAGGCCCACGCCATTCACACATACATCAAACCATTCAATTTCACCAAACAATTCAATTCAATCAGATAATCTAACTAATTTATGCAATCAAACAAACAAGTCCATGGTCTGTGGACGATTGTGTCGGGTGCTACTAAGCGCCGTCTGCATCCTAGTATATATATGTAATTAGAAAAGAAATTGAAAGGTGAGAAGTTCTCACCGATAGCTAATCCAATACCACGACACTTCTATTGCAGAAAATCTTGTCGTTCCCGCCTTTTGCCACTTTCGTTCCTCGTAGCCACTATATATATAAAAATCACATTTTTATTTCTCTATTCAATATAAAAGTTATAGTTTTATATTTCTACTTCATATATAAACCACTACATAGATAAAAATTCTATTTTTACACCGCTACTATATAGATAAAAATTCTATTTTTATATCGATGTTCATATAATAAAGATTATATTTTCATCACGCTATTCTCTATATAAAGATTTCGCCTTTTCAAATATAAAGATTTAATTTTTATTTCATCACTATAAAAATCACATTTTAATTTCAACATATATATAATAAAAATTATATTTTTATTCTATCTACTTCATAAAAATCGTAACTTTACCTTGCTGTTACTATAAAGATCACATCTTTATTACTCTACTATATAAAAATCGCATTTTTATTATTTCCACTATATAAAAAAAATCATATTTTTAACCTTTTACTATAATAAAGATTATACCTTAAATATAAATACCATATAAACCCCAATTTTTATCAACTAACAATCCCTCCCTTTCATTGCTATATGTATAAACCTGATTTCATTTATTCAAAACTGCACTCACAAATTAAAATTGGTTTTATAAATAAATAAACAAATAAAAATCACCTTGGTTCGCTTGTTGGAGGGCTTGGCGGAGGGGGGGCTGTGGGCTATCAAATCAGAAGGGAAAGGAGGAGAGGAAGGTGCGGAGGAGGGGGGTGGAAGAAGAGGCAGAGGAGGGTGGCGGATCGGGTTCCGGGGGGCTAGGGTTGCGGTTTTACGAAGGGGAGAGGGACAGAGGGGCGGAGGAGAAGGGGGTAGAGGGGCGGAGGAAAAGGGGGTATCGGCGCCAGGGCGAGGCGGCCCTGGCGGTGGCGGCGGCCTGCCCCCCCCCCAGTCGTTCGCTCTGTTCTTCATTTTGTTTCGTTCGATTTTGAATTGATAAGGAGAAGGGGGGTATGTGTATATATATATATATATTATTTTTAATTTCAAATAGTTGACTTTTTTATTCGACCTCTAAACGAGGCCCACCGCCTGTCGTCCATAGCTAATTACCCCCATTCCGAACACAATGGGATATGTATCGTAGGCTGATTCGGTCGTTTCGATCAGTTTTCATCAAAATCAACATATAACTCTATATATTGAATTTGAACGCACATTTCAATTTACTGGGGTCATATACTAACTCGAAAAATTCCAAAGAAATTATTTCTAGTTTCGTATTGACGATACGGTCCTAACAAAACTAGCTTCATCGAATTCTGAGACCGTTGGAAAAATGGTCATTTTCCAGTCGATTAAAATCAACTGAAACTGGTCAAACACGTTTTCCTTTGCCACGCTCACATATTGATTCGAAAAATTATGAAATTTGGAATCTAGCAATAATTTGACATCACGGACCCAACAAAAGTGGTTTCGTCGAAATCCGAGATCGTTTGCAAAATTTCCATTTTTAAGGGCCTGAATTCCATAGCAACTATTCAGAATTTCCAACTGGACATATCTTCTGATTCCCGCTATGAAACTTCAATTTTTCGGATTTGTTGGAAAGATATTATCAATTAAATCCTAATATTTTTGGTTTCGTTAAAATCCGGTTTATTTTGCACCCGGTACATTCAATTGAAGTTTGAAATCGAACTACCGCGCCATTTTCAATTCCTTTTATAATTATATATAATTATTTATATTCTGACGACGATGTATATAAATATATACATTCTATTTTATTCAAAATAAATTTCTCGTCGATATTATTTAAAATAATTCATTTTAGATGTTCAAACTTCGCTAAAATTGCCAAAATAAAATTTTTAAACTGGCTCGCATTTCCGGGTTGTTACACAATTCATCGAAAAGACCATCACCCGCATCCAAATCACACACAGTAGTCATAAGTAAATAAATAAACACTCAATCATCCAATGTCATTTAAGGCGCCCAAAGTGTCCATCCACGTAGTATGAAAAGTGGGTGTCACATATTCATACATTGCTTCTAATGCAAATGAATTTGTGAATAGTTCATCTGTTGAACTAACAAGAATAACAATGAACTTATATAAGCAGGGATGAGCATCAGCAAACATGATTAAATATTTCTAATCAACAACTGGTAGTCAAATAAATTTGCTACACTACTTCGCAAATTCTAATCTTAGCCTAACTTAAATATTCACTTGCATAACAATTAAAAATAGTATTATTACATTGTCAATCGCTTACTAACATCATAATAAGTTTTTATTTTCATTTCATGTTTATCGTATAACTTCGTGGTAAATTTTATTTTAACAACTATCAATTAACGTTTGAATTGTTAATTTTACTTAATCAATTTAAGCTACACTCCATGATATCAACGCCGTTTCGTTTACATATCATGCACATAATTTTCACCGCATACATTAGTCAAAAATTGCATTTTTAACTAAAACTAAAAATTATTTCATAACTTAATAAATTTTATTTATTAGCATACTCTAATTGTTTCATTTAACAATTAACTTTCATGCAATTAAATAACTAATCCACCCCTTTAAAATGTGAGTTTAGATTTCTCACGTACTTAAACAAGTGTACATATACCAATTAAAAATCATATTTTTAATATGCTAATCATTATTTAACATCCTAATAAACTTATATTATCAACCAATAATCATCTCATAACTCAAATAATTAACTAACAAACAGTTAACTTTAATCTAGCCCTTTTCAGTGAATAGTTTTTCCTCGATGGTTTCCACTCCGCCAAAATTTGAGATGTGCTCCAAATCACTGTAAAGCAATTTCATTGCGAAGCTCTCTTCGACACGGTTCCAACTCATCTTGTTTAGCTGAATTCCGAGTTTGTATGAAAAAGTTGTGCTTTTTATAAGATTGCATACATATATAATGTTATTAACATAAGTAATTAACCTCCTAACCTTCTCTAATCTCTTCCTCTAATATCTCTTCTCATCCAAACACCCTCACGCAATAGCCAACTCCAAAACGCACATTACCCATATTCATCCCGACACTTTTTGTCTTCGAATCGCCCCAAACTTCGCGTAAACCTTCTATTCTTGCCATGAATCCATAAACAATCACTAAAACATACATTGATGCACCAATTCACCAAAAATCGAAGCCGTATGCCACACAAACCATATGCTGGAAAATTTAAGCATGCTCAAACTTCACCAAGCCCCTCCAACCTTATACAATTTTGAAGATAATCACTCTAGGATCACAAATATATACACAACATGATTTATAGCATTTGATTTGATTTGAATTGTTTTTTTTAGAAAGTTTCATTTAGGTTAAGAGAAGGGAGAAAAATGGGTTGCCGTGACTTTAGTTTAGGGTTAAGTTATGAAGTGAAAATAATAATTTATAGTGGAGCTAAAATATTTTTTTAATGATTTTATATTTTATTATACTCAAATTATGCTTGTTTTCATGGTTTAAAAATCCGTTTGAGCACCTACGGATCTCGTTTTCGATGAATATTGGCATGCAGACACAACAAAACTGGTTTCGTCAAATTCTAAGTCAGTATGCACAAACAGTGAATTTTTAAAGTTAAAATATTGTTTGTTTTTCACTTTAAAAATCATGCGCGACCACATACTGATTCTAAAAATCACGAAACTTGGAATCTTACTATTATTTGACGCTACGAATCCGAGAAAAAAAAGTGAAATTGATTTCTGAGATCGTCCCAATAATGTTCCTTTGTAAATTGAGCATCAGTTTCATAGCAAATGTGTTTGCCTCGCACGGCCGCATGCTAACTCCATTTAACGTGAAATTTGAATTATCAATGATTGATTATTCTGAATCCAAAAAAAATAGACTCATCGAATTCTGAGTTCGCTATCAAAATTTCACTTTTTAAGGGCTATGATATGATTTAAAATCAAAATTTTAAATTTTGACGTATTTTCTTATAAAATTATATTAAAATTAAATTTTAATTTTTGTTCCAAAATCTCAGAGATGTTACTCTCCCTCACTTAAAAACTTTTCGTCTCCGAAAAGGAAGGAAGACGTAAACAAGTTAATTACATAAAACATATCCTTTCAAAAATTTACTTTGTAAATCTATTTCTTTTTACGAATACGCTCTCTCGTATATGTAATACTCTTAACTCATTCTGGGGCATTACTAACCCCATCTATAATGAGTTACTCATTCTAGGATACTACTGATCCTATCTCTAACGAGTTTTTCTTTTATAGGATATTACTAATCCTACCTCTGGTGATTCTTTAATATTGTTCTAACGAGTTGTACCCCAAAGATTTGAAGTTAACCAAAACTCTGATACCAATATGTAAAAACCCGAATTTCCCCACCCTTCGAATCGACCATAAGGCTCGATCCAAAAGTCAGAAATCCTCGGATTATTAACTTTGGGCGCACAACAACATCAGAACAAACACAAAAGACCTTTTATTAACATCATATAAATGTTACATAATAGTACAGAATATCAGAGTACATCGAAAATAATACAGTGGAAGATAAATTACATTAAATACAATACAATCCACAGGGGAAAACTATTAATGCTCTGGACACAGCTTTAAGCTTGAATCCAGAATCTTTCTTAAGGAAAATATATGCAAAACAAAACAACTCGACTGCCCGTGTAGAAAATATGGCACCAGAGTTTGCAAGGGAAAAAAAACTTCGACTCGGTCATGGGACCGGTATGAGAAACCCTACAGTTATAATTAACTTATTTAGAAGTGCGGCATATCACGGGACCACGCCGTATAACACAGAACGGGTTTACTCCACTAGATTTCCAGTGCACATACAACTACCATAAATATTAGACTTATGGATCTACAATGCATCAGAAAACATGCAATTTCTCAATATACCCATTTAGGTTTAGTCCCCAAATACAGATTTTTCCAAATCCAGTTATCTTTACAGAAATTATTCCTTTGTATTTTATTCCCGATTTGTTATTTCAAATCATTTGAAATGCATATCTAGCTTTCATAGCTAAGTAGATTTCACTTTTTTATCTCAAACAAAAATCATTGGAAATATGAATTTAAGAATATAAAAAAGCATACAAACAGTATGCAACCAAATATCGGGAGGTTTCTCCCGTTAACATGGCAAAGGGTCAGTTCCTTGTCAGTCGATATAAATATATATATATATGTGTGTGTGTGTGTGTGTGTTTGTGTGCACCTCCCATACATGGAGCAGGCTGCACCTGACCATTTACCAAGTCTTAAGCTCCTCGGTCCTCTCTCCCCGATACTTTTAGTCGCTAGGGTTACCCGAATCTTTAGCCACATACCAAATCATTTTTATATCCCAAAGTAGGCAATATCATTTCACAACATAATAATCACAAGTACTTTCAAACTATAGTACTTCACATCAGCAATTCACACATATAATCAGTCACTATTAATCATACAACCTTTGAGCTCGTACATCTCAAAGAAGGGTGTTAAGCAAGAGAATAAATTCTCCGCCACCAAACAGATACATCATTAATAGCAACTAATCGGTTACGTGATGAACTACAATGTCAAACACATAATACTTTTCTAAATCATTTCAAAAACATCGGGTTTAATCCTTGAAATCCTTTATGTTTTATAAAATGTTTTTATAAAACTTTCCCTATCCAAAATCGGGAACATACTTTTCTTTTTACTTAAGAAAATCCCATTATTCATTAATTTGAAATGAATCAAACAACATTGTTAAACACCTCATAGTCAAATCAGAAAATAAATCACGAGGTGTTAGCATACAAATATTTCTACCCAACCCAATGCTAAATGTAGAAGCATGCTTTCGCATAAACTGGTCGGGCACAAACCAAACAATCAATCAATCATGATCAATATCAACAACCAAGTATATTTGGTTTACATCACTTTCAAATCATTTATTATGATTTAACATAACTTTTTCTATTTTTATTAATATAAAAATAGACCATATTAATAATCTTTAATTACAAGCCGTTATTGCTTTTGGCTCTGTTTTTATTTAAAAATGAATTTAACATTTCTCAAAATCTAACAGTTGGATCTTGACGTATTTATTATCAATGGAAAGATCTTTCCGCAATGAATCGAACGATTCTAATTTCAGGAAAATCCGATTGTCGGATCTTCCGGTATACTCGTTTAAAATTACGAGTCGAAAATTAAACTACCGCCATGCAATTCGTTTAGTTTAATTTATATTTAATGTATATAAATATAATTCGTTCAACGACTTCCAAACTATTTAATTCATCAAATATTTGGCTAACTCCTTCATTTTTCGGGAAAAATCGTCATAACCTCGGTTGTACGGACTACTCGGAAAAATCACATATGGCCTTAAAAGGCTCCAATAAATCACCATATATTCACACAACAAGTGTACATTGAGAGATGTGTAAAAATAAATCCTCCCAATGCCCGTGTGGGATTTAAAAATCATTGTGAACAGCCATTGTGCCTTACCCACTACCCCCGCGATGTGCACAATTTAATTACCCCCAATGCCCATGTATCGTAACTACGCAAGAGTGACATGTATATTTTTGTCATCTTAGACCTGTGTAAAGTGTATTATTAAATCCTGCAAATTTATTTATATGTTTAATTAAGTTCAAATCATGCCCTTTGTTCACGTCTGATTAATATGTTGTATACCTTTAGTCGTTCATTTTCGTCGTACAACACCAAATAAATGAATGCAATACGGTTCACATCATATAAGCATCAAGCAACTACATGCTTATATGGGTCTCCTTATGCTATGTAGTGTAGTCCAATGCCTTGTACTATCCTATGGTGTATGCTCAATTCATCCAAAAGACCATCACCCGCATCCAAATCACACACAATAGTCATAAGTAAATAAATAAATACTCAATCATCCAATGCCATTTAAGGCGCCACAATTGTCCATCCACGTAGTATGAAATGTGAGTGTCACATATTCGTACATTGCTTCTAATGCAAATGGATTTGTGAATAGTTCATGTGTTGAACTAACAAGAATATCAATGACCTTATATAAGCAGCGATGAGCATCAACAAACACGATTAAATATTTCTAATGAATAATTGATAGTCAAATAAATTTGCTACACTACTTCGCAAATTCTAATCTAAGCGTAACTTAAATACTCACTTGCATAACGATTAAAGATAATATTTTTACATCGTCAATCGCTTACTAACATCATAATAAATTTTTATTATCATTTCATGTTCATCGTATTACTTCATAGTTAATTTTATTTTTAACTACTATCAATTAAAGTTTAAATCGTTAATTTTACTTAATCAGTTTAAGCTACAACTCCATGATATCAATGTGGTTTCATTTACATATAATGCACATAATTTTCACTGCATACATTAGTTAAAAATCACATTTTTAACTAACTAAAAAATATTACTTAACTTAATAAATTTTATATGTTAGCATATACTAATTGTTTCACTTAACAATTAACTTTCATGCAATTAAATCACTAATCTACCACTTTAAAATGTGAGTTTAGATTTCAAACTTACTTAAACAAGTATACATATGCCAATTAAAAATCATATTTTTAATATGCTAATCATTATTTAACAACTTAATAAACTTAAATTATCAAGCAATAATCATCTCATAACACAAATAATTAACTAGCAAACAGTTAATTTTAATCTAGCCCTTTTCAGTGAATAGTTTCTCACCGATAGTTTCCACTACGCCAAAAATTGAGACGAGCTCCAAATCACTCCAAAGAAGTTTCATTGCGAAGCTATCATCGACATGGTTCCAACGCATCTTGTTTCGCTGAATTCCGAGTTCGTATGAAAAAATTATGGTTTTTATAAGATTGCATACATATATAATGTCTTTAACATAAGTAATTAACCTCCTAACCTTCTATAATCTCTTCCTCCAATCTCTCTTCTCATCCAAACACCTTCATGAAACAGCAAACTCCAAAATGCACACTGCCCATATTCATCCCAACACTTTTTGTCTCTGAATCGCTCCAAACTTCGCGTACAACCTTCTTTTCTTGCCACGAATCCATAAACTATCACTAAAACTTATACCGATGCACCAATTCACCAAAAATCTAAGGCCTAGGCTACACAAATCACATGCTGGAAAATTTCAGCGTGTTCAAACTTCACCAAGCCCTTCCAACCTTATACCAATTCGAAACGAATCACTCTAGGGTCACAAATATATACACAACATGATTTATAGCATTTGATTTGAATTGTTTTTTTTATTTTAGAAGTTGCCTTTAGGATTAGAGATGGCAGAAAAATGGGCTATCATGATTTTTAGGTTTAGGGTTAAGTTATGAAGTGGAAACGTTAATTTATATTAGAGCCAAAATATTTTTAAGGATTTTATAATTTATTATACTCAAATTATGCATGTTTTCATGGTTTAAAAATCCATGTGATCACCTATGGATCTCGTTTTCGATGAAAATTGACATGCAACTACTCTTTGACATTATGGACACAACGTAACTGTTTCGTTGAATTCCGAGTCAGTATGCACAAAAAACGAGTTTTTAAAGTCAAAATATTGTATGTTTTTCGCTTTAAAAATCGCGCATGGGCACATACTGATTCGAAAAATCACGAAACTTGGAATCCCACCATTATTCGACACTATGAATCCGAAAAAAAAGTGAAATTGAATTCTGTAATCATCTCAATAACGTTCCATTATAAACTGAGCATTAGTTTATTAGCAAATGTGTCTGCCTCACACGGCCACATGCTAACTCCATTTAACATGAAAATTAAAATCTAGGATTATTCTGAATCCAACAAAATTGGTCTCGACGAATTCTGAGGTCGCTGTCAAAACTTCACTTTTTAAGGGCTATGCGATGATTTAAAATCAAAATTTTAAATTCTGACATATTTTCTTATAAAATTATATTTAAATTAAATTTGTTCCAAAACCTCAGGGATGTTACTATGTATCTAGAAATTTGGCGGTCCGAGGTGTATCGAGGTCTAGGACTTGTCAGGAAATCTGGAGGTCCGGGGTGTATTGAGAAATCTGGTGGTCCGGGGTGTACCAAGAAATCTGGCGGTCCGGGGTATACCGCGAAATCTGAAGGTATGGGGTGTACCGGAAAATCTAGTGGTCCGAGGTGTACTGAGAAATATAGCGGTCCGAGGTGTACTGAGATACGGGACATGCCGACAAGTCTGGAGGTCTGGGGTGTACCGGGTAATCTTGTAGTCCAGGTTGTTCCAAGAAATCTGGCAATCCGGAGTGTATCAGGAAATCTGGAGGTCCGGGGTGTACAGGGAAATCTGACGGTCAGAGGTGTACCGAAGTTTGGGACGTGCCAGGAAACCTGGAGGTTCAGGGTGTACCGAAAAATCTAGAGGTCCAGGGTGTACCGAGATATCTGGAGGTCCAGGGTGTATCGGGAAATCTGGAGGTGTGGAGGAAATGTTGGTTTTTCTTCCCCAAATCCCAAGAAGCCATTAATGGTGTCCAAGGTCCTCTCAAGGTCTCAAGCCAAGCAAATTCCAACCTTTGTAAAGAATGAGCAAGGGGTTATTTATAGGTAGTGGAGTAGGTGGGAGTAGGAAGAAAGGGAGTAGGCTTTCGCATCCCAACTGTAGGACGTGAAATTTCGCATCCTCGGGAGGGATGCGAATTTTCGCATCTTAGTTAGGATGCGAAATAGAGGTGTGCGCAGCTTAAGGAGGGATGTGAAATTTCGCATCCCATGTAGTGCGAAATTGAGGCGTGCGCATCCCAAGGAGAGAGAATGGATAAGGAAGAAGGGGGTAATGAAATAAATGACTAGGATTTCGCATCCTAAGTATTGGATATGAAATTTCGCATCCTGGAGAGGGATGTGAAATGGAGATGTGCGCAGTTCAAGGAGGGATGCAAAATTTTGCAGCCCATGTAGGGATGTGAAATTGAAGTGTGTGCAGCCCAAGGAGGGATGTGAATTGTGGCTGGGATACAAAGCACGGTGATGTGAGGCACGGAATGCAAATCTAGGGGTGTTGCGCATGATATGCGAGGCATGGTGATTCAAGGAATAGAATGCGAATCATGGTGATGTGAGGAACAAGATGCAAAGCTGGGTGGGTATCGAGCATGGGATGCAAGGCATGGTGATGCGAGCCTCAGGATGTGAAGCTAGGTGGAGCCAAGGATGGATTCTGAAATCGATCGGTGCATGCTGCGCAAGCTTTTGGAGGTGATCAGCACATGTCAGGTGAGTAATCTTCAATGCTGATGAATTTCGCATCTAAGGTATACGAAATTATGCCAGTGGCCTGACTCGGGTCTTCTAGTGCCAAAACAATGATTTGCTCGATAGGATCACATAATTCTGAGTGTGTTCACTTGATTCGTTACTGTATTGTTCGAGAGCAGTTTGACGATCCATGACAACTTCTCTTGCGCGGCCCTGTCGTAGCTTGATTCCCAAAGATGTTTGCAACACTTCTGGACCATTGAACCATGCGATGGGCAGAGTTGTGTGGGCCTTGACTGCTTCTGGTAATCGGACCAAAATGTTGGTTAACAGCTGTCGTAAGGAGAAGTAAAAAAACCTACAGTGACAGAAGAATGTTTGGATTAAGAATTCATGTAAGTCAAAAACCACATTCTGATCTCTCTAATAATCTTTCCCGAACAAATTGGCTAGAGGAATAACTTATGCATGTGATAAGGGCATCCAAAACATGCCTTTTTTTGGCAGCCAAACTAAAAATTCTTTAAAAATAGAGACCACGTAAATTAATGCTTCTTCCATAGTCATCCATAGACCGGAAATGGGTTGTTAGTTACAACAACTCCAAAGTAGTTCAAACTACCACCAATATCTCTATGGCTATAGCTACTTGAAAAACCACTTCCGTTATCACCGGCGTTACGATACTTACCAGTTCGAACAACTAGAGGCATGTTCAAAACTTCATATTTCCCATCAAAGCGGTTACTCCCATAAACTAGCAACTTCACCCAATTCCCAACCAACAACACTAGAAGCCATCAAACTGCTACTGCAACATGCAAAACATGTGTAAACTAGTGATAAGTAAATTAATTTATATGTTAACACACCAGTTTCTAAAGTTTTCATGTTGTTCACTTTGATTTTCAACTCGTTCTCATTAAAAAAGAAACAATTTGTTGTGTAGCAATTTCTCTTTTTCTATTTTTTTTTCTTTTATTATTCTCCATTTCATTATAACATGATACAATTTGCAATTGCTACATTGACGTATTATATATTTTTTTCTTAGTTTTCATTTGCTGTCCTCACTACTACTGCTAACAGTCCCTCTCTTCAATCTTCCACCATATCAACTTCATTACCCACCACAATCTTCATCACTATCATAACATCTACCTGCATACAAACTAACTCCTCCGACAGACTCCTTCAACAACATTCGAATCTCAACTTCAACCAGTATACAATTTCTCATTACCATCACCTCCAACGTCTTGCAAACCTACCATCCGACATCAGCTATACTAGGATTGATGCATGGTCTGATGGTCAAGTGAATATTAGCAAGCTTTTGAACCCCAACAACTATTATGGACAAAGAAAATATATTTGAATTTAAAGTATTTTTGTGTTAGTTTTTTTTTTGAGATGTGCATTAAAGACGTTTGTTATATATAAATCTGTTCAGAACAGAAACTTTATGGATCTTGTTCTAAAGCAACAGTAGCTCTAACGGCACCACTTCATAGGTTCATTCCAAAATGAACAAATTAATTTATATGTCACATATTGATTATTTTAAAATGATGGTTTACAACATAATATATTTTTATTTAATATTAATTTTCCTTTTGTATTCATTTTTTTCATTTTATTTTAATGTACATGTAACAAGAAACGAATCATATTAAGTAATGATTAGAAAAAAGGAAAAAGTAACCTGACAAATTCGGTAAAAGTTACAGATAAACCATATGCTTGTTGGCATAAAGCACATACGCTTCACTATTTAATACTCATGTATACGAAAATATAAAACAAAAAAAACTAAGATTTGAATTTATTTTCCTTTGATTCTAGAAAAGAAGTTATTAGTGGGTTATTTGTGGACCAATGTAAATATTTTCCTATAGGTAATAACAATTTTTATCGATCTTCCTAGTATAAACTACTACATAGATTACATTTCCGAAAATTGGTAAGAAAATATTAGAACTAGTAAGAGATGTTCATTGCATCTTAGAATTATCAAGAATTCTAGTGATCACTGTTAGTAAGTAAATATTACAAATAGTACGGGAGTAAATCTTCCATTTATTAAGATTGAGCTAATTTTCACCCTTTTCTTCAAAAAAAATTGGGCAAAGCAAACCGGTTTTTATAGTGATCCGTAACTCTTCTTATTAATAAATAAGTAAAAATAGAGTACATGTGCTAAGCGAAACATTTAACAGCTATTGATGTCCCCTTCCATGCAAGGAAAAGAGGCCAAGCAAAAAAATATTCATAGTACAATACATGATACAAAATACATAAGTTACCACTTAGACTACCATACTGACTTGACATAAATTCTTACATGCCGCATAATGCACTCAACACTGCACCACAACCATTCCTCTCAGTCATTATCAAATAGGCTTCCAACCCCCATCACACTCTTCTAAATCCATGTGATGTAGCTCGGATGCGAAGCAGAGATAAGAGAGTGCGACATTGGTTCATTGTTAACTGGCATCGGAGATGGTGCTTTATATCCTGGTGGTGCTAGAATATTTGCATAAGGATTGGTTCGATTCACTTTGATGTTCTTCTTAGCAACACAATCAGCTACATTACCAGAGGAATCAGGTGCAATGTTCTATTTATTGGGTTGAGATGGTGATTTTCTTGGGGAAATCCACTTTCATTACATCCTCACTTCCATTACCATTATCCACCTATTTCAACTACGTCCTCAGCACACTCACGAAACTGCTACAGACTTCTCATTATAGACATTGCCAATTTCTACTCTAAGCCTTCATGTGTTTACCGCACTGCGCTCTCCATGTTCATTTGCAATTTGAAAATCATTCTCCTTTTCTAGCATACCAGTGCTCATAGTAAAAAGAATGAAAACACTCGATAATAACTCATCTATTCTTCGAATCCCTCCCTCCTCATACTCCAGCTCATTCGCTTCATCAGCTTCATCATCCATTTAGTGGGACAGTGCATCAAAGTTGTCCATTACCTCAAGACTAGCCTTGCTACTACGTTTGGAACTGATTTCTTCATCCCAGTAATATCAGTATCAGTAACACTAAACAGACATTTTCTTCTTGTTGACCACTTTGGTCTATGTTTGCTTTCCTTTACCTGGACCGTTCACTGGCTCATGCTATTTTCCATTTTTATTTGTTAAGTCTTTCCCATATACTTTTCACTGTTAACTCTAAAATTCTCCAACACAGTACACATTTTCTTTGAAAAATTTCAGCATGATGACCAAAATTTTGACATCCCACACAAATGTTCAGTCTCCAAACATATTCAACACTAACAATTTGCTCAGTACCATCTGGCATGAGGCATGGGTATTACATTGGCAACATATTCTCCGATGTCACCCCAACCAAATATTTAGCGACATAAGTCGATCATGCATTTTAGTAGTTGCATCCATGCAAAGAAACTTACCAATATGCATAGCTAGCCATGAAATCCCAATTCTAGACCACGCATAAAGAGGGATATTAGACAACTTTATCCATATGAGCGTAATGGCACGCGCTTCGCAAGTGCTCATGGCACACGCTTCGCGCGTGGTTTTGGCACGCGCTTTTCGCTTGAATTGTTGTTTTTGAAATACTGTGTTTTTTATATATGTTCGCTTATGAATTAAAGAAATAATGCATAATTTATAAACTCAAGAGAAAGAAATATAAATACCAAATAGTAAATTGTTATATGAATGACATGCATGAAAGTGAAGTTTTAAATACAAAATAATCAGTAGGATTAAGATCAATTTCAGTGTTAGTGATCGCTATTTTATAAGCATGCATTAAGAGAATGGAACTGTAAATAAATATTGTTTAAAATATTTTTCAAACATTACAGGAAAAACAATTAAACAAAAAACTATCAAATCTCTCCTTTTGAAGATAGCAACACATCCTTGCACACAACATTTCTAGTATAGGTTCCATTTTTCTCTTGAACTGCACCATTTTTTACCAGAACTTTGGTGTTTTTCATTGAAACTCCTCTAGACAATGCTATATAAAGTTGACCATGGCTGAATACTTCTTGCGATAAGTAAATTCCCACATTCGGAATTGTTTGCCCTTGAGCTTTGTTAATAGTCAAAGTAAAACTTAGTCTTATAGGAAACTGTTTACGCGTAATAACCCGGAATTTTGGAACCAATTTAAAAAAAAATTAGAAAATGCGCCAGAATTTAAAAATTCCATTTTTAAATTAAATTATTGAATTTAAAAAAGAGCTCTAAATAAAATTATGAAAGTTAGGTACGTACCTATTTACTTCTTATTTGAATCGCATAATAATCCAAATTCATAATTTAAGACAATTGCAGTTATAGAAACCAATAGTAGTAAGATATACATTTTATTGGAAAGTGCGCAATAGGGCTAAATCCCTATTTAATACTAGTCCATGCATTTATTTCTTTTTATGCTTGCGATTGTGCGTTCCATTTTTTTTTTTTTACAAAGCAAACTATGAAAATATATTCCTTTTGCCTAAATAACCAAACTAGGCTATTCCTACCTTCTAATTTTTATGGGCATATACAAATTCTTATTTCTTCCTTTTATTCCCCAAAATTTGATATATTTTCTATAAGTTTGAATGCAATTAGTATTTTCCCTTATTTCCATTCCAATACATTTTGACATATATTCAAATGGATATAAAAAAAATATGGTGACAACGACTCAAAGAAGCTTATGAAACAAAAGTTTACTTGCATGTGTTGAAAGCATTGCACTTTATTCATAATTAAGTATGTAAATTTTCAATCAATAATTTCATTTATTAAATATGTCAATTTTCAATCAATAATTTTATTTGGGCCTATATGTATTTATGAGTTTATGGTTTGACTTGATTGGGATACTATAAATTCTAAAAAGATTTAAGTAGTAAAATGCAATATATGGTGTATAGAATACAACAAGCTAAGGCATGCCAACTTTAACGGAGGGATGATTGCCGAAACAAATATGATATTATTGGCACTTAATTAATTTTAGTACAACCTCAAACTAAATGGTTCATAGATCAATTATTTCAATGGACGTTGTTTATAGTAAATGAATAAAAATCATGCATACCTCTAACCATTTTCTCTCTTTTATTCCTGGTAGTCCAATTTAATGTATTCCCTTAATTATGATATTGGATATTTATGTTTGAAATTTAAAAAGACACACACAAACATTCTAACCATTAGCGCTAAACAATTAATGACGCATTCATTTCTTTCCGCCATTTGCTTTTGAAATTTAAATGAGTAATAAGGTGCCATCTCAGCCTTAGTCAACAAATTAATTTCTTTATAACATACCACATAAGGATAAATAGTCCTTTTTTTTAAAATAAAATAATTTAAAAAATATTATATTATAAATAACACATTTACAAAACCCTAATTCATATCATGAGCCGCCGCCACTTACCTTCTTCAGTGGCCATTATCTTCCAAAACAAATCTAAAAATTCTTTCTCCCTCACGCAATATTTCCAAACACAAGTAACTACAAAAATCTTTGTCTAAATGAGATGCTTCTAATTGGCGATGGTGGATCGGGTTCAAGTGGCTCTGGTTGGCGTGCGTTATGGGTATGGCAAGGTCGAAGTTGGGTTTGAAAAGGGGCCGATGTCTGGAGTAACGAACGATGTGGAAGATGAATTAATGTGAAGTAATGATGTAATTATTGAATTTAATTATCATTTAATTTTTTTAATTAATTTAAAATGTTTGTAACATCATTACTATTTCATACGAGATCCAAATTCAACAAACTCAGTTGCGTTGGAATCAGGAAAATGAGGGCTTCGCGATGAAACAGACCAGATCCAAAAAGGAGCAATCTAGAATTTTGAATAATTCAAAAATCCGATGTGAGAAATTCTATTCCTTTATTTTTACAAATATCATTTGTTAGGCATAATTTTAGTCTTACACATGCGCTGTAATAATTTGCTGAATGTTCGTGATTGGATGTAAAATTGTTGATGATGCTTGTTGATCTGTTAACTTGATGAAATATTTTTGTCATATTAGAATTGACAAAATAGTCATGTCATCTATGTTAAATCAAAATTGACAAAATAAAACTTTCATTTTGTCAGTATGCGTTGTGTTGAAATCAACATTTTTGTTAATTAGATTATAATTAAACAAAGATTAACATTTTGTTAATTAGATTATAGTTGGATCAAAAAGTTACCTTTCGTTCATTAAATTAGTTGAATTAGAAATATGTCAATTTGTTATTATAAAATAGATGAAAACAAATATGTCACCTTTGTTACAAAATTTGTCGGAAACAAATATATCATTTTGTTGTGACGAAAAGATTGAAAACAAAAATCATCATTTTCGTTATTTGGAATAGAATAAATAAAAGTTTCATTTTGTTAATTAGGTGAGTAGAAACAAAAGTTGGATTAATTTCATTTATTATAAATTTACATGTTAGTAAACAAAAGTTGGATTAATTTCATTTATTATAAATTTACATGTTAGCAAACAAAAGTTGGTTTAATTTTAAGAAAAAGGAAAGTAAAGTTAGCATCATTTAATTTTGAGAAAAATGGAAGTAAAGTTAGCATCATCTAATTTTAGGAAAATTGAAAATAAGAGTATTCATGAAAGGTGGAAATAATTACATTTTAGGGCCGTTATAAAATATAGAAAATAAAATTATTTTTAGCATTTGTGTTGAAACTTGAAAATAATTATATGAATAGCGTTAAAGAAAAATATGAAATGTAATCGTATTTTTAACGGTATTAAGAAAAGTGATTTATTATCTTATTTTTAGCGTGTATGTAGAAATATAAAAATAATCTTATTTTTTAGCATCTTGGTTAAAATATGTAAATAAACATATTTTTATTGCTTTAGTTAAAACATGAATATAATTTTATTTTAGCGTTTTGGCAAAAACATGAAAATATTTTTTGTGTTTGTGTAGTATTATGAAAATAAACTGGTTTTTAGCATTTATGTAGGGACATGAAGTAAAATCATATTTTAATATCAAGTAAATGTATATGAACCATAATCATGTTTTAAATGTCATGTTAATGCATATGAAATAGAACCGCCCATTTGGAACCGATAAAGTCAAATCTATGTGGGAACTCTTTTCTCACTCAATTTTTATTTACGGTTATTATTTATTTTCATAAATGTATGTCTGTGGTGAATGTTTGTGAATTATTTCTGTGGCATGCATGGTATGTTGCGAATTGATGTTTGGATGTGATACAATGTTTGAATTTTGAAAATAGGTAGCATGCTAATTAATGTTAATTTATTATTATTTATGATAATTCAAATATGTTACACTGCCATATACAAGTTGCTTGACTTGTATATGTTGATTGGGCTGATATTTTCACACATCACCCAAGTGCACAAATAATATATTATTATTTGGATTTTGTTTGAATGTCATTTAAATGTTGTGTGAATGTTATCTGAATGTTATTGGAATGTTAATTTGGTGATAAAGGAATGTCTATCATTATTTCACAAATGCGTTGTATGAATCCATTAATTAATGGTATTTGATTTGAGTCTCATTCCAATGCAGAATTTTCTAAAGTTATCAAGAATGGTTAATGCAGTAATAAATAATTAATTAATATTGGAAGTTTGAAATTCAAAAATTATACATCTTGAAAATATTATTATAATATTATTTCAAATATTATAAGAATAAACGTAGAAATAAATGACTAATTAATATTTCAAGTTTGAATTTCAAAATTATACGTTTTGAAAATATTATTATAATATTATTTTAATATTATAAGAATATGGAAAGTTACAATTTGTATCAAGATACTTGAAATCAAGATATTTAGAAATAAAGAATATCTTAAAATTAAGATTCCTTAATGGAAAGGATAATTTCAAATAATATGTTTTGGAAAAATTAATGATAATTATAAATTATAATTGAGCTTGGATATGAGGTTAGGTTACATTTATGTTGGAAGTCTGCCCGGACCCGACCGACATATCCAGCAGCCACTAATGTTGAATCTAATGTGAGAGGTCAAAGTGCACAAATACCAAATAGGCCATGACACGAGATTAAGCCCAACTTGTGGAATAAGTCTGCCCGGAACCAACCGGCACATCCAGCATCCACAAGTCGTAGGCTTAATGTGAGAGGTCTAGCCCATTATAAATTACAAATGGATAAGAAAATGGGTTGGGCTATTTAATCCGTTTTAAAAATAGCAATGCATTTTAAAAACCCGAATGAGTTTATCGATTTATTTTATCCATTTTATAATGAATATTAAAAGAGAAATTTCAAAATTAATATTTTGTAAAATAATATTATTATAAAAGTATAACCTATAGAATAATCAATTTTTAGATTATAGTTGGAATAAAAGTTGGAATCGTCTTGGAAACGAATTTATAAACGTTTTAAAATAAGTAAAAATAGGGAAAATCTTTTTATTTAGATTTAAATGAGATTCTCAATTATTAATTATAATTGAAATAAAAAGGAAATTGACTATGGGTTGTTTGTGAACAATGTTTTGAAGGACATTAGTTCTTGAAACTCAAATCAATAGGGAAATTTTGATTTGTTATTAATTAATCTTTTAATTAAGATTAAATGAAATTTTCTAAAAGAAGAGATGCCTAATATTATATATTAAATTAGGAATTAATGAAACATGAAATGGGGTCTCTCGTGAACTATGTTTTAAATAACATTAGTTCTTAAACCCGGATTAAAGATAAGATTATTCTAGAAAAGTGATTAGTCATTTAACAATGATTTTATAAGACTAAAACTCAATAAAGTTTTAAATAAATATTTAATTAGATTGAAGGTGAATAAAGGAGGATTAAAGAATAAGTTTAAAGATTTATCTTTGAAAAAATTTATGGGAACCTTTCCCTAATAATGTGAATAATTTATTAAAAGGATATTCTGAATTAGAATGAGGCATTGATGTGGTTTATGTATAGCACCTAATTTTAAATCACGCGAGTTATTCGGAAACACCAGGTTTAACCAATTCCAAGTAATGATACAATGTTCGAAAAATTGAAGATGGCGATTGAAGACCGACGATCTTCACATCGAATGGGTAACTAGTGTTGAGGCCCTTGATTGATTTGCTCCCAAGACGGGGCTAAGATGGTAGTTATCCGGACGTAGTGCTGATTTGTACGGATTTGGCTTTCGCTCAGACACAGAGGATAAGTTTACAAATGGAATGTGTGTCTGACGTTGAATTTTGTTCTATGTAATTTGATTTCTATTAATATACGACCGTTGGTGGCGGAGAATTTATTCTCTTGCTCAACACCATTAGAGGTTGTGTATTAATTGTTATCAATCGCATGGCGTGAATTGTCAATGTGACACGCCAAGATGCAGATGATCAAGGCTTTTGTTGGAAAGCAGGGCCTTATAGTTGATGATCAGAGCACGCCCTGTATAGGTGTAGCTTTGTGTATAGCGTGACTTCGCGAGCCTCACACCCCGGTATGAGTCAAAAAGGGGATATGGACCGTAGGGAGTGCACACGTTTCTTTCTAGCTAGGGGTAGTGTCAGTGCTTAAACTGGCTAGCATTTTACTTATGCAGATGATGGATTGAGGTACCTCGGGTTTTATAGGTTGTTAGTGGCCATATCGAGGTCCAAAGGGACCGGGAAACGTGTGTTCAGGCATAATTAATCCACTACCGTTAGGTGGGCAACCCTGATCCTGAGGCATTTGCTAGAGTGTCTCGAATCGGAGAGGACGATCCCTAGCCTCGATTTCATGATGGAAACCCAACTTCCAATACGATACCATGTGGTTTTGATTGTAGAACTAGTATGGCGACATGATATATGGTACCCATGCCGTCTATGATTGATACATTATGATTGAAATTGTTTTTGAAACATATATACACTAATAATAATATCAAATCCATTTTATCGTATCAAGCATCTTTTGACCATTATAAGGTAAAACCCTATCCTCCGGTTTGCGTTGCATTGTGTGATGGGACTTGGGTCTTATAATGGTTTCATTTTTTTCTAAAAAGCATTGCGTTGTTTAACGATTTACTTTATTTTATGTACTGGCAATCCAATGGAGTAAACTCGTTCCGCATTAGCGGCGTGGTCCTGTGATTAGCCTTATTATTAGGTAAGTTAAGTTAGATTTCTCATACCAGTCCCATGACTGACCTGTAGTTTGTTTCACTGGCAAACTCGGGTGCCCATATTTTTTACACGGACAGTCGAGTAGCTTGTTTTGCAGATATATATCTTTTAGCATGATTCTGGATCGAAGCTTAAAGATGTGTCCAAAGCATAGAAAGTCTTCCGCTGTGTACTGTATTTTTAATGTAAAATTTATCTTCCGTTGTATTTATTCTATTCGATGTACTCTAATATTCTGTACTCTGATGTTATATTATCATGAAGTAATAAAAGTCTGTTGTTATTCGTTTTAATGTGTTGTATTCCCAAAGTTAAAGTATTCGAGGATTTCCAACCTTTGAATCAGACCTGTGTGGTTTATGGTCGACTCAAAGAGCGGGAATTTTCGGGTCATTACATTACGTAACAAAGTAAATGGTAAATGGATATCTTTAGAGCGCTTCATACGTATTCGTGGTAAGAAAACTCGAGTTCCAACAAAGTGACCAACATCAATCTCTGCATCTATAATGTTTCTATGAAGTTTACGACATATAAGCCATGTACCATTGCATAATCCATTTTTTGGATCAAGGTTTCTTAGCAGCATTATTGGTGCATCTTTCTTCAATACCAATTTATGTGGGGATAAACCACTTAAATTAAGTGAATTCAAATATTCAAGCTAGTACAAATTTCTTATATCATCTTCCGCGGAATAAAAAGAATAGTAGACATGATAACATCCAGGATTTTTTTTTAATAATTTGGTCATTGAGCACGTCCACGGTTTCATTAAGTGGGGTTATTATAGCTCTGGTAATCATACAATTTGTATCAAATGCATTCATGTTTAAGGCTGGAAAAGTTGAATTTATAAGAGTGGTTATTGAATTTTCTCTTCCCATGGTATTATCATTTCGTTTGGGACTCTAATCTTGTCCTCAAATATATGTGGCTCGTCTCCTTCACCAACCCGTAGAAGGAAATCTGCATAAAAAGGATCTTCTTTTTCTCTCATATTTTGAGTGAGATGGTTCACTTCTACATGTTTCCATAATGATGATCTAATTATGCATGCATCAATTGTTTTCGATATTGTACCCTTTTGTACAACAGGTAAAACTTGCCTGAAATCCCCACCAATAATTGCAATTATACCTCCAAATGAGATGTTATTTCCTAATATGTCTTTTAAAGTTCTGTCCAGTGCTTCAAAAGCATATCTATGGGTCATTATTGCTTCATCCCAAAAAAGAACAACTGCTAATCGTAGAAATTCAGCTAACTGATATTGTTTGGGTATTGCACACATTGAGTTTGAATTTGGATTAAGTGCAATTTTAAACCGTGAATGTGCCGTTTGACCACCTGGTAAAATCGTTGCAGCTATCCCCGATGAAGCCATTGCAATTAAATCATTTTGTCTAAGTTTTGCAAGTATTGCTCGATAAAGAAAGGTTTTTCCCGTTCCACTAGGACCATCTATGAAATAGATTTTGCTCTCCTTATTATAAACTGCATTAGTAATGGTACTATATGCATATTTTTAACATTCGTTTAACTTTTCAATAGATATAATATCCTCTGCAGGAGTTACAATTGAATATTGCTCCTCTATTAATTTTGAAGTGAGAGAATCAACATCTATATCATTTCTGATTCTTGGAAGATCAAAATCAGATATTTGTTTATAATGGTTCATTAATAGATCATTAAGATCACGCACAAGTCGATTTTCAAGTAAAGGTCGAGTCGTTGTGCTTGAACTTGGATAATCTTCAACCATATGATCGAAAGATTCTTCCTATAATTTTCTGACTCCCTTTGGTGCATAATAAATTAAGATCGTTGCGAGTAATCTTCTTAAAGATGATGGGATTCGCGTGGTCGACGCTTCAATCAAACATTCTCTTATACTTTGGTCTCCTTCTAGTAATCCCATCTTTTCCGCTGCTTGCCGAAACGTTGGATATTTGACACCATCGACGGTTAGAAGATAGTCAAATGAAGTTGGTCCTTTTACATGGTTTAAAATAATCCGCAAAAAGTAACGTTCTCCTTCAGATGGGGAAACATTGTAAATTCGTCCTATGACTTTTTTATTTGATGCTCTTCGTCTCCACTTTTTTGATACCCATGTGTAGTTTTCTGGAAATTCACGGTATAAAAAATTCCTTGCTTCTGGATCTAGAGAGTTTGTGTCGAAGAATTCAATTAACATTGATGTAGAGAGGTTTTCATATGATAATACATTAGACACTGTTTGGTTAGCATGATAAGTCACTTGTTGCTTGTTCGGAAGATGTAACTGTAGGCGTTGAACTGAAGAATAAATTGTGTGCAATGAGAATTCAAAAATTCTCCAAAAGGCTTCTTGGGGACATATCCATCTTGCATCTAAAAACTTTTGAATCTCATCATTTTAGGACGTTGGACGAATTTCAAAGGCTACATGATCTGGACCTTTGTATACATACTTATATAAGTATTAAACAGATTTAATACTACTACAAACTTCAACGTTTATGTGACATTCATATTTTTTCAGCGGCCATGGGTTATATGGAACAACCCATCAATTATCCATTATAATATCATTATCATTGTCCAATGCGATGTTTACGCAATTATCACGCCTTTGATAAATAGGGTATGAATCATTACCTTGAACAGTACATGGTGAAAATTGCTTTGGATATTCCCTTTTGCATTTTCCATCTTTCATACATTGAGCATTTGGTCGTTGTCTTCCACATGGTCCATGAAGCATCCATTTAATAACAGCATTGTACAACTCTGGCTCTTCATCATGATTCGGGATTTCTGCTCTTACAACGGCATCATAATCATCTGGGCTATGCAGTTTATCTTCATTGTCTAAAATAATAAGCATATGTGCATGTGGTAGTCCTCTTTTTTGAAATTCGATGACATGAACATGTGCTGCAACCAATCTAAGAACTTGTTTTGTGTATATATCATGCTTTAGTTCTTCATATTTAGCACGAAAAATTCTAGTAGTAAGATCGGGGCGATCTTGTGAAGTTTGTCCATGTGATAGTTTAGATGTAATTTCGTACCATGTTGGATTGCATGTCATTGTAATGAACAAATCAGGTTTCCCAAACTTTTGTACTAAAGTCATTGCATCTTGATAATGTTGGTACATATTACGGGGACTTCCGTAGAATGAAGAGGGTAATATTACTCTTTTGCCTATGTTAAATATATTAAAAAAAACATAGTGTATATGTATATGTACTTATATATATTATAAAAATACACGAAAAAGAAGATAAATGTGTTATACTTGCATTATTTTCTCCAGCGTTTAATGCATCTTGAAGTCCCATATACAATACTGATCTAATATGATGTTGTTGTTGACGAAACCATCTCATTCTACCACTTTCGATTTTCACATAATTATCTACGACGTATTGTTGCAATAAACGCCCTCCATGTAAGAAAGGAGAAGTATCTTCGGGTCGAATCTGAAATTTAAGTTGACTAGAAATATAATATCAAATTCTTTAGTTAATTACTTATTATTATATGATGATGCTAGATATGAACTTATAGATCATATTTGTATGAAGATAAATTTATTAGTACCTACAAAATATAAGCATAATACTCAGGACATGTAACAGGAGTCCCATTAATGTTGTGGCTGTTAAGATCCCAACCATAATTTCCATGAGGTAGTAGGAGAGGATACTGCAGAGGGTCATAACAACCATGTGTTTCTGGAATTCTCATAAGCTGACCCGTCGTTGTATGCAGAATAATATCTCTACCGTTTATATGACCTGTCTCATTCTGACTAACTATCATGACATGTAGAACAATTACTCTACTGTTGATCTCATGCTACTCTACTTTCAGTCTCATTGTCCATCTACTTCAGGTTAGTTTTATATGTATTTTCAATTGGCTGTATAAGAAGCGTATGATATATTGACCTTATCAACATAGTTTATAAACACTATGAAATATATTATTAGCTGTGAACAGAGAATACACGGGTTAGCTATATAATATATTGACCTGATTCAACTTGCAGCTTATATTTCCACGCTAAATAGGATCCTGGAATCGACTTCACCAAGAATTTCCGCAGTCTAAATATATTGCTTAAGAACAGTTCAAAGTATCATCTTAAGTTTTGCAGCTTCATCGCTTCTTATTTCTCCATAATTCCACTCTATAAATATCACCTACAATTTCATCTCTCCCCGCTCTACCATTACTCCAAACTTCTATTTATATTGTTATCCTATTACTCTCATTTGTTCAAATAACCGAAAGGAATTCTCATACGTAAGACCTGGTGCATTTGCTTTCTTAAAATGTTGATTTTGTGAGTTTAATAGTTTATAATGTTTTTTTGTATTAGTTTTCTTAAAATTCTCATAGCTTTTGCAAAACATGAGATGTTCTCATAGCTTTAATTCATATGTGTTCTCATTGCTTATACCATTTTGAGTAGTCTGGCGTTGTTTTGGGGTTCCAAATTTGAAAGCATGACCTATATGATCAACATATTTTATTTTTGTTCTGTTTTTTTTTTTTTCTATGGTTTTGCTTTTTTTCTTTTGTATGTAAAATTGATCTTTTAATTATTCAATAATATGCAGACACTATGCGATTAATGCATGTTTGGCTCGACTATATTCGATTGAGTGTACGCATGTAATTACAGTGGAGGGCCTTGGGGTTTATAAACTAAATTATTAGTACAGTTTATTTACTTCGTATACTCAGTCATTTACATATATATGAAGTTTAATTTTATACTAGAATTTAGCTTTTACTGTCAAATCTACATGTGAGTAGTAGTTACTAATATTATACAGTTGGAAAGGAGTTTTCATGCATCAATAATGTGAATATCAAGTATTGTTACTAATATCCCCAATAAATTAGGCATTTAATGTCACTTAAATTAGGATCCAATAAACCTTTTCAACAAATTCAAATTGCCTCTTTAATATCGCTTCTCATTTTAGTTGATATTTATTTTAGTTTATCCATTTCATTGTTCTAAAGCATTCATTCAGGTTTTTATTTTATGTAATTAAGGTTTTTATTTCATGCATCAATAATGTGAATATCAAGTACTGTTAATTAGTTTGATATTCAAGTTTATATGCTAATCCCAAAAAAAATGACAGAAATTATAAAGATAGATACTTAAATAGTCTGATGTTAAAACGCAAATTATATTTACCTCTTTTCAACATATATATAAACTCGAAGCAATTACGTTTCCAGCATTTTCTGTTTTCTTTTCTAAACCAATGTTCAGAATATTACCTTTAGCAGGACATATTGAGTCAAAAGGCAATGGCAATTATGAAACTGATGTAGACCCTTCTTTTCATATGTTTTAGCACATAAATTAAATTAATTTTTAGACATTCCCTAATGATAGTATAATTGTCATCGTTCCATCAAGTATAGCAAGCAAGATAAGCTATCGATCAATAATGGATAGCGAACCTTGCGACAAGCAAATATCGACTCAACAAGATCATATATCCCAAAATCCACCAGAATCTACATGTCTACCAGTTTAACTGATGGCCAACTATCATTGCAGAAACTTGTGAAGATGTAGGTAGTTCGTACTGTCGTTGTGAAGGTTTTTCTTTAATGATAAATTTATAATTATTAATGTCATGAAGTTGTGAAACTCGACGAAAATATTGGGAAAAATCATTATTCCCGTCTAATATACGTCGTATCCTTTCCATTATTCCTCTATTCAAATCCTCATTTTTTGGCATTTGATTTTCAATTTCATGATCTGTATCATATATATATAGTTGCAGAAATCTTGGTCTATCTCCTTCTTTAGGAAGTAGGCTTCCAACATTATGATATATACAACCTTGAGCACGAATCGTGTAAATACCAAATCTTCCACTTGCTAGGTTATCATCTACATGCACTCCTATTGAAGTGAAGGAAAATACATGGTTATACGATCGAATGTTTCTTTTGAACTATACACCTTCGTCAGTTGTATCATTGAAAAGCTCCAAGAGTTCATTGTGAATGCACTGGAGGAAGTTTACTTCTCCCATTTAAACAACATAATGATCCACTTTCATGCTGAAATAATTTTGCCGAACAATGCTGACAAAATGTTGGTTGTTTTAATAGATATTTCTGAAATTCAATGCAGTCTACGAAATTTTTTGCAATATTACGAGTTCTAACATTTCTTCGTGTAGTTTGAAGCCCCTGTAGTTGATTATTAACTTGTGATGAGTGTATATGTCCTTGGGCTAACTACGAACTATCATTTGAAATATGTTGTCTTTCCTCAACAGATGTATTTTCAGTTCGTTCAATCTCTATTCTTGGGTTTGTTTGTTGTTGGTAAGAAAAAGATTCATTGGCTATAACATTTGTTTGCGCTTCTAAAGATGCATTTTGGGATCTTTCTCTTCTTTGTCGATACATTTCATGACGGCGAGCTAGATAATTTTCTCGTTGTTCTTGACTCATAGCCCTTCTTCGTTCTCTATCCCTCATACGACGTATTTCTCTTTGTTCATCAGTTAAACTGGTAGAACCTCTATTTTTCCTTCTTCGATTATTCATCTTTGGTGTATTACTGTTTGAAAAAAGATGTTGATTCATCTATTTTGCAACAATGAACAACATAATTGCACATATAAGTTGGTGGTAGTTGCTAAGCTAGTGATAATTATAATGACAAAACAGAACGAAACCGTATACCAATACCGCATAAATGACAGAGTAATAATACAATCTAAAAACGGTAATATAAATTAAAATTTATTTCAAATATCGAAAAAATAAAAATAAAGACTATATGACAATGAATTCCCTTATTAGAAATAAAGACTTAAATGAAAAAAAGCACTGATTAATGTTAATTATTTTTTTATTACAAATAACAAATGATTATGGTTTATTTTTTGTATATAGTAAATTTTGTTGTCATATTATTCATGATCCATTTTTCTCCGTAAAGTCCACCTACAAAAATAAGA
The DNA here is from genome assembly GCA_030737875.1 of Allium sativum. Lineage (NCBI taxonomy): Eukaryota > Viridiplantae > Streptophyta > Magnoliopsida > Asparagales > Amaryllidaceae > Allium > Allium sativum. The sequence goes on along the minus strand of CM060925.1, from coordinate 67,844,597 downwards.
GAAAAAACTTCATAAGATAAAAGAATTTAGATATAAAATTTAGCTAAATTATATACTTGATATATCACTTACCACTGCTGCAATAAATTTAGCGTTCCAAATAAAATCATCATTTGGGAGAGATTTTTCATCATCATTTTCCGTTTTGCAGACTTCTACACTATCCTTCATTGTCGGTGGATTTTGGGATATATCATCTTGTTGAGTCGATCTTTGCTTGTCGCAAGGTTCGCTATCCATTATTGATCGATAGCTTATGTTGCTTGTTATACTTGATGGAATGATGACAATTATAGTATCATTAGGGAGTGTTTAAAAATTAATTTAATTTATGTGATAAAACATATGAAAAGAAGGGTCTACATCAGTTTCATAATTGCCACTGCCTTTTAACTCAATATGTCCTGCTAAAGGTAATATTCCGAACATTGGTTTAGAAAAGAAAACAAAAAAATGCTGGAAACGTAATTGCCTCGTGTTTATATATATGTTGGAAAGAGGTAAATATAATTTGCGTTTTAATATCAGACTATTTAAGTATCTATCTTTATAATTTCTATCATTTTTTTTTGGATTAGCATATAAACTTGAATATCAAACTAATTAACAGTACCTGATGTTCACATTATTGATGCATGAAATAACTTAATTACATAAAATAAAAACCCTAATGAATGCATTAGAACAAATGAAATGGATAAACTAAAATAAATAGCAACTAAAATGAGAAGCGATATTAAAGAGGCAATTTGAATTTGTTGAAAAAGTTTATTGGATCCTAATTTAAGTGACATTAAATGCCTAATTTATTGGGGATATTAGTAACAATACTTGATATTCACATTATTGATGCATGAAAACTCCTTTGCAACTGTGTAATATTAGTAACTACTACTCACATGTAGATTTGACAGTAAAAGCTAAATTCTAGTCTAAAATTAAACTTCATATATATAAATGACTGAGTATATGAAGTAAATAAACTGTACTAATAATATAGTTTATAAAACCCAAGGCCCTCCACTGTAATTACATGCATATACTCAACTGAATATACTCGAGCCAAGCATGCATTAATCGCATAGTGTCTGCATATTTTTGAATAATTAAAAGATCATTTTTACATACAACAGGAAAAGAGCAAAACCGTAAAAAAAAACAAAAAAAAAAACAGAACAAAAATTAAATATGTTGATCATATAGGTCATGCTTTCAAGTTTGGAACCCCAAAACAGTGCCTGACTACTCAAAATGGTATGAGCAATGAGAACAAATCTGAATTAAAGCTATGAGAACATCTCATGTTTTGCAAAAGCTATGAATTTTAAGAAAACTAATGCAGAAAAAACATAATAAACTATTAAACTTACAAAATCAACATTTTAAGAAAGCAAATGCACCTGGGCTTACGTATGAGAATTCGTTTCGGTTATTTGGAAAAAGGGGAGTAGTAGGATAACAATATAAATAGAAGTTTGGAGTAATGGTGGAGTGGGGAAAGATGAAATTGTAGGTGATATTTATTGAGTGGAATTATGGAGAAATAAGAAGTGATGAAGCTGCAAAACTTAAGATGATACTTTGAACTGTTCTTAAGCAATATATTTAGACTACGGAAATTCTTGGTGAAGTCGATTCCAGGATCCTATTTAGCGTGGAAATATAAGCTGCAAGTTGAATCAGGTCAATATAATATATAGCTAACCCGTGTATTCTCTGTTCACAGCCAATAATATATTTCATAGGGTTTATAAACTATACTGATAAGGTCAATATATCATACGCTTCTTGTACAGCCAATTGAAAATACATATAAAACTAACCTGAAGTAGATGGACAATGAGACTGAAAGTAGAGTAGAATGAGATCAACAGTAGAGTAATAGAAAATGTTGTGATGGAAGAGTGATGAAAAACTCTATGATATTTGTAGGACCAATGGATTTTTCTGGAATGCGTGCATCAAGGATAAGTAGCTTGAAATATTTATATGCTGAATTGTGGAATAGTTGAATAGGTCTAGGTGAAAAAGCGTACAGATAAACCAACAGCACCGTATTTTGAACATGATGCAAATAATTAATTTCAACCCATATATATTAAATTTATTTAATTGTCTATGGTAATGTCGACTGTTATTTAAATAAATCAGAGGCACGTAAATGTTAAATGCATTAGATTTGTTAAATTAGCAAGCAATAAAGGCTGTCACACATACCAAATTAAAAAATAGTAATTAACACTTATAAGGTAAAAAAAAAGGAATGTAATGTGCAAAGGAAGCAAATCGATTGAAGAAAAATGGTATGAACACATAATTATCCAAGATACTATGCACATATGGTTTGATAAATGAAATTAAGTTAGTAAATTATAAGGAGAATTGATTATTTAATAAAAATGTCGTGGATCAAAAAAATTGAATGCAAATTTACAATATGGGTAAGATATAATTAAAAAACAAACCAATAGCATATTTTTCCAATTGAATGTAGACTAAATGCTAATTGTTCAATAAGATAAAATAGTGTAGACAATGAAAGTAATTATTTTCCTTCCATACACCTAAATTTTCCCTAAATATTTATGAGTTAAATTGAGCATATTAATCAATTATTTATTTTCTTATTTTTCAAGCTCTGTTGCAAATATATATTTCTTTAGGTTATTAAAGCACGCATCATTCCAAAATCTTGAATCTGCATTTCAAGTAATAAGTTACATTAAAAAAAGAATAACTTCTTCGTTAAACTGAATTGAAATAAATTATGATCATGCATAAAAAAGTTTGAAAATGGGTTATGCATCTGCCTTTATCTTTCATTAAAAATATCAGCCAAGTTTTAACATAGAAAAAAAATGTTACTCAAGCTAGATTACCATAGATTTCCCATCAATGAAGTTCAATTTCCCCTTCTACATCATCAGCAGTTACAAATTCAACCTATTTTAAATGCAACATAACATTAATGATGACTCTAAGTTTAAGGGTGGAATGTAAAATTTTAATTACATAAAATGAAAACCTGAATGAATGCCCAATTTAAGTGATAATTTGAATTTGAATTTGTTGAAAAGATTTATTGGATTCTAATTGAAGTAACAGTAAATGCCTAATTTATTAGGGATTTTAGGTTAAATAATTATTTTGTATATTTAAAAGCTCATATGTAAGGACATTTTGGGAAGTTCACGGTCAGATCAAAACTTTGTGCTCCAAGAGAATTATTAATAAAGACAGGAACGCTCTTAATGGAGCTGCTACCAACATCGCAGTCCTAAGGTTTTACTATGAATACTTTACTTCGAGTTATCAATTGGTCGGCATAGAGAATTCGCTTCATGTCTTCTGGGTCTGAAAGTAAGAAAAAGAAAATCTTACCAGTTGATTTCACTTTAATTGCCACTTTAGGTTTCCAAAGCCTCTCGAAATGAGTTGTAATAGCAGTGAACGAGATCGGCACATCCAAGACGAAGCCCACTATGTATTCCTGCCAAACTGATTTATCCGCTTCATAAATTTCCTCAGTTGGGAGGAGCGCTTTGCTAGAGTAACGTATCTGAATAGGAGGAGGAGTAAAGACCCCAGCGTTCATTGGTTTCTTTGCGAACAGTGAAGTCCATCTATGATTGTCATTACGAGGTGGAAGAGGGACGGGTTGAGAGGAGGAAAGCGAGGGGATCGGAGGTGGTTCACTTTAATATTATCACCTTTTCTTCATTTTGATTATGATAAGATATGATTGTGCTTCCCCTATATATACCAGTAATATTATCACCTTAAACAATAATTCAATTAAATCAAATTTCCCCCGGTTACTGAAGACAAATGGGATCATCCAGTTTTTCAACACCACAAAACACTACATGCTAAATATTAACCTTCTGCACAATGAGGCAAAAGGTAAAATTTTAATAACTGGACAGTGCAACAAATACAAAAACATGAATAAACTGTTGGACAAACAAACAATCAAATCAAACGTTTATTAATAAAAAAAAACATAATTAAATCTTGTATGAAGATGACTATCAAATGAAATCTGAGATTCAGCCTCAACAACAAAATAAGGAGATAAATGCATCAAAGAACCATCGGTACGGGACCTACAGGGAACAATAAGATGCATATCTAACATTTACCATTCAGACTCTTCCTTTTAAAGAAAATGTTAGTCAATTATTTTACTATTTGAAATTCTTTTACTGAATTATATTTTACAATAATTAAAGCTTTGAGTTTTTTTAGTGTATGTAAGTGTTTATATTATATACTGATACAGCCCAAGAAGCCTAAGAATCCACTGAAGACCGTGAATACGTTTCTGCACATATTCACGAAAACAGAAGTAACTTTCAAACCGTAAGGCCGTTTGTGCCAAACGAAAGTTGTATCTGAAGCTAACTCAGCGGGCTACTAGAGTAACGGTGCGTGGCACCGTAAACCATGTTTTTGGGCCCAAAAGAGGTAATCTAAAGGGGTTTCGGACCATTTTTATGTTTTTAGCCTTTTTCCCTAGTTTGATTTGCTTTGCTCTACAAATTTGAACTTTGTTGGATGTAATAGTTAGTTTTTTCCATCAATCAATAAAACCCTGGTTTTATTTCCTATTTTCTTTCTTTTTATTTACATCTAAATCAGATGCCTAAACTCTGGTACTCTTAAATCTGAGAATCAACAGGCTTTAGAAGATTTCAATCTAGTATCTGTGCGCGAATCAATAGAATGATATTGATTCTTACTTTCTGCTTCGTCGTATACCTTTGCTATTTTAATATATATAATAATTAATTATCTATAATTACATTAATAAAGAGAACTGATTATACTTGTTTAAACTGCCATGCACTAAATTTTCTTCTTCACTTTACTGCTCTCATATAATACAGTAAGCACGTACTTCATATTGAATTCATTTATTTTTAGTTATGAGAACTCAATATGCCATACACACACATCCCTTGTTCTTGCACTCTCAGTATTCGAAAGTGTTGAGTTAGAGAATACTTTATTTGTTTTACCCTAGATAGCAGGAATTATTAATGACTATATTATATTTAAAACAAATAATAACCATTCAAATTAATAAAACTAACGAAACAAACTTATAACCAAACTCGGCTTTTACCATAATGAAGGTTCAAAAAGGTAAGTTTACTGAACCTCATGTCGACTCGAGCATAAACCTACTATCGAAGGGATGCTCTACTTTTCATTTGGGCTTTGGGTAATAGATTTAGATGTGTGAAATTTAACATAGGTTCTGAACATGTTCTAAATTTGAAGCACATTAAAAATTTATAAGAAAACATCAGAAGCCGAACTGGCATACTAGACTATATACGTTGATCTTTTCTATTTTTCTAGTTAAATATTCAAGAATACCGGGGTCCGCTGATATGCTTGTAGCAATCTTCATAATGCAACACACGAAAAAATTATTGTTATATGCATTACAGTAAGTCAACTCGCTTTAACGTTCTGCTTAAAAATAAAAGCTACATTATGCGATCATTGTTAGAATCTTCAATGTCGTTTTGTAATTAGATTATGGAGTCCTGGAATTAGAAATATATTTGAAGAAACAAAGCAATAAAGCACACATTCATAAATTCATCCTCTAAGAGGAAGTACGATTGTTGATCAAAATTATCATTGGAAATTATTTCTTAGCAGTTTACAAAAATAAACTATTATTCAAAGTTAATCAAAATACAATTTTACTACATTTCAATGTTTTCCCCTCAAAAGTTTGGCTAACATTTCCACATTACTTTGAGAAAATGTAAAAACAAATCATGAAATGACATCAGTTAATAGGAATACAAACATGGGATGGCAACCTAAATATACATGTACTTCTACATAAGCCATTACGTAGGAGAATTATGAAGAAAACGTTAACAATGATCAACATAATTCATCTACCACTACACCCTCTATAACACCCCACAGTATTAAATAATAAAGACTAACAAAATTGACAAAATAATTACAGAATAGTGTGCATTTGAAATACAAAAATGAACACATGTTGTAAATTGGGCAATAAATAAAAAATTTCCTCTATGTCAACTAAATGCGCAATAGTATGTGTATATAATTAAATAACAAGAAAAGAAGAAAGAATGGAATAAATGGTACACACATTAATTGTATAAACAATGTGCATTTGAATTTAAAATAATAAAAAGGTTATTAACAGACTTAACCATTTAATAAATATAAACTTCTACTATTAACCATGTTTGAAATTCGAATTAGATGTGTGTTAGATACGGAAAACAATTGATGTCAAATTGCAACATTTTCTTGATTAACAATGTGTGGCATAAATAGAGTAAAATCACGCAATAAAAAGGGAATCTAAATGATTTTAACTAAGTATTGTTTTAATTCAAAAAAATGAAGCAAGTGCGTGTAAACATACATTGATATATTCATTTCAAGAATATATATGCGTGCATATTGATTTTAGTAATGAATACGTTCGAAACTGAGATCTAATACATGTTAAGAATAGATGAACTTTAGAAAAAACTAGAAATGCAAATAAATTAGAGGAAGTCAATATACACATTAATGTGATATATAGTAAGCATTTAAAATTAAAATAACACACATTATAACAGAAAACCAGAGAATATCATTGAAAGCAACATTCAAAGAAATTTATGTGCATATTAAATATGCGTTGAATTTGAAACTAATGGGAAAAGAAATGGAAAGTAATAAATGTAAAACGTTAAGAGAATAATAACATTCACAAGATTAGAGGAATTAAACATGCAGGAATTTGAAAGTTGAGAGGAAATAAATGCGCACATTTAATTAAACGTTTGAACACGCGTTAAAAAATAGAAATAATAATAAAATAGTTAAGAAATATAAACGTTAATAACAAAGTTTATCAATTGGATGGACGTGCTTCTCTTGAGCAGTTATAAGTAAACCAGTAGGGCCCAGTCTCCAACTCATATTTTCTGAGATGGTACCAGAGTTCTACCATTTTCCTTTCTCCTCCAAACTCTTCAGAAGATATATATTTTAGTTTTAAGATTTCTGATTCAAGATTTGGAGGCGAAAGTTTGTAGATTAATCTATGGGTGCTTATATTTTCGTCTGTGTGAGATTCGAATTAGAGAAATCATGAATGCTGAATATGAATTAGATTTAGATTTGGAGATCTATCAGGTGAATGGATTTAAATTAAATTTTTCAGATACTATTATAGAATATTGTTTTATTCTAATAAAATATTATATCAGCCCTCATTTCCCCCTTTTGCTTTGATTTTGCGTTTTGAATTTGAATCGTCGTTATGCGCAAAATAATTGAATTGTCATTTGGTGTAAATTAATTGAATTGTAGTTATCCACAAAATAATTGAATTGTGGTTGGGCGCAAATTAATTGAATGGTGTTTATGCACAAATTAATAGGAATTATGAACAGAAGAGGGAAATTTGATGATTTGGGGCTAAATGAATATTGTTAATCCATCTAATATGGATTGTTGATCCCTAAAAAACCGCACACATATTGGTATGTTAAGTCCGTATGAAAATCGTGGGACAAGCGTCGTTATGGTCGGTCGTACCTAGTTCTACCCGGTACACTTGGACAGTTACAGAGGGTAAGAGGCGATCACACAGAATAAGGTTCAAGCACAAGCTCCAAGATTAAACACGACAAGTAGAAAAGCGAGTTGAGTCGTTCGTTCAGAACAGTCAAGATCAGTCACATGATCTGTTCTACAGTCGTTCGTTTATAATAAATTGATCGATCGTGCATAACAGGAAATGCAAAGAAGATCAGAGGTTGCACATATATTCCGTTTCCATTCATTGAATGCAACTCCAATTGCCCACTCGATGCTTGATCAGCTATTATTAACGGATGCAACTCGCTAGTCAGATGGATATCAGTTCTCAAAGGGTCATACTTACATCTCAGACTACTGTACTGTTAGCCCGCTCATAAACAAACAAGCTGCATCAACCGAATGTCATCCATCGGTCAATCATTCTTATACAAGCTAGGAAGCTTTGACGGGTCGCATGTACACTCGTCGCTCGCCCACCCGTTCAGTGTACCCAGTCCTATGCGGTCACTCACTCTTGTAAAGACACTCACGCAGGAAAGCTAGAAACAGCTATCACCAGTTGGCTACAGCTAAGCGGGGGCATGTTCGTGAGTAATAAGGCAGGTGATCAGTAACCTATAAGGAGGGAGGCTCACCTATAAATAGAGGAGGGCTATCACTAGAGGAGGGGGAGCTCCGGTCACCACGAAGTGCTGCTAAATTCCATCCTTAGCCATTCCTTGCACATTTTTCAGCCATGATCATCATCATCCGAAAATCCTTCATCCATCTGGCCATGGTGTCCATCAGAATCTGATAAGTGTGAAAGATCCAAGATATCCTCCTCCTCCGTCGCCTATCCGACCTTCTTCATCACTGATCTACCATTCCCCCATCGAATCTCGTGAATCTAAGCGAAATCTGTATGTAAATTGAGAATATATTGAGTGAGTCAACGAATGTATAAAGAACAAGAGCTAATATGTCTTGTAATCATCATGATGATAATGCAAACTCCATTCACAGTGGACTTAGGCCTAACACAAGGCTAAACCACTCTAAAACCTGGTCTCAATTTTGTTTCCTTTGCATTTTTACTTTCAATTATTGTTGAGTGCGGCTCCACTTATTCTCTAACCATATTGGTGAAGTACATTCATTGTACCTTTGGTGTTTGAACCATTTTTGGTGAAAACATTTGGCGCCCATCGTGGGGCACGAACCGCCTGTTTTTCAGTGAGATATCTTAAGAGAAACTTTGCTTGAATCCTAAGCATGGCGAAGGAAACTATCAACGAAATCGACGACCTCATCAACAGTGTTAATGTTGTTGCATCATCCACTGTCCGATTTGAAGACGGAGAACCATCAGAAATTAAGGAAGCCATAACCAAGAGAGAACTAGAAGAAGTGATGATGGGATTGGAAAGTCAGATAACCATTACAAATGATGCAGTGATGAAAATACTTGAATCAATGCTTGCCATTCAAGACGCTACCGCCAAAGCCACACTAAGTGCCGCTTGTTTTCTACCCACCCGAACAAGTCAAGAATATGGTGTAGAATCCTCTGCTTTAGGCATGAAACAGCAAGATTCTGATACGAAAGACACATATCATGTTAATCTGGATCATGGAATAACTAAAGTACACATGCGCAACCACTTCAGTGACACAACTTCTCAACGGGTAAATGATCCTACAAAAGAGACGTTACTCTCAAAAGAAAGCCTATATTCCCTATCTCCATCTTGTAATCATACATTTAAGCAAGGATTTGTCAAGGAAGAAGGCACTTGTTCCATAGGCCGCGATAAAAAGCGGTATATATTCTAGAAAGGGCATGCGAAACTGTGAAGGATAGCCTGAGGAAAAAAGATAATCGAAAGGAGCGGAAAATTTCCCCTGCTAAGACCCTACTCACCGAAAGAATCAAAATAGCTATATATCCACAAGAATTTAAACCCCCGATACTGCAACCCTATTAAGGAACAAGTGACCCCAATGCGTTCCTATGCAGATACGATCAGCATATGAATATGGCACGCGCTACCGATGAGATCAAATGCCTGTACTTTCTGACTTATCTAGAAGGAGTGGCCTACCTGTGGTTCACAAAACTACCACCGAAGTCTATGAATGATTTTGCTACCTTAGCTAAATTGTTCGGTAAGCAATTCAGATTCCAAGCAGCCGGAATCCGGGATGTCATGGAGTTAAGTGAGATACAACAAAGATCAGGAGAGTCCATCAAAGATTTTCTCACCCGCTTCAATATGGCAGCGGCTGAAGTTGAAAATTATGAGCCCCGACTGGTCATGATGGCCTAGAAGGGAGCCATATGTAAAAAGACCAGGTTAGGACGGTGGATTAAGAAGAAAAAACCAAGCACGCTCGAGAAACTACTTAATAAAGCCGAAGAATGTATCAATGCTGAAGGAAATCAAGTGCGTGAACAGCAAAAAAAGGAAAGTTGGTACACAAAGTGACTTTAATAGTTGGAAGAGGAACAATGAAGGAAAAGATAATCGGATAAGAAGAAGCTCCTCTTCTTTAAGAATTCTGAACTCACTCCCCTCAATGACATCATAGGGAATACTTTCATAACAACTAAGGATACAGAGAAATATCCTATCCTTAAACAAATGCAAGTCAAAAAGTCCGCTATGAGATCAGGATGGTTTTGTCAATTTCATAACCAGCCAGGGCATGTTACAAATGATTACAAGCATTTAAAATCATTAATTGAGGGGCTGATCAGGAGGAATCGTTTACACAATACATACGAGCTCGTGAACACTGCATCAACCCTGTGCATGCAAGGGGAAATAAGTAATGGGTGGATCACTCATGCCAATCCAAAATCAATACTTACCTAAGGACTAAAAGTCAATCTACTGGTATCAGAAACCTCGAATGAATGACTTCTATTGCTTTACCTAGTTTAATTGTTTTCATCTTGCCTTATTACTTAAGTCACTCTATTCTACTTTGTTACTTGCTATATTAATGGAAGTAGTCGATAATGGTCTATCGGCAAAATGTCTTACAAAATAGAAGTCATGAACTTACCTGACAAACATACTTGTAAGCTCTTACTAAAAAACGGTTTTTTAAAATGTAGGCATGATCGCCCATCGACAGATAAAACCATAACAGAAGGTTTCCAAAAACATGTTTCAAGCAAAGCAACTTAGGAGCCAAAAATATCATGCACATTGAGTCGGACAAACGAGCACTTCGCTGTGAAAGAATAAATTGTTCTGGAAAGACATAGAAAAAAACTCCAAGTCAGAAGGCCACACTTTTCACTATGGAACATGCCAAACTCTTAGCAAATGTCTGTAGGAGAAGTTAGAATCAAGATTTGAGGAAAATCACAAAGAAAACTATTAAATTTGTCCCATGGATGAAAATTGTTAGTCCCAAAAGAGGCGTCTTGTTAGGTTCAGGATACGAAGTCTGTAAGTCGAGCAAAAATTTGATAAGAAAAAGTAGTGTCCACCTCCCGGGATGAAGCATAAAGTTGGAAAGATCAGTATAACAGAAATCCTAGCTGAAAGGGGGTAACAAAACAATTCAGAAATCCTAGCCGAAAGGGGGTAACAAAACAATTCAGAAATCCTAGCCGAAAAGGGGTAACAAAACAATTCAGAAATCCTAGCCGAAAGAGGGTATCAGAAATCCTAGCCAAAAAGGGGTTATTCATTCTAAGTCTTTCTTGAAGCTAAAATAACTAGATTGAGCAAGGACCTAGAATGGATCGAAAACTTGAAACCCAAGTCCTCCCCTGGGGGCACGTATGCAAGACCAGTCTCCAAAGGGCTTGGGTCAGTGAGGAGTGGGATTGAATACATCTTAAAAAAACAAAAACAACAAACGCGTATATATATATAAGAAAACGTGTTTAATCGAGCGAAAGACGCAAATTAAATATGGAAAATATAAACCTCTTCAAGAGGCACGTTGTCAGGTTCGAACTCCGAAGGATTAGAATGAACAAGTTACTAAAACACGGGTAAATGCGCAAACGTCTAAGATTATAATAGACTTTGATATGAGGGTTCAACCTTAACGATAAAACGAACTACTAATGTTAACATCGCACGTCATAAATCGGGCGTTGTCGTATGGTTAACAAAATGCTCAACCATACAAATAAACAATGATAAAGGTGTAGTGTGCGACACACCAACGAGAGGGTAACTAAATTATGCATATAAAGAAAAGCTGCAGTACCATTAACCAAAGCTAAAAGTCACCAACATAAGTGTGTGATAACAAGTAGGGTTGGCACCCATATAAACAAGCCAGTCTAGGCACAATGCATTAAGATAAACAACACAAATAATAAAAGATAAATCTAAGCCAATCATGATTTTCAGGTGGTAAAAGTAGTGGCCTTCTCTAGGGACCCAAAGGCCTTGATAAGCTCAAACTTGTCTTTTTCCAAAGCTTGAATTTGGTCGATGTTCTCTTTGTTCAACCTCTGAAGATCACCAACAAGAGTATGCCAAGCTCCCAATTGCCTTACAATGTAATCCCTAACCTCCACAATAAGACCTCCACTCAAACTTGGGTGCACCTCCAGCTGGTTAAATTCAGCCAGTATGCAGTCTTTCATAGCATCCGTCTTACCAGCAATAATCCATTTGTCAAACAGATCTATGTTCAAGTCAGAGCATATGCCTTCTAAGCACCAACCTTCAAATCGTTCAGCAAGTACTGGATGACATGGATTCGGAACATAAAGAGGCCTACGTACGATTGTTGGAAGATCAGCAGAATTTGAGGTGAAGAATGGAAAAGCCAGGGATGGTTGGTCAGAAGTAGCTTGAGTAACTGGGACGAGAGGTTCATCCAGTATACGACATCTTTGAGCGATTCTTTTGCCAAAATTCCTTCGACTCTTCGGCCTGTTTCTCCTACCGACCTTCTCCGCTGTTTTCTTCCTTAGTCTTTTTGACATAAAGAATTTCATCCTTGAGCCTGAAGAAAGGACCAAAAGATATTTCAATATATTTGAGACACCAAAAGGCCATTTCAATCTGAAGTTTGGATAATTGACGGAACAACCCAACTAAGTTTGGGTGCAGGCTAAAGCTCCACTTGGTTTAAGCCAATAATGTCTAAGGCATTCCAGCAAACAGCTTACAGGCAAAACAAGGCAAAGAGGAAAGTGAAAACTCGCCTAAAACAAATCATGGTATTTTGGATCAAAAGAAAAGTTGCTTTAATCAACCAAAAGTAACTGGAAGCATGAAACAGAATAGCAGGCTAAGAGAACTGAGAATTTTTAGGAATAACCAGGGCAAAAGTTAAAGAGTATGGATTACCATGAAAAGTTCTCCAGAACAGTGCTTCCATCGAAAGGATTCTTTAGGAAAAGATGGAATGGAGAAGCCATATATATATGTTTGCGAACAAATTTTGCAATTGTAAACAACTGCAAAATCCGTTCGTCTTTCCTAAACAACAAGGATTGTTGTAGAGGGTGTCGAACTCTGGGACCAAAAATATTTTAATTAATAAATCCAATCAAGTTATTCCAGGTTTTCGATTGATTGAAAACACAGAAAATAACAGCAATTAAATAAAAAGAGAGATTTATATAATAGGAGAAATCAATTAGGGGATAATGACATAGATTAGATTCACACTCATCAATAACCAACTAATAAATATAGATCTAATCCATGTTTCTGTCACAAACACAAATCAAAGATAAATAGATTCTTAGAAACAAATAAGTAAATAGCGATAAGCATAGCCTATGCAGGAGCTGAGCTCATAAACAACCATAGACTATCAGGACAGATTCACAAATTAATTTATAAAACCCTAAAATTAGATCTAAATTTGATAATTGTTAGATCGAACACGAATATACCCTGTGAAGGAGCATAGCTCTTAAACGACACAGAATATGAAGGTTCAGATCTAACCCTTTATTCAGATCCAGATCTACATGTATACAGTCCTCATCTATTGGCTACGTGATTCATGTTGAATCATATCTGTTAGCGTCATCACCCCCTAATCAAAGGGGATTAGCTAGACATAGCTAAAGAAGAAGAGAAAAGGAAAATAACAGACATGAACATAAATAAAATATAAAATAAAATAACAACTGAGAGAAAGGTGAAGAAGAGTTTTATTCCAATAAGAGAATTACAGAATAAAACTAAGTGTGTTCTACAATGAATGAGATAAAGTGTATTTATAGCTGATATGACAAAGGCTACTTGGCAAATTCCATAAAGTGGGACTAAAGAATTAGCCCAACTAACACATAAGCTAGTGTGAACGCAGCTGTAGAGTGAGAGGCCTTGCAAACGAGCTAATGTGAACGCAACATGAGTCTTTAGTGAGCCAAATCTACCCAACTGAACTCTATTTGCAACCGTTCTTCAAGCTTTAAACTCTTCAAGCTTTAGTAATTTCAACTTCACTCTTTTTAAGCAAATTCTTCGTGCTTTATCCATCAAATGCTCTAAACCAAGCTTTTTATCAACAATCTGAAAACATAGCTATAAATACACAATATTAATTATTTTAAATAGAAAACTAGATAAATAAGCGGATAAAATATACACATTTACGTGTATATCAAATACCCCCTCATTTATCTTTTTATTCGTCCTCGAATAAACTAAGATATGTCACACTTTCATAGGAAACACAATTGCATTTAGCGTATGCAACAAGCAGTTAAACCTTTGGGTGTCCCCAGTAGGACGAGTGTTGTCTCGTGAGGGTTTTCAGCGGATACTACCCACAAAATCCAAATCGTCTTATGTACGCGGATTAATCAAACAATATATTTAAAGTCTTTCACATTCCAAGGATTTCACCTAACTTCAATAATAACGGTTTAGCCCCAAATTGTCCATCCCATAATTAGTGCAAAAATGATCAAAAAATTTCAAGCTGAATCGTAATTCCTTGATAACACTGTAATTGTCTTGAAGGTTAAGAGCGTGGTGTCAACCAAAGTTCTACACATCGACAACGTGCACCCAATCATTTTTTTTCTTTTCTTTTCTTTCTTTCTTTTTTTTATAATAATTTTGCACCAATGTAACTGTAATGTATTGGATATGAGTTATGCATAGATGAAGGAAAATTTTGCAAGTTCTAAAAATATTCTAGATAAGAGGGCAAGTGTATTAGTTGAATTTCAAGCTACAAAAGATAAAGTAATACTAAGGCACATATGGATGTTTTATTTCCTTTCATCTCCTCAACTACAATCCTTGCTTCTAAGTAAGGTATGATGGATGTGGATAGAATGGAAATGAATGCTTTATAGTCAAGAATGATGAATGACTATTTTATTCAAAGAGATTCTCTCTCTTGATTTCATTTTTTTTTCTTTCTTTTTTTTCACTTTTTTTTTCATATTTGCATGATGAATGATGAGCGGAAATGGAATGGAATGACACCGTATTATTTCATTTGATTCCTCCTCTACTAAACCAATCATAACCAACACTTCATGAAAGGAAATTTTTGTGCCCTAGTTACTCTACTTCTATTAATCTAATTCAACACACAAGTCTGGATTGATGTTATACAAAAAGCTGAAAGGAATGATAAGCAAAGTTTCGTAAGATAGATAACCCATATAAAATAAGATGTGGTATATGGTTATCCTACCTTAAAACAAGTACAGAGTGGGTAGTGTAATATTGGTATAAAACGTGACGTTTCTGAATCTTTGAAAATAAATCAGTACAAGGTTCTTAAGTATACCAATATAAGAAAAACTTGTCGAAACATGGATGTAATTCGACTAAAACTTGGGTTTGAATAATGTGGGGTATCGAAGAAGAATGATTCAATGAGTCATTTCTCCTTAATTGGGCCAAGTGGATTTTAGAACTTACGATTTTGAAAATTTGAGTGGAAAAGAAAATATTATGCATGAAATTGAACTCAGAAAATCCAACAAATGTAGGTGCAAAATCATTTTTATTTCTTGATTTTTTTTTGACTATTTTTACTTGCACATTCTAACATGTATAACAAAGGTTGACACGCTTACTCCAGAACACGACTAACGTCTACACAGTCTCAAGCTAGCATCTAAAAAAGACACATTACGATTCAATGAATAAATAATGTTCATTCCCATCACCCAACAATTCAACTTATCAAACAAGAACCAAGGTGTTATTTATGAATTTTAAGTTATTCCTTGTTCAATGAATGGCCTACTTTATAAAATTTGATTGCTGATGTAATGTAAATCCCCCCCCCCCCACACTTGAGTGTGACTGTGTCCTCACAGTCTTAATTAGACATATCTTAGTGAAAGGGAAAAACAAATAAGAGAATATTTACATATGTACAAAAGAGGGTTAGTGCGTCTTACCGAATGTAATGTGGATCATGGAGGACCATGAGCTCTTCCTCTTGGTTGGGTATTAATTCCAAGTAAGGTTTAAGGCGTTGACCATTGACCTTATAGGATGACCCATCGGTTGGATTCTCAATTTCTACCGCACCATACGGAAAAACAGTCCGTACAGTGTAAGGTCCTGTCCATCTAGATTTTAACTTACTCGGAAATAAATGCAGTTTTGAGTCATATAACAGAACTTTTTGACCTGGCATGAAAGTTTTACGTAAAATTGATTTATCATGAAAAACATTTGTTCTGTCCTTGTAAATTCGTTCATTTTCATAGGCATCATTTCGAATTTCATCAAGTTCATTAAGTTGAAGCTTCGTATGTTCACCTGCTTGCTCTAAATCAAGATTTAAAGTTTTTATTGCCCATAATGCCCTATGTTCTAGTTCAACTGGCAAGCGACATGGCTTACCAAAAATCAACTGATAAGGGGACATACCCAAGTTTGTTTTGAAAGCGGTGCGGTAAGCCCAAAGAGCGTCGGTTAACTTTTGGGACCAATCTTTACGATTTCGATTCACAGTTTTCTCAAGGATTTGTTTAATCTGCCTATTCGATACTTCAACCTGCCCACAAGTTTGAGGATGGTACGGAGTGGATAACTTGTGGGTTATCGAATACTTTCTCATGAGAGCTTCAAAAGAATGATTACAGAAGTGTGTTCCATTATCACTGATTATTGTGCAAGGTGTGCCAAACCAAGAGAAGATATTTTCTTTCAAGAAGCGCACAACAACCTTGTTATCGTTTGTTTTGCATGGAACAACTTCGACCCTTTGGAAACATAGTCAACAACTAAGAGAATGTAAAGGTTCCCAAAAGAATTAGGGAAGGGACCCATGAAGTCTATACCCCACATATCAAAAATTTCGACCTCTAGAATGGGGTTTAGGGGCATCATATTCCGTTTAGAAATTTTCCCTAAGAATTGACATCGATCACAAGTTTTGCAAAATTCGTACGCGTCTTTGAAAAGGTTGGGCCAGTAGAAACCCGATTGGAGAACCTTTTCGGCTGTCTTTTTGGAACCGAAGTGACCACCACAGGGTTGGTCATGACAGAAAGAGAGGACACTTGAGTTTCAGTGTCGGGAACACACCTTCGAATGATTTGGTCTGGACAGTATTTGAAAAGATAGGGGTCGTCCCAATAAAAATGTTTCACTTGAGAAAAGAATTTGTGTTTATCCTGCTTAGACCAAAAAGAAGGGGTCTGCTTGGTGACTAAGTAGTTGACAATGTCAGCAAACCAAGGATCAATGGATAGAGAAAACAGCTGTTCATCGGAGAAATTCTCGTTGATCGGAAGAGAAGAAGACGGGGCATTTGGAAGACGAGACAAGTGGTCCGCAATAACGTTGTCGGATCCTTTTTTATCCTTAATGGTAAGGTCAAATTCTTGAAGTAGAAGAATCCAACAAATGAGACGAGCCTTAGCATCCTTTTTAGAGAAAAGATACCTAAGTGCGGAATGATCAGTATGAACAGTGATGTGTGAGCCAACTAGATAAGGCCTGAATTTTTCTAAAGCGAAAATGACTGCCAAGAGTTCCTTTTCAGTGGTAGTATAATTGATTTGAGCGTCGTTCAGAGTTTTACTCGCGTAGTAAATGACGTGAGGAATCTTATCGATACGTTGTCCTAAGACAGCGCCAACAGCGAAATTTGAGGCGTCACACATGATTTCAAAAGGCAGCTTCCAGTTGGGAGAGCAGATGATCGGAGCAGAAACAAGTTCATTTTTAAGATGCTCAAAAGATGAAATACAATCAGAATTGAAGTCGAAAGGAACATCCTTACCAAGAAGATTGGTCAAAGGTCGAGTAATTTTGCTAAAATCCTTTATAAAGCGATGGTAAAAACCAGCATGACCTAAAAAGGATCGGATGTCCTTAACGGATTTGGGAATGGGAAGATTCGAGATAACTTCAATTTTAGCTTTGTCTACTTCAATTCCTTTATTAGAGATGACATGTCCTAAAACAATGCCATGTTTGACGATGAAGTGACACTTTTCCCAATTAAGAGTTAAGTGTTTATCTTTGCAACGGTTAAGAACAAGATCAAGATGATGTAAACACTCAGAGTAAGAATCACCGAAGATAGAAAAATCATCCATGAAAACTTCCAAAAATCACTCGATCATATCAGAAAAAATGCTAATCATGCACCTCTGAAAGGTTGCCGGTGCATTACAGAGACCAAAAGGCATACGACGGTACGCAAATGTACCGAAGGGACAAGTGAAAGTGGTTTTCTCTTGGTCCTCAAGAGCGATAGGGATTTGATTATAGCCCGAATACCCATCAAGGAAACAATAGTACTCGTGACCGGCTAGTCGTTCTAACATTTGATCGATAAATGGAAGAGGGAAATGATCCTTTCATGTTGCAGCGTTAAGTTTTCTATAGTCAATACAAACACGCCAACTGGTCTGAGTGCGGGTTGGGATAAGCTCGTTAGCTTCATTTTGGATCACGGTTATCCCTGATTTCTTAGGGACGACATGAATCGGACTAACCCATTGACTATCGGAAATTAGGTAGATGATTCCATTGTCAAGACATTTAAGGATTTCAGCACGAACTACTTCTTTCATGATGGGGTTTAGTCGACGCTGGGGATCACGAGTGGGTTTGGCATCATCTATAAGGTGGATTCGATGTTGGACTATCGAAGGACTAATCCCTTTAATATCATCCATGGACCAACCAATTGCTTCCTTATTTTTCTTAAGGATGGGAAGGAGCAATTATTCCTGCTCTAAAGTAAGGCCAGAAGCGATGATGACAGGAAAAGTTTCATTGTCTCCTAAGTAAGCTACTTAAGATGACTAGGCAGCACTTTGAGTTCAGGTTTTGGGGACGACTCAACCGAAGAAATTGGATAAGGAATAGGCTCAATTGTGAGCGGCTCAACAGGAATCGAATCAGAGACATTTTCGGGAATATCTTGAAATAAGGTTTCGTAATTCGATTCAATTTCGTTATTCAGATGGTCGAGCTCAGATTCATTATCGTGGACAGCATGGATTTCAGAAAACTGGTCCACATAAGAGTTAAGAGAGTTTTCGGTTCTAAAGATGTTTAGCTCGACAGTCATGTTACCGAAAGAAAGTTTCATAGACCCATTTCTACAGTTGATAAGCGCATTAGAGGTTGCTAAGAAGGGTCGTCCTAAAATCAAAGGGATCTAGTTCGCAGGATTGCTTACCAGTTGAGTTTCTAGGACAATGAAATCAACTGGAAAGATGAATTCGCCTATTTTGATCAACACATCCTCGATTTTGCCCACAGGTTTCTTAATTGACCGGTCAGCAAGTTGAAGGGTAACCTTGGAGGGTTTCAGTTTTCCTAGCCCTAATTGGCGATAGACGGAATATGGAAGCAAGTTAACACTAGCACCTAAGTCTAGCAGGCATCTATCGATTTTCTTGTCCCTAATAGTACATGATATTGTGGGGCAGCCAGGATCTTTGTATTTCACTGGCATTGATTGGGACAAGACCTCGCTTAGAGTTGCGCTAGAAACACTTTTTTATGTACTTGTGTATGACGTTTTTGAGTGCACAAATCTTTTAGAAATTTCGCGTACTGGGGAACTTGTTGAATAATATCTAAAAGAGGAATGTTCACTTTAACTTGCTTAAATATTTCTAGGATCTTTTCTATTTGGTCCGTCTTTTTCCTAGGTCGGAGTCTATGAGGAAATGGAGAAGACAACTCAGTAGGTTGGGCTACTTGAGATTGAGGATGGTCCTTATCAGAATTTGGCTCAATGTTTTGATCTGAGTTAGTCGAATTTTCGATGGGGTTTGGAAGATCGTCCGGTAAATCATTTGGGTTGCCCACATGGTTGTCAATCTTTTTGCCAGATCTAAGAGTCGTGACCGTATTCAAGTGACTAACATTTGAATCCTGAATGATGTGAATTTGGTTGGGGTTTGAATTTTGTCCTCTAGGGTTTTGAATGGGTTGACTTGGAAAAGTACCCTTTTCCCGTTCACTTAATCTAGCGTTAAGCTGAGACATTTGTTTTCGGAGTTCACTCATTTGTTGATTCGTGTTTCGCATATATGATTGCAAGGAGTTGTCTAACTTGTTTTGATTTTCAACACTTTGCTTAGTCATTTGCGCTAATAGGTTGCTCACCTCAAATAAATTCCCCTCAATCGTAGAAAGGCATTTTTCATATTGGGGAGCAACCGTTTGATTGTGGAAAGGAGCCTAGTTCGAAGTGTACTGATTTTTCATAGGAGGAGGGTTCACAACATTGTTTGGAAATGCTCGATTCAAAGGTTTGTTCATCAGGGGGTTATTTGGACCATAAGAAAGATTTGGGTGGTTGTTAGGTCTATTGAAAGTGTTTACTTGCTCAAGGGACTGGGGACAGTCATCAGCCATGTGATTGGAGTCAAGACAGATGTGACACCTGGCTTAGGAAGCGTTATTAGACTGAGTGTATGTTCTAACAACGTTCAGTATAGCATCAACAAGAGTATTAGAAGAAGAAGAAGTGGATTCGACCGAATTACTACTGGTTCGCGAATAGAGAGATTTTTCATTGGTTCGTTCCCATTGTTTTTATTTTTCTGCTAACTCGCCCAGAAATTAAGCTTCTACGTCAGTCTGTTTTAGAAAATTGCCCTGGCACATGGACTCTAACATTTGCCTAGTACTATTATCAAGTCCATCGTATACAGTTTGACATAACGACCATGTTTCGTAACCATGATGGGGACAACTCAACAGCAGTTCTTTAAATCTTTCGAAGTATTGCCAAAAAGATTCACCCCCTTTTTGGTGGAAATTGGTGATTTCATTTTTGACTCTAGCTGTTTTTTCTGGGGGGTAAAACTTTTTAACGAAAACTGCTGTAAATTCATCCCATTTTTTAATGGAATTTGGGGGCAAGCTGCGAAACCATTTTTCTGCGGAGTCAGTTAGTGCGAATGGAATCAAACGAAGTTTAATACCATCCTCACATAACTGTTGTAATTTAAAGGTTGCACAAGCATATTCAAATTTCATTAAGAAACTATATGGTTCATCATGAGAAAAATTACCAAATTTGGGAAGGATGTTTATCTGACTCGATCGAATTTCAAAGTGATTACCCATAGGATTGGGTAACTAAATGCAAGAAGGGACAGTAACTATATCGGGAAGAATTATATCCATCAGGGTACGAGGTGCGGCTTCGTTACCCATTTATAAGGGTTGGTCGAGTGAACTGGGTTTTGAGGAAAGAGAAGGTGGTTCGATTCTAACTAAACGACGAGATTCTTGGTCACGGGTCCAAGTTTGCATGCACTAGAAAGAAGAAAAAGAGAGTTTGTCAAGGAAATTTAGACAATGGAGGAGTTCGGAAAGAGGTGAGAAGGAAAGAAAAAAAAATGTTGAAAATGGGAGTTTTTTTTGGAAAAGTACGACTAGAGAGGTTTAAAAGAAAAAATGTTAATTTTTTTATTTGTTTTTGTTTTTCAAATTTTTATTTGTTTTTGAGGAGTTTTGATTTTTTTTTTTCACAAACCAATCACACACAGAAATTAGCTATAATGAAATTTCCTGTCCTTGATGGCTCCTAACTCAAAATTATATAGTGACACGTTTGATTACTTAGACCAAAAGATTTCTTAGCCAGTTAACGGACAGGAGTTATCGGTGCACCAGGAATCACCCTAGCAATGTAGCCGAAGGTTTAAGTACCTTCAGAGTAACAACTGATATAATATTTACGAATCACCGTAATATTTATAAACGGTTATTTCTCTGTCGTAGTCTAAACACCAAGAAATAATTCGTTCCAAATAAATCAACTATCACAATACAATTAAGCCCTATATGAGCCCGTGACTCCCTTAGGTCCAATGTCTAACCGTTATTATTAGTCAGATTCTATGATGAATGCAGTTTGTGGGCTAAGGAAAGGGTGATGAAATCCCTCACCTTATGTGAATTGGGGTATTGCCCTTAACAGAATGAACACAGATGCAGAAATAAGAATTGCAGAAATTAAAAGATTGTACAAGCAATCCGCTGCCCCTGTAGAAGATTTTTACAAGCAATGTCTATATATTTTTTTTATTTGCAGCAGCAGTCCCTGTAGAGTTTAGAAAAATCTAACCTCGATCGGCAGTCCGTCCTGTGCAGTTGAGTAGCGCTAGCGCATTCACACCCCACTTGGTGTGCAACCACTTCAATCAAATCTGTTTGCAAATCACTTGGCTGAACTCTTCACTTCTCGTTGGCCTTTGAATTGATTTCTTTGCTTGACTTCGATTCCTTGATTTGTTTGCTTGAGCCTTGAATTCTTTCTACTTTGGCCTTTGTTTGAGTTCTCTCTTTCTCTTTTTTGACTTTTTTTTGGAAGGAAAACTAAAATGGCACTAAAACAAAAACAAAAGAAAACTAAGGCTATTAAAAAAATTAAACAAAGAGATGAAATCTCTTTCTTCCTTTTTTTTAAGAAACAAAAGAAAATATATAACAAACAAAGAAAACAATTTTTTTTTTAAAAAAAAAGATTTGGGAAAAGAAAGCTAGAATCAACTTACAAAATTCAAAGAAGAGAAAAAGATTTTTTTTAAAGAGAACAGGGAGAACTATAAACTATGTGAAGAAAAAAAACAAAGGAAGAGGATGGGGTATTGTTTTGAGAAGTGGTTGTGGTGACTATTGTTTATGATGAAGAGGTTGAAGAGGATGGGTATATGTAGACAGAAGAAAGAAAATTGGAAAGAACTGAAAAAGGATTTTTTTTTTTGGGAAAAGGAATGTATTTATACAAGGAATATTGGAAAGTAGAGAAGTTTGGAAAGAAATTAAAGAAAAGAAAGGAAAGGAATTGTAATAAAAGCAATTTTTTTTCTTTTTTAGAGAATTGCTAAAAAATAGAAAGAGATAGTAGAGAAATTTGGAAAGAAATAACGGAAAAAAGGGGAAAGAAATTGGAAAAAGTTGGAACGAAATTAATAAAAGAAAGGGAAGGAAATAAATGAAGAATGTATGGTAATGAATAGAAAAGAAAGTAGAAAAGGAAAGAGATCAAACTAAATTTGCAAGTTTTTTTATTAGAATTGTTGTAAAAGTAGAGGTGTGGAAAGGTGGAAAGAAATTTGAAAGAAAAAGCAAAGAATTAAAAGAAAGGAATTGTTAGAAAAGTTGAAATTTTTTATATGGAATTGTTGAAAGGAGGAAGCAAGATGCAAATAAAAGTGGAAAGAAATAAATAAAAAAATGCAATTATTTTTTTATTGTTGTCAAAATAGAAGAGAGAGAAGAGATTGTGTAGAAGAAAAATCGGAAAGAAGTAAATGAGAAAAAAGAGAAACAAAAAGAACAAAAATGGCACAAAAAAGGGCAAGAAATTTTATTTTATTTTTTGTTGTTTTCTCTTTTTTATTGTAAGAGAATGAAATATGAGAGTTTGGAAAGAATTTTTTTTAAAAAAAAGGAAATCTAAGAAAAATAATGGGAAAGAAATTTGAGAAAATAGATGGTAAGAAATCGAACACAATTGTGGCAATTTGAATTGGTGAAATCAGGTGTAAAAGAAAATGAATAAAAAAGGAAGAATTATAAGAGAGATCGGAGATTGGGGATATAAAATTACAAAAAGTTTATATATATATATATATATATATAAATTGTAAATAGAAGGAAGAAAAGTGAAAAGAAATAGGAAAGAAATCAAAACAAATATGGCATTTATTTTACGACAGAAAAATATGTAAAAGAGGAAAGAAATTTAAAACAAAAATTGGCAACTTTTTTTTCGTTTTTTCTCTTAATTGGAAGATTACGGTATCATTGACTAACACCAAATCAAACCAATCAAGAATTTTCAGCTATATATAAAAGACAACAAAAGGAATAAAATAAAAATAAAACTAACACAAATTAGAAAATAAAATATTTTTGTGAGTTTTTTTATGGAAAAAGAAGAAAATAAATGAAAAAAAAATAACTCGAAGGATTTAAAAATAAAAATATTTTTAATCCACGGCAACGGCGCCAAAATTTGTTTGTGAACAAATTTTGCAATTGTAAACAACTGTAAAATCCGTTCGTCTTTCCTAAACAGTAAGGATTGTTGTAGAGGGTGTCGAACTCTGGGAACAAAAATATTTTAACTAATAAATCCAATCAAGTTATTCCAGGATGTTGATTGATTGAAAACACAGAAAATAACAGCAATTAAATAAAAAGAGAGATTTATATAATAGGAGAAATCAATTAGGGGATAATGACATAGATTAGATTCACACTCATCAATAGCCAACAAATAAATATAGATCTAATCCATGTTTCTGTCACAAACACGAATCAACGATAAATAGATTCTTAGAAACAAATAAGTAAATAGCGACAAGCATAGCCTATGCAGGAGCTGAGCTCTTAAACAACCATAGACTATCAGGACAGAATCACAAATTAATATCTAAAACCATAATATTAGATCTAAATCTGATAATTGTTAGATCGAACACGAATATACCCAGTGAAGGAGCATAGCTCTTAAACAACACAGAATATGAAGGTTCAGATCTAACCCTTTATTCAGATCCAGATCTACATGTATACAGTCCTCATCTATTGGCTATGTGATTCATGTTGAATCATATCTGTTAGCGTCATCACCCCCTAATCAAAGGGGATTAGCTAGACATAGCTAAAGAAGAAGAGAAAAGGAAAATAACAGACATGAACATAAATAAAATATAAAATAACAACTGAGAGAAAGGTGAAGAAGAGTTTTATTCCAATAAGAGAATTACAGAATAAAACTAAGTGTGTTCTACAATGAATGAGATAAAGTGTATTTATAGCTGATATGACAAAGGCTACTTGGCAAATTCCATAATGTGGGACTAAAGAATTAGCCTAACTAACACATAAGCTAGTGTGAATGCAGCTGTAGAGTGAGAGGCCTTGCAAACGAGCTAATGTGAACGCAACATGAGTCTTTAGTGAGCCAAATCTACCCAACTGAACTCTATTTGCAACCGTTCTTCAAGCTTTAAACTCTTCAAGCTTTAGTAATTTCAACTTCACTCTTTTTAAGCAAATTCTTCATGCTTTATCCATCAAATGCTCTAAACCAAGCTTTTTATCAACAATCTGAAAACACAGCTATAAATACACAATATTAATTATTTTAAATAGAAAACTAGATAAATAAGCGGATAAAATATACACATTTACGTGTATATCAATATATATATATATATATATATATATATATAACTAGTCCACAATGTTTTTGCCATGTCAGCCTCGCCAAAGTCAAGATGAACCAACTAAACGAGCATAATAACCCCCGAAAGCAAACTCGCTCGAACCGTCATGTTATGCCTAACAGTGTGAGCGACTTGATCTTAGTCAATCCAGGATAATCGAGAGCCATCTAACCCCTTAGAAAATAAAGACTTAATTCCCCAAACTACTACAGTCTTTATTTTCTTTTTTCTTTCAAAGCTCGTAATCCTCCATTGAACCAGGAAATCACGAACTTCGAAGAACAAAAAATGTTTATCCCTAATTGATGTATCAAATCTTCACAAAATACACAAGACAATCCCTGTAGAATTTATACTTACATGAACGACCTAAGACATTTGGATCATTTAGATAAAATAGAAGGTAGTCTCACATAACCAAAGTTGAGCATATCAGCAAAGAACACGTAACATCGAAGTTGATGGGTCCCGTACTGGTCATACAGTTGGGCTCGAGTATGCCAAAGAGCAAGGCGGCCCTACCAAGATTAGAAGGTTCATACCTAAAATATTGATCGCCCGCCCTGATATCTAAAGGTTGTTTGCGCGTAGCCTGGAGAATAGTTAACAAGTGCAGCCTAGAAAGCCGTCCTTCTATGTCTAAAGAAGTCGGTCGCTCATGGCAAAAAACGCAAAGATACTAAGAGTGTTTGCACATACAATATCTTTACAATATTCTACTGGTTGCCCATCTAACATCAAACATAGATGCTCCAACCAGCAGTTGCAAAAAGCTCAACAAGATCTGGTTGACCATTCTTACACCAATCGGGAAGCTCTGACAATGTCGCGCCTATGCTCTTATTTCCTATCCATCAGTTCAATATACCAGGACCGATTCAATCACTTGTTCCTATGCACTTATTCCCTCCTATGAAACCGTTCATCCAAGACAGCCGGAAACAATTGTCGCCAGTTGGTTACAGATGAGCATGGTATATTTGTAAAAAAACTGAGAGAGAGAAGAAAAACGTTGTTGGATCTTAATACAAAGCAAAAGTACGGCAAATTTATAGCAAAAGCTTAGAGTGCAAAAAGAGAAATGCATTACCACCCCCGCATCACAAGTCCAGCATAGAGGTTTCAAACATAAACCAATATAAAAGTAATTAGCGAGGGCCGACACTCGCATATACAACCGGTCAAAAGCATGGGATAAAAGACAAAGCAAGATAATCGTAGCCCACGATTCCATATCCTCCTACTACCAAATCTGCTTGGTTTCACTTTTCTTTGGAAGAAAGATGCAGTGATTTAAGGACCTTGATAAGCTCAGTCTTATCATTCTCTAAAGTACGGATCCGTTTGATGTTTTCCCTGTTCAATCTTTGGAGATCACAAGCAAGCGTATGCCAAGCACCCAACCGTCTCACAACATGATTTCTGACCATATCAATTCCCTCCTTCATCTGATTTTTGATGGTGTCAAGTTGAGCCAACTTTATGGTGTCCATCTTGACCGCCACGACCCAGTTGTCGTACGGGTCTAATTCCAAATCAAGATCTGTGCCTTGTAGACACCAACCCTCTAATCATGCAGCAAGC
The DNA here is from genome assembly GCA_030737875.1 of Allium sativum. Classification (NCBI taxonomy): domain Eukaryota; kingdom Viridiplantae; phylum Streptophyta; class Magnoliopsida; order Asparagales; family Amaryllidaceae; genus Allium; species Allium sativum. The sequence goes on along the minus strand of CM060925.1, from coordinate 67,817,773 downwards.
ACCGGATTGCATGGATCGAGGGCATAACGAGGCCTTCGCACAATCACTTGATGATCTGCAGAGGTTGAAATAGAAAATGGAGAAGTCGGAGATGATTGAAGAGAGCTGGTTTGAGTGTGTGGCATAGAAGACTTGTCCAGCTCGGGGCATGTTGACTTGTCCGGCTTGGGGCATTTCCCAAAACCTCCTACGTTCGGATCCTTCTTTTTCTTCTTTTCCTTATGGATCTTCTCCATCCTTTTTCTCTTTAGTCTTTATAGCAAAGAAAGCTTCATCCTCGAATCTAGGGGAAGAATGAAGCTGATTACAATAGGGCTGCACAAAGTTTGGGTTGGATCGGGTCAAGCCAAATACTTCATCCGACCCGTATTGGTTTGGGTTGATGAAAATTGAACCCGCACCCAACCTCATATATGGTTGGGTTGGGTTGGGTTGAAGTATGGGTTGGGTCGGGTTAAATAGGGTTGGGTTGGGTTGTATGCATGATTAATCCATAACAAAAATTTTGACTTAATAATTTATGTTTTAAGACATGCAAAACATGCCTAATGGAAAAACCAACCAATTTCTCGCACTAGTACACCACGCAAGAGACTCAGCACACAATATAACTAAATATCATTTGCATATCCAACTAAATATAAGAAAGTTAATAATGTATGAAGACCAAGGCCAAGCTAGATGGAAAAGCGGCTGCCTGGAGTGAATAAATTTTCATTAATTCGGTGCAGATATCAAACCACAAGTGTGAAAGGTTTTTTATTTTTTCAAAGTGAGGTTGGGTTGGGTTAATATACGGTTGGGTTGATTGAAAAATTAAACCCGACCCATATATAGTATGGGTTAAAAATTGAAACCCATATCCAATCCGAACTACTTTGGGTTGGGTCGGGTTTATGTGGGTTGGGTCGGATTGGTGGGTTGGGTCGGGTTGGATATGGGTTGTGTGCAGCCCTAGATTACAAATTGGGACGAAGGGGATGAGAACAACCTAATTAGGACTATCCTTTGCAAACTATTAAAAGCACAACAATTGGAGACATATGACAAAGGTGTTTCCGACTTTTTGAAAAATGACAAGACATGGATTTACAGACTAAGATCGTTGATGAATAGTAAGAAGTCGCAAAATTATCATCACAACGTGATCATCATCAGCAGAGGGCATCGCGAAAAGCCGACGACCTTTAGAGTTAAAAAAAATCAAAATAAAACCTAAGTCGTGAAGCTTCAAGGTTGAGTAGTTTGGCCAGAATAATTCGTTGAAGAATTAATAATGGCTAAAATTTTACCTCATAGAGATGCCATCAATAAGATCGAAATAAAAGAAAAATGGAGGTATAAAAAGGATGACGGTGTGAGTCAAAGAATAATGTATGGGTAGAAAGTAAATAGGCCAAACTCAAGCTAAAAGCCCAAAAGCCATTCGTGGGATGTTACGACCTGGGACATAAATCGGCCTAACACATGTCAGAATTGTTCAAGTCGAAGCTTGCATTGTCTTCAATAAATGCAAACTTCAAGGGGCCAATATTAATCCATCCAAAATGGATTGTTGAGCCCTCAAAAACCACACACATGTTGGTATGTTAAGTCCATATGAAAATCATGGGACAAGCGTCGTTAAGGTCGGTCGTACCTAGTTCTACCCGGTACACTTGGACAGTTACATAGGGTAAGGGGCGATCGCACAAAATAAGGTTCAAGCAAGCTCCAAGATTATTCACGGAAAGGAAAAAAGCGAGTTGAGTCATCCGTTCAGCACAGCCAAGATCGGTCACATGAAATGTTCTGTAGTCGTTCGTTTATAATAAACTGATCGATCGTGCATACCAGGAAATGCAAAGAAGATCAGAGGTTGCGCATATATTCTGTTTCCATTCATAGAATGCAACTCCAATTGCCCACTCGATACTCGATCAGTTGTTATTACCAGTTGTCGCTCGCCAGTCGGATGGATATCAGTTCTCAAAGGGTCATAGTTACATCTCAGACTATGGTACTGTTATCCCACTCATAATCAAACAAGGTGCATCAACCAAATGTCATCCATTAGTTAATCATTCTTATACAAGCCAGGAAGATTTGACAGGTCACATGTACACTTGTCGCTCGCCCGCCTGTTCACTGTACCTAGTCATATGTGGTCGCCCACTCTTGTAAAGACACTCGCACAGGAAAGTTGAAAACAGCTGTCACTAGTTGGCTACAGCTAAGCGATGGCATGTTCGTGATTAATAAGGCAGGCGATCAGTAACCTATAAGGAGGGAGGTCACCTATAAATAGAGGAGGGCTATCACTGGAGGAGGGGGAGCTCCGGCCACCACGAATTGCTGCTAAATTCCATGCTTAGCCATTCCTTACACATTTTTCAGCCATGATCATCATCATCATCCGAAAATCCTTCATCCATCTGGCCATGGTGTCCATCAGAATCTGATAAGTGTGAAAGATCCAAGACATCTATCTCCTTCGTCGCCTATCCGACCTTCTTCATCACTGATCCTGCCATTACCCCATCGAATCTTGTGAATCTAGGTGAAATTTGTATGTAAATTGAGAATATATTGAGTGAGTCAACGAATGTATAAAGAATAAGAGCTGATATGTCTTGTAATCATCATCATGATAATACAAACTCCATTCACAGTGGACGTAGGGCTAACACAAGGCTGAACCACTCTAAAACCTCGCCTCCCTTTTGTTTCCTTTGCATTTTTACTTTCAATTATTGTTAAGTGCGGCTCCACTTATTCTCTAACCATATTGGTAAAGTACGTTCATTGTACCTTTGGTGTTTGAACCAATTTTGGTGAAAACAAATATGTTATGTCAAAATCATAATATAAAGGGGAAACTTGATGATTATGGCTAAATAAATGCATTATGTAAAAATTGTAATAAGCGAAAAATTGGAAGTAGGTGAACTTCGTAAGGCTTACTAAATAAATGTGACACAGATTTACATAACATGATTAAGTTTATGTATAGTAAATTTGTAGAAAAAAAGTAAATCTAAAAATTTTCATGCTATTTGTAAGGAATCACCTTTCAAATTTAAAATGGAATGAGTTCGGAGACCGGGAAATGGATAAGACATAGGAAATAATAATATAACTAATAATAAGGGGAAAATTAGTAATGAACTTAATCATTTTGTGGAAAAAGGATACATTTCCATAATTAAATATTTGTTAAATACAGATAACACAATTGCAAGAAAAAGAAAAATAATGTGGGTTAGAGCGAAATAGGGATTTTGTCATATTGCGCACTAACCAATAAACTAAAAATAATCTACTAAAGAGTAATATCTTGCAATTATTGGTATCGATTAATTTATATTATGGAAATAGATTTTAGTACATTTCCAGCAACCAGCTGGATAAGGTGTATGAATTATTTCCTGTAAATGTGTAAACTTATGAAGAGGTAAGTAAATCAATGCCATAACTGTAAGAGTTATGTTAAATAATAAGAAATCTATGAAGTATATAATGAACGGGGAATGTAACCTATTATAATAAATTATATAAGATGGGAATGTAATATAATAGGTAGATTGGTCATACAGACAAGCAGGACTACAACATATAGGTTATAAACAAAAGATGAAATGGAAAGTAAGTGGCTTATTATAAATGAACTTAAATTACGAGAAATAATTTTAATAAGCAGACCTACAATTATAATTTTTGCAATAATATAACACAAGGTTATAATTAAATGGAAAAGCGTAGAGTGGGCTAATTATTAATAAACTTATAATGGAGGAATTAAGTTTAATGAATATGATAATAAGCAGTGGTACGTTTCGACAATGAGAGCTAATTGGGAAAAATAAGCAGCCAACTAAAGCTAATAAACAAGTAACTTGAATACATAATAAACAAGTAAATGTTTAAGTTAATTAGCAATGCAGTAGCAAAAACAAGAGCGTGATTAAATAATAGACATATGGTCTAATAATGTAATACGAGAAACGCTTGGACCAGTCTGTACGTATTTAGGATAAAGGGCCCAACAGGGCAGATCATCGTGGGTGGTTGGAGGTACGAGAGGAGTACGTATAACTTGTTATTCGATGGGACTGGAAGGAAGTACGATACTTGTATGGGACATGAGCGGATACTCTAGGATGGACCTCTGGGAAACCGGATGAAACCGTACACCCAGAGGCAGGTCTGTAGTTCCGTCTAAGAGTATACCTTGGCTGTAGTTATGATGTGGTAGCCAAAAGGCTGGGTGGATGACCTAAGAAAGATCCAGGTGTATTCTCACTTGGAGGGACCCTGGCCGGGACTAAATAAGGTTAACAAACGCTGAATACGTGTCATTGACAGTCAGTGGTAGGGGTGGGCATTTAACCGATTTAACCGACTTAACTGACTTAACCGATATTTTCAGTTAACCGATACAATCGGTTAACCGACCGACCATAACCGAACATTTTCGGTTCGGTTAACGGTTAATACATTCACGAATTGTTCGGTTAACCGAATAATTTTTTCTAAAAGAAGTTACTGGCCCAAAGAAATGTGGCAAGCCCAAAGGCCCGAAACAAGCCTACGCCCCATTATTTTTCAATTCCTTCACGAGTTCCTTACCTCGTAACCCTATTTTCAAATTTCTCGTTTCCAAAATCTGATGCGCCTCTCTTTATCACGAAACCCTACAGGGCCACAGGCTACATCTATTTTGCAATCGTGTCTCATCCTCTTCTGGATCATCGCTTCCCTTTCGACGTTTGAATCTTCCAGAAACTAGAAGAACCATGGCAACGACAACGAGGTCGACCGCGAGGAATAAGAGAAAGCATGTGAGTTACTTATCTCGGCTTCTTCTAGATCTGTTTATTTTAGTTCGTTATTTCGATCTTACATCAATTTTCAACTTATTAGTTCCACTTCCTGTGACAAAAGAACATGCTACTATATTACTCAATGCTCTATACCTATTTCTGTGAAATAATATATAATGAACTATGAAGTGTAAAGTTTGAAGTGTAGGTAGAATACAAAAGGCAAATGAAGAAATTCATGTTTAAATAATTGTATCACATGACTAATTGCACTTTGTTTAGTAGGAAAGAGCTGAGGTAGGGTAAACTAATATACAGTATAAATGAATTTATAAAGCAAAACACTGGGCTGCCAAATCTCAAAACTATTTACATGGATATTTAACACATGAAATGGGTTTTTCTGTATATTAATTCTTCACTCAAAACTGATTTATGTCCAAATGTATAAGAAATTTGCATGCCTCAATCTACACATGTACCAAACAAATCTCAATTGCATCAATACATTGCATATAAGTTAACAATTGTTTATATGCTAATTGTAGGTGCAAATTGGAACCGGGGACAATTATTGGATGGTGATTGGGTGGACAGTGGTGGTGAAGAAGAACAACTCGTCGTAGAGCCAAACAATGCAAGAAAGCCGCCGTTAGTCCCTAAGCGCAAAGCCTCGAGTAGAAAACCGTCTATGGTATGGGAACATTTTACCAAATTTAATCCGATAGACGTTTTACATCCTAAGTGTTATTGCAATTATTGCCATGCACAATTTGCTTGTGATGGTAAACCGAACGGTACTTCACCTTTGATATATCATATAAAAACGGCTTGTAGGTCAGTTCCTCGAGTAGGTGATAAGGGACAGAAAAATTTAGTTTTCACAACAAATAGTGAAAGTGAAGGAAGTAACGACCTTATTACATGGACATTTAACAAAGACGAGTGTAGGAAGGCTCTAGCTCGTATGTTAATAATTGATGAGCTTCCTTTTAGTTTTGTTGAGGGTGAAGGGTTTCTTGATTTTTGTCGAAAAATGTGTCCTAGTTTTGAAGTGCCTTCACGTAGGACAATATGTAGGGACGTGCTAGATTTATATAGAGACATAAAAGACTATCTTAAGACCATGTTTTCTAATTGTTTGCACGGGGTATGTCTTACTACCGATACATGGACTTCTTGTCAAAACATAAACTGTATGGTTTTAACTGCACACTTCATTGATAATGATTGGAAATTGCATAAAAGAATTTTAAACTTTTGTGTGATCACAAGTCATAAAGGGGAAAACATTGGAAAACTTTTGGTTTCTTGCATCAAGCAATGGGAGCTTAAGCGAATAGAGTCTATCACAGTTGATAACGCTAGTGCTAATGAAGTTGCACTTAATTATGTGAGAAATGCATTGAATGTTTACGATGGATCTAATGGCTTTGTTTTGAATGGTGAATTTCTACATGTACGTTGTTGTGCACACATTGTTAATTTAATTGTCAATGATGGTTTAAAACAAATTGGTAGCACTATTGCTGGGATTCGTACCGCCGTTAGATTTGTAAGATCATCTCCTTCTAGATTGGCAAAATTTAAAGAGATTTCTGTAAATTTGGGAATGGATGATAAGTCTATACTTGCGTTAGACATGCCTACTAGGTGGAATTCTAATTATTTGATGTTAGAAACTGCTTTGAAATATAAAAGAGTTTTTGATGAGATGAAAGAAAGCGATGGTATTTACGTCACCTATTTTAATAATGAAAATGTAGCTCCAAATCCACTAGATTGGAAAATTGCTGAATTTTTTGTTAAATTTTTGAAGGTTTTTTATGACATTACTTTAAAATTCAGCAGCTCTTTATCTATTACATCAAATGTATGTTTTGCGGAGTTAAGTGGAATTCAAGAAGAATTGAGTGAGTTGGTTGGAACCATAGACCGTAATCTTTCTCGAATGGCAAGAAGTATGAAAGAGAAATTTGATAAATATTGGGGAAATACTGGTAGCATGAATAAAGTTCTATTTATTACTTGTGTGCTTGGTCCTAGATATAAATTACATTTTGTGAAGTTATGTCTCAAAGACATGTATGGTAAAGAAGTGGCAAGAGACATATTATCGAAATTAAAAGGCATTCTAGTAAGATTTTTTTGATTATTATGCCACTGATTCTACATTTGGGACACAAAGTTGGGATGAGCCGCCACCTAGTTCACACGCTAGTAGTGGAAGTGCTGGTAGTAGTGGTTCTAGAAGAATGAATACTTTTCTACAGGAAGTGCAACAATTGGACAACAAATCTAATGAATTAGAAAGATATTTAAATGATCCATTTGAAAAGACAACTAGCAATTTTGATATCCTACTATGGTGGAAGGTGAATAGTCCTAAATATCAGATTTTATCTTTAGTTACACGAGATCTCCTGGCAATTCTGGTATCTACGGTCGCTTCAGAGTCTGCTTTTAGCACCGGAGGGCGCGTTATAGATTTATTTCGTAGTTCACTAAGTCCTAGGATGGTTGAGGCATTGGTTACTACCCAAAATTGGATAAGGTCTAAACCAATTTTTGTAGATCACAGAATTGAGGTCCCTTTAGACGATGTGAATTATTACTATGTAGTTTTTTCAAGTAATATTGGTGTTTGTTTGGTTTGTAAGTTATTATTGTTTGCTCATTACATACCATGCACGTTAAGGTTGACTTGTTTGTGGCTACAGATTTTATAAATGGGCGCGATTCGGCAACCTCTTTAAGTACGGAAAAATCAACGGATATTCCATCGCTATCAACAGTAGAGCGCTGAGTTTATCTTGCTATCATTTGCTCATTTGTGAGTATTTACTTTTTATTACTGTTTAATTGAGTTGCATGGTAAATAATTGAAGTATGATGCCATGATTTGTAATTAACAAGTTCAGGGAAACCACCCTTTATGTTCAGGCAAACCAAACTAAGCATAATTTATTACTGTTTTGCATACCAATTAGATAATTACAAAATAAAAATCAGTTTACACTCGCATAGTCACATGAAACAAGTTCACTTGGCATATTTGTTATGCATGATTGGCTTTATTTACTTAGTTCGGTTGTGCATTTGCTTTTGCTTCAGGAAGTAGAAACAAATACAATTGCATTATTTACTTTAGGAAGTAGAAACAATTGCATTTGCTTTCCCCTTGATCAAATTCACATGTGCATGGCTTAGAATGTCTGAACTCTGAACTGAATTCTGAATGAAGTTTGTAACTAAGGGGTGGGCATGTAATATGCATGTGCATGGCTTAACTTGTGGACTGTGAATGTATACATTTCACTATTTCAGATTTTAGATTTCAGTTGGACTAGGGAACTTAGGTGGGACTGAGTTTATTAGGTTATTTTCAGGTTTCAGTTGTAAATTTGTAAACTGTTTCACAATTTCATTTTCAGGTTTCAACTGATAAGGAGCACTGGAGAGGCTGGAGCAGACTGAGCAGTGGTGTACTATGTAATATGCATTTGATTCTCTAAATTCAGTGAATTGTATTAATGTATCCGAAGATTCTGAACTGTGTCAATGTTTATGTAATATGTAATATGCATCTGAATTGTATTAATTAATGTATCTGAACTTACTGAGTGACTCAGTGCATAGTAAGTTGTAATTAAAATCAGAGCTATCTCTTTATGTTTTAGAAATTGCTAGACTAGTTGTTATAAATCAGTTTGTATCGAAAATGGACAAGTTTGAATAGTTAACTATTCGATTTAAGCGGTTAACCATTCGATTCAAACGGTTGACTGGAAAACAGTTAACTATTTAAATTATACTATTATGCGCTTAAATCGAAATTCAATTTAAGCCGTGGATTATTATTTTCGGTTCGGTCAAACAATATTACCTTCAATTAACCGAAATTTGGTTAACCGAACCGAACAAATTAAGTGGTTAACCGAAAAAAAATTAACCAACTTGTCCGGTTAACTGCTAACGCCCACCTCTAGCCAGTGGGATGCAGAAAGGCTAGAGCTAAACCAATAGGCCTATGATCTTTCACAATCGAGACATTGAATGAGGGACGTGCCTACCGGATGCTTTAGATTGGATGTTAGGGGAATGTCACTTAGCTCTTGAAGTAGTCTTTCGCTATTTGAGGGAGGGTCGGGGTGGGGCCATAGCCACCATGAAAAGAGACTGACATATATGTAGGTATCTATACTATAGGCCTAACAAAGTTGTCCTTTATATATATCAAAACTCCCGACCAAGTTTTGTGCACATGTGCAGCTCGAATGCGGAACTCAGGTGATAGTAGGCGGTATGTTTATGTGAGGGTCCCGATGCACGCAATTGGTGGTGTATCATAGACATCATGGCATTTAACTCCATATTGGGGTTTAGCTCGACTGTGGAGTTCGGATACAAGGATCTGTACACTTATGTGGCATAGCGATGATGACTCTGTGCGTTTACATGGCGTAGTGATGGAGATTCTGTACGCAGCTAGGTGTAGGATTTGGGTTAGGTATGCTTCCATGGCATGACAGTGGAGACCGTATGAGGAGGGTATTATGGGGAGTACCTCGAAATGTCGTGCATTTATCTACATATATAAGATTTATTATGTATATCTACTAGAGAGTAGATGGGTATGATTTATATGGGAAAAATCAAATTATATTGTGAAGTAAACCTGAATAACCTGATAAATATGAATCAGTGATAGAATGGTATATGTAGTGCTACTTGTGAAAAAAATAATTTGCACATTCACCAGAACTTTCGTTCTAACCCACCCCTCATAACAAACCTGAAGGTTAGATAGGTGGTTGATTGTAGTTTAGGGACACTTATTTGATAAGTATCATTATATTGGTAAGTATATACCTACTATTATATTATATTTCCTTCCGTTGTGAGATTCCTATTATGCGTTTTGATATATTTATATTTGACTTTTTACAGGGTACAGACAAGCCAACTCAAGCGTCGATAAATTTGGATTTTTGAAAAAAAACTCGAGCCTGTCGAAATTCGAGTTGTTACACCCTCATAATAATGAATCAAAAGAAACAGTATAAAATCACACGACTTATGGAGAGAAATCCAATGAAAAAGGAAAACAACATTGTGAATTCAAAAACAGAAGCTAGTAGGAGGTTTCTATTATGAAATACGGAATGGATCGTTAAAGAAAAATAAACACTAGAGGCGGTGAATAGTGTTTTTGAGAATTTAAAAAAAATCTAAAACTTGTGCAAATCACTAGATGAATCAATTACCACAATCACAGACACATATTCAAACAAAAACAAATGAATAAACAGAAAAGGAAAGAACACACTGAATTTTATGTTGGTTCGGATTACTCCTACGTCCAGTCCCATGCAACGCTGGATTGCGCAAAATTTTATTACTACATCAATATCCAATTACAATCCTCCTTGATTTCCCGGCTACAAGGGATACCACTGATTTCGTTCTTTATTTCGCGGCTACAAGGGATACCACCGATTCTGTCCTTGATTCACAACTACAAGGGATACAACCGATTACTTTACTTAACCTAAACAATTATAAACAACCCTATAACTCTTCAATAGCACTTGGTTCATAGAGTAGATAGTGTAGAGAGAAGAAGTTTGATCAAAACGGAATTGAATTCAGCAGAGTATAAGTGTAGAGATCATAAAAATGATTAAGAATAATGGTGTAAAGAAAGAGGATGAAGTTAGAGAAGAAGAGATGATAAAAAATTCGAATTTAAGCCCTTTTTATAATGTATAAAAGGATGCCATGCTTCAGAATTGTCACAAATAGTGAAAAGACACTTCGTTTTAAAATTGAAAAAAATGACAGTTATATGTCGACATAGTGTTTTATGTATGTTGAGATACCCTTGGTGTAAATTTCATTTTTGAGCATTTTCAAAGAATTTTGATACAAATATAATTCTGGAAATTCTTGAATTAAAATATAGTATTATAAATTAATATTATAAAGTAAAAAAATCATATGAAAACATAAGTATAAACTATATAAACATATTTATAAAATTATAAGGTTTTAAACTATATATATAAATATAAAAGTATAAAAATATAAATATATAAAACTTAAGTTTGAAAAGCAAAAGTACAACAAGAAAAGAAAATAGAAAATAAAATAGAGAGGAAATAAAATAGAAAGGATTGAAGATAGAATTTGAAAACAGAATTTGAAAATCAGAATTTGAATTTGAACCTGGAGTGCTATTTAGAATCTTACATAATCTAGACTTTATAACTATATTAGTCTTGAACTCTTGAAATCTTGAATACTCATGAGTCTTGATGTAACACCCCGTATTTTCTATACACGTTAATGTAACAAATCAAAGTATAGTTAATTTTTAAGAGAAGAATTAAGGGAAATGGGTTATGCCATTGCGTTCGTCTCGGAATTCTGCTTGAGATAGAGTCCGAGTTTGCGTGAATTAGACTTCGTATGAAGAAGTTATGGCATTCGAAAATTTAAGCTCAAATTTAAAAACAGCTCGAAACTGAATTCAAAATTCAAAACAGAACCCAGAAGCTGGCTGGGCGGGAAATTTCCCGCCCAGGACCCAAGTCGACCAGGGGGTCGACCTCCCCCCTATAGGTCGACCTGGGGGTCGACCTACACTATTTTTCCAGATTCGAGACAGAATTCATTTTTATGTATCCGGGCATATTTCTGGACCAAATTCATGAGTTCTACGCTATATAAACGCCCCCAAACTTCACTTTCTCCACACAACTTCATTATTTCTATAGTCTACCTCAATCCTAATTAAAATAAATCTTATTCTCATTAAAACAAGTTATAGTTCTTCTTCAAATTGGAGATTCAAATCAAGTTAAAGCTTCAAGAAGGGAATCAAAGGCTAATCCAACGGCTTCGAGCAACATCATGCGAATCATAGCAAATCACCACAATGCTATCTTATTTTCCTTTTCTAAATCAATCACTGTAAGTTCGGTTATTCCTTAGATTTGAATGTGTAATTGGAATTGTGAATATAATGAATCAAAATATAGAACTATACCAATTTGCAAGTTAATTTTCTTTGATTCGTGCTTATGTCAAATCAAAAGTTATCTATGCCTTTTGATCTGATTTACGACTATGACTATGAGACTTTTGCCTAAGACTATGACTACGAGACTTTTGCCTAAGACTATGACTATGAGGCTTTGGCCTAAGACTATGACTATGAAACTGTTGCCTATGAAGCAATTGCCTATGACTATGACTATGAGACCTTTGTCTAAGACTATGGCCATGAACTGTCGCCTATAAAATTATTGCCTACGACTATGAATCATAACTATGAGACTATTGCCTATGACATTGGTTAAGAAATTATTGTGATTAGTCGCCCATGACAATTATGGTTAATTGCCTATGACTATTGTAGTTAGTTGCTTATGACTATTCCCATTGTTACAATTAACCGATCATGTTGTACCTTGAACTGGCATTATGTTGGACCAAATCACCTATGCCTGTTCCCTTGATTATGTGGATCTCATATTTAGTGTGTAACTTGGCTAGTTTATTCCTATTCACTATTATGTACATCGAACCTGTTGGAGCCATTATTTTTGCATGCCTAATCTTTTATATCAATTATTGTGCTTATCCCCTATTCCTTTTGATTAGTGCCCTTTTCACGAGTACATAGAAAACTTGTGAAATCATGTTATACGTACGATTATGATGCGGGGATTGGGCATAGCTTAATTAAGCTAGTTTGGCATAATAAATACGCTGGCATAATCTAAAGTGCCTATAATAGTGAATGATTTACATGCATATTAGACTTGGGCATAAGTTGGTAAATTTAATTGGCCGCAAAGGGTGTAATTGGCGTGTAAACCAAGTTTTGGACATAAACGGTAAACTAGAATATTAAATCTAGTTTTGACATGAGCCATAAATTGGAATATTAATCTAGATTGGGCATGAATTGTAAAAGGGGAATATTAAATCTAAATAGGTATAAACCGCAAGTTGGGCTGATTGATAGGTAAATCAAGTTTTGGGCATAGAATATAAATATGCTAAATGGCATGACAAATGAATATGATCTAAGCTAAATTGATTTACGGAAAATTTACATAAATAGTAAATATGTAAATTTAGTATGCCTAACCCGAGGTTAGACTGAGTTGTGGTGTAAAACTGCCCGGAACAAACCGGCACATCCAGTGACCACAAAAATACCTGTTTAATGTGGGTGGTTAGTGCATCAAGCCCAGAAAGACCCGAGGTTAGACTGAGTCGTGGTGTAAACCTGCCCGGAACCGACCGACACATCCAGTAACCACAACAACATATGTCTAATGTGAGTGGTTGGTGCTTCAATTAATTAATTAATTAATTGAGGCTCATGAATAAATCAAGCTAGAAATGGTGAGGTTAAGTAATTAGTGAAACACTTACCCATAATAACACATTAACTAGGCAAGTGGGTGAGGTTAAGTAGAATTAGAACACTTAACCGTTACAACATGTTCATTAGACAAGTGGGTGAGGTTAAGTAAATTTAGAACACTTAACCGTTGTAACATGTTAATTAAGCAGATGTTGGGTTAAGTTAACTAAGGTAACATTTAACCAAAATATATAATGACATGTGGTGGGGTTAAGTAATACAAGAGGAAAGCACTTAACCAATTATATAACATGATGTATGGGAAGGGTTAAGTTAACATGGAAACAACACTTAACCAATATAACATGATTTGAGGTAGGGTCAAGTCAACACCAGAAGGAAACACTTAACCAACATGACGTGACGGGTGGATGGGTTAAGTTAACTTGAAATGATTAATGAAACTTGACCAATATAACTTGATTAGCGAATGGGGTTAAGTTAAATGGGAAATACTTAACCAATATAACCTGACAAATGAACAGGGTTAAGTTAATAAATCACACTTAACCAATCCCACATGATAAGCAAAAAAGGTTAAGTTTATAAGAATCACTTAACCAACACGACTTGACGAGTAGGAGGTTAAGTACACGTCGTGTAGGTATGTAATATTAGTAAATATAGGCCCAAAAAAACTTAACCATTAAATAAACATGCTTAAATCCGTGGGAGTGTTAAGTGCACGTCGGGTTGGTAGGTAATATTTGCAAATATAGGCCGACAAAACTTAACCATTATATAAACATGCTAGAATCGGTGGGAGGGTTAAGTACATCTCGTATAGGTGGGTAATATTTGTATATATAGGCCCATAAACTTAACCAGCAGGAAACCCTAGTAACGGGGACCCATTTCAGCAGTAACCCACATAGATGTATCATGGTACCCTGAAACTAGGCAGGTGGGGCACGATTACTGGGCTGATTATAAGCGGTCAAAAATAGCGGTAGGGGGTACGTCAGTGTAGGTTCCGACGGTTTACGGGCGTGCACGTACTCCGGAGTGGGAAAAGCAGACATTGGGTACTGGTAGTTATACACTGTGCAACTTGAATCGTGTCGGGTCGCTATAATAAGGATTGATACACCTTATGGTGGGGACAGCACATAGTATCTACACGCAATAGAGGGCCGACTGACACGGACACATGGAAAATTAATACAAGTAGGTAGCATAATCCCTAGTTGGACCTAGGTCGCGTAAACCCTGAATCCGAGAACCGTTCAATAGGTAGCATAAACCCCAGTGGCCCTGGGTAGCGTAAACCCTGGTTGAATCTAGTAAGCACACGATAGTAAGCCCTAGATTATATCTAGGTAATAAACGGAATCACCGTAATAGAAGCACACCTGAGGGCAACTGCAAATACGGGGATTGGGATCACGTTATCATATGATCATAGATTACTAGTTTGGACAATATTTAGGTGGCGCAGAGATATAGATATCAGTATAAACAGGGTATTTGTGAAGCAGAGAAGGAGTAGAAGTGCATTCAGTTTATTAGTACATTCAGTTTATCAGTACATTCAGTTTATCGGTACATTCAATTTATCTTGCCATATCCCATGCTTATCCCATATTATCTTGTTACCGTGATTTAGTCTTATATTTAGTTTATTCAAGTCATGACCCTTTTCCTCGTTTAAATACTAAGAATCACTGGACTTACCAAACTTTATGTCTGACCTAGTTTGCTTTCGCCTCTTTTCTTCCGTCCCCCCCCCCCCCCCACGTAGTCAGGGAGGGAATAGCTCAGGTTTGTTTGGACCGTTACTCTTTCCAAGCTTGAAGACTCTTTGATGTGTTTCCTTGGACTCTCTCTTCTACTGTTATGGCTGGCTCATGCTTTATTTGGGGAAATCATTTTATGCTTCTTTATTTTTGTAACTAAGACAGGATACTTTGGTATTGTAAAACAGTCTTTGTACAAGCTGTTTATCAATAAAGTAAAGTTTTATTTATTTGCCGCTGCTTTAATTGTCTGTCTTGTAATTTATCTGCGTCTTTTACCTATAATGCTCCACCGAAATTAAGGCATTCCCTTTGAGAGTGACCTTAACGGAGGTGGGGTGTTTCACTTGTTATCAGAGCTGAAGGTTACCGAATTAGTTAAAAAGATTTGAAAAATTATTTTCAAAACGGTTTCAAAAGTAGCATTTTCAAAAGAAAAGTTTTGTTTTAAAGGCATATTCCCCAAAGCCATATGCACTATATTTTGATCCTCTGTTTGAGTCCTTGTTTCCTGAGTCTCCGGGGCTCCTGTCTTTCTGGGAGGTAACCTCATCGCGACATTGTTCCGTAGGCTTGATGAGACTATGACACTCGTCAAAGGGAAAATAAGTGCCTAACTTCCATATGTAGCAATAATTTTCTTTCGAGCTTTGTAGGATTCTCCGTGCGATGGAGGTAGCTTCCGAGAGACATGTCAACAAGTTACACAAGGGTGGCAAAGTTGAGAATAAGGGGGTTTGGCTAAGGATCACAACACAAGGATAAAGAACCCATGGATATGGACTTGGTTCACAAAGGAGGGAAGGAAAGAATAGTAAAACCTAAAACAAGAGGAAGTATTTTTATTTTGGTATAACGGGTCGTATAATTAAGGGTAAGGGCAAGAACAAGGGACAGGATTTTCCGGAAGGCGAGTGCATGCTCTCACCACCAGCATACCTGAGAAAAAGAGGCGGTAAGATTTTGGTTGAAAGAGTTCTTCCTTTTTGATTATCCTATTAGTACTCCTTCCGATTTTAGCGCTTCACATCCGTATATATATCTGCTTCCATAGTTGAGTCTCTGCACCCTAGATATTGTGTAGTAGAGGATCCCGTTATAGTCTCAAATCCAATTGCTGGTTCGATCCATTTATCTTTAACTTGTGAGGATTTGAGAATAGCTATATTTATGCTTATGTTTTTGGGCTATGGGTTGATTCTAGGCATTGATTGGTTAGCTAGTAATTGTGGAGCAAGGGTAGTTAGACTTTCGACTTGCCTCGGGAATACCCTTGAGATTTTGTACGATCCTAAGGGATCAGTTTGTCTTAGCTACCCAGAATCACTTTATTTACCTATCGATGATTTTCGATTCGTTGGAGTAGTCCATGAGTACGTAAGGTGTTTTGATTAGGGTACGGGTTTTCCCCCTAAAACTAGAGACAGACTTCTGCATGTATCTAGATGACACTACAAAGCCAGTTATGCGATCAACGAAAATTCTGGAGCAAGATTGGCGAGGATAGCCAAAGTCGGTGAAGTGCCCAATGGTTTGGTTGTTTTGTTGGTATCATCTCACATAGATCGTCCAAATTCGAAGGAGGTATCCCTTGGGTGCTTGTCTGATATTGGTTTAGGCCTCTGGGGTTTGTACTTGAGGGATGTTGAGTTTGACTAGGATGGTTTGCATGAGGAATAAATGGTTGGGGGCTGGCACCCTAAGTTAGGCTGACCTTAAGAGAGGTAATAAGCACATAGTAACCATTAGCTTTAGACCCTCAGATTTGCAGCATGTTGGATAAGCTAAGTAGAGGAGAGACCTCTAATCTTCTTAGGTATATACACTTGGTATCATGATTAACATATGTTTTATCTTGGAAAGATAGTTCGACTACGTTGGATACCCTCTAGCATAGTAAGTGATCGAAGGCCTATCTTTACTAGTGGGTTTTAGAAAGGGAGGTCAAGAAGCTTCGCAACCATGAAGTTAAGTTAGATAAGGTACTATGGAGTGCAGCTCAAGAAGATGCGACTTAGAAGACTAAAGACTAGATACGCGCATCTTACCCTTTTTAAGGGTATATCCTTGATTCCTCTTTTTCTGAAAAATCTATTTGTATGTTAGTCTTTAGCTTTTAAGTATATCCTCTCGATCCTATCCTTAGGTAGAAGCCAATGGATGTAAACATGTGTTTGAGACATGATATGTTTGGTGGATGCAAGTGGTTATAAGTGTTTGCTAGTGGTTGCTCGTGGATGCATATACACACATTAGGCACTAGATCGGCTCAGTCACTTTCATGTTTGCATATGCATATATGTATTTGTATATGGATAAAAACTTGATGTGTTATCATATGGATGAATGAATACGCACGTATATAGTACTTACATGACTAAGGATAATTTCATACATGATGGACTCATGGCACTGACATAATTCGCATTAAGG
Organism: Allium sativum; assembly: GCA_030737875.1. Classification (NCBI taxonomy): domain Eukaryota; kingdom Viridiplantae; phylum Streptophyta; class Magnoliopsida; order Asparagales; family Amaryllidaceae; genus Allium; species Allium sativum. The sequence goes on along the minus strand of CM060925.1, from coordinate 67,800,359 downwards.
AGATCAACTGAATCAGTAGACCGCCTGATTTTACATTAGATAAGGACATGTACACACACTATGCATAAAATCATGAAAGCATTAGAGATCCTTTTAGGGACAATGGATGCCTGTGATTGAATGGTTGAGTAGATCGATGTTGGATGTTATGATACATTCTTCTTAACTTGAAGATTTCGGGGACGAAATCCTTTAAGGAGGGGAGAATGTAACACCCCGTATTTTCTGTAAAACGTTAATGTAACAAATCAAAGTTAACTTAATTTTTAGGAGAAGAATTAAGGGAAACGGGTTATGCCATTGCGTTCATCTTGGAATTCTGCTTGAGATAGAGTCTGAGTTTGCATGAATCGGACTTCGTATGAAGAAGTTACGGCCTTCGGAAGTTTCAGCTCAAATTTAAAAACAGCTCGAAACTGAATTCAAAATTCAAAACAGAACCCAGAAGCGGGCTGGGCGAGAAATTTCCCGCCCAGGACCCAGGTCTACCAGGGGGTCGACCTCCCCCCTATAGGTTGACCTGGGGGTCGACCTGCACTGTTTTTCCAGATCCGAGGCAGAATTCATTTTTATGTATCTGGGCTGATTTCTGGACCAAATTCATGAGTTCTACGCTTTATAAACGCCCCCAAACTTCACTTTCTCCACACAACTTCATTACGCCTATACTATGTCACAATCCTAATTAAAATAAATCTTATTTTCCATTAAAACAAGTTATAGTTCTTCTTCAAATTGGAGATTCAAATCAAGTTAAAGCTTCAAGAAGGGAATCAAAGGCTAATCCAATGGCTTCGAGCAACGTCACGTGAATCATAGCAAATCACCACAATGCTATCTTATTTTCCATTTCTAAACCGATCACTGTAAGTTTGGTTATTCCTTAGATTTGAACGTGTAATTGGAATTGTGAATGTAATGAATCAAAACATAGAACTATACCAATTTGCAAGTTAATTATCTTTGATTCGTACTTATGTCAAATCGAAAGTTATCTATGCCTTTGGATCTGATTTACGACTATGACTATGAGACTTTTGCCTAAGACTATGACTACGAGGCTTTTGCCTAAGACTATGACTATGAAACTGTTGCCTATGAAGCTATTGCTTATGACTATGACTATGAGACAATTGTCTAAGAATATGGCCATGATCTGTCGCCTATGAAATTATTGCCTACGACTATGAATCATAACTATAAGACTATTGCCTATGACATTGGTTAAGAAATTATTGTGATTAGTCGCCCATGACGATTGTGGTTAATTGGCTATGACTATTGCAGTTAGTTGCTTATGACTATTCCCATTGTTACAATTAACCGATCATGTTGTACCTTGAACTGGCATTATGTTGGACCAAATCACCTATGCCTATTCCCTTGATTATGTGGATCTCATATTTAGTGTGTAACTTGGCTAGTTTATTCCTATTCACTATTATGTACATCGAACTTGTTGGAGCCATTATTTTTGCGTGCCTAATCTTTGATATCAATTCTTGTGCTTATCTCCTATTCCTTTTGATTAATGCCCTTTTCATGAGTACATAGAAAACTTGTGAAATCATGTTATACGTACGATTATGATGCGGGGATTGGGCGTAGCTTAATTAAGCTAGTTTGGCATAATAAATACGCTGGCATAATCTAAAGTGCCTATAATAGTGAATGATTTACATGCATATTAGACTTGGGCATAAGTTGATAAATTTAATTGGCCGCAACGGGTGTAATTGGCGTGTAAACCAAGTTTTGGACATAAACGGTAAACTAGAATATTAAATCTAGTTTTGACATGAACCGTAAATTGAAATATTAATCTAGATTGGGCATGAACTGTAAAAGGGGAATATTAAATCTAAATTGGTATAAACCGCAAATTGGGCTGATTGATAGGTAAATCAAGTTTTGGGCATAGAATATAAATATACTAAATTGCATGACAAATGAATATGATCAAGGCTAAACTGATTTACGAAAAATTTACATAAATAGTAAATATGTAAATTTAGTATGCCTAACCCGAGGTTAGACTGAGTTGTGGTGTAAAACTGCCCAGAACCAACCAACACATCTAGTGGCCACAACAATACCTGTCTAACGTGGGTGGTTTGTGCATCAAGCCTAGAAAGACCCGAGGTTAGACTGAGTTGTGGTGTAAACCTGCCTGAAACCGACCGGCACATCCAATAACCACAACAACATATGTCTAATGTGAGTGGTTGGTGCTTTAATTAATTAATTGAGGCTCATGAATAAATCAAGCTAGAAATGGTGAGGTTAAGTAATTAGGGAAACCCTTACCCGTAATAACACGTTAACTAGGCAAGTGGGCGAGGTTAAGTAAAATTAGAACACTTAAACGTTACAACATGTTCATTAGATAAGTGGGTGAGGTTAAGTAAATTTAGAACACTTAACCGTTGTAACATGTTAATTAAGCAGATGATAGGGTTAAGTTAACTAAGTTAACACTTAACCAAAATATATAATGACATGTGGTGGGGTTAAGTAATACAAGAGGAAAACACTTAACCAATTATATAACATGATGTATGGGAAGGGTTAAGTTAACACGTGAACAACACTTAACCAATATAATATGATTTGAGGTAGGGTCAAGTCAACACCAGAAGGAAACACTTAACCAACATGACATGACGGGTGGATGGGTTAAGTTAACTTGAATTGATTAATGACACTTGACCATTATAACTTGATGAGCGAACGGGGTTAAGTTAAATGGGAAATACTTAACCAATATAACCTGATAAATGAACAGGGTTAAGTTAATATATCACAGTTAACCAATCCAACATGATAAGCAAGAAAGGTTAAGTTTATAAGAACCACTTACCAACACGACTTGACGAGTAGGAGGTTAAGTACATGTCGTTTAGGTGGGTAATATTAGTAAATATAGGCCCACAAAAACTTAACCATTAAATAAACATGCTTGAATCTGTGGGAGGGTTAAGTGCACGTCGGGTTGGTGGGTAATATTAGTAAATATAGGACCACAAAACTTAACCATTATATAAACATGCTAGAATCGGTGGGAGGGTTAAGTACATCTCGTATAGGTGGGTAATATTTGTATATATAGGCCCACAAACTTAACCAGCAGGAAACCCTAGTAACGGGGACCCATTTCAGCAGTAACCCACATAGATGTATCATGGTACCATGAAACTAGACAGGGTGGGGCATGATTACTGGGCTGATTATAAGCGGTCAAAAATAGCGGTAGGGGGTACGTCAGTGTAGGTTCCAACGGTTTACGGGCGTGCACGTACTCCGGAGTGGAAAAAGCAGGCACTGGGTACCAGTAGTTATACACTGTGCATCTTGAATCATGTCGGGTCGCTATCATAAGGCTTGATACACCTTATGGTGGGGCCAGCACAGAGTATCTACATGCAAGAGAGGGCATACTGACACAGACACATGGAAAATTAATACAAGTAGGTAGCATAATCCCTAGTTGGACCTAGGTCACGTAAACCCTGACTCCGAGAAGCGTTCAATAGGAAGCATAAACCCCAGTGGCCCTAGGTAGCGTAAACCCTGGTTGAATCTAGTAAGCACTCGATAGTAAGCTCTAGATTAGATCTAGGTAATAAACGGAATCCCCATAATAGAAGCACACCTGAGGGCAACCGCAAATATGGGGATTTGGATCACGTTATCATATGATCATAGATTACTAGTTAGGACACCAGTTAGGTAGTGCAGAAATATATAAACCAGTATAAACAGGGTAGTGGCGAAGCAGAGAAGGAGTAGAAGCACATTTAGTTTATCAGTACATTCAGTTTATCAGTACATTCAGTTTATCTTGCCATATCCCATGTTATCATGTTACTATGGTTTAGTCTTATATTTAGTTTGTTCATGTCATGACCCTTTTCCTCGTTTAAATATTAAGAATCATTGGACTTACCAGACTTTATGTCTGACCTAGTTTGCTTTCGCCTCTTTTCTTTCGTCCCCCACCCTCCCCAGGTAGTCAGGGAGGGAATAGCTCAGGTTTGTTTGGACCGTTACTCTTTCCAAGCTTGAAGACTCTTTGGCGTGTTGCCTTGGACTCTCTCTTCTACTGCTATGGCTGGCTCATGCTTTATTTGGGGAAATCATTTTATGCTTCTTTATTTTTATAAATAAGACGGGATACTTTGGTATTGTAAAACAATCTTTGTACAATCTGTTTATCAATAAAATAAAGTTTTATTTATTTGCCGCTGCTTTAATTGTCTATCTTGTAATTTATCTGCAACTTTTACCTATAATGCTCCACCGAAAATTAAGGCATTCTCTTTGAGCGTGACCTTAACGGAGGTGGGCTGTTTCACTTGAAATTTCTATGAACTTTGTATCTCTAATATCTTTAAACTGTACAGTCTTCATTAGTATTTCCTGTATATAAATCCTGCTTATGTATATATATATATATATTCTCTACAAAAGTGTTAGTATATATTTTATAATCAATTAATATTGAAATAAAGTTGTTGTCATCAAAACTCTATTCTCCAACAATCTCCCCCTTTTTGATGATTACAACCTTAGTTTATAAAATATCATACCTACCTGTTGATGATGATCCTTCAAATACTCCCCTTGTCTATATGAATTCTATAAACTATGTCTATATTTTATAATTCTCCCCCTTTGGCATTATCAAAAAGAAATCCTAAAAGTACTCCCCCTAAATTGGATAATTATCTAAAACTTAACTAACTAACCTAATCATGATATTCCCCTTAATCTATAACTAATAAAAATAAAAATACTCCCCCTTAATCTATACAAATCTATAATTATAATTCCCAATATAATGATGAAACACAAACCAATCCAAGTATTATAATTACATATGTTTGTTTGTTATATACAAACAAATCAAATCAAATCACACCACACCATATGTCTTAATATATATATATATATACACACACACACACATATACAAGTTTCAAATCACAGAATTCAAATCAAATTCAAACAAATCAATCAAATCGTACCGAAGAGTTAAACGTTTCTTGGAACTTCAACCCAACTGTCTTATCCAAAGATATGATCCTTCTTAATGACTTCCTAATCCTCATCTTCTTTAGTTGGAGGAGCCTTTGCGAGATTATTATCTTCATCTCTGAAAAGAGAAGAGATTAGCCATCGCATTGCATCAAAATGCTTCTCTTGCTATTCAAACATCTTTATTTGCCTTAGTTCGAGATGACGCTGGTTTCGTAGAATGAGAGAGAAAATATTTTTGAAAATATTCAATGTTTCTTCCAGATTTTCACTAAGATTATGGATAGGATTTTCCATGGATTTGAATAGAAAGGAATAAGGAAGAAAGAGAAATATAATTATGAATTTTTCTAGAAGAAATAGACTTAAATATGGTTTGGAATTCATTGGATTTTGAATGGACATAAGTAATTATTTTAATTTTAAAATTTGAAATTTTTTGAAAATCTGGCAGTTATATATCGACATACAAAAAACACTATGTCGACATACTATAGTGAAATTTTTTGAAATTTTGAAATTATGAATTCTTTGAACTCTATTATATTATAATTAGTTCTAAAGTTTTTACAAAAACATAAGGATGATTTTATCATAAATAAAACTCCATTCATTACTAATAGAAAGCAAATACATCCAACTAATCAAGACACATGATATACACGTAAATATGTATATTTCATCCGCTTATTTATCTTATTTTATCTTTAAAATAACTGATACTGTGTATTTATAGTTGTGTTTTTCAGATTATATGAGATAAATGGATTAATGCATTTTATTGTTGAAAAGCTTGAAGAATTTGCGCAAGAAGAGTGTTGATTTTTAAAGCTGGATTAAAGCTTGAAGATCTGAAGAGATGTTGTTGTTCAACTACTTTCTGCTGCATATTTCAAAGTTAAGATTCAATGCTTTTCTGATCACTTGGAGTTCTTATTCATACTCAAGGCAATTGGAGTTAAAGCCCACAACCTATTTTCTCTGCATGCGTTCACACTAGCTCCTTTGCAAGGCTTCTCATTCAAACGTGTTCACACTTAGCTACTTGATTTATGTGTTATTTTGAAAATGGGTTTTTGTCCCACATTGTGTGATGAGCCTCTTAGCCTTGGCCAATACAACTATAAATACCTTGTAACTTATTCATGTAAAGACACACTTAGTTTTATTCTGTAATCTTTCTCTTGGAATAGAACTCTTCTTCCTCTGTTCTATTTAGTTTTAGTTTTATTTATGTTCATGTTGTTTAATTTCTGTTTTTCTTCTTCTTTAGCTATGTCTAGCTAATCCCTTTGATTAGGGGGTGATGACGCTAATAGATATGATTCAACATGAATCACATAGCCAATAGATGAGGACTTTATATATGTAGATCTAGATCTGAATCAAGGGTTAGATCTGAACCTTCATATTCTGTGTCGTTTAAGAGCTATGCTCCTTCACAGGGTATATTCGTGTTCGATCTAACAATTATCAGATTTAGATACAATATTAGGTTTTTAGAAATTAATTTGTGAATCTGTCCTGATAGTCTATGGTTGTTTAAGTGCTCAGCTCCTGCATAGGCTATGCCTGTCGTTATTGACTTATTTGTTTCTAAGAATCTATTTATCGTTGATTCATGTTTGTGACAGAAACATGAATTAGATCTATATTTATTTGTTGGCTATTGATGAGTGTGAATCTAATCTATGTCATTATCCCCTAATTGCTTTCTCTTATTAGATAAATCTCTCGTCCTTATTTAATTGCTGTTATTTTCTGTGTTTTCAATCAATCAAAATCTTGGAATAACTTGATTGGATTTATTAATTAAAATATTTTTGCTCCCAGAGTTCGACACCCTCTACAACAATCCTTGTTGTTTAGGAAAGACGAACGGATTTTACAGTGGTTTACAATTGTATAATTTGTTCGCAAACAAATTTTGGCGCCGTTGCCGGGGACCAAAATAATTTAAAATAGTAGATCCTTCGGGTTACATTTTTGCTTATATATTTTCTTATTTTTTCCATAAAAAAAACACAAAAATATTTTTTATTTATTTCTTGCTTTTGTTTTTTTTTATATAGAAAAAAATCTACTTTGGTGATTTGGTATTATTTATTGATGCCATAATCTTCCATTTTTTTAAAAAAAAAAACTTGCTTTTTTTGTTTCCTTTCTTTATTGCTTTCCTATTTTTCCTTTATTTCTTTTCCTTTTTACATTTCTTCCTTTACCAGTCTTTCTATAAAAAAATAAACAAATTGCTTTGCATTTTTTGTTTTTGTTTTGTGTTGCTACAAACTCTCCGTCCTCTGTCCATACCATAAGCCTTCAAACAACCCTCTCATCCACAACTGCCTGAGCATACCGACCTTAGTAACTTCATCACCACCAATTCTTCCAGTCCTTCAAACAACTTTCGACACAATCACCTTAATCCGATTTGAAGAACATATACCACGCCACCTTGAAACAACCAAACACCCTTCACACCCTCATAACAAATCCACTTCCATGAACAATTTTTCACCACCCAGACAGTGCTACCACCAGCATCTACAAACCCATAGTCACAAACGTGCCCCTTACAATTGCCCCACTCTCCTCTACAAACCATACAGATCACCACTTCTATACACAACCCTCCTCACACAACCTGAATTTTCCCACTACTCCCTCTACACGATTTCAACCATACTGCAGATCATACCATCTCTACATACAGCAACATTGCTCCCCTGTCACCACTCATCCTCACATCTACAAACTTCAAGACCCTCCATTCAACTTTCTACCACATCGACTGCTTCCAGACTCCGATTCAATCCCAGCCTCAGACGAAATTGCAACCAAATCTACTTCAGAGACCCTAGAAGCAAACCACAACCGAACTTAATTTAAACTCTGACCAATCTCCTACCTCACACAAAAATTTCCTCTATCGCATTTACAAATTGCCTGAAACCATCAATTCGCGTCAGCAGTGCAAAATCGCAACATCCTGAAATCCCAGAAGAAGAAAACACATCCACACACCAGAAGTAGAAATCCAACCCACCTGTTCCAATCCTAGAACCGCAACCGCCCATGAATTGCTCCGTTAAACCACCGCTACTCAAAATCCTTCACTAAATTCAACCCAACGCTACCACACGTCCTACCCCAACCGCATCAAGTCACAACAGACCCGAACAATCCAAGCATGCCTCGCCGACCTCAAAACCGAAACCCTGAAATCGCTTTATCAATTCCGATTTGAATTCCTGTGGTAGTGAGGAAGAAGGCGGCTTTCTGGTGGAGGGTTTCATTTGAGAAAAGTCTGGATCTATTTGTTTTAGAGGTGAGATATATATAATTCAACAATTGGGCCGGGTTGTTGGGCTTCATCTATTAGTTGAGATTTTAATTTGGGAATTGGACATGAGTAATTTTTGTTTTAGTTCATATGTCTAGTTCCATTTTAGTTTAGTTTTGCTTAGTCTGGCTTGAAGTTTTTTTTTTAAGTTTAGGTTGTCTCTTTTATTTATTTTTTATTTAGTCTAGTCAGTTTCTAGTTTATTTTCATTTTTACGATTTAGAATTTCTTTTTCTTTTTGTTTATTTTCTTATTCGTTTTTTTCCTTTTTAAAAAAAAATTAGTTTTCTCTGTTGTGATTGATTTTCTTTTGTTTGTTAAAAAGAAAAAAAAGGGCGAAATTTTTCAAAAGCAGGTACAGTCAAGCAATTAATAGAAGGGGACAACAACAGAAAGCAGCGGACGAATTAGGGTTGGAGCGGTTGCACACCAAGTGGGGTGTGAACGCGCTAGCGCGACTCAATTGCACTGGATGGACCGCCGATCAAGGTGAGTATTTTCTAACTTTACAGGGACCGCTGCTGCAAATAAGAAAAATACAGACATTGCTTGTAAAACTCTTCTACAGGGCATCGGCTTGCTTGTAAAAAAAAATAAAAAAAATATTTATCTCTGCAATTGACTGTTCTGTGACTATTCTGAGACTATTCATTCTGTGACTGAAAAAAAAATATTGCATTCATCTTAGTTTTGTTTTTATTTTCTAAGGACTTCATTATATTTTGACAATTTGGTTTAGTTCTAACGGATTATTTCTCAGTGTCTAGACTACGGCAGAGTAATAACTGTTTATAAATATTACGGTGATTCGTAAATATTATATCGGTTGTTCCTCTGAAGGTACTTAAACCTTCGGCTGCATTGCTAGGGTGATTCCTGGTGCACCGATAACTCCTGTCCGTTAACTGGCTGAGAAGTCTTTTATTGAAATAAATCAAACCGTCATTATATAATTCTAGAAATTGTAAATTGCATTAGGTTCATTTAAAAAAATCTTTTGTGTCTAATTCTTTTTCTCTAAAAAAAATTAAAATAATTCTCGTTTTGTTAAAAAAAAAATCGCTCAAATTTGTTTTTTCTCGTCTTCCCTTATTCTTCTCGCTAGTGCATGCGTCATTGGACTCGTGATCCTTCAGACAATCGTTTAGTTCGAACAAACATTTCTTTAACCATGGCCGAAGAAAATCCCCCTCGATCTCTTATGGATAGATACTTCCCCGATCGGGTTTCTATTCCTTCTTGCATCATATTGCCCGCCCCAACGGGTAACCACTTTGAAATTCATTCGAATCACATAAATACTCTTCCAAAGTTAGGCAATTTAGAATGTGATGATCCGTATATTTTCTTGACCAAATTTGAACAAGTTTGTGCAACCATGAAATTTCAACAATTAAGTGACGATGGAATCAAAATAAGGTTAATTCCATTTGCACTTACCGATTATGCTGAGAAATGGTTGTATAGCTTGCCTTTAAATACGATTGGAACTTGGGGTGAATTTGTAAACATTTTTCTAAAGAAATTTTACCCTCTGGAAAAAACATCCAAAATTCAAAATGAAATCGTCAATTTTCGTCAATTTGGGGGTGAATCCTTTGCAAAATATTTTGAAAGATTTAAAGAGCTTCTAGTCAAATGTCCACATCACAATTTCGAAAAATGGACTCTTTGTCAAATTTTATACGATGGACTTGAAAATAACTCTCGAACCATGCTCGAATCAATGTGCCAAGGAAATTTTCTAGCCCAAGATCACAATGCCGCTTGGCAATTTCTCGAAAATTTGGTCGAAAAATAAGCTCAATGGGAAAGATCTAACGAGAAATCGATTTATTCCCGTTCTAACGCTCATTCGGTAGGATCATCAGTAGCCTTAGAAGCAAAAATAGACGCGATGATATCCAAATTCGATAATGTCCTTTCATCAACTCAAATAAATCAAGCTCAAGCATCTCAGACCTCATGTTACAAATGTAACGATCCTAACAACATATCTGATCAATGCCCAAATTCATTGGAATAATTCAACGCATTTAACAAAGCTAGGAATGACCCATTCTCCCCAACGTACAATCCAGGTTGGAGAAGCCATCCTAACTTCTCTTGGACCCAAAACAATGCAAATTTGAGTGCGGTTCGACCTCCTTTTCAATCATTTTCGAATAATCCTTCGAAACCTCCCTTTCAACAAACTCAATTCCAACATCCTGTGCCACCTTCTCAAAACCAAGCACAACAATCTTTTGTTCCCCAAGACGATAAACGATTGACATCACAGGAGAAAACTCTCGGAGAATTGACTAAAGCGATGACTCAAAATCTCCAATCAAATACCAATCTTCAAAATTTATTGACTTCGCACATGCAAAACACGAGTCAATCGATCGCTAAACTTGAAATGCAAATGAGTCAGTTAGCCACTTCGGTAAGCGAACGGGAAAGAGGCACTTTCCCGAGTCAACCCATTCCAAACCCCAGCCGTCAAAATCCTAACTCCAACCAAATTCACATCATTCAAGATTCAAATGTTAGTCACTTGAATGCGGTCACGACTCTTAGATCTGGCAAAAAGATTGACAACCATGTGGTAAACCCAAATGCTTTACCGAACGATCTTCCAAACCCTATCGAAAATTCGACCAACTCAGATCAAAACATTGAGCCAATTTCTGACAAGGACCATCCTCAAACTCAAGTAGCCCAACCTATTGAGTTGTCTGCTCCATTTCCTCACAGACTCCGACCTAGGAAAAAGACGGATCACCTAGAAAAAATCCTTGAAATATTTAAGCAAGTTAAAGTGAACATTCCTCTTTTAGATATTATACAACAAGTTTCACAATACGCAAAATTTCTAAAAGATATGTGCACTCAAAAACGTCATACACATGTACCTAAGAAAGTGTTTCTAGCGGCAACTCTAAGCGAAGTCTTGTCCCAATCGATGCCAGTGAAATACAAAGATCCTGGCTGCCCCACAATATCATGTACTATTGGGGACAAGAAAATCGATAGATGCCTGCTAGACTTAGGTGCTAGTGTTAACTTGCTTCCATATTCCGTCTATCGCCAATTAGGGCTAGGAGAACTGAAACCCACCAAGGTTACCCTTCAGCTTGCTAACCGTTCAATTAAGAAACCTGTGGGTGAAATCGAGGATGTGTTGATCAAAATTGGCGAATTCATCTTTCCAGTTGATTTCATTATCTTAGAAACTCAACAGGTTAGCAATCCTGCAAACCAGATCCCTTTGATTCTAGGACGACCCTTCTTAGCAACCTCTAATGCTCTCATCAACTGTAGAAATGGGTCTATGAAACTTTCTTTCGGTAACATGACTGTTGAGCTAAACATCTTCAGAACTGAAAACTCTCCTAACTCTTATGTGGACTAGTTTTCTGAAATCCATGCTGTCCACGATAATGAATTTGAGCTCGACCATCTGAATAACGAAATTGAATCAGATTACGAAACTTTGTTTCAAGATACTCCTGAAAATGTCTCTGATTCGATTCCTGTCGAGCCTCTCACAAATGAGTCTATCACTCAACCAATTTCTTCGGTTGAGTCGCCCCCAAAATCTGACCTCAAAGTGCTGCCCAGTCATCTTAAGTACGCTTACTTAGGAGACAATGAAACTTTTCATGTCATTATCGCTTCTGACCTTACTTTAGAGCAGGAACAATTGCTCCTTCCCATCCTTAAGAAAAATAAGGAAGCAACTGGTTGGTCCATGGCTGATATTAAGGGGATTAGTCCTTCGATTGTCCAACATCGAATCCACCTTATAAATGATGCCAAACCCACTCGTGATCCCCAACGTCGACTAAACCCCATTATGAAAGAAGCAGTTCGGGCTGAAATCCTTAAATGCCTTGACAATTAAAACATCTACCCGATTTTCGATAGTCAATGGGTTAGTCCAATTCATGTTGTACCTAAGAAATCAGGGATAACCGTGGTTCAAAATGAAGCTAAAGAGCTTATCCCAACCCGCACCCAGACTGGTTGGTGTGTTTGCATTGACTATAGGAAACTTAACGCTGTAACACGAAAGGATCATTTCCCTCTGCCATTTATCGATCAAATGTTAGAACGACTAGCCGGTCACGAGTACTATTGTTCCCTTGACGGGTACTCGGGATATAATCAAATCCCTATCGCTCCTGAGGACCAAGAGAAAACCACTTTCACGTGTCCATTTGGTACATTTGCATACCGATGTATGCCTTTTGGTCTCTGTAATGCACCTGCAACCTTTCAGAGGTGCATGATTAGCATTTTTTCTGATATGATCGATCGATTTTTGGAAGTGTTCATGGATGATTTTTCCATCTTCGGGGATTCCTACACTGAGTGTTTACATCACCTGGATCTTGTTCTTAACTGTTGCAAACATAAACACTTAACGCTTAATTGGGAAAAGTGTCACTTCATGGTTAAACATGGCATGTTTTGGGACATGTCATCTCTAACAAAGGAATTGAAGTAGACAAAGCCAAAATCGAAGTTATCTCGAATCTTCCCATTCCCAAATCCGTTAAGGACATCCGATCCTTTTTAGGTCATGCTGGTTTTTACCGTCGCTTTATAAAAGATTTTGGCAAAATCACTCGACCTTTGACCAATCTTCTTGGTAACGATGTTCCTTTCGACTTCAATTCTGATTGCATTTCATCTTTTGAGCGTCTTAAAAATGAACTTGTCTCTGCCCCGATCATTTGCTCTCCTAATTGGAAGCTGCCTTTTGAAATCATGTGTGATGCCTCGAATTTCGCTGTTGGCGCAGTCCTAGGACAAAGTATCGATAAGATTCTTCACGTCATTTACTATGCGAGTAAGACTTTGAACGATGCCCAAATCAATTATACGACCACTGAAAAAGAACTTTTGGCAGTTGTTTTTGCTCTAGAAAAATTCAGGCCTTATCTAGTTGGCTCACACATCACGGTTTATACCGATCATTCCGCACTTAGGTATTTTTTCCCTAAAAAGGATGCTAAAGCTCGTCTCATTCGTTGGATCCTTCTACTTCAAGAATTTGACCTTACCATTAAGGATAAAAAAGGATCTGACAACGTTATTGCGGACCACTTGTCTCGTCTTCCAAATGCCCCATCTTCTTCTCTTCCGATCAACGAGAATTTCCCTGATGAACAGCTGTTTTCTCTATCCACTGATCCTTGGTTTGCTGACATTGTCAACTACTTAGTCACTAAGCAGACCCCTTCTTTTTGGTCTAAGCAGGATAAACACAAATTCTTTTCCCAAGTGAAACATTTTTATTGGGACGACCCCTATGTTTTCAAGTATTGTCCCGATCAAACCATTCGAAGGTGTGTTCCCGACACTGAAACTCACAGTGTCCTCTCTTTCTGTCATGACCAAGCCTGTGGTGGTCACTTCGGTCCCAAAAAGACAGCCGAAAAGGTTCTCAAATCGGGTTTCTACTGGCCCAACCTTTTCAAAGACGCGTACGAATTTTGCAAAACTTGTGATCGATGTCAATTCTTGGGGAAAATTTCTAAACGGAATATAATGCCCCTAAACCCCATTCTAGAGGTCGAAAATTTTGATGTGTGGGGCATAGACTTCATGGGACCCTTCCCTAATTCTTTTGGGAACCTTTACATTCTCTTAGCTGTTGATTATGTTTCCAAATTGGTCGAAGCTGTACCATGCAAAACAAACAATAACAAGGTTGTTGTGCGCTTCTTGAAAGAAAACATCTTTTCTAGGTTTGGCACACCTCGCACAATAATCAGTGATAATGGTACACACTTCTGTAATCGTTCTTTTGAAGCTCTCATGAGAAAGTATTCGATAACCCACAAGTTATCTACTCCTCACCATCGTCAAACTTGTGGGCAAGTTGAAGTATCGAATAGGCAGATTAAACAAATTCTTGAGAAAACTGTGAACCAAAATTGTAAAGATTGGTCCCAAAAGTTAACCGACGCTCTTTGGGCTTACCGCACTGCTTTCAAAACCAACTTGGGTGTCCCCTTATCGGTTGATTTTTGGTAAGCCATGTCACTTGCCAGTTGAACTAGAACATAGGGCGTTATGGGAAATAAAAACTTTGAATCTTGATTTAGAGCAAGGAGGAGAACATATGAAGCTTCAACTTAATGAACTTGATGAAATTCGAAATGATGCCTATGAAAATGAATGACTTTTCAAGGACAGAACAAAAGTTTTTCATGATAAATCAATTTTACGTAAAACTTTCATGCCAGGTCAAAAAGTTCTATTGTATGACTCAAAACTGCATCTATTTCTGGGTAAGCTAAAATCTAGGTGGACAGGACCTTACACTATACGGACTGTTTTTCCATATGGTGCGGTAGAAATTGAGAATCCAACTGATGGATCATCCTTTAAGGTCAATGGTCAACGCCTTAACCCTTACTTGGAACCAATACCCCACCAAGAGGAAGAGCTCATGGTCCTCCATGAGCCACATTACATTCGGTAAGACGCACTAACCCTCTTTTGTACATATGTAAATAGTCTCTTATTTTATTTTTCTATTCACTAAGATATGTCTGATTAACGACTGTGAGGACACAGTCACACTCAAGTGTGGGGGGAATTTACATTACATCAGCAATCAAATTTTCTGAAGTAGGTCATTCATTGAACAAGGATTAACTTAAAATTCATAAATAACACCTTGGTTCTTGTTTGATAAGTTGAATTGTTGGGTGATGAGAATGAACATTATTTATTCATTGAATCATAATGTGTCTTTTTAAGATGCTAGCTTGAGACTGTGCAGATGTTAGTCATGTTCTGGAGTAAGCGTGTCAACCTTTGTTATACATGTTAGAACGTGTAAGTAAAAATAATCAAAAAAGAAGAAGTCAAATAATAATGATTTTGCACTTACATTGGATTTTCTGAGTTCGTTTTCATGCATAATATTTTCTTTTCACTCAAATTTTCAAAATCGTAAGTTCTAAAATCCACTTGGCCCAGTTAAGGAGAAATGACTCATTGTAGCGTTCTTCTTCGATACCCCACATTATTCAAACCCAAGTTTTAGTCGATTTACATCCATGTTTCGACAAGTTTATCTTATATTGGTATACTCAAGAACCTTTGTTTAAAGGTCAAAAACATCACTTTTTATACCAATATTACACCACCCACTCCGTACTTGTTTTAAGGTAGGATAACCATATACCACATCTTATTTTATATGGGTTATCTATCTTACGAAACTTTGCTCATCATTCCTTTCTGCTTTTTGTATAACATCAATCCAGACTTGTGTGTTGAATTTAGGTTATATAAGCAGAGTAACTAAGGCACAAAACTTTCCTTTCATGAAGTGTTGGTAGTAGAGGAGGAATCAAATGAAATCATGTACGTCATCATACCATCTCCATTCATCATTCATCATGCAAAAGAACAAAAAAAGAAAAAGGAAAAAAAGAAGAAAAAAAGAATAGAAAAAAAATGAAATAAAGACAGAGTCTCTCTGAATAAAATAGTCTTCATCATTCCTGACTATGAAGCATCCATTTCCACTCCATCCACATCCATCATACCGTACTTAGAAGCAAGGATTGTAGTTGAGGAGATGAAAGGAAACAAAATGTCCGTATGTGCCTTAGTATTACTTTATCTTTTGTAGCTTGAAATTCAACTAATACACTTGCCCTCTTATCTAGAATATTTTTAGAACTTACAAAAAAATTTCTTCATCTATGCATAACTCATATCCAATACATTATAGTTACATTGGTGCAAAATTATTCAAAAAAAAAAAGAAAAAAAAAGAGAAGAATAAAGAAATGATTGGGTGCACATTGTCGATGTGTAGAACTTTGGTTGACACCACGCTTTTAACCTTCAAGACAATTACAGTGTTATCAAGGAATTACGATTCAGCTTGAAAAATTTTGTTCATTTTTGCACTAATTATGGGATGGACAATTTGGGGCTAAACCGTTACTATTGAAGTTAGGTGAAATCCTTGGAAATTGAAAGACCTTAAATATATCATTTGATTAATTCGCGTACTTAAGATGCTCTGGATTTTGTGGGTAGTATCCGTTGAAAACCCTCACGAGACAACACTCGTCCTACTGGGGACACCCAGAGGTTTAACGGCTTGTTGCATACGCTAAATGCAATCGTGTTTCCTACGAAAGTGTGACATATCTTAGTTTAGTTTTATTAGACTAAAAAGTGGCTCTAACACCCAAATTGATTAAAAGCAGAATGAAATGAGAACAAAAATAAGAAGGAACACACAGGATTTATAGTGGTTCGGCGAAGAAATGCCTACGTCCACTTGTCTTTCACTATATTCAATGATTTAGTTGCAAATACAATGAAATATTCACTTGATTTCTCTCACAACTCACTTACAATCACTCAATTGTCTAAAAACAAATTATGAAAGAAGATTTGGATTTTCCGGGAGTGCTGGAATTCGGGTTATGAAGGTGGTTGAACTCTCAAAGTGCCAGAAAAAAAAGATCCTTTTCTTTGCCTCCAGACGGGGTATTTATAGGTGAAAATTTGCTCAGACCCGATCCGGATTGGAGCCACGTGTCATCCATCCCATCAGCCTCGGGTTCGGATGAATTTCTATGTTGACAACGCATCAGAGTAGTGGACGTTGAGGGTAGGAACTGGTCACAGCCGATCCGAATAACCAGGCGCTCATGCAGGAGAGTGACGTGGAAGACAGGCTCGGGTCGGATGGGTATGCACAAGGGGTTCGGATCAGAGTACCCGATCCGACCCGGATTGACTTAGGACTAATTCCTTTGTTTACTCCACTCCGCTCAGATCTATTGCTCTCCACTCCAGCTGGAAATAGGTTGCTCTCCGATCCGAACAGATGTGCCTCTTCAATTCCAACAACAATAGCTCACCGATCCGAACAGCAGACTTTATCCGATCCGAACCGTTACACTGCTCCGACCTGACCCGCTTCAGTGTTTTTCAAGCTCTTCATTATTTCACATCTTGACTTTGTGTTGCCCGGTTCACAAAGTGGGCTAACATTTTGCCCCCTCAAAGGATGCTTCTGTTGGAGACGGAGCATGCTTTGATTATCATCGCACAACGCTCCTCGAGGCGATTTTTCTTTTGATTTCAATTTAATTCGTTGCTGAGCAAAGGAACTCGGTTCGGTTCGGATTCCGATCCGAACAGATCCCATCTCCTTTCTATTTTTCACTGGACTGTTGGGCCAAGCTTCGCTTCTGGGCTGTCCATCCGATCCGAACGAGAATTCTTCTACTGGGCTGCCGATCCGAATGTGGAGACGAATAGACACTCTTCTCTCCTATATAAACGCTGCCTTCTTCCTCCTTTCATTTTTACTTTTTCATTCCTGAAGTTCTGTAAAATGAGAGAGAAAAAACTCAATTCGTGAAACATCAAAATTCCCCTAAATTCTCGAAGTAATCACACCGGTAGGTTATAAAACTTTGAATAATCCCTTTTCCAATTGATTTCGATTTATGATTTAAGTATGAAACTTGGACAACTTCGCCACCGTGACTCCCCCCCTCGTCGTCATCACCAGTAAACTCGTCGTCGTCTCGAGGTTGGAACGGAGGAGATTATAATCCATTGTTGAGTGCGCCAGCGTAGAATTGCTTGGCTTTGATTTGAGTGACTGGCCCGAAATTGGCCTTGGCGTCGGTTAGGGAAGAAAGAGGGTGAAGGAGAAGAAGAAGATAATAAGGAATCAGTTCGGTTCGGAGGGATATGGAAGGTGAAAAAACAAAGGAAGAAGGAAGGAAATTCAGGAGGTCGAACCGGGTCGGGGCAAGTAGAGAAAGAAAAAAGAAATACAGGAGATCGGATCGGGTCGGAGCAAGTATTTAAGGAAGTGGGGAAAGGGAGCTTGCCTAACCGGATCGAGTCGGACCATAAGATAAAAGGAGGAGAAGTATGACTATGTGATCCGATCCGAACCGTTAGGGGACTCTTCCTCCAAACCGATCCGATTTTGATTTCTGAGTTCCACAGTTTATCCAAGCCCAAGTCCAGACCGCACCTCCGATCCGATCCCCATGAACGCACCCGAACCGAACCGAAGAGCAGTCCACCTCAATATATGAAAACTTGTTTAACTGGCCCAATCAACTTTTGTCATAATCTTCAACCTAATGGACAGTTAGGATAGTGCCTTGCGAACGTAACTGGACACCAAGAACTACTTCAACTCCTTATATTTTGCCAAATCTTTTTGTCGCACTTTTAAACATTTACTCTGCACTTTCCGTATACATTGTTTACACTTTAGTTTGCACACATGCACGGGGGGATACGGGCTAATTTGCTCTAATTTGTGCTATTGCTTCTTCAATAGTTTTGTGACCATGAGACCTAGACGCTCTTCCAGACTAGCCGAGAGGAAAGAAGCCCCGGAAACCTCTAACAAGATTACTCTTGAGGACATATCTTCTCCGTCGGATCCAGAATGGGATAATGAGGGTTCAGACTACGACGTCGGAAATCGTAAAAGCGACGAGGTGTCTTCAGAGAATGGAGTTTCTCTAGGTTTTGAGGAGGAAGGAGGAATTGGTGACGACCGGGCCCCTGATGAATTTGAATCGGCTGTCATATTGGAATCACCTCCAGATTCCGTTGAATCAACAGTCGATAACGACCGACTCATCCGAATTTGCTTAAAGTACGGGATAATGAAAAGGGACACTCTAGTGCCTTCAAGCTCTGACCGTCTCCACAACCCTCCAGAAGGATATATGGCGGTCACTCGGTTGATGTGTATGGTCGGCGCTATCCCTCCATTTTCTCCCTTCATCGTTGACTTTCTAAGACAAATGCTGATTGCCCCCATGCAGCTGCATCCCAATTCTTATGCCTACTTGCACACTTTGTACATAGCATACCGTGAGATCTTAGGCATAGAGCTCACGTTCGATGACGTTCATTTCTTCTATAACTTCAAGCATCGGACTCGAGAGACTCCATCTTTCTGCTATTTTGAGTCTGTTCCTAAGAGGAAGATAATCTCGGCGCCATTCAGCAGTAAAGCTGGAGATTCTAGACTGGAATGGTTCTATGTGAAGCGACAGCCTGGATGTGCCAGGAGGTGGACAAAATCAAGTAAAGCACTGATTTTCTAAACCCGGGCTCTATACACTCGAGTCATCACCTTAACTTGTTTTCCTTTTTGTTTGCAGTCGACAATCCAAAACAAATATCAGATCAGGTGTTCTTCGACCGGATGCACCAACTTCTTAATGGCGACCAGAAATTCTTGACTATCGATGAAGTCCTTAAGGACGAATATCTTCACTTTCATGGGCTGTTATCCGTTTTTCATAGTATTGGTCATGGGACGGCTCCATACGTGTATATTCCTCCAGTGGATGTAGTCCTAGAGACAGGAGAAGGCTCGGGAGTTCCAACAGTGCCTCTTCAAACTTCACCTTCTCCATCTTCTACTCAGGATGACGAATTGGCTAACCTGGCCGAAAAGCATCGTGAAGGATATACTGCCCCCGAGGAGGCTACCTCTCTGGAAAAGTCAACGTCCTCCCAAGAGTCGCCACTTAATGCTTCCGAGGGAGATGTCCCTAGTACTGATGACCCAATATTTTCGGGTTTGGGGGATCTCCCCTTACCTGAAACTATATACACTTCAGAGGATTTTAGGAAGGATCCTTTAGTCTTTACCTCTTCTGAAGAGACCACTCCAGCTAAGGCCAAAGAGCCTGCCCGTACTAGTCTAGCTTCAGACTCAGGTTGGTTGGGGGGAAACACACCACTTAGGACACACTTTATACAACAGCATTAGCATTCATTGCACCTCTTTCTCCGTGAATCCATTGATTTTGAATTTCGTTTGTCTTATTGTGCAGGCACGATGTCTCGATCTTATTATGATATCAGGAAGCTTCGCCGCAGCATGTCTAATCCACTTCAGGATATCGAGTATAATCGCCGTGATGATCGCGGTTGGGAGGAGAGAAGGCCTTATGATCCCTACCGCTCTCGACCCTCACGTTCTCGCTCTCCCGTTCGATCGGAACAAGAGAAATACAAAGGTTATCAAAGCCGTAGGGAAGAGGACAGGCCACAATCGGAAGACTCCACCTCTTCACACGAAAAGCGCAGCAGAGAGAAAAGCCCTCCAAAAGATACTGAGTCTCGAAGTAAGCGCAAGGTCCCTGCTACTAAACGACCTAGGACAGACAAAGAAACTACTGAATCCTCCACACACAGGGACACTGAATTGACGATCCCCGCTCCTCCCCCACTAGATGCAGAAACTGCAATAAAGAAGGCGTATTTGGAGGGGCAATTTCCCGAACAATACTTCGAGACTTTGACTTTTTTACCTGCCCTTGAACCTGTTTCTTCTAAGTGGTCAGATGAGGCCAAAGCAAAGATAGACATGGTTGAAAAACAGTATTCTGAGATGTTTAAATATTCATGCAATCTTTCTAGAATTATCCGTACTCTAATCACGAATGCTGATTCAATGTAAAAAACTGCGGAAGAAGATGCTAAGGACTTAAAGAACCTAGGTAAAGATTTGGAGGACACACAGGCCCAGCTTGCTATTGCTAAGAGGGACGCCGCCAACTTCGAACAACAATTTGAGGATATGCAAAAACGTTATCATGACTTGCTTGAATCTCACAGTCAAGAGCGTTCTGAGTTAAAAAAGCAAGCTGATGATGCTAAGTCAGAAGCTGCTAAGGCGCGCCTTGCTTACACTGACCTCGAACGGAAAAATGCCGAGTTAGCAAAGAGGAATGCTGAACTAGAAAAGAAGAATGCTGACTTGGCTTCAAAGCTATTGGAGGCAGAGAACAGAGCTGCCCTGGCAGAGGGCAATGTTGAGTGTGCTATCAAATCTGCGGAGGAAGCCCGCAAACAATTGTCAGAGGCGGAGGCTGATATTCAGGGTTTTGGCGAATTAATGATTGAATTCTTCGCACATATCATCCGTCGCCGAAACATTTCCTGGATCGAAGATTACCCATCCACTCTAGTTCAAGTATGGAATCAGATCGTTGAGTGGGAAAAAGAGGAGATCAAAGTCGATTCCATCGATGAGGATAAGCTAATGGAAAAATACTTGAGGGATGATGAGCCAGAACGCCTAGCTGAAGGGCGCCGCCTCATTGCTGAGGCTATGGAAGAAGAGAGGCGGAGGATTAAACAGAAAAACATTCCCGAGACTGGTTCCTCTTCTGCTGCCCCCGCAACTTCGGAAGTAGAGGGGTATGACCCTGAAAATCCGGGAATCTCCCGAACAACTCTGATATCTCCAATCCCTGAAATGGCATCAGAGATAGCAGTTACCCCCGCTGAGAAGTCTTCGGAAGGTATCCCTACCTTTTCTCCTCAATTTGTCAAGGCTATTTCTAGCTTTCGCCACGTGATTGAGCAATCGATGAAAAACCCATTGTTTTCGCCTGAGTTGATAACTGTTGCCTCTCATTCTGTAGGTATTGAGCCATCCGGAAAGACAGATGTGACTCAGGGAGGCACCGCTGGGGTAGAGCCTACGGAAAAGGCAAAAGGAAGGGAAGACAAGGCTGCTCCTATAGACTTGGGAGAAGGAAGTGAGCCGACTAAGGCCGACACTCCCCATGATGAAGAAATGATGGCAGCTTTAAAGGATGATGGCGGTGACGGAGGTCATGAGGAGGAACCGGAAGTTGCAATAGTCGGGGAGTCAAAAAATGCTGATGATGTTACTTTGGCTGCAATGAAAGCTGATCAAGACAGACGGCTGCAATTAAAAGCCGAAGAACTAGACCCTGAAGCCCTCAAGCCCCTCGCAGTTGTGGATGCGGGATCAAGGTTAGTCGTTAAGCTCTCAACTAGATCTATTACAGAGGAACTCGCTAAAAAATCTTCTCTTGATTCCAACGCTCCGCCCTCCGGGAAGAAGTCTGCCGGTTCCAGCATCGCATCTTCAGGAAAGAAGAAATCAAAACGAATCTTGACAGAGGCCGAGAAAGAAGCAAAGGATGCGGAGAAAGCCGCCAAGAAGTCCAAGGCTCACTCGAAATCTAAATAGTGGATTGCCTTGTGTCGTTTTAGCATTTAGTGAACCAATAATTGCTGCTACAAGAGTGGCTCTTGCACCTTCTTTTTTAGCTACTCTCCTTTACAAATTCATTCATTCGTAAATAAATAAAAAATAATTCATTTTCTGCAATGTCTGTTTGTCAGTAGTTCTGCACTTATGTAAAAATGCATGTCTTACTATAGTTATGAAATGAAGTTACGAAGGGAGGAAATATGCGTATACATATATGCCCCCAGTCAATTCTCACAAATTATTTAATGCTTAATCAAGCAATCTGAATGCTCCCGATTTTCTGACGGGATAGCATTTCTGTGTCGTCAGTGCCTGTCGTTTTTTCTGGCATTTCTTTTATACTCTCCTGTCTTATACTCAGGTTAGAGTTCTTACTGAGGCGGTCCCTCGTCTGGGTGCACCTTCATGCCTCAGAGGACGTCGTCTTCCCGTCCTTTTATACTCTCTCTCTCTCTCTGGAGAGTTAGAGTTCGAGCTCAACAATCTATTCATTCCCCGGTCTTTCAGCGGGGAAGGATCTCTTTCTCAGCGCTCAGTCGAAGACGCTTTTGTACTCTCTCTCTCTGGAGAGTTAGAGTTAGGGGAAGGATTTCTTTTTCAGCACTCAGTCGGAGACGCTTTTATACTCTCTCTCTCTCTGGAGAGTTAGAGTTAAGAATGTCGTTTTCTCATTCTTTTATATCTTGTCGCACAAATAGCCGTTGTGCTTTTTCTTATGTTTAAACTGTCTTCAACCTTTTTCAGGTTTTGAATCATCCTGTATTCCATAATCACAACAGAATAATCGATGAATGTATATATATAATGCATAAAAGTAAATAACACACGATATTTTTATAGTGGTTCGGCTAAGTCGTAGCCTACATCCACTTTATAGTCCTTTATTCATATCGTCAGATTTTCCCAAGGCAAGTCGTGCCTTATTACAGAGTTCATAAGAAAAATAACAAAGAGTACAACATTTCTAATTCAAATATCGCATTAGGTGTTGGGCATTCCATGCTCTAGGGACTTCTTCGCCATCTACGGTCGTTAACTTGAAGGTTCCTTTTTCAAGTTTCCGTTGGATGACAAAGGGTCCTTCCCACTTTGGACCGAGGTGAGGAAGGGATGGAAAGACTCTCTTTAGCACCAAATCTCCTGGTTCAAAAGTCCCGAGGCGAACTTTTTTGTCGTAATAGCGTGCCATCTGACGTCGATGTCTTGCCGCACGCAAATCTGCTTCATCCCTTTTTTCTTCGACTTCATCAAGAGACTCAAGTAAGAGTGCCCGATTCGTCATCAGGTCATAATACGTCACCCTGTGGGAAGGAACTTCCAGCTCAACTGGAATTACTGCTTCTGAGCCAAAGGAGAGAGAGAAAGGGGTGTGACCAGTAGCCGTCTTAAATGTTGTCTGATATGCCCACAAACTAGGGGCAATTCGTCAACCCATTTTGCCTTTGCGCGCTCTAACCATTTCTTGAGGATGGATTTTATTACTTTGTTTATTGCCTCAACTTGCCCATTTGACTGCGGATAAGCAACCGCAGTGTATCGCTTGTCGATCTTATACTTCTGGCAGAAATTTCTGAATTTAGTACCATCAAACTGGGTTCCGTTGTCAGTTATAATGGTCCTTGGAATCCCGAACCGGCATATAATATTTCTAACCACGAAACTTATCACCTTTCTTGCCATGATTTTGGTCAAGGGCTCAGCTTCCACCCACTTCGTAAAATAGTCCACAACGACTATTGCATATTTCGCTCCTCCTTTAGCAATTGGTAGAACTCCAATGATATCAATTCCCCACGTGGCAAATGGCCAAGGACTCACCATTGACTTGAGTTGGGTCGACGGTGCTTTGGGGATTTTGGCGAATCTTTGGCACCTATCGCAGCGTCGTGAATAATCAGCTGCATCTTTATTAATTGTGGGCCAGAAGTATCCATATCGCAATATCTTTTTTGCTAAAGTCTGACCTCCTGTATAATCTCCACACTCACCTTCGTGCACTTCTTTTAGTACAAGTTTGATGTCGTCGTGTGCAATACATCGTAACAGGGGCATAGAAAATCATTGCCTATAAAGAATATCATCTTGTATGACATATCTGGTAGCCTTGCGAACTATAGCCCTTTTCTCACTCTTCTTTGACGGGAGTGTCCCATTCTTAAGGAAGTTCTTAATTGGGGTCATCCACGATTCCTTCTCCGGCTCCGCTTCAAAAGCGAACTCAATTTCCATCGACTCAAAGCTTGGCGATTCCAAAGTTTCAATTGGAATTATTTCAGTCTCTTCCGGATTGTCGGAACTAGCCAGCTTTGCCAGCCTATCCGCCTTCTGGTTTTCAGCTCTTGGGATATGTGTTATGTTGTACCGCTCCAAGTTGCTCAATAGCTCTCTCACTTTCCTGAGGTAAGCAATAAGTCGAGGTCCCCGAGCCACAAACTCCTCTCGCACTTGGCAAACAACGATTTTAGAGTCATAGAATATGTCTAACATTTTTATTCCGAGGCCTTTAGCAAGCTTCAGCCCGGCAATCAGGGCTTCGTATTCAGAGTCATTGTTAGTTGCCAAAAATTCTAATCGTAGAGCGTAATATAACGACCGTCCTTCAGGAGTGACTAAGACGATTCCAGCTCCGGACCTTTGGTCGTTCGTGGCTCCATCTGTGTATAGTTTCCACGGATCCATCTTTAACTCATCCTCGGACTTAACCACTTTGTCATCGATTACTTCCTCCTCTGGGATGGTGAACTCCGCTATAAAGTCTGCCAGAGCTTGCCCCCTGATCGACCTTCGTGGTTGAAAATTTAAATCAAACTGGCTTAATTCTATATTCCATTTGATCAACCTTCCCGATGCTTCGGGTCTCTGCAACACCTGCCTCAGGGGCTGGTCAGTGTATATGGTTATGGGATGAGCTTGGAAATAGTGACGAAGTTTTCGGGATGCGATTAGGAGGCTGTAAGCGAGCTTCTCAATCTTTGGGTAGTTGCGCTCTGCCGCTGCTAATTTCTTGCTTACATAATACACTGGGCTTTGTACTTTGTCTTCTTCTCGAACCAGGGTTGTGCTAACTGCGTGAGCCGAGACTGCCAAGTAAACAAACAATTCTTCGTGATCCACTGGCTTTGACAAAATCGGCGGTTTCTCTAGCAGCTCCAATAAATTTCGAAAGGCCTCAACACAGTCCGGAGTCCACTCGAAGTTCTTCTTTCCTCTTTTAATCAAATCAAAAAACGGAACGCACTTGTCTGTGGCTTTGGAGATGGATCTACTCAGCGCAGCTACTTTCCCTGCAAGACTTTGGACGTCTTTAATTCTTCTCGGCTCTTCAATGTTTGTAATCGCTGCTATCTGGCTAGGATTGATTTCAATTCCTCGGGAGCTCATAATGAAACCTAGGAACTTTCCCGATGCCACTCCAAATGAGCATTTCAAAGGATTCAATTTCATCTGATACTTTCGCAGGATACCAAACATTTCAGCCAAGTCTTGCGTATGGCTGGAGGACTGTTTCGATTTGACAAGCATATCATCCACATAAACTTCCATAGTCTTCCCTATTTGATTATAAAACATTCTGTTCACCAAGCGCTGATTAGTGGCTCCGGCGTTTTTCAATCCGAATGGCATTACAACATAACAATATAACCCCAAATTCATAATGAAGCTCGTATGTTCTTGATCTGGCACGTGCATAGGAATTTGATTATATCCAGAATATGCGTCCATGAAAGAGAGAAGTTCATGACCTGTTGTCGAATCTACAAGCTGGTCAATCCTGGGAAGTGGGAAACTATCTTTTGGGCAAGCTTTGTTCAAATCTGAAAAATCAATGCAAGTCCGCCACATTCCATTCGGCTTCTTTACTAAGACGGGATTCGATATCCAGTCGGGATATGTCGAATCTCGTATAAATCTGTTCTGCTTCAGCTTCTCCACTTCCTCTTTGAGAGCAGCCGACCTCTCTGGGCCCAGCATACGTCTCTTTTGCTTCACAGGCGGATGCTTCGGGTTTAAATTTAATTTGTGACTTATAATGGATGGCGATATCCCACACATGTCAGCGTGGGTCCAGGCAAACACGTCCAAGTTTGCCTTCAAGAAGTCCGTTAGTTCCTTGGCTCGACGTGGATCCAATTGAGATCCAATCTTCAAAACTCTTGTTGGATCAGCTTCATCAATGGGAATTTCCACTGTCGCTTCATTAGGAGTTGCATTTCTAGTCTCTGGTTCCTCGTCTTTTCTGGGATCCAGGTCTTCAGGCGTTCCTTTGGGCAACTCCTTCGGGGTCGATTTCCCTAATTGCTACGCCGAGCCCCCCTTTGGGGGAGGCGAGGCATCTTTACTCTCGATGTTATGTCCTTTCATCAACATCTTTAATTCGGCAACATAGCAGGCCCGTCCGGAAACCTGATCCCCTCTCATTACTCCAGTTCCGGCTTCGGTTGGGAACTTAAGCAATAAACACCAAGGGGCGATATAGGCTCTGAATTCAGCAAGGGCAGGCCTCCCCAAAAATGCATTATAAGGAGAATCTACGTCCAACACTACGAACTGAAGCATCCGCACTCTTCTACGTTCTCCTTGCCCCAAGGTCACGGGCAATTCTATGTATCCCATGGGAGCTGTTGACGCCCCGTTGAAGCCTCTGATCCATCCTTCACATGGCTTCAAATCCTCAGATTCAAGCTTCATCTGATCAAATGACTTTTTAAACAAAATATTGACGGAACTTCCGTTGTCTACTAACACCTTATGAACCAAGGCCGGCCCAATGGTGGTAGTAATGACCAACGGATCATCAGTGGGTGATTGAATCCCAGTATTATCTCTGCTGCGGAATACCACGTCGTCAAACATTGTCTTCTGTTGTTTTATGGGGGCGATATCTTCCAAATCACCACCTTCATTCACATCTACGTGCTTGGCAGCATTTACATATTGATCCATTGCTCTAAAGCTACGGATTGCTGGGTGAGGTCCACCCACTATGGAGTTGATAACAATTCCCTTGCCTTTCTACTACGCTGTAGGCTTGGGAGCAGGTAGAATATGTTTTGGAGCTTGCTCTCCTTGCCCCCATCCCTCGGGGCAACCTTGTATTCATCTAGTTTCCCTTCGCGCAGCAGCTTCTCAATCACGTCTCTCAAATGTCGACATTCATTGGTTGAATGCCCATGAGTTCCATGAAACAAACAAAACTTCCCAGTTGCCATTTCTTTCTCGGTCGAGTCACGAGGTGGCGGTCTTTTGTATTGCAAAACATTGTATGTATCCAGGTATATATTCTCAAGAGTGTCGTTCAACGGTGTATAATTCTCATAAGTCTGGAATCGGGGCCTTTTGCTAGGATCACTTCCCCTATTTCTATTTCTTATGTTACCGTTCGCATTACGGTTATTGTTGTTGCCCCCGTTTCCAGCATTGTCGTTTCCACCCTTGTTTCCCACATGTACTTCAAATTTTCCGGAACTTTCCCCAGACTGCTTCACGGCGACGTTACTCTGAACATTTTCTTTTGATGCCGCTTCAGACTTTCTCTTTCGGTTTGCCCTGGCTTCCTCTCGTCTTAAATAAATATCAGCCTTTTCATAGAATATCTCTCTTGTGGAGGGTGTCTTCCCATAAAGGTAATCCCCGAACTCGGATTCAGGATCGACTCCTTCTTTTAAGGCCATCAGAATGGTGGGCTCATGCGGGTCACTAACTTCAGTCACAGCTAAGTTAAAACGGTCAAGGTATGATCTCAAAGACTCTCTCGGTGCCTGCTTAATCCTTGATAATTCAATAACACTTTTGGACTTTCGGGTATGGAGTCGGAACTGATTCATAAAACGTTCGCTCAGTTCCCTATAATTCGAAACCGAACGAGGGGGAAGTCGGGTAAACCAGAACAGCGCCACATCTTCTAAATAGATCGGGAATGCTTTACACTTCACTGCATCAGGGGCAGCAGCAGCATTCATGAGCTACAAGTATCGCATCAAATGCTGTCCCGGATCAGTTCTCCCATTGTAATTGTCCATCTGCGGCAGGTTAAAACGCCGGGGAAACTGAAAGTCGAGGATATCGTCAGTGAAAGGAGTATGGCTTCGCTCAATGCCATAATCTTCATTGGTATAGTTCCGGCTTTCAGACATAATCTGGCGCACCATTGACTGTACATCAGCATTAGTTAGGGGCCGTTCAGGTTCCCTAGCCCTGGTATCTGGGTTCCTTCTGGGCTCTTGTTCAGGAGATGCCTTTCTTCTTCGAGCTGCTTCTTCTCTTTTCCGTTCCCTACGCTCCCGGTCGATCTCGGGAGGAGGGGACTGGAGCCTTTGCCCCTGAGTGGGATCATTGTTTCCTAGTGCTCGTGCAATATCCTCGCGAGACCCCAAAGATCCGAACGTCAGCTGCTCCAAATTCTGAGGTCGTTCGAGAGGCCTTCGTTCACGGGGCCGCTCTTCCTCGGAAGAAGAAGACTGATCCACTGGTGTGTGACGAACCGGTGAGGGGGTTCTCTGTCTACGGAGTTCGCTAATCTCCCTGCTCATGAGTCTCATATTTTCTTACATCATGAGGTTGGTGCGCTCGTGGACTTTCATAGCCTCCCTAGTACTCTCAAGCATGTCAAGTAGGCGCGAGAAATCTCCTTGAGTAATGGGCGCAGATGGATTGACCTGATCATTGACCCTGGTGGCTGGAATTGGAGCATTCGTAGGGACTCGAGTAGAGGTTCCAACATCACCAAGTGTCGGGTCAGATCGGAGATGGGAGATCGGGTCAGTTCGGAGCTGGGGAACCTGGTCGGGTCGATACATGGCAAGCTGCTCGGGTCGGTTCGGGTTGGGGGAATGCACTGCTTCAGAATCTCCTACCCGGATCGGATCGGAGCTCTCCCCCTGAAGGCGGTTCGAATTTCCTGCATCGGCTCGTCCTGCCACTGAACTCTGCCCACGAGACCTTGTCACAACCGCATTTTGCTGATCTTCGCCAGCTCCATTTCCTCGACCAGATTGAACTTCTTTGCCTTTTCCTTTGGCCATGATTCTTCGACAATCACTTCAACAAATATCCAAGGGCGTTGAAACTTGAGGATTAACTTCTTTGAACTCAACGGTCCAAAAAGTAGAACGATAATCCCGAAAAACAAAGAATTCAGATGAACTCTCAGTGAAAGCACCAAAATGTTAGACTAAAAAGTGGCTCTAACACCCAAATTGATTAAAAGAAGAATGAAATGAGAACAAAAATAAGAAGGAACACACAGGATTTATAGTGGTTCGGTGAAGAAATGCCTACGTCCACTTGTCTTTCACTATATTCAATGATTTAGTTGCAAATACAATGAAATATTCACTTGATTTCTCTCACAACTCACTTACAATCACTCAATTGTCTAAAAACAAATTATGAAAGAAGATTTGGATTTTCCGGGAGTGCTGGAATTCGGGTTACGAAGGTGGTTGAACTCTCAAAGTGCCAAAAAAAAGATCCTTTTCTTTACCTCCAGACGGGGTATTTATTGGTGAAAATTTGCTCAGACCCGATCCGGATTGGAGCCACGTGTCATCCATCCCATCAGCCTCGGGTTCGGATGAATTTTTATGTTGACAACGCATCAGAGTAGTGGACGTTGAGGGTAGGAACTGGTCACAGCCGATCCGAATAACCAGGCGCTCATGCAGGAGAGTGACGTGGAAGACAGGCTCGGGTCGGATGGGTATGCACAAGTGGTTCGGATCGGAGTACCCGATCCGACCCGGATTGACTTAGGACTAATTCCTGTGTTTACTCCGCTCCGCTCAGATCTATTGCTCTCCACTCTAGCTGGAAATAGGTTGCTCTCCGATCCGAACAGGCGTGCCTCTTCAATTCCAACAACAATAGCTCACCGATCCGAACAACAGACATTATTTGATCCGAACCGTTACACTGCTCCGACCCGACCCGCTTCAATGTTTTTCAAGCTCTTCAATATTTCACATCTTGACTTTGTGTTGCCCGGTTCACAAAGTGGGCTAACAAGTTTATTCGAGGACGAATAAAAAGATAAGTGTGGGGGTATTTGATATACACGTAAATGTGTATATTTTATCCGCTTATTTATCTTATTTTATATTTAAAATAACTGATACTGTGTATTTATAGTTGTGTTTTTCAGATTATCTGAGATAAATGGATTAATGCATTTAATTGTTGAAAAGCTTGAAGAATTT
This sequence comes from Allium sativum, assembly GCA_030737875.1. NCBI lineage: Eukaryota > Viridiplantae > Streptophyta > Magnoliopsida > Asparagales > Amaryllidaceae > Allium > Allium sativum. The sequence goes on along the minus strand of CM060925.1, from coordinate 67,769,716 downwards.
GCGCAAGAAGAGTGTTGATTTTTAAAGCTGGATTAAAGCTTGAAGATCTGAAGAGATGTTGCTGTTCAACTACTTTTTGCTGCATATTTCAAAGTTAAGATTCAATGCTTTTCTGATCACTTAGAGTTCTTATTCATACTCAAGGCAATTGGAGTTAAAGCCCGCAACCTATTTTCTCTGCATGCGTTCACACTAGCTCATTTGCAAGGCTTCTCATTCAAACGTGTTCACACTTAGCTACTTGATTTATGTGTTATTTTGAAAATGGGTTTCTGTCCCACATTGTGTGATGAGCCTCTTATCCTTGGCCAATACAACTATAAATACCTTGTATCTTATTCATGTAAAGACACACTTAGTTTTATTCTGTAATTCTCTTCTTGGAATAAAAATCTTCTTCCTCTGTTCTATTTAGTTTTAGTTTTATTTATGTTCACGTTATTTAATTTCTATTTTTCCTCTTCTTTAGCTATGTCTAGCTAATCCCCTTTGATTAGGGGGTAATGACGCTAACAGATATGATTCAACATGAATCACATAGCCAATAGGTGAGGACTTTATATATGTAGATCTAGATCTGAATCAAGGGTTAGATCTGAACCGTCATATTCTGTGTCGTTTAATAGTTATGCTCCTTCATAGGGTATATTCGTGTTCGATCTAACAATTATCAGATTTAGATCTAATTTTAGGTTTTTAGAAATTAATTTGTGAATCTATCCTGATAGTCTATGGTTGTTTAAGAGCTCAGCTCCTGCATAGGCTATGCTTGTTGTTATTTACTTATTTGTTTCTAAGAATCTATTTATCGTTGATTCGTGTTTGTGACAGAAACATGAATTAGATCTATGTTTATTTGTTGGCTATTGATGAGTGTGAATCTAATCTATGTCATTATCCCCCTAATTGCTTTATCTTATTAGATAAATCTCTCTTTTTTTATTTAATTGCTGTTATTTTCTGTGTTTTCAATCAATCAAAATTCTTGGAATAACTTGATTGGATTTATTAATTAAAATATTTTTGGTCCTAGAGTTCGACACCCTCTACAACAATCCTTGTTGTTTAGGAAAGCCGAACGGATTTTACAGTTGTTTACAATTGTATAATTTGTTCGCAAACAACACACTTAAATACAAGATTCGAAAAGAAAATATAAGGAAATTTAAACGAATACATAAAGATAGATTAAACTAGAGAGTCTAGTTTCCAGATGATGATGAGGAAGTTGAAATTCCAAGCTTTCTTCCTATCTTGACCATGAATTTAGATATTTTGGAAAGTTTCTTGTTGAGCTTCTTTTGATTATTGACGATTTTCACTTGATTTTGAATAATCGTCTGTTTGTAAATTTGCCTACTACCGGTTGGATACTCAACACTTTTCATAGAAGCCTCTTCTTCTTCTTCAACTTCCATTGGATTTTGTTCTTGTTGCACTCGTGCTTTTTTGGCTTCGAATGTCTCGTATGGTTTGAAAATGGGAGGAATTTGCATGTGATGAATGTTTGATACGTCAATCACCTTTCTAGGCACAAATTCTTCTCAAAAGATCAGTGTTAAAGTACTTGAAAATGAAAGTGAGATAAAAACCATAGTAGAGAGTGTTTTCTCTTGTTGATAAATCTATGGGCTTGATTTCACTTAGGATCGTTTCGGCCCAATTGATAGTATAGCCACCCATAATAGCAAAAAGATCCTTTTGGACTTTGATGGTAGGATTGTTGAAATTTATGGAACGGGGAGTGATGGTGTATTGGAGGAGAAGGTTGAAAATTCTTGTTTTTGGACGAAAGGAACGATTTTTGAATTCCATTGGAGCACCGTCTTCAAATATGTCATGGTAGGTTTCCGAATCAATTTCGTCGATAACAAAATTCGAAAAATTTAAGCTCGTGCTTCTACAATTTAGAATAGTGCCCAAGAGTTCGACATCAAGAACAATTTGAATGCCTTTGACACTACTCCAAATTCGGTCTTTATTGCCTTCGTAAAATCCACGATTGAGATTTGCATAGAACAACTTGACGAGTTTGGGGTAACATACTTCGTCATTGTCAAGGGAGTCAAATAGACTTAAGACTTCATTGTTTTGAAAAAGAGAGATGAGATCATAAGAGGGAAAATTTCTAAAGACAGAGAAGGCACCCTATTAACTTTAGCATTTGCTAAGTAGTTACCATAGGTTTTGATGGCCTTTTTGTCATTATGAAGACAGCCTTTAATGGTTTTGGTTATCTCCAATTTTTTGGATGAACTAGAGGAAGCCATTGAATTGATAATTTTGAAGAGAATAGATATGAAGAATATTGTTTTGAGTTGTGAATGAAAGGTAGAAAGAGTAGATGCATATACAGTAATTGACTGGATATGAATTGAATAGGCATAACTTTTTAGATTGAAATGACACCTTTTCAGATCTTGGGAGTTGGAGGGACGTTTGAAAGTTTAAACTATTTGAAACTCGAAATTTGAATTTCAAACTGGTCAGGTATGTCGACATAGACCTATTTGTATGTCGACATACATGTCTATTTTCAAAGAGAATTTAAATTTTGTGAATGAAAATTAATATTATCGATTTATATTTCAGGATTAAAGATTTCCTGAAATAATTCTAATCCTAGCAAACACACAAACAATTTATTTAATTATTTTATTTGTTATTTTTTATTAAATTATTATTTTGAATTTCAAATTTCAAAATTATATTTCAAATTTCAAATTTTAATTTTTAAAGTTTTAAAATCAAATCAAAGCAAACAAACAAAGCAACTACTCAACCAAGTAAAATTAAAAATTAATTAAAGCGTACCCGGTTTTTAAATCCTTTTCTTCGAAATTTTCTGAACTCTGAATTGTCGTAAAGCATATATTTGTATATCCGGTTTCTGGTTCTTCTTCACTTGATTATGAATCTGAATCATCTAATGTTGTTGCATATGCTTTCTTTCTCTTTCTTGGTGAATTGTTATGGTCTGTTTGTTGAGTCGATTTGTCTGGATATGGACACATTTTCTTTATATATCCTAGTTTGTTGTAGTTATAACATCGACCATCGTTACTTTTTGAATTTTCTTGATTATAGTTTTTCCTTTCATATCTCAGAAATCTTATAAAATGATTTGTCATAAGTGTTGTTTCTTCATCATCATCACAACTCGAGTCAGAATCATTTGTTGTTGCTTTCAATGCAATAGATTTTTTTCTCGTTTGATCTGTTTTCTTTTCTGCAATTGGACTTCGTAAGACATCAGATTTCCAATTAACTCTTCAATCTTCATTTCATTCACATCATTGGCTTCTTCAATTGCCAAAGTTTTCTTATCCCATTCTAGAGTTAATGAACTTAATATTTTCCTAACTTGATCTGCTTCAGAATAGGTTTTTCCAAGTGCAGTTAATAAATGCACTATCTCTTGAAATCTGCAATACATATCTGAAATAGACTCATTCTAGTTCATTTTGAATAATTCAAACTGATTAAATAGCATTGCTATTTTAGTATGTTTAACTTTATTAGTTCCTTCATGAGTAACTTGTAAAGTTCTCCAAATTTCATAGGCTGTTTTACATACCGATACTCTATTAAATTCATTCCTATCTAATGAACAAAATAACATATTCACGGCTTTAGAATTGCCTTGTGCAACAGCCTTTTGTTCATTTGTCCATTGTGCAAATGCAGTTATGGGTTCAACATATTCGTTTTGTGTACTATTCCATGTGTCTAAACCTACTAATTGCAAATATATTTTCATTCTACATGCCCAATATGAACAATTACTACCATTAAACAATGGTGGTCTAACAGTGGACAGACCCTCTATAAGAGAACTATTATTGCTACCAGTGTTGGTTGCCATTATCACTATTTTCAAAAATCAGATTATGAACTTTTTGAAAGACCTTGCTCTAATACCAATTGTTAGGGAATGTGGAATGGATTGTTAATGCAAAATAAACATTAGAGGGGGTGAATAGTGTTTTTGAGAATTTAAACAAAAATCTAAAACTTGTATAAATTGCTAGATGAATCAAACACCACAAACACAATCATAGACACAAATTCAAATACAAACAAAAGAATAAACAGAAATAAAAATGTAAAAAAGGAAAGAACATACCGGATTTTGTACTAGCTCGAATTACTCCTACGTCTAGTCCATTGCAATGCCAGATTGCGCAGAGTTTTATTACTATATCAATATCCAATCACAATCCTCCTTGATTTCACGGCTACAAGGGATACCACCGATTCCGCCTTGATTTCATGGCTACAAGGGATACCACCGATTCCGTTCTTGATTTCACGGCTACAAGGGATACCACCGATTCCGCCTTGATTTCATGGCTACAAGGGATACCACCGATTCCGTTCTTGATTTCACGGCTACAAGGGATACCACCGATTACTTTACTTAACCCAAAAAATTACAAACATCCCAATAACTCTTCGATAACACTTGATTCAGAGAGTAGAGAGTGTAGGAAGAAGAAGTTTGAGCAAAAGGGAATTGAATTCGATAGAGTATAACTGTAGATATCATAGAAATGATTAAGAATAATGGTGTAAAGAAAGAGGATTAAGTTAGAGAAGAAGAGATGATTCGAATTTAAGTCCTTTTTATAATGTATGAAAGGATGCCATGCTTCAGAACCGTCACAAATAGTGAAAAGACGCTTCCTTTTCAAAATTGAAAAAAATGGCAGTTATATGTCGACATAGTGTTTTATGTATGTCGACGTACCCTTAGTGTAAATTTCATTTTTGAGCATTTTCAAAGTATTTTGATATAAATATAATTCTGGAAATTCTTGAATTAAAATATAGTATTATAAATTAATATTATAAAGTAGAAAATCATTTGAAAACATAAGTTTAAACTGTATAAACATATTTATAAAATTATAAGATTTTAAACTATATATATAAATATAAAAGTGTATAACAATATAAATATATAAAACTTAAGTTTGAAAAGAAAAAGTAAAGTAAGAAAATAGAAAATATAGAAAATAAAATAGAGAAGAAATAAAATAGAAAGGATTGAAGATAGAATTTGGAAACAGAATTTGAGAATCGGAATTTGAATTTGAACCTAGTCTATTTAGAGTCTTACATAATCTAGACTCTATAACTATGTTAGTCTTGAACTCTTGAAATCCTGAATACTGAGGAGTCTTGAAATTTCTCTAAACTCTGTATCTCTAATATCTTTAAACTGTACAGTCTTCAGTATTATTTCCTGTATATAAATCCTGCATCTGTTTGTGTATATATATATATATATATATATATATATATATATATTCATATTCTATACAAAAGTGTTAGTATATATCTTATAATCAATTAATATTGAAATAAGATTGTTGTCAACAAAACTCCATTCTCCAATAGTTTCAATTACCGCTTAGGATGTGAAGCTTCGATTAATCGCTACTAATAAAAAACCAAGAATCATAGGAATCAGTCGTAAAAAATATATGATAAATCTTTTAGTACCTGTTGTGTAATTTGCGAATTTCCATTTCCGATCCACGATTCGTGATTTTGGAAGAGAGTGGAAGCGACCATATAGGAAGATGCGGCATCAACTATCGATCAAAGCGATTTAGAAATAAGCGAGATGAGTTGAGTAGACGGGATGTGGGGTGATGTGTTCTCTTCTAGAGGTATAGGCTATAATGGGTTTGAAAAATGTTTTGGGACGGATATTAGGCAAAATGTTTATTTTTGTTCCTGCACAATAAAAGTTACTTCCCACCTCTATTCTTGAATAGCTTTAAGTATACGAGAATTGTTTGTGAAATAGCGTTCAAACCCTACATTTTTTGGAGAGAGTACAAAGCATATGCAGCAATGATATATAATATAGCTACCAAAAATCCATTTTGTTGTAGTGAACTGCTTATCTCGTGTTGGAGTTCTAGACCATATCCATGTTGTTCATACCTGTGTCATGTCATCTTTTCTCATTCTCAAACCACGAAAGTTTAGAATCACTCATAACTTACATTTTGATGATAACTGAATAAATACAACTTGAAATGTCATAGAAATATTTGTATTATGATATGTTATGTTAGTTATAACATGTTAGTATTCACACATAAAACACGACATTATGGATGCTAGTTTGACATCTGACATTATGCCATGCTATGTTATAATTGAAATGTTTACCTGTAACACATGATATGCTTTGACATGCTATTTATGATATATACATGTATGACACGATATGTGATATGCTATGTGATGTGTATGATATGTTAGTTTATTTATATTGAATATCACATTACAAGTTTCTTGTAGATAAGAAAATCATTATGGGTTTGAATGATACATACCTGAATCATTACACTATTTTGACATTGAATTTGAATATAGGTTGAACTGATATGTACTTGGATTTAAATTATTATGCGTTTAAATGATACTGTAACACCCCGAATTTTCTGTAAATAGAAGAATAACAAAATTAAGTATGATAATTTTAAATGTGAGAATTAAGGAAAACGGGTTACGCCATTGCGTTCGTCTCGGAATTCTGCTTGAGATAGAGTCTGAGTTTGCGTAAATCGGACTCCGTATGGGGAAGTTATGGCCTTCGGAAGTTTCTGAAAATATAAAATAACTCGAAAATAAATTCCAAATTAGAAATTCAAAAATCTGAGCCTAGAAGCGAGCTGGGCGGGAAATTTCCCGCCTAGGACCTAGGTCGACCTGGGTAGGCAGGTCGACCTGGGGGTCGACCTTAGTGTCGACCTGGGGGTCGACCTTATTGTCGACCTCCGCCCCTATAGGTCGACCTGTTTTGCCCGGATTCGATTTTCTTCGGCGTGTGACGTGGTTTTGGCTGTTCTGATGGTCTGGATTGGTTCTAGGTTAATATCTAAGGCCCTGGACACTTCTATTCTCCTATAAATACATCCTTAAGCCAAAACCTAAATCTCCTGCACTATTCTCTAGCCTCCATAGCTCTCTCCCTCTTATAAAATAAAATAATGGCGGCGCTACTCTGCTGAAACCGAGGATAAAACTAGTGCATCTTCTTCCAAACTGAATAGGATTAAAAGAACAACTAGTCTACATCAAAGGAGCGCTATTCAGTGTCAGAACACAGATTCCAGAATACAAGAATCATTCCCTTTTTGTGAGTACAATTATTTTCGGATATGAAATTTAATAATTATCTTGACATTTTTGTGAATCTGGATCTAAGGTTATGCATATTTTTCTATGGATTTATCTTGACTGTGACTAGTCTGTATCTGTTCTCTCTTTTCTTCCTTTTTGTTTATAGCCAGGCTATCACGAGCCTGAGCCAAATCTCATAAGAGATTAACGCACGAATGCTAAATTTTGGGACAAATAATAGATAATGCATAATTAGACATGACTGATCTGTGACTGATTTAAGAAAAGAACATAGGTTGTAAATTAAGATCTAGAATCAGTGCATACTCTGTATAAAAGACTGTGATTTGGAAGAAGAATTATTTTATGATAGCATGTGACTTGAGATTTGGAATATAATGCATATTATAATGCAAGATCTGATTTTGAGGACTTAATACATGATTAAAATTTAAGATCTAGATTTTGGGGCATATTTTTTATCGTGATCTATGACTTGAAAAGAGAAAAAAAAGATATATGTGAATTAGGCGTAAAGATCTATATTAAAATAGGGTAACTATTAATATGAATGCACCTAAATATTGATTTTAGGATATTTGGCATCATAGGCTATAATTTGGCATAATTCATATTGTTTGGGACATTTTAGAGAATATTCTGTACTATGCAATGTTTAATTAAAATTTGTGGCATATGTCGTATTATGAATTATGACCATGATTTAGGCATGTAAATTTGGCCGAGATATGTAAATAGAACTTTAAGAAATATTTAATCTGCTAAATCTGCTGAATTTCCTAATATGCTAAATCCGTTATCTGCTTAATCTGTTGAATTGCCTAATCTGCTAAATCAGCTGAATGGCCTAATCTGCTAAAATTGTTATCTGCTAAATCTGTTGAATTGCTTAATCTGTTGAAAGCTGAATAATTATAAATTGGAGGCTCGATCTAAAATTGTGCAAAACATGTTAATAGAACTTTGGATAATCAGCCGTAACTTGTAAAGAAGTTTAATCTGCTAAATAGACATAATTAGTCTGATATTTTTTGTTAAGTGGCTATGACACGGGGTTAGACTCTGTTTGCGGTAGAAGCCTGCCCGGAACCAACCGGCTTAACCAGCGACCGCAAACTGTCAGTCTAATGTGAGAGGTCGTAGGCATAACTAAAATATGCTTAGACACGAGGTTATGTGGCAGAAGTCCGCCCGGAACTGCCTGGCATGTCCAGCGGCCACAAGCTACCGACCTAATGTGAGAGGTCTATGCATTAATAATTAATTAATGGAAATCTAAGATAAATATGATACCTAAAACGTGTTGGGTGGATAGGGTTAAAAAAATTGGTCTGATGAATCTAATAAACCCGTTTCGTAAATCTGTAGGCCCAATACAAAGTTAGTAAAACAATCTGTAAGCCTGTTAATCTGTATATCTGCCCCGTTAGTCAGAGAACTTGTTAATATGTATATCTGATCCGTTAGTCTTAAAACTTGTTAACTTGATTGTCTGATCTGTGAACTAGTAACTTGAACTCTGTTTGAAATCCATAAACAAGTTAATCTGAAATATGTTAGTCTGGGGACACAAGGTTAGGAGGGGAAATACTTGTGTCATCTGTTTTTTGGGACCTATATTATTCAGTAACCGTTTCTGGTATCAAAACTTTGACCCCACGCTATGTAGGGTTCCGGGCACACTTACTGAACTAATTATAAGTGGTTCATTCTAATAATGGCGAGGGGTGTTGATGGTGCTTCCAACCGGATCATGTGCGTGCATGGATCCGTTCTGCTCTGAGGATGTAAGACACCGTGACATCTGTAAATAGGTCAATGCCAATAGGTTGCAACTTTAGGGAGTGATACACCCTATTGTGGGGCCGACACAGGGTATTTATGTATTTGGGAGTCGATCGCTTGGGGGTAGGACTTAGGGTACACTTAGTTCTGTCTGTTTCTGTTGGTACCGTCTGTTTCTGTTGGGTGGCAACACCTGTCTGTTTTCTGCGTGGTACCGTTTGTTGGGGTGGTAAAGGCCCATTAGTAGTGTACACCTAATTCTAACATTCTATTTCCGTAAGGATTATTTTGTTTCTATTTCTGATTCCGTTTCCAATTCTGTTTTTGTACCTTCTGTCTGTTAGGGTGGTAAAAGCCCATTAGTTGGGTGGTAAAGGCCCATTATTAGTATTCTGCTTCTGTACCTTCTATCTGTTAGAGTGGTAAACGCCCATTACTAGCATTCTGTTTCTGTAGGGATTATTCTGTTTCCGTTTCTGTTTCAGTTTAGACATTAGGGTAACACCTAATCCTGTTATACTAGTATCAGTGCAGAGAAGTGCAGACTAAGTAAAATGCTTAGCTTAGTCTATATCATTCTGTTAACCTGCTATTCCTGTTACGGTTATCTCTCATCCAGTTTTATTGATACTATTATCTGTTTATATGCTGAAAGTCACTGGACTCACCAGACTTATATCTGACCTAGTTTGTTTCGCCTCTTTTCTTTCCATTCCCCCCTGGTTTTCAGGGTGGAAACATAGGAGCTTGATTCAGATTCTCTCTGCTTGAAGTTTTGCTTGGCTTTGGCTCTATCTTTACATGGCAGTTTACGTTGGGGATTATGAATTTAAAAAAAAACTATGCATCCTGAAGGCTTTTGTACAAGACCGATATTTTGTGCTTGAATTCTGATATTGTGATTTGAAAAGATGTAACCAAACTTATTTCTGTTTCTGTTGTAATAAATTTATAAAATTTTCAAATAATACTTTATCTGTCTTTCTGTTCTGCCTACTAAAACGCTCCATCAAAGTAAGGCATTCCCTTTGTGAGTGACCTTAACGGAGGTGGGGTGTTACACTTGGTATCAGAGCTGAAGGTTACCAGATTTGATAAAAAGTTTTGAAAATTATTTTCAAAAAGCTTTTAAAAAGGAAGTACTTTCAAAAGTAGAGTTTATTTTGAAAAAAAACATAATCCCCAAAGCCATATGCCTATCTTTCTATCCTTTGTTTTGAGTCTTTCCTTTTCTTTCGTTTTAGCATGTCTGGGGATCTTAACATTCCGGAAGGCGTTCCGATACCTGGCTGGTTCAGGAGGTACCTAGAAGCTAGGGCTAATGATGCGCGCCCAACAAACGTCCCTCCTCCCCCAGCTGCAGCGGTTCCTCCTCCTCCGCGCGTGAATACTTTCCCGAAGATATGTAGAGACTTTCGAGCCATGGGTGGGAAGAACTTTAACGGAACTGTATCCTTCGTGGAGGCAAGGAAATGGCTCAAAGAAACTGAGGATTTGCTCGTTATCTTCGAGGTGGACGATAGGCAGAAGATACAATTGGCGGTATGGGTGCTTAAGGACGAAGCTTCTTTTTGGTGAGAGGTCACAAACGGAGAGCGTCCGGTAGAGAGATGGATGGATTTCAAGCATAGGTTCGAGATGAAATTTCTCTCACGAGTGGAAGAGAGACTATACGTAGAGAGGTTCTTACGTTGAAGCAGGGGAATTCATCAGTGAGAGAGTACGTCAACAAGTTTAATCAGTTGGCAAGACTCGGCTTAGATTTGGTAAATACACCGCATAAGAAGGCACTAAGGTTTGCTAAAGGTTTGAACGAGCCGCTACACGAATTGGCAGTGTCCCACATTCCTATGGGGGCAACCTTCGAGAAATTGGTGGACATGGCGTTAATGCATGAAGAGGAAGCCGAAAGTAAAAAGAAAGATGAAAAGCTTGAAGGACCACAGAACAAGAAGGCGGTGCCCGAAAAGGAAATGCAAAAGAAGGATGAGAGGTCTGAAGATAAGAAGGAGAAGAAGTGCTTTACTCGTGGAAGCTTGACCCATCTGAACAAGGATTGCAGAAAGAGGAAGGGAACTTGCTTCAACTATGGAGAAATGGGGCAATTCACTAGGGACTGCCCAAAGAAACGAGGACAAGGGCAGAGGGCAGGACCAACTTCTGGAGGACAGGCGGATACCCTCGAGGCTCGTGGATAGGATAGAAATAGGAAAACTTTCTGTAGAAGGATTAATCTCCTCATCTGATTGTGGAGTTAAAAACTCTTTCTGATTCTTGCATTTTGATTATGTAATTGAAACTCTGCACTTTAATACTAGTCTTGTTTCTAATTCCGCTATAGTCTCAAACCCCATGAGGTTTACGACTCATTTGTTTGTGATAAGTTGGGGTTTGAGGGTATCTGTGTTAGGCGTTAAGTTGACTATGATGCATATATTCTGGGTTTTTATCATGCTTAGTTTCCTAAGAATCATTTGGTAATCTGATCTGTATCAGTAGTCTGTAGGTATCTGAATATTTCTGAAAAGGATAGGGGTTTTTACTCAAACGTGAAGTAGATTTCTAGTTGGACATTTGTTTAATGGGAGTGATTCTCTGAGTGTTAATCTGATGTTGATTTCGGTCTTCAAGGTTGATATTTAGTTGGTTATCCTCTTAAACTGATGTATAATGGGAACCTAGCTTTTGTTTTAATTGTACTTGCTTCTATCACTCGACTTTATCGACCGAATCTTCGACCTTTAGGTAGAAACTAATGGATGTAAACATGTTTTTGAGACATGTTATGTTTGATGGTTGCAAGTGGATGCAAGTGGTTGCTGGTGGTTGCTCATGGATGCATATACACACACTAGGTACTAGATCGGCTCAAAAACACTCTCATACTGCATATGGATGTGTGTGCATTTTATTTTTTAAATTTTTATGGATGCAAATTGGTTGACTCAACACATGGATGTTGCATATGGATGAACGGTTGTGTACTCATATAGAAATGATATGTATCAAATAGGACAATTGCATACATGTTGGACTCAAGGCACTGACTTAATTCGCATTAAGGAGGTCAACTGAATCAGTCGACCGCCTAATCTTTGCATTAGATAAGGAACATATACACACACTTTTGCATATGTTCATACAACATTAGAAGTTTTCTAAGGACAATGGATGCTTGTGGATGATGGTTGAGTAGATGGTGATTGGATGGTAGGACACATTCTGCCTAACTTGAAGATTTCAGGGACGAAATCCTTTAAGGAGGGGAGAATGTAACACCCCAAATTTTCTGTAAATAGAAGAATAACAAAATGAAGTATAATTAATTTTAAACGTGAGAATTAAGGAAAACGGGTTACGCCATTGCATTTGTCTTGGAATTATGCTTGAGATAGAGTCCGAGTTTGCGTAAATCGGGCTCCATATGGGGAAGCTATGGCCTTCGGAAGTTTCTGAAAATATAAAACAGCTCGAAAATATATTCCAAATTCAAATTCAAAAAGCTGAACCCAGAAGCGGGCTGGGCGGGAAATTTCCTGCCCAGGACCCAGGTCGACCTGGGGGTCGACCTGGGCAGGCAGGTCGACCATAGGATCGACTTGGGGGTCGACCTTAGTGTTGACCTCCCCCCTACAAGTCGACCTGTTTTGCCCAGATCCGATTTTCTTCGGCGTGTGACGTGGTTTTGGCTGTTCTGATGGCCTGGATTGGTTCTAGGTTAATATCTAAGGCCCTGGACACTTCTATTCTCCTATAAATACATCCCTAAGCTAAAAGCTAAATCTCCTACACTATTCTCAAGCCTCCATAGCTCTCTCCCTCTTTGAAAATAAAATAATGGCAGCGCTACTCTGCTGAAACCTAGGATAAAACTAGTGCATCTTCTTCCAAACTGAATAGGATTAAAAAAACAACAAGTCTACATCAAAGGAGCACTATTCAGTGTCAGAACACAGATTCCAAAATACACGAATCATTCCCTTTTTGTGAGTACAGTTATTTTCAGATATGAAATTTAATAATTATCTTGACATTTTTGTGAATCTGGATCTAAGGTTATGCATACTTTTCTGTGGATTTATCTTGACTGTGACTATTCTGTATCTGTTCTCTCTTTTCTTCCTTTTTGTTTATAGCCAGGCTACCACGAGCCTACGCCAAATCTCATAAGAGATTAATGCACGAATGCTAAATTTTGGGACAAATAATGGATAATGCATAATTGGACATGACGGATCTGTGACTGATTTAAGAAAAGAACATAGGTTGTAAATTAAGATCTAGAATCAGTGTATAATGTATAAAAGACTGTGATTTGGAAGAAGAATTATTATATGATAGCATATGACTTGATATTTGGAATATATTGCATATTATAATGCAATATCTGCTTTTGAGGACTTAATACATTATTAAAATTTAAGATCTAGATTTTGGGGCATATTTAATATCATGATCTATGACTTGAAAAGAGAAAAGAAAGATATATGTGACTTAGGCGTAAAGATCTATATTAAAATAGGTTAACTATTAATATGAATGCGCCTAAATATGGATTTTAGGATATTTGGCATCATAGGCTATAATTTGGCATAATTCATATTGTTTGGACTTTTTAGAGAATATTCTGTACTGTGCAAAGTTTAATTAAAATTTGGGGCATATGTCGCATTATGAATTATGACCATGATTTAGGCATGTAAATTTAGGCAAGATATATAAATAGAACTTTAAGAAATATTTAATTTGCTAAATCTGCCGAATTGCCTAATCTGCTAAATCTGTTATCTACTTAATCTGTTGAATTGCCTAATCTGCCAAATCTGTTATCTGCTTAATCTGTTGAATTGCCTAATATGCTAAATCTGCTGAATTTCCTAATCTGCTAAAATTGTTATTTGCTAAATCTGTTGAATTGCTTAATCTGTTGAAAGTTGAATAATTATAAATTGGAGGCTCAATCTAAAATTGAGCAAAACATATTAATAGAACTTTGGATAATCTGCCGTAACTTGTAAAGATGTTAAATCTGCTAAATAGACATAATTAGTCTGATATTTTCTGTAAAGTGCCTATGACACGAGGTTAGACTCCGTTTGCGGTAGAAGCCTGCCCGGAACCAACCGGCTTAACCAGCGACCGCAAACTGTCAGTCTAATGTGAGAGGTCATTGGCATAACTAAAATATGCTTAGACACGAGGTTAGGTCTGGCTTGTGGCAGAACTCTTCCCGGAACCGCCCAGCATGTCCAGCGGCCACAAGCTACCGACCCAATGTGAGAGGTCTTTGCATTAATAATTAATTAATGCAAATCTAAAATAAATATGATACCTAAAACGTGTTGGGTGGATAGGGTTAAAGAAATTGGTCTGATGAATCTAATGAACCCGTTTCGTAAATTTGTAAGCCCAATACGAAGTTAGGTAAAACAATCTGTAATCCTATTAATCTGACCCGTTAATCTGAGAACTTGTTAATATGTATACCTGATCCGTTAGTCTGAAAACTTGTTAACTTGATTGTCTGATCTGTGAACTAGTAACCTGAACTCTATCTGAAATTCGTAAACAAGTTAATCTGAAATATGTTAGTCTGGGGACACAAGGTTAGGAGGGGAAATACTTGTGTCATCTGTTGTTTGGGACCCATATTAGTCAGTAACCCTTTCTGGTATCAAAACTTTGACCCCACGCTATGTAGGGTTCCGGGCACGCTTACTGAACTAATTATAAGTGGTTCATTCTGATAATGGCGAGGGGTGTTGATGGTGGTTCCAACCGGGTCATGTGCGTGCATGGATCTGGTCTGCTCTGAGGATGTAAGACACTGTGACATCTGTAAAAAGGTCTATGCCAATAAGTTGCCACTTTAGGGAGTGATACACCATACTGTGGGGCCGACACAGGGTATTTATTTATTAGGGAGTCGATCGCTTGGGGGTAGGACTTATGGTACACTTAGTTCTGTCTGTTTCTGTTGGGTGGCAACACCTGTCTGTTTTCTGCGTGGTACCGTCTGTTGGGGTGGTAAAGGCCCATTACTAGTGTACACATAATTCTAACATTTTGTTTCCGTAAGGATTATTCTGTTTCTGTCTATGATTCCGATTCTTTTTCCGTACCTTCTGTCTGTTGGGGTGGTAAAGGCCCATTAGTTGGGTGGTAAAGGCCCATTATTAGTATTCTGCTTCTGTACCTTCTGTCTGTTCGAGTGGTAAAGGCCCATTACTAGCATTATGTTTCTGTAGGGATTATTCTGTTTCCATTTTTGTTTCAGTTTAGACATTAGGGTAACACCTAATCCTGTTATACTAGTATTAGTGCAGAGAAGTGAGGGCTAAGGAAAAAGCTTAGCTTAGTCTACATCATTCTGTTGACCTGCTATTCCTGTTACAGTTATCTCTCATCCAGTTTTATTTACATGTCATGATACTATTATCTGTTTATATGCTGAAAGTCACTGGACTCACCAGACTTATGTCTGAACTAGTTTGTTTCTCCTCTTTTCTTTCCGTTCCCCCCTGGTTTTCAGGGTGGAAACATAGGAGCTTGATTCAGATTCTCTCTGCTTGAAGCATTGCTTGGCTTTGGCTCTATATTTCCATGGCAGTTTACGTTGGAGATTATGACTTTAAAAAAACTATGCATTCTGAAGGCTTTTGTACAAGACCGATATTTTGTACTTGAATTCTGGTATTGTGATTTGAAAAGATGTAACCAAACTTATTTCTGTTTCTGTTGTAATAAAGTTATAAATTTTTCAAGTACTACTTTATCTATCTTGTAAATTTCTGTTCTGTCTACTATAACACTCCATCAAAGTTAAGGCATTCCCTTTGTGAGTGACCTTAACGGAGGTCGGGTGTTACAGATACATACCAGATTCACTTAATCATATGATAGAAAATTATATGGGGACACGGCTTGTCAATAAAAACTATTTTGCAAAATTATACAAGTACGTTTAATTTAAATAAATTTATTTAGAAATTTAATTTAAGCATTTGAAGCATGTAACTTGAATTTGGTGAATTTAGGTTTGATTAATTCAATGAAAAGATTTATTATGACTTTCAGATTGAATTTATGTTTAAAAATATAACTTATAGATTTAATTTAAATTGAATTTAAATTAATTTAATATAATATAAACTATATTAAATATAACAATTTAAATTAAAAAATTTAATTTAACATAAAAGATTTACTTAATTTGAAATTTTATTTTAAAATTTTTTTTGAAAATTTTAATTTAATTTAGTTTAAAGATTTTAATTAACATAATTACTTTAATACATTTTATTTAAAAGAAAAAATTAAATTTTAAGACTTAATTTATTTAAATTAAGTGAATGGAAAGATTTGATTTAAATTACAGATTCATTTGATATACGATTTATTAAGCTTGAATTGTTTAATTAGTTTAAGATTAAATTTATGAATTTGATTGAAGTGATAAACATCAAAATTTACATTTGAATGTTGTTTTGAAAATATAATGAAATGAAATGAATTTATAATTTAGATTTTGAACCAATTGAAGTAATGGTCCACAATTGTAATTCTGATTATAAACCAATTTAATTGGAAATTTATGCCGATCAAATTTAAGTTGATTTGAATGGGAATTTGAAATCTGAAATCTGAAATAAACGATATGTTGAATTTTGAAATACACATATTTGGTTCGGATTAGATTATTATATCTAATTACTTTAAACTAGCCTTTTTTATATTAAACTATTTTTCGTTAAATTATTTTACTTAAAATAACTTTTGTTTACCAATTATTTTCCTATCTATTATATATCATATAATTATTTTTATCAAACTAATTTTACGTTAAATTTAACTATTTATTTTATAACTAATTTTATAAAATATTTTATATATTTATTATATAATTATTTTAGTTAAACTACTTTATATTAATTAAATTTAACTATTTATTTTATAACTACTTAATCAAATAATTTTATGTTAAATTTACTATGTTTAAATATAAATTTATTTCCAATCCAATCAATTATGCCCGATCTGATTTAAGATAGAGATTTTAATTAATATCGATATTTGTGATATATGAATCTGAAATCGAATTCAAATTTTATAATGAACCGTTGAAATATGCGATTTGAAACTCGAAACTGAATTCAATACTTAATTGTTTTGAGTAAATGATTATAAAATTTAATACTTGAAGTGAATTGATTTAAGATATTGGAATATGATTTCTAAAATATTTATGACCATGGTGTGTTTAAGCGTTTGGTTGTTAAGGTGATTGGGTTAGGATATTGGCTTACTCTCTGCCAATTCGAAGAACCACTTTAACAACTGTGCACGTGGTGAAGAATCCAAATGAAGTAGGATGTTTTGGCGAATGCTAACGGAATGAAGTAAGAGAATGATTATGGATAGCCTTGACCTTTGGATTATAATTAAAATGATTAAAACATGACCTATGTCATGACTAAGTCGGTTGGCCACCCCGATCAGACACACTTCTTCGAAACCATATCTCTTACTCCATTATATATTTGGCGCCGCTGATTATGGGAGTGTTTTCTTATTCCATGCGTTACCGCCAGTCCGCAAGTGCAATTGATAGAATTATACCGTAGGTATTACCTCATTTTCCTTGTCATATTTGTCCTGATCGAGCCTACTACTAGTTTGATTTGACGTTGTCGTATCAGGATGCATTCCTGTCCACCGACGACTTACTAGTATTTTATATTTAAATTATATGACAATATTTATAAAATGTGTTAAGGATAAAAATGTAATGCCTTAACGCTATTTTCAATAGTATATTTATTGTAAACTTTATTACAATAATGTATTGTATTATATGTAAATAGTTTAATAGAGCCTTAAAGGATGATGAACCCTAACATCCTTTAAGTTAATTATGCATTTCTTTGAACATTATACATGAGTTGGTTCACTTATATGACAATGCTAGTCCTGACTCGAGTATTATGTTTTACTTTATGCTCGGGTCAGATCGAGTATCACAGTATTCAAGACTCGCCTTTGGAGCTGGAGACTTGCTTAAGATATCTCTATCTATTTATTTATTTATTAATTCAATTATTTCTATTTTAGGTATCATGTATTAGAAATCATATGTATTTAGAATTACGAGGTATTTGACTTTTGTAACTTTGGTGTACTTATTTATTAGCTTCATGAAATACTATTGTTTTATTTATTCTACTATGAGGTATTCTACTATTATGTGTCTGTGATTTGTCTGTGATTCTGTGATGGCTTTTATATTAACCCAAGTAACAACAATTTGTTGTTTGAATCGATTCGAGTGGGTTTTATTCTCGACTTGAATGGTTGGAAGTAGTTGGTCTTTACGGTTGGTACGAGAGAAAGGCTTGAGAAATCCTTAGCCTATGGGGTTAAAACTTATTGGAGATAAGGTAGTGTTACCTAAATGAGTAGAATTAGTCTTAGGATTATTCGTAAGAATGTGTATTTTGAGAAGTATAATTCGTTTTAAATGGTTTTAAAAATATTGTAGATATAAAAATTTGTTTTAAATTTAACTTTATCCAAGAGTTTCCTTCTTTTTAATCCATCTTTTTTAATAGGCTTCTCTTTGCTTAGGATTTCCTTGGTTTAATTCTGGATTCTTGTTCTAGGTCAATCCTAGGAAATTAATAATTGATAGTTCTTATCATCCTAAATATTCGTTGATTTATGTTAATTGGGTTCTTTATCCTTTGTTGACTCATGTTAGTTAGGTTCTTTCATTCGTTCAGCTTTAGCTCATGTTCTAGACTTTTCTTTGACTTAATAGCATATGTAATGGAAGAAATTTAAAGTATAGCTCACACTAAAAATTAAATAGCAAATATGAATGTGTTAATAACTAGGGTAATAATCGTTTACTTTATTAATGAGTGAAAAAAGTACAATGTAAAGGCCCGCTGATCCATACCCTTTGAGCTGACAAATATCCCATACACACAACCCAAAGTGCATGAAAATACGAATCTTTAATAGAAAGAAAATTAGAGGATGAGAAGAGAAAGGACAAATATTAGAAAGAAGAATAAGAAGAAGAGCCGGTATCACACAGAGTCCTACATCGCAGCGGAACAAAATAATATAGAAAGAATCTTTATAAATAACTTGAATAAATATAATTACATACATCATAGCACACTAAACAAATATGAACAGTTAAAATATCCTGTCCTCATATAATACACAGCGGAATAAATATTAATACGTCGGGACTCCTCCAGCTCATCTCTGAACATCACAACATCCTATGATCTGAACCTGTAACTCGGGCTGACCCGAGCATTACAAACGCTACGGATCAGTCCGGTGAACTAGCATGAGAAAAACTCACTAAGTTTATAGATAACATCCATATTGCTTAACTTTGAGAAACCTTTTGGAAGAAAGGGTAATAGTAAGATCAGCCCGCAGAATAATACCGACGGTTTTAACCTTACTATAACCATACCATTTTTGAAATCAGTACTATTTGATATTATAATAGTGATGCAAATCAAGTAAACAACCAAGTAGTAGATCGTTTGCATCTCACACTCTACATATATAGTATAAAATCAAAAACCGTGGGGCTCTTATTGGAGATTTGGTTCCAACTATGACTTGGTATGGGACCACCTCCCGATCAGTGTACTCTAGAGAGGATACACTGAGGTTCAACATGAACATCTTGCAACCCGGCCACACATGACCGCCCACTCATTTAGCTTGAGTGTAGCGAATTTATTATCACCTGATGGTTTCAAGGGCCCACCATTCATCCGCGGAGATACAGAAGCAAAAGAAGAATAAATAAGGAATTTCTCTAGATAATAGTAATACACCCTTCTTGGGAATGACCCACGTAGCCATGTCGCCTGCCCGATTTTTGTCTTTTCCTGGTTGTGAGGCTTGAGGATACATTGTCTTCTGGAACAACACGCCACCATTTACTTTGAATGCCACATCATCATATTTGTCAGAACACTCATTTATTTTCCCAAAAATATCATAGGCATAAAGCTAGGAGAAACAAATTCCTCCGCCACCAACGTAATATATTTCAGAAAAGTCAATGGGTAAGATCTGATAGACATATTCTGTCAGACTCCGACCATACAAGTCATACAGGAATAGGATGAACCAAAGGCACCCTCCTACCGCATCCAAATGATTAGTAGAGAGTAGTCCTTGCAATCCATAAATTTCGGTCATAACAACAACACAAGTCAGAATATCCTCGGAAGCTGTCCTTAGAAATCCAACGAGTAGTTCTTTCGCTCATGAAGATTTACGGTCTTCTATTACTCCATCTTCTACCTTCAACGTTATGTATTTGCTAGTCGAAATGGTTTTCGAATATAAATTCTATTCCGGTCTTTCCGTACCAACAATCGTTGGCCAGATTATGATAGTCGGTTTTTTAACTATTAAAATAAAACAGCCATTAATCCACAAAAAGAAAACAAATTCACCGATCCAATACTCAGCATCATTTGGCCTTTTTAATTAATCATTAGTTAATTAAACTTCTAAAATCTTAAATCTTTCAACATTCAGAAACCATTTCCATTTCAATTATACTATCCAAATTTAAAACATGGTCTTTGAAACCAACAACGCTCATTAACTTATCTCATTTATCCAACCCTCACTATCGAACCTGAAAGTTCCTTAGTCAACAATGAAGTCAATCAATTTGGGGTATAATTACATCTCAGACTTTAACTGAACAACATTATTTACTTCAAAATAGCCAGAGTTCACAACTTTGAATACCAACAAATATTTATTTCTATAACCCTTGGAAAAATCCACTTCTTTATGGAAATAATATTGATTATACTAATAGTCTTATAATTCATGTTTTCAAAATATATATCTTTAAAATATACTTTTATTTCGTTAATCTGAATAAATGAATAAATACTTAAATAAATCATTAAATTTGTTTACTCAGCCATTTACTATAATTAAAATAGTAAATCATCCTTTGAAGGTCATCAAAATAATAATCGACTTTAAAATAGTAAAATCAAAGCATTGTTAATTTATTAACCAACTCCAATTAACTCATATAATCAATTTAAACAAATTCCATTCAGGTCATTACTTATTTGGCACAAAGAATAAATTTGGGCATTAGTTTACTTGGCACGTTGGCACATATATTATTTACCTAGAAATATAACTCACAGTTAAAATATAACTGGGTTGGCAAATTATAAACAAGGTGTAGGCATATTAAACTATGGTTTAATTACTACTCTAAGCATATCGGTTACGTTAAACCGTTAAACATAAATCACGAATATACATTTGGCCATGCAATAAACTTAAATAATTCTTACTTACGGTTTAGACTCGATTAGGCTACACTAATTTCTATATTATATATTACTTATCAACTCAAATCCTTAATTAGACATATGAAATATACCCTTTATATCTTCCCATTTAAAGGCTTCATAATTTTACTCCTCTCCGCTCCTTTATCTTTCTCACCATTCTCTTTTAATCCCATCAGCCCCATGCCACTTCACTTCCAGTTTTTACGTCCACCCCTTGTATACTTCTTCTTCTCCAGTCATTCTTCTGCTTCCAAACTTTTAGCTTCCCCATGCTGAATATATTTGTTTTTATTCCATATGTTACATCATAAAAACGATTGCCTCAAGCTTAATACTGATTTCCCACGGTTTCGATAAGCCTAGACAAATTATTACACTGATGCTCTTCATTTACGGAGCTTCCCAATGTTTCTTCATTCCTTCCAACATGCAAATGCTCTCCGTTCCCAAATGATAAATCATCATGCTGCTTTACATGTTCTCAAACCCACAAGTATATATATCCATGTGTGACGACCCGATTTCCCGTTCTCCCGGAAACAAGGTTATCTTTTGAATATAACACAGAAACATATAATAGCAGAACAGAATTAAATAAATACACCAGAATGAACAACAAAATATACTAGATAAAAGTAATCATCAGAGTTACACAGTATACAGGATCTTACTTAGTACAAATACAGTTCAGCTATACATAAATGTCTATAGCGGAAATAAACAAAGTATGTACAATAGGAGCTGAACAGCATAAAAAGAAATAAATGATAGAATCCATCTTCAGCTCCAGCTATCCAGAAAGAACCAGCTAAACCTGAATACAAGGCTGCCCGTGTAGAAAAAGGGGCACCCGAGTTTGAGAGTGAAACAAACTACGAGTCAGTCATGGGACTGGTATGAGAAATCCACTCAACACATATATAATTGGCTAATCACAGGACCACGCCACTTTCGTGGAACGGGTTTACTCCATTGGATTGCCAGTGCTTTAAAACAAATCTTTCTTTTAAACATCGCTATGCTTTTTTTAAAAATGAAGCCGTTATAAGACTCAGTTCCCATCACACAATGCAACGCAAACCGGAGGATAGAGTTTTTACCTTATAACGGCCAAGATATGCTTGATACGAATAAAACAAAGGCATTTGATATTATTGCTAGTGTTTATATGTTTTGAAAACAATTTCAAATCATAACTATCAATCATAGACGGCATTAATGCCCCATACCACTATGTCGCCATATATAGGTATACAATCAAAATCGCATCGTCACGTATTTGGAAATTGGATTTCCGTCATGAACCAAGGCAAAAGATAGTCCTTACCGAATTCGAGACGCTCTAGCCCGCCCCTCAGGATCAGAGCTCGAGTGACCCTTGGATCGTCAGGGCCGGTCCACCGATGTGGATTAAAATTCCTGAACAACACGTTTCCCCGCCCTTTGGGGCGTCAACGAGCCAACGAATGACTCCATCGGACCCGGATCGTCCGATCAAACCGAGGCGCCTCGCAACAGCAACAACCACATAGGTGAAAAGTATATAAATGTCAGGGCTGGTAGGTCACTAACACCACCCTAGCTAGAAAGAAACGCATGTCCTCCCTGAGGTCCTTTCTCCCGTTTTAGGTTCATACCGGGGTGTGAGGCTCGCGAATTTACGTTATACACAAAGCTACGCCACACAGGCGGTGCTTTGATCATCATCACAAGACTTTGCTTTTCAACAGAAGCCCTGATCACTGGATCTTAGCATGCCACACAGGCAATTCACACCGTGCAACTGATGACTATCAATCACACAGAACAAATTCCAATGTCGGACACACAGTCCATTTACAAGTCCGTTCTGGGTCTGAACGAAACCGGAGGCACTAAATACCTCGCAAACCCATCGACCAACACGTACGTCTGGACGATCACCACTCATTATCCATATTTCGGGATGCCTCCCAATCAGGACCTCGGTTACCATCCAAACGAGGTGAAGATCTCCGGTCTTCGACCATCGTCTTCATCTTCGACTTTCAATCGTCGTCAATTATTCGAAATGAGAATTAACTCGGCCTTTTCAAATAATTCACGTATATTTAGAATTTCAAATCGATTTATTTCAATGGTTAAATTATTTGACAACATCACGTTTGTTCTTTAATGTAATTTTCACACCAAACACATTCAACCATCAAATATCACATAAATCAAGCAAATTTAGTTTATTTCCATTCCATATCGCTTATGATATTTTATAACTATTTATCGCTATTTTTATTTATTTTAAAATAGCCATTTTATTCAAAACGACGCTTCGGGCCATAAGGCGGCCGTGGCGCTGTTTTTCTTCAGATTTGATTTACACATATATGAAAATCTAACCGTTGGATCTTCACAAAATTTACATTATTAGAAAGGTCTTTTCGAAACGAATCCAACGGTTCCAGTTTCGGGAAAATCCGACGGTCGGATCTCCCGGTACAATCGTTTGAATTTTCGATTTCAAAATACGAACTGCAGCGTCGTTATTCGATTAAATATAATTCTATTTATATTTATATATAAATAAAATCGATTCTGGCGCTGTTTTTCTTCAGATTTGAATTAAACATTCCAGACAATCCAACCGTTGGATTTTTACAAGGTTGGTGCTGTTGGAAAGATTATTCCAAGGCGAACCCGACGGTGGAGGTTTTGGGAAAATCCAATGGTCGGATTTCCCGTACTAGTCGTTTGAAATCACGGTTTCAAAATACGAACTGCACGGCTTCGTTTCGTTTTAATTTTATTTATATTTATATATTTATATAAACATAGTTCATTCAACGATTTCAATATCGTTTTTACTTCAAAAATTTTTCTAACTCCTTAAATTTTGGAAAAATTTCGCCATAACCTCCCCTGCACCGGGAGCATCGGGAAATCGCAAATAGCGTTCCCGGTCCTTCTAATCTCAAAAAGAAAAAGAAAAAGCCAAGCGGCTAGCCAACAGGCTCAAAATCATCACCCAAACAAATCAGTAAATGTGTACCTATTTGTCGGGCACAAAATTTTATTCCTCTTCTCTAGCCCCTTTGCTATAACCTGTTCAATGAATATTGCATGTACATATATATACAGTTCTTATCATTTATCAATTTCTATTCGACTTCATATTTGATTTCTATTTGGTTTAAAAACTCCATTCATTCTAATGTTACATAAATAGGTGCAAATCATTTCATTAGCTAATTAATGAATATTTCAACTCATATATGTTTATTTTGAACAAGTGGCTATTTTTAACACTTCACATTTCAACGATTTATGCATACAATAAAAATGTGATTTTTATTGTAAAACAATTCATTTCAAAACACTATTTTTCTATATAGTTCATATAGTCG
This sequence comes from Allium sativum, assembly GCA_030737875.1. NCBI lineage: Eukaryota > Viridiplantae > Streptophyta > Magnoliopsida > Asparagales > Amaryllidaceae > Allium > Allium sativum. The sequence goes on along the minus strand of CM060925.1, from coordinate 67,745,010 downwards.
ATAAAAGGTGATTTTTATTATCAAACAATTTATTTCAAAATATGAATACCATTCAACACATGAATTTCTAAACAACGAATGAATATCAATTCAACACATGAATGTTTTCAATAGTTTTTATATATAGATAAAAATGTGATTTTTTTTTATCGAACAATTTATTTCAAAATATGAATACCATCCAACACATGAATTTCTAAACAACGAATGAATATCAATTCAACACATGAATGTTTTCAATAGTTTTTATATATAGATAAAAATGTGATTTTTATTATCGAACGATTTATTTCAAAATATGAATACCATTCAACACATGAATTTCTAAACAACGAATGAATATCAATTCAACACATGAATGTTTTCAATACAATGAATAAATATAGTTTAAGCATATGAAAATAATTCAAACACACAAATATTATTCAAAATTTCGGCAGCATAACGGCAGGGAAGTTAAACCGGCACCGTCCCTAGTACGGCTCCTCGCTCTACCTTAAAACCTCGCGGTTTTTGACAATGGGGTTCATGCATCTAGTTCGCACGCAGGCGGCATGTATATATTTATTTCATTTCCACAAACTAATCCTATGTGGTTTCAACCAAATATTTCACAACCACAAATGGGTATTTTTCAACCACAATCAACCAATATCAATCACAAACAATCCCAAACAACCATTCGCTATCAATCAAATTTTCACAACAATTTCAACCAATAAATATCGTCCATGGTTTGTGGACGAGGGGCGTATATATATATATAGATATAGATATTTATATATAGCTATTCACTTTTATTTCACACACATATATATAAATTTTAAATCAGAAATCTCACCAATAGCTATCCAACTGCACGACACTTCCTTAGAGAAATCTCCGCCTTTTGTCGCTTTCGCCCGTATTCTCTACACATGTAAAAATCGAATTTTTACTACGCTATTCAATATATAAAAATATGATTTTTACTTTTACTTTCAATATATAAAAATCTGATTTTTCCTTTAAAACAAAATCAGTTTTTATAGTTTTTTTTAAAATCAGTTTTAAAATCATTCAAAATCAGTTTTTATTTTTTTCCAAAATCAGTTTTTCAATACCTTTTATAAAATTCAGTTTTTAACTTTTAAAAACCAAATCAGTTTTAATTTCTAAAATAAAATCAGTTTTAATTTCTTTTATAAAATCAGTTTTCTTTGCTTTAAAAATCAGTTTTTTTTTACTTTATTTCAAAATCAGTTTTATCCTAAAAAGAAAATCAGTTTTAAACTAATTAAAATTCAGTTTTTACTTTTATAAAAAAAATCAGTTTTTACTTTATTTCAAAATCAATTCAGTTTTAGAAACCTAATTAAAATCAGTTTATAAATCCTTAAAAAAATCAGTTTTAAAATCTTTTATAATAATCAGTTTTTTAAGGAATAAAAAAAAAGAAAAAAAAAATAGAAAATGCTCACCGATGTAGCTGCGAAGGGGGGGGGGGGAAGCGCGGCTCGTCTTCGTCGGCGGCAGGAGCTCTCGAGGGTGGCGCTCGGGGTTTGAACGCGATGGAGGCTTCTGGCTTCGAGGCGGTTGGGTCTTCGATCGAGGGAGGAGGGCGAGGCCTTCGTGGTGGTGGTTTTCGTCGGCGTCGAGGTCAGTGGGGGGGGGGGGGGGGGCGATTCGATTTAGGTTTTCTTCCTTTTTTGTTTTTTCTTGTTTTCTGATAACTGAAACGGGGGGGGGGGGGGGGGCAAGCAGGAGATAAAAGGGGGGGGGAAAGAAAATATATATTTTTTTTATTTAAATTAATTGCATAAAGTTGACTTTTACCCACGACCTCGAAACGAGGCCCACCGCCTGTCGTCCATAGCGTTTAACCCCCACTCCGAACACAATGGGATATGTATCGCAAGCTGATGTGATCGTTACAATCAGTTTCTGTTGAATTTACATTTAAATCATTATATTGAATTTTAAACGCACATTTCAAATTACCGGGGTCACATACTGACTAGAAAAATTTCAGAAAAATATTTTCTAGCTTCGTATTGACGATATGGTCCTAACAAAACTAGTTTCGTCGAATTCTGAGACCGTTTGAAAAATGGCCAATTTCCATTCGATTAAAATCAACAGAAACTGGTCAAACGCGTTTTCCTTTGCCACGCTCACATATTGATTCGAAAAATTATGAAATTTGAAACCTAGCAATAACTTGACACTGCGGACCCAACAAAAGTGGTTTCGTCGAAATCCGAGGTCATCTGCAAAATGTCCATTTTTAAGGGCCTGAATTCCATAGCGACTATCCAGAATTTTCAACTGGACATATCTTTTGATTCCCGCTATCAAATTTCGATTGGTCAGATTCGTTATAAAGATATCATCAATTAGATACTAATGTTTTGGTCTCACTAAAATCCGGATTGTTTTGCACCCGGTATATTCAATTGAAGTTTGAAATCGAATTATCGAACTACCGCACCATTTTCAATTCTATATATAATTATAATTAATTATATTCGTTTTCAAATGTCGATTTAACTCAGTTTTCATCGCCATTATTTAAAATATTTATTTTAAATAATTAAAATCCATTATTTTAGCCAATTAAAAAATTTTAAATTGGTTCAGATTTTCTGGGTCGTTACACCATGCCACTACATCTTCATGCAAGTCTCCCTCGCCCTTTGCTACTGTCCACTTACAAACCCGTATACCTCCTGAACATCTCCCCGACCATCGGCCTCAACCATAACACTACTCTTCCAATTTGAGCCCAACTACACATATGCGAAAGCTTCTAGTGCTGAACCTTCCAAACACAAACTTTTGCACGACTCCAGCCTTCCCCACATACACGACTTCTTTCCATGTCAAAACATATGCAGTATATATCCTTATTCTTGCCCGAACTCAAGCCTCCCATATTCCATGCCATTGCGTGATTCAAGAACCCCTCATTACTTCCTTACAAAGGCCGAATTTCGACCAACTCCTGCTACATCTACCCTGACCAACTCTTCCACTCAACAACGGACTTACAGTCAACAGCGACGTTGTACTTCAACTCACATCACTTTTACCAAACCCATGCCAGTCTTACACCAAACATGCTGCTCCCAATTCAACAATGAAAAACTGTTGCGCCACCCACTGCTCCGAACGTCACCAGCACCGCACCTACCTCTGGCCGACCCTCTCTCCGCACTACCATCACCTAGATTCAAAGAAACCACGCCGTCTTCAACAACCGAAGCTCATGGCTACTCCAACTCCACCACCGTCTTTCATCAGGATCCTGAGCCATGTTTAACTCGAAGCATTATTTTTGGAGTTCTGAATAAATCCTTAAATTGAGGTTTACTGCTTCATTTTGTAATGGGCCTTTTATATTTTATTTTTAAGAGTTGGGAGTTGTTTTGAAGCTTGCTGAAATGAAATTGCTAATCAGGTATTGTGTACATAAGCGAGGAGGTTTTAGGATAAGAACGATGTCAGTTCATCACGTATTGGGTTGGGTCGATTTTTTTCCAAATTAGTTGTGACAATAGGGGGAATAGCTGCATGGTTTAAATTGACTTGGGTGGGTTGTTTGAAATGAAAAGCACGTAAACGTATTTAAGTTGATTTGGACGGAAGTGTGGTTTCAAACATTTAGGTTGTACGTTAGATTATTTAGGTTAGCTTTTATATAGGGTAGAATAAATTTTACAAGGTTACCACTATATTACATTGACCTTTAAAATAGCACTGAGACACACGAACTTCAAACACAATGGAAATGGAAACACCGCCACGTCTTAACGTTCTGGTTCGAATGAAATTAATTTCGTTGAAAACGGGCTCCATTTGCACAACAGCGTTATTTTAATTTACCGATTCACCTTTAAATTGCGCATACGAATAAAACAATTCTGATTGGCTCCAAACTGAAAATCTAGAAATAATTAATTATATGTATTCCAATAAAACTTGTTTTGTCAAAAACTGATGTCGTTTGAAAAACGGAAATCTTTAAAGCTTATAAAATATCGATATAATTTAATTTAATTTTGAAACAATTCAATTTGACGACAATAAATTACTGCATCATATATATATAAATATATATATATATATATATATATATTTATATTCAAATGGAAATTTATACAGCTTCAAATTTAACCAATATAGATTTTAAAACTCAATATTCAAAAATTTGGGTTAAAACGATGTCCAAATATATATAAAAATCTTTAAATTTATTAAATGAAAGTTATTGTTTATAATCAAATCCATAATGACTATTTGAAAAATTAAATTGGACATAACTCACAATCTTTAAGAAAAAATCTCGATTTTTCTCTTTCATTAGAAAATAAATAATCAAATTGGTTTAAACGTTTCTTGTTTCAAACAATTCTGACACATACCGGATCATGTATATTCAATTAAAGTTCAAAACTCAATATTACGAACTACCGCACTGTTACGAGCTCGTTTTAATTATATTATAAATTTATACGTTCGAGCTGCATTTTATTTAATAAATTCAATATAAAAATCCATTAATATTATCAAATCAATATTTAAAACAGATTTAAATATTCGTAATTAACGTTCAAAAATCTGGGATGTTACATTGTTCCCCCTTAAAAGAATTTCGTCCTCGAAATTACCCTTTAAGAAGAATGCTCTGAATCTAATTATTTTAAAATAAATATATTTTTTAATTATCATCAAAAAAAATCTGACTCTTTAATATTTTTGAAAAAAATTCCAGTACTTCCTCAGCACGGCTCGATCAGAACAACTGCCACTTTGGGCCTTAATTCATCAAAAGAAAACCGAAAGCCAAATGGCTATCCAACTCAGGGATATAAAATCAGTCACTACAATCAATATATTAAGGTTTACCTATTTGTCAGGCATCTCAATTCTAATTTCGAAGCAAATTAACTAACCGCTCTTCGTCTTCCTATCTGTATTCCCAACCTGTGTAACAAGTCAACTCCGTAGCCTTCTGGAATCTACTCTTAACTCAACTCACCATGCAAGTAACAAATACAAGCCTAAATCATTCGGCACTTCATAAGTGCTTTTATTTCCAATTCCTTATACTAAATTTATTTCTTTAGTTTCCTACTCAACTTATTTATTAACATCAACCGGTTTGGTTAAATTCAATTAATATCCAATAAATTCAACAACACACAATCAAACCAATTTATATTTTATTCAACATTAATATAACTATTCGTTTTCACCTTGGTTAAGCATATTTTAATGTAAATTGATTAATGTCTGATTGATTTCCATATTATCCATTCGATTTCCAAATTCCAAATTTATTTAATTTAATTCCACTTAACTAGGTTAAGTCTTATTTCCATATTCAATCAACCAACTGGTTTCTAACCATTTTAATTTCATTTCATAATTCAATTTGAATTCCAAGCAAAACAACCAAATAACTAATATTGCTATAATTTTTAAGAAAATTATTTTCTTTTTCTAAATAAAAATATAACTTGGGTAAGAATATTTTATTTATCCACTTTAAGAAAAACAATTTGAAAACAATTTTATATAAAATCTACAAGTACACTGTCTCGTATATACCCTCAAACTCAATCTAGGGTATTACTAACCCCATCTCTGTCGAGTTACACTACAGAACTAAGGTTACTACTCAACCTTCAGCTCGGATTCCAAATGTAAAGGCCTGTTGATCCATACCCTTTGAGCTACTGACTAATATTCCATACACTCAACCCAAAGTGCACGAAAATATGAATCTTTAATAGAAAAAAAACTAGAGGATGAGAAGAGAAAGAAAAAAATATTAGAATAGAAGAATAATAAGAAGAACTGATACCACATAGAGTCTCACATCGCAGCGAAAAAAAATAATATATAATAACTTTAAAGAACTTGAATAAATATACCTACATGCATCAGAGTACACCATACAAATCTGGAAAGTTATAAAATCATGTCCTCATATAATACATAGCGGAATAAATATTAATACTTCTGGACTCATCCAGCTTGTCTTTGAACTTCAGAGCATCCTATAATCTGAACTTGTAACTCGGGCCGACCCGAGCATTAAAACACCATGGATTAGTCTTGTGAACCGGCATGAGAAAAACTCACTAATTTTATAGATAACATCAATATTGCTTAACTTTGAGAAACCTTTTGGAAGAAAGGGTAATAGTAAGACCATCTGTAACAACCCGTATTTTTTGTAAACATTAAAGTAACGAATTAAAGAATAATTAATTTCAAATATGAGAAATAAGGGAAACGGGTTATGACATTACATTCGTCTCGGAATCCCGCTTGAGATAGAGTCCAAGTTTGCGTAAATCGGACTCCATATGAAGGAGTTATGACCTTCAGAAGATTCAAGAATTTAAATAAACAGCTCGAAATAAAGTTCATAAAATTCAAAATTCAAAATCAGAAGCAGAAGCGGGCTGGGTGGGAAATTTCTCGCCCAAGGCCAGGTCGACCGGGGGTCGACCTCCCCCTATACAGGTCGACCAAAGGGTCGACCTCCCCCTCGGGTCAGATCTGAAATCTGTCGTGTTTTCTCTTATGACGATCTGCTGTGTCATTAGGGATTGTGTGGCAGGTTCTGGTTGGTTCTCTTAGGTTTGAATGGCTTTGATTTTCTCTAGTTAATCTAACGGTTCCTATCAAATCAAACTTCTATATAAGCAACCTAAATCTAAACCCTAAGCCACACAAAAATATTCCTAAGACCGTCATACTATCAGTACTTAGCCTAGAATAGCCGCCATTCTCCTTCAACTAGAAAGCAAGTTAGGAATTGCAAATCAAATCTAATTTAACTAAGAGAATTCAATGTCTACAACAAAGGAGAGCTATTCAATTTCAGAATACAGATCCCAGAACACAAGACTAGTCTCCTTTTTGTAAGTCCAGTTATCATTTAGACCTAAACGATATTAGAATTATGACTAAATAACTGGATGTAGAACAACACCCTATGTAAATTTATGCCTATCCTTTTTGTTAAACTGAACTGATTAAGACTATGACTCTTATCATGATTAAGTTTGTGGCCATGTTGTATGTGACTTGATGATAAATGTTAAATGCTTGGCAATGAATCCGTATGTTGTATAATTTGGCAAAGATATATATGTTGTGTAATTTAGCGATGACATATTATGTTGTATACTTTGGCAATGACATATCATGTTGAATAAATTGGGAATTACATATTATTGTATAATTTGGCAATGGCATATCATGGTGTGTAATTTGGCAAAGACATACCATGTTGTATAATTTGGGCAATGACATGTCATGATGACACCTATATGTTGTATGTCAATTTGGGAATTTTGCTATGTTTATGCAAGTTGTTAGGCTAAGACATGTATTATGTTTAGATTCACATTTAGATCCATGAAAATTGGATTTAAAAATTAAAGCTCATATTTACATGCCTTGTTAAACTTGTGTAAAACCATATGCTTAAGATTCATATTTGTTGGATCCAAAATAAAAGTTCATATTTACATGCCTTGCTAAACCTATGTAATTCCATATGTTTAGGATTCATAATTATTGGATCCAAATTAAAGTTTACATTCACATGTTTAGTTGAACTTGTGCAATTCTATAGGCTTAAGGATTATGTTCATTGGACCCAAAATAAATGTTTGCATATACATGCCTAGTTGGATTTGGGTAATTTCGTATGTTTAAGACCTATGTTAATTAGATCCAAAAATGCAAGTTCACCTTTATATGACTAATTGGAATTGTGTAGTTCTATGTAAACTCCCATCCATATGCGTATGGTTCATGTTGATTAGGTACAAAATTACAAGTTCATAATTAAACATATATTTATTCTATGCAAAATTTATGTGACATATGTTGGATCCATATTATGCTTATCTTGAATGCTACATGTCTCTTCCTTTTCCCCTCTTGATTTTGAGTTAGGCTAAATTGCGAAGCCTAACATTCTATGAAATTTATGCGAACGTTTAGCGGGGGTAACGTTGGCAAAAACATGAAGTTACATGTTATTGGCATATTTTAAATGACTAGTGGCATTGAAATGATATAATTTATATACCTGAAATTATGAACATGATTTAGAGAGAAATTGGGCATGACCTGATTGACAATAATTTACATATAAATATAGAAGGTAAATATGTAAATTTAGAAAAGACAAATATGCCTAACCCGAAGTTAGATTGAGTTACGGTGTAAGACTGCCCAGAACCGCCCGGCACATCCAGCAACTGTAACAATATATATCTAATGTGAGAGGTTAGTGCATCCAGCCCAAAAGAACCCGAGGTTAGACTGAGTTGCAGTGTAAAACTGCCCGGAACCGCCCGGTACATCTGGTAACTGCAACAATACCTGTCTAATGTGAGCGGTTGATGCTTTAATGAATGAATTAAAGCTAAGACAGGAATGGTAGGGTTAATTTAATTAAGGTAACACTTAACCAATATAATAAGATGAATGACTAGGGTTAAGTTAATAGGAAACACTTAACCAGTATAACATGATGAATGGGTAAGGTTAAGTAATAAGAAACACTTAACCAATATAACTTGATTTGTGGTAAGGTTTGATGAATGGGTAAGGTTAAGTAATAAGAAACACTTAACCAATATAACTTGATTTGTGGTAAGGTTAAGTTAAAACAAGAGGGCAACACTTAACCGATATAACTTGATTTGTGGTAAGGTTAAGTTAAAACAAGAGGGCAACACTTAACCAATATAACTTGATTTGTGGTAAGGTTAAGTTAAAACAAGAGGGCAGCACTTAGCCGATATAACTTGATTTGTGGTAAGGTTAAGTTAAAACAAGAGGGCAACACTTAACCAAAGTAACATGACAAGTAGGTAGGTTAAGTTAACTTGAATTGATTGATGACACTTAACCAATACAACATGGTGAACACGTGGGGTTGAGTTAACAAGGAACACTTGACCAATATAACTTGATGGACGAACGGGGTTAAGTTAATAGGAAACACTTAACCAATTCAACATGATAAGTGAGGAGGGTTAAGTTAATAAGAAACACTTAACAAACATGACATAATCAATGGGTGGGTTGAGTTAACATGAATGGGCGACACTTAACCAATATGGCATAATGTGCGGGAGGGTTAAGTACATATCAGGTTGGTGGGTAATATTAGTAAATATAGGCCCACAAGCTTAACCGCTAAATAAACATGCTTGAATCGATGGGAGGGTTAAGTACATCTCGTGTTGGTGGGTAATATTTGTAAATATAGGCCCACAAACTTAATCGTTAAATAAACATACTTGAATCGATGGGAGGGTTAAGTACATCTCGTGTAGGTGGGTAATATTAGTACATATAGGCCCACAAACTTAACCGTTAAGTAAACATGCTAGAACCGGTGGGAGGGTTAAGTATGTTTCGTGTAGGTGGGTAATATTTGTATATATAGGCCCACAAACTTAACCAATAGGAAACCCTAGTAACGTGGACCCATTTCAGCAGTGACCCACATAGATGTATCATGGTACCCTGAAACTAGGCAGGGTGAGGCACGTGGGCTGATTATAAGCGGTCAAAGTAGCGGCAGGGGGTACGTCAGTGTAGGTTCTGATGGTTTACGGGTGTGCACGTACTTTGGAGTGGGAAAAAGTAGGCACTGGGTACCAGTAGTTATACACTGTGCATCTTGAATCGTGTCGGGTCGCTATCATAAGGATTGATACACCTTATGGTGGGACCAGCACAGGGTATCTACATGTAAGAGAGGGTCGATTGACACAGACACTTGGAACATGAATACAAGTAAGGAAGCCAATCGATAGGGTAGTAAGGATACATCTAACATGTTCATGGCAATTAGGCTGATTGAGATAGAATCCTCACGATAGATGTACACCAGAAGGCTACCACAATTACGGAGATTGGGATCACGTTATCATTTTATACAGATTACTAGTTGGGACACTAGTTAGGTGGTGCAGAGATAGATATAAAAATCAGAATAACAAGGTAGTAGCGAAGCAGAGAAGGAATAGGGGCGCATTCAGTTTATCTTGCCTTACCATACCTTATGCTTATCCTACGTTACCTTATTTCTTTGTTATTGTCATGCGTCCATTTTATTCATGTCATGATTCTCTTACCAATTTATATGTTGAATAATCACTGGACTTACCAGACTTATGTCTGACCTAGTTTTGTTTCGCCTCTTTTCTTCCGTTCCCCCACCCCCCACCCCCTCCCCCCTCCCCCGGTTCACAGGGAGGAAATGTTACCACTTAGCTCAGTTTTCTTTTCAAGCTCAAATATGGTCGATGTTTTGCTTTGGTCTCTCTCTTCCACTGCTATGGCTGGTTCATGCTTTATAGGGGAATATCATTGTTATTTTTGTGCTTCTTTTATACTTGGAAGTTAATAAATCAAGACAGAAGTTCTATGTATTAATTTTAAGTATGATTTGAGAAAATTGTTGTAAAAGCTTGACTGAATTAAGTTGTTTATAAAATGACTTTATTTTCCGCTGCTTTATTTGTCTGTTTTGTAATTTATCTACATCTTTTACCTATAATGCTCCACCGAAGTTATGGCTTTCCCTTTGTGAGTGACCTTAACGGAGGCGGGGTGTTTCACCATCACACACATAACACGGACGGTTTTTACCTTACTATAACCAAAACATTTTTGAAATCAATACTATTCTCATATTATAATAGTGATGTAAATCAAGCAAATAACCAATTAATAGAATGCTTGCATCTCACGCTTTACATATATAGTATAAAATCAAAAACCGCGGGGCTCTTATTGGAGATTAGGTTCCAACTATGACAAGGTACGGGGCCACCTCTCGATCAGTTTACTCTAGAGAGGATACACTGAGGTTCAACATGAACATCTTGCAACCCGACCACACATGACTGCCCAATCATTTAGCTTGAGTATAGCGAATTTATTATCACCCGATGGTTTTAAGGGCGATACAGAAGTGAAAGAAGAACAAGTAAGGAATTTCTCTATATAGTGATAATACACCCTACTTGGGAATGACCCACCTAGCCATGCTGCCTGCCCGATTTTTGTCATTTCCTGGTTGTAAGGCTTGAGGCTACGTTGTCTTTTGAAACATCCCACCACCATTTACTTTGAACGCCACATCGTCATAACTGTCAGAACACTCATTTATTTTCCCCAAAAATATCACAGGCATAAAGCTAAGAGAAATGAATTCCTCCGCCATAATATATATAAGAAAAGTCAATGGGTAAGATCTGATAGACATACTCTTTCAGACATCCAACCATACAAGTCATCTAGGAACAGGATGAACAAAAGGCACCCTCCTACCGCATCCAAAGGATCAGTAGCGAGTAGTCCTTGCAATCCATAAATTTCAATCACGACAGAATCACAAGTCAGGTTATCCTCGGGAGCTACCCTTAGAAATCCAACGAGTAGTTCTTCCGCTCATGAAAATTTACGATCTTCCATTGCTCCATCTTCTACCTACAACATTACTTATTTTCTAGTCGAAATGGTTTTCGAATATAAATTCGATCCCGGTCTTTTTGTACCAACAATCGTTGGCTAGATTTTGATAGTTGGTTATTTAACTATCAAAGTAAAACAACTATTCATCCATAAAAAGAAAATGAATTCACTGATTCAATACTCAGCAACATTTAGCCTCTTTAATTAATCATCGGTTAAATAAATTTCTAAAATATTAAATCTTTCAACATTTGGAAACCATTTCCATTTCAATTATACTATCCAATTTTAAAACACAGTCTTTGAAATTAAAAATGCTCATTAACTTATCTCATTTATCCAACCCTCACTATCAAACCTGACAATTCCTTAGTCAACAATGAAGTCAATTAGTTTATGGTATAATTACCTCTCAGACCTTAACCGAACAACATTATTTACTTCGAAATATCCAGAGTTCACAACTTCCAATACCAACAAATATTTACTCCTGTAACCCTTGGAAAAATTCACTTCTATAACGAAATAACATCGATTATACTAATAGTCTTATAATTAACATTTTCAAAATATTTATCTTTAAAATATACTTTTATTTCGTTAATCTGAATAAATAAATAAATACTTAAATAAATCATTAAATCTGTTTACTCCACCATTTACTATTATTAAAATAGTAAATCTTCCTTTAAAGGTCATCAAAATAATAATCGACTTTAAAATAGTCAAATTAAAGCATTGTTAATTTATTAACCAATTCCAAATAACTAATTCCATTCAGGTCATTACTTATTTTATAAACCACGTTATAGCTTGTCTTAACAAATTTATATTTCAAAACCATATAAGAATAAAATATGGTAAATGTTTTAAATTGATTTAATATCGATCTCAAAATCTTTATTTTTATCGATGATACTAAAGAGGAAAATGTCTACTAAAGTACCAAACCATGAAATAGCAGTCAATTCCACATTCAGTAACAATATATAAATATTATCAATAATAGTGAGGAATCCGGTTAGTTTCCTCCAACTTGTCCTTCCTTGCATCACAATGGGTTACCTCAAATTCAATACAACAATATTTATCATAATACGAAAATAAAAATTTAACAAATAACAGTCGACAAGCAATTAACAACATCCATTCAAGCATCTAATTACACGTTTATATTATTTATTATAAATGTAACCAAGAAGGTAAGTTACCTCGACTGGAATATAATTGTTAAAATAACATTTTATTTGAATTAAATTAAGCAAATGTTAATTCAATCCATGAAGATTTAAAAATATTCAACATCTATGCAGACAGTTATCAAACCATCAATCCTTAGCAAACATTGTACACAAATTTAAAACCCAGCTTATAGAAAATATAAGCGGGATAAACTGAGTGAGTTGAACTCACCTTGATTTTTCGTTCATTGTCAAAACGGTTTGTTTCACAAGCTTCCAGCTGCGTTCACTCCATCCATTCCCATTTCAAAATGTTATGCTCTCTGGTATGATTCCAACGTTCCTGGTTTTGTACGATTTTGTTAATACAAGAGAATGCTATAAATATTATACATGTATGATTTAATTAAAATAATTAATATCTTGATTAAATAATTAATTAATACGTTAATTTAACCGGTCATAATAATCCTGGTTAGACAACTTAATCTTATGTACACAATCTCTAAAAACATGTCAGCATAAAACTGGACATGATACACTATTTAGCACAGAGAATAAATTTGGGCCTTAGTTTACTTGGCACATTGGCATATATATTATTTACCAAAAAATATGACTCACGGTTAAAACATAACTGGGTTGGCAAATTATAAACAAGGTGTAGGCACATTAAACTATGGTTTAATTACTACTCTAAGCATATTGGTCACGTTAAACTGTTAAACTTAAATCATGAATGTACATTTGGCCACACAATAAACTTAAATAATTCTTACTTATTGTTTAGACCCGATTGGGCCACACAAATTTTTATATTATATATTATTTATCAACTTATACTTTTCTTAATCCTTCATTAGACATATGAAATATACCCTGTTTATCTTCCCATTTAAAGGCTTCAGAATTCTACTCCTCTCTGACTCCTTCATCTTTCTCACCATTCTCTTTTAATCCCATCTACCCCATGCCACTTCACTTCCTAGTTCCTACGTTCGCTCTTGTGTATTTTTCTTCTCTGGTCATTCTTCTGCTTCCAAAATTTATATTCCCCATGCCGAATATATTTGTTTTTATTCCATATGTTACATTACAAAAACGGTTTCCTCAAGCTTAATATTGCTTTACCATGGTTTCGATAAGCTCAGACAAATGACTACACTGATGTTCTTCATTTACGGGGCTTCCCACGGTTTCTTCATTCCTTCCTACATGCAAATGCTCTCCATTCCCAAACAATATATCACCATGCTACTTCACATGTTCTCAAACTGAAAAGTATATATATCCATGCCACTACATCTTCATGCAAGTCTCCCTCGCCCTTTGTTATTGTCTAACTACAAACTCGTATACCTCTTGAACATCTCCCCGACCATCGGCCTCAACCATAACACTGCTCTTCCATTTTGAGCCCAACTACACCCATGCGAGAGCTTGAAGCACGGAACCTTCCAAACCCAAACTTTTGCCCGACTCCAGCCTTCCCCACGTACACAACTTCTTTCCACATTAAAACATAAGCAATATATATCCGTCTTCATGCCTGAACTCAAGCCTCCCATATTCCATGCCATTGCGTGATTCAAGAACCCCTCACTACTTTCCTTACAAAGGTCGGATTTCGACCAATTCCGGCTACATCTACGCTGACCAACTCTTCCATTCAACAACGGACTCACAGTCAACAGCGGCGTTGTACTCCATCTCATGTTACTTTAACTAATCCCATGTCGTTCTTAAACCAAATACGCTGCTCCCACTTCATTAATGAGAAACCGCTACGCCATCCACTGCTCTGAACGTCACCAGCACCGCGCCTACCTCTGACTGAACCTCTCTCTGCACTACCGTCACCCAGATTCAAAGAAACCATGCCGCATTCAACAACCAAAACTCATGCTAACCTCAGCCATGAATGCTCCAACTCTACCACCCTCTTTCATCGGCATCCTGAGCCTTGTTTGACTCGAAGCATTATTTGTGGAGTTTTGAATAAATCATTAGATTGAGGTTTACCGCTTCATTTTGTAATAGGGCTTTTATATTTTATTTTTGAGGGTGGGGAGTTGTTTTGAAGCTTGCCGAAATGAAGTTGCGAATCAGGTAATGTATATATAGGCAAGGAGGTTTTGGGATAAGAACGATGTCAGTTCATCACGTATAGGGTAACGTTGATTTTTTTTCCAAATTAGCTGTGACAATAGGGGGAATAACTGCATGGTTTAAATTGACCTGGGTGGGTTGATCGAAATGAAAAGCACGTGAACGTATTTAAGTTAATTGGGTCGAAAGTGTGGTTCCAAACATTTAGGTTGTACGTTAGATTATTTTGGTTATCTTTTATATAGGGTAGAATAAATTTTACATGATTACCACTATATTACATTGACGGTTAAAATAGCACTGAGACACACGAACTTCAAATGCAATGGAAACAAATAAACGTTCTGCTTCGAGTGAAAATAATTTCGTTGAAAATGGACTACATTTGCACAACAGCGTTATCTTAATTTATTAATTCACCTTTAAATTGCGCGTACGAATAAAACAACTCTAATTGGCTTCAAACTGAAAATCTAGCAATAATAAATTATATATATTCCAATAAAACTTGTTTCATCAAAAACGGAGGTCGTTTGAAAAACGGGTATCTTTAAAGATTATAAAATATCGATATAATATAATTTAATTTCAAAAAAAATCAATTTAATGATAATAAATTAATATCATCGTATATATATTCAAATGGAATCTTATACAGGTTCAAAATCAACCAATATAGATTTTAAAACACAATATTCAGAAATTTGGGTTAGAACGATGTCCAAGTCTATATAAAAATCCTTATATTCATTAAATAAACGTTACCGTTTATAATCGAATCCATAACGACTATTTGAAAATTTAAATTGGACATAACTCAAAATCTATAAGAAAAATTCTTGATTTTTCTCTTTCATTAGAATAATATAATCAAATAGATTTGAATGTTTCTTATTTTAAAGAATTCTGACACATATCGGATCCTGTACATTCAATTAAAGTTCAAAATTCAATATTACGAACAACCACACTATTACGAGAATTATATTATAAATTTATACATTCAACTGCATTTTATTAAATAAATTTGATATAAAAATCCATTAATATTATCAAATCAATATTTAAAACATATTTGAATATTTGTAATTAACATTCAAAATCTGGGACGTTACAATTTTGAAAGGTATTATATGAACTTAAAGATGCTATACTGATCGAACCTATACAAATAAGATTTATAAGATGATTGATAGTAAATAAATTGGATTTACTGAATTCATAAACTTATATGAAATAATTTTGAAATAATAATTTCTTGATGAGCATAATATAAATTATATTTCGTAAGCATGATATTTTGAAATTTTTAATTTTATTATAAATCAAATAAGTATGAAATATTAATTTAATTCAAGTAGATGTAATTGAAATATTAATCCGATATTTGAAGGATGTTTATAAAATGATATGACTTGCTTTATGCGCGAATAAAATTATCAAAAGAATAATGATCATGGAATATATATTATAATTAAACTTATAAAGTTAAATGGATTTCTAAATTTTAGTTTTTTGGCATGCTGCAAAGCTAATAAAACCGACTACTGTCATTTGAATTTGAGTTTAGTGGTTTAGACATAAATGTTGAACTTAGGAAAGGTTGAAATAAACATAAACTATAATTTGAACATTAAGAATGGTAAGGAATAGTACTGATATGAATTTGATTTAATAAGAATGAATTTAATATAAACTTAATTGGTACGTTATATATAAATAAGAAATTAAATAGTGTATTCTTAATGATAACAAGAATTGAGAAAGAACTTAAAATGGAATTTAACGAATAAAATATAAGATGGATTATCAGTATAAATTGTAAATTAAGAAATTATTATAAGTGCAAGGCTAATATTGTTAAGAAATCACATATAACATATGCTTTGAAATATTATATGATTTTCATTTGCAATCGTAAGTTAGTTATATTTGATAAATGATAAGAGTCAAATTATGGTAAATAAATGAGATGGGGAGATATAAATATAACTTTTTATATTTGATTTTTTTTTAATAATTAAATGATTTTAAATATATCATTTATAATATATATATATAGAGAGAGAGAAATTTTGTATCTTTTCTATTTTTAAAGAAAAGTTTTGAATGTTTTTGTTTAATGTTAAGTTTGGACTATCGAGTACTTAGTGAATTTGGGCATGCTTCTGATCAACGTATGTATTAAATTTTGTAGGTTCTAGGTAAATATAGATTCACACTCTAGTCGCTTGAAAATGATTTGATGATGACCATGGAATCATTGGTGTTTATTTCCGCATTTCATAAGTCAGAAGATATGTAGTGCCAATTGAGACGTTAGATTTACACTTAAAGCTATTTTTAAAATATTTGGAAATATCTTCACTTTGGATTCGAACATCTCCAATCTATGTATATATATATACACACACACACACACACACTAAGTAGTTTAATGTGCATCGCTTAATTTTGAAATAAATTAAATTGAATGATTCCTTTTCCATTACAAGGAAGAAAAAAAATTGAGTTTAGGAGTTTGTTACGACTAGAGATTTCAAATGATTTTAAATAATTTCAACTGAAATTTAACTTAAGAATTTAAAATTCAATTTATTTTAAATCATAGAAAATGTAATATTTTATATGAAATTGGTCTAGAAAGTTTTATAATGAAAACGTCGAAGTTTATTTTGTTGAATTCCAGCTTTGCTAACTCCGATCAAATGATTTGTGATAATGACAATCTATATGTTATAACTAACGTCAAAACTTAAAACTTGAAATAAATTGTGAAATTTAAGATTTGAGATATGTTTAACCAAACATTGCAGAGCTACAAATTTCATAGTAAAATATACATGTTTATTCTATTCGCAAGCTTTAGTTAAAATTGACTAAATCTTTGAAAACAAAATGTTTTTGAAATTTAGGGATTTCTTTTTTTAAATACTAGATCATTTTCGAAGAAAAAGTCAATTTTCTTTTAATGAAATTCAGGCTTTTATTTCTTCGAATCTACAATTTTGACTAGAAAATGCGCAAAATTGTTTAACACTTATATGTGTATATTTCCATATAGTTTCTCCAAATTCTTTCTTTGTCTATTCATGATTAGATTCCTTAATTTTTGAAATATGTTCTCCATGTTGTCACCTGGGAAATTAGAAACATACACCGGTTGGTCAAAAGTTCATAACTTGCATAAAACTTGTCTTCCTCTCCCTCTTTTCATGTCCTATTCATGCATATATCTTGGAAATTCATAACTGCTCTTCGTTTCAACATCGCTTCTTAATGCAAACATAAAACATAAAATATCCTACATGAAGCTTGCATTTTTTTAATGTGGTGCTAAGGGGACCTCAATATGTTCTTCCTAATACCGCAATTAAAAAAAAAACTCATTAAATTTTGTATGCTTCCTAATACCAAATTACCTCTTCATTCTAATCTCTTATTCAACTACTATATGCCGAACTAATCACGTACTAAGCTAATCTAAAAACCCTAATCTCTCGTAATCGTTGTCTTCTTTGCATCTCTCGTGGGAAAATTCAAATTCGTACAATAATCCATCAATTGTTTGGTGATTTGAAAACCCTAATCTCTCACTTCCTCTTCTAGTTTACTTAATGCAAACCGTATTCATGACTTTTGTATATTCTGATGTCGAATTCGTTGATCGATTATAGATCTATGGTTTAGCTCGTTGATCAGTTTTACAAATGAGGGCGAATGAATATCCAGCAAAATAGAAAAATAGGGTAAAACAGTGTGGTAGCCCCTATTTTTAAGTGTGTGGTATTAAGAAGTGTGTAATATTAATTCTTATGGTATTTTTTAGTTGCGGTAATAGGAAGAACATATTGGGGTGCCCTTAGCACCACACTTTTTTTTTACCCATTTTAAAGCGTGTATAAAAAACCAAATAAAACTGTAGCTTGCCATCAAAGCATGCTCCTCTTTCCTTGGTTCTTCTTTAGTTTTGTTTCATGAATGCAAGAGAAAAAACATAAAGTGCCATAAAAGCTTGAAACAATTATTTATGTATGCAAAGACCTCCACATATAGAATCTTCAACACAACAGCCTTCTCGTCACCGCTAACCTTGCTCCGCCAGCCTCGTCCATGCCTCTGACCACTCGCATCCACCAAAGCTACCGTATCCGAGCCAAACCCGCAATCCCTTCATCAAACACCGCACTTTCCCAATGAACTCCCCACCAGATGCCTGCATCACCTGCGGTGTCATCCTTTATCCAAGCACCTACTCCACCCACTATTTATTCACCTCTTGGAAAACATGCATGGCCGAACCCTACGACCCATGACCTGTACAACATCACCACCTTTTTCCGCAAACCACTGAATCGAAACAAACATGTATGCGCACCACCTGAGCCTTTCCTCCACTAGCCCAGCTTGTGCATCACCGTTTGACCTGATCACTTAGCTTGACTTCTCCTATTTCCCCTCTCTTAATCCTTTAGCCGTTCTTCCTCTTACATATAAAAAGAAAAAGATTTTTTTGCTGTGTTGAGTGGTAGATTTATCATTGCCCTTCATCCTACAATGTTGTATTTTAGGTTCCTTTTCCATTTGTCGTTATCTTGGGTGTGTCAATCTCATCTTGTCGCAGTGTTTTATCAGTATTGTGCCTTGCTTGTCTCGTGCCATGTTGGAGTTCAAAATCATATATGCGTCATGTCAACTTGTCTCCCTTTCGAACCATGAAAGACGAGAATCACTCACGACTTACAATTTAATGTTAAGTGAATAAATGCCACTTTAAATGTCATAGAAATATTTATATTCAGATATGTTATGTTAGTTATGACATGTTTTAGTATTGACACATAAAGCATGACATTATTATGCTAGTCTGACATGTGACATTATGTCATGCTATGTTATAAGTGAAATGTTCGCATGTAACACACGATATGCATTGACATGCTATGTATGATATATGACATGTATGCCACAATATATGATATGTTATGTGACACATTTGATATTTAAGCTTATTTATATTAAATATCACATTACAAGTTCCCTGTAGATAGGAAAATCAACATGGTTGAAAAGATATACACCCAAATTATTATGTTGTTTTGACATTGAATTGAGATACGGGTTGAATGATATATACACAGAAATTAAATTATTGTGGGTTGAAATGATGCATACCAGAATCACTTAATCATATGATAGAAAATTATCTACGGACATCATTGGTCAATAAAAAATAATTTTATGAAATGTTATAAGTATGTTTAATTTAATTTAAATGATTTAGAAATTTAATTTAAGTATTTTAAATATGTAACTTGAATTTTTTGAGTTTAAGCTTAATTAATTTAATGAAAATATTTAATATGGCTTCCAAATTGAATTTGTGTTTAAAATAATCTATGAAATTAATTAAAAATAATTTAATAAATATGAACTAGTTTAAATATAATATAAGCTTAATTTAATTTACTAATTTAATTTAAAAAATTAATTTATTATAAAAGATTTATTAGTTTCAAATTTTATTTTAAAATTTGTAACGACCCGGAATTTTAGGGCCAATTTAAAATTTTTATTTTAGAAATTTTAATGGTTTTTAGTATTTAAAATAATTTATTTTAAATAAGAATGACTAAAAATTTATTTTAAAATGAATAAATTTTATTTAATTGTAAAAGGAGCTTAAAACAGCGCTGCAGTTTGAAAATTTGAATTTGAACTTTGACTGAATACACAGGATTCATTTTAAATCATAATTGAGCGAAACTAGAAATATTTAAATCTGCTTAATCATATCTTTCTAATGAATCTGAAAAACTGAAATTTCCCTTCGGAAATAGAAAGTTATGTCCAGTTTAAAAGTTAGAAAAGTCGCTGTAGAATTTATATATATTTTAATATAATATATTAGCGTTAAAAATAGTCATTTTTCAAACGACCTCTGTTTTCGACGAAACCACTTTTGTTGGAACCGGAATGTCAAATTATTTGCTAGGTTTTAATTTTTATAATTTTTCGAATTAATATGTGAGCGTGGCAGAAGAAAATTATAGTCAAATTTAATCAACTTGAAAATGGCCATTTTTCAAACGGTCTCAGAATTCTATGAAATTTGTCTTATTAGAACCGTATCGTCATAACAAAGCCAAATATATTTTTTCTGTAATTTTTAGAGTGAGTATGTAGCCCCGGTAATTTAAAATGTACGTTTAAATTCAATATATATTAATTTATATTTTTATTTTGAGAAAAAATATTGTAACAGCCGAACTGGGTTACGAAACATGTTTCATTGGGTCCGGCATGGGGGTTATTAGCTAGGGGCGACACCCGTTGGGTTTGACTCGGAGTTAACAGTGATAAACAAATAAAAAATTTGAATTAAATATTAAAATAATATTATAATATATTTCCTATAAAAACCCTTGTAGCAAAACGTAACCCTAATCGTTATAGCAGCCGCCAATATCCTATTAATGGCCAAGAACGCACCAAAATAAATCCCTATAATCTTCAAATCCACACATGAATTTCAGAAATATATTAGACGATGATCGAAGAGGGTATTGAGTTCTTCAGAATCATACGGACATGATTAATTTTCATAGATCGATTCGTTCAAATTTTGGGCATGAACCCAGTGCGTTTGCACGCTCTTACTGATCGGGGGAAGGCCTCGAGTTGGCCACCAGGGCGGACGGTGGTGGTGGAGGAGATGGGCTCCGACATGGTGAGGTCCGATTGGTCTCCGGCGGCTTCTAGAATAATGCGGCGGTGGATTTGTAAGGTGAGCGATGGGTTCCTTTTGTCCAAAAGCGTATACGAAGGAAGAGGAAGGATTAAAGGAAGAGGAAATGTAATTAGTTTAATTGTATAATTTAATTATTAATTTATATAATCGAATATTTGAATAACTGGAACTTTTTCAAACAGCGTCAGAATTTCGCGAAATCAGTCTGGTTGGATTCGTATCACATAACACTACCTTATGGGGTAGACTAGAGTTGAAACAGAGCATATTAGATTTTGGTCAAATTATAGATCTGATTTGTTCAGAATTAAAAGCTATCGGTGAGATTTCTATATTTAAAAATAATTAAAATATTAATTATTTCTCGCTATTTAAATTCCGTGAATGTATGTTGATTTATTTCAGATCTGTGATGTATGGAATTGTTGTTTTATTGATTATGATGTTTGTGATGTTCATGCTTGGTTAGGATATTTTTGTGTAAATAAAAAATCACAATTTAGTTAGAATATTTTGTGTAAATATAAAATAACATTTTTACACAAAGGTTACAATAGAAATAAGAATAACATTTATATATAAAAGTCACATTAGAAAAAAAAAGAGAAAGAAGAGAAAATATAATAATATTTTGATTATAAAATATTGCATAGGATTTAACATACCTTTTTGTTACAAAATGTACATTAGAATAAAATACCATTTTATTGTAAAATGTCACATTAGAATGAAAACAACATTTTGTTATAAAATGTTTATTGGATTAAAATTGTCACTTTTGTGTTAAATTAGAAAAGGACACTTTTGCCACATTAAAAAGAGTTAAAAGCAAAAGAATAGATTTTTATTAAACATTCCCTTTCAATAACATTCCTTCAAATAAAAAGAAATTATATTTTTATTACCATATTGATCTCAATAAGGAAGTGTAGAATTAGAAATACACATTTTTGTTAAAACTTGACTTGTGAAATAAAAATCACATTTTTGTTAAATTGAAATTATCATTTTTGGTTTACATCAATAAAAGAGATAGTTTTGTCCCTTTTAAAAGAATGAAATAAAAAGATACATTTTGTCACTTTTAAAAGAATGGAAATAAAAAGACACATTTTTGTTATTAAATTAGGATTTTACAAAAATCACATTTCTATCATTTAATAAGAATAGTATTTTTGGTCAAAACATGATTTTAAAAAATAAAAGTAGTATTTTTGTCAAAACATGTTTAAGTAGACAAAAATGAACATTTTTATACCTTGAAAAGAATTAGATAAAAATAAACATTTTTATACCTTGAAAGAAAATCAACATTTTGTTTACATTAAAAAGATTAGACTAAATTATCACATTTAAAAGAATGAATTAGAAATGTATATTCTTATACATTAAAAAGAATGAATTAGAAATGGGCATTTTAGTCACATTAGAAAAGACCAAAGTAAAAATACACATTTTGGCATTTAATACGGAATTTTCAAAAATACTCATTTTTGTTGAATAGAAATAGATTAAACAAAACCATCATATTTTGTTTAAACAAATGAAAATGACCTTTTGGTCAAAACTTGATTTATGAAAAGAATAACGTTTTTGTCAAAACTTGATTAGTGAAAAAGGATTGCATAAAATGAACATTTCATGTATTAAGAAGGATAATAAACATTTCTATGCATAAAAAGAGTTTAACCAAATCATATATTTTTGTCCATTTAGAAGGGAGATTACATTTTGATCATAAAAAAGGATTAAAGAAAAATTAGCATTTTTGCTTACTTTAAAAGAATGAAGGAAAAAATGACATTTTCGTTTACATTGAAAAGAATTTGACAAAAGTATCATATTTCGCACATTAAATGGAAATAGACAAAATTACAATTTTTGTCACTTTAAAAAATACATTTTTGCTAGAAAATGTATATTAGAACAAGAAGTACATTTTTGCTAGAAAATGAAGATTAGAATAAAAAAGTACATTTCTGTTAGAAAATGTAAATTAAAATGAAAAGGACATTCTTGTCACTTAAAAGGATTTCACAAAAATATTCATTTTTGGTCATTGAAAAGGATTACACGAAAGATTAGAAATGAAAGTTAAGAATTTTATTGTCACTTGTTAACAACAAAAAGAATGGGAATAAAAGACTAGATTTTTATTGTCATTTGTTCAAAATAAAAATAATTGAGATATATATATGTGATGTCGGAATCTTTGATGTGTTAAACATAATGTTAGTATATTCAAACTGAATCTTACACTTCCATTTACGAGTCATCCGACTTGTTTATGTGATTGGGTCGATAATTTTTTTACATATCGCCTAACTGCACAAATATATTATTATTTGTTTGATGGATGAAACCGCACACGGGTATTGGGATGATATTGGACACACACTAATCCCAATATTTAGCTGTCTGTCAATCGATGGATTGACAGTCTGTGATGAGCGTTATTTATTTACTTTAATGCTCACACAGTTATAAATTCCACTTTGGTCGTCATTTGGATGTTTGATAATTATTTATCATAATTGTTGATTTCATGCAATATATGGTTGTTGATTGAGTCACATTCCAATAAAGAATATTCTAGAAAAAGAATATTTTAGGAAATGTCTTAGAAAATATTTTAGAAAAGAATATATTTTGGAAAATATATTTGAAACATCCCAGAATTTTTACTATGATTGATTTGGATTTTTATTTATTTAATTTTAGATTTTATGAATATAAATTGATTTTATTAGGTTTAAATATGAATTTTAACTTTGTATAAGTATTTTGTTTTTATTATGATTTTTATAAGAAAACTTATTTTGAAAATTTTAATTATAAGATTTATGTTTAAGTAATGATATTTTCTGATTTTGATAATATTGATTGGTAAAAATATGAATTTGGTAAAGGATAATTTATTTTATGATTTTACAAGAATGATTATTAATAAGTTTGGATTTATTGATATTATTTGTCATTCGATCGGATTTGTCAAAAGATAACATAAATTAATAGCATTAGTATAATGCGTTGCTCTTTATTTTCATAACATTTAAGGTAAATGCTACCAAAAACACATTCCTTCTCCTTTTTACAAGTTTTAAGAAACTTGTAATTTTGAATGCAACATTCCATGCATGTAATACTGTAACGACCCAGAAAATCTGAACCAATTTAAAATTTTTAAATTGGCAAAAATAATGGATTTTAAATATTTAAAATAAATATTTTAAATAATGGCGATGAAAACTGAGTTTGAATCGACAATTGAAAATGAATATAATTAATTATAATTATAAACAAGGCCTGAAATGGCGCTGTAGTTTCAAAAATTGAATTCAAACTTTGTCGGACTGTACCGGGTGCAAAGCAATCCGGATTTTAGTGAAACCAAAAATATTTAAATCTGTTAGTGAATACCTTTCTAACGAATCTGAAAAATCGAAATTTGATTGCGGGAATCAAAAGATATGTCCAGTTGAAAATTCTGAATAGTCGTTATGGAATTCAGGCCCTTAAAAATGGACATTTTGCAAACGACCTCGGATTTCGACGAAACCACTTTTGTTGGGTCCGGGACGTCGAATTATTGCTAAGTTTAAATTTTCATAATTTTTTGAATCAATATGTGAGCGTGGCAAAAGAAAACGCGTTTGACCAGTTTGAGTTGATTTTAATCGACTGGAAAATGGCCATTTTTTCAACGGTCTCAGAATTCGACGAAACTAGTTTTGATAAGACCGTATCGTCAATACGAAGCTAGAAAATATTTTTCTGGAATTTTTCTAGTTAGTATGTGACCCCGGTAATTTGAAATGTACGTTTGAAATTCAATATAGTATTTAAATATAAATTCAACGGAAACTGATCAAAACGTTCGAATCAGCTTACGATACATATCCCATTGTGTCCGGAATGGGGGTAATATGCTACGGACGACAGTCGGTGGGTTCAATTTCGAGTTGAAAATAAAAGGGTGCTTTTAGAATTTAAAATGAATTAAATATATATATTAATATAAAGAGTTAACCCTTTACTTCTCTCCTCACTCAGTCAAAACGAAGAAGAAGAAAAACCCCGTTACCCCTCTTTCAGCCCACGATCCACGTTCCTCCTCGAAGTCACCGCCGCCGCTGGCGCCACTGGCCTCTCCCCCCCCCCTCCGTCGCCCTCCGCCTCTCTTCTCCTCCCTCTCCTCTCTGTCGCTCCAATCGCGACGCCAAGCAACCCCAAAGACCCGCCCGTCGCCTGAAGCCCTAGATCCACCACCAGACATCCTGCTCCGCCCCCTACCTAGCCGAAACCCCTCCTCCAGCCTCGTTCGAGCAACCTGCTCCCACCCTTCATCGCCAACGAAGACCACCGACCTCCCCCTCCTCACCTCGACGCATAAGAACCCCCCCCCTTTTCCTTGAAAGCGCTGTGAGTGTTGATGTTAGTTTTATTTATTTTTATTTAGTTATAAACAGTATAGTTTTATTATATTTTTCTTTAGAGATTTTTAAATGAAAACTGGATTTAAAAAATGATATTTTTAAATGTAAAACTGAATTTTTTTATTTTAACATGTAATAGCATAGTTATTTTAACATGTAATAGCATAGTTATTTTAACATGAAATAGCAAAGTAAAAATGTGATTTTTATATATTGAACATCGAAGTAAAAATATGATTTTTATATATTGAACATCGAAGTAAAAATATGATTTTTATATATTGAACATCGAAGTAAAAATATGATTTTTATATATTGAACATCGAAGTAAAAATGTGATTTTTATATATTGAACATCGAAATAAAAATTCGATTCTTATATATTGAATAGCATAATAAAAATTCGATTTTTATATATTGAATATCGAAGTAAAAAATTCGATCTTTACATATGTAGTGAATACGGGCAACGAAAGCGACGAAAGGCGAGAACGGTGAAGATTTATGCAAAGAAGAGTCGTGGGATTGAATTAGCTATTCGGTGAGAATTTCTCACTCTTCAATTTCTTTTCCTAGCCATATATATGTGTGGAAATAAAAGTGAATTGCTATTTTTAAAAGTATATATATATATATATATATATATATATATACACGCCCCCTCGTCCACAAACCATGGACGATATTTATTGATTGAAATTGTTGTGAAAATAGATTGATAGTGAATGGTTGTTTGGCATTGTTTGTGGTTGATATTGGTTGATTGTGGTTGAAAAATACCCGTTTGTGGTTGAGAAATATTTGGTTGAAACCACATAGGATTAGTTTGTGGAAATGAAATAAATATATACATGCCGCCTGCGTGCGAACTAGATGCATGATCCCCATTGTCAAAAACCGCGAGGTTTTAAGGTAGAGCGAGGAGCCGTACTAGGGACAGTCCCGGTTTTAACTACCCTGCCGTTATGCTTCCGAAATTTTGGATAATATTCGTGTGTTTGAATTATTTTCATTTGCTTAAACTATATTTATTCATTGTATAGAAAACCTTCATGTGTTGAATTAATAGTCATTCGTTGATTAGAAATTCATGTGTTGAATGGTATTCGCGTTTTAAATATAAAAATCACATTTCTATCTATATATAGAAACTATAGAAAACCTTCATGTGTTGAATCGATATTCATTCGTTGATTAGAAATTCATGTGTTGAAAGGTATTCGCGTTTTAAATATAAAAATCACATTTTTATCTATATATAGAAACTATAGAAAACCTTCCTGTGTTGAATCGATATTCATTCGTTGATTTGAAATTCATGTGTTGAATGGTATTCATATTTTGAAATAAATTGTTTGATAATAAAAATCACCTTTTATCGACTATATGAACTGTGTAAAATAATCTCGTTTTGAAAGAAATTGTTTTATGATAAAAATCCTATTTTATCACCAATAGGAAATAGATCAAAATAATAGTGTTTTGAAATGAGTTGTTTTACAATAAAAGTCACATTTTTATTGTATGCATGAATCGTTGAAATGTGAAGTGTTAAAAATAGCCAATTGTTCAAATAAACATATATGAGTTGAAATATTCATTAATTAGCTAATGAAATGATTTGTACCGATGTATGTAACCTTAGAGTGAATGGTGTTTTTAAACCAAATAGAAATCAAATATGAAGTTGAATAGAAAATGATAAATGATAAGAACTATATATATGTACATGCATATTCATTGAACAGGTTATAGCAAAGGGGCTAGAGAAGAGGAATAAAATTTTGTGCCCGACAAATAGGTACACATTTACTGTTTTGTTTGGGTGATGATTTTATGAGCCTGTTGGCTAGCCGCTTGGCTTTTTCTTTTTCTTTTTGAGATTAGAAGGACCGGGAAAGCTATTTGCGATTTTCCGATGCTCCCGGTGCAGGGGAGGTTATGGCGAAATTTTCCAAAATTTTAAGGCGTTAGTGAAATATTTGAAGTGAAAACGATATTGAAATTGTTGAATGAACTATATTTATATAAATATATAAATATAAATAAAATTAAAACGAAACGTGGCCGTGCAGTTCGTATTTTGAAACCGTGATTTCAAACAACTAGTGCGGGAAATCCGACCATTGGATTTTCCCAAAACCTCAACCGTCGGGTTCGCCTTGGAAATATCTTCCCAACGGCACCAACCTTGTAAAAATCCAACGGTTGGATTGTCTGGAATGTTTGATTCAAATCTGAAGAAAAACAGCGCCAGAAACGATTATATTTATATATAAATATAAATATAATTATATTTATACATAAATATAAATATAATTATATTTAATCGAATAACGACGCTGCAGTTCGTATTTTGAAATCGAAAATTCAAACGATTGTACCGGGAGATCCGACCGTCGGATTTTCTTGAAACTGGAACCGTTGGATTCGTTTTGAAAAGACCTTTCTAATGATGTAAATTTTGCGAAGATCCAACGGTTAGATTTTCAGATATGTGTAAATTAAATCTGAAGAAAAACAGCGCCACGGCCGCGTTATGGCCCGAAGCGTCGTTTTAATAAATTGGCTATTTTAAAATAAATAAAAATAGCGATAAATCATTATAAAATATCATAAACGATATGGAATGGAAATAAACTGAATTTGCTCGATTTATGTGGCTTTTGATTGTTGAATGTGTTTGGTGTGAAAATTACATTAAAGAACACAATTGGTGTTGTCGAATAATTTAACCATTGAAATAAATTGATTTGAAATTCTAAATATACGTGAATTATTTGAAAAGGCCGAGTTAATTCTCATTTCGAATAATTGACCGACGATTGAAATTCGAAGATGAAGACGATGGTCGAAGACCGGAGATCTTCACCTCGTTTGGATGGTAACCGAGGTCCTGATTAGGAGGCATCCCGAAATATAGATAATGAGTGGTGATCGTCCAGACGTACGTGAAAATCGATGGGTTTGCGAGGTATTTAGTGCCTCCGGTTTCGTTCAGACCTAGAACGGACTTCTAAATGGACTGTGTGTCTGACATTGGATTTTATTCTGTGTTGATTGATCTCTATTAAATATACATCTGTTTGGCGGCGGAGAATTTATTCTTTTGCTTAACGCCCTTCTCTGAGACGTACGAGCTCAGAGGTTGTATATCGATGGACATCAGTCGCATGGCATGAATTGCCTGTGTGGCATGCTAAGATGCAGTGATCAGGGCTCCTGTTGAAAAGCAAAGTCTTGTGGTGATGATCAAAGCACCGTCTGGGTGGCGTAGCTTTGTGTATAACGTGAATTCGCGAGCCTCACACCCCGGTATGAACCTAAAACGGGAGAAGGACCTCAGGGAGGGCATGCGTTTCTTTCTAGCTAGGGTGGTGTCAGTGACCTACCAGCCCTGACATTTATATACTTTTCACCTATGTGGTTGTTGCTGTTGCGAGGCGCCTCGGTTTGATCGGGCAATTCGGGTCCGATGGAGTCATTCGTTGGCTCATTTACACCCCAAAGGGTGGGGAAACGCAGTGTTCATGAATTTTAATCCACATCGGTGGACCGGCCCTGACGATCCAAAGGCTTGACTGAGTACTTGCCTGAGGGGCGGGCTAGAGCGTCTTGAATTCAGTAAGGACTATCTTTTGCCTTGGTTCATTACAGAAATCCAATTCCCAAATACGTGACTGTGCGGTTTTGATTGTATACCTATATATGGCTACATAGTGGTATGGGGCATTAATGTCGTCTATGATTGATAGTTATGATTTGAAATTGTTTTCAAAACATATAAACACTAGCAATAATATCAAATGCCTTTGTTTTATTCGTATCAAGCATATTTTGGCCATTATAAGGTAAAAACTCTATCCTCCGGTTTGTGTTGCATTGTGTGATGGGAACTGAGACTTATAACGGCTTCATTTTTATAAAAAGCATAGCGATGTTTAAAAGAAAGATTTGTTTTAAAGCACTGGCAATCCGATGGAGTAAACCCGTTCCACGAAAGTGGCGTGGTCCTGTGATTAGCCGTATTATATATGTGTTGAATAGATTTCTCATACCAGTCCCATGACTGACTCGTAGTTTGTTTCACTCTCAAACTCGGGTGCCCCTTTTTCTACATGGGCAGCCTTGTATTCAGGTTTAGCTGGTTCTTTCTAAAAAGCTAGAGCTAAAGATGGATTCTATCATTTATCTCTTTTTATGCTGTTCAGCTCCTATTGTACATATTTTGTTTATTTCCGCTGTAGACATTTATGTATAGCTGAACTGTATTTGTACTAAGTAAGATCCTGTATACTGTGTAACTCTGATGATTACTTTTATCCAGTATATTCTATTGTTCATTATCCGGTGTATTTATTTATTTTTTTTCTGCTACTATCTGTTTCTGTGTTATATTCCAAAGATAACCCTTGTTTCCGTGAGAACGGGATTTCGGGTCGTCTCAACGTGGTATCAGAGCTTTGGTTAAGCTTAGTTCTGGAATATAACATCTGAACGAACTCGTCAGAAATAGAACCAGTACTGTTCTAGGACGGGTAACTCTATACAGATAGGATCAGCGATATCCTAGTATGAGTAAAGCAGAATGAAATTACACCTCGATAGACACATTTACATTCAAGTATGTGTTTCTATATTCTAAACTACCTTTTCTGTGACCTGACATTTGATCTGCTATTTGCAGAAGTACTAGAAAATGAGTGTCAGAAACAGGAGAAATGCAGAACCCGATCTAGAGGCTCTATTTAAGAGATATCGAAATCTGGGCGGAGCACAGTTCTCGGGCAATGAATCTATTATTCAAACTCAAGCTTGGATGAGCTCTGCAGAAAGAATATTTGAGCGTTTCCAGCTGAGAGACGACCAGAAAAGATTAGTAGCATCTTGGGCGCTCAATGGAGAAGCTTTAATATGGTGGGAAACAATCATAAAAGATAATCCAGAAGGTGATATCACCTGGGGTAGATTCAAAGAGATTTTCCTAGGAAGATTTACTCCTCCCGAAGCAACCAAGAGATTATGTGATGAATTTTCTTATCTAATACAAGGTGATATGACCATCCCAGAATATCACAAGAAATTCAACGAACTTGCTCACTTTGCTCCTCATCTGATTCAAGATCCAAAGAGGAAAAATCTGAGATTTATTCATGGCCTGCAAAGGAGATATCAGAATAGTGTAATGAGGAATGTGAAGCTTCCTTTCTCTGAAATTATATACATGGCTTATCAGTATGAAGATCTCCATTAGAAAGGGATGTTGCGTGACGAAGAAGAAGTCTATTCTAGTGACAAAACAGAGTTAGAAACAGATATTCCTGAAGCCAGTAAGAAGCCCAGTGCCAAGAGAAAAAGGGCTAAATCTTAGAAGGAACCCGTAACAACTGCCACGTGCTCTAACTGCAATAAACAGGGGCATCTGACCAGGAAGTGTAAGTCCTCGAAGAAACGTAAGGAGGATCGGTTTAAATCCGGCAAGAAGCTCCGGGAAAGTAAAAGATGTAATCAATGTCATCAGTTTGGTCATGTAAAGCAAGATTGCCGGCTGTTAAAAACGACCAAAGAAGCTCAGGTAAATGAAGTAGCAGAAACTTCTGGGCCCTCAGCTATTCAAGAAAGGCCAGATATTTTAGAAGGCACGCTAACTGTCAAAGACATCCCAGTTAAAGTACTATTTGACACCGGCGCGTCGCGAAGTTTCATAGCAAAAGATGCAGCTAAGAAACTGGATTTGAATTTGAAAAAGCTCAAGGAACCAACGACTGTCCAGAATCCGGTTGGGGGTTCCATTGATCTAAGTTGGGTTTGTGGAGTGCCGGTTTCTTTCTCTCGTTATCGGTTTCCTACCGTCGCAGCCGTCATGAATTTTAAAGAGTTTGATCTTATCTTGGGGTTAGACTGGTTGACCAAATATGAAGCTGAGGTTAAATGCGCCGACAGAGTCGTAAAGGCGAAGATTAAATCAGGCGATTATATAACCATTCCCTGTGAAGGTCAGAATGCTAATAGAAAAGACTTCTGGGCAGCTTTGAATGTTTCTCCAACCCAAATTGAAAATGTTCCTGAAGTCACAGAGAATATTCCTGACCTCATCAAAGACATTCCTGTCATCAAGAATTATGCGAATGTGTTTGAGGAAGTCGTTCGCTTACCTCCGCAGAGGGAGATAGATTTCAAAATTGCTTTAATTCCGAATGCAAGGCCGATAGTTCACGCTATTCGAAGAATGTCCTTGAAAGAGAAGGAGGAATTAGACAATCAAACAAGACAGCTAGTATGGAAGGGTCTGATCAGGCCTAGTTTCTCTGATTGGGGGGCAGCAGTGGTATTTGTCCCAAAATCAGACGGTACTCTACGGCTATGCGTGGACTATCGTGATCTGAACAAGCAGACAATAAAGAACAAGTATCCATTGTTGCGGATTGATGATTTGCTGGATCGATTAAATGGAGCACAAGTATTCTCACGAATGGACCTAGCTACAGGCTTCCATCAACTTCGAATTGCCGAAGAGTATGTTCCAATGACAGCATTCAGAGGTCCCGACTTATTCTACGAGTGGTTAGTAATGCCGTTCGGCTTATGTAACGCTCCAGCTTACTTCGTCGATCTGATGAACAAAGTGTTCAGAGGGGTTTTGAATAAATTTGTTCTGGTTTTCATTGACGATATTCTAATCTTCTCTAAATCAAAGGCCGAACATGAAAAGCATCTGGAACAGGTTCTAGAAATCCTCAGAAGGAATGTACTAAAAGCCAAATTTTCCAAGTGTATCTTCTGGCAAGATGAAGTAAAATTTCTAGGCCACGTTGTATTGAAAGAAGGAATTGCTGTGGATCCAAGCAAAATCACAGCTATTCAGAATTGGAAACATCCCAGTACCCCCACTGAAGTCCGTAGTTTTCTCGGATTGGCTAGTTATTACCGGAAGTTCGTTAAAAACTTTTCAAAGATATCTGGTCATTTAACGAAGCTTACAAAGAAGCACTCTAAATTCAAATGGACTCCAGAAAGTGAGGAGGCTTTCGAAGAGCTAAAGTTAAGACTAACGTCCGCTCTAGTGTTAACCATCATCGATGGCAACCAGGATTTAAAAGCATGGACTGATGCTTCTAGAGAAGGCCTTGGCGCGGTTTTAATGCAAAGGGGTCAAGTGATTGCTTATGCTAGCCGTCAACTGAAGCCACACGAGAAGAACTACGTAACTCATGATCTTGAGTTATTGGCTATTGTGTTCGCTTTGAAAATCTAGAGGCACTATCTTCTGGGTGAGAGATTTGAACTGTTTACAGACCACCAGTCGTTAAAGTATATGTTCACTCAGAAAGACCTGAATTCGAGGCAGCAACGTTGGCTGGAGTTTCTTGCAGCATATGACTTTGAAATTCTATACACTCCAGGAAAAGCCAATGTCGTGGCCGATGCGTTGAGCCGAAAGAATGAAATGATCGCCAGTTTTGTCATTGCGTCTTCGTTGATTGATAAGATATCGGCTCTCCAGGAAGACGACCAATTTATCAAAGGAATGAGTCAGCGAATTCGTGAAGGCAATACTTCGGATTTCCAGCTAGACAGCGAAGGGATTTTGAGGTTAGAAGGACGAATTTGCGTTCCAGAAATTCCTGAACTCAGAAGAGATGTGCTTGATGAATGCCACAAATCTAAGCTCAGTATCCATCCGGGTGTGAATAAAATGTATAACGATATCAAACGCACATTCTGGTGGAAGTCGTTAAAATGAGACATCTCGATATATGTTAGTCGATGCCCTACTTGCCAGCTAGTCAAAAGCGACCAACAGAAATTGGCTGGATTATTACAACCACTGGAAGTTCCTGGTTGGAAGTGGGAGCATATCTCCATGGATTTCATTGATGGTTTGCCCAGAACCAGGAAAGGAAATGACAGTATTTGGGTGATCGTAGATCGCTTCACGAAGACCGCCCATTTTATACCTATCAAATCAAATAGAACCGCTCAGAGTCTGGCGCAGATTTACTTCAGGGAAATAGCTAGACTACATGGAGTGCCGCTTAGTATAGTCAGTGATAGAGATACGATATTCACTAGCAAATTCTGGGAAGCATTTCAAGTCGAGCTAGGAATGAAGTTGAACTTGAGCACCGCTTATCATCCTTAGATAGACGGTTAGACTGAGAGGGTGAATCGCATTTTAGAAGATCTATTGCGGGCTTGTGTTCTAGATTTCGGTGGATCATGGGAAGACCATCTGCATTTTGCTGAATTCTCTTATAACAACAGCTACCAGGCGAGTCTGACAATGTCGCCATTCGAAGCATTGTACGATAGACCGTGCCGATCTCCTGCTTATTGGGTCGAGCCTGGAAATAGACTTGTGTTGGGTCCCGATATGATTCGAGAAGCTGCCGACAAAGTCGATTTTATTAAGAAGCGATTACCCGCCGCTCAAAGCCGATAAAAGAGCTATGCCGATAGAAGAAGAAGAGATATATCCTTTGAAGTTGGAGACTATGTATATTTGAAAGTATCGCCGATGAGAGGAGTTATCAGGTTCGGTAAAACTGGAAAGTTGGCGCCCAAATTCATTGGTCCGTTTCCTATTTTGGAACGGATCGGTACTCCCGCTTATAGGGTCAAACTGCCTAATTGGTTGCCTGAAATTAATGATGTATTTCACATATCTCAACTTCGAAAGCACGTTCATGATCCAGACTTGATCGTGGAAGAAGCAGCTCAACATGACATTGAAATAACCCTAGAATTAGCTGTGAGAAGAGAGCCGCTAAAGATAATAGGTAAAGAAACCAAAGAGCTGAGGAACAAGAAGGTTCGCTTAGTCAAAGTGCAATGGAGTGGAGATCCGCGAGATTGTACTTGGGAAACTGAGGAGAGCATTCAGAAGGCTTATCCTAGATGCCGAGTAGATATCTCTGATTGACTCTGGTGCAAAGTACATTTACCCTACTTTGCACTACCCTTCAATTCTCTACTCTATTGTTATTTTCTTTTCATAGATGTGCACTTTTAATTATATAGTCTGAATGATTTTTAAAGGGTATAGGATTTGATTAGTATATCTTTGAAGGTTAAAAACAATTGG
The DNA here is from genome assembly GCA_030737875.1 of Allium sativum. NCBI lineage: Eukaryota > Viridiplantae > Streptophyta > Magnoliopsida > Asparagales > Amaryllidaceae > Allium > Allium sativum. The sequence goes on along the minus strand of CM060925.1, from coordinate 67,709,940 downwards.
ATTGGTTGTTGTGTTGTGTGATTGTAGATTTATCAAACCACTTTCGACTTTGTTCCTTTTCGGGGACGAAAAGTTTTAAGTGGGGGAGATTGTAACGACCCAGAAAATCTGAACCAATTTAAAATTTTTAAATTAGCAAAAATAATGGATTTTAAATATTTAAAATAAATATTTTAAATAATGGCGATGAAAACTGAGTTTGAATCGACAATTGAAAATGAATATAATTAATTATAATTATAAACAAGGCCTGAAATGGCGCTGCAGTTTCAAAAATTGAATTCAAACTTTGTCGGACTATACCGGGTGCAAAACAATCCGGATTTTAGTGAAACAAAAAATATTTAAATCTGTTAGTGAATACCTTTCTAACGAATCTGAAAAATCGAAATTTGATAGCGGGAATCAAAAGATATGTCCAGTTGAAAATTCTGAATAGTCGCTATGGAATTCAGGGCCTTAAAAATGGACATTTTGTAAACGACCTCGGATTTCGACGAAACCACTTTTGTTGGGTCCGGGACGTCGAATTATTGCTAAGTTTAAATTTTCATAATTTTCTGAATCAATATGTGAGCATGGCAAAAGAAAACGCGTTTGACCAGTTTCAGTTGATTTTAATCGATTGGAAAATGGCCATTTTTCCAGCGGTCTCAGAATTCGACGAAACTAGTTTTGATAGGACCGTATCGTCAACACGAAGCTAGAAAATATTTTTCTAGAATTTTTCTAGTTAGTATGTGACCCCGGTAATTTGAAATGTACGTTTGAAATTCAATATAGTGATTTAAATATAAATTCAACGGAAACTGATCAAAACGTTCGAATCAACTTACGATACATATCCCATTGTGTCCGGAATGGGGGTAATATGCTAGGGACGATAGTCGGTGGGTTCAATTTCGAGTTGAATATAAAAGGGTGCTTTTAGAATTTAAAATGAATTAAATATATATATTAATATAAAGGGTCAACCCTTTACTTCTCTCCTCACTCAGTCAAAACGAAGAAAAAAAAACCCCGTTACCCCTCTTTCATCCCACGATCCACGTTCCTCCTCGAAGTCACCGCCGCCGCTAGCGCCACTGGCCTCTCCCCCCCCCCTCCGTCGCCCTCCGCCTCTCTTCTCCTCCCTCTCCTCTCTGTCGCTCCAATCGCGACGCCAAGCAACCCCAAAGACACGCCCATCACCTGAAGCCCTAGATCCACCACCAGACATCCTGCTCCGCCCCCTACCTAGCCGAAACCCCTCCTCCAGCCTCGTTCGAGCAACCTGCTCCCACCCTTCATCGCCAACGAAGACCACCGACCTCCCTCTCCTCACCTCGACGCATAAGTAACCCCCTTTTTCCTTGAAAGCGCTGTGAGTGTTGATGTTAGTTTTATTTATTTTTATTTAGTTATAAACAGTATAATTTTATTATATTTTTCTTTAGAGATTTTTAAATGAAAACTGGATTTAAAAAATGATATTTTTAAATGTAAAACTGAATTTTTTTATTTTAACATGTAATAGCATAGTTATTTTAACATGTAATAGCATAGTTATTTTAACATGAAATAGCAAAGTAAAAATGTGATTTTTATATATTGAACATCGAAGTAAAAATATGATTTTTATATATTGAACATCGAAGTAAAAATATGATTTTTATATATTGAACATCGAAGTAAAAATATGATTTTTATATATTGAACATCGAAGTAAAAATGTGATTTTTATATATTGAACATTGAAATAAAAATTCGATTCTTATATATTGAATAGCATAATAAAAATTCGATTTTTATATATTGAATAACGAAGTAAAAAATTCGATCTTTACATATGTAGTGAATACGGGCAACGAAAGCGACGAAAGGCGAGAACGGTGAAGATTTATGCAAAGAAGAGTCGTGGGATTGAATTAGCTATTCGGTGAGAATTTCTAACTCTTCAATTTCTTTTCCTAGCCATATATATATATATGTTTGGAAATAAAAGTGAATTGCTATATATAAATATAAATATATATATATATACACCCCCTCGTCCACAAACCATGGACGATATTTATTGACTGAAATTGTTGTGAAAATTGATTGATAGCGAATGGTTGTTTGGGATTGTTTGTGGTTGATATTGGTTGATTGTGGTTGAAAAATACCCGTTTGTGGTTGAGAAATATTTGGTTGAAACCACATAGGATTAGTTTGTGGAAATGAAATAAATATATACATGCCGCCTGCGTGCGAACTAGATGCATGATCCCCATTGTCAAAAACCGCGAGGTTTTAAGGTAGAGCAAGGAGTCGTACTAGGGACGGTCCCGGTTTTAACTACCCTGCCATTATGCTGCCGAAATTTTGAATAATATTCGAGTGTTTGAATTATTTTCATTTGCTTAAACTATATTTATTCATTGTATAGAAAACCTTCATATGTTGAATTGATATTCATTCGTTGATTAGAAATTCATGTGTTGAATGGTATTCGCGTTTTAAATATAAAAATCACATTTCTATCTATATATAGAAACTATAGAAAACCTTCAAGTGTTGAATCGATATTCATTCGTTGATTAGAAATTCATGTGTTGAAAGGTATTCGCGTTTTAAATATAAAAATCACATTTTTATCTATATATAGAAACTATAGAAAACCTTCATGTGTTGAATCGATATTCATTCGTTGATTTGAAATTCATGTGTTGAATGGTGTTCATATTTTGAAATAAATTGTTTGATAATAAAAATCACCTTTTATCGACTATATGAACTGTGTAAAATAATCTCGTTTTGAAAGAAATTGTTTTATGATAAAAATCCTATTTTATCACTAATAGGAAATATATCAAAATAATAGTGTTTTGAAATGAGTTGTTTTACAATAAAGTCCCATTTTTATTGTATGCATGAATCGTTGAAATGTGAAGTGTTAAAAATAGCCACTTGTTCAAATAAACATATATGAGTTGAAATATTCATTAATTAGCTAATGAAATGATTTGTACCTATGTATGTAACCTTAGAGTGAATGGTGTTTTTAAACCAAATAGAAATCAAATATGAAGTTGAACAGAAAATGATAAATGATAAGAATTATATATATGTACATGCATATTCATTGAACAGGTTATAGCAAAGGGGCTAGAGAAGAGGAATAAAATTTTGTGCCCGACAAATAGGTACACATTTATTGTTTTGTTTGGGTGATGATTTTATGAGCCTGTTGGCTAGCCGCTTGGCTTTTTCTTTTTCTTTTTGAGATTAGAAGGACCGGGAAAGCTATTTGCGATTTCCCGATGCTCCCGGTGCAGGGGAGGTTATGGCGAAATTTTCCAAAATTTTAAGGCGTTAGTGAAATATTTGAAGTGAAAACGATATTGAAATTGTTGAATGAACTATATTTATATAAATATATAAATATAAATAAAATTAAAACGAAACGTGGCCGTGCAGTTCGTATTTTGAAACCGTGATTTCAAACAACTAGTGCGGGAAATCGACCATTGGATTTTCCCAAAACCTCAACCGTCGGGTTCGCCTTGGAAATATCTTCCCAACGGCACCAACCTTGTAAAAATCCAACGGTTGGATTGTCTGGAATGTTTGATTCAAATCTGAAGAAAAACAGCGCCAGAAACGATTATATTTATATATAAATATAAATATAATTATATTTAATCGAATAACGACGCTGGAGTTCGTATTTTGAAATCGAAAATTCAAACGATTGTACCGGGAGATCCGACCGTCGGATTTTCCTGACACTGGAACCGTTGGATTCGTTTTGAAAAGACCTTTCTAATGATGTAAATTTTGCGAAGATCCAACGGTTAGATTTTCAGATATGTGTAAATTAAATCTGAAGAAAAACAGCGCCACGGCCGCGTTATGGCCCGAAGCGTCGTTTTAATAAATTGGCTATTTTAAAATAAATAAAAATAGCGATAAATCATTATAAAATATCATAAACGATATGGAATGGAAATAAACTGAATTTGCTCGATTTATGTGGCTTTTGATGGTTGAATGTGTTTGGTGTGAAAATTACATTAAAGAACATAATTGGTGTTGTCGAATAATTTAACCATTGAAATAAATTGATTTGAAATTCTAAATATACGTGAATTATTTGAAAAGGCCGAGTTAATTCTCATTTCGAATAATTGACCGACGATTGAAATTCGAAGATGAAGACAATGGTCGAAGACCGGAGATCTTCACCTCGTTTGGATGGTAACCGAGGTCCTGATTGGGAGGGATCCCGAAATATGGATAATGAGTGGTGATCGTCCAGACGTACGTGAAAATCGATGGGTTTGCGAGGTATTTAGTGCCTCCGGTTTCGTTCAGACCTAGAACAGACTTGTAAATGGACTGTGTGTCTGACATTGGATTTTATTCTGTGTTAATTGATCTCTATTAAATATACATCTGTTTGGCGGCGGAGAATTTATTCTTTTGCTTAACGCCCTTCTCTGAGACGCACTAGCTCAGAGGTTGTATATCGATGGACATCAGTCGCATGGCATGAATTGCCTGTGTGGCATGCTAAGATGTAGTGATCAGGGCTCCTGTTGAAAAGCAAATCCTTGTGGTGATGATCAAAGCACCGCCTGGGTGGCGTAGCTTTGTGTATAACGTGAATTCGCGAGCCTCACACCCCGGTATGAACCTAAAACGGGAGAAGGACCTCAGGGAGGGCATGCGTTTCTTTCTAGCTAGGGTGGTGTCAGTGACCTACCAGCCCTGACATTTATATACTTTTCACCTATGTGGTTGTTGCTGTTGCGAGGCGCCTCGGTTTGATCGGGCAATTCGGGTCCGATGGAGTCATTCGTTGGCTCATTTACACCCCAAAGGGTGGGGAAACGCAGTGTTCAGGAATTTTAATCCACATCGGTGGACCGGCCCTGACAATCCAAAGGCTTGACTGAGTACTTGCCTGAGGGGCGGGCTAGAGCGTCTCGAATTCGGTAAGGACTATCTTTTGCCTTGGTTCATGACGGAAATCCAATTCCCAAATACGTGACTGTGCGGTTTTGATTGTATACCTATATATGGCGACATAGTGGTATGGGGCATTAATGCCGTCTATGATTGATAGTTATGATTTGAAATTGTTTTTAAAACATATAAACACTAGCAATAATATCAAATGCCTTTGTTTTATTCGTATCAAGCATATTTTGGCCATTATAAGGTAAAAACTCTATCCTCCGGTTTGCGTTGCATTGTGTGATGGGAACTGAGTCTTATAACGGCTTCATTTTTATAAAAAGCATAGCGATGTTTAAAAGAAAGATTTGTTTTAAAGCACTGGCAATCCGATGGAGTAAACCCGTTCCATGAAAGTGGCGTGGTCCTGTGATTAGCCGTATTATATATGTGTTGAATAGATTTCTCATACCAGTTCCTTGACTGACTCGTAGTTTGTTTCACTCTCAAACTCGGGTGCCCCTTTTTCTACACGGGCAGCCTTGTATTCAGGTTTAGCTGGTTCTTTCTGGATAGCTGGAGCTGAAGATGGATTCTATCATTTATCTCTTTTTATGTTGTTCAGCTCCTATTGTACATATTTTGTTTATTTCCGCTGTAGACATTTATGTATAGCTGAACTGTATTTGTATTAAGTAAGTCCTGTATACTGTGTAACTCTGATGATTACTTTTATCCAATATATTATATTTTTCATTATCAGGTGTATTTATTTAATTTTGTTCTGCTATTATCTGTATCTGTGTTATATTCCAAAGATAACCCTTGTTTCCGAGAGAACGGGATTTCGGGTCGTCTCAAATACACATGAAACACCCCACCTCCGTTAGGGTCACTCTCAAAGGGAATGCCCTAATTTTGGTGGAGGTTTATAAGTACAAGTCACAGATATACACGACAGATATAAGAACACATTTGTAAACAGCGGAAGAACAACAAACTTTATTTCATAAAGTCAAATACGTGTTACAACAACATCCTTTCCAAAAACATAACATAACACTTTCATAATCTGTCTTGAGTACATTATTTAAAGAAGCATAAATAAAACATAGATAAACTGCAAAAGCCCCATAGTGGATTGTCCAAAGCCATAGTTCAAAACAGGAAAGTCCAAGCAATACATTTCTCTTCTTCAAGCTGGATGTTGAGGTTGGTCAAGCTGCTGTGTTCCCTCCCTGAGGACCTGGGGGGGGAACGGAAGAAAGAAGACGAAAGAAAAGTAGAGTCAGACATAAAGCCTGAGTAAGTCTAGTACTATTTTGTCTATGAATAAAGAACTGGGTATGATAAGTATAAACAAGAAGTGGGCATGCACTATAAACTTGGTTAAGTTGTCTAGGGTCGAATATACTATCGTACCCCATGTTGATCTCTGAACCCATATAAACTAGTTTCCAACTGGCACCCCATAATCAGGGTGATGTGATCCATTCTATGATGATCGGCTCCTACTCGCATAGTTACATGTGTCTTACGGCCCCCGATGTTGTAGTTACCTATGCTGGTCCCACCATGGGGTGTATCAAGTCCCATAGTGGCAACCCGACACAACCTTAGAGTGCACAGGTATGCTACTGGTTACCAGTGCCTTATTTTTCTGCACCGGAGTGTGTGCATGCCCGCACTCCGTTAGAACCTACACTGCTACACCACCGCCATCGATTTGACCTCTTACAATCAGCCCAGTAATCGTGCTCCACCCTGCCTAGTTTCAGGGTATCCTGATACACCTTTTAGGGTTACTGCTGAAAAGGGTCCCCCGTTACTAGGTTTTCTATCTCTAGCCAACATGCTAAGTTGGTTAAGTGTTTCCTACCTAACCCCCACCAGTCCGTTTAGTTTAGCATGTTCCATTTTGATTAAGTCTTTAGTTCACTTAATCCTAACAATCCTGACTCAGCCTTAATTGTCTTATTAAGGCCCTGACCTCTCACATTAGACAGGTATTGTTGTGGCTGCCTGTTGCCGGTTGGTTCCGGGCAGTCTTACGCCACAACTCAGTCTAACCTCGGGTCCTTGCTGGGCTCCATGTTTAACCTCCCACATTGGATAGGTATTGTTGTGACTACTAGACAGCCGGGCGGTTCCGGGCAGGTTTACATCACAACTCAATCCAACCTCGGGTTAAACACATCGTATGTTCTACATTTACATATCTTGTCATTCTTCTTTATTTCTTATATGTAAATATTTGTGGCCCATTATTAAGTCAATGGTGTAAAGGTTACACCAATCATGGGCCCAACCCACACTTGAACTTGGGCCCTTCTATTTTATATTTTCATTCATTAGTAATTTTAACCCAACGTTATTTTCCCCCGTTTAACACGTCCGTTTATATATTTTGGGCTTAGCCTTTTAAAGCCCAAATTAGCCATGCGAAAAGGGGAGGCTTAAAGCGTGATTACATACTCAAAGAGGGGAAGGTGAGCGCATGAACTTGCATATGACGTTGGAAATACATAATAGAAACTGGTGTACTTGCATATATATACTTTGGTCATAAAGCATAGGTGACATGAACCAAACCATGTAAACTTAAGATAAGAAACTAAATTAGGTGTCACATAGTCTTAACTACAACATAGACCTATGTTCTCATTTAGGCATAAACATAAACAAGTCATGTTCATAAGGTTTCTACATGTTTACAAAGGGGATACTTTGTTACTAACACAAAAGCATAGTTCAACTTAATCATGGTTTAAGTCTAATCACATAACGATGGTATAAATATACTTATGCATAAATATTCCTAATCATGGTGTTTGCTTTAAACTTGCAAAAAGGGATTTTTGAGTCTAACCTAGCCATGTCTCACATATGTCATCATATAATTCTTGTAAACAAGATAGACTTAATCATGGATTTCAATTATGCCAAATATCATTCATAGCCTAGCCATATTCATAAGTTTGCAAAAGCATGACTTAATACATAGATTATGGTGTCAAAATTCCAACATAGTTTCATATGAACTATAACAACCAAACTTGTTTCAATTACTTGCAAAATGATTTATGCACAAAAATATACATCATGATGACATAATAACAAAGCCCCAAACTTGCATGAATTTCAATCAACTACATACATGTAGCTTCAACATAGATTACATAATTTGCGAAATATTCCAAACGCATACTTGCATAGAACTACCGCATGCAGTTCTTTATAATGAATAACATAAATTTTGCACAAATATGAATTACTTTATTATCCCAATTCAAGCATACAAATCAGCACAGTTATTTGTTCATACCAAAGTAATACTCTACTTACAATGGTTGCGGCGAATTTTCTAATTAAGAGATATGATTCCTTTGTTGAATTGATTGGCTTTAGGTTGCTTGAATTGCTTTAGGCTTTAGAACTTTCTTCCTAATTCTCTCTCTAGTTGGCGGCTACTCTTAGTCGTTCCTCAGCAACATGGCGGCTATGTTCTTAATTTTGAATGAATAGATTAGGGTTTAGTCTAGGGTTGTTTATATAGAGGTTAGGAACTGATTAGGACCCTTGATGTTGCTTGGATTGATCATAGCCATTCATTAGATAGAGAGACCAATTAGAACCCGCCACCTAGCCCTAATGACAAAGCAGACCACAGAGAATCGGCCAAACACAGACCTGGCCAGCCAGGTTGGCTGGGCTCGACCAGGTCGACACCCCTGTCGACAGGGCTGTCGACAACCCTGTCGACATGGGTAGCCCAGGTCGACAGCCCAGTCGACCTGGGTGGCCTAGGCGGGTGTTTATCCGCCCTGGCCCATTGGGCCCGATTTTTAATTATTTTATTCTGTTTGAATTTAAACTTGATTCTCAAACTTCCGAAGGCCATATCTTCTTCATACGGACTCCGTTTTTCGAAAACTCGGACTCTATTTCGCGTATTTTTCCGAGACGAACGCAATGGCGTATCCTGTTTCCCTTAGTTCTTTGATTTCAAATTAATTATACTTTAATTTGTGAATTTCACAGTTATAGAATTTTCGAGGTGTTACATTCTCCCCCACTTAAAAAGGATTTCGTCCCCGAAATCTTCAAGTTAGGAGGAATGTATATCCTAACATCCAATCATCCATCTACTCATCCATCAAACACAAGCATCCATTGTCCTTAAAATACTTCTAATGCTTTATGATCATATGCGAAGTGTGTGTGTACATGTACTTATCTAATGCAAAATCAGGCGGTCTACTGATTCAGTTGACCTCCTTAATGCGAATTATGTAAGTGCCATGAACCCATTATGTATGCAAATTCTCCTATTCTTGATTCTACATGAGTGCACAATCATTCAATACAAATGCAACATCCACATGACAACACATTAAAGTTCAACCACATATGAATGCAAACATATATGCATATGCAATATGAAGTGACTGAGCCGATCTAAAACCTAGATTGTGTGTGTATATGCAACCACGAGCAACCACTAGCAATCACTTGCAACCACTTGCAACCGTCATCCATAACATGTTTCAACTACATGTTTCCATCCAAAGGGTTTCTACCTAAAAGATACGGTCGAGGAAATATACCTAAAAAGATAGATAAAAGCGCAACTTAAGGAAAAAGAAAGATCAAGGATGTACCCTCGAACAGAAAAGGGTAGGCAGTACGTATTCTAGCTTCAGTTTCCCAAGTCGCGTCTCCCTCGGCGTCGCTCCACTGAACTTTGACGAGCTTGACTTCGCGGTTGCGTAGCTTCTTCACTTCCGTTCCTAAGATGCGGGTTGGAACTCTTCTTATGGTTGCTTCGCGTTCCACTTCGGCCTCTTCGAGGATATTTGGCTCTACCACTTCAGCAGACTCATGTAGACATTTTCGGAGATGTGAAACGTGAAAAACGTTGTGGACTCCAGCCAACTTCTCGGGTAGCTCTAATCTATAGGCCATTTTCCCAATTTTCTCGATAATAGGGAATGGCCCTACGAACCTTGGTGCCAGTTTTCCTGTGGTTCCAAAACGAACAACGTTCCTTAGCGGTGATACCTTGAGAAAAACTCTGTCTCCAACTTCAAATTCAAGGTCGGTCCTCCTCTTGTCGGCGTAGGACTTTTGTCTGTCTTGGGCCGTCTTCATCCTTCTTCGTATTAAATCTACTTTCTCTGAGGTCTCTCGGATCATGTCTGGTCCAAGTATGAGCTTATCCGTGGACTCCCACCAACAAGTGGGCGATCGGCACGGTCTTCCATATAAAGCTTCGAAGGGCGCCATTCCGATGGTTGCTTGATAGCTGTTGTTGTAGGCGAATTCTACCAAAGGAAGGTGGTCTTCCCATGTCCCTCCGAAGTCAAGGACGCATAGCCTTAAGAGGTCTTCCAAAACTCTGTTCACTCTCTCTGTTTGGCCGTCGGTTTGGGGATGATAGGCTGTGCTTAAGCATAACTGCGTTCCTACTGCTTCTTGGAGACTCCGCCAAAACTCGCTGGTGAAGATGGGGTCTCGGTCACTAACAATGCTAGATGGTATTCCATGGAGTCGAACGATTTCCTTGAGGTAAAGTGATGCTAGGGATGAGGCAGTTCTCTTACTTTTGACAGGTAAAAAGTGGGCGCTTTTAGTAAGCCTATCCACTATTACCCAAATGCTAGTGTTGCCTCTCCTAGACCTAGGCAGCCCATCGATGAAGTCCATTGAGATGCTATCCCACTTCCACTGCGGGACCTCCAGAGGATGTAGTAGTCCGCCAGGCTTTTTCTGTTTCGCCTTAACCTGTTGGCACACCATACACTTAGAAACGAACTCTGCCACGTCCTTTTTCATGCCGTTCCAGAAGAAAGTCCTTTTTATGTCTTTGTACATTTTATCTCCGCCTGGGTGTATCGTCATCTTGGAGTGATGTGCTTCCTCGAGAACCTTCTTTATTAAATCTTTTGTCTGTGGGACACATAGTCTTCCGTCTCGCCTTAGCAAACCCTTATCGTCGATGGAGTATCTGTTGAGGTGACTTGAAGTCTTACCCCTAATTAGCCTATCAATTGTTTCCACAAGCTGAGGGTCTTCGCGTTGTGCTGTCCCTACTGAATCCACTAAAGTTGGGCGCACTTCGAGAGATGCTAACAAGCCTGGTACGAAATCGGAGGAGGGCCTAAAGTCGAAACTGGCTATAAACTCTAGGCTTTGTCTTTCAACAAACAACGGGCTTAGGGTCAATTTCTTTCGGCTCAACGCGTCTGCCACTACGTTGCCTTTGCCCGGAGTGTAGGAGATTTCGAAATCGTACGAGGCAAGAAACTCCATCCATCTTTGTTGCCTCAAGTTAAGATCTTTCTGCGAGAAAAGATATTTCAACGATTTATGGTCAGTGTAAAGTTCGAACTTCTCACCTAGGAGATAGTGTCGCCAAGACTTGAGTGCAAAGACGATGGCGGCTAACTCAAGATCGTGGGTTGGGTAGTTCTTTTCGTGCACCTTCAACTGCCTCCCACCATAAGCTACTACCCTTCCTTCTTGCATTAAGACGGCGCCTAGCCCTGTCCCACATGCATCTGTATAAACAGTGAACATCTTGCTCCCATCTGGCAGCGTCAAAACTGGGGCTGTTGTGAGAGCCCTTTTTAGTCGTTGGAAAGCAAACTCGCAATCCAAATCCCAATTGAACACTAGATTCTTCTTGGTCAATTTCGTGAGCGGAGCTGAGATTTTCGCAAAATCCCTTATGAATTTTCGATAGAAACCCGCTAGTCCTAGAAAGCTTCGAACCTCAGTTGCATTCCTTGGTGTCTTCCAATCCTGTACCGCTACTACCTTAGCAGGGTCCACTGCTAACCCTTGTTTAGATACTATGTGCCCAAGGAACCTCACCTCTTCTCTCCAAAAGTGGCATTTGGAGAATTTGGCTTTTAGTTGATGGACTCGTAAAGTTTCCATGATTGCCCTTAAGTGCTGAGCATGTTCCTCTTCACTCTTTGAGAAGATAAGGATATCATCTACGAAGACCACTACGAATTTGTTGAGGAAATCTCTAAATACCCTACTCATTAGGTCCACGAAGTAAGCAGGTGCATTTGTCAAGCCGAAAGGCATGACAAGCCATTCAAAGAAACCGTCTGGGGTTCTGAACGCCGTTTTATCGATGCTATCTTCAGCCACCCTTAGCTGATGAAAACCGGTTGCTAAATCGAGTTGGGAGAAAACAGACGCTCCTACAAGCTGGTCAAACAAATCGTCAATTCTAGGGAGAGGGTGCCTATTCTTTTTCGTTAGCTTGTTGAGCTCCCTATAGTCAACACATAGACGGAGTGAACCATCCGCCTTCGTAGCGAACACCACTGGAGCGCCCCATTCTGAAATGCTCCTCCTAATGAACCCCTTTTCTAGAAGCTCTTTAATCTGTTTACTGAGCTCTTTCCTTTCTCGTGGAGCCATATGTCTAACGGGCAACGCAACGGGCTTTGCATTATCTACAAGATATATGCGGAAGTCTATTTCCCGCTTTGGAGGCAAGCCCTTCACCTCTTCGAAGACATCCGGATATTCCCGGACCACTCTAACTGATTGCAAATTTTCAACAGAGGCATCTAGCGATTCAAGATAACTAAGCATAACCGCATACGAGGGATTACAAGAAATTTCCAAAGTATTACCGAGCTGGGTTAGGAGCCTAACAACCCTTTTCTCACAATCAAGGATGGCCCCATTACTGGATAGCCAATCCATACCCAAAATCAAACCATACCCCGAAAAGCCCAGAACAAAGGCACTACATTGAAATTCTACGCTTAGAATAAAGATTTTCAATCCCACACAGATCATAGACAAATGAGCTGGGCCCCCAATTGGGTTTGAAACAATTAAGGGGTCCTCTACCATACTAGTTTCTAGGTGCAGAGATTCTACTAAAGCAGACGAGATAAAGGAGTGTGATGCGCCAGAATCAAATAAAGTGCGAACGGGGTGATCATAAAGATAAACTACACTTTCTACAGAAGTATTTATACCTCGCTGTTGCAGAGGTGGCGCTTCTAGCACATGGACCTGTGCCCTGGGGTGGATCCAGCCCTCTGCCCTTGTCCTCGTCTTTTTGGGCAGTCCTTAGCCCTATGGCCTGTCTCACCGCAAGAAAAGCACCCACCATTCTCCTTGGCCTTCTTTTTCCGGCAGTCCTTTACTAAGTGCCCCACTTTGCCACAGAAATTGCACTTCCTCTTCTCTTTGTTGCCTTTCCCGCCCTTCTTAAAGTCTGTCTTCTTGGGCTGCAAACCCTCTTTCTTCTTGCCCTTATCCTCTTCATTCAGCAATGCCATTTGCACCAATCTTTCATACGTGGCTCCCATGGGTATATGGGTCATGGCCAAACTGTGTAATGGCTCATTTAACCCTTTGACGAAACGGAGAGCCTTCTTGTGCGGGGTGTTGACTAGGTCAAGCCCAAACCTAGCCAGCTCATCAAACTGATTCACATACTCTCTGACTGTCTTGTCCCCTTGTTTAAGAAATAAGAATTTTTCCAACTGCAAACTTCTTTCCGCATCTGAGAGAAATTTGGTCTCAAACCTTGCCCTAAAGTCCTCCCACGTCTCCACTGGTCTTTCAGCATTAGTGACTTCCCACCAGTAGGAAGCCTCGCCCTTCAATAGCCACACTGCCAACTGTACTTTTTGTCTATCTTCTACCTCAAAGATGATGAATAGGTCCTCTGTTTCTTTCAGCCAATTTCTAGCTGCCACGAAGGACTCAGTTCCATGGAAATCCCTTCCTCCCATAGCTTTAAAATCTTTACATATCTTAGCAAACGTGTTTCCCCGAGGAGGAGGTGGAGGAAAAGGTGCTGCTGCAGCTGGATGATTTCCTTCAGCTGGGGAGGAGGAATGGTAGGACCTGGCTGAGTGGCCCTTGCTTCTAAGAACCGTCTAAACCAACCAGGTATTGGCACCCCTTCTGGCAAATTAAGATCTTCGGACATGCTGAAACAAAAAGGATAGATTCAAAACGAAGGATAAGAGATAGTACCTATGGCTTTGGGGAGTGGACTTTGCCTTTTTAAAATAAAATAATATTTTTCTTTTAAAAATGCTTCTTTAAATTTCCTTTTTGAAAATAATTTTTCAAAACTTTTTATCTTATCTGGTAAACCTATGCTCTGATACCAAGTGAAACACCCCACCTCCGTTAGGGTCACTCTCAAAGGGAATGCCCTAATTTTGGTGGAGGTTTATAAGTACAAGTCACAGATATACAAGACAGATATAAGAACACATATTTGTAAACAGCGGAAGAACAACAAACTTTATTTCATAAAGTCAAATACGTGTTACAACAACATCCTTTCCAAAAACATAACATAACACTTTCATAATCTGTCTTGAGTACATTATTTAAAGAAGCATAAATAAAACATAGATAAACTGCAAAAGCCCCATAGTGGATTGTCCAAAGCCATAGTTCAAAACAGGAAAGTCCAAGCAATACATTTCTCTTCTTCAAGCTGGATGTTGAGGTTGGTCAAGCTGCTGTGTTCCCTCCCTGAGGACCTGAGGGGGGGGGGGGGAAACGGAAGAAAGAAGACGAAAGAAAAGTAGAGTCAGACATAAAGCCTGAGTAAGTCTAGTACTATTTTGTCTATGAATAAAGAACTGGGTATGATAAGTATAAACAAGAAGTGGGCATGCACTATAAACTTGGTTAAGTTGTCTAGGGTCGAATATACTATCGTACCCCATGTTGATCTCTGAACCCATATAAACTAGTTTCCAACTGGCACCCCATAATCAGGGTGATGTGATCCATTCTATGATGATCGGCTCCTACTCGCATAGTTACATGTGTCTTACGGCCCCCGATGTTGTAGTTACCTATGCTGGTCCCACCATGGGGTGTATCAAGTCCCATAGTGGCAACCCGACACAACCTTAGAGTGCACAGGTATGCTACTGGTGTCCAGTGCCTTATTTTTCTGCACCGGAGTGTGTGCACGCCCGCACTCCGTTAGAACCTACACTGCTACACCACCGCCGTCGATTTGACCTCTTACAATCAGCCCAGTAATCGTGCCCCACCCTGCCTAGTTTCAGGGTATCCTGATACACCTTTTAGGGTTACTGCTGAAAAGGGTCCCCCGTTACTAGGTTTTCTATCTCTAGCCAACATGCTAAGTTGGTTAAGTGTTTCCTACCTAACCCCCACCAGTCCGTTTAGTTTAGCATGTTCCATTTTGATTAAGTCTTTAGTTCACTTAATCCTAACAATCCTGACTCAGCCTTAATTGTCTTATTAAGGCCCTGACCTCTCACATTAGACAGGTATTGTTGTGGCTGCCTGTTGCCGGTTGGTTCCGGGCAGTCTTACGCCACAACTCAGTCTAACCTCGGGTCCTTGCTGGGCTCCATGTTTAACCTCCCACATTGGATAGGTATTGTTGTGACTACTGGACAGCCGGGCGGTTCCGGGCAGGTTTACATCACAACTCAATCCAACCTCGGGTTAAACACATCGTATGTTCTACATTTACATATCTTGTCATTCTTCTTTATTTCTTATATGTAAATATTTGCGGCCCATTATTAAGTCAATGGTGTAAAGGTTACACCAATCATGGGCCCAACCCACACTTGAACTTGGGCCCTTCTATTTTATATTTTCATTCATTAGTAATTTTAACCCAACGTTATTTTCCCCCGTTTAACACGTCCGTTTATATATTTTGGGCTTAGCCTTTTAAAGCCCAAATTAGCCATGCGAAAAGGGGAGGCTTAAAGCGTGATTACATACACAAAGAGGGGAAGGTGAGCGCATGAACTTGCATATGACGTTGGAAATACATAATAGAAACTGGTGTACTTGCATATATATACTTTGGTCATAAAGCATAGGTGACATGAACCAAACCATGTAAACTTAAGATAAGAATCTAAATTAGGTGTCACATAGTCTTAACTACAACATAGACCTATGTTCTCATTTAGGCATAAACATAAACAAGTCATGTTCATAAGGTTTCTACATGTTTACAAAGGGGATACTTTGTTACTAACACAAAAGCATAGTTCAACTTAATCATGGTTTAAGTCTAATCACATAACGATGGTATAAATATACTTATGCATAAATATTCGTAATCATGGTGTTTGCTTTAAACTTGCAAAAAGGGATTTTTGAGTCTAACCTAGCCATGTCTCACATATGTCATCATATAATTCTTGTAAACAAGATAGACTTAATCATGGATTTCAATTATGCCAAATATCATTCATAGCCTAGCCATATTCATAAGTTTGCAAAAGCATGACTTAATACATAGATTATGGTGTCAAAATTCCAACATAGTTTCATATGAACTATAACAACCAAACTTGTTTCAATTACTTGCAAAATGATTTATGCACAAAAATATACATCATGATGACATAATAACAAAGCCCCAAACTTGCATGAATTTCAATCAACTACATACATGTAGCTTCAACATAGATTACATAATTTGCGAAATATTCCAAACGCATACTTGCATAGAACTACCGCATGCAGTTCTTTATAATGAATAACATAAATTTTGCACAAATATGAATTACTTTATTATCCCAATTCAAGCATACAAATCAGCACAGTTATTTGTTCATACCAAAGTAATACTCTACTTACAATGGTTGCGGCGAATTTTCTAATTAAGAGATATGATTCCTTTGTTGAATTGATTGGCTTTAGGTTGCTTGAATTGCTTTAGGCTTTAGAACTTTCTTCCTAATTCTCTCTCTAGTTGGCGGCTACTCTTAGTCGTTCCTCAGCAACATGGCGGCTATGTTCTTAATTTTGAATGAATAGATTAGGGTTTAGTCTAGGGTTGTTTATATAGAGGTTAGGAACTGATTAGGACCCTTGATGTTGCTTGGATTGATCATAGCCATTCATTAGATAGAGAGACCAATTAGAACCCGCCACCTAGCCCTAATGACAAAGCAGACCACAGAGAATCGGCCAAACACAGACCTGGCCAGCCAGGTTGGCTGGGCTCGACCAGGTCGACACCCCTGTCGACAGGGCTGTCGACAGCCCTGTCGACATGGGTAGCCCAGGTCGACAGCCCAGTCGACCTGGGTGGCCTAGGCGGGTGTTTATCCGCCCTGGCCCATTGGGCCCGATTTTTAATTATTTTATTCTGTTTGAATTTAAACTTGATTCTCAAACTTCCGAAGGCCATATCTTCTTCATACGGACTCCGTTTTTCGAAAACTCGGACTCTATTTCGCGTATTTTTCCGAGACGAACGCAATGGCGTATCCTGTTTCCCTTAGTTCTTTGATTTCAAATTAATTATACTTTAATTTGTGAATTTCACAGTTATAGAATTTTCGAGGTGTTACATTCTCCCCCACTTAAAAAGGATTTCGTCCCCGAAATCTTCAAGTTAGGAGGAATGTATATCCTAACATCCAATCATCCATCTACTCATCCATCAAACACAAGCATCCATTGTCCTTAAAATACTTCTAATGCTTCATGATCATATGCGAAGTGTGTGTGTACATGTACTTATCTAATGCAAAATCAGGCGGTCTACTGATTCAGTTGACCTCCTTAATGCGAATTATGTAAGTGCCATGAACCCATTATGTATGCAACTTCTCCTATTCTTGATTCTACATGAGTGCACAATCATTCAATACAAATGCAACATCCACATGACAACACATTAAAGTTCAACCACATATGAATGCAAACATATATGCATATGCAATATGAAGTGACTGAGCCGATCTAAAACCTAGATTGTGTGTGTATATGCAACCACGAGCAACCACTAGCAATCACTTGCAACCACTTGCAACCGTCATCCATAACATGTTTCAACTACATGTTTCCATCCAAAGGGTTTCTACCTAAAAGATACGGTCGAGGAAATATACCTAAAAAGATAGATAAAAGCGCAACTTAAGGAAAAAGAAAGATCAAGGATGTACCCTCGAACAGAAAAGGGTAGGCAGTACGTATTCTAGCTTCAGTTTCCCAAGTCGCGTCTCCCTCGGCGTCGCTCCACTGAACTTTGACGAGCTTGACTTCGCGGTTGCGTAGCTTCTTCACTTCCGTTCCTAAGATGCGGGTTGGAACTCTTCTTATGGTTGCTTCGCGTTCCACTTCGGCCTCTTCGAGGATATTTGGCTCTACCACTTCAGCAGACTCATGTAGACATTTTCGGAGATGTGAAACGTGAAAAACGTTGTGGACTCCAGCCAACTTCTCGGGTAGCTCTAATCTATAGGCCATTTTCCCAATTTTCTCGATAATAGGGAATGGCCCTACGAACCTTGGTGCCAGTTTTCCTGTGGTTCCAAAACGAACAACGTTCCTTAGCGGTGATACCTTGAGAAAAACTCTGTCTCCAACTTCAAATTCAAGGTCGGTCCTCCTCTTGTCGGCGTAGGACTTTTGTCTGTCTTGGGCCGTCTTCATCCTTCTTCGTATTAAATCTACTTTCTCTGAGGTCTCTCGGATCATGTCTGGTCCAAGTATGAGCTTATCCGTGGACTCCCACCAACAAGTGGGCGATCGGCACGGTCTTCCATATAAAGCTTCGAAGGGCGCCATTCCGATGGTTGCTTGATAGCTGTTGTTGTAGGCGAATTCTACCAAAGGAAGGTGGTCTTCCCATGTCCCTCCGAAGTCAAGGACGCATAGCCTTAAGAGGTCTTCCAAAACTCTGTTCACTCTCTCTGTTTGGCCGTCGGTTTGGGGATGATAGGCTGTGCTTAAGCATAACTGCGTTCCTACTGCTTCTTGGAGACTCCGCCAAAACTCGCTGGTGAAGATGGGGTCTCGGTCACTAACAATGCTAGATGGTATTCCATGGAGTCGAACGATTTCCTTGAGGTAAAGTGATGCTAGGGATGAGGCAGTTCTCTTACTTTTGACAGGTAAAAAGTGGGCGCTTTTAGTAAGCCTATCCACTATTACCCAAATGCTAGTGTTGCCTCTCCTAGACCTAGGCAGCCCATCGATGAAGTCCATTGAGATGCTATCCCACTTCCACTGCGGGACCTCCAGAGGATGTAGTAGTCCGCCAGGCTTTTTCTGTTTCGCCTTAACCTGTTGGCACACCATACACTTAGAAACGAACTCTGCCACGTCCTTTTTCATGCCGTTCCAGAAGAAAGTCCTTTTTATGTCTTTGTACATTTTATCTCCGCCTGGGTGTATCGTCATCTTGGAGTGATGTGCTTCCTCGAGAACCTTCTTTATTAAATCTTTTGTCTGTGGGACACATAGTCTTCCGTCTCGCCTTAGCAAACCCTTATCGTCGATGGAGTATCTGTTGAGGTGACTTGAAGTCTTACCCCTAATTAGCCTATCAATTGTTTCCACAAGCTGAGGGTCTTCGCGTTGTGCTGTCCCTACTGAATCCACTAAAGTTGGGCGCACTTCGAGAGATGCTAACAAGCCTGGTACGAAATCGGAGGAGGGCCTAAAGTCGAAACTGGCTATAAACTCTAGGCTTTGTCTTTCAACAAACAACGGGCTTAGGGTCAATTTCTTTCGGCTCAACGCGTCTGCCACTACGTTGCCTTTGCCCGGAGTGTAGGAGATTTCGAAATCGTACGAGGCAAGAAACTCCATCCATCTTTGTTGCCTCAAGTTAAGATCTTTCTGCGAGAAAAGATATTTCAACGATTTATGGTCAGTGTAAAGTTCGAACTTCTCACCTAGGAGATAGTGTCGCCAAGACTTGAGTGCAAAGACGATGGCGGCTAACTCAAGATCGTGGGTTGGGTAGTTCTTTTCGTGCACCTTCAACTGCCTCCCACCATAAGCTACTACCCTTCCTTCTTGCATTAAGACGGCGCCTAGCCCTGTCCCACATGCATCTGTATAAACAGTGAACATCTTGCTCCCATCTGGCAGCGTCAAAACTGGGGCTGTTGTGAGAGCCCTTTTTAGTCGTTGGAAAGCAAACTCGCAATCCAAATCCCAATTGAACACTAGATTCTTCTTGGTCAATTTCGTGAGCGGAGCTGAGATTTTCACAAAATCCCTTATGAATTTTCGATAGAAACCCGCTAGTCCTAGAAAGCTTCGAACCTCAGTTGCATTCCTTGGTGTCTTCCAATCCTGTACCGCTACTACCTTAGCAGGGTCCACTGCTAACCCTTGTTTAGATACTATGTGCCCAAGGAACCTCACCTCTTCTCTCCAAAAGTGGCATTTGGAGAATTTGGCTTTTAGTTGATGGACTCGTAAAGTTTCCATGATTGCCCTTAAGTGCTGAGCATGTTCCTCTTCACTCTTTGAGAAGATAAGGATATCATCTACGAAGACCACTACGAATTTGTTGAGGAAATCTCTAAATACCCTACTCATTAGGTCCACGAAGTAAGCAGGTGCATTTGTCAAGCCGAAAGGCATGACAAGCCATTCAAAGAAACCGTCTGGGGTTCTGAACGCCGTTTTATCGATGCTATCTTCAGCCACCCTTAGCTGATGAAAACCGGTTGCTAAATCGAGTTGGGAGAAAACAGACGCTCCTACAAGCTGGTCAAACAAATCGTCAATTCTAGGGAGAGGGTGCCTATTCTTTTTCGTTAGCTTGTTGAGCTCCCTATAGTCAACACATAGACGGAGTGAACCATCCGCCTTCGTAGCGAACACCACTGGAGCGCCCCATTCTGAAATGCTCCTCCTAATGAACCCCTTTTCTAGAAGCTCTTTAATCTGTTTACCGAGCTCTTTCCTTTCTCGTGGAGCCATATGTCTAACGGGCAACGCAACGGGCTTTGCATTATCTACAAGATATATGCGGAAGTCTATTTCCCGCTTTGGAGGCAAGCCCTTCACCTCTTCGAAGACATCCGGATATTCCCGGACCACTCTAACTGATTGCAAATTTTCAACAGAGGCATCTAGCGATTCAAGATAACTAAGCATAACCGCATACGAGGGATTACAAGAAATTTCCAAAGTATTACCGAGCTGGGTTAGGAGCCTAACAACCCTTTTCTCACAATCAAGGATGGCCCCATTACTGGATAGCCAATCCATACCCAAAATCAAACCATACCCCGAAAAGCCCAGAACAAAGGCACTACATTGAAATTCTACGCTTAGAATAAAGATTTTCAATCCCACACAGATCATAGACAAATGAGCTGGGCCCCCAATTGGGTTTGAAACAATTAAGGGGTCCTCTACCATACTAGTTTCTAGGTGCAGAGATTCTACTAAAGCAGACGAGATAAAGGAGTGTGATGCGCCAGAATCAAATAAAGTGCGAACGGGGTGATCATAAAGATAAACTACACTTTCTACAGAAGTATTTATACCTCGCTGTTGCAGAGGTGGCGCTTCTAGCACATGGACCTGTGCCCTGGGGTGGATCCAGCCCTCTGCCCTTGTCCTCGTCTTTTTGGGCAGTCCTTAGCCCTATGGCCTGTCTCACCGCAAGAAAAGCACCCACCATTCTCCTTGGCCTTCTTTTTCCGGCAGTCCTTTACTAAGTGCCCCACTTTGCCACAGAAATTGCACTTCCTCTTCTCTTTGTTGCCTTTCCCGCCCTTCTTAAAGTCTGTCTTCTTGGGCTGCAAACCCTCTTTCTTCTTGCCCTTATCCTCTTCATTCAGCAATGCCATTTGCACCAATCTTTCATACGTGGCTCCCATGGGTATATGGGTCATGGCCAAACTGTGTAATGGCTCATTTAACCCTTTGACGAAACGGAGAGCCTTCTTGTGCGGGGTGTTGACTAGGTCAAGCCCAAACCTAGCCAGCTCATCAAACTGATTCACATACTCTCTGACTGTCTTGTCCCCTTGTTTAAGAAATAAGAATTTTTCCAACTGCAAACTTCTTTCCGCATCTGAGAGAAATTTGGTCTCAAACCTTGCCCTAAAGTCCTCCCACGTCTCCACTGGTCTTTCAGCATTAGTGACTTCCCACCAGTAGGAAGCCTCGCCCTTCAATAGCCACACTGCCAACTGTACTTTTTGTCTATCTTCTACCTCAAAGATGATGAATAGGTCCTCTGTTTCTTTCAGCCAATTTCTAGCTGCCACGAAGGACTCAGCTCCATGGAAATCCCTTCCTCCCATAGCTTTAAAATCTTTACATATCTTAGCAAACGTGTTTCCCCGAGGAGGAGGTGGAGGAAAAGGTGCTGCTGCAGCTGGATGATTTCCTTCAGCTGGGGAGGAGGAATGGTAGGACCTGGCTGAGTGGCCCTTGCTTCTAAGAACCGTCTAAACCAACCAGGTATTGGCACCCCTTCTGGCAAATTAAGATCTTCGGACATGCTGAAACAAAAAGGATAGATTCAAAACGAAGGATAAGAGATAGTACCTATGGCTTTGGGGAGTGGACTTTGCCTTTTTAAAATAAAATAATATTTTTCTTTTAAAAATGCTTCTTTAAATTTCCTTTTTGAAAATAATTTTTCAAAACTTTTTATCTTATCTGGTAAACCTATGCTCTGATACCAAGTGAAACACCCCACCTCCGTTAGGGTCACTCTCAAAGGGAATGCCCTAATTTTGGTGGAGGTTTATAAGTACAAGTCACAGATATACAAGACAGATATAAGAACACATATTTGTAAACAGCGGAAGAACAACAAACTTTATTTCATAAAGTCAAATACGTGTTACAACAACATCCTTTCCAAAAACATAACATAACACTTTCATAATCTGTCTTGAGTACATTATTTAAAGAAGCATAAATAAAACATAGATAAACTGCAAAAGCCCCATAGTGGATTGTCCAAAGCCATAGTTCAAAACAGGAAAGTCCAAGCAATACATTTCTCTTCTTCAAGCTGGATGTTGAGGTTGGTCAAGCTGCTGTGTTCCCTCCCTGAGGACCTGAGGGGGGGGGGGGAAACGGAAGAAAGAAGACGAAAGAAAAGTAGAGTCAGACATAAAGCCTGAGTAAGTCTAGTACTATTTTGTCTATGAATAAAGAACTGGGTATGATAAGTATAAACAAGAAGTGGGCATGCACTATAAACTTGGTTAAGTTGTCTAGGGTCGAATATACTATCGTACCCCATGTTGATCTCTGAACCCATATAAACTAGTTTCCAACTGGCACCCCATAATCAGGGTGATGTGATCCATTCTATGATGATCGGCTCCTACTCGCATAGGTACATGTGTCTTACGGCCCCCGATGTTGTAGTTACCTATGCTGGTCCCACCATGGGGTGTATCAAGTCCCATAGTGGCAACCCGACACAACCTTAGAGTGCACAGGTATGCTACTGGTGTCCAGTGCCTTATTTTTCTGCACCGGAGTGTGTGCACGCCCGCACTCCGTTAGAACCTACACTGCTACACCACCGCCGTCGATTTGACCTCTTACAATCAGCCCAGTAATCGTGCCCCACCCTGCCTAGTTTCAGGGTATCCTGATACACCTTTTAGGGTTACTGCTGAAAAGGGTCCCCCGTTACTAGGTTTTCTATCTCTAGCCAACATGCTAAGTTGGTTAAGTGTTTCCTACCTAACCCCCACCAGTCCGTTTAGTTTAGCATGTTCCATTTTGATTAAGTCTTTAGTTCACTTAATCCTAACAATCCTGACTCAGCCTTAATTGTCTTATTAAGGCCCTGACCTCTCACATTAGACAGGTATTGTTGTGGCTGCCTGTTGCCGGTTGGTTCCGGGCAGTCTTACGCCACAACTCAGTCTAACCTCGGGTCCTTGCTGGGCTCCATGTTTAACCTCCCACATTGGATAGGTATTGTTGTGACTACTGGACAGCCGGGCGGTTCCGGGCAGGTTTACATCACAACTCAATCCAACCTCGGGTTAAACACATCGTATGTTCTACATTTACATATCTTGTCATTCTTCTTTATTTCTTATATGTAAATATTTGCGGCCCATTATTAAGTCAATAGTGTAAAGGTTACACCAATCATGGGCCCAACCCACACTTGAACTTGGGCCCTTCTATTTTATATTTTCATTCATTAGTAATTTTAACCCAACGTTATTTTCCCCCGTTTAACACGTCCGTTTATATATTTTGGGCTTAGCCTTTTAAAGCCCAAATTAGCCATGCGAAAAGGGGAGGCTTAAAGCGTGATTACATACACAAAGAGGGGAAGGTGAGCGCATGAACTTGCATATGACGTTGGAAATACATAATAGAAACTGGTGTACTTGCATATATATACTTTGGTCATAAAGCATAGGTGACATGAACCAAACCATGTAAACTTAAGATAAGAATCTAAATTAGGTGTCACATAGTCTTAACTACAACATAGACCTATGTTCTCATTTAGGCATAAACATAAACAAGTCATGTTCATAAGGTTTCTACATGTTTACAAAGGGGATACTTTGTTACTAACACAAAAGCATAGTTCAACTTAATCATGGTTTAAGTCTAATCACATAACGATGGTATAAATATACTTATGCATAAATATTCGTAATCATGGTGTTTGCTTTAAACTTGCAAAAAGGGATTTTTGAGTCTAACCTAGCCATGTCTCACATATGTCATCATATAATTCTTGTAAACAAGATAGACTTAATCATGGATTTCAATTATGCCAAATATCATTCATAGCCTAGCCATATTCATAAGTTTGCAAAAGCATGACTTAATACATAGATTATGGTGTCAAAATTCCAACATAGTTTCATATGAACTATAACAACCAAACTTGTTTCAATTACTTGCAAAATGATTTATGCACAAAAATATACATCATGATGACATAATAACAAAGCCCCAAACTTGCATGAATTTCAATCAACTACATACATGTAGCTTCAACATAGATTACATAATTTGCGAAATATTCCAAACGCATACTTGCATAGAACTACCGCATGCAGTTCTTTATAATGAATAACATAAATTTTGCACAAATATGAATTACTTTATTATCCCAATTCAAGCATACAAATCAGCACAGTTATTTGTTCATACCAAAGTAATACTCTACTTACAATGGTTGCGGCGAATTTTCTAATTAAGAGATATGATTCCTTTGTTGAATTGATTGGCTTTAGGTTGCTTGAATTGCTTTAGGCTTTAGAACTTTCTTCCTAATTCTCTCTCTAGTTGGCGGCTACTCTTAGTCGTTCCTCAGCAACATGGCGGCTATGTTCTTAATTTTGAATGAATAGATTAGGGTTTAGTCTAGGGTTGTTTATATAGAGGTTAGGAACTGATTAGGACCCTTGATGTTGCTTGGATTGATCATAGCCATTCATTAGATAGAGAGACCAATTAGAACCCGCCACCTAGCCCTAATGACAAAGCAGACCACAGAGAATCGGCCAAACACAGACCTGGCCAGCCAGGTTGGCTGGGCTCGACCAGGTCGACACCCTTGTCGACAGGGCTGTCGACAGCCCTGTCGACATGGGTAGCCCAGGTCGACAGCCCAGTCGACCTGGGTGGCCTAGGCGGGTGTTTATCCGCCCTGGCCCATTGGGCCCGATTTTTAATTATTTTATTCTGTTTGAATTTAAACTTGATTCTCAAACTTCCGAAGGCCATATCTTCTTCATACGGACTCCGTTTTTCGAAAACTCGGACTCTATTTCGCGTATTTTTCCGAGACGAACGCAATGGCGTATCCCGTTTCCCTTAGTTCTTTGATTTCAAATTAATTATACTTTAATTTGTGAATTTCACAGTTATAGAATTTTCGGGGTGTTACAACACATGTCCTATGATGTGTCACTCTCTCCTTGCTCCTCTTTTCCTATAAATACCACCCTTTCCTTCCACTTTTTCATTCATTCTCACTTCTTTTCTTTCTCTCTTCTTCTTAAAGCTTATGGCCATGGTTTCCATGGCATAAGTCTTCCTCCTTTCCACCACCACCTTGCCAAAGTTCGTCATTTCTCCTCCTCCTCTTCTAATATAAAGAGAGATTAGTGTATATTATATTATATATATATTTTTGTGAAGAAGACGTTGCGCCGAAATACTGTCCGACGATTCACTCAACTAGGCTCGCCTACCGTGAAGATTTGGAGAGCTGTTAGGTGAGAACTTATAATTTAAAATTATTTGTTAAATTAGTTCATTATAATTAGCTGAGATAATTAAAATTTGTTGATGATGATTGTGTGATGGATGTTATTATGTGAATGGATGTGCATGTAGTTAGATAATACACTGAACACTGGTAAGCGTTATTGACCGTAACGCTTGTGCACCGTTAAACTGTTTGTTTGTGATGAATGAATTCGTATCCATATGGTTATATGGTTCAATTGGATAAATATGATTGCATTGCATGATATTACACACACACACCGTGGTTGTGGAAATATATGGGTGATCGACTTAAAATCTCCTTCCTATATACGATTTTATTCGATCATTAAATAATATTTAAATTGTTAGTTTTGAATTAAATATTAACTTTTTAAATATTGAATTAGGATTGGAAATGATTTGAATTATGTATTGATTCTATACAACGATCTTTATATCTATCTGAAACCAGTTTTGGTAAAACATATTATTTTCAATATAAATTCGAAATGAGATTTTGAAATTTGAATATGAACGATGTCTCTTTATATTAATAATATAATGTACACCAGAACGTTCTAGGATGACAGAGAGGATAGTGTCTAGGCTTGGGTTTGGAAATGAAGTTTCCTGCTCTCCCTGGCTATCCCTAACTGATCCGACGAATGGGAAGGTTAATTTGAAGTTATTTCAATTTAGAAATGAATTGTAATTTATGAAAATTGAATTTTAGATCCAAATAATTTGAAAAGTAAATCTAAATGATTTTAAAAGGGTTATATAAGGGTATAACGATTTTCTAAGATATTTTGAAGTATCGTAGAATAATGGTTATTATGGTAAAAATAGAGCTTGTCGCATAATGACAATTTACGTATTTTAGATGCAACTTGAAACGCTTATAACTTTTGCAATCTAAATCGGATTTCCATGAAACGAAAAACATTTTATTTATATAAACAAGAACTTTCAAATGAGTGAAAGCAGATTTTAAATTCGAGTTATAATTTTCAAGTTATGTTTGAAACCGTTTTGGAAAAGATCGATGTAAGAACAATTGTTGCCCATAACTATAAACAACTATTTTTAAATTATTTAAAAATATGGAAAAAAATTGTAAAATCATTACAAATTATGTAAAGGTGTTTTCAATTGTAAAGTTTAAGTTTTGGCTAAGATAAACGATATTTTGATCAAAATAGATAAGATAACTGTTTTGTAACACTTTTGTAACACTTTTGGAGCGCTATTGTAACCCTTTCTTCGAAAATAATCTATTTTGAAGTTTTAACCCGTAAACGATGTTCCGAACTATAAGTAAAGATTTGTGGAATGTTTTCAAAGGTTTAAGAGTATTAGAAATATTTTATATGGAATTTAGATTTATACTAATACGAGTTTTTGATACTAAATAATTGGATATGGTTGGAGATAAATCTTCGGATGTTTGATATTAGTTCGGTAAATGAAAACTCTTATTATCTGAGGAATTTAAAAGGGTATTTCACCGTTATTCCGCTGGATACGGAAATTAATATTGAAGATAAGTTGATGGTATCTCTATCCAGATCTAATGTCAAAGAGTCGAATAAACCTTTCAATTAAGATACGGGTTCTCACCTTGATTTAAATAAGCTAGATTGGAATAATCTTCGATATTTGGTATGAACCTCATGATGTAAATGTATACTATCTGGGGAATTTGAAAGATATTATTATATCGTTATTCTACTTATAGTACTCGTTGATTATGAGAATTTATATCGAATATAAGTGGATAAAATTTCTGTGTAATTTATGATTCAATGACGATTGATCTGGGTTCTGTCGTGAATCGTATCTTCAATAATACCATTCTTGAAACCCAATAAGATTGAGTTGTGGAAATTCGTATCGTAATTGGAATTTAGTCAAAATCTTCGATCCGAGGGAATTAAAAGTAAGAAATTGAAGCGAAGGTATACCCTTTGATTTCAAAGAAGAATTTAAGACGATAACGAGATGTACGAAATTACAGAAATTCAAATCTTTAGTCGTAAATGAATTGATAACTATGTGGAAGGAGATTTGAATTGAAAAGCCTATGTGAACCATAGCTACTGTTTAAAGTACGCTTATTACTTGGAACGACCGGGATCGACCATATGTTCGAAAACCATTCCAAGTAATAATATGACGTTATGAAGCAATTCAGGACTTGGTAAACGACGAACGAAGACCGGGAATATTTGAATTGTTTAGATTGATTGTTGATTAATGTCTCGGTTGGGTAGGCCACCCGATACGAGATTTGAGTTGCATGAGAGCTGAACAAATTTAAGTATTTTTGGGTTGTTCCGTTCAGACCCAGAACGGTCTTGTATGGATGGTGTGTCTGACATTGAAATTTACTGCATAACACTGATTTCCGTTAATGAATATCGGATTTGTGGCAATATATTATCCTCGTCTCTAAGTCATATGAACTTAGAGGGTATGCATTGATTGAAATCAGTGATATGTCGTGAATTGTCAATGTGACATACCCAAGTTAGGAAACGAGCTAGTGATGATCAAAGAATGGCTTATCGAAGCATAGCTTTGTGTATGACGTGACATCGACAAACCTCACACCCCGGATGATGAGAAACTGGCGGTTAGGTTGTGTATATATATGAATTGATGATGACCGCTGCAGCAGTGGGAAACCACTTATGACTTATGGAATAGGGTATGTTCGGGGGGCCGCGTCTGGTCGAAAACCGTTGATCTACCTCGCGATTTGTATTGGTGTCCGCGTCTGGATGAAAAACCCTTGATTACATTTCGTTTGTGTTCCGATTGATCTTTCGTGCCAGGAATCATCAAGTTGGAAACCAAATCTCCAATACGTACCACACGATTTTGGTTTGTGTATATATATATATATATATATATATATATATATATATATATATATGGCGACATAATAGGATGGGGTATTATGCCGTCTAGGATTAATACCCTTATTTGAGAAATGTTTTCCACACTATATATATATTATGTCTTTGAAAGAGGATTTTACGTATGAAAGCATGTTTGGTTATCATAAGATAAACCTCGCCCATCTGATGTGCGCTTGCATTGTGTGATGTGGGACGAGCTTATGATAACTTCATTTTAGAAAGGTCATTGCGTATTTATATGCACGGGTATTCACATGGAGTAAACCCGTTCCGCATTAGCGGCGTGGTCCGGTGAAATTCCCAACTTTAAAATGAACCTAATAAAAACTGTTTTGAGTTCTCACACCTGTCCCACGACTGGCCTGGAGTTTATTGTTCCCTCACCTAAACTCTGGGTGCCCATAATTTTTGCACGGGCAGCTAGTAGTTTAGTTTTGCAGTTATAGATCATTGGAGCAGGATTGGGATTGCTTTTAGAGTTGGAGTTCACACAAGAGTTTGGAGCTTCTGCTATTTCATACGATTTTCTTCCGCTGAGAGTATATTTTCTTTTCTTCCGCTGTATGTGTTGTAACTCTGATATTTTATGTAACTCTGATGTAACATTGTATTTCGCAATGAAAAATTCTGTTATTTTGTTCAATATATGTATGCACCCATAACAATTCGTCTTTTTGAACGGTTTGAGTCGGTTTAATTACCGGCAAGAACTGGGCAAAATGGCGGGTCGTTACAAGTTGGTATCAGAGCGTTGGTTATACAAAGTTATCGGGTACAACATATTTTGAACAAAGGATAGGACTCATCAGAGCTATAGTATCTCATTAGAGATAGGGTTAGAAATGCCCTAGAATGAGATTTCGGAATATTATGACGAGAGAGCGTAATTTTGAAATCTATATAAGGTATTTTTGTACAAGTAAATAATTTTTGAAAATAATAATTATTTGAAATAAAATATTTTGAAGAAGATTTGAAAATAAGATTTTTAAAGGAAATACTTTCAAAATAAAATGGGCTCTTTATGATAAAACTTCGAAAATCCGACGTCGATCTGTTTGGAGTTATCGAGAAATAAGGGATTAATGAATTGGCTTTAATAAGCCTTATTGAAAAAAGAACGTCGAGCTTGGAATGAGAATTTCAAAATATTTTGCAGCCTATATATAAAAGATTTATATAAAAAGTTCGTTAATTCAAGGCTATAGATTTGAAAGATAATCAGCGTGTAATAAAAACGGTTGCGAGTATTTATTTGACGTCAAGGTTGGACGATCAAGTATGTAAGGATTTTGCATATACGCCTAGCTAACGTATATATGAAGTCCAATATATACTAGATGGATATAGAATCACATTCTAGTTGCTTGGGATAATTCTGGTGATTGATCGATCATCATCAGACTTATTTTTGGGTTTCGTAAGTGGGATGACTATATGTTTCTGATCGAGACGTCAAGAAGTACTTAAAGCTGTATAGATAAACAATCGAATGTGTTTTGCAACGTCCTAAAAATTGTAAAATTGATTTTACAAATGACTTTCGAAGTATTGAATGTATTATGTTATGAAATGGGATATGCGAAAAAATGAATTTAACATAAGGTAGTTAAGTTAAATGCATACTTAACTGATAATTAGAAGCGTGAATCAGACTATTTTGTCAAAACCGCAAGGATATATTTTAGAAGCTAATCTCACTTGAAGAACTGAAAAGTGAAATTTTGAAAATGCATGTAAGCGAGCTTCGTTCACCCCATATTTCGATTTTGACGATACAATTTAATAAAATTATGGTAAATGTCTTAAGTGGGGGAGAAGACCGATTTTCCCACCAGAAGCTATACGAATTTTGAGAAACAAGGTTAATATGATAAAATGGGATATGTATTGAACAAATCAATTTAATTTTATACTTTCCCTTGTTACGAGAAACCGGCATGAATGAGTGGGTCAAACGAAAATTTCTCAACAAGTATTCACTTGAAACACAAAGGAAGAAAATGAAGTTGTTAAAGTAAGATTTATTCAAGAGGAAAATTATGAAAATTTAACGAGTATCCCATGATTAAACTGTTAGAATTTGTATCCTTGTTTGCATGTGAGTTCCCATCTTGGGCTAGACTGTCCATTTAAATTCCAACCATCTGCTATTCAGTAGTGTCATCCGTACCTTTGTATCATGTGCATTTGGCCAAGTATTTGATTCGAACCTTTGCACCTATAGATGCTCATTAGATGTTGAATTTCTATTCCAAGCTCATGAAACCTGATTTGGTCTATGTATACCTTTCATGCACAAATTAGCATGGAACTTCTATGCATCTTTACTTGACTTGAGCACATGGAATTTTGACTTGATCTATGTATGCCTCTTTGTGCCGTGTGAAACCGTGTCGATAACTTTAATTTGTCCAAGATATTTTGTAACAAAACCTCAATAAATGAGCTTTCTTTGAAATATAGAATCCAACTTATGCAAGAAAATTTGGATTTTTAAATATTAGTTTTGAGGATTTGGTTTCGGAAATTTTGAAATCTATGTTTTGGGATGTTTTACCAATACTAGTTTGAATATACGCATAATCAGAGTGCGCAGAGGAAGCGTGATGGTATTTTTAAATAAAACTGTTTTAAGAGATTTTACGGCTAGTTAAGTAAGAAAATGTTTCTAAACAAGACAAGATATTTAAACAAGAATGAAAAAGAGATTTTATATATCTTGAATTTTAAATGGATTTAGAAAAAGTGTTATTCGATTAGGTGAATATGACAACAAAAATTTGAATATTAAATGAGTATAAAAGTTAACTTATAAATGGGTTAATATGAGATTATATTGGAAACGATTGAAATAAAAATTTGAAATAGAATAAGTATTTCGAAAATATAATTCTATCTCTTCCCTTGTCGCTGGGTTTTGCTCGACCCATTGTCATATTTTGAATATCACCCCGAATTGTCATTATTCAACTTTATTTCGGAATTCTTCCTTTTTCCCTGCTCAGATAAAGGCTTGGACAAGTGAACTAATTTAGATTTGAAACAAGTATTTTGAATTATCTCTAAAATTAAACTTGATTTGTGTTGAGAGCAATATAATTTCTAATACTGAATTTAGCCAAGGTGTTATTCTACAAGATAATTGAATGATTAGAGGAAAAGATTTATTTGAGAACTTGGATTTAAATTTCTAATTTGAGCGTTTAGTCTTATAATTGATAAGAAAACCATGGGTTCCGTAAGAGTAAGTTAGAAAGATAATTTTCTTAGGGTCATAGACATCTAAGTACTAGACAGTATCTATCCCAGTTTCTCTTTTGTGGTAATGGTAGCAACTCTGGATCTAACTCAGATAATTTGATTTTAATCATGACCAGTGACGACCCTAGTAATCACGAGATCATAGAAGTATCCTTAGACTCTACCTTTAGTGAGAATCAGACAGAGTACCCTGAGAATGATGTGAGCCTTGGTTCTGACCATTACATTTCTGGTATGTTGAGAGAGAAATTGGAATTTAAAATTTGTGAAGGAGTTTAAATTTACTCGACTTCCTTTTCGAGGACGAAAAGTTTCTAAGGCGGGGTGAATGTAACATCCCAGAATTTTTACTATGTTTGATTTGGATTTTTATTTTTTAATTTTAGATTTTATGAATATAAATTGATTTTATTAGGTTTAAATATGAATTTTAACTTTGTATAAGTATTTTGTTTTTATTATGATTTTTATAAGAAAACTTATTTTGAAAATTTTAATTATAAGATTTATGTTTAAGTAATGATATTTTCTGATTTTGATAATATTGATTGGTAAAAATATGAATTTGGTAAAGGATAATTTATTTTTTGATTTTACAAGAATGACTATTAATAAGTTTGGATTTATTGATACTATTTGTCATTCGATCGGATTTGTCAAAAGATAACATAAATTAATAGCATTAGTATAATGCGTTGCTCTTTGTTTTCAAAACGTTTAAGGTAAATGCTACCAAAAACACATTCCTTCTCCTTTTTACAAGTGTTAAGACACTTGTAATTTTGCATGCAACATTCCATGCATGTAATACACATGTCCTATGATGTGTCACTCTCTCCTTACTCCTCTTTTCCTATAAATACCACCCTTTCCTTCCACTTTTTCATTCATTCTTACTTCTTTTCTTTCTCTCTTCTTCTTAAAGCTTATGGCCACGGTTTCCATGGCATAAGTCTTCCTCCTTTCCACCACCACCTTGCCAAAGTTCGTCATTTCTCCTCCTCCTCCTCTTATAATATAAAGAGAGATTAGTGTATATTATATTATAAATATATTTTTGTGAAGAAGAC
Source organism: Allium sativum (assembly GCA_030737875.1). Classification (NCBI taxonomy): domain Eukaryota; kingdom Viridiplantae; phylum Streptophyta; class Magnoliopsida; order Asparagales; family Amaryllidaceae; genus Allium; species Allium sativum. The sequence continues at coordinate 67,676,756 of CM060925.1, read as the reverse complement.
GCTGCGCCAAAATACTGTCCGATGATTCACTCAACTAGGCTCGCCTACCGTGATGATTTGGAGAGCTGTTAGGTGAGAACTTATAATTTAAAATTATTTGTTAAATTAGTTAATTATAATTAGCTGAGATAATTAAAATTTGTTGATGATGATTGTGTGATGGATGTTATTATGTGAATGGATGTGCATGTAGTTAGATAATACACTGAACACTGGTAAGCGTTATTGACCGTAACGCTTGTGCACCGTTAAACTGTTTGTTTGTGATGAATGAATTCGTATCCATCTGGTTATATGGTTCATTTGGATAAATATGATTGCATTGCATGATATTACACACACACCCCGTGGTTGTGGAAATATATGGGTGATCGTTTTAAAATCTCCTTCCTATATACGACTTTATTCGATCATTAAATAATATTTAAATTGTTAGTTTTGAATTAAATATTAACTTTTTAAATATTGAATTAGGATTGGAAATGATTTGAATTATGTATTGATTCTGTACAACGATCTTTATATCTATCTGAAACCATCTTTGGTAAAACATACTATTTTCAATTTAAATTCGAAATGAGATTTTGAAATTTGAATATGAACGATGTCTCTTTATATTAATAATATAATATACACCAGAACGTTCTAGGATGACAGAGAGGATAGTGTCTAGGCTTGGGTTTGGAAATGAAGTTTCCTGCTCTCCCTGGCTATCCCTAACTGATCCGACGAATGGGAAGGTTAATTTGAAGTTATTTCAATTTAGAAATGAATTGGAATTTATGAAAATTGAATTTTAGATCCAAATAATTTGAAAAGTAAATCTAAATGATTTTAAAAGGGTTATATAAGGGTATAACGATTTTCTAAGATATTTTGAAGTATCGTAGAATAATGGTTATTATGGTAAAAATAGAGCTTGTCACATAACGACAATTTACGTATTTTAGATGCAACTTGAAACGCTTATAACTTTTGCAATCTAAATCGGATTTCCATGAAACAAAAAACATTTGATTTATATAAACAAGAACTTTCAAATGAGTGAAAGCAGATTTTAAATTCGAGTTATAATTTTCAAGTTATGTTTGAAACCGTTTTGGAAAAGATCGATGTAAGAACAATTGTTGCCCATAACTATAAACAGCTATTTTTAAATTATTTAAAAATATGGAAAAAAATTGTAAAATCATTACAAATTATGAAAAGGTGTTTTCAATTGTAAAGTTTAAGTTTTGGCTAAGATAAACGATATTTTGATCAAAATAGTTAAGATAACTGTTTTGTAACACTTTTGTAACACTTTTGGAGCGCTATTGTAAAGCTTTCTTCGAAAACAATCTATTTTGAAGTTTTAACCCGTAAACGATGTTCCGAACTATAAGTAAAGATTTGTGGAATGTTTTCAAAGGTTTTAGAGTATTAGAAATATTTTATATGGAATTTAGATTTATACTAATACGGGTTTTTAATACTAAATAATTGGATATGGTTGGAGATAAATCTTCGGATGTTTGATATTAGTTCGGTAAATGAAAACTCTTATTATCTGAGGAATTTAAAAGGGTATTTCACCGTTATTCCGCTTATAATATGAGTTGGATACGAAAATTAATATTGAAGATAAGTTGATGGTATCTCTATCCAGATCTAATGTCAAAGAGTCGAATAAACCTTTCAATTAAGATACGGGTTCTCACCTTGATTTAAATAAGCTAGATTGGAATAATCTTCGATATTTGGTATGAACCTCATGATGTAAATGTATACTATCTGGGGAATTTGAAAGATATTATTATATCGTTATTCTACTTATAGTACTCGTTGATTATGAGAATTTATATCGAATATAAGTGGATAAAATTTCTGTGTAATTTATGATTCAATGACGATTGATTTGGGTTCTGTCGTGAATCGTATCTTCAATAATACCATTCTTGAAACCCAATAAGATTGAGTTGTGGAAATTCGTATCGTAATTGGAATTTAGTCAAAATCTTCGATCCGAGGGAATTAAAAGTAAGAAATTGAAGCGAAGGTATACCCTTTGATTTCAAAGAAGAATTTAAGATGATAACGAGATATACGAAATTATAGAAATTCAAATCTTTAGTCGTAAATGAATTGATAACTATGTGGAAGGAGATTTGAATTGAAAAGCCTGTGTGAACCATAACTATTGTTTAAAGTACGCTTATTACTTGGAAAGACCGGGATCGAGCATATGTTCGAAAACCATTCCAAGTAATAATACGACGTTATGAAGCAATTCAGGACTTGGTAAACGACGAACGAAGACCGGGAATATTTGAATTGTTTATATTGATTGTTGATTAATGTCTCGGTTGGGTAGGCCACCCGATACGAGATGTGAGTTGCATGAGAGCTGAACAAATTTAAGTATTTTCGGGTTGTTCCGTTCAGATCCAGAACGGTCTTGTATGGATGGTGTGTCTGACATTGAAATTGACTGCATAGCACTGATTTCCGTTAATGAATATCGGATTTGTGGCAATATATTATCCTCGTCTCTAAGTTATATGAACTTAGAGGGTATGCATTGATTGAAATCAGTGATATGTCGTGAATTGTCAATGTGACATACCCAAGTTAGGAAACGAGCTAGTGATGATCAAAGAATGGCTTGTCGAAGCATAGCTTTGTGTATGACATGACATCGACAAACCTCACACCCCGGATGATGAGAAACTGGCGGTTAGGTTGTGTATATATATGAATTGATGATGACCGCTGCAGCAGTGGGAAACCACTTATGACTTATGGAATAGGGTATGTTCGGGGGGCCGCGTCTGGTCGAAAACCGTTGATCTACCTCGCGATTTGTATTGGTGTCCGCGTGTGGATGAAAAACCCTTGATTACATTTCGTTTGTGTTCCGATTGATCTTTCGTGCCAGGAATCATCAAGTTGGAAACCAAATCTCCAATACGTACCACACGATTTTGGTTTGTGTATATATATATATATATATATATATATATATATATATATATGGCGATATAATAGGATGGGGTATTATGCCGTCTAGGATTAATACATTTATTTGAGAAATGTTTTCCACACTATATATATATATATATATATATATATATATTACGGCTTTGAAAGAGGATTTTACGTATGAAAGCATGTTTGGTTATCATAAGATAAACCTCGCCCATCTGGTGTGCGCTTGCATTGTGTGATGTGGGACGAGCTTATGATAACTTCATTTTAGAAAGGTCATTGCGTATTTATATGCACTGGGATTCACATGGAGTAAACCCGTTCCGCATTAGCGGCGTGGTCCGGTGAAATTCCCAACTTTAAAATGAACCTAATAAAAACTGTTTTGAGTTCTCACACCAGTCCCACGACTAACCTGGAGTTTATTGTTCCCTCACCTAAACTCTGGGTGCCCATAATTTTTTGCACAGGCAGCTAGTAGTTTAGTTTTGCAGTTATAGATCATTGGAGAAGGATTGGGAGCGCTTTTAGAGTTGGAGTTCACACAAGAGTTTGGAGCTTCTGCTATTTCATACGATTTTCTTCCGCTGAGAGTATATTTTCTTTTCTTCCGCTGTATGTGTTGTAACTCTGATATTTTATGTAACTCTGATGTAACATTGTATTTCGCAATGAAAAATTCTGTTATTTTGTTCAATATATGTATGCACCCATAACAATTCGTCTTTTGGAACGGTTTGAGTCGGTTTAATTACCGGCAAGAACTGGGCAAAAAGGCGGGTCGTTACAATATTTTTATTTAAATGAACTAGTTATTAACTAGAATAGATCATTAAATTAAGATTTAATGAAGTTTTCCGATTAGAGAATATTTAATTGAAATTAAATTAAATTAATTGGATTTTGGGTTGTCGTGAATGGTGTCTTCAATAACACCTTTCTTAAACCCAGTTGAAAAGAACAAATCTTTAAATTAAGATTACTAAAGTTTCAAACTATATTTTGTAATTGGAATAAAAATGATTTGTGAATTGAGTTTATCGTGAACAATGTTTTCAAACGATATCAATTCTTTAACTCAATTAACAGTAAGAATATGATTTGGAATTTGTAAATTTTTATTTAAGATTTAAATGGGAATTTTCCAAAAGTCAAGTTTTCCAATTTAATATATTAAACTGGAATTGAATAGAATTCGAATTAATTATAACCGAGATAAGCTTCTGTAAAAGAAAACCGATACTACATATGGAATTTAAAAGGCTTTGCCGTTATTTCATTTATATTATTGGTCGGATACAGAAATTTATAACGATTATGTATTGATTTGATTTCTGTGAAGATTCCATATTTAATGGAAGTCGATTTTGGGTTTATTGTGAACGGTGTTTTAAAATGACATTAGATCTTTAACCCAGTTAAAGATAAGATTAATTTCTCAAATTGAATTAATCATTGAATAATGATTTGTGATATTTAAAACCAAATTGGGTTCTTAATAAATCTTTAAAAGAAAGATTTAAGAATAAATTTAAAGAATTTATCTTTGATAGAATAATATGAATATATTATTCTGAATTGGAATGAGGCGTTGGATGTGCTTTTATAGTACTTGATTTTTATTAATGAAAAATACGCGAGTTATTCGGGAAGACTGGGTTTATCCCATTCCGAATAATTACTACGACGATGAAGAGTCGAAGATGAAGACGGTGGTTGAAGACCGACAATCTTCACATCGAATGGATGTATTGCTACTGAGACCCATGATGGGAGTAGCTACCTTGAAGGGGCTTCGGTGGTGGCCGTCTGGACTATTGTTGATTGTTCGGATTTGGTTTTCGCTCAGACCCAGAGCATAAGCTAGTAAATGGATGCGTGTCTGACATTGGATTTCGTTCCATGTGAATTAAATCGATTTCTGTTAATGTATGTCTATTTGGTGGTGGAGGATTTATTCTCTACTTAACACCCTGGTATATATTAATAGTGATTGATCGCATGGCGTGAATTGTCAATGTGGCACGCCAAGATGCAAATGATCAAGGCTTTTGTTGAAAAGCAGGGCCTTGTGGGATGATCAAAGTATAGCCTATTACGACATAGCTTTGTGTATATCGTGACTTCGCGAGCCTTACACACCGGTATGAGTCAAAAACCGGATTAGGGCTGCAGGGAGTGCACACGTTTCTTTCTAGTTAGGGGTAGTGTCAGTGCTTAAACCGACTGACATTTTACTTACGTGGATGATGGGTTTTGACGCGCCTCGGATTTTTATAGGCCATTAGTAGTCATACTATAGGTTCAAAGGAACTGGGAAACGTGTGTTCAGGCATAACCAATCCACTGCCGATAGGCGGGGACCAGCCCTGAAGATCCAAGGGTTCACTGCGGGGCATCCTGAGGCATTTGCTAGAGTGTCTCGAATCGGAGAGGAGCTTGCCCCAAGCCTCGACTCGTGATGGAAATCCAATTTCCAATACAACCTTGCGGTTTTGATTGTAGAACTAGTATGGCGACATAGTAGGATGGGGTACTATGCCGTCTATGATTGATACATTATGATTGAAATGTTTATTATATATATACCCATATACACACTAATATTAAATCCGTTTTAACGTATCACACATCTTTTGACCATTATAAGGTAAAACCCTATCCTCCAGTTTGCATTGCATTGTGTGATGGGACTTGGGTGTCATAATGGTTTTATTTTTCTAAAAAGCATTGGGTTGTTTAACGTTTTACTTTATTTTAGGCACTGGCAATCCAATGGAGAAAACCCGTTCCGCGTTAGCGGCGTGGTCCTGTGATTTGCCATATTATTAGATTAGATAAGTTAGATTTCTCATACCAGTCCCATGACTGACCTATAGTTTGTTTCACTGGCAAACTCGGGTGCCCATATTTTCCGCACGGGCAGTCGAGTAGCTTTTTGCAGATATATTTACAGGGTCCTGGCTTACAGCTGAAGCGGTACTCGGAAAGCTCTGTATCCGTGTATTCCTTCCAACTGTGTATTTGTATTATGTTTTCCGCTGCTATTTAAATGTAGTTTAAAACTCTGATATTATTGTATTTATATTATGTAATAAGTATTCATACTCTGTTATATTCTTTTACTCCGATGTAATTAATGTAATCAACAATAAAATGTTCTTCAGTTTATGTTCTGATGTGTGTTGTTCTCAAAGCAATTCAGGCTTTCCTTTACTGGGAAGTTTGGGTCGTCACATGTTGTATCAGAGCTTTGGTTTACAGAGCTCGAGAACAAGATACGTTAGAACTGAACGAAAGAATTCATCAGAGATTGGATTAGTAATATCCAATGAGAATAACTCGTTAGAGATAGGATCAGTAGTATCCTAGAACGAGTGTGAAGAGTATTATTTTCGTTAAAATAAAAATGGAAACAAATTTAGTTTTGAAAATTTTATCTAAAATACGTACTTGAGTATATTATATTTTAATGTGGACAATCGAGTATATAAAGACTTTGAATATACGAGTAATTAACGGATATTCGAAGTTTTAATATACTGGAAAGATATAGAATCACACTCTAGTCGGCCGGAGGTAATTCTGGTTATAGGTCGACCATCACCAGTATTTATGTTCGAGTCTCGAAGGTGGGATTTCTATATATTTCCATTGACTGGTATGAGAACCAAAACTTAGTTAGTACACATTGCTGTGATTTGCACTAAAAATATGATTTTTGATTATATATAAAAGTTATATGTATTTGAAAAGTTAATCACCCAATGGATTGCTGGTTGTGATGTTCGATTATTAGTTTAACAAATAAAGTGTAGAAATGATAATTAATTCAACTAACAAAATTATGAAAACCAGTAAAGTTGAGTTGATTAAATTAAACAACTTTTAGCTTCGTTCCTTTTCGAGGACGAAAAGATTTTAAGTGGGGGCGATTGTAACGACCCGGAATTTTGGGGCCAATTTAAAATTTTTATTTTAGAAATTTTAATGGGTTTTAATATTTAAAATAATTTATTTTAAATAAGAACGACTAAAAATTTATTTTAAAATGAATAAATTTTATTTAATTATAAAAGGAGTTTAAAACAGCGCTGCAGTTTGAAAATTTGAATTTGAACTTTGACTGAATATACAGGATTCATTTTAAATCAGAATTGAGCGAAGCTAGAAAAATTTAAATCTTGTTAATCATATCTTTCTAATGAATCTGAAAAATTGAAATTTCACTTTGGAAATAGAAAGTTATGTCCAGTTTAAAAGTTAGAAAAGTCGTTGTAGAATTTATATATATTTTAATATAATATATTGGCCTTAAAAATAGTCATTTTTCAAATGACCTCTGTTTTCGACAAAACCACTTTTGTTGGAACCGGAATGTCAAATTATTGCTAGGTTTCAATTTTCATAATTTTTTGAATTAATATGTGAGCGTGGCAGAAGAAAATGTGTTTTGTCAGTTTCAGTCAAATTTAATCGACTTGAAAATGGCCATTTTTCAAACGATCTCAGAATTCGATGAAATTTGTCTTGTTAGAACCGTATCATCATAACAAAGCCAAATATATTTTTTTCTGTAATTTTTAGAGTCAGTATGTGGCCCCGGTAATTTAAAATGTATGTTTAAACTCAATATATATTAATTTATATTTTAATTTTGAGAAAAACATATCGTAACAGCCGAACTGGGTTACGAAACATGTTTCATTGGGTCCGGGATGGGGGTTATTAGCTAGGGGCGACACCCGTTGGGTTTGATTCGGAGTTAACAGTGATAAACAAATAAAAAATTTGAATTAAATATTAAAATAATATTATAATATATTTCCTATAAAAACCCTTGTAGCAAAACCTAACCCTAATCATTATAGCAGCCGCTAATATCCTATTAATGGCCAAGAACGCACAAAAATAAATCCCTATAATCTTCCAATCCATACATGAATTTCAGAAATATATTATACGATGATCGAAGAGGGTATTGAGTTCTTCAGAATCATATGGACATGATTAATTTTCATAGATCGATTCGCTCAAATTTTGGGCATGAAACTAGTGCGTTTGCACGCACTTCCTGATCGGGGGAAGGCCTCGAGTTGGCCACCAGGGCGGGCGGTGGTGGTGGAGGAGATGGGCTCCGACGTGGTGAGGTCCAATTGGTCTCCGACGGCTTCTAGAATAATGCGGCGGTGGATTTGTAAGGTGAGCGATGGGTTCCTTTTGTCCAGAAGCGTATACGAAGGAAGAGGAAGGATTAAAGGAAAAGGAAATGTAACTAGTTTAATTATATAATTTAATTATTAATTTATATAATCGAATCTTTGAATAACTATAACTTTTTCAAACAGTGTGGGAATTTCGCGAAATCAGTCGCGTTGGATTCGTATCAGAAAACACTACCTTATGGGGCAGACTAGAGTTGAAACAGAGCATATTAGATTTTGGTCAAATTCTAGATCTAAGTTGTTCAGAATTAAAAGCTATTGGTGAGATTTCTATATTTAAAAATAATTAAAATATTAATTATTTCTCGCTATTTAAATTCCATGAATGTATGTTGATTTATTTCATATCTGTGATGTATGGAATTGTTGTTTTATTGATTATGATGTTCGTGATGTTCATGCTTGGTTAGGATATTTTTGTGTAAATAAAAAATCACAATTTAGTTAGAATATTTTGTGTAAATATAAAATAACATTTTTACACAAATGTTACAATAGAAATAAGAATAACATTTATATATAAAAGTCACATTAGAAAAAAAAGAGAAAGAAGAGAAAATATAATAATATTTTGAATATAAAATATTGCATTGGATTTAACATACCATTTTGTTACAAAATGTACATTAGAATAAAATACCATTTTATTGTAAAATGTCACATTAGAATGAAAATAACATTTTGTTATAAAATGTTTATTGGATTAAAATTGTCACTTTTGTGTTAAATTAGAAAAGGACACTTTTGCCACATTAAAAAGAGTTAAAAGCAAAAGAATAGATTTTTATTAAACATTCCCTTTCAATAACATTCCTTCCAATAAAAAAAATTATATTTTTATTACCATATTGATCTCAATAAAGAAGTGTAGAATTAGAAATACTCATTTTTGTTAAAACTTGACTTATGAAATAAAAATCACATTTTTGTTAAATTGAAATTATCAATTTTGGTTTACATCAATAAAAGAGATATTTTTGTCCCTTTTAAAAGAATGAAATAAAAAGAGACATTTTGTCACTTTTAAAAGAATGGAAATAAAAAGACACATTTTTATTATTAAATAAGGATTTTACAAAAATCACATTTCTATCATTTAATAAGAATAGTATTTTTGGTCAAAACATGATTTTAGAAAATAAAAATAGTATTTTTGTCAAAACATGTTTAAGTAGACAAAAATGAACATTTTTATACCTTGAAAAGAATTAGATAAAAATAAACATTTTTATACCTTGAAAAAAATCAACATTTTGTTTACATTAAAAAGATTAGACTAAATTATCACATTTTATACATTTAAAAGAATGAATTAGAAATGTATATTCTTATACATTAATAAGAATGAATTAGAAATGGGCATTTTAGTCACATTAGAAAAGACCGAAGTAAAAATACACATTTTGGCATTTAATAAGGAATTTTCAAAAATACTCATTTTTGTTGAATAGAAATAGATTAAACAAAACCATCATATTTTGTTTAAACAAATGAAAATGAACTTTTGGTCAAAACTTGATTTATGAAAAGAATAACGTTTTTGTCAAAATTTGATTAGTGAAAAAGGATTGCATAAAATGAACATTTCATGTATTAAGAAGGATAATAAACATTTCTATGCATAAAAAGAGTTTAACCAAATCATACATTTTTGTCCGTTTAGAAGGGAGATTACATTTTGATCATCAAAAAGGATTAAAGAAAAATTAGCATTTTTGTTTACTTTAAAAGAATGAAGACAAAAATGACATTTTCGTTCACATTGAAAAGAATTTAACAAAAGTATCATATTTTGCACATTAAAAGGAAATAGACAAAATTACAATTTTTGTCACTTTAAAAAGTACATTTTTGCTAGAAAATGTATATTAGAACAAGAAGTACATTTTTGCTAGAAAATGAAGATTAGAATAAAAAGTACATTTCTGTTAGAAAATGTAAATTAAAATGAAAAGGACATTTTTGTCACTTAAAAGGATTTCACCAAAAATATTCATTTTTGGTCATTGAAAAGGATTACACGAAAGATTAGAAATGAAAGTTAAGATTTTTATTGTCACTTGTTAACAATAAAAAGAATGGGAATAAAAGACTAGATTTTTATTGTCATTTGTTCATAATAAAAATAATTGAGATATATATATGTGATGTCGGAATGTTTGATGTGTTAAACATAATGTTAGTATATTCAAACTGAATCTTACACTTCCATTTACGAGTCATCCGACTTGTTTATGTGATTGGGTCGATAAATTTTTTACACATCGCCTAAGTGCACAAATATATTATTATTTGTTTGATGGATGAAACCCCACATGGGTATTGGGATGATATTGGACACACACTAATCCCAAAATTTAGTTATCTGTCAATCGATGGATTGACAGTCTGTGATGAGCGTTATTTAATTACTTTAATGCTCACACTGTTATAAATTCCACTTTGGTCATCATTTGGATGTTTGATAATTATTTATCATAATTGTTGATTTCATGCAATATATGGTTGTTGGTTGAGTCACATTCCAATAAAGAATATTCTAGAAAAATAATATTTTAGAAAATGTCTTAGAAAATATTTTAGAAAAGAATATATTTTGGAAAATATATTTTTATTTAAATGAACTAGTTATTAACTAGAATAGATCATTAAATAAAAATTTAATGAAGTTTTCCAATTAGAGAATATTTAATTGAAATTAAATTAAATAAATTGGATTTTGGGTTGTCGTGAATGGTGTCTTCAATAACACCTTTCTTAAACCCTGTTGAAAAGACCAAATCTTTAAATTATGATTACTAGAGTTTCAAACTATATTTTGTAATTGGAATAAAAATGATTTGTGAATTGAGTTTATCGTGAACAATGTTTTCAAACGACATATGTTCTTTAACTCAATTAACAGTAAGAATATGATTTGGAATTTGTAAATTTTTATTTAAGATTTAAATGGGAATTTTCCAAAAGTCAAGTTTTCCAATTTAATATATTAATCTAGAATTCGAATTAATTATAACTGAGATAAGCTTCTATAAAAGAAAACCGATACTACATAAGGAATTTAAAAGGCTTTGCCATTATTTCATTTATATTATTGTTCGGATACAGAAATTTATAACGATTATATATTGATTTGATTTCTGTGAAGATTCCATATTTAATGGAAGTCGATTTTGGGTTTATCATGAACGGTGTTTTAAAATGACATTAGTTCATTCACCCAGTTAAATATAAGATTAATTTCTCAAATTGAATTAATCATTGAATAATGATTTGTGATATTTAAAACCAAATTGGGTTCTTAATAAATCTTTAAAAGAAAGATTTAAGAATAAATTTAAAGAATTTATCTTTGATAGAATAATATGAATATATTATTCTGAATTGGAATGAGACGTTGGATGTGCTTTTATAGTACTTGTTTTTTATTAATGAAAAATGCGCGAGTTATTCGGGAAGACCGGGTTTATTCCATTTCGAATAATTACTACGACGATGAAGAGTCGAAGATGAAGACGGTGGTTGAAGACCGACAATCTTCACATCAAATGGATGTGTTGCTACTGAGACCCATGATGGGAGTAGCTACCTTGAAGGGGCTTCGGTGGTGGCCGTCTGGACTATTGTCGATTGTTCGGATTTGGTTTTCGCTCAGACCCAGAGCATAAGATAGTAAATGGATGTGTGTCTGACATTGGATTTCGTTCCATGAGAAGTAAATTAATTTCTATTAATGTATGTCTATTTGGTGGTGGAGGATTTATTCTCTACTTAACACCCTGGTATATATTAATACTGATTGATCGCATGGCGTGAATTTTCAATGTGGCACGCCAAGATGCAAATGATCAAGGCTTTTGTTGAAAAGCAGGGCCTTGTGGGATGATAAAAGTGTAGTCTATTACGTCATATCTTTGTGTATATCGTGAGTTCGCGAGCCTCACACACCGGTATGAGTCAAAAACGGGATTAGGACTGCAGGGAGTGCACACGTTTCTTTCTAGCTAGGGGTAGTGTCAGTGCTTAAATTGGTTGACATTTTACTTATGTGGATGATGGTTTTTGAGGTGCCTCGGATTTTTATAGGCCGTTAGTGGTCATACTATAGGTTCAAAGGAACCGGGAAACGTGTGTTCAGGCATAACCAATCCACTGCCGATAGGGGGAACGGCCCTGAAGATCCAAGGGTTCACTGCGGGGGATCCTGAGGAATTTGCTAGAGTGTCTCAAATCGGAGAGAAGCTTGCCCCTAGCCTCGACTCATGATGGAAATCCAATTTCCAATACGACCTTGCGGTTTTGATTGTAGAACTAGTATGGCGACATAGTAGAATGGGGTACTATGCCATCTATGATTGATACATTTTGATTGAAATGTTTATTATATATATACCCATATACACACTAATATTAAATCCATTTTAACGTATCAAACATCTTTTGACCATTATAAGGTAAAACTCTATCCTTCGGTTTGCGTTGCATTGTGTGATGGGACTTGGGTCTTATAATGGTTTCATTTTTCTAAAAAGCATTGCGTTGTTTAATGTTTTACTTTATTTTAGGCACTGGCAATCCAGTGGAGAAAACCCGTTCCGCGTTAGCGGCGTGGTCCTGTGATTTGCCTTATTATTAGATTAGATAAGTTAGATTTCTCATACTAGTCCCATGACTGACCTGTAGTTTGTTTCACTGGCAAACTCGGGTGCCCATATTTTCCACACGGGCAGTCGAGTAGCTTTTTGCAGATATATTTACAGGGTCCTGGCTTACAGCTGAAGCGGTACTCGGAAAGCTCTGTATCCGTGTATTCCTTCCAGTTGTACATTTGTATTATTTTTCCGCTGCTATTTAAATGTAATTTTAAACTATGATATTATTGTATTTCTATTATGTAATAAGTATTCATACTCTGTTATATTCTTGTACTCTGATGTAATTGTTGTAATCAGCAATAAAATGTTCTTCAGTTTATGTTCTGATGTGTGTTGTTCTCAAAGCAATTCAGGCTTCCTTTACTGGGAAGTTTGGGTCGTCACAAAATTATAATTTAATTTAATTTAATTTAATTTAAAGATAAAAATTAATATAATACCTTTAATAGGTTTAATTTAAAAGATAGAATTTAATTTTAATATTTAAACTGTTTAAATTAAGTGAATCGAAAGATTTGATTGAAATGGCATATTTTGTTGATATATGATTTAATTAAGCCTAAATTATTTAATGGATTTAAGTTAAAATTTATAAATTCGATTTAAGTGATAAATGTAATAATTTAACTTTGAATATTATTTTGAAAAATATAACGAAATAAAATGAATTTAGAATTTAGGTTTTAAACCAAATTGAAATAATTGTTTAAAGTTTTAATTTTGGTTATAAACTAATTTAATTCAAAATTTATATCTGTAAAGCAAAAATTCAATTGTTTCCTCAAAAATGGCAATTAGGGATTTCTAAGAGCATTCCCATTCAATTGTTTCCTCAAAAATGGCAACTAGGGATTTCTAAGAGCATTCCCATCAGTTAAAGGGAAAATGAGCAGCATAATTGTTTTTGGAGCGATAACTCCCCCCACCGTTCCAGTAGTGGGTAGGGAGACGCTCGAATTAAAAAAATATATTTACAAACCCTAAAAGGTTTTCTAAAAACTTCATTGATGCTAAACAGTTTTCAGAAAACTATTTAACATCTAAACGGTTTTCAGAAACCATTCAGCGCAAAGGGGTTTTCCGAAAACCATTTTGCATTATTTTTACACACTTCTTGGACATGTTATACGATGAAGTATGGAATGTATACAGCTTGAAAATAAAATTAAAATTATTTAGACAGTGAATGAATACTAAACTAAATTTAATTTTTGTATATTGGATGTTTGTTGATGAATATTAAAAAATAAGTTATATATTAATTGAAATTAATGAATATAAAAAAATAAGCTATATATATAGCTGTTGTCGAATATAAAAATATGCATTATATACATAGAGTCGTTGTCAAAATATAATAATATAGTTTATATAAATATAACTATTAACGAATATAAAAATATAGTTTAAATTTATAGCCATTGACAAATATAAAAATATAGAATATACTTATAGCCGCTGTAACTTCTGTTTGTAGCAGCTAAAAAAATTGATATAGTGTATACACTTAGACTCACCATACAAAAGTGTCTCATAATGTGTATAACGACAATGGAGTTTCTGAATCAAATGTTTTGAGGGATGGTTCAAATAACATGAGCCAAAATGGTCTTGAAGATATGAAATCTGATTCTGACGAAGGCATTGAAGTGTTGAGACGTATAAATTTTCTTTAGATATCTTCGGATAGCACGACCGTTGACATGTGAAATTGTCGCACGCCAACACCCAATGTGTTTGTGTGAACAATTATCCAAAAAATCAGTAAATAATGTAAGTGCGGGGAGACACAGCTTTTATTGTGGTTCGGCACTAACGCCTACGCCCACTTTATAATTCTCATTCATCATATCTTTGCTGATTACAATGGATATAACAATATTTGTGTACAAAGTTGTAGATATGATAAACTTTTGACTAGATTATCCTTCTTCTTCTTCCTTGAGATAGGTTGACTTGGTCAACTGTGTCCAAAAATAGCTTTGAAGTCAAAGAGGTCCCAAATCGATGGAACTATGCTTGTTAATGTCCAACAAGTTATGGAACATGTATGCACCACCTTTTAATTATCTATGCCATGTCCAATGGCCATGGAGAAGGTGTTGGAAGCCATTAATGAGTGTTGGAGTTCTTAAGGTACAAAAATTCCAAAGGAATAGGATACAAATGAAGGCCAAGGGTTGGGGTATTTATAGGAAGGAGGGTAGGTGGGAGTAGGTAGGAAATGGGACCACAATCCCTTAATTTCGCACCCAAACAAAGGCCTCGTTACAGAAAATTCGCACCCTCTAGCGAGGGGTGCGAAATTCGCACCCCACCAGGGGGATGCAAAATTTTGTACCCTCCAAATGGGTACGAAATTCGTACCTCTCCAGGGGATACGAATTTGATGGAGGAGGGGACCAAAGTCGTGATGTCGAGGGAGTTGAAGTTCCTAAATGCGAAGTGAAGGAATCCATGGTTTTGTTGGTCCAAAGTAAAGGGATCTGGTCCGAAGTGAAGGGATCTGGACTCTAGGTCCCCAGACCCCCACCAACGCTACGCCCGGACCCGTTTGACGGCTCGCCTTCGGCTCGGAGCACGACTCGCCTTTGGCTCGCTTGATGGTTCGCCTAAGAGCTACATTGCAAAGCCTTGGAGCAGACGTTCTCGGGCCCAAAAGAGTTCATCTGATAGGTGTCTTGGGCATTCTTTTATTTGTGATGCGACTTCGACCGAGTTGCTTTATGTTTCCCGACAATGTTCTTCATGCTTGAGCGCATCGCTAATCCAATACTTGACATGTGACAGCTTTAACCAAAAAGCATGTCAACAACGACTGATAACGATAAGTTAGAAATGATGATGCAAGCTGTTACCATTCAACAAATAAGGATTCGCCAATTCCTAATGGAAGGATTATCTAGTGGTCCTCGAGGTGGTAGTGTGTTCGGCCGGGTAAATAGATGGAAGATGCATGATCATCAAGCAGATACTACTAGATTACTTAAAGATTATTTCAACACCCCTAGTACGTATGGTCAGGACGACTTTCGACGTCGTTTTTATACGAGCAAGAATATATTTTTGCACATTTTGAATGGAGTTATTGGACATGATAATTATTATTTTCGAAAATGTAATATTGACGAAACTTTAGGTTGTTCACCGTACCAAAAATTTATAGGCGCTTTACATATTAAAGTGTATGGGATAGCTCCAGTTGTGTTTGATGAAGTTGTCTGAATGGGTGAGAGTACTATTAGCTTAAGTCTTGAAAGGTTTTGTGTAGCCGTAATTGAATTGTATGGTGAGGAACATCTTCGAGCTCCAACACAAAGAGATGTCAATAAATTGAAAAGATTAGGAGGTAAAAGGGGATTTCACGGAATGTTAGGTTGTCTAGACTATATGCATTAGGAATGGAAAAATCGTCCACGACATGGCAAGCTCAGTTTATTGGATATTACTCAAAAGCGACAACGATACTTGAAGTTGTTGCTCCACATGATCTATGGTTTTGGCAAGCATTTTTCGGATGTCCTAGTTCCATGATTAACGTACTTCACCAATCACATTTGTTTAGGAACCTTACACATGGAAAAGCACCTTCATGCGATTTTAATATTGTAGGAAATACGTATGACATGGGGAACTATTTAGCAGATGGCATCTATTCTTCTTGGGGTACCCTCGTCCAAACTGTTTCATCTCCTAAAACAAAAAAAGAAAAATACTATGCTAAAAGGCAAGATGCAGAGAGAAAAGATGTAGAACATGCTTTTGGGGTTCTACAAGCTAGGTTTTCCATTGTTAAAAACCCTATCAAATTGTTTAAGCCATAGGTTTTGAGCAACATTATGCGAGCATGTATTATACTACATAATATGATCACTGAAGAAGAAAGAGGAAAATTCCCATCTTATTTGGGTTGTGATCCAGATAATACCGCAACAGTTGTTGCTGAAAGAATTCAAGCAACTATTGACGTCTTTCTGAGCCGTCTGCGCAAAATAAGATCTAGGAAGATACATCAAAATCTATAGGATGATCTGGTAAAACATTTATGGCATCTAAAAGGGAATTCTTAGATGTAATCTATACTTATGTTGAATTATTTTTATGTTGAAGTACTCGATGATTCTATTGTGTAATGTAAGTTTAAATATATTTCATTTCTATCCTTTGGTGTAGTCAATATTCACAATTCAATTGTGGACAACCCGAAATTTATAACTCCCTCAACTTTAAATAAGGGACGACCAGGATTCAAAACATCCAAGAAATTAATAGAAGTGACTACTCATATCAACACACGTATCATTGTTCATTGAGGAGGTTTAATATGTGAAGACGACTTTAGTTATTGCCAGCATGATACTAACTAGTTATGCCAGCGCTTCTTCCGATATACATGGCAGCACAACTTTTAATATTCATAGACTACTTTAATAGATATATTCATATAGCAACGAATTTAAATTAATACTCTAAGGATACATGCCAACGTTCCAAATACATAAAACAAAAGATAAGTAATGAAAGCGGCACATATTCTAATGATATGTTACTCAAACTATATAATATGGTTGTACTATAACTCGTACGCTTCGTGACTGACGAAGTCTGGCTGGTACTTGAAATGATAGAGTGAGTCGTACATCGACCGTGCCAGTTGGAAAACATCCTCCTTTTTAACCTCATCTACTACTTTGCGGTAATTCACACAATATATAGTAAATAAGCAGAACGCACTTCTTGTGGCTAAATTTGTTCTCATTATTCTACAACTGGGAAGACTGTTGTGCTTTTCATGAGGGTGACCCAACAATCTTGATCTACTTCTTCTTCCATATGTAGTATATCTACGTCAGTGTAAGCCTTTATCAAAATGAAGTGATCCGATGTCGTCCAGTTTTCGTTTGCCATTTTTAAATGTAAAGTCAAACAAAAGTTGCATTATATTATATAAGGAAAAAATGTACTGCATTCCAGCAAGCTACGCTAACCAACAAATTCACAGTGCACGATTAACAAAGTTATTATGTAGCACAATAATCAGTAAAGTGATTCACTATCTTCGAAATAGCACTTCCCCAGATGATTTGACATCACAATGGCAGTCACTTTCTACACTGCTAACAATAGGCAAGACAATTTAGGCACACCAACTAACCAAGTTTACTTTTACAACACTTAAACAAATAAAGCATATCACTTCTTTCAACGGAATCAATACAGTTGATTTGACTGAACATTGTCCATTACCGTTTGCACACCAATCGATAATGTATGCGCTGGTACAATGGATAGGGGATGACATATTTAACCATTGATTTGAAAACATACTGCAGAAGAATGGATTACTATGTTTGTTGGCCAAGCCTAGTTGCATCCTTTATCTCAATAAATATTGGGTATTGGTTATGTGTTTCCTCATACTTGCAAACATATTCAAGGCTAAACAAACAACAATGGATGATTAAAATAACAATAATGGCTCTGGCTTTAATGATGATAAACCTACTAATATTACATGTTTACTATCTCAAGCTGAAGGCAACCCATCAATGATTGCATCTCCTTATCTAAGTCCACAACAAAGTCAATATCTCCACCACTTAAACCTCACATAGCAGTATGGTACCATGTACAAACAAATTCCTCAAACCAACAACTACTTCGGTTCACAACCCATGATTCCTAATCCACATTTATACCAAGAGTTTTCTTCCCGGGCCCCTATAAATGACAAAGGACAAACTAAGTCCAAACAGTCGTACAACAAGCAAAAGCCCAAGGAATCTCAAGGTCAAGGTAGTGTGGAAGCACTATGGGTATTGGTAAAATGTGGAAAGCACATGACTATAAAGTGCTAGCCAATGCATGGGTAAATGCATCCGTCATTTCAGAAAGGCGATTAGGCAGTAAGTTTTTCTACTTGTGGGTTAATGATTTGTACAATGGAGATCCTGAATGGAAGACAAGGAGATCATTTAAAAGCACAAAGACTACATGATACAATCTGAATGGAATCTGTACCATGTACAAAGAGATAATAGCACAAAGGGGGAATAGCTTGAGAAGTGGACAATCATTTAGGGACTTGAAAGAAGATTATGACACGATCTATTATAAGACTTTTAATGTTGAATTCATTGCTCATGAAGAATTTTAAATTCTATCATTGGAACCACGTTTGGTGACTCTCGGCGAAACAAATGTTGTGGAACAAGAAGGCACTGAAGGTTCTAACATGAGAAATGTAGTTTCAAGACTTGCGATGGATTCATCCCCTGGAAATTCATATGAATCTCTTATAGCTACTGACGGAGATGGGAACAACAATAGTCAGTTGACTCCTAATTTGGGAATGCTATACGGTGGAGTTGAAACAAGGACAGAAGGAATAAAATCAAGCAAGAGAGCATTGTTGAGAAATAAGGAAGCTACTGATTTGGCAGCGTCTAGTGGTAGGCTAACTTTGTTATTGAGTGATATATCAATTGCATCGGCCTCTGATAAAGAAGACCGCAAAAAGCTGAAAGAGAAGCAGTTGAAGATCATGGAGATACAACTTCAGTAAGATGTTGATAGAACTAGAGTTCTCAACAAAAAAAGATGAATATAAAAAGAGACGTGAAAGACATTTAAAGAAAGAAAAAGAGGAGGAGTATCTAGCAAGAGATGTATCTCATCTTACTAGAGAGGCTCTGGAGTATGCTTTATCCAAAAAAAGTACTGTCTTGCGGGCTTAAAAACTGCGATACCAAGAAGGAGGAATGTAACACCCGTAAATTCTATAACTGTGAAACTAACAAATTAAAGTATAATTAAATTCAAATCAAAGAACTAAGGGAAACGGGATACGCCATTTCGTTCGTCTCGGAAAAATACGCGAAATAGAGTCCGAGTTTTCGAAAAACGGATATCGTATGAAGAAGTTATGGACGAACGAAGTTGGGCGAAAAACCGAAAAAGGGCCAGAATGCACTGGCGCAGTTGGGAAGTGCGCCAGAACAAAAATGAACTGGCGCACCTGTGAAGTGCACCAGTACATTTTTGACCTGGCGCACCTGCCAAGTGCGCCCAGGTCAAAAATGACCTGCTGGCCAGGTCTGGTCTAGCCCTGGCTGGCCAGGTCTGTGTTTGGCCGATTTTCAGAAGCTTGCTTTGTCATTAGGGCTAGGTGGCGAGATTTTATTGGTCTCTCTTCCTAATGAATGGCTACGATCTAACCTAGCAACATCAATGGTCCTAATCAATTCCTAACCTCTATATAAACAACCCTAGACTAAACCCTAATCTATTCATTCAAAATAAGATTATAGCCGCCATGTTGCTGAGGAACGACAAAGAGTAGCCGCCAACTAGAGAGAGAGTTAGGAAGAAAGTTCTAAAGCCTAAAGCAATTCAAGCAACCTAAAGCTAATCAATTCAACAAAGGAATCGTGTCTCTTAATTAGAGAATTCGCCGCAACCATTGTAAGTAGAGTATTACTTTGGTATAATAAACAACTGTGTTGATGTGTATGCTTGAATTGTGGCAATGGAAGTAATTCATGTTTGTGCAAAAATTATGTTATTCATTATAAAGAACTACATGCGGTAGTTCTATGCAAATATACGTTTGGAATATTGCGCAAATTATGTAATCTATGTTGAAGCTACATGTATGTAGTTGAGTGAAATTTATGCAAGTTTGGGCTTTGTTATTATGTCGTCATGATGTATACTTTGTGCATAAATCGTTTTGCAAGCAATTGAGACAAGTTTGGTTGTTATAGTTCATATGAAACTATGTTGGAATTTTGACACCATAATCCATGTATTAAGTCATGCTTATGAATATGGCTAGGCTATGAATGATATTTGGCATAATTGAAATCTATGATTAAGTCTATCTTGTTTAAAAGAATTATATGATGATATATGTGAGACATGGCTAGGTTAGACTCAAAAATCCCTTTTTGCAAGTTTAAAGCAAACACCATGATTAGGAATATTTATGCATAAGTATATTTATACCATCGTTATGTGATTAGACTTAAACCATGATTAAGTTGAACTACGCTTTTGTGTTAGTAACAAAGTATCCCCTTTGTAAACATGTAGAAACCTTATGAACATGACTTGTTTATGTTTATGCCATGAACAAATTGAACTTTACCTATGCCATGCTTATGTTTGACATTATGCCATGTTTATGCTAGAAGTATTTATGCCATGCTTATGTTTGACATTATGCCATGTTTATGCTAGAAGTATTTATGCCATGCTTATGTTTGACATTATGCCATATTCATGCTAGAAGTATTTATGCCATGCTTATGTTTGACATTATGCCATGTTTATGCTAGAAGTATTTATGCCATGCTTATGTTTGACATTATGCCATGCTTATGCTAGGAATATTTATGACATGCTTATGTTTGACATTATGCCTAAATAAGAATATAGGTTCATGTTGTAGTTAAACCTATGCAAGTTCACATGCTTTGATTCATGTCACCTATGTTACCACTATGCAAGTACACTAGTTTCTATTATGTATTCCCAACGTCTTATGCAAGTTCATGCGCTCACCTTCCCCTCTTTGTGTATACGCCATAAGCCTCCCCTTTTCGCATGGCTAAATTGGGCTTTAAAAGGCTAAGCCCAATATATATATAAACGGACGTGTAAAACGGGGGAAAATAACGTTGGGTTAAAAATAAATTAATGAATGAAAATATAAAATAGAAGGGCCCAAATTCAAGTATGGGTTGGGCCCGTGATTGGTGTAACCTTTACACCATTAACTTAATAATGGGCCGCAAATATTTACAAATAAATAAAGAAGAATGACAAAATATGTAAATGTAGAACATACGATGTGTTTAACCCGAGGTTGGATTGAGTTGTGATGTAAACCTGCCCGGAACCGCCCGGCTGTCCAGTAGTCACAACAATACCTATCCAATGTGGGAGGTTAAACATGGAGCCCAGCAAGGACCCGAGGTTAGACTGAGTTGTGGCGTAAGACTGCCCGGAACCAACCGGCAACAGGCAGCCACAACAATACCTGTCTAATGTGAGAGGTCAGGGCCTTAATAAGACAATTAAGGCTGAGTCAGGATTGTTAGGATTAAGTGGACTAAAAACTTAATCAAAATGGAACATGCTAAACTAAACGGACTGGTGGGGGTTAGGTAGGAAACACTTAACCAACTTAGCATGTTGGCTAGAGATAGAAAACCTAGTAACGGGGGACCCTTTTCAGCAGTAACCCTAAAAGGTGTATCAGGATACCCTGAACTAGGCAGGGTGGGGCACGATTACTGGGCTGATTGTAAGAGGTCAAAGCGACGGCGGTGGTGTAGCAGTGTAGGTTCTAACGGAGTGCGGGCGTGCACACACTCCGGCGCAGAAAAATAAGGCACTGGACACCAGTAGCATACCTGTGCACTCTAAGGTTGTGTCGGGTTGCCACTATGGGACTTGATACACCCCATGGCGGGACCAGCATAGGTAACTACAGACATCGGGGGCCGTAAGACACATGTAACTATGCGAGTAGGAGCCGATCATCATTGAATGGATCACATCACCCTGATTATGGGGTGCAAATTGGAAACTAGTTTATATGGGTTCAGAGATTAACATGGGGTACAATAGTATATTCGACCCTAGATAACTTAACCAAGTTCATAGTGTTTGCCCACCTCCTGTTTTACTTATCACACCCAGTTCTTTATTCATAGACAAAGTAGTACTAGACTTACTCAGGCTTTATGTCTGACTCTATTTTTCTTTCGTCTTCTTTCTTCCGTTTCCCCCCCCCCCAGGTCCTCAGGGAGGGAACACAGCAGCTTGACCAGCCTCAACATCCAGCTTGAAGAAGAGAAATGTATTGCTTGGACTTTCCTGTTTTGAACAATGGCTTTGGACAATCCACTAAGGGGCTTTTGCAGTTTATCTATGTTTTATTTATGCTTCTTTAAATAATGTACTCAAGACAGATTATGAAAGTGTTACGTTATGTTTTTAGAAAGGATGTTGTTGTAACACGTATTTGACTTAATGAAATAAAGTTTGTTGTTCTTCCGCTGTTTTACAAATATGTGTTCTTATATCTGTCTTGTATATCTGTGACTTGTACTTATAAACCTCCACCAAAATTAGGGCATTCCCTTTGAGAGTGACCCTAACGGAGGTGGGGTGTTTCACTTGGTATCAGAGCATAGGTTTACCAGATAAGATAAAAAGTTTTGAAAAATTATTTTCAAAAAGGAAATTTAAAGAAGCATTTTTAAAAGAAAAATATCATTTTATTTTTTAAAAGGCAAAGTCCACTCCCCAAAGCCATAGGAACTATCTCTTATTCTTCGTTTTGAATCTATCCTTTTTGTTTCAGCATGTCCCAAGATCTTAACTTGCCTGAAGGGGTGCCAATACCTGGTTGGTTTAGACGGTTCTTAGAAGCAAGGGCCACTCAGCCAGGTCCTACCGTTCCTCCTCCCCCAGCTGAAGAAAATCATCCAGCTGCAGCAGCACCTTTTCCTCCACCTCCTCCGCGGGGAAACGCATTCGCTAAGATATGTAAAGATTTTAAAGCCATGGGAGGAAGGGATTTCCATGGAACTGAGTCCTTCGTAGCAGCTAGGAATTGGCTGAAAGAAACTGAAGACCTATTCATCATCTTTGAGGTAGAGGATAGACAAAAAGTACAGTTGGCAGTGTGGCTATTGAAGGGTGAGGCTTCCTACTGGTGGGAAGTCACTAATGCTGAAAGACCAGTGGAGACATGGGAGGACTTTAGGGCAAGGTTTGAGACCAAATTTCTCTCAGATGCAGAAAGGAGTTTGCAGTTGGAAAAATTCTTATTTCTTAAACAAGGGGACAAGACAGTCAGAGAATATGTGAATCAGTTCGATGAGCTGGCTAGGTTTGGGCTTGACCTAGTCAATACCCCGCACAAGAAGGCTCTCCGTTTTGTCAAAGGGTTAAATGAGCCATTACACAGTTTGGCCATGACCCATATACCCATGGGAGCCATGTATGAAAGATTGGTGCAAATGGCATTGCTGAATGAGAAGGATAAGGGCAAGAAGGAGACGAAGGCAGAAAGCTCTCAAGGGAAGAAAGAGGGTTTGCAGCCCAAGAAGACAGACTTTAAGAAAGGCGGGAAAGGCAACAAAGAGAAGAGGAAGTGTAATTTTTGTGGCAAAGTGGGGCACTTAGTAAAGGACTGCCGGAAAAAGAAGGCCAAGGAGAATGGTGGGTGCTTTTCATGCGGTCAGACAGGCCACAGGGCTAGGGACTGCCCAAGGAAACGAGGACAGGGGCAGGGCGCTGGATCCACCCCAGGGGCACAGGTCCATGTGCTAGAAGCGCCACCATTGCAACAGCGAGGTACAAACACTTCTGTAGAAAGTGTAGTTTATCTTTATGATCACCCCGTTCGCACTTTATTTGATTCCGGCACATCACACTCCTTTATCTCGTCTGCTTTAGTAGAATCTCTGCACCTAAAAACTAGTATGGTAGAGGACCCCTTAATTGTTTCAAACCCAATTGGGGGCCCAGCTCATTTGTCTATGATCTGTGTGGGATTGAAAATTTCCATTCTAAGTGTAGAATTTCAATGTAGTGCCTTTGTTTTGGGCTTTTCGGGGTATGGTTTGATTTTGGGTATGGATTGGCTATCCCGTAATGGGGCCATCCTTGATTGTGAGAAAAGGGTTGTTAGGCTCCTAACCCAGCTCGGTAATACTTTGGAAATTTCTTGTAATCCCTCGTATGCGGTTATGCTTAGTTATCTTGAATCGCTAGATGCCTCTGTTGAAAATTTGAAATCAGTTAGAGTGGTCCGGGAATATCCGGATGTCTTTGAAGAGGTGAAGGGCTTGCCTCCGAAGCGGGAAATAGACTTCCGCATATATCTTGTAGATAATGCAAAGTCCGTTGCGTTGCCCGTTAGACATATGGCTCCACAAGAAAGGAAAGAGCTCAGTAAACAGATTAAAGAGCTTCTAGAGAAGGGGTTCATTAGGAGAAGCATTTCAGAATAGGGCACTCCAGTAGTGTTCGCCACTAAGGCTGAAGGTTCATTTCGCTGATGCATGAGTTGTAAAGAATCACCTTAGTAAGTACATTTGGCAACATAGTTGACATTTGTTTATTTTCAAGAGATAATTCATCTAAGTGGAATACCTTCTAGTAAGTGAACAAGATCCAAGATTCACTAATGAATTTGGAGAGCTTGCATGGAACCATGAGTACGCAGTTAAGGCTTGAGCCAAGTATACTAGAAGGAGAATAAGTGAAAGAGGAACGAGAGGCAAGGGTTCCAACTCATATTTTGGAAACAAGGATTAAGAAGCTACGAAATTGTGAAGTTAACGACGGACAAAGCATAATGGAGTTAAGCTCAAGAAATGCGACTTAGAAGATTGAAGACTAGATTCGTGCATAATATCTCTTCTTAAGAGTATATCCTCTCGGTCCCATTCTCAATCCAATTTCTGTTGCAAACCACATAGGGAGTATGACTCATCTGTTAGTAACACATGTTGGGGCTCGAGGGTGTTTATTGGTTTGACTAAAGTTTTTGGGTTTTATAGGATACAGATTGGTCTTAGGAAGGGACTCCCTTGTGACCTAAAAGGAGTCCATCATGCTTAGTTGCCTAGAATCATATATGGTGGTTGGGTTGAGTAATTCTTTGGGTGTCAGTCTGATGTTGATTTCGGTCTTCGGGGCTGATGCTTAGAGAGTTCTTCTCCTAATCAATATACATGTGGCATAGGTTTTCAGTTTTGACATTGCCTAATAGACACAAAGTTTTAACTTGCTTCATTCGACTATACCTTTAGATAGGAACAATTGGGAAAATGTCCTATAGATTAGAGCTACCCGAGAAGTTGGCTGGAGTCCACAACGTCTTTCACGTTTCACATCTCCGAAAATGTCTACATGAGTCTGCAGAAGTGGTAGAGCCAAATATACTCGAAGAGGCCGAAGTGGAACGCGAAGCAACCATAAGAAGAGTTCCAACCCGCATATTAGGAACGGAAGTGAAGAAACTACGCAACCGTGAAGTCAAGCTCGTCAAAATTCAGTGGAGCGACGCCGAGGGAGACGCGACTTGGGAGACTGAAGCTAAAATCCGCACTGCCTACCCTTTTCTGTTCGAGGGTACATCCTTGATCTTTCACTTTCCTTAAGTTGCGCTTTTATCTTTTTAGGTATATTTCCTCGACCGTATCTTTTAGGTAGAATCTTTTTGGATGGAAACATGTAATTGAAACATGTTATGTATGATGGTTGCAAGTGGTTGCAAGTGATTGCTAGTGGTTGCTCGTGGTTGCATATACACACAATCTAGGTTTTAGATCGGCTCAGTCACTTCATATTGCATATGCATATATGTTTGTATTCGTATGTGGTTGAACTTTAATGTGTTGTCATGTGGATGCTGCATTTGTATTGAATGATTGTGCACTCATGTAGAATCATGAATAGAAAAATTTGCATACATAATGGATTCATGGCACTTACATAATTCGCATTAAGGAGGTCAACTGAATCAGTAGACCGCCTGATTTTGCATTAGATAAGTTAATGTACACACACACCTCGCATATGATCATGAAGCATTAGAAGTCTTTTAAGGACAATGGATGCTCGTGTTTGATGGATGAGTAGATGGATGATTGGATGTTAGGATATACATTCCTCCTAACTTGAAGATTTCGGGGACGAAATCCTTTTAAGTGGGGGAGAATGTAACACCCGTAAATTCTATAACTGTGAAACTAACAAATTAAAGTATAATTAAATTCAAATCAAAGAACTAAGGGAAACGGGATACGCCATTTCGTTCGTCTCGGAAAAATACGCGAAATAGAGTCCGAGTTTTCGAAAAACGGATATCGTATGAAGAAGTTATGGACGAACGAAGTTGGGCGAAAAACCGAAAAAGGGCCAGAATGCACTGGCGCACTTGGGAAGTGCGCCAGAACAAAAATGAACTGGCGCACCTGTGAAGTGCGCCAGTACATTTTTGACCTGGCGCACCTGCCAAGTGCGCCCAGGTCAAAAATGACCTGCTGGCCAGGTCTGGTCTAGCCCTGGCTGGCCAGGTCTGTGTTTGGCCGATTTTCAGAAGCTTGCTTTGTCATTAGGGCTAGGTGGCGAGTTTTTATTGGTCTCTCTTCCTAATGAATGGCTACGATCTAACCTAGCAACATCAATGGTCCTAATCAATTCCTAACCTCTATATAAACAACCCTAGACTAAACCCTAATCTATTCATTCAAAATAAGATTATAGCCGCCATGTTGCTGAGGAACGACAAAGAGTAGCCGCCAACTAGAGAGAGAGTTAGGAAGAAAGTTCTAAAGCCTAAAGCAATTCAAGCAACCTAAAGCTAATCAATTCAACAAAGGAATCGTGTCTCTTAATTAGAGAATTCGCCGCAACCATTGTAAGTAGAGTATTACTTTGGTATAATAAACAACTGTGTTGATGTGTATGCTTGAATTGTGGCAATGGAAGTAATTCATGTTTGTGCAAAAATTATGTTATTCATTATAAAGAACTACATGCGGTAGTTCTATGCAAATATACGTTTGGAATATTGCGCAAATTATGTAATCTATGTTGAAGCTACATGTATGTAGTTGAGTGAAATTTATGCAAGTTTGGGCTTTGTTATTATGTCGTCATGATGTATACTTTGTGCATAAATCGTTTTGCGAGAAATTGAGACAAGTTTGGTTGTTATAGTTCATATGAAACTATGTTGGAATTTTGACACCATAATCCATGTATTAAGTCATGCTTATGAATATGGCTAGGCTATGAATGATATTTGGCATAATTGAAATCTATGATTAAGTCTATCTTGTTTAAAAGAATTATATGATGACATATGTGAGACACGGCTAGGTTAGACTCAAAAATCCCTTTTTGCAAGTTTAAAGCAAACACCATGATTAGGAATATTTATGCATAAGTATATTTATACCATCGTTATGTGATTAGACTTAAACCATGATTAAGTTGAACTATGCTTTTGTGTTAGTAACAAAGTATCCCCTTTGTAAACATGTAGAAACCTTATGAACATGACTTGTTTATGTTTATGCCATGAACAAATTGAACTTTACCTATGCCATGCTTATGTTTGACATTATGCCATGTTTATGCTAGAAGTATTTATGCCATGCTTATGTTTGACATTATGCCATGTTTATGCTAGAAGTATTTATGCCATGCTTATGTTTGACATTATGCCATGTTTATGCTAGAAGTATTTATGCCATGCTTATGTTTGACATTATGCCATGTTTATGCTAGAAGTATTTATGCCATGCTTATGTTTGACATTATGCCATGCTTATGCTAGGAATATTTATGACATGCTTATGTTTGTCATTATGCCTAAATAAGAATATAGGTTCATGTTGTAGTTAAACCTATGCAAGTTCACATGCTTTGATTCATGTCACCTATGTTACCACTATGCAAGTACACTAGTTTCTATTATGTATTCCCAACGTCTTATGCAAGTTCATGCGCTCACCTTCCCCTCTTTATGTATACGCCATAAGCCTCCCCTTTTCGCATGGCTAAATTGGGCTTTAAAAGGCTAAGCCCAATATATATATAAACGGACGTGTAAAACGGGGGAAAATAACGTTGGGTTAAAAATAAATTAATGAATGAAAATATAAAATAGAAGGGCCCAAATTCAAGTATGGGTTGGGCCCGTGATTGGTGTAACCTTTACACCATTAACTTAATAATGGGCCGCAAATATTTACAAATAAATAAAGAAGAATGACAAGATATGTAAATGTAGAACATACGATGTGTTTAACCCGAGGTTGGATTGAGTTGTGATGTAAACCTGCCCGGAACCGCCCGGCTGTCCAGTAGTCACAACAATACCTATCCAATGTGGGAGGTTAAACATGGAGCCCAGCAAGGACCCGAGGTTAGACTGAGTTGTGGCGTAAGACTGCCCGGAACCAACCGGCAACAGGCAGCCACAACAATACCTGTCTAATGTGAGAGGTCAGGGCCTTAATAAGACAATTAAGGCTGAGTCAGGATTGTTAGGATTAAGTGGACTAAAAACTTAATCAAAATGGAACATGCTAAACTAAACGGACTGGTGGGGGTTAGGTAGGAAACACTTAACCAACTTAGCATGTTGGCTAGAGATAGAAAACCTAGTAACGGGGGACCCTTTTCAGCAGTAACCCTAAAAGGTGTATCAGGATACCCTGAACTAGGCAGGGTGGGGCACGATTACTGGGCTGATTGTAAGAGGTCAAAGCGACGGCGGTGGTGTAGCAGTGTAGGTTCTAACGGAGTGCGGGCGTGCACACACTCCGGCGCAGAAAAATAAGGCACTGGACACCAGTAGCATACCTGTGCACTCTAAGGTTGTGTCGGGTTGCCACTATGGGACTTGATACACCCCATGGCGGGACCAGCATAGGTAACTACAGACATCGGGGGCCGTAAGACACATGTAACTATGCGAGTAGGAGCCGATCATCATTGAATGGATCACATCACCCTGATTATGTGGTGCAAATTGGAAACTAGTTTATATGGGTTCAGAGATTAACATGGGGTACAATAGTATATTCGACCCTAGATAACTTAACCAAGTTCATAGTGTTTGCCCACCTCCTGTTTTACTTATCACACCCAGTTCTTTATTCATAGACAAAGTAGTACTAGACTTACTCAGGCTTTATGTCTGACTCTATTTTTCTTTCGTCTTCTTTCTTCCGTTTCCCCCCCCCCCCAGGTCCTCAGGGAGGGAACACAGCAGCTTGACCAGCCTCAACATCCAGCTTGAAGAAGAGAAATGTATTGCTTGGACTTTCCTGTTTTGAACTATGGCTTTGGACAATCCACTAAGGGGCTTTTGCAGTTTATCTATGTTTTATTTATGCTTCTTTAAATAATGTACTCAAGACAGATTATGAAAGTGTTACGTTATGTTTTTGGAAAGGATGTTGTTGTAACACGTATTTGACTTAATGAAATAAAGTTTGTTGTTCTTCCGCTGTTTTACAAATATGTGTTCTTATATCTGTCTTGTATATCTGTGACTTGTACTTATAAACCTCCACCAAAATTAGGGCATTCCCTTTGAGAGTGACCCTAACGGAGGTGGGGTGTTTCAAGGAAGTTCTGGGATGTAGACGAATTCTATGTAGCTATTTCAAGCTTGTTGTTTTCTAATTTTAAATTTCTATATTGGCTGTAACATTTTGTAGGTTATCAAAAAATTTATCTAGTACTACCAAATTTATATATTCAATTTTGATGCGTATATGAAATTCAAAATTAATTTACAACGCTTTTAAATGTGTATACGATTGCAAAACTATATCATAAAGGTAAATATAAATGTCTGATAATCGTATGATACAAAAACGGATCTAAAACTATCAAAAAACCAAATTTAAAACTTTAAAACCTACAATTTTAAATCTATAAAAAGGTCAAGTTCTTTCCTATACAAAAAAATTTGAATATATAAAAAAATAAACTTTAAGAAAAACAAAGCATTTGTTAAAAAATATGGATAAACAAGTTATACAGTTTTCATAAAGCCGTTTAAAATCTAAATGGTTTTATGAAAACCGTATAGCGCATATATGGTTTTCATAAAACCGTATGTCTGTTGCCTCTACCTCATCTTCACTCAACTTTGTTCTACTCTCCCTAGCCCTAACTTTTGTGATTTCTTATGGATACATCATAGTTATCACGACCGGACCTGATCTTGGTCCGACCGTGAAGAACCGTGAACCCTAAGCCATGACGGTCGGGAGTCGAATTCAACCTCCACCATGCATAGACCAGAGGCTTAACCCTAGATCGCCAGTTGAACCGAGCTTTGAACCGATTTATGGTTTCATTATCCTCTCCAGAAATTGCTTATAACCGTAATTCCTAAATTGATGCCGCTTGCTGTTGTTTACTGTGTGAGATGGAATCGGCTTGAGTTTGGATTTGAAATCAAGAATGAATGCACAGATTAAGGATAGAAAGGACGGGCTATCTTCAATAATTTTCCACATGATGCTGAGGAAGGATGGACTATAGGCATCGTAGCTACCTGAAAATATAGTTATAAGCCTGCAACCTTGTTTACATTTGTTTAACTTTTTCATTTAGCTCTAAGTAGTTTGATAATTTAGCATTTATCAACCTATGTTCTATAACCTGACGTAATGTTCTTTGTGCAGCCCTTTTCTAATCCTATGTTAATTATAATTATGAGCATTTCACTTCATATTCAACAAAAAATAACATGCGCGGTTCTAACAGTTCGACCGTTCGGACCTTCATAACCTTGAACCTTAGAGCGTGACTATTCGATTGACGGTCCGGTTATGATAACATCGGGATACATCGATGGCGACCCCCTTAAAACCCAATCACAAATTTCCATATATCTACATTCCAATATACCACTCTCGCTCGTTTCTATTTAGCTCGATAATTCATATGCATTTGAATCTACGATGAGGTGCTGGATCCACATATTTGACCCATTTGTGATCTTCACAACCTCCCTCTTCACCCTTAGCAACTGATTACGTTGGAATCAATGGGGATCTTTTATCGTTTGGCCTGGGTGTCAAAATTTTGGTCAAGGTGTTAGGTGAACTGCATCTCTCAGTAAACTTGGGTTTTCTATTGTTTTGTGGATTAAATCATTAGATTTTTGGATGGATATGAGGAGTTCATTATGGTTGCTTTCCTTCAGTGTGCTTCTCTGCCACAACTGATGTCTACAACAATAGCGAAAGCTATGGTGGAGTTTTGGCTTGTCATTAGAGACGTTGTGCCACTGCTATTCTTTTCAATGGTTTCCTCTGGTCAAGATTCAGTGTTATGATGCTGCTTGGAATTGGCTCCTGGACTAAGTGATTTGGTTATCTAATTTTCATACCCTGTTTGGTGTTAGTCGTATGATTTATGTAGTTCTGTATAGGTCATTGTTCTATGGGCTGTCATTCATTGCCTTCTCTTGTGTGTCACTCTATGTCATAATAGTTTAGACATATGATCTGGCTCCTATATTATAAGTTAGATTAGTTGTAGTGGACAGTCCACTCTAAATATCGATTGTAGTAATTAGAAAATATGTCTCTTTCCCATACTTTTCTGTATTTATTATTTGTTATAATAAAAAAATGGATTACTTTAAAAAACGGTCGGTTGTGCTAAAAAAATTATAATGGTCAAATTTGAGTTGATTTGAATGAGAATTTTAAATCTGAAATAAATTATATGTCGAATTTTGAAATACAGATATCTAGTTCGGATTAGATTATTATATTTAATTCATTTTAAAATAGTCTTATCTTATAAACTATTTTATGTCAAAATATTTTGCTTAACTGATTTTCTTTTTCTATTAATTTCATAATCCACCATGTATCTTATAACTATTTTTATTAAACTAGTTTATATTATATTTAACTATTTATTTTTATAAAAATATTTTATATATTTATTTTAATTATTATATAATTATTTTAATTATTATATAATTATTTTAATTAAACTACTTTATATCAAATTTAACTATTTATTTTATAATTATTTAATAAAAGTACTTTCTATTAAATTAACTATTTTTAAATATATGCCTCTTTCCAATCTGAGCAACTAAGTTCGAAATGATTTAAGATAAATATTTTATCTAATAATGATTTTTGTGATATAGAAATCTAAAATCAAATTCGAATTTGATAGCAAATCATTTGAAAATATTAGATTTGATATTCGAAACTGAATTCAATACTTAATTGTTTTGAGTAAATGATTATAAAAATTAATACTTGATGTCAATTGAGTTATGATATTGGAATATAATTTTTAAAATATAAATTAATGTGGTGTGAAACAAGTGTTTGGTTGCTAAAGACAACCGAGTTAGATGTTTGCATACTCTCTATCAATACCGGGAACCACTTTAATAACTGTGTACATGGTGGAGAATCCAAAACGAAGTACAATGCTTTGGAGAATACTACTGGAATAAAGTAAGAGAATGATGATGGAAAGCTTTGAACTTCATGTTATAATTAAAATGACTAAAACATGAGTTATACGATGACCAAGTGGGTTGGCCACCCATACGAGACACACATCTTCGAAACATGTCTCTTGCTCTATGATTGATTTGGCGCCCTTGATTATGGGAGTGTTGTCTCGAGGTGGGCGATAGCTACGCGCTATGCGTTACCATCAATCCGTGAGTGCAATTAGTAGAATCCTACACTGGGTATTGCATCACATGCCTTGTCATATTTATGCTGATTGGGCCCACTACGAGTTTGAATTTACATTGTCATTTCACATTGCATCGCTATCCACCGACGAATTACTAGTTCTTATATGCACGCTATATGACAATGTTTATAAAATGTGTTAACGATAAAATTGTAGTGCCTTAATGCTATTTTTAATAGTATATTTACTGTAGGCGTTATTATAATAGTGTGTTGTATTATTTGTAAATAGCTTAACTAATCCTTGAAGGATAATGATCCCAAACATGTTGGCCTTTATGCCTAGCCTGATCCTTCCGTCGGAAATCTCCGACCTAGTCGCACCTCCTGCCTCGGAAGAAATACGTTCCTGCGTATTTTCGCTTAGCAAGGATAGTGAGGATGGCCCAGATGGTTTCAATGGAGTTTTCTATAGGTGTGTATGGCCCATTATTCAGGCGGATTTTTGTCTCGCCACTTAGTCCTTTTTCTCTGGTGCTGATCTCCTAGCAGGATGGACCTCGACCAACCTGGTTCTTATCCCTAAATGTCATCATCCTAGCTCTTGTAGGGACTTCAGACCAATCAGTCTATGCAATTTCTCCAACAAGGTTATTTCTAAGGTCCTAACCTCCAGGCTAGCATCGTTTGTTGAACGCCTTGTTTCTTCCTCGCAAGCCGGGTTTGTTAAAGGACATTTGATCACTGATAACATTCTTTTATCCCAGGAACTGATCTCTCAAATTGATAAGAAGGTTCGGGGCTCTAATGTGGTCGTTAAGTGGGACATGGCCAAATCTTACAATCGCATGTCTTGGTTCTTCGTCATTAAAGTTCTGAGGGCTTTTGGGTTTCCTGAACCCTTTATCGATGTTGTCTGGAGGCTCATCTCCAGCTGCTGCTTCTCCGTTCTCATCAACAGATTAGTCGCAGGCTATTTCAGATCTGGGAGAGGCCTTAGGCAGGGTGACCCTTTGTCCCCCTCCCTTTTCGTCATTGCTATTGAGGCATTCATTCGAGGTCTTCTTTCTCTAACGATAGCTGGGCAGATTCATAGGTTCGGCATCCTTAGGGGTTGTCCGCTTATCTCGTCCTTGTCTTTCACAGATGACATCATCATTTTCACGAATGGCTCTCGTCGCTCGATCCGGTCCCTTCTTACTTTTATTAGGCAATATGAGAGTTGCTCGGGGCAACTAGTGAACATTTCTAAAAGATTCTTCATGCCGGCTAAAGATCTGTCTACGATTATATCCTATTGGATTGAGTGAACGACTGGTTTTAAAGCGGCAACCCTTCCTCTTCCTTATTTGGGCATTGTTCTTTACTGAGGTAGCAAGCTCAACGCCATCTTCGATCCCATGACAGACAAAGTCAGGGGCAAGATTTTGCGATGGAATGCTTCCCTCATTACCCAAGCTGGTAAACTTGTCCTCATCAAGTCTGTTCTGGATTCGTTGGGATCTCATATCTTTGCTGCTATGACTCGCACTGCATCTTTCTTCCGCTCTTACCGGTCATTGGTGTCTGCTTTTTTCTGGCGTAGCAAGGACAATTCGTTGTGCCATCACTGGATTTCTTGGGACACGATTTGTCGTCCCAAAAGTGAAGGAGGCCTTGGTCTCCGTAACCCCAAGGACATTTATTTGCCCTTTTCTTGTAAGTTATGGGCTCAGTTTGGAGCGAACAACTACCTTTGGGCATCATTCCTCCTTGCCAAGTACCGTAGGTTGGCTAATGCGAATTACACCGGTATTCTGTCCTACGCTGGTGAGACATGGAAACAGATGCAATCCGTCAAGGGCTTAATGAATTTTCATGGGGGTGCAATCATTTGGGACGACAACCAGTTATCGCTAAAGGCGGTGTGGGATTCGATTAGGACTCCCAATCCACGTCTCCTTATTTTTGGTTCCATTTGGAATGTCCGAGTTCTGCCAAAGGTTTCTCTTTTTATATGGAAAACCTTGCATAAATGTTTGCCGATAGATGAGAATCTTTTGCGAATTGGCATACCTCTTGTGTCCAGGTGCAGGTGCTGCGATTCTGGATGCTCTGAATCTTTTTTTCACCTGTTAGTGTCTGATTCTTGTGTCCGGCCTGTCTCGAATTACTTCGGGAATCTTATAGACTGCCGAGGTAATGCCACCTCTACGGATGATTTTCTTAGGCTCTGGTGGTCCGGCGCCTCATGCAAATCTTTGAGTTATATTCTTATGCGTTTGATTCCTTGTCTCATCTGCTAGCACATTTGGTGTGCCAAGAATAAGGCAATCTTCGACGAGGTGTCTATGGATCCTCCAACGATTATCCGGAAAGTTAGGAACGATGTGTTCTATGCTTTCCGAGGTAGGCCGTTCAGGGGTGTCATAGGTACCCGCTCTAGGAGGCTATTTCATTTGACGTTTTGTAGATGGCGGCCACTCCAAGGGCAGGCATTAGTTGATTGTTTGTTTTCTTTTCTCTTACTTACTTGCTTTCTTGCTTTCGGCTATGCTTATTATTTCTACTAATTATTGTTTCTATTATTTTTATTTTTCCTCATGCTTCACCCCCCCTGTTATTTGCTTGGTATTGCAGATTACATTATTTAGGTGCAGGACTTGGTTTGGCAGGAGATTCTCGAAGGTCACGAGGTTAGCCCCTAGAGCAGATAGGGTCGTGGATTTGGTAGAGTCGGAGGTTGTTTGCTTTTCCTTGATCTCACTCCCCTCTTTGTCTTCTGGGAGCTTGAGACGCCGGAGCGCTTGGTGTTTCAGGGATGTATTCTGTTCCGTACCATCCTTTGGGGGCTTTCTTCTTGCTCAGGGATTATGCCCCATTTGTTGGTGATTTGGTTTGTTTCTGTAACGACCCGCATTCTTCGCATCGGTGGATCGTAGAATATTTATTTCTTTTTCTTATGAAGTCGTATGGTCATGTAACTTTGGGGAACGACTATTGGGGTCATTTCCCATGTTCGTGATTTTTGCCAATTTTGAAATGACCATTTTGCCCCTAGCGAATCTTGTTTCGCCTATAACTTTTGATTGGTAGGGAGTTTTGACCTGAAACCACTTCCATGGGATTTGGATGATGGTTTCTCTTTCCGTAGAGTGGTCACATTAATCAAATAGACTTACCATTTGGGAGATATGGCTGAAATAAGGTTTGGAATGTGAAAAACAGCTTAAATGGGCTTAATTGGGTAATTAGCAGCTAGGTCCACTAGGGATTTCAGGATTAGGGGTATTTAAGGGCTGATAGGAGCACTAGAAACCCTCTTTGCCATTTTTCAGCCGCCACTTTCATTCTCCTAACCCTAGTAATGGCCTCCACTCTCAAATTCTTCAATTAAACAGCTCCTAATCGCTTTCTAATCAAAGATTAAGCTAAGCTACACCAAATCAAGGCAAATCAACACCAAATCAGAGCTGGAGCTGCTGTATTGCATAGGAATTTGACCCAAACAGTAGAAAAGTTTTAGATATAAGATTATTTGTGGCCAAAGTAAGTGATTTGCATTGTTTTTCACTAATTACGGCTAATTAGGGGTAATTAGTGTTAATTAGCTAAATTATAACTCAGAAAAAATTGGAAAAAAATTTAGAAATTCCAAAATATTATTTTATACCTCTGTTAGAGAAGTGGGTTAATTTGGATATGTTTTGTTAATCCTATCATTAGTTATGGTTAAACTTGATTTAGGGAAATACATGGGTTTTGGGTATGTTTGATCCATATTAACATGTTAGATGGTTGTTTTGGTGTTTATGGTTGATTACGTATGTTGCTATTACTGTTTGGAATGCTTCATGATTGTTTAGCAAGGTTAGAGTGGTCAAAAATGCTGTCGTATGGCGTAAATAGCTCGCAGGAAAAGTTGTAGAAAATAGTACAGTATCCCGTTCATGAAGTACCATCATGACCCGACCCATAGGATCGTGAAGCACCCTTACACCCCAACCGTGAAGGAGAGGGCGAACCCTAGGAGGCGATCGTGAGGAATAGGGCGAACCCTAGGAGGGCGATCATGAGGAAGAGGGCAAACCCTAGGAGAGCGACCATGAGGAATAGGGCGAACCCTAGGATGGTGAGCCGTGAACCGCACCAGGAAGGAAAGAGCAAACCACAAGAACATGTCACAACCGATGCAAGGATGGGGCCACAAACCGAGCCAATGATGCGACGAGCCGATAACTGGAGGGACCCACAAGTCGGTGCCTCGTCCACGAGCCACTCCTCCGAACCGAGCATGTATCACGACCCAAACAGGGGTCCATGAGAAGATCACGAGCCGATACATGAAAAAGGGATCACGACCCAGACTGGAAAATCACAAACCGCACATATTTGAACTAAAGTGTGAACATGTATGGAAGCTTGGAGTTACGAAACGAATGGGAATTATGACCAAAACCCGAGATGCAAAGGTAGTCCAAATGAGAAGTTGTCACTCATGATCCATACGGGAACCAACGATTTTACTTCATGATTGGACTTTGCTGCGAGACATGTGCAAAGGGGTTATCGATACCTATAACTTTGGTTCACCACTAAGAGACGGATTAGGGGCTCGTAGTGATAGTTGTACGTGGTTGGACTCCATCATGGCCCAATGATTAGGTGACCAAAGTAGTGGATATTGTACGCTTTATGCACTGAGTGAGAGATGTGAGGATGATTGTATGTTTGATGTTTGCTATCACCATGTCATGCAAACGCCATATTACTTTTACACTTTGTGTTAGTGTTACCTTATTGTATTGTATATCTTGCTATGCTAACTCTTTGGTTGCAGGTCCAGGTTCAGGTATGATTGCATTATACCTGTTATTGTTCTATTTTGTCGCTTATCAATCATACCAGACTTTTGTCTGACCCAGAGTTTTATGTCTCTTCTTATTACTCTAGGTGATCCTAAACGAGCAGACTAAAGACAGGTTAGGTGGTATGCGCGAGTAGTTGTCTGGAGACGAGCAGAAGGCTTCTACGTATGATGTACATATATACTCCCTTTGTTGTAGTTGGTCACTGCTTGGGCATTAGTAGTGTACCTTTTCTTTCTTTTGCTTTAGATACAGTAATTTGAAGTTGTAATAATGATGTTGGATCATAAGCTGTATCATGGATTCCGCTGCTATGATGATTTAGTTTTCAGCTTATGCACTGTCTCACCTGTTTTATGTCAAGTTATGTTGTTGTTATATTTTATTCCATGCGCTGTGAGATATACTACAGGTTCCTTTGGTAGTTTTATCTTCACACCCTTTTTCTTTGGCGACCGTCCAGTTGGACATCGGCAAAGCGCATTTCGGAGAAATGTTGACTAGTCCGGGGCGGGCCGTTACATTTGGTATCAGAGCTCTAGGTTGCGTAGTTAACCTAGGGGAAGACATCAGGGAGAGAAAGTACACGTATATGAGAGCGCGTATTTATGATATTTTGGTTTTCAAAAACTATATATATATACTTTTAGTATATCTAAGGATGAAGTCATACTGCACGGGAACCACATTGAGACGGTTAATCGTTTTCTCTTTACAGATTGAACGATGAGCCAATATACGAGGAATACAGGTTCAGGGCCCAACAGTAGGAATGTCCCTAATATAAGGGCAATGTTTACTACCTTCATGCGAGAGATGCTTAGGGGTGCTCATGGAGTAGTTCCTGATACTGCTAACGATGGTGGTGCAGTAGTGCATGCGCCTAGAGCCGATTTCGTCAAGCTCAACAAGGATTATACTAGTCTTGGTAGGAAGCCGCTCCATGGAACGGAGTCGGCTACGGAAGTTCAAGATTGTCTTGATATTTGTGAGCACATCTTTAAGGATTTGGGGATCGAGGATGCAATGAAGAGGAAGCTAGAATCGCGTCAACTTCAAGGACGGACTATGAATTGGTGGAATGCTATTAAAGTAGCTACTCCTGAAGATCAAGTTACTTGGAATCAGTTTAGGATTCGCTTCAGTGATAAGTTTATTCCATCTACTCAGAGATCAGTACTATTCAAGAGATTTTTGGAACTTAAGCAGAATGGTAGGGCAGTCTCAGAATATATTGCTGAGTTCGATACTTTATCGAAGTATGGATTATCCCTTATCGACACTACCGAGAAGAAGATCGAGAAGTTCATAACTGGCTTAGATGGGTATTTGGTGGAGAGACTTATAAACCACATTGATGAGACGTTTGAATCTATTGTGGGAAAGGCATTGAGATCAGAGATTTTTTACCCTAAGTCAAAGACCAAAGTTGCTATTTGCAAGGGAGCCAAAACCGCAAGCAGGCGGTGAAGGCAAGAAGAATTCTCAGAACAAGAGGAAGCAGAACCAAACCAAAGATTGTCAGAATAAGAAGAATAAGAATGATGGCGAGTGCTTTAGCTGTGGCAATAAAGGCCACTATGCCAGAGATTGTAAGGAAAAGCCTGGGGAAAGGAAGTGCTTCAATTGCGGCCAAGCGGGACATCATAAGGATAAATGTCCACAACCCCTCAAAGGGAAGCATATTGTGAGAGCATATGCTATCAACGATGTTCCTTCTTCGTCGAATGCCACAACTGCCGCACAGAAGGGAAAAAGTTTCGTTATTCAAGGTATGCTTTCTACTCATGATGTTCCTGTTCGAGTTTTGTTTGATAACGAGACATCCAATTCCTTCATACCTAGTGACCTGGTAGATAAGTTGGAATTGGAACTTGAGATTGTCGATAGACCTTTAGTTGTGACAAACCCGATTGGTGGTTCGACTAGCCTTTTGCATGATTTGTTGTAATGTGGTCTTATCGAGTCATGGATATATGTTTGCTTGTGATTGCTTAGTTGTTTTGCTAGTATCATCTCACGTAGATTGTCTAAATTCGGAGGAGATGTTCCTTGAATGCTTGTCTGATATTAGTTTAGGCCTTTGGGGCTCGTGCTTAAGTAATGTCTAGTTCAACTAGGATGATTTGTGTGAGATATAAATAGTTGTTGTGATTTCCATTGAATGATATCTCGGCTTACTCGAGGAGTGATGTGCAGCCGTGACATGATAAGACTGTTCAATGGTATGGAGTGTCGCGAGTTGGATTTGATAGGGCTATGAGACGACTCGAGTGGGATTCGAGAAAGCTACAAAGTAATGAATAGTTTAGGACCCAATGTTGATGTTCTCGTTGGTTCAAGAATGGTACAACTTCGAAGGGATAAGATGTGCTCATTGATCATGGAGATGCAACAACGGTTAGGATGATTCAAGTTGGACTTGAACTCGTAAAAGAAAAATGGTTGTTCGTTGATCATGGAGATGCAACGAAGGCTAGAGCGATTCAATTTGGACTTGAACTAGTAAAGGAAAAATGGTTATTCGTTGATCTTGGATATGCAACGAACAGGGAGACGACTCATGTTGGACTTGAGTTTTTGCTCTAGTTTGTGAGTAATGGATATTCGAGACTGGGTCTAAGTATGTGGGTAGCTTTTCTGATGAGTGTACCAAGAAATCATCGATAGTTGGAGTGTTTTAGGCGGAAGCAGGGGTATCTGGGGACACTCATTACCTTGGATCCGTTGGACGTGATCTAGTTATCCTTGGAGGATAAACGTGCGTTGGATGTGCAGTAGTTTGTTTGGGACCGGGGCTTCTATTAGCCCTTGAGATTGGTTGGACCAGCCATATGGGTATCGACGTATTCATGGCGTTAGAAGGTGGTAGATAGGACTTGTTTGCTGGATGCTATGGTTGCTATGTTTGTTCCTATTTTTCTTCTCTTGAGTAGACTATCACCTGTAGGGTTCTAGCGATGGGGAACAAAGAGATGATAGTATATACGGGTGCCTATAGTACCGGACTAGGTGCGGTAACAGGTGCATTGAGTAGGAGACATGCGAGTCTAGGGGCTATGTTCCTGGGATGGAAGCAACTAGAGTATATCGCAGGATCTGATTTCAGACCTAAGTATGGATTGGATCCAGAGATGTTAACAAGTTTGACGATCATACCGATTTTGATTGAGCGGATTGGTTCCAGTTAGAAGGACGATCCTAACTTAATGGAAATCATCTCCAAGGTAGGGATGAATACCATTGGTGAGAAAATGAACAAGTATGTACTTGATAGAAAAGGATGGATTCAAAAAAATGGGAGACTAGTTATACCCAACGTTAACGGATTGAGAGATGAAGTGCTTAGAGAACGTCATTACTCGAAATTGACTATACATCCCGATGGTAACAAAATGTATTGAGACATGAAGCAAACCTATCACTGGGAAGGGATGAAGAGGGACGTTGGGAAGTTTATATCCAAGAGTTTGAATTGCTAGTTAGATAAAGATGAGAAAAAGAAGCCTAGTGGTCTGTTACAACCGATGGAAATTCTCGAATGGAACTGGGAATAAGTCTCAATGGACTTCATCGATGGTTTGCTAAGGACTAGATCGGACCATGATAGTATTTGGTAATTGGGGATCGATTGACCAAAAGTTGGATTACCAGACAAGATGGCGGGATTTCACAACGTATTTCATGTTTTCCAGTTAAGGAAGTTTGTGCACGACCCTAATGTGGCTATTTCACCGGATCAGTTAGATGATATCGAGGTACAACCCGAGGCGGTTGGGAACAGCAGACCTATATGTGTTATCGAGCACGATACGAAGCAGCTTCGAAGCAAGATGGTCCAAACTAGTCAAAGTCTAGTGGGGTGATAATGTAAGAGACTGTACTTGGGAAACATAGGAGAACATAAGGAAAACATATCTAGAGCTCTTTGCCTGGTAAGGTTTTAATATCGATATAGTACTCTCTTGTTAGTAAACCGCAAGCTAGGATAGGCTTTTTGTGTTGTAATGTATGTTTGATTGTTGCAAATGATTGATTGGCATGCGGGATCCTTTGTATGTTTTGGTTAAGGAATTTCAGGGGCGAAATTTCTTAAGGGGGGAAGAATGTAACAACCCGCATTCTTCGCATCAGAGGATCGTAGAATATTTATTTCTTTTTCTTATGAAGTCGTATGGTCGTGTAACTTTGGGGAACGACTATTGGGGTCATTTCCCATGTTCATTATTTTTGCTGATTTTTAAATGACCATTGTTTCGCCTATAACTTTTGATTAGTAATGAGTTTTGACCTAAAACCACTGTCATTGGATTCGGATGATGGTTTCTCTTTCCGTAGAGTGGTCACATTAATCAAACAGACTTACCATTTGGGAGATATGGCTGAAATAAGGTTTGGAAAGTGAAAAACAGTTTAAATGGGCTTATAAATTGGGTAATTAGCAGCTAGGTCCATTAGGGATTTCGACATTAGGGGTATTTAAGGGCTGATAGCGGCTAGAGAAACCCTCCTTTGTCATTTTTCAGCCGCCACTTTCATTCTCCTAACCCTAGTAATGGCCTCCACTCTCAAATTCTTCAAATAAACACCTCCTAATCGCTTTCTAATCGAAGATTAAGCTAAGCTACACAAAATCAAGGCAAATCAACACCAAATCAGAGTTGGAGCTGCTGCGTTGCATAGGAATTTGACCCAAACAGTAGAAAAGTTTCAGATCTAAGATTATTTGTGGCTAAGGTGAGTGATTTGCATTGTTTTTCTCTAATTACGGCTAATTAGGGGTGATTAGTGTTAATTAGCTTAATTATAACTCAGAAAAATTTGGAAAAATATTTAGAAATTCTGAAATATTATTTTATGCCTCTGTTAGAAATTTGGGTTAATTTGGATATGTTTTGTTAATCCTGTCATTAGTTATGGTTAAACTTGATTTAGGGAAAAACATGGGTTTTGGGTATGTTTGATCCATATTAACATGTTAGATGATTGTTTTGGTGTTTATGGTCTATTATGTATGTTACTACTACTGTTTGAAATGCTTCATGATTGTTTAGCAAAGTTAGAATGGTCAAAAAATCCATCGTATGGCTTAAATAGCTCGCAGGAAAAGTTGAAGAAAATAGTACAGTATCCCATTCGTGAAGAACCCTCATGACCCGACCCCTAGGATTTTGAAGCACCCTCACATCCCGACCATGAGGAAGAGGGCAAACCCTAGGAGGGCGATCGTGAGGAATAGGGCGAACCCTAGAAGGGCGATCGTGAGGAGGAGGGCGAACCCTAGAAGAACGACCGTGAGGAATAAGGCGAACCTTAGGGGAGCGAACCCTAGGATGGCGAGCCGTGAACCGCACCTGTGACGGCCCGCCCCGCACCAGCCGACATTTCCCTGAGATGCGCTATGCCAATGCCCGACTAGCACAGGACAGTCACTAAAGAAAGGAAAAGAAAGGAATTTGAACTAACAAGGATCCTGTAGAATGTCTCACAGCGCATGGGATAAAATATAATAATAACATAACTTTGACATAAAACAGGTGAGACAGTGTATAAGCTGAAAACTAAACCATCATAGCAGTGGAAAATCCAAAATACCGCTTATGTTTCACATCATCATTATTACAACTTTTAAAAACTGTCTCTAAAGCAAAATAAGAAAGGTACACTACTAATGCCCAAAGTAGGGACCAGCAGCAACACAGAGAGAATATATAGAGAATAGTACGTGTAAGCCTCCTGCTCGTCTCCGGACAGCTACTCGTGCACAACCAGCAAACCTGTCTCTAGTCTGCCCATTTAAGAGCACCTAGAGTAATAAGAAGCGACATAAAACTCTGGGTCAGACAAAAGTCTGGTTTGAGCGATAAGCAACAAAACAGAACAATAAGAGGTATAATCATCATACCTGAACCTGGACCTGCCACCAGAGAGTTAGCACAACAAGATGTACAGTACACAAAGGTAACACTAACATAAAGTGTAAAAGTTATGGGGTGGGTTAATGATGATAACAAACACCTAACATAGCAATCATCCTCACATCTCTCACTCAGTGCGTAAAGCAAACGATAACCACCACTTCGATCACCCAATTCATTACTACGATCACTCTGCCCCATGGAGTCATAACGGCTCCACTGCACTGATCCATAGCCACTAATCTGTCTCTTAGTGGTGAGTCAAAGCTATAGGTATCGATAACCCCTTAGCACACGTCCCGCACCAAAGTCCAATCATGAAGTCAACTCGTTGGTTCCCGTCTGGATCCTGAGTTCTGACTTCTAATTTGAACTACCTTTGCATCTCGGGTTTAGTCATTATCCCATTCGCACTTTAGCTTCCATTCGTGTCCATACTTCAGCTCAGATATGCTCGATTCGTGACTCCTTCATTTATGGCGCTACGATTCGTGACCAGCTTCCTTGGCTCGTGGATCGCCCCTCCTAGCTTCGGTTCATGGCTCGCCCTCTTGTCCTTGACTCATGATGGCTTCTAGCTCATGATGGATCATGACCATCTGGTCGATTCATGGTAATGCTCCCTTGGTGGCTCGTGGTCCAGTCTGT
The DNA here is from genome assembly GCA_030737875.1 of Allium sativum. Taxonomy (NCBI): domain Eukaryota; kingdom Viridiplantae; phylum Streptophyta; class Magnoliopsida; order Asparagales; family Amaryllidaceae; genus Allium; species Allium sativum. Next base: position 67,632,253 of record CM060925.1, on the reverse strand, counting down.
GGCTTCTTGCTCTGGCTTGTCTCAGCTCGCGATCCTCAGGGTGATCGACTCGTGGATGCTCCGCTCATGGTGATCAAACTCGAAGGGGTGAGGAACATCTAGCGACTTGTGGTGCATGATGCTCCACGGCTCGTGGTACATAGGGTCGATCTGGTCAGCTCGTGGAGAAGGACTCACGATCGGGTCGGTTCGGGTAGGGGCGATCCGATCCGGTCCGAGTCAAATTCCTGCAACTCTTCCTGCTACTGTTTTATGCCATACGACGGTGTTTTTGACTATTCTAACTGTTCTAATCAATCACAAAGCATACCATACAGTCATAGCAACATACAGAATTGACCACAAACATCAAAACAACAACTTGATATGTCAAAATGGATCAAATCTACCCAAAACCCAAATTTTCCCCTTAAGCATGTTTAAGCAAATCTAATGATAGGATTAACAAAACTTAACCAAATTAACCCAAACTTCCAACAGAGGTCTAAAACGGTTTTTAAGAATTTCTAAACATTTTCCAGAATTTAATTATGTTTAAATTCGCTAACTAACACTAATTACCCTTAATTAACCATAATTAGTGTAAAAACAAGGCTAATCACTCACCTTCGCAATAATTAAAACTTTCAGAACTGAAACTCCTCAGATTTGGATGAATACCAACGTCTAACAGCAGCTCCAACCTTGCTTTGTTGCTATTTCTCCTTAATTTGGTGTAGATTAGGCTGATTCTCGATTAAACGGTGATTAGAAATGATTCTAGAAAGTGGAGGCCATTGTTAGGGTTTCTAAGAGGTAAATGGCTGCTAGAAAACTGAAATAGAATGAAAACCTAACTCATTTCAGCTTGCCCATAACCCTAATCCTGAAATGGGTTATGGGCCCATTCACTAATCACCTCATTTGGCCCGGTTAAGCAGTTTTTCACCTTCTAAACATTATTTCGTCCATATCTCCCAAACGGTAAGTTCGTTTTTCACATATGACCAATCTATGGAAATGTAAACCATCATCCGGATCTAATGGAAGTGGTTTGAGGTCAAAATTCCTTACCAATTAAAAGTTATGGCCAAAAGAAGATCAGCTAGGGGCAAAACGGTCATTTAAAAATCAGCAAAAATCATGAACATGGGAAATGACCACAATAGTCGTCTCCCAAAGTTAAATGACCATACAACTTCGTATGTGAGAGAAATAAATATTCTACGATCCTTAGATGCGTAGAATGTGGGTCGTTACATTCTCCCCCCTTAAGAAATTTTGCCCCCGAAATTCCTTAACTAAGAAACAAACAAAGGATTCTGCATGCCTACCAACCATTAACAAAACAATAAAGCATACAAAATAACACAATAAGCCTATCTTAGCATGCAGTTTACTAATAGGGGAGTATTATACCGATATAAAAACCTAACCAGGCAAAGAGTTCTGGATACTTCCTCCTTATGTTCTCCTTGGTTTTCCAAGTTCAGTCTTCCTCATCATCACCCCACTGAACTTTGACTAGTTTCACCACCTTCCTTCGAAGCTTCTTTGTATCGTTCCCAACAATACGCATAGGCCTGCGGTTCCTAACCGCCTCGGGTTTAACCTCGATATCGTCCAACTGATCCGTTGAAATAGTCACACTAGGGTCGTGCACGATTTTCCTTAACTGGGAAACATGAAATACGTTATGAACTCCTGCCATCTTCTCTGGTAATTCAACTTTATATACCAAATTCCCAACTTGCTCGAGGATTGGGAATGGACCAACAAATCTTGGTATTAACTTGCCTCTCCTACCAAATCGCATCACACTCTTTACTGGAGAGATCTTGATGAATACCAACTCGTTAACGAAGAATTCCAAATCTCTTCGTCTTCTATCAGCCTAACCCTTCTATATTTTGGGCAGCCTTCATTCGCTGTTGGATAACCTTGTTCTTATATGAAGTTTTTCTTATTACTTCTAGGCTAAGACAAATTCTCACCGGTTCCTAACCAACTTGATGGTGAGTTGCACGGTCTCTCGTACAGAGCTTCAAATGGAGCTACTCTAATACTAGACTGATAACTATTATCATGAGTGAATCTAACTAGATGAAAATGGCCATCCCATGATCCACCAAAATCCAATATACAAGCTCTCAAGAGATCTTCTAATACTCGATTCACCCTCTTTATTTGACCATCGGTTCGAGGATGATACGCGGTACTGAGATGTAATTCTGATCCTAAAGCCTCTTGTAAGCTCTTCCAAAACCCACTAGTAAATAATGGATCTCGGTCACTCACAATGCCTTTGGGTACTCCATGAAATCTTACTACCCACTTCATATACAGTTTTACTAATTTAGCTGCCGTTCTATTCGACTTAACCGGTATAAACCTTACACTCTTGGTTAATCGGTCCACAATCACCCAAATGCTATCATGGCCCGATTCAGTCCTCGGTAAACCATCTATGAAATCCATCGACTTACTCCTAATTCCATTCGGGAATTTTCAACGGTTGTAACAAACCACTAGGCTTCCTTTGCTCAGCTTTAACTAACTAGCAATTTATAGTCTTGGAGATAAACTTCCCAACGTCTCTCTTTATCCTTTTCCAGTAGTAGGTTTGCTTCATGTCTTGACACATTTTGTTACCACCGGGGGTGCATAGTCAGTTTTGAGTGATGATGTTCTCTAAGAATTTCATCTCTCGATCCATTGACATTGGGTACAACTAATCTATCATTATTTCGAAGCCATCTTCCTCGATCAAGTCCATACTTGTTCATCTTCTCACTGTCGATGCCCATCTCTACCTTGGAGATGATTTCCAATAGATTAGGATCGTCCCTCTGACTGGAACCAATCCTCTCAATCAAATTCGGTTTGATCTTCAAATTTATTAATATTTCTGGTTCTAATCCATAATTAGGTCTGAAATCGTATCCCATGATATACTCCAGTTACTTTCATTCAGGAAATATAGGACCTAAACTGGCATGTCTCCTACTCAATGCATCAGTACAGCAGCTAGTCTGGTACCACATGCATCTGTGTATACCATCATCTCTTCGTTCTCTATTACCAGAATCCTATAGGTGATAGTCTACTCAAGGGAATAAAACAGGAACAAACATAGCAACTATAACATCCATCAAACATGTCCTATCTATCACCTTTAAAGCCATACATACATCAATACCTACTTGACTGGTCCAACCAATCCCAAGGCTAACGAAAGCCCCGCCTCCATATATACGTCGATGCCTACTTGACTGGTCCAACTAATCCCAAGGCTAATGGAAGCCCCGCCTCCATACAGACTACTGTACGTCCAACGTACGTTTATCCTCCAAGGAAAACTAGATCACGTCCAACGGATCCAAGGTAACGGGCATCCCCAGATACCCCTGCTTCTAGTCCGCCAAAAACACTCGAGTCCCACCCAAGTCTATCCATTATCTTGCTGCCCTCTCGAGTCCAACTCGAGCTAATCCATTTCTTTACAGCCTTCTCGAGTCCAACTCGAGTCAGTCTCATAACCCTGTCAAGTCTAGCTCGCATCAGCCCATACCATTGAACAGTCTTATCATGTCACGGGTGCACATCACTCATCGAGTAAGCTGAGATATCATTTAATGGAAATCACAATAACTACTTATGTCTCACGCAAACCATCCTACTCGAACTCGACATTCCCTAAGCACAAGCCCCAAAGGCCTAAACTAATATCAGACAAGCACTAAAGGAACATCTCCTCCAAATTCAGACAATCTACGTGAGATGATACTAGCAAAACAACTAAGCAATCACAAGCAAACATACATCCATAACTCGATAAGACCACATTACAACAAATCATGCAAAGACTAGTCGAACCACCTATCGGGTTCGTCACAACTAAAGGTCTATCGACTATCTCAGGTTTCAATCCCAACTTATCTACCAGGTCACTAGATATGAAGGAATAGGATGCCTCGCTATCAACAAAACTAGAACAGAAACTTCATAAATAGAAAGCATACCTCGAATAATGACACCCTTTCCCTTCTCCGTCGCAGTTGTGGCATTCGACGAAGAAGGAACAACGTTGATAGCATATGCTTTCACAATCTGCTTCTCTTTAGGGAGTTGCGGGCAATTATCCTTGTGATGTCCCACTTGGCCGCAATTGAAGCACTTCCTTTCCCCAGGATTTTCCTGACAATCTCTAGCATAGTGGCCCTTCTTGCCACAGATAAAGCACTCGCCATCTTTCTTATTCTTCTTATTCTGACCATCCTTGGTTTGGTTCTGTTTCTTCTTATTCTGGGACTTTTCCTTGCCTCCATCGCTTGCTGGCAGCTTTGGCTCCTCTATAGATGCAACGACAACTTCAATCTTTGGCTTAGGGTAAAGACTCTCTGATCTCAATGCCTTTCCCATAATAGATTCAAATGTTTCGTCGATGTGGTTTATCAGCCTTTCCTCTAAGTACTCATCTAAGGTGGTTATGAACTTCTCGTTCTTCTTCTCGGCAGTGTCGATAAGAGATAATCCATACTTCGATAAAGTATCGAACTCAGCGATATATTTCGAGACTACCCTACCATTATGCTTAAGCTCCAAAAATTTCCTAAACAGTTTAGATTTGTGAGCAGTTGGAATGAACTTTTCACTGAAATGAGTCATTAACTGATTCCAAGTAACTTGATCTTCAGGAGTAGCTGCTTTAATAGCATTCCACCAATTCATTGCTCGTCCTTGAAGCTGATGCGATGCTAACTTTCTCTTCATGGCATCATCGATTTCCAAGTCCTCAAAGACACGCTCACAACTATCCAAACAATCTTGAACATTCGTTGCCGACTCCGTTCCGTGGAACGGCTTCCTACCAAGACTAGTATAATCCTTGTTAAGCTTGGCGAAGTCGGCCCTAGGCGCCTGCACCGCTGCACCACCACCATTTGCAGCATTAGGAGATACCCTCTGAGCATCCCTAAGCATCTCTCTCGTGAGGTCAGTGAACATAGTTCTCATATCACGAGCATTCCTATTATTAGCTCCTCTACCAGTACCCCTAGTATATCGGCTCATCGTTCAATCTGTAAGGAGAAAACGATTAACCATCTCTTCAGTGGTGCCAGTGCAATGTGACTTCATCCTTAAATATACTAATAGTATATATATAGCTTTTGAAAACCAAAATATCAAAAATTCGCACTCTTATATACGTACTATCTCTCTCTGGTGTCTTCCCTAGGTTAACTACGCAAATGTGACGGCCCGCCCCGTACCAGCCGACATTTCCATGAGATGCGTTGTGCCAATGCCCGATTAGCACAGGACGGTCACAAAGAAAGGAAAAGAAAGGAATTTGAACCAACAAGGAACCTGTAGAATGTCTCACAGCGCATGGGATAAAATATAATAATAACATAACTTTGACATAATCAGGTGAGACAGTGCATAAGCTGGAAACTAAACCATCATAGCAGCGGAAAATCCAAAATACAGCTTATGTTCCACATTATCATTATTACAACTTTTAAAAACTGTCTCTAAAGCAAAATAAGAAAGGTACACTACTAATGCCCAAAGTAGTGACCAACAGCGACATAGGGAGAATATATAGAGAATAGTATGTGTAAGCCTCATGCTCGTCTCCGGACAACTACTCGTGCACAACTAGCTTACCTGTCTCTAGTCTGCCCGTTTAAGAGCACCCAGAGTAATAAGAAGAGACATAAAACTCTGGGTCAGACAAAAGTCTGGTATGAGCGATAAGCAACAAAACAGAACAATAACAGGTATATTCCAATCATACTTGAACCTAGACCTGCAACGAAAGAGTTAGCACAGCAAGATGTACATTACTCTAAGGTAACACTAACATAAAGTGTAAAAGTAATGGGGGTGGGGGTAATGATGATAGCAAACACCAAACATAGCAGTCATCCTCACATCTCTCACTTAGTGCACAAAGAAAACGATATCAACCACTTTGATCACCCAATTCTTTGCTACGATCACTTTTCCCCATGGAGTCATTACGGCTCCACTGCACTGATCCATAGCCACTAATATATCTCTCAGTGGTGAGTCAAATATATAGGTATCGATAACCCCTTAGCACACGTCCTGCAACAAAGTCCAATCATGAAGTCAACTCGTTGGTTCCCTTCTAGATCTTGAGTTCTGACTTCTAATTTGAACTACCTTTGCATCTCGGGTTTGGTCATTATCTCATTCGCACTTTAGTTTCCATTTGTGTCCATACCTCAGCTCAGATATGTTCGATTCGTGACTCCTTCATTCATGGCGCTACGATTCGTGACCAGCTTCCTCGGCTCGTGGATCGCCCCTCCTAGCTTCGGTTCGTGGCTCGCCCTCCTGTCCTTGACTCGTGATGGCTTCTAGCTCATGATGGATCGTGACCATCGGGTCGGTTCATGGCAATGCTCCCCTGGTGGCTCGTGGTCCAGTCCGTGGCTTCTTGCTCTGGCTTGTCTCAGCTCATGATCCTCAAGGCGATCAACTCGTGGACGCTCCGCTCGTGGTGATCAAACTCGAAGAGGTGAAGAATATCTAGCGACTCGCGGTGTATGGTGCTCTATGGCTTTTGGTACATGGGATCGATATGGTCGGCTCGTGGGGAAGGACTCACGATTGGGTCGGTTCAGGTAGGGGCATTCCGATCCAGTCCGGGTCAAATTCCTGTAACTCTTCCTATGACTATTTTACGCCATAAGACGGCGTTTTCGACTATTCTAACTGTTCTAATCAATCACAAAGCATACCATACAGTCGTAGCAACATATAGAATTGAACACAAACACCAAAACAACAATTTGATATGTCAAAATGGATCAAATCTACCCAAAACCCATATTTTCCCCTTAAGCATGTTTAAGCAAATCTAATGATAGGATTAGCAAAACTTAACTAAATTAACCCAAACTTCCAACAGAGGTCTAAAACGGTGTTTAAGAATTTCTAAACATTTTTCCAGAATTTAGTTATGTTTAAATTTGCTAATTAACGCTAATTACCCTTAATTAACCATAATTAATGTAAAAACAAGGCTAAACACTCACCTTTGCCACAACTAAAACTTTCAAAACTGAAACTCCTCTGATTTGGGTGAATACCAATATCTAACAGCAGCTCCAACCTTGCTTTGGTGCTATTTCTCCTCAATTGGGTGTAGATTTGGCTAATCCTTGATTAAACGGTGATTAGAAATGATTCTAGAAAGTGGAGGTCATTGCTAGGGTTTCTAAGAGGTAAATGGCGGCTAGAAAACTGAAATAGAATGAAAACCTAACTCATTTCAGCCTCCCCATAACCCTAATCCCGAAATGGATTATGGGTCCATTCACTAATTACCTCATTTGGCCCGATTAAGCAGTTTTTCACCTTTTAAACCTTATTTCGTCCATATCTCCCAAACGGTAAGTCCGTTTTTCATATATGACCACTCTACGAAAAGTTAAACCATCATCCGGATGTAATAGAAGTGGTTTCAGGTCAAAATTTCTTACCAATCAAAAGTTATGGCTAAAACAAGATCAGCTAGGGGCAAAACGGTCATTTAAAAGTCAGCAAAAATTATGAACATGGGAAATGACCCCAATAGTTGTCTCCCAAAGTTACATGACTATACAAATTCGTATGTGATAGAAATAAATATTCTACGATCCTTCGACGCGTAGAATGCGGGTCGTTACAACACCAGGAAGGAAAGAGCAAACCACAAGAACATGTCACGAGCCGATGCACGGATGGAATCACGAATTGAGCCAACAATGCCACGAGCCGATCACCTGGAGGGACCCACGAGCCGGTGCCTCGTCCACGAGCCACTCCTCCGAACCGAGCATGTATCACGACCCAAACAGGGGTCCACAACCAGATCACGAGCCGATAAAGGAAAAAGGGATCAAGACCCGGACTAGAGAATCACGAACCGCACATACTTGAACTATAGTGTGAACATGTATGGAAGCTTGGAGTTACCAAACGAACGGGAATGATGACCAAAAACCAGAGATGTAAAGGTAGTTCAAATGAGAAGTTGTGACTCAGGATCCAGACGGGAACCAACGAGTTTACTTCATGATTGGACTTTGCTGCGGGACATGTGCAAAGGGGTTATCGATACCCATAACTTTGGTTCATCACTGAGAGACGGATTAGGGGCTCGTAGTGGTAGCTGCTTAGGGTTGGACTCCGTCATGGCCCAAAGATTAGGTGACCGAAGTAGTGGATATCGTATGCTTTATGCATTGAGTGAGAGAAGTGAGGATGATTGCTATGTTCGTTTGCTATCACCTTCTCATGCACAACCCATATTACTTGTACACTTTGTGTTAGTGTTACCTTAGAGTACTATACATCTTGGTGTGCTAACTCTTTGGTTGCAGGTCCAGGTTCAGGTATGATTGGATTATACCTGTTATTGTTCTGTTTTGTTGCTTATCGCTCATACCAGACTTTTGTCTGACCTAGAGTTTTATTTCTCTTCTTATTACTCTGGGTGCTCCTAAACGAGCAGACTAGGGACAGGTTAGGTGGTAATGCGCGAGTAGCTGTCTGGAGACGAGCAGGAGGCTTCCATGTATGACATACTTATATACTCCCTGTATTGTAGTGGGTCACTGCTTGGGCATTAGTAGTGTACCTTTTCTTTCTTTTGCTTCAGACACAGTAATTTGAAGTTGTAATAATGATGTTGGATCATAAGCTGTATTATGGATTTCGCTGCTACGATGATTTAGTTTTCAGCTTCTGCACCGTCTCGCCTGTTTTATGTCAAAGTCATGTTGTTATTATATTTTATTCCATGCGCTGTGAGATATACTACAGGTTCCTTTGGTAGTTTTAGCTTTACACCCTTTTTCTTTGGTGACCGTCTTGTGCTAGTTAGACATCGGCATAACGCATTTCGGAGAAATGTTGACTAGTCTAGGGCGGGCCGTCACAGTTTCGTGGCTGCGATGTCTGAGATGGCTGCTTGAAAAATGACATAGAATGACCATGAACCTTTTAAATAAAATATTATAGATTATCCATCATACATATACCATAGTTTTTATCCATATGATGACTTGGAAAATGACAATTTATTTCTTATTCTATAAGAAGGTTCAAGTCTACTGTTATCCTATTTCATAGATAATTGTTTAATTCCCATTTGTGCCCCCAATAAATATTCTTTCTATAATGCAAACAACAATATTCATCTATGGTGTCTCCATTTCTTTACAAAATTACTATGGTAATCAATCATTTCAAAACATAAGTGTCAAGCCTATTAACTCAGACGGTATGGTATATAATAACGAATGTGGCAGCCTGTTGATATGCAATGACAACAAATAGGTGTGACACCCTTGTCGACCTTATCCTTCTCAGCTCTTTATCTAAGTTTCGAGATTATCAAACATTCAACAACGATAGGCAAGGCCTACGGACTTCAAACATAGGTTAGCCACTGAGTAAAACAAAGTGGTGAAACAAGCCTTGTCGACATGATCAATGGAAATAATATATAAAGGCGACAACCTCAAATTCTTTTTCTAAAATTTAGAAATTATGCCTTGTCGACATCAACATGCCATTCAAGCGATAGCCTCAAAATCATTTGAAAATTAGCAAGAAACTTGTCTTGTCGACTTCTACAGTGACTACAAATGCAGATGTTATCCTTGTAACATTTTAGAAAATAATTGGAAACAAGGATTGTCGATGTTGATGAAGAAGCCAAGGGTTTTAGAGGATGTAAACCTCAAAGCTTTTAGGAAACAAGTTTGGAAATCAACTTTATCGACCATAGCACTAACGACAAGAATAGAGGCCATAAGTCCCGAATACTTTGCAAAATAATTTAAAAAAAGTTATAAGTAAGCTTATTGACCACAATTGTGACAGTAAGATAAGAGGCGATAAGCCTTAGGTTCCTTTGAAAACTGTTTTAGAAAATAAGCATTGTTGACACGATCGACAAGGGTAGAAGCCATAAGCTTCAAAGCTTTTTAGAAAACAAAGGTCCTTATCGACCTCATTTGAGAGGATAAGCTTAAAGGCGTCATGCGCCAAACTTTATAAAAAAAAAGGTTAAGAAAATAGCATTATCGTCACGGTAGAAAGGAAATGAGGAGATAAACGTCGAGTCCTTTTAAAATGCTTGAGGCCGTAAGCCTCCTACTTTTTCCCATAGAAAATAGCCTTATCTACTTAATACAACGTCGACAATCATATGTACAATGGCGATAAGCTCTGAAAGAGCAGTATGATTTAAAACATAAGTGTACGAGGGACAAAGACCCCTTCAACATGGCAAGTCCGGATACTTTCTATGCTATATTCCATATTCCAAGCACCGAGTGCTTCCCGATGGTTGCGACAAGCTCTTACCGGTGGCACTGATACTGTCTTATTGATTGAGTTGACGGATCAAGTAGTAAATAAAGTGAAAACTGTATTTTTGGTACTTAATTAAGGTAATTCTTTTCACCTATTCCACTATATTTGTCGAAATGTATTGGATAATAAAAAGTTAGATAGAGTAAAACTCAAATTTCAAGGATTTTAAGTTTCAAAATGTTAAGGTATCATTAATTTCCTTAATTAATATCTTAATTATCCTAAGTCTATTCCACTTAGGAAACCCATATCAACTCATAAAATTATGGGGAAAATCCCAAAATTCAACAAGTCAAAGAATAACCTTTTCTTTCACATGTAAAAATTTCATACCTAAAATCATTATTTAATTATTTTATTTTATTTATGTCGTAATTAATAAACATTCATTCCTAGGAAATTCATAGAAAATTCCTAGATGCTTAGAAAATTATGAAACTCAAACTCTTCTCTAAAATTATGTTATAAACAATATATAAATATTCCAAGGCAATAAGAGATGTTAAAGTATAGTTTTTGATCTCAAATCTAACCAAATATCATGCAAACAAGCATAAACAATCAAACCAAATCATTGTTCTATCCAAACAATGTCAAAGCATCAAAATACATAAGCAAAAAATTAATATAATCACAAAACAATTTGGGTATGATCAACATCCAAAAACGACAAGGGTTAGAATTTCATTCACTTAGATTTGGATGAAAATAGAGGTTTGTTGATGATATATCCTAAGCTTGATTCCTTCTAACTTTTCCTCTTCTTTCCTCCTTGATTTGACGGTTGGTCTTCGTAGCTTCTTTAGGTTAGAACATTTTCAAGTGATAAAATGAAGACAAGAAAATGATAGAATAAAGGGTTATGTATATATGAGGCTAAATGTTTCCCACCATGGCCATCTTATAAACCTCACTTATGTTATTTTAATTCAGATTATTACTAAGGACAAATTATTTTTATTATTTAAAAATCTCATCTCATCATCCCTCTACATATTCCCATTTAGCTTATCTTATTAAATTTCTAAATAATGCTCATTAAATATAAGGGTGCTATATTTTCCTAATTGCAATGGTCGACCTTTTGTTTTTTTTTTTAAGTTTGCAAATGAAATGTGAAGTAAGAAAATGGGAGAAATAAAGGGTTATGTGTATAGAAATGTTCATTTTCCCTATTTTGATTGTCTCGTGTTCCTACTTCAACTTACCCATTACTAAATGATCTAAGTAGTTTACTAGCTATAGCTCAACCCACTTACTTATCAAATCTCATACTCACATTATCTTTTTTAATTTACCTAATTGGATGTTTTAATAACATACTGTCGGAGAATGGAGTTTTGATGACAACAACCTTATTTCAATATTAATTGATTATGAAATATATATACTAACACTTATGTATAGAATATATATACACATATGCAGGATTTATATACAGGAAAACTGAAGACTGTATAGTTTAAAGATACTAGAGATTCAGATTTCAGAGAAATTTCAAGACTCATGAGTATTCAAGATTTCAAGAGTTCAACAGTTCAAGACTAATATAGCTATAGAGTCTAGATTATGTAAGACTCTAAATAGCACTCCAGGTTCAAATTCAAATGCCGATTTTCAAATTCGATCTTCAATCCTCTCTATTTTATTTTCTATCTTTTATATTTTCCTTTCTTACTTTACTTTTGTTTCCAAGTTTAAGTTCTATATATTTATATTTTTATACTTTATATTTATATAGTTTTAAATTTTATAATTTTATAAATATGTTTATATAGTTTATATTTATGTTTTCATTTGATTTCCTACTTTACAATATTAATTTATAACACTATATTTTAATTCAAGAATTTCCAGAATTATATTTATATCAAAACACTTGAAAATGCTCAAAAATTAAATTTACACTGACCATATGTCGACATATATAAAACACTATGTCGACATATAACTGTCATTTGTTCAATTTTGAAAGGAAGTGTCATTTCACTAATTGTGATGGTTCTGAAGCGTTGCAACCTTTCACACACTATAAAAAGGGCTTGAAAATTCGGATTTTTAATCATCTCATCTTCTCCGCTTTCACTCTCTTTCATTATACCATTATTTCTTATCATTTTTATGATTTCTACACCTATACTCTGCAAAATTCAATTCTGTTTTCACTAATCTTCTTCTCTCTACACTCTCTACTCATTGCTCTCTTAATCAAGTGCTACTGAAGAGTTATAGGGTTGTTTGTAATTTTTTGGGTTGTATTTGGGGTAAACGATGGTATCCCATGTAGCCATGGAATCAAGGACGGGTAATCGGTTGTATCCCTTGAGTCGTGAAATCAAAGAGGTTGGAATCGATGGTTCCTTGTAGCCGTGAAATCAAGGAGGTTGTAAATGGATTTTGATATAGTAATAAAACTCTATGCAATCCAGCGTTGCATGGGACTGGACGTAGGAGCATTCCGAACTAGTATAAAATCTGGTGTATTCTTTCCTTTTCTACATTTTTATTTCTTTTTATTTTGCATCTATGTTTGATTCTGTGTCTGTGATTGTTTCTGTAGTGTTTGATTTATATAGTTTATCACATAAGTTTTAGATTTAGTTTAAATTCTCAAAAACACTATTCAGCCCCCACTCTAGTGTTTATTTTGCCTTAACGATCCTTTCCGCAATCCCTAACACATACAGTATAATTAGAGATGCTACGTACTTCCCTTTTTAAAGAATTTCATCCATGAAATTACGATATGAACACACACAGCAAACAAATATGCCTAATGGTAGGCATACCATCAAATAAAGCAGGATAACAAGCCCTAAACTTGGCCTTTATTTCTCAAGAACAGTCTCCATCATTATCACTCCACTGGACTTTCACCAATCCGACTACCTGGCTCCTTCCTTTCTTCTAATCTCTAGTGACGATCATAATCGAATGTCTAACAATAATCAAATTGAGTTCCACTAACAAGTCTTCCAATGCTCTAGTTCTATAGTAGTTTTTGGATCTAGAACATACTTTATAACATAAGAAGCATGGAAAACATTATGGACCTCAGCTAATCCGCTAGGAAACTCTACTTGGTATGTGAGTTTTTCAATCCTTTCCAAGATAAGAAATGGTCCAACAAACCTCGACCTAATATTCCTAATTAAATTACAACTTTTATCAGTGGCACTTTGATGAAAACCTGATCCCCAACTAAGACCTCTAAATCTTTTTGTCACTTATTTGCATAACTTTTGTGCCTCAATTGAGCTTTTTTCATTCTATTCTTAATCAACTTAATATTTTCCATAGCATCTCTTACAAAACCTGGTTCAAGCATTACTCTGTCTTCCATCTCTAACCAACAAACTAGTGATTTACACTGCTTTCCATGCAAAGCTTAAAATGGTGTACTTCAGATACTAGTTTGATGATTCTTATTGAAGGAAAATTCAATTAGATGTTGATGCACTTCCCCGGAACTTCCAAAATCTAGCACATAAGCTTTTAACAAATCTTCTAAGACTTTGTCAACTCTTTTTGTCCGGGTGATACGCAATACTCATCCTAAGCATGGTACCTAAAACTTCTTACAAACTTTTCAAAACTCACTAGTAAATAAAACATCTCTATTATTAACAAAACTATTTTGAACTCCATGGAGTCAGATTGTATTCTATACAAAAAATTCCGCCAATACAAGCATAGTTCTAGTTGACTTTACGAGAATGAAATGTGTGCTCTTGGTTCATATGTCCACTATAGACCATATACCTTTCACTTCCCTTCCTTTATCATGAAATTCCATCAATGAAATCCATGGATATAAATTCCTATTTCCAAAGTAGAATGCGTAAAGGTTGAAGCAATCAACTAAGCTTCTGATGTTCGTCTTTTAATCGCTAACAATTCATATATTTTCCCACCCATGTGCCTGCATCTTTATTCATTGCCTCCCAAAAAAATCTCTTTATGTCCTGATACATCTTGGGTTCTCCTGGATGAATAGAAAACTCCGATCGATAGCATTCATTGAGAACTTCCCTCTATAGGTTCTCAATGTCAAGGATATATAGCCTTACCTTCTTCCTCAACCATTCCTTATGGACAAGACTGAAATCTTTCAGGTCACCAACCTCAACTCCCTGCCTAGGCCTTTTCATCTTGTCAGCTAACACTGGGTCTTCTTCATGTATAGAAGCAAAATTGTCAATCAAGATTGGTCGAACATAAACATGATAACATAGCAGTACTCTGGCTCCTGTCAATCTCAAGTGCACATCAGAAGTAGTCAATGCATTTATTTATTTCCATTCTTCATAATTAACATTGCATTCGGATGTTTTATCTAAGAGCATCTACAACCTTATTTTCTTTTCCCAATGTAAATTCTATTCCAAAATCCTAAGCAGTAGTGAGCTCTAACCATCGTTATTGTCTCATGTTCAACACTTTCTGAGAGAACAAGGATCTAAAGACTTATGAGTCTTAACAACTCAAATCTTTCCCCTAGAATGCAATGTCTCCATATCTTCAAAGCTAATTTCCTCTAACTTCAAATAATGAGTAGCACATCTGACTTCATGTGGTCTAAGATACCCAGATGCATATGCAATCATTTTAACTCATTACATCAGCACAGCTCCTAATCTGGTTCCACAAGCATCGATGTAACCAACCAAAATCTTGATTCCTTCAAGTATAATTAACACAGATGCATTGGCGAAATAAAAATTTCTACCTCCAAAATGCCTACTCAAATTTGTTGGTCGAAACGAATTTAATGTCTTTCCTAGTTAACTTGGTCATCGGTGTTGTTATGTGGGAGAAAACCTTGATAAATCTTCTGTCATAGCCAGCTAACCCAAATTTTTTTTATCTCTGTAACTATCTTTAGTATTTTCCAATTATTAACAGCTTCTATCTTGATTATACCTACTGCTAGTCCTATTTTTGAAACTACATGACCAAGAGACATTAGTTCCAACTTCCAAAAGTGGAGCTTCGAGAACTTACTCTTTAATCGATGTTCTCTTAAGATCTCGAGCTATATCCTGACGAACTTTATGATCTTGTTTATTCTTAGAATATACCAAAATATCATCCACAATTACGAACGTGAACCTATCCACGTGCTCTTGCAAAATCTAGTTCATCAAGTCTAATGGAAGAAGGTGCATTAGTCAAAACAAATGGTATGACTAACTACTTGTACAAATCATCTTTTTTGGAACATCGTTAATGGATTACTATCCTCTACTACCTACAATTAATGGAATCTTATAGCCAAATATAGTTGATAAAAAACTTTGGCACCAATTAGCAAATTAAATAGCTCATCAATCCTTAGTAAATAATACTTATTCTTTACTGTATTCTCATGACCTTCCGATGGTCTATGCATAATCTTAACAATCAATTTAGCTTGTTCACGAAGTTGTTCCCCAAGGAAAACTACTAGGTCTAATGAAACTCTTTCCCTCTAAGTCCACTGGTAGCACCTTAAACACCTTCATCTCAGTTGGTGTCATCCTGTTACGTGGTCTACTCATGGGTATCACTCCAAGCATAAGATCTATTCTGAACTCGATATCTCTCTTAAGTGGTAATCCTTTAACAAGTTCAAATACTTCTACAAACTCTTTCACTTTTGGGACATGATTATTCAACATCCAATTCTTTTGTTCCCCATAATGCATATATATCTTTGGACTTGCATTTTCGATTGAGTATACAAATCGATTACTATAACTAGGATGTCTCAATGATACTTTCCTAGCATGTCCAAATATCCAAGCATTATATTCATCCAACAAATTCATACCCAATATGATCCTAAAACCAAAGAATGTAAACAAAAACAAAGAAAAAGCAGAAATGTATCCTAGAAAACCAAATTCAAATTATCGCACCTTATCCCTAGGGTCATATAAGCTCCTATAAGATCAACTATCATAGAGAATGTAACAAGGTATGATGGTTATTGATTAAGACTATCTAACAAATAGTGGGATGCACAAGTATGTGATGCTACAGTACTAAATACTACTTTAACAGATAAGCAATGAATCACAAGCACACCTACCATCATACACTTCCCCTTCACGTCGGTAATCGGCTTTAAGGTAGAAGGCTCCAAATAAAAAACCTTCTCTTTAGCAAGCTCTAGACACTTATTCTTACGGTGCCCTATCCGATCGCAGCTGAAGCATTTGATGGTTCTCAATAACGACCTGATTATTTATCAAATGACATTCATTTGCAAACTTGCTCTTCTTGTTTCACTTGAAACAAACAGCTCATCCTTTCCTTTCTATCTAGCTCTACAATTTTGAACTCCCTTCTTTGGATGAAAGTACCATTTCTAACTTGGCGCCCTCTAAGAACCCCAGCCTTGTTACCCAAGAAAACCGTCATCCCCATACTTCTTAATGCCATTTCTACCACTGTATCACAAGGACTTCATATTTGTTGAAAAGTAGTGTTAGCCAAATATGGTTTCGATCCTCTTATGAACCCTCATTCATTTTCAACATAGTATCCACTATGCATAACCAAAGTAAGAAATCTCCTCAAATGTTGCAGCATACTCAAGAACAGATATGTCTCCTTGCTCTAGCTTGGGAAACGTCTAAAGTAAAGCAAACCTAGCAACCTTCAATATGAACTTTTCTTCAAACTAGCTCCTTGTAACACCCCGTATGTTGAATAACTTGTAATAATATAAATCAGGGAAGAATTAAATTTTAAGATCTGAATTAGGGGAAACGGGTTGCGCCATTGTGTTCATCTCGGAAAAATACGCGAAATAGAGTCCGAGTTTTCGAAAATCGAAGTCCGTATGACCCAGTTAAGGCCCGAAGAAGTTTTCAAAAAATTCAAATTTCGAAAACAGATTTCAAATGCAGAAATGGAGCTAGGCGGGAAAATTCCCGCGCAGGTCAAGTCGACAGGGGTGTCGACTGCCCAGTCGACACCATGCGTCCCGTGTCGACTGCCCAGTCGACACGGGTGTCGACTTGCCTGGTTCGGGCAGACGGCCTGGGTGCTCTGGTTTGGGCTTCTGGGCTGGGTTTGGTGGCTGCTACGAAATCTGATGGCTCTAAACTATCCTAGGGTTAATCCTATGGCCTAAAACACTTGACTAATCTATAAATACACCCTAAGACTACCCTAATTCATACTAAAATTGGATACAACGTCATCATGCCATCAAAATGCAAGTAGAAGGAGCCTCCATCAAATTTTAGAAGAAGATGGCTTCTCAAATCAACTTCTAATTAACTCTAGCAACTTAATCTTCTTCATAGGAGAGCTAATCAACAAGTTGTGAGTTTCTATGCCTTTAGCAAGCAATTGCTAAACTAATTATGATAGGATATAATGAGGTTATGGTTATGTATGTGGATCAATGCAAGTTATGTTATCATATGCTATGTGTTCATGGTGCTAGTTATGCAAGTTTTATGCTATAGGTTCATGATGCTTGTTATGTAAGTTTTATGCTATATGTTCATGATGCTAGTTATGCAAATCACTATGATAAACATTGATCCATTATGAAACCATGTTATGCAAGTTTGGTGTTTGATTATATGCAAGTTCATATATGACATGTTATGCAAGTTTGGTGTTTGATTATAAGCAAGTTCATATATGACATGTTATGCAAGTTTGGTGTTTGATTATATGCAAGTTCATATATGACATGTTATGCAAGTTTGGTGTTTGATTATATGCAAGTAACATGTGCAAGTTTACACCTTTGTATGATATGCATACATATGCAAGTTTACCCCTTTGTATGATATGCGTATATATGCATGTTTACCCCTTTTTATGATATGAAGTAACATATGCAAGTTCATCCCTTTTTAGACCTATGACATGTATGCAAGTTTATCCCTTTATGATAGGTCTATGACATGAACATCTATGCAAGTTACCCTCTTTATGACATATGTGATTCATGCAAGTTTGGGTTGATTAGTTATGCTAGTTGGGTTTGATGTTATGGTCATATATGCAAGTTGACACCTTTAAAACCCATGTTGATGCTAATGTTATTCTAAGTTGAACCCATGGTACTTGTGATGAATCTTCCCTTTTAAGTATGTCATGTTAGCGTATTACGTGGGGAACGATGGGGTTAATATTCATGTTAACAAAATTGCGGTGAAATTGGTATGAAGTTGCATACCATAAGTGGATGGACATAATTGAGTCAATTATGTACATCATTAAATTGGAATTAATTAGGGAAAATTAATTCAAAATATGGGGGTGATTAATTAGGTGTAATTAATCGACTAAGACACGAGGTTGGACCCTTTTGTAGCATAAGACTGCCCGGACCCGACGGGCAAATCCAGCTGCAACAAATGATTGGCCCAATGTGAGAGGTCTTAGGCATAAACTAAATACGTGACAAGTGTAAAGACACGAGGTTAGACTCTGTTATGGCGTAAGGCTGCCCGGACCCGACCGGCAAATCCAGCTGCCATAAAAGACAGTCTAATGTGAGAGGTCTTTACAAAGGTTACGTTCTTAATCAATTAAGAAACACTTAACCAGATAAGCAAGTAGTGGGGCATGAGGGGTTAAGTGGGTGCCTAGGGTGGCATGTGGAAATCAAGTAAGTGCCTTGGGTGGCATGTGGAAATCTAGTGGGTTGCCTTGGGTGGCAATAGAAAATACGATTAGAATACTTAACCAAGTGGAAACATGTAATTAAACATGATTAAAGGGTTAAGTGGGATGCACTAGAAAAGGGACAAGCTTAGGTGGGTATCTTGTGGGGGCCCATTTCAACCAATAACCCAAAACGTATCTTTGTGGGCTCGACCCAAGTCGAGGATGGGAGACGCATACTGGGCTTGACTATAAGAGGCCAAAACGGGTTAGCGGTGGCAACGCAAGTCCAACGGGTTTCATATGCGTGTGTGGACCCGGGCTGGTAGGTAAGACATTGTTGCATCATGTAGGTATAAGCCGTGCACCGTTGATTGTATCGGGTTGCAACTTTAGGGAGTGATACACCCCACTGTGAGGCCAGCACGGATATCTACGTTAGGGAGCCGATCGCTTGGGGAGTAGTGGGTACACCTAGCGGAGATAGGGGCAGACGACACCTATGTGGTCAGCTAGGGGTACACGAAACTACTAGTTATATTTTCTAAGTCCTTGGGTGGGATCAACCTTTAAGTAGGAATGACTGGTGTGGTGCAGTGTAGTAATTACCCTTGGGTGGGTAGATGCGTCTTTACCGATATCTTAGTTCATCCTATGTCTAGTTGGCTACTTAGTGTAGTCATTTATCCCCAGTCATTACCGTACCAAGTTTATATCATACCCTAATTACTTTAATGATTGTATTGTTAAAGTTGTAGGACTCGCTCAGACTTATGTCTGACCCCGTTGTTTTTATCTTTTTTCCCAACCCTCAGGTTCTCAGGGTGGGCCTAGCACTAGTGGGCTTTGATCATATTGCTTTATCTATCTTTTGGAGCTTGGACCGTTGATGTAAAGCTCAGCTTATCTTTTCTATTATGGCTATTAGTTATGTAGTGGGATTATGTACTTATGTTTTTATCAGGATGGATATTTAGTACTTGACTCTTGTTTTATGGTTTTGTAATCAAACATGTTTACCTTCTGCTGCAATGAAATGATGTTTTAGTTAACAAGTATTATTTATATCTGTCTTGTTGTAATTTTTCTGTTCTATATTCACTTAAAATACTCCACCGAAGTTAAGGCATTCCCTTAGTGAGTGACCTTAGCGGGTGTGGGGTGTTACATGTGGTATCAGGGCTGAAGGTTACCAGAACAGATAAAACTTTTAGAAAAACTATTTTTCTAAAAACGTTTTCGAAGGAGTATTTTCAAAAACATGTCTTTTAAGAGAAAAGTTTTTGAAAGAAAAGCATAATCCCCAATAGCCACATCTTTATCTTTCGAATTCTCCGTTTTGAATCTTTCCTTTTTCGTTTCAGCATGGCTGAAGATCTTAACTTTCCGGAGGGTGTAGCGATACCAGTATGGTATAGGAGATTAATGGAGGCTAGGGCCACCGCTGCGGGTCCAGCAAATGTTCCTCCACCACCAGTTGCACCCGATCTTCCTCCCCCTCCTCCTCCTTGCGCGGATACTTTTGCTAAGACTTGCAAGGAATTTAAGGCTATGGGAGGGAAACCTTTTCAAGGATCAGAAACTTTTGTGGAAGCTAGGGATTGGCTTAAGGAGACGGAAGAGTTGATAGACATCCTTGAGATGGAAGAAGGAAAGAAAGTCAAGTTAGCTGCTTGGTTAATGAAGGGAGAGGCCTCGTTCTGGTGGGAGGTCACTAATGGAGAGCGCCCTGTTGACTCTTGGGTGGATTTCAGGAAAAGGTTTGTGGCAAAGTTTCTCTCAAGGGCGGAAGGAAACCTGTATATGGAAAGGTTCTTGACTCTAAAGTAAGGAAACCTATCAGTGAAGGAATATGTCAACAAGTTTAATCAGTTGGCAAGGTTTGGCATAGACATGGTGAATACACCGGAGAAGAAGGCTTTGAGGTTCGTTAAAGGCTTGAGTGAACCAATGCATGGATTGGCTATGACTCACATCCCTATGGGGGCCACCTTTGAGAAGCTAGTAGACATGGCACTCATGCATGAGGAAGAGAAGGGTCCCAATGCTAATAAGGCACCCGAGAAGAATGAAGATCAGAAGAGACCTCAACAGCAACAGCAAAACAAGGGTGGGAAAGGCAACGGTGGCAAGGCAAAGAAGAAGTGCTTCAATTGTGGGACACCAGGCCACCTAAGCAAAGATTGTCGGAAGAAGAAGACTGGCTGCTTCCACTGTGGCGAAGCAGGGCATCTAGTGAAGGACTGCCCTAAGAAGGGGCAGAGGACGGGATCTACCTCAGGAGGACAGGTGCAAGCTCTTATGGCACCAGGTCAGGCAAGGGGGCAAGTTCAGGCTCTCGCGGTTCCACCGATTCAGGAAAGAGGTAGAACTATTTCCGTTGAAAGTCTGGTTTTTCTGTTTGATCATCCTGTCCGTACTTTATTCGACTCTGGCGCATCGCATTCGTTTATCTCATCATCATTAGTTGAGTCACTGCACTTAGACACCAGTCTAGTAGATGATCCCTTGGTTGTTTCAAACCCAATTGGGGGCTCCACTTATTTGTCCATGATATGTTTGGGTTTAAAGATTTCTATACTTAGCGTTGAGTTTAGATGTGATGCTTTTGTTTTGGGCTTCACGGGCTATGGGTTGATTTTGGGCATGGACTGGTTATCCAGTAATGGTGTCGTTCTTGATTGCGAAAGGAGAGGTGTTAGGCTCATGACCCGCTTGGGGAACACTCTCGAGATCTCTTGTACTCCCATGAATTCCGTTATGCTAAGTTATCTGGAATCGCTTGACGCTTCGGTCGAGAGTTCGCGGTCTGTTAGAGTGGTCCGGGAATACTCGGATGTGTTTGAGGAGGTGAAGGGCTTACCTCCGAAGCGGGAGATAGACTTCCGAATATATCTGGTGGACAATGCTAAGCCAGTATCTTTTCCAGTGCGCCACATGGCTCCTCGTGAGAGGAGGGAACTCCATAAGCAAGTAGGGGAGTTGCTTGAGAAGGGGTTCAGAAGACGAAGTATATCGGAGTGGGGTGCTCCAGTAGTATTTGCCACGAAGGCGGATGGGTCCCTCAGACTTTGTGTAGACTATAGAGAACTCAACAAGCTCACAAAGAAGAATAGATACCCATTGCCGAGGATTGACGATCTCTTTGATCAGTTGGTTGGCGCCTTAGTGTTTTTGCAGTTGGACTTAGCCACGGGGTTTCATCAGTTGAGAGTGGCTGAGGATAGTATAGAGAAGACTGCCTTTAGGACTCCGGATGGTTTCTATGAGTGGCTTGTGATGCCATTTGGTTTGACGAACGCCCCCGCATACTTTGTTGATTTTATGAGTAGGGTGTTCAGGGAGTACCTTAATAAGTTCGTGGTGGTCTTTGTGGATGACATCTTAGTCTTTTCTAAGAGTGAAGAAGAGCATGCTCTACATCTTAGGGAAGTATTGGAGACTCTTCGAGCGCATAGCCTTAAGGCTAAATTCTCTAAATGTCACTTTTGGAGAAAGGAAGTGCGGTTCTTAGGGCACATGGTCTCCAAAGAAGGGATAGCTGTGGATCCCGCGAAGGTAGTGTCCATCCAAGATTGGAAGGTTCCGAAGAATGCTACCGAGGTGAGGAGTTTCTTGGGGTTGGCTGGCTACTATAGGAAGTTTATCAAGGACTTCGCGAAGATATCAACCCCATTAACTCGCTTGACGAAGAAGAATCTAGTCTTCACATGGGACGTAGATTGTGATGATGCGTTCCAACGGTTAAAGAGACCTTTAACCACAGCTCCAGTCTTAGTGTTGCCAGATGGGAGTAAGCCATTTGTTGTTTATACCGATGCTTGTGGGACAGGACTAGGCGCAGTCTTAATGCAAGAGGGAAGGGTAATAGCCTATGGGGGAAGGCAGTTGAGAAAGCATGAGAAAAATTACCCTACGCATGATCTAGAGTTGGCCGCTATTGTTTTTGCGCTTAAGACTTGGCGCCATTATCTTCTTGGCGAGAGGTTCGAATTATTCACCGACCATAAATCTTTGAAGTACTTGTTTTCTCAGAAGGATTTGAACTTAAGACAGCAAAGGTGGATGGAGTTCTTAACATCCTATGATTTCGAGATAGTGTATACCCCTGGCAAGGGTAACGTGGTGGCGGACGCCTTGAGCAGAAAAAGGTTGTCCTTGAGTCCATTGTTCGTGGAACGATGAAGCTTGGAATTTATCTCGATGTTTGATTTCAGACCTTCCGTTGACTTTGTACCCGGTTTGCTAGCATCCTTAGAGGTCAGACCTACTCTTTTGGGACGGATTGGCGAGGCACAGCGGGACGACCCACAGTTGGTTGAGTTGGTAGAGTGTCTCATAATGGGGGAGTCGTCCAGCCATTTGAGTAGGTACACACTAGATGATAAGGGGTGGTTGCGTAGAGACGGTAGACTTTGTGTACCGCAAGATGAGGGTTTGAGGAAGGCAATAATTGATGATGCACATCGTTCGAAGATGACCATTCATCCCGGTGGGGACAAGATGTACCAAGACATGAAGCGAGTTTTCTTTTGGGCCGGTATGAAGAAGGGTGTGGCCGAGTATGCCGCTAGATGTTTGGTGTGCCAACAAGTGAAAGCGGAGCAAAAGAAACCCGGTGGGTTGCTTCACCCATTGGAAGTTCCGTAATAGAAGTGGGATAGCGTCTCGATGGATTTTGTCGATGGATTACCGAGATCGAGGAAGGGTAATACGGGAATTTGGGTTGTGGTAGACAGACTTACTAAGAGCGCCCATTTTATACCCGTGAAGAGTAAGAGGACTGCTCCATGGCTAGCTTCAGTTTACCTTCGAGAGATAGTTCGATTTCATGGTGTACCTTCTAGCATAGTGAGTGATCGAGATCCCATCTTCACTAGTGAGTTTTGGAAGAGTTTGCAAGCGGCGGTAGGGACTCAGTTGTGTTTAAGCACCGCATATCATCCTCAGACGGATGGCCAGACCGAGAGGGTGAATCGTGTTCTAGAAGACCTTTTGAGGCTATGTATCTTAGATTTTGGAGGTACATGGGAAGAGCATCTTCCATTGGTGGAGTTCGCGTATAATAACAGCTTTCAGTCTAGTATTGGTATGGCTCCTTTTGAAGCTCTTTATGGAAGGCCTTGTCGATCAACTACATGTTGGTGGGAATCTACGGATAAGATCTTGCTTGGGCTCGATATGGTTAGAGAGACTTCGAAAAAGATTGATTTGATTCGAAGAAGGATGAAAGCAGCGCAAGATAGGCAGAAATCTTACGCGGATAAGAGGAGGACGGATCTTGAGTTTAATATTGGGGACATGGTCTTTGTCAAAGTATCTCCATTACGGAATGTTGTTCGCTTTGGGTCCGTTGGGAAGTTAGCACCAAGGTTTGTAGGACCGTTTCCTATTAAAGAAAGGATTGGACAGATGGCATACAGAGTGGATTTACCAGAGAGACTTAGTGGTGTACATGACGTATTCCATGTGTCACATTTGAGGAAGTGCCTACATGAGAGCGCAGAGGTGGTAGAGCCGAGCTTGCTTAGAGAAGTGGAGGTAGAGCGTGATGCGACGATTCGACGAGCTTCTACTCGCATCCTTGGGTCAGAGATTAGGAAGTTGACAAACAGAGAGGTTCAACTAGTCAAAGTACAATGGGGAGATGATGAGAGCAACGCTACTTGGGAGACAGAAGCGAAGATGCGTTCACTGTACCCATTCCTTTATGAGGGTATGTCTTTTAACTTCTCCTTTATCATTTGTCTAGTACTTATCTTATCTTTAGTATGTCCTCTCGTTAGTACCTTTGACCTTTAGATAGGGTAAACCTATGGTTGAAACATGTGTTTGAGACATGTTATGATTGATGGATGCATGTGAATGCAAGTGTTTGCTAGTGGTTGCTCGTGGATGCATATACACACACTTTGGACACTAGATCGGCTCAGTCACTTCATGTTGCATATTGCATATAACTGTGTGTAGGTAGCTATATTAATGGATGTATAATGGTTGTGTTATCATATGGATGATGCATTTTGGTGTATGGTTGTGCACACATGTACAAATAGTATGTGTCGATAGGGTTCTTTCGCATACATATTGGTTGCACGGCACTATCATGGTTTGCATTAAGGAGGTCAACTGAATCAGTAGACCGTCTAATTTTGCATAGGCAGGGAACATATACACACACTTTTTGCATATGTTCATACGTCATTAGAAATTTTAAGGACAATGGATGCCAGTGTTTGATGGTTTAGTAGATGGTTGTTTGGTTGGTAGGATACGTTCTTCTTGACTTAGAGATTTCGGGGACGAAATCCTTTAAGTAGGGGAGAATGTAACACCCCGTATGTTGAATAACTTGTAATAATATAAATCAGGGCAGAATTAAATTTTAAGATCTGAATTAGGGGAAACGGGTTGCGCTATTGTGTTCGTCTCGGAAAAATACGCGAAATAGAGTCCGAGTTTTCGAAAATCGGAGTCCGTATGACCCAGTTAAGGCCCGAAGAAGTTTTCAGAAAATTCAAATTTCGAAAACAGATTTCAAATGCAGAAATGGAGCTAGGCGGGAAAATTCCCGCGCAGGTCAAGTCGACAGGGGTGTCGACTGCCCAGTCGACACCATGCGTCCCGTGTCGACTACCCAGTCGACACGGGTGTCGACTTGCCTGGTTCGGGCAGACGGCCTGGGTGCTCTGGTTTGGGCTTCTGGGCTGGGTTTGGTGGCTGCTACGAAATCTGATGGCTCTAAACTATCCTAGGGTTAATCCTATGGCCTAAAACACTTGACTAATCTATAAATACACCCTAAGACTACCCTAATTCATACTAAAATTGGATACAACGTCATCATGCCGTCAAAATGCAAGTAGAAGGAGCCTCCATCAAATTTTAGAAGAAGATTGCTTCTCAAATCAACTTCTAATCAACTCTAGCAACTTAATCTTCTTCATAGGAGTGCTAATCAACAAGTTGTGAGTTTCTATGCCTTTAGCAAGCAATTGCTAAACTAATTATGATAGGATATAACGAGGTTATGGTTATGTATGTGGATCAATGCAAGTTATGTTATCATATGCTATGTGTTCATGATGCTAGTTATGCAAGTTTTATGCTATAGGTTCATGATGCTAGTTATGCAAGTTTTATGCTATATGTTCATTATGCTAGTTATGCAAATCACTATGATAAACATTGATCCATTATGACACCATGTTATGCAAGTTTGGTGTTTGATTATATGCAAGTTCATATATGACATGTTATGCAAGTTTGGTGTTTGATTATATGCAAGTTCATATATGACAGGTTATGCAAGTTTGGTGTTTGATTATATGCAAGTTCATATATGACATGTTATGCAAATTTGGTGTTTGATTATATGCAAGTAACATGTGCAAGTTTACACCTTTGTATGATATGCATACATATGCAAGTTTACCCCTTTGTATGATATGCATATATATGCATGTTTACCCCTTTTTATGATATGAAGTAACATATGCAAGTTCATCCATTTTTAGACCTATGACATGTATGAAAGTTTATCCCTTTATGATAGGTCTATGACATGAACATCTATGCAAGTTAACCTCTTTATGACATATGTGATTCATGCAAGTTTGGGTTGATTATTTATGCTAGTTGGGTTTGATGCTATGGTCATATATGCAAGTTGACACCTTTAAAACCCATGTTGATGCTAATGTTATGCTAAGTTGAACCCATGGTATTTGTGATGAATCTTCCCTTTTAAGTATGTCATGTTAGCGTATTACGTGGGGAACGATGGGGTTAATATTCATGTTAACAAAATTGTGGTGAAATTGGTATGAAGTTGCATACCATAAGTGGATGGACATAATTGAGTCAATTATGTACATCATTAAATTGGAATTAATTAGGGAAAATTAATTCAAAATATGGGGGTGATTAATTAGGTGTAATTAATCGACTAAGACACGAGGTTGGACCCTTTTGTAGCATAAGACTGCCCGGACCCGACCGGCAAATCCAGCGGCTACTAATGATTGGCTCAATGTGAGAGGTCTTAGGCATAAACTAAATACGTGACAAGTGTAAAGACACGAGGTTAGACTCTGTTATGGCGTAAGGCTGCCCGGACCCGACCGGCAAATCCAGCTGCCATAAAAGACAGTCTAATGTGAGAGGTCTTTACAAAGGTTACGTTCTTAATCAATTAAGAAACACTTAACCAGATAAGCATGTAGTGGGGCATGAGGGGTTAAGTGAGTGCCTTGGGTGGCATGTGGAAATCAAGTAAGTGCCTTGGGTGGCATGTGGAAATCTAGTGGGTTGCCTTGGGTAGCAATAGAAAATACGATTAGAATACTTAACCAAGTGGAAACATGTAATTAAACATGATTAAAGGGTTAAGCGGGATGCACTAGAAAAGGGACAAGCTTAGGTGGGTAGCTTGTGGGGGCCCATTTCAACCAGTAACCCAAAACGTATCTTTGTGGGCTCGACCCAAGTCGAGGACGGGACACGCATACTGGGCTTGACTATAAGAGGCCAAAACGGGTTAGCGGTGGCAATGCAAGTCCAACGGGTTTCATATGCGTGTGTGGACCCGGGCTGGTAGGTAAGACGTTGTTGCATCGTGTAGGTATAAGCTGTGCACCGTTGATTGTATCGGGTTGCCACTTTGGGGAGTGATACACCCCACTGTGGGGCCAGCACAGATATCTACGTTAGGGAGCCGATCGCTTAGGGAGTAGTGGGTACACCTAGCGGAGATAGGGGCAGACGGCACCTATGTGGTCAGCTAGGGGTACACGAAACTACTAGTTATATTTTCTAAGTCCTTGGGTGGGATCAACCTTTAAGTAGGAATGACTGGTGTGGTGCAGTGTAGTAATTACCCTTGGGTGGGTGGATGCGTCTTTACCGATATCTTAGTTCATCCTATGTCTAGTTGGCTACTTATTGTAGTCATTTATCCCCAGTCATTACCGTACCAAGTTTATATCATACCCTAATTACTTTAATGATTGTATTGTTAAAGTTGTAGGACTCGCTCAGACCTATGTCTGACCCCGTTGTTTTTATCTTTTTTCCCAACCCTCAGGTTCTCAGGGTGGGCCTAGCACTAGTGGGCTTTGATCAGATTGCTTTATCTGTCTTTTCGAGCTTGGACCGTTACTGTAAAGCTCAGCTTATCTTTTCTATTATGGCTATTAGTTATGTAGTGGGTTTATGTACTTATGTTTTTATCAGGATGGATATTTAGTACTTGACTCTTGTTTTATGGTTTTGTAACCAAACATGTTTACCTTCTGCTGCAATGAAATGATGTTTTAGTTAACAAGTATTATTTATATCTGTCTTATTGTAATTTTTCTGTTCTATATTCACTTAAAATACTCCACCGAAGTTAAGGCATTCCCTTAGTGAGTGACCTTAGCGGGTGTGGGGTGTTGCACTCCTAAACTCTACCCAGGGCATCTTATCCTTTGATACTCCCAAGAAAATGTTAATATTCTACCAGAAAAGACCAGCATTATGCTCTGGGAACAAACTGAAATATCTTCTGGTTCGAGGCCTGAAACTAACTGTTATACATAATACAACAATCTATAACATTAATTTCTAGCAACCTAAAGATTTTTTAAATCTATTATTTAGTTAATCTGCAACTAAATACTTAAGCATTTCTAACTTCATAAATTCATATTAAATCATAAATCCAATTGAAAATCCCCATAATTATAATAATCCCTATATATATATATTCATTTATTTATGTTAACCCTCCTTTTTCCAAGGTCATTACAGAGTGGACTCGGATACAATGATTACTCGACCATCGAGGCAGATATCCCAAAGATGGTCACATCGCTCAGAAATTGAGTATGTATATATGAAGTTATGAATAGTTGGACTCCCTTAGATAATACCCTAAAATAAGTGAAGTTTGGAAAGGACTTAGCTAAAGACAAGGATCGCTACGGTTCCATGGCACAAAACCAAGAATTTGGCAAAGTCTGGGATCGGTATGTAGCGAGAGCATAGAATCTAGAATTTAGCTAAGACAAGGATCAGGATGAATCCAGAGTACATAACCTAGAATATGGCTAACTCAGTCGGTATGGATCTGGAGTAAAGAACCAAGAATTTGACTAAGTCAGGGTCAACGCTACTCCGGGAAATAGAATTTCAAATTTCAAACTCACTCAAAACTACGCTAAAAACTTAAAAATCGAAGACCAAATCAAAACCCCAGATTCCAGAAGTAAAGAATAGTCAAAGGGGGACCTACATTAGGGGTTGCACCTTAATTAGTGCAGCACCTAAGAGGTCCATATCGACCTTTCCATACGGATTGGTACAAACTCTTCCATAGGGATCGGTACCAATCCCTTTAATGTAGGGCGATCTGATCCTCGGTTCTAGGACTCAGTCATCCTTCCTCAGTGGGCCCTTTACAAATTTTTAGATAGAAACGTCTTCGTTCTTCAGCAATAGACCTCCAAAGGCTCACAAAATTATCTCTTCTCCACACGAGAGCTCTATAATTAGGACATAACATCATCTTATATTCTCTTTATTCAAATAAATAGTCAATTATACTTGTAATCAAAAATATAAACAAGATTACTTCACGTGAACATATGCCATAATTTTCCAAACCTCTATAAAAATCATGTCTTCCTTACTTCTTTTAGATTACTCTGTGATTATTTAGTGGCTGTGACTTGGATTTTGTTCGGATATTATTCTATGATCACAAGATATAAGGGTGTTAAGCTCGTTTGACCAAAGACCAATCTAACATATTCAGGGCGCTTGGAAGGAGGGCTACTTGAATCTAAAGTTATACAATTCATATTGAAGTTTTGGAAAGGAAAAGCTATGGCTAAAAAGAAAAGAACTGAAGCTCAAACCTAGGAAGCTAAATAAGGAGGGAGTCAAAAGGCTTTCTCTGGAGGAAATACTTCCATGTACTTGACAAGGAAGGGTATGGACCATGTTGTGATCCAACTACACAACAAGTTGGTTAGACAAGAGGATATGCTTCGATGATAGGAAAATATAATGGCTAACTTCTTTCAAAGAACGGGACAAATAGAAAAAGCTGAAAATAAAAATGCTAGTGTTGGAAACATGACTGGAGAGCATGGAAATAAAGGTTAGCAACTAGGACTAATAATTGGGGAAGGTAACTAGGTCGATGTCAAGCCCTCTCCTAGGGTCATACTCGATACCTCGTTGACTAATGGCATGACCCCAACATAACTTCGGGTAATGTTTCTTTGGTCCGGAGTTCAAGATCCAAGAACTTGAGCTGGCTTGGATGAAGCTAACAATGCAAGTAAACAGGGGAAAACATCATTCAAGAAAACTGGGTCAGACCCCTATCCCCTTATAGGGTTCAGTGTCGACCTCATAGGTCTTGGGGAATGGCTCTAGGTCAAGCTAATATTGGTGCAACTGGACCATCAACTACAATGGATGTTCATACACGAGTTCAAAATGATAGCTGGCAATCATTTTTGAACGATGATGGCGAGTTTATTGGCGTTGTTCATCAACTAATGAGAGATGGATCAATGAATAGAGATGTTGACCATGTACATCAAAGTTCATTCACTCCAAACATCCAGAACTCAAGGAATTCATCGAACTTCAAGTTGTCACTGCTAGAGGCTTATGATGGAAGGAAGGATCCGACCGTCCATTTGATGAGATATGTGAGGCACATAGAAGTGTCGGGTGACATCCAACAAGGTGGCGGCTAAATGTTTCATGCTCTTCCTTTTTGACATATCTACTATGTGGTTCAGGTGGTTGGATAATGGATCTATTGGAAGGTGGATAGGATTAGGTGAAAGATTCATGGGTCAATTCCAAGTTCACATCGTAAGACCCAAAAATGTGATGACAACGACTACGATCAAGCAGAGAATCAGGTAAACTCTGTGAAAATTGTTAGAAAGATTCAACTTGGTGGCATTGTCGGTAAATCGATTGTATCCAACTACGATTTTAATGGTGGTGATATGAGGAGTATTGGATAATTTTGATATAAAATATCCCTAGAATGGGATCCCCAAGGGACCTTGACAAATTCTGCCACGAAGTTGACAGCTTTCTTAGGCAGGAAGATGCTAGGACTGACTAGGAAGCCTTAGAAATTAATGTCATTAAGGACGGAGAACCATCCAACTCTGAAAATGATAAGGGGACGCAGGCCATTGATGAATATAGCTGATCGAATAGGAAACAAGGATTTGAAATTCTCATCATATACATATTTGAATGCAAGTTTAGGAAGGATATTGGGAGAGACTCAAGATCCCTTTTTGTATCGAAGGCGAGTAAAAGGGAACCCTCTAATCAAGAAATGAATTCTAGAAAACATTGTTTGTTTCATGATGGTTAGAATGCAAATGAATGTTGGGATCTGAAGGATAATAGACAAGCATGCTAGGAGTAAACAATTGGCACAATATGTTAGAAACATGATTGTGGCAATGGAACATGAGCAACTGCCAGCCACATGAAATAAGAACTAACTTGGACCTAGTTTGCGTAGAGAAATCATTATTAACTGGTGACTTGGATCAAGATTTGGATAATAAAATGGCTGAGTCATTTATACATATACGAGAGATGAAGAGATCCCTAAGCATTCTCTAAACGATGATGAACTACTCGACATTTACTTAGTTTTTTAAGAAGCTTGTAATAAAAATGGCTAAGTCACTTACGCGTGTACAGAATCAATCCCGAGCATGCTCTAAGATGGTGATGAACCTACATCTTTTTTTCATATTTTAAGTAAACTTTGGCTTTTAGGATTTAACAAATCACTATTCAAGTACAGATTATGCTTGTGAAGTGTGAAATCGAAAACTAATTTTATATTTAATCACTCACTGGTCATCATGTATACACTCAGCTTGGTAAGGTTTAGGCCGTTTCGATAACGAGGCCACCTAATCGGCCATTAAGTATTGACTACGCTTAGAAAGAGGTGTGTCAAATTTTTCAGGGCATGACAAGGTCGGTTACTCTAGTCATAAAATGTAGATTATGCTTGGTATAGTTTAGGCCATTATTCAAGACTTGGCAAAGCCGCTTGATCGGTTGTTAAGTATGGATTATGCTTGGCAAGGTCCAATCCATACTGGCAATAGTGTTACCTGATCGGTCGTCGGGTATGGATAATACCTGGCAAGGTTCGGGTTGTCATGTAAATGGGATCGCTTGATTGGTCATGGAATACAAACTACGTTCGAAAATATCCTAAAGAGGCTATGATTGTTAAGTGATTGACTTTAATTGTCATGAGAGGAATTTAATTGTTAGTTATGGACTATGCTCGATAGGAGCGTGGATATGATAAGTTTATTAAGTAGGAGTATCCAAGGTAAGGTCAATCACGAGTGGATTGCCCTCGATACATAAAGCTACAATCATTAGGCATGGACTATACCAAGTACGGGTTTGAAGAGACCAAGGATCGACCCAGGTGGTCGTGGATATCAAATGTCAACACGGGATGTTGCAAATGCCGAGGATTGACCAGGATGAATTTCAACATTGGCTTCAAGAAGTCACCAACATCAGCTTGGTATAGCTATCAAAAATATAAACGATTCAACATAATCGTGGATTAAATTATCCACCTGGAATAGTAGTGGAACCCACGAATAATGTGGAGAGGTTGCAAATGTTATAGTTATACAAAAAAACATCTTCCATAGTAAGATATGTTTTAGGGGTAAAGTGTTAATTGCCTATTTACAAGTCCATTACGCAACGTATTTGGATATACGAATTACTCGATCATCGAAGGAGATAGCCTGAGGAGATGGTTGGATCACTGAGGAATCAAGTACAGACGTATATATAAAGCAATGAACAACCAGACCCCTTGGATAACACACTAGAATTAGCTAAGTTAGAAAAATACATAGCTAAGGACAAGGATCAGTATGGATCTGGAGCACAGAATGAAGAAATTAGCTAAGTCAGGGTTCAGTATGGATATGGAGCACAAAACCTAGAATTTGGCTAAGTCACGGATCAATATTGAGCTGGAGCGTGGAACCAAAAATTTGGCTAAGTCAAGGATCAGTACTGCTCCAAGACATAGAATTTCAAATTAAATACCCCACCTTAAACTATGTTAAAAACTTAAAATTTGGAGACTAAATTTAAAACCAAAAGATAAGAAGAGTCAAAGGGGGACCCATGTGAGGATTGCACCTTAGTTGGTGCAACTCTCCAACTATCGGTACTAACCCCTCCTACTATGTGGGGGCGCTATAGTCCCCACTTCCAAGACCTGATCATCCTACCTTAGAGGCTCCCCCTTCCCTCATGAATTTTTGAGTCGATCTGCCTTTGTTCTTCAAAGAAATCATCCATAATAACATTTTATTCACTAATTCAAAAGACATCTACCATCATTTCACCAATTACTATAGAGACATTCTTGGTTCACTACCACCCTCATCTCCCGATATAAACTGGCATCATTTATTCCCAAACCCTACTCCTATAGTCATTGACCACCCTTTCTCTGAAGAGGAAATTTGGAAGGCTTTAAAAGAAATGGTGAATGACAAAGCCCTTGGGCCTAATGGGTTTGGCCTGGTCTTTTTCAAATATTTTTGGCCCACATTAAAAGCAGACATCATTGAAATTTGCTCTGAATTCTATTCCAACCCTTCATCCATTGCTAAATTAAACTAGGATAACATCTTCCTCATCCCAAAATTCTCGGGTGCAAAACACTATGCCTTCCTTCAGACCCATTAGTCTTCTCAACACAACATTCAAAATCATCACCAAAATCTTAGCCAACAGGCTCCAAAATCACATTGATTCTCTGATTGATTCTGAACAATCTGCATTCATTAAAGGAAGAAATATTCTTGACTGTGTTGCTGCCACCCAATAAGTAATCTGCTTTTGCCACAATTCAAACACTCCGGGTGTCCTTTTCAAACTTGACTTTTCAAATGCATTTGACTCAATAAACTAGGATTTCATAATCTCTCTCATGTCCCATAGAGGTTTCCCCTTGAAATGGTGTAACTGGATCAAAGCAATTCTCCACACTAGCATTTCCACAGTTTATATTAACGGTGAATTTGGTGGCAAAATTAGACCTAAAAGAGGCTTAAGACAAGGAGATCCCCTTTCACCTCTCATCTTTGTCCTGATTGCAGATGTCTTCAATCAAATGATTAAACAATCTCTATCCCACAATATTTTCTCAGGCATCTCACTCCCAAATTCAAATGTATGCACAACCTGTCTACAATTTGCAGACGATACAATTCTCTTCACCACTCCAACACCCTCTAACATTCACTGCCTTAAAATTCTCCTCTATTCATTTGAAATGATTTCAGGCCTATCTATCAATTTAAATAAAAGCTCTATTATAATGTTGGGTAATTGCACTCATCTGGGTCCTAGAATTGTGGAATGCCTTAACTGTAAGCTCGATTCATTCCCAATCACATATTTGGGCATTCCACTTCGCCCTACCAAGCTTCATAAATCTAATTGGCTACCCCTCATTTCTAAAATTGAAAACAGACTTACAAGCTGGAAAGCTAACTTCTTATCATCAGCGGGCCGTCTTATCCTTGTTAAACATGTCCTCACATCCCTTCCAACATATTGGATGTCCTTCCATAAACTCCCAATTTGGGTAATTAACAAAATCGATTCAATTCGAAGCTCTTTTCTTTAGAACGGTGGCAAGTTGAAGAAACTAATCAATTGGCAAACTATTTGTCTTCCTTTAAATCATGGTGGTCTTGGAATTCACGACCTCTTTACCTTCAACATGGCGCTACTTGCTAAATGGCTATGGCGAAGTTTCACTCCAGGGCAGTTTATTTGGAAAAATTGGATCCTTCACAGGCTGTATCATGCAAAACCCCTTTCTCATTCTCCACTTTAACCCATCAATTAAGCCATCGCCATTCTGGAGAGGAGTATTATCCATCATCCCTAGAATAAAATCCCTCTTCCACGTAAAAGTCAATAATAGTGATTCTTGTTTATTTTAGATGGATATTTGGAATATGCAGACCCCCTTTTCCACTCTATTCCCTAACCTTGCAATCTTAAACCAATTTATCCCATTATCAGTTGCATCAGCACATTCACTGGGCCCAATGGGCTTTTT
Organism: Allium sativum; assembly: GCA_030737875.1. Taxonomy (NCBI): domain Eukaryota; kingdom Viridiplantae; phylum Streptophyta; class Magnoliopsida; order Asparagales; family Amaryllidaceae; genus Allium; species Allium sativum. The sequence continues at coordinate 67,597,077 of CM060925.1, read as the reverse complement.
ACCTTCCACTTTTATTGGGCTTGAATCTTTAAATGAGCTTATCAACATTGGTCATATTCTTAGCTCAACCAAATTCTGCATTGGTCCTGATTTATTCACATGGGCCTTGGGATCCAATTTTTCTATATCGGTCTGTTATAAATTTCTAATTCATCCAGGTCAATGCTTCACTTTCTCATGCATTTGGAATTGTCATCTTCTTCCTCGTGTCATCTTCTTCCAATGGCTTCTCATCCACAATCGCATCAACACCAAAGACCGCCTTTATGGCTTTAACAACGATATTGACCCTTCTTGCGTCCTCTGTAACCATCATAATGAATCCTTCACTCATCTTTTCTTTAAATGTGATTTTTCCTACACTGTTTGGGCTGCAATCAGCTCCTTTCTTCTTGGCTTCATCCCTTCGATTCACTCTTTTTTCGAGTATTGGCAGCGTAACCCCCTAGACCCTATACGGGATTCTTTAGTGGCTTTCTTTGCCTGGAGTATTTGGCTAGAATGCAACACTCACATCTTCGACAGGCCCAAGAAACTCCTGGTGGGTATTTGTCATTACATCTTAAATCTTTTCGATTCATGGACATGATTGACCAGACCCGCTCGCTTAAGGCTATCTCTACCTATGCCTTAGTCGCCTGGTGTAATGACCCGGATATTTGACGGTGAAATAATTAACTTATTTAATTATTTAAATAACGAATATATTAAATAATCGACGACGTTAGAACGTATAATTATATTATAATTAAAAACCGAGCTCGAAATGGCGCTGCAGTTCGTAATTTGACGATTCAAACTTCAACTGAGTGTACATGATTCGTTTTAAATCGGATTTCTGTGAAACAAGAAACGTGTGGAGCTGGTGGAGTATATCATTCTAGTGGAAGAGAAAAATCAGGATTTCGTCGTGTAGATTTTGAGATATGTCCAAATCAAATTTTAAAATAGTCGCTATAGATTCGTTTATCGACCGTAACGGTTTATTCGATATAACTAGAGATCGGGTTTGAATTTAGACAAGGTTCTTTTGGGAAGTAGTGATAATTTAATTTTTAGAATTTTATAGAAATTTTTAATTAATTAAATAAACAACTTTTTGTTTGGAGTATTTTGCACCCTTAATCAGCAATTTTGGGGTTTCACAATATGAGTTAATCTACCGGTATTTTTATATTTTTGAAATCATGGTACCTTACTCATTACGATGGTGATTTCATTTCTGTCCTTAGCTGCCGTACGTAAGCAGAATTGTACGTAACTGGGTATGAAAAACTTTAATTTAAAAATATCAATACAAATCGATATTTCCATTCCTTTTCTCTGATAAACTAGAGGCCACATCCTTGTTAATTACAACCACATGATTCTTCTACATCGTGGAACAAACTAGTCCACATAAACTCAAAAAGGTTCGATGCTATAAATACCCTCAACACCCCTTTCTAAACCTAAATAAAAATCCACGGGCTTTATACTTTGAGCCGCCGATTTATCTCCTTCCTCAAATGAAAATCGGAGCAATAAAATTCAAAAGGGAATCAAAGATAAATTTATAAACCTAAAAAGTATGATATTCAAAGTCCTCTGGTCTTTTCCTTCAAACTGAGGTGCATCTTGTTCCGTTCGAACTCCTTACTGTTCGGTGCTTTTAAAACAACCAATACCTAGGGTTTGAAATCGGTGGACTGTGGAGCTTTGATGGACAAACGCAAGTTCATGTTTGGACTGAGGATGTAAATTCACACTTGTATGCGAATCGACGGTTATTTCTGGGAAGTTTGAGTTGTCGTGTTTATGAGTAGGGTGCGGTTTTCCTGTATGCCGGGTCTGGAGCCGAGGGTCGGATCTCGAGGTGGAGCTCGAGTTGTGGAGATACGATGGTGAAGGCACCTCGTTGGGGACAGTTTGTTTCAGCAGATAACAGGGAGGGAATGACACTTTGATTAGGAGAAGTCGGCGGGAGGTTTGGCCATTTGTTGCGTGAGTATAGCAGTGAGGGTGGTAGGAGAATGGACATACGTGAGTAGCAGGTTTTGGTTTTGGGTGATCTCAGTTGTATATCATGCTGAGAGTTTTGAAGAAGGGGATACAGTGAAATGCATGGATAAAAGGGGGTACGGGCGGTTTATCATTTCCGGAAGCAGTATTCACTGGCGATGGTGCTTTGTAAACTTGAGGGCCGCGTTGAGGTGGGGAAGACTGATAAAGCAGTTGTGTTCATTTATCATCGGGGAAGAAGAACAATACTGGTGCGGGTTTTGGGTTTTGATGGATGGGCCGATTCAAAAGAATGGAGAAGTAAGGTCCAAACTTTCCAATCAATTTAAGTTTAAATTAAATTGAATTAGCTTACTAACTTGTAATCATGATAACTTCGTCATCCGTTGTCAGAATTCCGCAAAACCGGATCCGTTAGGATCATATGGACGGGAACAACAAAATGGAATTGGTCTGGAGTATGTCGGAGCTTGTCTGGAAATTTAAAATGGAATTAAACGTCTATCGGAATCGATGATCGTTAGTCGTTATTTAACGATAACGAACAAAGTGAGTAAAACTCACTAACTCTCCTCAATTTATATTTTAATATAAATTGTACTTTATTTATTGACTGCTGTATATTGATTGTTAAACTGGACTGTTAAATAGATTTGATTGAAAACGTAGTTATAGTTAATCTATGTACTGTTAATCAAATATGGTTCTGTACAGCAGGATATTTCATTTCAAAATGAAATATGATATATATTATACTGTGTAACATCTGTGGATGCAGGGAGACAGGTTGGAGGAATCCGACTGGGTTCCTCAACAATTATTTTACTGTTTTCATATATTGTGATATATGTGTGATTTGTATTCTGTTATTGATTATGGATGTTAGAACGATATTGATCATCGTTGTTTGATATTTTGAATATCATAAGAAACCCTGAGTTGTGAAATGGAATATTTCAATGTATATTGAAATAAAGGAATTTTATAAAATCACAGGATTTTATAAAAAGGAATTTTTTTTATAAAACGAACACGGTTTTACAAAAGGAAGTATTTATAAAACAAATAGAGTTTTATAAAAGGAGAATATTTATTTAGAAAATAAATAGAATTGAAAAGGAGAATATTTATTTAGAAAATAAATAGAATAAAGGAATATTTATTTAGAAGATAAATAAGAAGTTATAAATAGGAAATATTTGTAACGGTAAATAGAAGTTATAAATAGGAAATATTTGTAACGATAAATAGAAGTTATAAATAGGAAATATTTGTAACGGTAATTAGAAGTTACAAAAAAGGGGATAGTTGTAACGGAAAATAAACGTTATAAAAAGGAAATTGACAAGATATAAAAGAGATAATCGAATAGAGTTAAATCGAATTTAGTATTCGAAGGAGCTAATCGAATTTAGTTATTTGAAAAGAGTTAATTGAATATTAGTTATTCAATTAGAGATAATCAAATAAAGTTAATCGATTAAAGATAATCAAATAAAAGTTAATCGAATTAGTCGAAGTAAGTTAATCGACTATTAGTTAGTCGAATGTTAGTTAAGCAAATAAGAGTAAATCGACTATTAGTTAGTCGAAGATGTTAGTTAATCGAATATGGTATTCGATGTTAGTTAATCGAATATGGTATTCGATGTTAGTTAATCGAATATGGTATTCGAAGGAGTTAATCGAATATGGTATTCGATGTTAGTTAATCGAATATGGTATTCGATGTTAGTTAATCGAATATGGTATTCGATGTTAGTTAATCGAATATGGTATTCGATGTTAGTTAATCGAATATGGTATTCGATGTTAGTTAATCGAATATGGTATTCAATGTTAGTTAATCGAATATGGTATTTGAAGTTAGTAAATCAAATATGGTATTCGAAGTTAGTTAATCGAATATGTTATTCGAAAGGGGTTAGTCAAGTCGAGTTAGTCAAATAGAGTTAATCGATTTGAGTTAACTAGTTAGAGTAATCAGTTAGAGTTAAACCAATAGAGTTAATCAGTTAGAGTTAATCCAAATAATATGCCATTTAGCACGACTGCTAGCGTAATTCGCAGGGCTGCAGATAGCCTAAGGCGGTCGGATGTTTCCTGAGGGAATCAGGCGTAACCATTGTGATCGCTGCGATCTAGAGTCAAGCGAATGGAGTTAATCGAATATTAGTTATTCGATAGGAGTTAAGTTATCGAGTTAAGATAATGGAGTTAAGATAATTGAGTTAAGTTATCGAGTTAAGATAATGGAGTTAAGATAATTGAGTTAAGTTATCGAGTTAAGATAATGGAGTTAAGATAATTGAGTTAAGTTATCGAGTTAAGATAATGGAGTTAAGATAATTGAGTTAAAAGATCGAGTTGAGTTAATTAAGTTAAGTTAGTCAAGATGAGTTAATCCAAAGGAGTTAGTCGAACATTAGTTATTCGAATAGAGTTGAACGGAGTTAAATAGAGTTATCGAATATTAGTTATTCGAATAGAGTTGAACGGAGTTAAATAGAGTTAGTCGAATATAGTTTATTCGAATAGAGTTAAAGGAAAGGAGTTCTCGATTATAGTTTAATCGAAGGGAGTTATCGATTTTAGTTTAATCGAAAGGAGATTATCGAATATACAGTATTCGAAAGAAAGAGATCGAATATAGTTTATTCGAAAGAAGGAGATTTCGAGTATAAGTTATTCGAAGAGAGATAATCGAATATAGGATATTCGAAGAAGAGTTAATCAAATAGAGATTACTCGAAAGAGAATTATACATCGAATTCAATTATATCGAATTCGGGAAAGTAATATTTACTTTCCGGTTTGTTTATCAAAAGTATACACTAATAAATTAGGGTTAGGTTTAATTATTCGAATTAAAGAATAAAGGTTATAATTGAAGTTAGATATTGCGGAAGTAGGGATTATGACGTTATCGTTATAATCAATGTTTTCAATAAAGAAGTGGATTCGTAAATTGAATCCGAGAGTTACGTAAAGAAGTTGTTAAAGGTTTAAAAGATAAACTGTTACTATTTCGAAGTTATAAAGTTGTTCAGTTAAGGTCTGAGAGGTAATTATACCCCAACTTGATTGACTTCCTTCTTAACTAAGGAATGGTAAGGTTTGATAGTGAATGATGGTTAAGTGAATTCAGTAATGGTTTGAGTTGGCATAGCGATGTTTATTTAAACATCAGTTTAAAATCCAATAAAGGAACTTTGGAAATGTTTTCCAAATAAGAAATCAGAAATGTTTTCTAATATAGAAAACAAGGAAATGGAAATGTTTTCCATTGTTAATAAAGTATATTTTCTAAAATTAGAAAATAAGAAATTTAGAATATAGGGAAACATGAGATAAGTAAATTAATGAACTAAAGAGATAAATGTTAAATGATGATTGGTTGATATAATTTCCATCTGGAAATAATATCGTTGTTTGCACACGAGTTTTTCTTTGATAGTTAAATCACAGACTATCAATGTTTTGACCATTTTAACGTTGTTAATATGGAGAGACCGGTTGGATTATTATCCAAAGAACCACTCTGTATTGGCATAAGCGTTGCGAATCATATATGCTGAATATATTGAAGACGGAGTAAAGTGCAAGGGCTGTTGTATAAATCTTAGATAACAATGGACTAAGATGGATGTACTGAATAGTGCCTTCGGTTTCGTTCAGTCCCAGAACGAACGTAAATGGACGAACGTCTGACAAAGTATTTCCAATGATCGAATGGGTTGGTCTGTATAAATATATATGGTTGCAACGGATTTATCCCTTAGCATAACATCCAGGATATTTGTATAAACCAACCAATGATTTACGGATCTGATAATGTGGCATTCAAAGTGATCGTGTTATAAATGAATGGAAAGTAAGCGTAGCTTCTAGCCTCACATCCGGTACATGACAAAAATCGGGCAGGCAGCATGGCTAAGTCGGTCGCACCGAAGTAGGGTGTATAATCACCTATCTAGAGAATATTCATTTGCTTCCTTTAATCTATCAATGTTGTCCCATATATATACGGGAAACGGTTGCTGATCCCAACCGGTGGTGATGTACATTCGATACACTCAAGCGAAATGAGTGGTCGGTCATGTGTGGCTGAGTTGCAAGATGTTCTTGTTGAACTCCAGTGTATCGTTCCTAGAGTACACTGATCGGAAGGTGGATCCATACCTTGTCATAGTTGGAAACCCAATCATCCAATACGCACCTGCGGTTTTGATTGTATACTATATATGTAGAACGTGAGATGCAAGCGTTTCTACTAGACTGATATCTAATTGTATTTAGACATTACCATAATATCAGAATGATATTGCTTTTCAAAGATGTTTGGATTCTCATAAGGGAAAAACCCGTTCCGTATTCACGGCGTGGTCTTATGAGATATCATATACCTGTTTAAATGATTTGAGTTTACTCACACCAGTCACATGACTGACCCGGAGTTTATTTGTTTTGTCTTCCCTAAACTCTTGGGTGCCTAAATTTGTACGGGCAGTCAAGTAGTCGGGATTTACAGATGCACTTGGAGAGCTTGGAGCAGGAGGCTTCAGCAGTCGATAGCTATTATTTATTCCGCTGTGATGTTATATGTTGTACTCTGAAAATGGTATGTATAAACAGTTATAACTTTGTATTTCAAAAGTTATGTTATATTTTATTCGTTCCGCTGTGAGATTCGTGTTACTCTGATGATGTTGTTGTTGTCTTCTTCTTCTTCTATTCTAAGTTTCTATCTTATCTATCCTCCCCCTCTATCTTCTTTCTATTAGTTTCTTGAATTTCCAGTGCAATTTGGGGTTGGACTTGTGTTATTTAGTCAGCTCAAATTGGACCGGATTTTCGGGTCACTACAGTTGGTATCAGAGCTTAAGTTAAGCGAATTACCTTGGCTCTATGGCGTAACTCAGTAGAGATGGGATTAGTAATATCCTAGACTGAGATTGAGTGTATATACGAGTGAACGTATTTGTTATTTGATATAAAAAAATTGTTTTATATTGTGGAGCTTTATTGGTTGAGTGGCTTATGAATTCTGGTCGATGGTGGGGCACCACAATATCGATAGGGGTTTCTAAACACTCGAATACGATGAACCAACATGATATGTTTTGACATTAACATAGTATAATTGGTTGTGTTGGTTGTTATTATAATCAGATGAGATTATAAAAAGGTGAAATAGTTATAGATAACTAATCAGAATTCATATAAGTAAAGTATATGAAATAAGATGAATTTAATCTAAATTTATATCAGAATTAGGAATTAAAATAATAAAAATTTTAAGTTCCTGGGAGATTTTGAAAATGTTTTCAAATTGGAAGTGTTATAGTATTAAACTCACTTCGATAAACTGGGAAATAACCCTGATGAGTGTGGCCACATCATCAGTGTTCATTTTCGAGTTCTAAGTGACGGATTACTACCAAAGGTTGTGCTTTTGAATTGTTTAAGGAAAACAAGTGTTTAGAAACTAAAAGGTTTTGAATTGGTGTTATTATTTCAAAGTTTGATTTGAAATGAACCCAGGGATTTAAAAATTCTAGAATTTAAATTTAACTAATGAAGTTAAATGAGTTGAGATGGAAAAGGTAAATAAACAAATTAAGATTTTAACTTGAGCTAAGTTAAATTAAATTTGGATTGGATTAGTGATGATCTGGAACATAATTGAATTGATAAATTCAAAGTTTGGAATCAAGAATCGATTGGAGTTTGATTGAGATGACAATAGTATATACTAAGTTGTTCACAGAGGAAAGGGATATAGTGTTATGCCCGACAAAAAGGTACAAGTTTATATTTCATATGAGTTTGGTGATTTATGAGCCGATTTGGCAAGCCGCTTGGCGTTTTGATTTTCTTTTGGGTTGGAGAAGGCCCAGAGAGGCGAGTCATGGTTTTACCGATAGGGCTGTACAAAGGAGGTTATGGCGAAATTTTCCGAAAAAATTGGGCGTTAGAAAATTTTCATTTTTTTTTTTGAAAATTTAGGTTAGTCGGAAGGAATTAATATTTTAGTCAATATTAATTAGTTCAGTTGAAATCAGAATTTAGGGGTAAACAAATCTTAGGAATTCCAATAGATAGGGTCGTCCTCTAACTTAGCAATTTCGAGGACGAAATTATTTTAAGTGGGGAAGAATGTAATGACCCGGATATTTGACGGTGAAATAATTAACTTATTTAATTATTTAAATAACGAATATATTAAATAATCGACGACGTTAGAACGTATAATTATATTATAATTAAAAACCGAGCTTGAAATGGCGCTGTAGTTCGTAATTTGACGATTCAAACTTCAACTGAGTGTACATGATTCGTTTTAAATCGGATTTCTGTGAAACAAGAAACGTGTGGAGCTGGTGGAGTATATCATTCTAGTGGAAGAGAAAAATCAGGATTTCGTCGTGTAGATTTTGAGATATGTCCAAATCAAATTTTAAAATAGTCGCTATAGATTCGTTTATCGACCGTAACGGTTTATTCGATATAACTAGAGATCGGGTTTGAATTTAGACAAGGTTCTTTTGGGAAGTAGTGATAATTTAATTTTTAGAATTTTATAGAAATTTTTAATTAATTAAATAAACAACTTTTTATTTGGAGTATTTTGCACCCTTAATCAGCAATTTTGGGGTTTCACAATATGAGTTAATCTACCGGTATTTTTATATTTTTGAAATCATGGTACCTTACTCATTACGATGGTGATTTCATTTCTGTCCTTAGCTGCCGTACGTAAGCAGAATTGTACGTAACTGGGTATGAAAAACTTTAATTTAAAAATATCAATACAAATCGATATTTCCATTCCTTTTCTCTGATAAACTAGAGGACACATCCTTGTTAATTATAACCACATGATTCTTCTACATCGTGGAACAAACTAGTCCACATAAACTCAAAAAGGTTCGATGCTATAAATACCCTCAACACCCCTTTCTAAACCTAAATAAAAATCCACGGGCTTTATACTTTGAGCCGCCGATTTATCTCCTTCCTCAAATGAAAATCGGAGCAATAAAATTCAAAAGGAAATCAAAGATAAATTTATAAACCTAAAAAGTATGATATTCAAAGTCCTCTGGTCTTTTCCTTCAAACTGAGGTGCATCTTGTTCCGTTCGAACTCCTTACTGTTCGGTGCTTTTAAAACAACCAATACCTAGGGTTTGAAATCGGTGGACTGTGGAGCTTTGATGGACAAACGCAAGTTCATGTTTGGACTGAGGATGTAAATTCACACTTGTATGCGAATCGACGGCTATTTCTGGGAAGTTTGAGTTGTCGTGTTTATCAGTAGGGTGCGGTTTTCCTGTATGCCGGGTCTGGAGCCGAGGGTCGGATCTCGAGGTGGAGCTCGAGTTGTGGAGATACGATGGTGAAGGCACCTCGTTGGGGACAGTTTGTTTCAGCAGATAACAGGGAGGGAATGACACTTTGATTAGGAGAAGTCGGCGGGAGGTTTGGCCATTTGTTGCGTGAGTATAGCAGTGAGGGTGGTAGGAGAATGGACATACATGAGTAGCAGGTTTTGGTTTTGGGTGATCTCAGTTGTATATCATGCTGAGAGTTTTGAAGAAGGGGATACAGTGAAATGCATGGATAAAAGGGGGTACGGGCGGTTTATCATTTCCGGAAGCAGTATTCACTGGCGATGGTGCTTTGTAAACTTGAGGGTCGCGTTGAGGTGGGGAAGACTGATAAAGCAGCTGTGTTGATTTATCATCGGGGAAGAAGAACAATACTGGTGCGGGTTTTGGGTTTTGATGGATGGGCCGATTCAAAAGAATGGAGAAGTAAGGTCCAAACTTTCCAATCAATTTAAGTTTAAATTAAATTGAATTAGCTTACTAACTTGTAATCATGATAACTTCGTCATCCGTTGTCAGAATTCCGCAAAACCGGATCCGTTAGGATCATATGGACGGGAACAACAAAATGGAATTGGTCTGGAGTATGTCGGAGCTTGTCTGGAAATTTAAAATGGAATTAAACGTCTATCGGAATCGATGACCGTTAGTCATTATTTAACGATAACGAACAAAGTGAGTAAAACTCACTAACTCTCCTCAATTTATATTTTAATATAAATTGTACTTTATTTATTGACTGCTGTATATTGATTGTTAAACTGGACTGTTAAATAGATTTGATTGAAAACGTAGTTATAGTTAATCTATGTACTGTTAATCAAATATGGTTCTGTACAGCAGGATATTTCATTTCAAAATGAAATATGATATATATTATACTGTGTAACATCTGTGGATGCAGGGAGACAGGTTGGAGGAATCCGACTGGGTTCCTCAACAATTATTTTACTGTTTTCATATATTGTGATATATGTGTGATTTGTATTCTGTTATTGATTATGGATGTTAGAACGATATTGATCATCGTTGTTTGATATTTTGAATATCATAAGAAACCCTGAGTTGTGAAATGGAATATTTCAATGTATATTGAAATAAAGGAATTTTATAAAATCACAGGATTTTATAAAAAGGAATTTTTTTTATAAAACGAACACGGTTTTACAAAAGGAAGTATTTATAAAACAAATAGAGTTTTATAAAAGGAGAATATTTATTTAGAAAATAAATAGAATTGAAAAGGAGAATATTTATTTAGAAAATAAATAGAATAAAGGAATATTTATTTAGAAGATAAATAAGAAGTTATAAATAGGAAATATTTGTAACGGTAAATAGAAGTTATAAATAGGAAATATTTGTAACGATAAATAGAAGTTATAAATAGGAAATATTTGTAACGGTAATTAGAAGTTACAAAAAAGGGGATAGTTGTAACGGAAAATAAACGTTATAAAAAGGAAATTGACAAGATATAAAAGAGATAATCGAATAGAGTTAAATCGAATTTAGTATTCGAAGGAGCTAATCGAATTTAGTTATTTGAAAAGAGTTAATTGAATATTAGTTATTCAATTAGAGATAATCAAATAAAGTTAATCGATTAAAGATAATCAAATAAAAGTTAATCGAATTAGTCGAAGTAAGTTAATCGACTATTAGTTAGTCTAATGTTAGTTAAGCAAATAAGAGTAAATCGACTATTAGTTAGTCGAAGATGTTAGTTAATCGAATATGGTATTCGATGTTAGTTAATCGAATATGGTATTCGATGTTAGTTAATCGAATATGGTATTCGAAGGAGTTAATCGAATATGGTATTCGATGTTAGTTAATCGAATATGGTATTCGATGTTAGTTAATCGAATATGGTATTCGATGTTAGTTAATCGAATATGGTATTCGATGTTAGTTAATCGAATATGGTATTCGATGTTAGTTAATCGAATATGGTATTCGATGTTAGTTAATCGAATATGGTATTCAATGTTAGTTAATCGAATATGGTATTTGAAGTTAGTAAATCAAATATGGTATTCGAAGTTAGTTAATCGAATATGTTATTCGAAAGGGGTTAGTCAAGTCGAGTTAGTCAAATAGAGTTAATCGATTTGAGTTAACTAGTTAGAGTAATCAGTTAGAGTTAAACCAATAGAGTTAATCAGTTAGAGTTAATCCAAATAATATGCCATTTAGCACGACTGCTAGCGTAATTCGCAGGGCTGCAGATAGCCTAAGGCGGTCGGATGTTTCCTGAGGGAATCAGGCGTAACCATTGTGATCGCTGCGATCTAGAGTCAAGCGAATGGAGTTAATCGAATATTAGTTATTCGATAGGAGTTAAGTTATCGAGTTAAGATAATGGAGTTAAGATAATTGAGTTAAGTTATCGAGTTAAGATAATGGAGTTAAGATAATTGAGTTAAGTTATCGAGTTAAGATAATGGAGTTAAGATAATTGAGTTAAGTTATCGAGTTAAGATAATGGAGTTAAGATAATTGAGTTAAAAGATCGAGTTGAGTTAATTAAGTTAAGTTAGTCAAGATGAGTTAATCCAAAGGAGTTAGTCGAACATTAGTTATTCGAATAGAGTTGAACGGAGTTAAATAGAGTTATCGAATATTAGTTATTCGAATAGAGTTGAACGGAGTTAAATAGAGTTAGTCGAATATAGTTTATTCGAATAGAGTTAAAGGAAAGGAGTTCTCGATTATAGTTTAATCGAAGGGAGTTATCGATTTTAGTTTAATCGAAAGGAGATTATCGAATATACAGTATTCGAAAGAAAGAGATCGAATATAGTTTATTCGAAAGAAGGAGATTTCGAGTATAAGTTATTCGAAGAGAGATAATCGAATATAGGATATTCGAAGAAGAGTTAATCAAATAGAGATTACTCGAAAGAGAATTATACATCGAATTCAATTATATCGAATTCGGGAAAGTAATATTTACTTTCCGGTTTGTTTATCAAAAGTATACACTAATAAATTAGGGTTAGGTTTAATTATTCGAATTAAAGAATAAAGGTTATAATTGAAGTTAGATATTGCGGAAGTAGGGATTATGACGTTATCGTTATAATCAATGTTTTCAATAAAGAAGTGGATTCGTAAATTGAATCCGAGAGTTACGTAAAGAAGTTGTTAAAGGTTTAAAAGATAAACTGTTACTATTTCGAAGTTATAAAGTTGTTCAGTTAAGGTCTGAGAGGTAATTATACCCCAACTTGATTGACTTCCTTCTTAACTAAGGAATGGTAAGGTTTGATAGTGAATGATGGTTAAGTGAATTCAGTAATGGTTTGAGTTGGCATAGCGATGTTTATTTAAACATCAGTTTAAAATCCAATAAAGGAACTTTGGAAATGTTTTCCAAATAAGAAATCAGAAATGTTTTCTAATATAGAAAACAAGGAAATGGAAATGTTTTCCATTGTTAATAAAGTATATTTTCTAAAATTAGAAAATAAGAAATTTAGAATATAGGGAAACATGAGATAAGTAAATTAATGAACTAAAGAGATAAATGTTAAATAATGATTGGTTGATATAATTTCCATCTGGAAATAATATCGTTGTTTGCACACGAGTTTTTCTTTGATAGTTAAATCACAGACTATCAATGTTTTGACCATTTTAACGTTGTTAATATGGAGAGACCGGTTGGATTATTATCCAAAGAACCACTCTGTATTGGCATAAGCGTTGCGAATCATATATGCTGAATATATTGAAGACGGAGTAAAGTGCAAGGGCTGTTGTATAAATCTTAGATAACAATGGACTAAGATGGATGTACTGAATAGTGCCTTCGGTTTCGTTCAGTCCCAGAACGAACGTAAATGGACGAACGTCTGACAAAGTATTTCCAATGATCGAATGGGTTGGTCTGTATAAATATATATGGTTGCAACGGATTTATCCCTTAGCATAACATCCAGGATATTTGTATAAACCAACCAATGATTTACGGATCTGATAATGTGGCATTCAAAGTGATCGTGTTATAAATGAATGGAAAGTAAGCGTAGCTTCTAGCCTCACATCCGGTACATGACAAAAATCGGGCAGGCAGCATGGCTAAGTCGGTCGCACCGAAGTAGGGTGTATAATCACCTATCTAGAGAATATTCATTTGCTTCCTTTAATCTATCAATGTTGTCCCATATATATACGGGAAACGGTTGCTGATCCCAACCGGTGGTGATGTACATTCGATACACTCAAGCGAAATGAGTGGTCGGTCATGTGTGGCTGAGTTGCAAGATGTTCTTGTTGAACTCCAGTGTATCGTTCCTAGAGTACACTGATCGGAAGGTGGATCCATACCTTGTCATAGTTGGAAACCCAATCATCCAATACGCACCTGCGGTTTTGATTGTATACTATATATGTAGAACGTGAGATGCAAGCGTTTCTACTAGACTGATATCTAATTGTATTTAGACATTACCATAATATCAGAATGATATTGCTTTTCAAAGATGTTTGGATTCTCATAAGGGAAAAACCCGTTCCGTATTCACGGCGTGGTCTTATGAGATATCATATACCTGTTTAAATGATTTGAGTTTACTCACACCAGTCACATGACTGACCCGGAGTTTATTTGTTTTGTCTTCCCTAAACTCTTGGGTGCCTAAATTTGTACGGGCAGTCAAGTAGTCGGGATTTACAGATGCACTTGGAGAGCTTGGAGCAGGAGGCTTCAGCAGTCGATAGCTATTATTTATTCCGCTGTGATGTTATATGTTGTACTCTGAAAATGGTATGTATAAACAGTTATAACTTTGTATTTCAAAAGTTATGTTATATTTTATTCGTTCCGCTGTGAGATTCGTGTTACTCTGATGATGTTGTTGTTGTCTTCTTCTTCTTCTATTCTAAGTTTCTATCTTATCTATCCTCCCCCTCTATCTTCTTTCTATTAGTTTCTTGAATTTCCAGTGCAATTTGGGGTTGGACTTGTGTTATTTAGTCAGCTCAAATTGGACCGGATTTTCGGGTCACTACACCTGGATCACAAGAAAGTAGCACCCAAATCCCGCTCCGATTACTGCAGTGGTCTATTTTTGCCTGCTTTGCTCTATTTTGGCTTGTAGTCTTTTGCTATGTGCTATGTTCTAAGCTATCTGGTGTATATTTTTACCTTGTATTAGCTATATTGGCCTCCTTGGCCTAGACTTTTATGCCATTGGTTGGGCCTGTCAACGAGTTATATTTCTAGCTACTTATTACTACGCATAACCGGTTGTGTAGCTCCACGCTACACACCCGTCTTCCTCAAAAAAACTACTTATAGACCTTTGGGGTCTTAGAAAAAATGATATTCTCTTCTTTTCTCCATGTGGAAGCTCTACCATTTCTTGGATACTATGTCATCTTTTATTCTCTTCATTCATACAAATAATCAATTATACTTTAATCAACATTATAAACAAATATTTGAGCAAGAAATGGAGGATGCCCCTTTTCTCCATGGCTACCCAGATCTACCCACTTTCTTGCGTTGCCACTTCCTAATCACCTCTTTTCCCCATCGCCTTTCTTCTTCCCTCCATATGGCCAAGAACAAAAAGGCTAAATCTAGTTTCCTATCTTCCATAACAACCCGATTTAGAAACCGTGCAAAATCGCTCTAATCTCTCAGTGATTCTGATGTCGATGTTGATGATAATGTTTCCTCCCATGCAAATCTCATGTATACTTTGCCAAACTCTCACCACTTGAATGCATTAACATTAAAGATTAACACTGCTGGACTTTCTTCATTGATGCCCTCTTGCTTGGGTAAGTCTCATATTTCATCAATGATAGCTCATGCTTCTGTCTGGCCTTGGCCTGGTTCGAGTGTACTTGGGGATCGTGAGAATGTGTCCACTATTTTAGGTGATGTGTGCTCAGTTTCAGGTGCGTGTGAAACTATCGTATATAATTTGGGTTAGTGTTTGAATCCTATTGTTAGTAATTTGGGTAGTGGCGTGTTTGGGAATGAGTCTGTGTTGCCTGTGGGTCTCGACAGTTCTGGTTTTCGATCCCCCATCGATGTGCTAAGTGAAAATATCCATTGCCCATCACCTTCTCAATAGTTTTCTCCAACGAACTTGACCTCCATTCTGAATACCCAATGTCACTCTAGTCAAACAGTGCCTGCTCTTGTCGATGAAGCACCAAACCTAGCCCCTGCGGCTTCTAGGATCTGGACATCCTTGTTTACATCACTCCCTCATGTTGTTAGGGAATACACGCTGGTTGTTTTTTATGTTCTAGGGTCTGAGCATGGCTCAATTCCGCCAATAGAAATACACAATGAAGCAGCAAAATTCTAGAATGATCAACTTGTAGGTTTTTTCTAGATTCAAAACCACCTGCTGTAAACATGCATACTGCTTGTCAAAACTCCTGGCAAATCTGAGCTCCCTTCAGGATGACTGTTGTCGATGGTCTATATTACTTTAAGTTTTCTTTAGTTGAAGAGAGCTTGTGTGTTCTGGAAGCTCCTCCATCCATTATTGGTGGTAGACCATTTATTGTGACTATATAGAGTGCTTTGGTTAATAGGGTTAGAGAATAGATTCTTTCTATTCCAATTTGGATGCAGTTCATCCAGTACTTCAACCTCTTCTTGGCCTAAATTAGGTTGCATGTCATATTGGTAAGCTCAAGTGTTTTGATGATAATACAGTTACATGGGGAAACTTAGTATATGCTAGGGCACTGATTGAGATTACACCGGATAAGCCACTGCCTACACAAATTAAGGTCTGCATTGATAATCGAGAACATTTTGTGGATATGAAGTAAGATGGAAACCTGATATATGCACCTCATGAAAAATTTTCGGACATTTCTCTGATGATTGTAAGCTTGAAGCTAACATGCCTCCCCCAGATAAAACTCCACTCCCTAGGCCTCGTAAGAGTTTGGGTCCCTGTTGGTAGGAAGGAAGTTCACATTGAGGAGGATCCCCCTGTTTCTGTTCTACTTGATGTTCCTACTGATCCAGATATTTCTTGTGTTGAGAGGGAGAGAGCTTGGGTGCATGATCCCTCTGGCATGCATTTTGACACTCCATATTATTTTTATAAGTATATTGAGGAAGCGGGGGATCGTCGATGTCTTATCTATAAGCCTATGGATAATGATTTGAAATTGTGGGAAGATGGTGAAATTGGTGCCGATAACATGATGCTTATGCAGGACTCTTCCTGGGATAGGAATCTTATTTATTTCCTGACAACTTCTTACTACGTGGATGATTTGGCTTATCACCTTTGGACATTTGAGCGGACTATGACACATTTCACGGGGACCCTTTTTTTGAATGACTCTACTTCTGATGTTCTGTAGTTGTTTCTTCTGTTGGGGGAAAAGCTTATAACGTCATAACTTATCAAAAAAAATATTTATTTAGGAAATTGAGGTAATAAAGTGGTTATTTCCAAATTATTATATTATTTTATCCTATATTTGCTAGTTCAATACTGAAATTTGTTGGAGATTGGAGCTTTGATGATAACAACCTTATTTCAATTATTATTGATTATAAAATATCTACTAACATCTCTATCTAGAATATATATATATGTATATATATATATATATATATATATGCAGGATTTATATACAGGACTTAAACACTAAATATTGTACATTTTTAGAGTTCCAAGAGATTCGGGATTTAGAAGAGATTCAAGACTCATGAATTATCAAGTAATCAAGATATCAAGAGTTCAAGAAAAATATAGTAATAAAGCCTAGTGTATATCTCAGACTCTGGGTAGCACTCTAGATTCAAATTTAGTTTTTTTGAATTCTGATTTTCAAATTTCAAATTCATATTTTCAAATTTCAAATTCTGATTTCAAATTATTTTCAAACTATTATCTTACTTATGATTTCAAACATATAAGTTTAAACTTTTAATAAATTCAAGTTTATACATAATTATATAGTTATATAGTTTTAAACCTTATAATTATATAAATATGTGTATATAATATATAATTATGATTTCATACGATTTTACACTTTAGAACATTCATTTATATTACTAAGTTTTGATTCAAGAATTTCCAGAATAATATATATGAATAAATACTTGAAAAATAGTTTTAAAAAATAAAAATTATGTACATATGTCGACATACATATATAACTATGTCGACATACAACTGTTAGAAAATAAATTTTCAAAGGAAACGTCTTTTCACTATTGTAACATTTCTGAAACGTTGCAACCATTCAAATATTAAAAATAGGGGCTTATTTCGAATTTTTTCGTAATTCTTCTTCTCCATCTTCACCTCTCTTTATCCCACCATTATTCTTTATCATTTTATTGATTTCTACACTTCTACTTTACCAATTTCTACTCTAATTATATAAAACTTCTTCTTTTCATCAGTCTTTATTCACTACTGCAACAACCCGGAATTTCCGAACCAATTTAAAAATTTTATTTTAGCTATTTTAATGGATTTTGAATATTTAGAATGATTTATTTTAAATAATAATGTCTAAAAATTTATTTAAATCGAAGTTAGAAAATACATACTTATTTTAAGTATAAAATGAGCCTGAAATGGCGCGGAAGTTTAAAAGTTCAATTTTAAATATCAATTGAATGTATAGGATCCAAATACATCAGATTTCAATAAAACTAGAAATATTTGAATCTCTTTAATTATATCTTTCTAACGAATAACGAATATGAAAAATTCAGATTTCACAATATAAATTGACAGTTATGTCCGGTTTAAAATTCAAAATAGTCGCTATGGAATTTATATAATATACAGCCCTTAAAAATAACCATTTTGCAAACGACCTCTGTTTTCGACAAAACTACTATTGTTGGATCTGGAATGTTAAATTATAGCTAGTTTTAAAATTTCATAATTTTTGGAATTAATATGTAAGCACAGTAAATTTAAACGTGTTTGGTCAATTCAGTTTGAATTTAGTCGACTGGGAAAATGTCCATTTTTCAAATGGTCTCCAAATTCGACGAAATTAGTTTTGTTAGGACCATATCATCAAAACATAGCTAGATTTGTTTTTCTGTAATTTTTGAAGTCAGTATATGGCCTCGGTAAATTAAAATGTACATTAAAATTCATTATACATTGATTTACATTTTAATTTGGACAAAAACTGATCAAAACAATAGAATTGGCTTACGAAGCTATCCCATTGTGTCCGGAATGGGGGTATTTTACTAGAGGCGACATTCGTTGAGTTTGATTTGGAGTTCGAACTGATAAGCATGTATTTTTGGAAAAATATATATAAATAGAAAAGAAACCCTAATCCTCACTCATTCATCAGCCGCCGCCAACCCTTAGAAAACCGATGGCCCTAAAAGCTCGAAATTAAAATCCTAAATTGTGGAAAAATTAATTTGAATTAGAAAGGGATTATAAAACAAAAATTGGAGTACTTTCTGCGCTCTTCCAATCAATACCAACTTGATGAATTTTCATTAAGTAATGAGCATGAATTCGTGGCTCAAACAGCCGACTTTTGTGCGAGATTTTCGGAGGGATGAGGGCGACGAGTTGAGCCTAGTTCCAAGCGTTTGTGGTCAATGTCGAGGCCTTCAATGTGGCGATGATGGAACGGTGAACGTTGAGGCGTAGGGTGGTGCGTTTTGGAATTTGGAAGATCGGTGATGGGTTTTAACTACTCCAGGAATTTCGACGGGGAGAAAGAAAGAGAGTGGAGGGTGGAAATGTAAATAATTATTTAATTATTACTTTAATTTTTGTAGTCCAATGTTTATAATGCAATAAGTTCGTGATATGTGGTCGGAATGACGAATGGTCAGTTGCGTTGGATTCGCAACGACGAACGCTACAACATGGAACTGACCAAAACAAAACGGAGCAAGTGGAATTTTTAGCTAAATTAAATGCGCGTTTAATTTAGTTAAAAATTAGAAATTCTTCAAATAAAAGAATGATGGAGTGGAAATCAATGTGAGAATTCCTTTTCACTAAATTATCTTTTATCATGTTGTTGCATTCATGTATAAAAATATATAGGATTGCCAATGTAGATTTTTATCAGTTTTAATCATTCTAAATTGTATACGGTGCCTGTTAGCTCACCTCCCTCATCCACAGACCATGGATGATTTAATTAACTGTAATGTGTGTTGATTGTGATACTGAAATGTTTAAAATATTAAAAATAATTTAATATTATTTTACGGTAGTTGAAATTAAATTATAAATATTTATTTATAATTTAAACAATAAAATTGGCTAATAGGAAAACAATTCAAATCGAATTAGAACTGGTTAAATCTATTAACAATAGATTATATTGAACCAATTATTATTTGGAAACCCCGCACAGGTCTGGGGAGGATAATTTATTCACACCTCCCCTGAATTCAAATTATATGTTAATTGATTGATTGACAGACTATGATGAGCGTTATTGATTTATTTTAATGCTTATACAGTTGTGAATTGCAATCTAGATGATGTTGGACTGGTCATTGATTATTTATCATTATTGTTGAATGCATGCGATGTATGAAACCCGTATAACTGAAATTATATGGTAATTGATAGAGTCGCATTCCGATTTAGAATTAAAAAATATTTTAAAATAATGAATATTTTAAAATAATGAATATTTTAAAATAACGAATACTTTAAAATAATATTCAATGAAGAATCAAAATGTGATTTTGATGTCCGGTTTGGGATGCACACGAAAATATTGAAATACGGAAGCCGAGTTAAGTATGTATGCCATTTTAACACGAATAGGTTTGTCGATCGATTTTATTCATTTCACAATGAATATCGAAAAGAATTGATTTCAAAATCTGATATTATCATTTTAATATTATAATGATATGGAATATTCAATTTTGATTTAAAATTGAAAATGAAGTTTAAATAGATTTAAAACGAATTTATAACGATTTTACAAAATATGTTTTAAATGGAAATCGACGACTTGAATAGAACGCGCCGCGCAGCGCCTGTTCGCGAATTTCGACCATTAATTTCAAATTGATGTAACGTGAGATCCGTTGGTCGGATTTTCCTAAAGCCAGAACCATTAGATTCGTACCGAAAATAGCTCTCCAATTAATATAAGATATTTGAAATCTAACGTTTGATTTGGAAATATGTCTAAATCAATTTCAGAAGAGGTCACTATAGATGTAGTTCGATCAGTGGCCGTTATTGGAAACCGACTATAAGGGCCTTAATAAAATTATTGAAAATATGGAAAAATTATGTAAAATCATAATAAATGATTTGGATGAAAAATTACAAGTTTGAAAAGATAAAAATTGTAATGACCCGTATGTCTGGTAGTCAGATATTTAATATATTTTGTTATTTAAACGTCGATTTAGAATTTTAAATGGATCTACAATATATATAATTTGTTAACTAAATAATATATGGACGTATAATTTAAATATAATTATAAATCGAGCCTGTAACGTCGCGGCAGTTCGTAAATTTCGTTTTGAACTTCAACTGACTATACATAATCTATTTTAAATCAGAACTCGGAGAAAACAGAAATGTTTGAGTCGATTTGATTATAATTTTCCTATGAAAGAGGAAAATGGAGATTGCAGCTTACGGATTGTTAGTTATGGCCAATTCAAATTTTCAAATAGTCGCTAATAGATCCGTTTTTAAAAATATAACGATTTATTTATTTTTATGAAATGGATTTTATATGAATGGAATATCATTGAACACCAAAAATTTTAATGCTAAACTTTGAATTATATATTAAGTGGAATTGGAGCAGTTGTTGATACTGAATTATTATCAATAATTTAGCTGTTGGAATTTAAGGTATGTTGTATCGACATTTTATAAGATTTATTTAAAACCAACTAAAATTCCGACAAAATAGTAACAGCTAAAGAACTGTGATTCTAACAACATTGAAACAAGTTACTACATGAAAACCAGAAACAAAATATATACTGTCGATAAAAATACAAATGCAAATTGGTCTTTCAAAGAAAAACAAATTATATTCAATGGTTTGTATAAGTGCAAATGCAAAGAAACAAAACATATATAATTGTTTAAATGCAAACACAAACAAAAACAATTCCCTTCATTTTTGCGATATAGATCATGCAGACGGTTGAAGATTGGATTTTGAACGAGAATAAAAACCCAATACAAAACATATAGTTCAGGAAAATTTGAAATACACAAATACATTTATATACAGTTCAGTTCACTGTATTACAACTGACGTAATCACAGTGTACCAACAAAAGTCAACTCAGCATGTCCTGTTCTTTTCAGAAACAGTAAAAAAAAGCAATTGCTTCATAGGCACAGATATAATGGAACATAACAATTCATCTACAATTCATAGAGAACTGTTGCCTTACGTTTCAAATTAGTACATAACAATTCATTCCAAATACCGATGTCTGCAAGCCCGGTTTCATTCAAGGAATAGTAAAACGAACCACCTCCATAAGCATTGATCTGAAGAAAAAAAGATCATGAAACAGAAGAAATGAAACCATTTTATATATTCATACGAACAACTAAGCCTATAGATGAACAGCTAAAGAAGGGGACAACGCATAGCCGAATTGAAATCAAGATATATGTATATATATTCATACATCAGTTATAAGTACAATAAACGGCTATAAATAAATCAAATATATGCATATGTTTATCCCATCAAATCTGTACAAATGAACTGATATATATATATATATATATATATATATATATATATATATTCACATATACATCTACACAGTCGAATTCATACTATAACTACGCTTTACTTTTTCCAAAATCTGGACTTCAAATCTAGAATACAGATTTCAAATCTTTGGATGTAACAGACAAGTCATAGCTTAAATTTCATCTAACCTATATGTTTCAATCACTGTTCTTTTCAAACAGAGCAACTGTAGTGGAAATACACCAGCTAATTCAACAAAATCTATGAAAAATCATCACACAGCCACCCATCAACCATCACCAGTACACAAATCTGAAAAGAAGAAAAAATTAATGGCCTAAGCGTAGGGTAGCCTAATCTATCTAAGATAAGACTGATGGACTTTGATCCTATCTAAACCAAACCGCATTATAAATATGTGTATCCACGCACAAGGATCTCACCATTCCAGAAAACCATATGAACACCACAATGACCAAGAAAAATCGTTCGAACCAC
The DNA here is from genome assembly GCA_030737875.1 of Allium sativum. NCBI lineage: Eukaryota > Viridiplantae > Streptophyta > Magnoliopsida > Asparagales > Amaryllidaceae > Allium > Allium sativum. The sequence goes on along the minus strand of CM060925.1, from coordinate 67,574,465 downwards.
TTTAAAATCATAACAAAAAATAAAAATAGCAAACAAGTGATTAAATAAAACACTTATCTGTGTTGTGAATCCACGCATGCTTCTGACGAATTCCCTTGGGATTTTGTTCGAACCAAGGACGTAGGGTTCGGAAATTTCTGTGATGGAAGCTTCGAGTTGGTCTGTGGATGATCTATAGTGGATCTGGAAGGGCGTAGGGGTTATTCAGCGAAGTTGTGATCGTTGGGTGCTAAAGGAATTATTTTGGTGGTTTGTCAGATCACTGGAAGAAGAGAACGAAGGGATCGGAGAAGGAGAGGTTGCGTAGGGGGGGTTTCGATGCAGCGGTCTTTGATTTCGGTTGAAGGACGGGAAGGTGGCAAGGATAAGGGTTGCGGCCCATACTGATTTTTGTGGAGGTGGAAGTATTGAATGAATTGGGGAATATGATGGTACTGGATAACATGGGTTGAAGTGGATGCGGGTTGGGTTTACACGGGGCGAAAGAAAATGGTAAAGGCCCTTTTTTATCTAAATTTAAATAATTAAATTACTTTATAAATTTGCTTGTACGATATCGTGCGCATACGTTGACAGATTTAAACATGGTCAGTTCCGTTAGAACCATAGAGACGAGAATATTGAGATGGAGCAGTTTCAGTCAAGACTGGAAGCAAGCAGAATTTTTAATTATATTAAACCGCTGTTTAATTTAATTATAAACCAGCGTTAATGACCAAACCAAATCAAGATGAGTTAAACTCACTTAGTTCTTCCCATTTATATTTTATATAAATCTGGTTTTTATTTTGTGTGCTCTGGTTACTAGTGGTTGACCATTTGCTAGTTATATAATTATTGTTGATTTAACCAATGGAATTAAACAGGTATTTAATTCCAGTAAAATACTAAATCGTTGTTCTAATGATTTAATCCAATAGAGGTAATTTCCCTTGATTGGGTTTATAAAATAAACACGTTTGAATTGGTTGAATTGTTTGAATGATCTGTTAATTGATTGATGGGCGTTATTTATTATCAGATGAATGGAATTCAATGATTGATTTGAGCTAAGAGTTTTCAATACAGAGATGGACAGGTTAGAGGGATCCAACTGAATTTCTCAAATTTACTATTTATTTTCATATTACCATTATATCAACCATTTCCACAATATGATTGAATAATTGATTTTTTTTTTTGATTTTTAAAATGTATTTAACATTTGTTAACCAACGAACAATATTGGTTGAGTAATTTGGCATCACATGGTCTATATGTCAATCATTATACAAATATGGATTTTACCGTCAAGTGAGTCGACCGTAATGAAGTTATAAATTTATTTTATAACTGAAATAGGTTTTAAATATATTATTTTGAACAAGAGAAAATTTTAAAAGAAAATAAGTATTATTATTATTTAAAAGAAAATAAATTGTTTTGTAAATTCTTATGTTAATAGAAATTGTAAGCAGATGAGTAGAAAATAACCTAATGGTTAAGAAATTGATTAATTGTTTCTAAGAACAATTAAATGAATTTATTTAAATTAATTATATTATGAATTAATTTAAAGGAGGCATTAACTGGAATTGATTAAAGAAATAATTGTGTTTTGAGTTAACAGAGCTCCGTTTTAACTAAGATCGACTTTTAAATTAGTTGATTAATAATGAACTAAATGGAATAACTTAACGAATAATTGTTAAATCTTAATAAGATTTTAAAAGAGATATTTTTATTTATTTCAGTAAATAAAGCAGTTAACTGATTTTACAGTAGGTAATGTTGAAGTGAATTATTTGTTTTAAGTTATGTAATCACTTCTTAAATGAAATACATTTAAGTAAGTAACCAAATTTAGAATGGAATATAGTTAAATTTCGAGAAGAGATTAGGAAAGAGTTTTTTATTTGAACTCGAGTTTATAATGAAGTTATAAAGGGATTTAAGAAAAAGCATAGCTTAAATGATGGGTTTACTTAACATTTGGATTAAGTAAAGAAAGATAAAGATATAAAAGAGTTATAATTAAACCTGAGAAGCAAAAACAAGGGTTATAAAGAGAATGAGAAGTAAAGAAGCTGATTTTGAATTAGGAATACTTAAGTTTGGAATTAAGTAAGTAATTGGAATTTGAGATTCCCAGAAAGAAAAGGGGATAGGAACAAGGGATTGGTAATTGAGTTTTGTAAAAGAATTAGGTAATAGGGTTTGTGATAATAACCCAGTTAGGGAACAAAGTATTTAAATAAATTGGAAGTTAATAAGACTGATGTTTAGTAAGAAATTAATTAATCGATGAATTAAGCAATATCAATTATATTTTAAAAAGAGACCTCCAAAAAGATAAAGTAGAATTTTAAAGCTATATTTTGAATTAAATAGTTTAATGGAATGTGAATGAATATCAGTTTTTGAATTACAACTCGTATTTATCTTAAGATAGGAACGTTGTTGATCAAGGTGTGAGAGGTAATTAAAATACCCCAACTTGAACGACTTTGGGATTATCCGGAGATGATACTAGTTGATAATGGTAGAATGTAAGAATAATTTATTATTTCCATAAGAGAAATAATAATGCAACGTTAGTTGAATGATTTGAGAATATATCATGAGATTTCCAAAGTAACGGAAATAATAAGGGATTGAGAATATGAGATGATGTTTTCAAAGTAAAGAAACGAAAGAGATCTACGTAATGTCGTTTTATGAATAATAAGTTAAACCGATTCTTCAGTTTTAGAAAATGAATATGCTATATTACATTTTGTGAAAATGATAGTCAAATGGAGTATTAGATATTATTATAAGATATTTTCCAAATATTAAAATGAAGTGGTTTTGCGATTTTAGTATACTAAAATAATAAGTGATGTTTTTCCCAATATTGGGATATCTATGTTGATCATTCTTTAATTATTTTAATTAAAGAAGCAAAGTGATACTAAATACTGAACCAATAAATCTATTTTTATTTTATAATTGAATGACTATTTTATTTAGTAGTTAAATAACCAGCTATCAAATCTGAACTTTACGATGGTTGGTACGGAAAGACCGGGATCGAATTTATATTTGAAAACCATTCCAACCAACAAATACGAAATATAGAAGACATCAGAAGACAATCGAGATGGAGCATTGAAGACCATAGATCTTCATAATACGGAAGAACCACTTACAATCTCTGATTCGACCCGGAGATATACTGGGGTTCTGTCGTAATTGGAATCTGTGGATTGCAAAGACTACTCGCTACTGATCCACGGGGTGATTCCTATACTGGATGCAGTAGGAGGATGCCTTCGGTTCATCCTGTTCCTGGATGACTTGTATGGACAAATGTTTGACAGAGCATTTCCAACGGAGTCACGTACGTTGATATCTTCAAACGTGTCAAAGTTGGGTAGCTCCCAACTAGGGTATTTTTGTGGACGTCAATTAGTGATATCTGGCAGATCTGAAGATATGGCATTCAAAGTAAACGATGGACAGATTATCGAATGGTAAATTCAAACCTCAAGCCTCACAACCGGGAAATGACAAAAATCAGGCAGGCAGCATGGCTATGTGGGTCGCTCCCATTAGGGTGTATAATCATCTATCTAGAGAAATTCCTTTTGCTTCTTTAATCTATTTCTATGCTGTTCCTTTTTCGGGAAACGGTGGGTAGCTCCCAACCGTTAGAGATATACATTCAACACACTCAAGAGAAATGAGTGGTCGGTCATGTGTGGGCCGGGTTGCAAGGCGTTCTTGTTGAGCCCAGTGTATTCGGCTCTAGAGATACACTAGCGGCAGGTGGTTCCATACCTTGTCATAGTCAGAATCCAATCTCCAATAAGAGCCTGCGATGTTGTTTGTATACTATATATATGGAGCGTGAGATGCAAGCGTTCTGCTAGATTCTATTTATTTGTATTTAAACACTATTATAATATCAGATAAGTATTGATTTCAAAAACGTTTTGGGTTATAGTAAGGTAAAAACCGTCTGTGTTTATGTGTGGGCTGGTCTTACTATTTTCACTTTTCTTTCAAAGGGATCTTTGAACTTTAAAAGCAACATGGGTGTTATATATAACTTAGCGAGTTTCTCTTACTCTGGTTCACCAGACTGACCTGTCATTTGTAATGCTCGGGTTAGCCCGGTTTTGCAGGTTCAGGTTATCGATTGCTGTGAAATCCCAGAACGAGCCAAAGAAGTTCAGTGTTATACTGTTATTATTACGCTGTGCGATATATATGAGGACAAACTATTATAACTGTCCAGATTTATGGATGTACTCTGATGATTGTAAGTTATTTCAAGCTCTTAATAAAGTCATTTCTATATTATATTTTGTTCCGCTGTGATGTGAGACTCTGACTCAGTTGTGTATGTTGGTTCTTCTTTATCTTCTATTCTAATATTTCTTTCTTTCATATTTCACCCTCTGTATTCTTTCTAATAACTATCTGGTGTTTTCGGTACTTGAGTTTTGGCATGTAATGCATGGTTTATGTATTATTGTCAAAATTCGGGCGTCGAATTACGCCGGATCGTTACAGTGGTATCAGAGTTATTGGCCGTTTAATAACAACCTTGGCTCTGTAACGTAACTCAATAGAGATGGGGTTAGTAACACCCTAGATTGAATTTTGGGTGTATACATATGAGGGCGTATTTGTAAATTCTATATAGAAATATTTTATATTGTGTTATTTGACCAGTTCGATTTTGAACTAGCAACGGACACAATAATGTTTTATAAAAATGGTCAGATGAAATAATTTCGGCCATAGTATACTTTTGTATAGGAAAGGAATAATTTTATGATTGATTTTGAGTTATTTGATTTATTTGAATCGAATTCGAATTAGACTATGAATTGGAATGGTCTAATATAACCCTAATTTTTCATATACGAAATTAGAAAGAGAAAATGGGTAATGTTGGAAATAGAAATCAAAATTTGAGGTTGAAATGGCGATTTCTAAATTTGAAAAGTAAATAGTTAATTGAACATGAGTTTGAAACTTAGCGTGATTAAGAGTTGGGTATTGGAATTAAAATTTGAAATTTGGAAATAAAAGTTGTTTGATTTGGTTAATTGGATTGTGCATTGTTGATTGGTTGTTTGTAAGATGGATTGAATAAATTCATCCAATGATTTAATAAATAGGAAGATAAATAAATTGGAAATGAAGATAATAGAATCCAATATAATAAACTTGGATGAAATCAAATATGAAATGAAACCAGAAGGATTTAACCCTGTAAGGGTTATTGTATATCAGGCTAAGTGCAGGTTGAAAATGAAAAGGGCTGCTACATGTTTTGGAATTTGAGCTTGGTGGGCTGACAAAAAGGTAAACCTTAATATTGTTGGTTAATGATTGCTTTTATACCCCTGAAGCGGGTAACCATTTGGTTTTGTTCTCTTTTGAGATGTGTAAGGCCTGAAGTGGCAGATGTAGTTAGTTTAATCGAGCAATACTATGGAAATACTAACGAATTTTTCGTAAATTTTATAACTTAGAATTTTGATAATAATTCCTTATTAATTATTTTGAGAATAATTGGGATTGGAACATTCCTCTTACTTAGCAATTTTGGGGACAAAATTCTTTTAAGGGGCAAGGAATGTAACGACCCGTGTTTTTGGTAGTCAAATATTTAATATATTTTATTATTTAAACATCGATTTCGAATTTTAAATGGATCTACAATATATATAATTTGTTTATTAAATAATATATGGGCGTATAATTTAAATATAATTATAAATCGAGCCCGTAATGTCGCGGTAGTTCGTAAATTTCGTTTTGAACTTCAACTGACTATACAGAATCTATTTTAAATCAGAACTCGGTGAAAACAGAAACATTTGAGTCGATTTGATTATAATTTCCTATGAATGAGGAAAATGGATATTGCAGCTTATAGATTGTTAGTTATGGCCAATTAAAATTTTAAATAGTCGCTATAGAACCGTTTTTAAAAATATAACGATTTATTTATTTTTATGAAAGGGTTTTTATATGAATGGAATATCATTGAACACCAAAAATTTTAATGTCGAACTTTGAGTTCTATATTAAGTGGAATTGGAGCAGTTGTTGATACTGAATTATTATCAATAAATTTAGCTGTTTGAATTTAAGGTATGTTGTATCGACATTTTATAAGATTTATTTAAAACCAACTAAAATTCCAACAAGATAGTAACAGCTAAAGAACTGTGATTCCAACAACATTTAAACAAGTTACTACATGAAAACCAGAAATAAATATATACTATCGATAAAAATATGAATGCAAATTGGTTATTTCGAAGAAAAACAAATTATATTCAATGGTATGTATAAGTGCAAATGCAAAGAAACAAAACATATATAATTGTATAAACGCAAACACAAACAAAAACAATTCTCTTCATTTTTGCGATATCGATCATGCAGACAGTTGAAGATTGGATTTTGAATGAGAATAAAAACCCAATACAAAACACACAGTTCAGGGAAATTCGAAATACACATATACATTTATATACAGTTCAGTTCACTATATTACAACTGACGTAATCACAGTGTACCAACAAAAGTCAACTCAGCACGTCCTGTTCTATTCAGAAACAGTAAAAAAAAGCAATTGCTTTATAGGCATAGATATAATGGAACAGCTAAACAAGTAGCTACCTGCATACATAAAGATCATGATCAGATGAAATAATAATAATAAATAAATAAAATAAACAGCTAAACAAATAGCTAAAACAGCTAACATTGCTAACAGCAAAGGTGTATGTATATATATATTCAAATACACTGTAAATTTCATCTACAATTCATAGAGAATTGTTGCCTTACGTTTCAAATTAGAACATAACAATTCATTCCAAATACCAATGTCTCCATGCCCGGTTTCATTCAAGGAACAGTAAACCGAGCCACCTCCATAAGCATTGATCTAAAGAAAAAAAGATCATGAAACAGAAGAAATGAAATCATTTTATATATTCATATTAACAGCTAAGCCTATAGATGAATAGCTAAAGAAGGGGACAGCGCATAGCTGAATTGACAACAAGATGCACGTATATATATTCATACATCAGTTATAACAGCGCATAGCTGAATTGACAACAAGATGCACGTATATATATTCATACATCAGTTATAAGTACAATAAACTGCTATAAATAAATCAAATATATGTATATGTTTATCCCATCAAATCTGTACAAATGAATTGATATATATATATATATATTCATATATACATCTACACAGTCGAATTCATACTGTAACTATGCTTTACTTTTTCCAAAATCTGAACTTCAAATCTAGAATACAGATTTCAAATCTTTGGATGTAATAGACAAGTCATAGCCTAAATTTCATCTAAGCTATACGTTTCAATCACCGTTCTTTTCAAACAGAGCAACTGTATTGGAAATACACTAGCTAATTCAACAAAATCTATGAAAAATCATCATGCAGCCACCCATCAACCATCACCAGTACACAAAACTGAAAAGAATAAAAAAACTATTGGCCTAAGCATAGGGTAGCCTAATCTATCTAAGATAAGACTGATGGACTTTGATCCTATCTAAACCAAACCGCACTATAAATATGTGTATCCACGTACAAGGATCTCACCATTCCAGAAAACCATATGAACACCACAGTGAACAAGAAAAATCGTTCAAACAACTTTAAAATCATAGCAGAAAATAAAAACAGCAAACAAGTGATCAAATAAAACACTTATCTGTGTTGTGAATCCATGCATGCTTCTGACGAATACCCTTGGGATTTTGTTCGAACCAAGGACGTAGGGTTCGGAAATTTCTGCGATGGAAGCTTCGAGTTGGTCTGTGGATGATCTGTAGTGGATCTGGAAGGGTGTGGGGGTTATTCGGAGAAGTTGTGATCGTTGGGCGCTAAAGGAATTATTTTGGGGATGTGTCAGATCACTGGAAGAAGTGAACGAAGGGATCGGCTCTTCCCGAGATCGAAGTTGCTTTATGTTGCATAGGGGGATTTCGATGCAACGGTCTTTGATTTCAGTTGAAGGACAGGAAGAGGGAAAAGATAAGGGTTGCGGCCCTTATTAATTTTTGTGGGGGCAGATGGATTGAATGAATTGGAGAATACGATGGTACTGGATAATATGGGTTGAAATGGATGCAAGTTGGGTTTACACGGACTGAAAGAAAATGGTAACGACCCATTTTTTAATTTAAATTTAAATAACTAAATTACTTTACAAATTTTCTTATATGATATCGTGCGCATATGTTGACAGATTTAAACACGGTCAGTTCCGTTAGAACCGTAGAGACGAGAATATCGAGATGGAGCAGTGTCAGTCAAGACTGGAAACAAGTAGAATTTTTAATTAAATTAAGCCGCTATTTAATTTAATTAAAAACCAACGTTAATGACGGTGAGTTAAGCTCACTCAGTTCTTCCCATTTATATTTTATATTAATTGGGTTTTTATTTTGTGTGCTCTGGTTGCTAGTGGTTGACCATTTGCTAGTTATATATTTATTGTTCAATTAACCAGTGGAATTAATCAGGTATTTAATTCCAGTAAAATACCAAGTCGTTGTTCTAATGATTTAATCCAATAGAGGTAATTTCCCTTAACTAGTCACGTTTATAAAATAAACGCGTTTGAATTAGTTGAATTGTTTGAATGATCTGTTAATTGATTGATGGGCGTTATTTATTATCAGATGAATGAAATTGATTGATTGATTTGAGCAAACAGTTTTCGATACAGAGAAGGACAGGTTGGAGGGATCCAACTGGGTTTCTCAAATTTACTGTTTATTTTCATATTACCATTATATGAACCATTTCCACAATATGATTGAATAATTGATTTTTGTTGATTGTTAAAACGTATTTAACATTTGTTAACAATGAACAATATTGGTTGAGTAATCTGGCATCACATGGTCTATAAGTCAATCATTATACAAATATGGATTTTATCGTCAACTGAGTCGACCGTAATGAAATTATAAATTCATTTTATAACTGAAATAGGTTTTAAATATATTATTTTGAATAAGAGCAAATTTTAAAAGAAAATAAGTATTATTATTATTTAAAACTTGATAAGTTATTATTAAATTGTTTTGTAAATTCTTATGTTAATAGAAATTGTAAGCAGATGAGTAGAAAATAACCTAACGGTTAAGAAATTGATTAATTGTTTTCTAAGAACAATTAAATGAAGTTATTTAAATTAATTATATTATGAATTAATTTAAAGGAGGCATTAACTGGAATTGATTAAAGAAATAATAGTGTTTTGAGTAAACTGAGTTCCGTTTTAACTAAGATCGACTTTTAAATTAGTTGATTAATAATGAACTAAATGGAATAACTTAACTAATAGTTATTTAATCTTAATAAGATTTTAAAAGAGATATTTTATTTATTTCAGTAAATAAAGCAGTTAACCGATTTTACATTAATTAATGTTAAAGTGAATTATTTGTTTTAATTTATGTAATCACTTCTTAAATGAAATACATTTAGGTAAGTAACCAAATTTAGAGTGGAATATAGTTAAATTTTGAGAAGAGATTATGAAAGAGTTTTATATTTGAACTCGAGTTTATAATGAAGTTATAAAGGGATTTAAGAAAACGCATAGCTTAAATGATGGGTTTACTTAACGTTTGGATTAAGTAAAGAAAGAGAAAGATATAAAAGAGTTATAATTAAACCTGAGATGCAAAAACAAGGGTTATAAAGAGAATGAGAAGTAAAGAAGCTGATTTTGAATTAGGAATACTTAATTGTGGAATTAAGTAAGTAATTGGAATTTGAGATTCCCAGAAAGAAAAGGGGATAGGAAAAAGGGATTTGTAATTGAGTTCGGTAAAAGAATTAGGTAATAGGGTTTGTGATAATAACCTAGTTAGGGAACAAAGTATTTAAATAAATTGGAAGTTAATAAGGCTGATGTTTAGTAAGAAATTAAGTAATCGATGAATTAAGCAATATCAATTATATTTTAAAAAGAGACTTCCAAAATGATAAAGTAGAATTTTAAAGCTATATTTTGAATTAAATAGTTTAATGGAATGTGAATGAATATCGGTTTTTGAATTACATCTCGTATTTATCTTAAGATAGGAACGTTGTTGATCAAGGTGTGAGAGGTAATTAAAATACCCCAACTTGAATGACTTCAGGATTATCCGGAGATGATATTAGTTGATAATGGTAGAATGTAAGAATAATTTATTATTTCCATAAGAGAAATAATATTGCAATGTTAGTTGAATAATTTGAGAATATATCATGAGATTTCCAAAGTAACAGAAATAATAAGGGATTGAGAATATGAGATGATGTTTTCAAAGTAAAGAAACGAAAGAGATCTACGTAATGTCGTTTTACGAATAATAAGTTAAACCGATTCTTCAGTTTTAGAAAATGAATATGCTATATTACATATTGTGAAAATGATAGTCAAATGGAGTATTAGATACTACTACAAGATATTTTCCAAATATTAAAATGAAGCGGTTTTGCGATTTTAGTATACTAAAATAATAAGTTATGTTTTCCCAATATTGGGATATCTAAGTTAATCATTCTTTAATTATTTTAATTAAAAAAGCCAAGTGATACTAAATACTGAATCAATAAATCTATTTTTCTTTTATTAAGATTTGATGGAAATTTTCCAAGGTAAATTTTTCCAATTTAAAATATTAAATTGGAATTGAATGGAATTTGATTTGGTAATAATCGAGATGAGCTTCTGTGAATGAAGACTGTTACTATATATGGAACTTAAAAGGCTTTGCCGCTATTCCATTTACAGTATTAGTCTGATATGGAAATTTATATCGATTATACATATTGATCTGTTTTCTGCGAAGATTCCATAGTTAATGGAAGATGATTTCGGTATGTTGTGAATTTTATTTTAAATGACACTGGTTCTTTAACCCAGTTAAAGACAGGATTAATTTTCCTAAAAGTTGAATAATCTTAAAGCAATGATTTTTGATATTAAAACTAAAATAGATTTTTAATGAATCTTTAATTATATTAAATGAGAATGGTATAACTAAATTTATTGAATTCATGAAATGATCGAGAATGGAGTACCACCAGTTTTACTCCAGGCGATAGTTAAATCTTTAATTAGATTTGAATGGGAAATGGTAATTAATTTTACAAATAACACAGTAGGTGTTAGATATGGAGTACTACCAGTGTTGCTCCATGGGATGAATAGGTTGGGTTGGGATTAATAAATAAATGATTACTTTGGTAAGGCTCAATAATCCCGACTAGTTAATAAACCTTAATTTGGTTTATAATTGTGAAAAGATCTAATAAAATCTTTTGAAATCGTATCCAAAGGAAGATTAAAGAAACAATGTAAATGAACTTATCTTTGAAAAAATTAATGGGAGCCATTCCCTAAAAATGTGAATATTTGAATGAAATAATATTTTGAATTGGAATGAGGTGTATGATGTATTTTTATAGCACTTGATTATTGATTATAAAATACGCAAGTTATTCAGAAAGACCGGGTTTAACCCATTCTGAATAATTAATACGATGACTAAAAGTCGACGATAAAGACAGTGGTTGAAGACAGGAGTTCAACACATCGTTTGGATGATTACTGATGTCTTAGTTGGGTTGTACACCCAAGACAAGGTAATAAGTGGTGATCGTCCAGGCGTAGTTGGAGATCGACCGGATATGCGAGGATTCTCTCCTATATTGGACATATGGGACGAGGAATAAGGTGCCTTCGGTTTCGTTGAGACCCAGAACAAACTTGTAAATGGATGTGTGTATGACATTGGATGTCATTCTGTGTTGATTGATTTTTATTAAATATATATCTGTTTGGTGGTGGAGAATTTATTCTCTTTCTTAACACCCTTCTCTGAAACGTATGAGCTTAAAGGTTATATATTGATAGACATCAATTGCATGGCGTGAATTGTCAGTGTGGCATGCTGAGATGCAAATGATCAAGGCTTTTGTTGAAAAGAAAAGTCATGTGGTTGATGATCAAAGCACAACTTTAAATAGCATAGCTCTGTGTATAACGTTAATTCGTGAGCTTCACACCCGGTATGAGTCTAAAACGGGTTGAGGGACCATTGGGAGTGCACGGCGCTTCTTTCTAGCTAGGAGTGGTGTCATGGTATGGAGCCCAGACATTTTTACTTATGTGGATGATGGATTGCAAGGCGCCTCGAATATTGGTCTGGCCAAGTGATAGGTCCGATAGGACTTGGAAATGTGTGTTCAGGAATAACCAATCCACTAAAGTAAGTGTGGACCGGCCCTTCTGTTCACAGGGTTCACTGCGGGGGATCCTAAGGCATTTGCTAGAGTGTCTCGAATCGGAGAGGAGCCATCCCTTGCCTCGACTCATAGATGGAAATCAAATTTCCAATATGACATTTTTTGGTTTTAGTTGTAGAACTAGTCTGGCGACATGATATATGGTACCGATGTCGTCTATGATTAATACATTTATATTGGAAGTTGTTTTGACACTATACACTTATAGTAATATCAAAATGATTTGTTTTAAACATACCAAGCATGTTTGGCTCTTATAAGGGAAAACTCTATACTTCGGCTTGCGTTGCATTGTGTGATGGGACCTGAGTCTTATAATAGCTTCATTTTTTCAAAAAGCATTGCATTCTTTTATTTTAAACTGAGATTCATTTGGATTAAACCTGGTCCGTGACATGCTGCGTGGTCCCGTGATTTACCATATTTTAAAGTAAAGTTTTAATATTTGTTTTAGTTCTCACACTTGTCCCAAGACTGACCCAAAGTTTATTATTTTAACCTAAATTATAGGTGCCCATATTTTCCACACGGGCAGCTAGTAGTTTTGGTTTTCACAGATATTTCTTTTCATAGGATCTGGATTATAGCTGGAGCTATATTCGAAAAGCTTTGTAGCCGTGTATTTCTTTCAGTTGTGCTAATTGATATATTTCTGCTACACATTGTATTTATACATTTTAGTTCCGCTGCTATGTGCTTTATATCTCTGATATTTTTCTAAGGTGTAATATTTATTCATACTCTGATATATGCTTGTACTCTGATGTAATTGTTGTCATAGGAATGAAATGTTATGTTGTCTGTGTTCTGATGCACCGTGTTCTCAACTCAATCCGGGCTTTCCCGAAAGGGGAAGTTTGGGTCGTTTCACCGTGGTATCAGAGCTGTGGTTTACAGAGCTCGAGAAAAAAAGGCATTAGAACCAAACGAAATAAATCATCAAAGGTAGGATTAGTAATACCTATAAGAATAACTCGTTAGAGATAGGGCTAGTAATACCCTAGAATGAGTCTGAAGAGTATTATTTATTAAAAACAAATTTACTTTTGAAATTTTAAATCTATTATTCGTATTTGAATAATTTATTTTATATTTAATTTGGACAATCGAGTATATGAAGATTTTGCATATACGCATCATGAACGTATATTCGAAGTCTAAAATATACTGGGTAGATATAGAACCGCACTCTAGTCACCGGAGATGATTCTAATGATTGTAGCTACATCATTAGAGTTTATGTTCGAGTTTCGAAAGTGGAATATCTATATATTTCCAATTGACTGGTGTGAGAACCAAAACTTAGTTAGAATTTATTGTTTGTCATTTGGCACTAAAAATATGATTTTTAAGTATATACAGAAAGTTATATATTTGAAAAGCTAATCAATTAATTGATTGTTGGTTGTGTTGTGTGATTATTAGTTTGACTAATAAAAATATTGGAATGATAAAACCAATAAGTGGATGAAAGGTAAAATTGAGCCAAACCGAATCAAAATATTAAACTTAATTGAAAATAGATTGGAAAGTGCATACATGTACATGTATATATGTTGAACAGGTCATGGCATGGAAGCTAAGAAGAGGAATAAAATTGTATGCCCGACAAATAGGTACATGTTTACTATATTCATTGGGTTTTGATGATTTTATGAGCCGCTTGGCTTTTTCTTTTTTCATTTTGATTCATGAGGGCCCTGTGAGGCAAGTTGTGGTCTTACCGATAGGGCTGTACAAAGGAGGCTATGGCGAAATTTTCGAAAGTTTAGGGTGTTAGCCAAATGTTAGAGAAATTTCAAAATTCTTAGAAACTGAAAAGTTGGAGAATAAAAGCCAGAATGAAAGTTGAGTTGGTTAAACAACTTTCAGCTCCGTTGATTTTCGAGGACGAAAAGATTTAAGTGGGGGAAATTGTAAAAACCCAAAATTTCTGAACCAATTTAAAATTTTTATTTTAGTTATTTTAATGGATTTTGAACATTTAAAATGATTTATTTTAAATAATACATACTAAAAAATTATTTAAATGAAAGTTAGAAAATATATATTTATTTTAATTATAAAACAAGCCTAAAATGGCGCGGTAGATTAAAAATTTGATTTTAAATTTCAATTGAATGTATAGGATTCAAAATAAATCGGATTTCAATAAAACTAGAAACATTTAAATTTGTTTAATTATATCTTTCTAATAAATGTGAAAAATTCAGATTTCATAATATAAATTGAAAGTTATGTCTAGTTTAAAATTCAAAATAGTCGCTATGGAATTTATATAATATATAGCCCTTAAAAATAACCATTTTGCTAACGACCTCCGTTTTCGACGAAACCACTTTTGTTGGATCCAGAATGTCAAATTATAGTCAGGTTCAAAATTTCATAATTTTTGGATTTAATATGTAAGCACAGTAATTTAAACGTGTTTGGTCAATTCAGTTTGAATTTAATCAACTGGAAAAATGGCCATTTTTCAAACGGTCTCCAAATTCAACGAAATTAATTTTTTTAATACTGTATCATCAAAACATAGCTAGATTTATTTTTCTGTAATTTTTGGAGTTAGTATGTGGCCCCAATAAATTAAAATGTATGTTTAAATTCAGTATATATTGATTTATATTTTAATTTGGATGAAAACTGATCAAAACGATAGAATTGGCTTACGAAACATATCCCATTGTGTCCGGAATGGGGGTATTTAGCTAGGGCGACAGTCATTGGGTTTGATTTGGAGTTCAAACTGATAAAAATGGATTTTTCGAAATAAAAATAATAATATATATATAAATAGAAAAGAAACCCTAACCCTCACTCATTCATCAGCCGCAGCCAACACTTAGAAAACTGATGGCCCTAAAAGCTCGAAATTAAAATCCTAAATCATGGCAAAATTAATTCGAATTAGAAAGGGATTATAAAACAAAAATTGGAGCATTTTTGGCGCTCTTCCAATCAATACTAAGTTGATGAATTTTCATCAAGTGATGGGCGTGAATTCGTGGCTCAAACAGCCGAATTTTGTGCGATATTTTTGGAGGGATGGGGGCAGAGATTTGAGCCTGGTTCCAGGCGATTGGTGGCCAATGTCGTGGCCTTCAATGTGGCGATGATGGATCGGTGAACGATGCGGCGTAGGGTGGTGCATTTTGGAATTTGGAAGATCGGTGATGGGTTTTAACTGCTCCAGGAAATTCGACGAGGAGAGAGAAAGAGAGTGGAGGATGGAAATGTAAATAATTATTTAATTATTATTTTAATTTTTGTAGTCCAATGTTTATAATGCAGTAACTTCTTCATACGAGGTCGGAATGACGAACGGTCAGTTGTGTTGGATTCGCAACGACGAATGCTACAACGTGAAACTGACCAGAACATAAACAAAGCAAGTGGAATTGTTAGCTAAATTAAACGCACGTTTAATTTAGTTAAAAAACAGAAATCTTGATTGTTTTGAACCTTTATACTGCCAAAATATAACATATAAAATATTGCAGAGGGATTAAAAATAACTCACATTTAATCTTCTGACGACCTTTGTTAATGGCAATAGCGGAATTTTCCTTTTCTTCTCTATCTACTTCCTCTGCCTTCGCTTCAGCCTTTCCACCTCTTCCGACGCACCCATCTTCTCCTAAACCCCCAGATCCACCTCCTCCTAGTGCTAATCCTTCTCCTGTGCAAGATCTTCATTCGAAGGCATCCTTTCCTTCTTTTGTGAAATCTGATTATGCCTCCCTCTTCAAGGCTTTTCCTTGCAATGCCGAGTCTTATCAGCCTCGTCAATTTGATGTCGATAGAGTTAGCAAAAAGAAATCAATTCCAGATCTGATCAAGAACGAAGGAATCAAATATTGGAGCAACTACCTTGTTGGTTTCTTTCTTGATGGTTCCCTATCATATCCTGCAATTTCTAACTATCTAAAAAGATATTAGTGCTTATTTGGTGAGGTAGACATTTTTTCTGATGGGTTTCATTATTATTTTAAATTTTCTGATGATGCTAATCAAGAAAAAATTCTCTACTCTGACCCAATCTTTATTTGTGGGAGAATGTTAATCATTATGGTATGGGATCCATCGATTGGGTGTGTACAATCTCAAAATCAAAAAAGTACCAATCTGGATCCATATATATAGAATACCGATGATTCTCTGGACATTGATGGGTATCAACAAGCTCGTGAATCATGTTGGAAGGTTTATTTGTTTTGACATAAGTACAGAAAGATTAACTAGATTCATAGATGCGAAGGTTTTAGTGGAGGTTACCCCGGATTTTGAGCTTCCTGATTCGATTGAATTAAATGATCTGGGTGATTATTGTCCGTCAGTGAAAATAGAATATGGTTGGAGACCTATGATTTGTACTAATTGTAAAGTTCTTGGTCACAGTTCTCATTCTTGTGAATTAAATTCGCAGAATAACTTGGTAAATGATAATCAGACTAGTGTTAATCTAGAAGAATTTACTCAGTATCAAGCAGGTTTTGCAAATGCTTGTAATTCGAAGAGGAATATTCCTGCTCGAATGGATAATTGGACTTATGTTGCTCCTAAGAAAAAGCAAGTTTGGATGAGGAAGAATGATAAGGTTAATCCTGATATTAAAATTAATAAGGAAGTAACTGATAATGTGTGTGCAAATCAATTTGAAGCTTTGGCAATGGATTGCAACGATAATGCCAGTGGAGTTATTGTTAATGACCTTAATTTTGGCTTAGCTCAGAAATCTGGAGTTGGTGGCGATCCAATTATGAATTTATTTGATGTTTCTGCTTGTGGTGGAGCTGATAAAGTGATTTTTGGAGGTACTAATGTTTCAAAAGTGAATAATAATGATGCTTCGGCTAAAGGAAGTAATAAAGGAGTTGAGTCTTGTATGAATGCAGCAGATTCTGATTCTTTATTTGGGAATTTGTTTGATGAAAATGCTAAAGTTGTGAATATTGCTACTTCTGCGAATGAAAGTTCAGATGTTTTTTCTTCTCAGCAGAACCTTGCTTCCTCTTCAATTGCTTCTATGTCTTGTTCTTCCACTTTTAGTTCTAAATCTTTTGCTTCTATGTGCAGTAATTTTTCTGCATATTCTTTGTCTTCATTTGCAACTAGGTCTTCTCCTTATGATCATCTTAAGCCTCCTGTTAGTATTAAGTTGCCTCCAGCAAATGTCAAAGGATGTGGATTGACTTTACCATCTATTAATCCTTTCAATGCAGTTTCTACTAGTGCAACGCTGTCTAAATCTAAACCAAAGAGTAGTAAGTTGAAAGGGAAATTTTGGCAAGACTCTGATGAGGGTACTAATCTTGATGAAGGTATTGAATATAAATCTGAAGATGTAATGCCTTTAATTAGTGGATTAAAATCCGGTAAGAGGCATACGAGATGTAATCAAATTTGATTTTTTTTTTCGATATTGGTCCTATGAGTAAGTATGTTGCGTCTTCTTATTCAAGTGATTCACTGTGTTTTTGGAATATTCACTCATTGAGATGTTTTGGGGATTTCGCTTTATCTTGGCAGTTTGATGTATAGAGGGTAGCAGGTATTTGTGAGCATTTAGCTTGGATTTGGAATTTTTGGTCACCAGCGGCTCTGAGTTTTTTTCTAGTTCAAATTTATTTTGTAATTGTTTTTTTCTCATTGTTGCTGAGATGAGTTTTAATACTGTTTGTATAGCTATAGGTTTGTTTGTATATTCTTTGTAATAACTTTTAGAGTGAATAAAGTTCATTTGCCTTTCAAAAATCAAAAATCCTTCAAATAAAAGAATGACGGAGTGGAAACAAATGTGAGAAGTCCTTCTCACTAAATTATATTTTATCATGTTATTGCATTTATGTATAAAAATATATAGAATTGCCAGTATAGATTTTTATCAGTTTTAATCATTATAAATTGTGTACGGTGCCTGTTAGCTCACCTCCCTCATCCACAAACCATGGTCGATTTAATTGACTGTATTGTGTGTTGACAGTGATACTGAAATGTATAAAATATTAAAATAATTTAATATTATTTTGAGGTAGTTGAAATTAAATTATAAATATATATTTATAATTTAAACAGTAAAATTGGCTAATTAGAAAAATAATTCAAATCGAATTAGAACAGGTTGAATCTGTTAACCAGTGATTATTTTGAATTGACTGTTGTTGTTTGGAAATCCCACACCAGTCTAGGGATGATAATTTATTCAAATCTCCCGTGAATTTAAATTATATGTCAATTAATTGATCAACAGGCTGTGATAAGCGTTATTGATTTATTTTAATGCTTATACAGTTGTGAATTACACTCTGGATGATGTTTGTGACGATCCCAAAACCCCGTGACACGGTGTTAAGGATAATCATTGGAATATAACACATTAATCATCATTAGCATATCATAGATAATAACATAAACGGAAATAGAATAATTTACACACATATGACAGCGGAATCGTATAGATTTCATCACATCAGAGAAGCACAGTACAGGATACAACTTAGTGCATAATGATACATAGTCAGTCACCATCGCTTGAGGCGGAATCATACATAAAGGGTACTCAAAATAAATATCAGTCTACATCGCTAATGGCGGAATCATAATATAGATACAATAATGGCGGAGAAAATCCAAGTCATCATGGTGTAGTCAAGCCTCGCCATGAGCCAAAAGTGCGTCAGAAACCTGTAACTAGGCTGCCCGTGTGAAAATGAGGGCACCCGAGTTTGCAAGGTGAAACAAACTACGAGTCAGTCACGGGACTGGTACGAGAAGTCTACTTAACTTATTAACAACAATAATAAGGCAAATCAAAGGACCATGCCACTTTCGCGGAACGGGTTTACTCCAATGAGTGCTAGTGCATGAAATAAAGTAAATGATTAAATCATCGCAATGCTTTTTATAAAATGAAGCCATTATAAGACTCAGGTCCCATCACACAATGCAACGCAAGCCGAAGGATATAGTTTTTACCTTATAATAGCCAAAAATGCTTCATACGAATTAAACAAAAGTGTTTGATATTATAACTAGTGCATATATGTTTCAAAAGCAAAATTCAATCATAAATATCAATCCTAGGCGGCATAGCTACCATCTACTATGTCGCCATACTAGTAATACAAACACGTCCGCATATTTCGTATTGGAAATTGGATTCCTTCATGAGTCGAGGCAAGGGGCAAGCTCCTCTCCAATTCGAGACACTCTAGCAAATGCCTCGGGACCGCACACAGCAATCCCCTGGATCCTCCAAGGCCGGTCCTCTCTTACTTTTGAGGATTGGCAATTCCTAAACACACGTTTCCCGGTCCTTACAGACCTATATCGACGCGCCTCGCATTCCAACAACCACACAGGTGAAAAGTAGATATAAATGTCAGGGCTGGGAGGTCACTGACACCACCATAGCTATAAAGAAACGTCATGCACTCCTTGGGTCCTTCTCCTGTTTTTGACTCATACCGGAGTGTGAGGCTCGCGAATTCACGTTATACACAAAGCTACGTCACACAGACCATGCTTTGATCATCAACCACAAGACTTTGCTTTGCAACAAAAGCCTTGATCATATGCCACTTAGGCGTGCCACACAGGCAATCCACTCCATGCAACTGATTTCTATCAATATATAACCTCTGAGCTCGTATGTCTCAGAGAAGGGCGTTAAGCAAGAGAATAAATTCTCCACCGCCAAACAGATACATATTTAACAGAGATCAATCAGCACAGAACAAAATCCAATGTCAGACACACAGTCCATTTACAAGTCCTTTCTGGGTCTGAACGAAACCGGAGGCACCAATCCCTCGCATATCCGTGCAATCAACAGTATGTTTGGACGGCTACTACTTCAGTTCCTTAATGGTAGCTACTCCAATCACGAGCATCAGTAGCGCCCATCCATCCAATGTGAAGATCGTCGGTCTTCAACCATCTTCGACTCTTCGACTTCTCAACATCGATCGATTATTTAAAATGAGATGAACTCGGCGTTTCCAAATAATCCACGTATATTCAGATTTTCAAATCAATTATTCACATGGTTGGACTATTCAACATTCACATTTCAGTTATTTAGTTATAGTTTTCATGTCAAATACATTCAACCATCACATATCAAGCAAACACAACGAAATTGGTTTATTTCCACTTTATATCGTCTATAGTATTTTATAACGATATATAGCCATTTTTATTTATTTTAAAACGGCCATATTTAATTAAACGACATTACAGGTCGTGCCGATGCACTGGCGCTGCTTTCCACTAATTTTGTTTTACACATATCCGAAAATCTAACCGTTGGATCTTCACAAATTTTATATCATTAGGAAGGTCATTTCAAAACGAATCCAACGGTTTCAGTTTTGGGAAAATCCGACGGTCGGATCTTCCACACTAGTCATTTGAAGTTATGATCTCAATTTATGAACTACAGCGTCGTTATTCGATTTAATTTAATTATATTTATATATATATATATAAATATAATCGTTTCTGTCGCTGTTTTTCTTTAAATTTGAATTAAACATTCCAGACAATCCAACCGTCGGATCTTCACAAAGTTGGTGCCATTGGAAAGATATTTCCAAGGCGAACTCAACGGTTGCGGTTTTGGGAAAATCCAATGGTCGGATTTCCCGCACTAGTCATTTGAAATCACGGTTTCAAAACACGAACTGCACGGCCACGTTTCGTTTTAATTTTATTTATATTTGTATATATATATATATATATATAGTTCATTCAAAAATTCCTATATCGTTTTCACTTCAATTATTTCACTAACGCCTTTAAATTTTGGAAAATTTCGCCATAACCTCCTTTGTACGGGAGGGGCCGGAAAAATTCCCAAATAGCCACACGGGCGTCTCATGTCAAAAAGTAAAAGCCAAGCGGCTAGCCAACAGGCTCATAAAATCATCACCCAAACAAAACAGTAAATGTGTACCTATTTGTCTGGCACAAAATTTTATTCCTCTTCTCTAGCCCCTTTGCTATAACATGTTCAATAGATATTCATGTACATATACACAATTTCTATCACTTATCATTTTCCATTCAACTTCATGTTTGATTTACTTTGGTTTAAAAACACCATTCATTCTAATGTTGCATGCATAGGCTAAAATCATATCATTAGCTAATTAATGTATGTTTCAACTCATGCATATTTTATTTGAACAAGTGCTATTTTTAACACTTCACATTTCAAAGATGATAATTTTGGCGAACCAAAATAGATTTCAACACATGACTATTTTATCTAGTTCCTATGCATGTTAAAAATAATATTTCTTCACCAATATTTATTTCAACGTCCGCATATCTTTAGCATATCACATATATGATAAAAATGATATTTTTATCGTTTAAAATATTTATTCGACAAATGGATGTTTTCAACACTTCATAGTTTCAATAAAAATTTAATTTTTATTGTTCGATCTTTTTATTCAACACATGAACTTTTCCACTACACACACTTCTCAACACATGAGCATTTCCACACATGGATATTTTATTTATGTTGTTCATATTAGAAAGATGGAATTTTTATTGTTAAAACTATTTATATATAAGGCGAATATTTTTCTTACTTCCTATATATTATAAAAATGTGATTTTTATTGTTTAGACACTTCATTCATTCACAAATGAATTTAATTTTCACACATCACTTTTCAACACATGAACATTTCCACACATGAATATAGTTTCAACACATGGCTTTAATTTCAACGCATGAAGATAATTTCAACATATGAAAATAATTCTAACACACAAAGATTATTCAAAATTTCGGCAGCATAACGGCAGGGTAGTTAAAACCGGCACCGTCTCTAGTACGGCTCCTCGCTCTACCTTAAAACCTCGCAGTTTTGGACAATGGGGATTCATGCATCTAATTCGCACGCAGGCGGCATGTTTATTTTTATTTCTACAAATATTTCCAATTCATTTCAATCACCAATGGGTATTTTTCAACCACAACCAAACAATATCAACCACAAAAAATTATTCAACCATTCGTATTTTTCATCCAATATTTCACACAATTCACCACAATAAATATCGTCCATGGTTTGTGGACGAGGGGAGTATATATATATATATATATATATATATATATATATAATTGCTATATTTCACTTGCATTTCAACACATATATCAATTATTCTATGCATGTATAATTCATACTTCGCTCATATAGCTTACACCACGCATGTACATGAGGTATACAACACGTGTGTAATTTATATTTCACTAATATAATTTATACACGACATTTTCCATTCAAATTTATTTAATTTAGATTTCTCACATTGGTTCGTTGCTTCGCTAAAAATAGATACGATGTCAGAAAAATCTGCGGCTTCTTCTATTGGGTAGAGAGCTTCCTTGCGGTTCTGATGTTTCCTGTTTCATCGAATTTCGTTAACACATCAAAAAGATATGATTTTTCAAAGTGTAAACATAAAAAAAAACTCACCTTTCACGATGGTTCAAAACTAGGTTTGCGGTTTTTGCGAGAATCGAGGCATGAGGGGATAATCGGCGGGTTGGACGTGGAAGAGGGAAGAGAGGGCTTCCTGTCGGTGGTGGTTTGGTGGCGTTCGGGGGTCGGGATCGTCGGCGGCGGCGCTGGGAAGGTCGGGGCTTTCTGGCCTCGATTCAGGCGGCACAGGCGACGAGGGGTGGAGGAATGTAACACCCCGTAATTTGAACATAAAAATTCACAAATTAAAGTATACTTAATTAAGTGAAATGGGTTGCGGAGAGAAATATATATATATATATATATATATATATATATATTAATATATATATATATAATTGAAAATTAAATAAATAAATATGCAAAAATGTTCAAAACAGCGAATTGGGAGAGGGGAATAACCGAACCGGCCGATTTTTGAGGTCGACCCGAGCTTGCTGGGTCGACTAGGGGTTAATCCAGGGTGTTTGGTTGTCAACCCGTGGGCCGATTCGCTAAAATGCATATTTTGCATTTGAATGGTTCTCATGGTTCAGCTTTAATCTAAAGGCCCTAGATGGTTCCTACACTTGACTTCTTCCCCAAGACATGCTTTGATGGCTTGGATTGAATCTAGGGTTAATCCTATGGCTAATACTATCCTAATCCTCTATAAAAAGACCCCTAAACCTAGCCTAAATCACCATTATTCAATCCTACAACTAAACTATGTCAAATTTGTTCCTCTCATGGCCTCTACTCTCATGCTAAAATTCCTAAGCCTATTTCTATGAGAGATTGTGAGTTCATACAAGTGCTTCAAACTTGTATGAGTGTTCTTAGTTTGCATTCAAGTCAAGTTGCAACATTTCTATTTCAAAGCAAGGATTTTTATTGATTTGGCGCAAGGGTTTTTCAATTGGGGCTTTCATATTTTGGTGCTTGCATAAGGGCTTCGTCTCAATCTTTATACTAAATATTCATTTGTGTCTTCATAGCGTAGTAAGCCCTTTTCTACTTTCTTTTTATTGAACTCTAAAGTTAAATGAATGATGCAAGTTTGGTTGATCATTATATGCTAGTTTGGTTGATCATTATATGCAAGTTTGGTTGATCATTATGCAAGTTATGTATGACACATGTTGCCATGTTATGCAAGTTTGGGTTGATCATGTCATCATGTTATGCAAGTTTGGGTTGATCATGTTATCATGTTATGCAAGTTTGGGTTGATCATGTTATCATGCTATGCAAGTTTGGGTTGATCATGTTATCATGTTATGCAAGTTTGGGTTGATCATGTTATCATGTTATGCAAGTTTGGGTTGATCATGTTATCATGTTATGCTAGTTAAACTTGAGTTTATGACCTTAAAGCTTCAAGCTTTATGTTAAAGGTTGCATTTTGGCAACATGAAAGTTATCATATCCCTTATGATAACTTGCAAGTGAGGCCAAATGCGAACTTCTAGCAACTTCTACATGTTATTTATCACCATGTATCACTCATATGCTAAGTTTGGTTTTATGCATGCTTTTGAAGCCTAATAATGCAATATGCAAGTATATGAACATATGTACATCTCATATGCCACAATGTTAAAATTGTGGCTTCAACACCTTTTTGTCATGATTATGCCAAGTTCCCTATTTTATACTTTATGCGTTGTTGCGATTATGTAAACGATGGGATTACATTGGGGTTGGGTAACATAATGACATGAACATGGTTTTTATAACATAACGTGATATGTTAACTTGTAATTATGTTTTGGAAACATAATGGACATGACACTTAGAAAATATGAGTGTGGCCAACTCGAGGTTGGGTTGAGTTTGTAGCATAAATCTACCCGGACCCGCCCGGCTTAACTAGTGGCTACAAACAATAGGACCCAATGTGAGAAGTTGGTCATGTTGTGCACGAACCCGAGGTTAGACCAGGTTGTGGTGTAAAGCTACCCGGACCCGCCCGGCTTAACTAGTAACCACAACAAGGTCTAATGTGAGAGGTTAAAGCACATTAAGTTAATGAATGCCTCTTGATTAGGGTTAAGTCATGGTCCACTTAATCCTTAACTAATTTGGGCTTGATGGATTAATCGAGGTTAAGTCAGGAGCCTTGGGTACTCTTAACCAATTTAATCCACGTGTGGATCGGGTTAACCACATTTAACCCGTTAAGAAACCCTAGTTGCGTGGTCCTTTTCAGCAGTAACCTCCTTGGTAGTATCATAAGACCCTAGGACTAGGCTAGGGTGGGGCACGATTACTGGGCTGATTGTAAGAGACCAAAAGAGACGGCTGAATGATGCCCCGGTTGTTCAGGCGGACCATGGTCGTGCACATTAAGTCCGGAGTTGAACACGGGCACAGGTAGGTTTGGACTGTGCATCATGGTATGGTATCAGAGGGTTACACCATAGGGCCTGATACACCCTAGGGTGGACCCTGCACAGTCAACTACATTACATGATTAAGCCGCATGACACCGACACTTGACGATTTAGGCTTATAGGGAGCCGATCGACTAGACCGTGTAGTTGGACCTTAATTTAGGTCACCTCATGATGATGGGCCAAGGAATCAATTCTTGTTTTTACTTGACATGTTAGAATGCTAGTACACCCGTGGTGCAAAACTTAACCTTAATTATGCGATGACACCTTTATCTATCTTATTAGTTAATCATCATGCCAGTATGTTGTTATCCTTATTTTCATCTCAGCTTCTCATGCCAGTTAACTTTACTAGTTCATAGACAGATAGTAGTAGGGCTTACCAGTCTTTTTGACTGACCTGTTTTCTTTCGCCTCTTTTCTTCCGTTCCCCCCCCCCCTCAGGTTTTCAGGGTGGGAACATTAGAGCTTAGCATGGATCTTTACAGCTTGCTTACTGGATTTGCTCATGTACGGTTTTGGACATTGAGCTAGCTATGGTTTATCACTTCATTTTGGGGATAGTACTTTATGTATTTCAGTTTTTCAGTTTATGCTTTTATCTAGACTTTGTTTTTGGAAAATAATGACCAAGTACTTTGTTGTAACATGACTATGGTTTTGAAATGCTAAGTTTTATCCACTGCTTTACTACTCTGTTTTACTTATATGTTCTGTCTTATGATATCTGCATGCATGTTTACCTTGTTTAACGCCCCTCCAAAGCTAATGTCCTTGCAAGAGTGGCATTGGCGGAGGTGGGGTGTTACATTTGGTATCAGAGCATAAGGTTAACAAGATTTGAGCAAAAGGTTTTTAAAACATACCTTTTGAAAAACCATTTTCAAAACCAATTAAGTATTTTCCAAGAAAAGTCTAGTTATTTTAAAAAAAGGCTATTCCCCAAAAGCCATAGCACTATCCTTCGTTCCTTCGTTCTGAATCTATCTATCTTTTTCTTCGTTTCAGTATGGCCGATCGCTTTAACATCCCGGAAGACGTACAAGTACCCGTCTGGTTCCGGAGATTTATGGAGGCAAGGGCGAATGAAGCCGGACCCGCAAACATTCCTCCTCCTTCCCCCGTCGCTAACATCTCTCCTCCTCCCGTAGCTGAGGTTCCTCCTTCCCCTCAGCATACACAAGTGAATTTCGCGGAGCTTTGCAAAGACTTTAAGGCGATGGGTTGCAAGAATTTTGACGGAACGGAGACTTCTGTGGAGGCAAGAAACTAGTTAAAGGAAACTGAAGACCTCTTTGATATCTTGGATGTGGAAGATCGTAGGAAAGTTCTGTTGGAGTTATGGCTATTGAAAGGGGAAGCCGCTTATTGGTGGGTAGTCACCACCACTACTAGACCCATTGAGACTTGGGATGACTTTAGGAGAAGGTTTGGACTAAAGTTCCTATCATCGACAGAAGAGAATCTTCAGATGGAGAAGTTCCTATCTCTAAAGCAAGGGGACATGACAGTTAGGGAATACGTGGATATGTTTAATCAACTTGCTCAGTTCGGTCTAGAATTGGTAAACACAGCTCGGAAGAAGGCCCTACACTTTGCTCTAGGATTGAATGAGCCATTGCGCGGTTTGCCCATGTCTCATATACCCCTGGGGGCAACTTTCGAGGGTTTGGTGAATATGGCCCTGCTTCAAGAGGGAGATAAGAGTGGCAAGAAGGAGGTCAAGGAAAATGAGTCTCAAGGAGAGAAGGTAGATTCCGGAAAAGGAGGCAAGAACAACAATAGCAAGAACAACAAGTCAAGAGAAAGGAGGAAGTGCAACTTCTGTGGGATTACTGGGCACATAGCCAAAGACTGTAGGAAGAAGAAGAGGAAGTTGGGCGAATGCTTTCACTGTGGAGAGCCTGGACATCTTAGCAAGGATTGCCCCAAGAAGCAAGGACAAGGGCAAGGACAAACTCGGCAAGTAAGACCCTCTGGAGGGCAATTGCAGGCTCTCCTCTCTTCCAGCTTTTGATCGAGGTAGAGTTTTTATAGAAATTCATGTTTATATTTCTGATTTTCCTGTTCGCACCTTATTTGATTCTGGCGCATCGCATAGTTTTATCTCTTCTGGTATTGTTGAAAGTTTGCACCTAAGTACTAGCTTAGTTGAGGACCCCGTTTGTGTTTCAAATCCAATTGGGGGTTCCGCCCATCTACCTGTGGTTTGTATGGATTTGAAAATCTCTATCTTGAGCATAGAATTCATGTGTAATGTTTAGGTTCTCGGGTTTATGGGATACGGGTTGATTTTGGAGGTGGATTGGTTGTCCAGTTATGGAGCCATTCTTGACTGTGAGCATAGGGTAGTGAGGCTCATGACTCGCCTCAGTAATCCCCTAGAAATTTTCTTGTAACCCTAGAGGTCCCGTCATGTTATGTTATCTTGAATCTCTCGACTCGTCCATCGATGATTTGCAATCTGTAAGGGTGGTCCGAGACTATCCCGATGTCTTTGAAGAAGTTAAGGGGTTACCCCCTAAACGAGAGATAGATTTCCGCATTTATCTAGTCGATAATGCCAAGCCAGTATCATTGCCCGTTAGGCACATGGCCCCTCGAGAAAGAAGGGAGCTCGGTAAGCAAATCAAGGAATTGCTTGAGAAGAATTTTATTAGGCGAAGCATTTCTGAATGGGGTGCTCCGGTGGTATTCGCCACTAAGGCGGATGGTTCGCTTCGTCTATGTGTTGATTATCGAGAGTTGAACAAGCTGACAAAGAAGAATAGGCACCCATTACCGAGAATTGATGATCTCTTTGACCAATTGGTAGGTGCTTCTGTTTTCTCTCAGCTCGATCTAGCCACCGGATTCCATCAGCTTAGAGTGGCTGAGGATAGTATTGATAAGACTGCGTTTAGGACTCCAGATGGATTCTTTGAATGGCTTGTCATGCCATTCGGTTTGACTAATGCACCCGCCTACTTCGTAGATTTGATGAGTAGGGTGTTCAAAGAGTTCCTTAACAAGTTCATGGTTGCCTTCGTGGATGATATTCTGATCTTCTCAAAGGATGAGGAAGAGCATGCTAGGCATCTCAAGGAAGTGATGGATACGCTTAGAGCGCATCAGTTGAAAGCCAAGTTCTCCAAATGTCATTTCTAGAGAAGGGAAGTTCGGTTTCTTGGACATATAGTTTCTAAGCAAGGCATAGCGGTGGATCCCGCGAAAGTGGTTGTGGTTCAAGATTGGAAGACTCCTAGGAATGCGACCGAAGTAAGAAGCTTTCTCGGTTTGGCGGGCTACTATAGGAAGTTCATCAGAGACTTCGCTAAGATTTCGGCCCCTCTCACTAAGTTAACGAAGAAGAACTTAGTCTTTGCATGGGACATGGAGTGTGAGCTTGCTTTTCAAAAGCTCAAAAGAGCCCTTACCTCAGCTCCAGTTTTGGCATTACCGGATAGTGGTAAGATGTTTACCGTGTACATAGATGCATGTGGCACGGGGTTAGGAGCTGTTCTGATGCAAGAGGGAAGAGTGATATGTTATGGGGGTAGGCAACTTAAAGTTCATGAGAAGAACTATCCCACTCATGATTTGGAGTTAGCGGCGATCGTCTTTGCACTCAAATCCTGGCGCCACTATCTTCTAGGCGAAAGGTTTGAGTTGTATACTGATCACAAGTCACCCAAATACCTCTTCTCGCAAAAAGATCTGAATCTAAGGCAGTAAAGGTGGATGGAATTTTTGGCATCTTATGACTTCGAGATTGCTTATACCCCTGGCAAGGGTAATGTTGTGGCGGATGCACTAAGAAGAAGGAGATTGACATCCCGGACCCAACAAAAGTGGTTTCGTCGAATTCCAAGGTCGTATGCAAAATATCAATTTTCCAGGGCTATATATTCTATATAGTGACCACTCTGAAAATTCATTCGGCCATAACTTTTGATTCCCGTTATGAAACTTCGATTTTTCAGATTCGTTAGAAAGCTATTGATAAACAGATTTAAATATTTTTGGTTTCGCTAAAATCCGTTATATTTTCCACCCTGCACAGTCAGTCAAAGTTTGAATTCAAATTTTCAACTGACCCACTATTTCTAATTCACTATTTTATTGAAATATTCTATTTCAATTGTTCAAATTCCTTTGAAATGACCAATTTAAAAATTTTAAATTGGCTCGTATTTTCCGGTTTATTACAATGTTGGACTGGTCAATGATAATTTATCATTATTGTTGAATACATGTGATGTAAGAAATCCATATAACTGAAATTATATGGTAATTGATAGAGTCGCATTCCGATTTAGAAATAAAGAATATTTTAAAATAACGAATATTTTAAAATAATTTTCAGTGAAGAATCAAAAGGTGATTTTGATGTCTGATTTGGATGGACACGAAAATATTGAAATATGGAAGCCGGGTTAAGTATATACGCCATTTTAACCCGAACGGGTTTATCGATGGATTTTATTCATTTTATAATGAATATCGAAAAGTATTGATTTCAAAATCTGATATTATCATTTTAATATTATAATGATATGGAATATTCAATTTCTATTTAAATTTGAAAATGAAGTTAAATAGATTTAAAACGAATTTATAACGATTTTATAAAATACGTTTTAAATGGAAATCAAAGATATATATTATATATATTTAATGACTTGAATAGAACGCGCTGCGCAGCGACCGTTCGCGAATTTCAACCACTAACTTCAAATTGACGTAACTGGAGATCCAACCTTCGGATTCTCCTAAAACTGGAACCATTGGGTTCGTATCGAAAAGAGCTTTCCAATGAATATAAGAGATTTGAAATCTAATAGTTAGATTTGGAAATATGTCCAAATCAATTTCAGAAAAGGTCGCTATGGATGCAGTTTGGTGGCGTTATTGGAAACCGACTGTAAGGGCCTTAATAAAACTATTAAAAATATGGAAAAATTGTGCAAAATCATAATAAATGATTTGAAAAGATTTTGGATGAAAAATTCCAAGTTTGAAAAGATAAAAATGTGTTATTATCAAAATGAACTAGTTATTAACTAGTATAATAGTCCAATGTTTTAATTAAATAAATTAGATTTGAATTGGGTTTAATATAACCAGAATTTTCCAATGAATAAATTGGAATGGATTTGAAGTGCAAATTATCTTCGGAATATTTCGATATTGGATTCCGTAATCATATGGATATTGTGAGGAATTTGGAAGATACAGATATCGTTATTCACAATACGATATCCGTTGGCTTTAGAACTTTATATTGAATATAAGCCGATAAAATTTCTATTCAGAGCCTTGTATTTAAGATCACATTGGATTTTGGGGTTTGCCGTGAACGGTGTCTTAAATAACACTGTTCTTAAACCTAGTTGAGAAAATAATAAATCTTTTAATTAAGATTTGGAGAAGTTTACCAATTAATTGATATTTAATTGAAATTGGATAGAAATTGGATTTTGGGGTTTATCGTGAATAGTGTCTTAAATAACACTATTCTTAAATATAGTTGAGAAAAGAATAAATCTTTTAATTAAGATTCGGAGAAGTTTACCAATTAATTAATACTTAATTGGAATTGAATTGAAATTGGATTTTGGGTTCATCGTGGATGATGTTTTAAATAACATTTGTTCTTTAACCCAATTAACACTGAAGATGTGATTTGGAATTTATAAATCTTTTATTAAGATTTAATGGAAATTTTCCAAGGTAAAGTTTTCCAATTTAAAATATTAAATTGGAATTGAATGGAATTTGATTTGGTAATAATCGAGATGAGCTTCTGTGAATGAACACCGTTACCATATATGAAATTTAAAAGGCTTTACCGCTGTTCCATTTATATTATTAGTCTGATACGGAAATTTATATCGATTATATATTGATCTGTTTTTCATGAAGATTCCATGGTTAATGGAAGATGATTTGGGTTTGTGGTGAACTATGTTTTAAATGACACTAGTTCTTTAACCCAGTTAAAGACAGGATTAGTTTCCCTAAAAGTTGAATAATCATAAAGCAATGATTTTTGAGATGAAAACTGAATTAGATTTTAATGAATCTTTAATTCGATTAAAATGAGAACGGGGTAACTAAATATATCGAATTCATGAAATGATCGAGAATGGAGTACCTCCAGTTTTACTCCAAGCGATAGTTAAATCTTTAATTAGATTTGAACGGGAAATGGTAATTAATTTTACCAATAACACAGTGGGTGTTAGATATGGAGTACTACCAGTTTTGCTACATGGGATGAATAGGTTGGGATTGGGATTAATAAATAAATGAATACTTCGATAAGGCTCGATAATCCCGACTAGTTGATAAGCCTTAATTAGGTTTAGAATTGTGAAAAGATATAATAAAATCTTTTGAAATGATATCCAAAGAAAGATTAAAGAAATAGTTTAAATGAACTTATCTTTGATAAAATTAATGGGAACCTTTCCCTTAAAATTTGAATATTTGAATGAAAGAATATTCTAAATTGGAATGAGGCATATGACGTGTTTTTATAGCACTTGATTATTGATTATAAAATACGCTAGTTATTTGGAAATACCCCATTTTGTATAATTAATACGACGACTAAAAGTCGACGATGAAGGCGGTGGTTGAAGACCGGAGTTCTTCGCATCGTTTGGACAATTACTGATGTCTTGATTGGGTTTTGCACCCAAGACAAGGTAATAAGTTGTGATCGTCCAGACGTACTTCGAGATCGACTGGATATGCGAGGACCTCTCTCCTGTGTTGGACATATGGGATGAGGAATAAGATGCCTCCGGTTTTATTTAGACCCAGAACAAACTTGTAAATGGATGTGTGTCTGACATTGGATTTCATTCTGTGTTGATTGATTTCTATTAAATATATATCTGTTTGGTGGAAGAAAATTTATTCTCTTGCTTAACACCCTTATCTGAGACGTATGAGCTTAGAGGTTATATATTGATAGACATCAGTTGCATGGCGTGAATTGTCAGTATGGCATGTTGAGATGCAATTGATCAAGGCTTTTGTTGAAAAGCAAAGTCTTGTGGTTAATTATCAAGGCAGGGCTTTAAATAGCATATCTTTGTGTATAGCTATTGACGTCAAAAGTTGGTCACTAGTGATGTTCAACCCCTAATCGTGTGAAGAGAACATGAATACTGATTATAAAATGTAGAAAAATTAAAGAAAACGGGGATTACACACAGAATTTTTATAGTGGTTCGGCAAAGATTGTGCCGATGTCCACTTTATATGTATTACTTTTCCTTTTCAATTAAAAATACAATGCTTTTACTCTTTGAAGAAAAGAAAGAAGACGGCTATTTTTCTCTTCCAGAAAAGGTTTCTCTGGGAAGAAGAAGAAGTTGAAGTCCAAAAGGTGAAAAAGAGGTCCCTTTCCACATTAAACTTTGAGGTATTTATAGGTGGAGATGATGACTTAGGCTTTTGTGACATGGCCCGGCCTTTCTGGGAAGACTTGGACGCGTGGAGTTCATTCCTTGGATAGAATAGCGGCCGGAAGACTGGTTCCACTATTCATAAATAGTATCCTCGGAAGTTGTGGCTTATGTGGCATCCATGGTGAGGTGTATCAAAAGTAGAGCTTTGTCCTTATGTGGTTGGCCGCCTTTTCTTCCTTGAAAGTCGGGTTAAGTATTTAAACAGCTCAGTTGGATATTTCCATGCAGAACCGAGATATTCGATCGATATGCCCTATATGAGAGTAGTCCTCTCGGTCGACTGAGGGAGAGAGTCTTCTGGAGTGAGTTATTGTCTTGCTTGAGAAGTGGCTCGACTCAATATGTGATCGCTTCGGGTTGATCTTCTGTTGAGCTTCCTAGAGTGCGATCCGTCTAGTTTGGCTGGCTGCGCGTTTGGGCTTCGATCTGGCCCGTTGCAGCTTTTGCCAAAAAGAGGGCTAACACTTTGCCCCTCATAATGCATCTTCTTTGATAGATGGAGGTGTGTTCTAAAATATGGATCAAAGCACAATCGTTCGAGTAGCTATGGTCGCGCCAGACTATATTAAGGCCAGAAACCCGACGATTCCGATGATTTTGTTAAGGCTAGAAAACCGACAACTGAATTAGGTTGTATTAAGGCCGAAAAACCGACAACCATCGGGAACCATATTAAGGCCCAGATAATCACCGTCTTTATGAGAATTAGTTTCTGCAAAGACAAAAATAAACCGTTCTTGGCTTGGAGAAGGCTGATGGGTCGAGCATTTTATTTCACTTGGCTTTAAGGGGTGGTAAGTATCAACCATACTCGGCTTAGTGGCGAGTATTAACCATACTCGTCTTAGAGAGGGAGAGTATTAACCATACTCGACTTAGTGGCGAGTATTAACCATACTCGGCTTAGTGACGAGTATTAACCATGCTCGGCTTAGTGGCGAGTATTAACCATGCTCGGCTTAGTGGCGAGTATTAACCATACTTGGCTTAGAGCAAGTGTTTTTCATGCTCGACTCATGTTAGATTAATGTGTTCAGCGAGCAGTAAATGCTCGTGGTGTAGAAAAAGAAGAGGCGAGTATCATTCGCACTCATCTTAAAGAAATATACCACACTCGGCTAGGGGAGTAGGAATTTAGAAATGGTGGTAGGCTTTCGCGCTGACCACATTAAAAGAGGGCGAGCATTATCCATGATCGGCTTGTGAATTTCCCAAACATCATCCATATTTGTAACACCCCACCTCCGCCAGGGTCACTCTTGCAAGCGCACTAGCTTTGGAGGGGCGTTAAACGAGGTAAACATGCATGCAGATATCACAAGACAGAACATATAAGTAAAAGCAGAGTAAATAAAGCAGCGGATAAAATTTCTATTTCAAAACCATAGTCAAGTTACATCAAAGTACTTAGTCATCATTTTCCAACAAAACAAAGTCTAGAAAACATAAACAGAAAACTGGAAATAACATAAAGTAAACTATCCCCAAAGTAGATGTGGTAAGCCATAGCGAGCTCAAGTCCAAACCGTACATAAGCTATCCAGAAAAGCAGCTAAAGATCCGAGCTAGGTGCTAGTATTCCCACCCTGAGAACCTTGGGGGGAACGGAAGAAAAGAGGCGAAAGAAAACGGGTCAGTCAAAAAGACCGGTAGGTCCTACCTACTGTTAGTATAAAAACTAATAAAGTTAACTGGACATGCACAACAGAGATGAAACATAGGATGATAACTGGCATGGTGAAAAGTTAACAAGATGGATCTAGTGTGGCATCGCATATACAAGGTTAAGTTGCACCAGGTGTACTAGTATTCTAATCCATGTCAAGTATAAACAAGAAATGATCCCTTGGCCCAAAGTTGGCCCAACATCATGAAGTGACCTAAATCAAGGTCCAACTACTCGGTCTAGTCGATCGGCTCCCTATAAGCCTAACTCGTCGTGTATCGGTGTCATACGGCTTAATCATGGAATGTAGTTAACTGTGCAAGGTCCACCCCAGGGTGTATCCAGCCCTAAGGTGTAAACCACAGACACAATTCAAGCATGCACAGTCTAAACCTACTGGTGCCCATGTTCAACTCCGGACTTAATGTGCACGACCATGGTCCGCCTGAACAATCGGTGCACCATTCAGCCGTCTCTTTTGGTCTCTTACAATCAGTCCAGTAATCGTGCCCCACCCTAGCCTAGTCCAGGGTATCCAGATACTCCCAAGTGGGTTACGGCTGAAAAGGACCTCGTAAATAGGATTTCAAGCGGGTTAAGTGTGGTTAACCCTATCCTAACCATGTATTGAGTCGGTCAAGTGTATCCAAGCAGTTCATGACTTAACCCTATCAATACATCGTGTTTAATTGGTTAAGTATTCAAGTAGTTCATGACTTAACCCTACCAACCCATCGTGTTTAATTGGTTAAGTATTCAAGTAGTTCATGACTTAACCCTACCAACCCATCGTGTTTAATTGGTTAAGTATTCAAGCGGTCCATGACTTAACCCTATCATGTGGCATTGATTAACTTAATGCACCCCAACCTCTCACATTAGACTTTGTTGTGGTTACTAGTTAAGCCGGACGGGTCCGGGTAGCTTTACACCACAACCTAGTCTAACCTCGGGTTTTAAGTGCGATGTGACCAACTACTCACATTGGGTCCTATTGTTTGTAGCCACTATTTAAGCCGGTCGGTTCTGGGTAGATTTATGCTACAAACTCAACCCAACCTCGAGTTGGCCACTTCCATGTTTTCTACATGTCATGTCCACGTTCATGTTTTCAAGCATAAACACATGTCAAACTTTCATGTCATATTTTCAAGTCATGTTTTCATGTTATTTAAGTTTGCCCAACTACCCATAACGTATTCCCATCGCACGTAAATTTGCATCAACGCAAATAGATCAAAGAGGGAACATAACAATATGACAAGGTGGGCATAAGATGGCAAAGTCTATCACAAGTTAAACATGGTGATATTTGAGGCCAAAAGGGGTTCAACATACTAGCATATGACCTCAACATGTATGATAGCATAAAAGGTGACTTGGCCTCAAACATATCAAATCGCATAAGGGTGATTTGGCCACAAGCATGCATAATAGCATAAGGGTGATTTGGTCACAAGCTTGCATAATAGCATAAGCATAAGGGTGATTTGGCCACAAGCATGCATAATAGCATAAGGGTGATTTGGCCACAAGCATGCATAATATCATAAGAGTGATTTGGCCACAAGCATATTAAGGAACATGAGGGGTTAAGGTTTGGCCACAAGTTAAACATGGTGGCATATGAGGCAAATGTGTTCATAAACTTGCATATTACATTATAAGCCTCAAAACATGCATGATATCAAACTTTAGCAAAATAGGTGAAACATGGTCATAAATGACATAGGATGTTAGCTAGTGATTCACATATAACATCATATGCAAGACAACATAAGGGTTATGAGAGTTTCTATGTTGCTTTATGCAACGTTTCAAATCAAAGCTCATAGCTTTCTATGCACAAAGTCAAGGTGATAGCTTTACAAACATGCATAGAATAAAT
This sequence comes from Allium sativum, assembly GCA_030737875.1. Taxonomy (NCBI): domain Eukaryota; kingdom Viridiplantae; phylum Streptophyta; class Magnoliopsida; order Asparagales; family Amaryllidaceae; genus Allium; species Allium sativum. The sequence goes on along the minus strand of CM060925.1, from coordinate 67,538,214 downwards.
CTATACGTAACATGATAGAGTCAAAGCTCATAGCTTTCTATGCACAAAGTCAAGGTGATAGCTTTACAAACATGCATAGAATAAATCTATGCATAACATGATAGAGTCAAAGCACAAATCATACTTAGGCCCAAACTCAACTTGCAACATGTCATATTTAACTTCATAGTTAGAATCTAAGAGTAGAATAGGGCTTACAATGCTATGAAGACTTATAAAATAAAATAAGATTGAGACGAAGCCACTAGCAACTCTAAAAACCCCAATTGAATACAAGCTCCAAGAAGCTCCTTTGATTTGTATGAAGAAAAATCCTTGTTTTGATGAAGAAAGGTGGCTCTTTTACTAGCTTAGGACACTCAAACTTTCATGAAGAGGATGGAGGCCATGATATGAAGATGGAGGCCATGATCAAGAAACATTTTGGCATAGTTTAGTTGTAGGAATGATTAATGAGGGTTTAGGCTAGGTCTTAGGGTATTTTTATAGAAGATTAGGTTAGTTTAGGCCATAGGATTAACCCTAGTTCAGATCTGAGCCATTAAAATCCGTCACCAGCCCTAAAGCATGTCTTGAGGAACAAGTCAGGTGCACCCAAGCCAAACTGGCCGACCACCCAAGTCGACAGGGGTGTCGACTGGGCAGTCGACACCACCTGGGGTGTGTCGACTCTCAAGTCGACTCCCCAGTCGACTTGGGGGTGGCGGGAATTTTTCCCGCCTATTCTGCTTGGCTAAATTTGAATTCTGAATTCAAATTTGAACTGTTTTTGAACTTGAAATTTTCTATAAACTTCGACGGGCCATAACTTGGTCATACGGACTCCGATTTTCGAAAACTCGGACTCTATTTCGCGTATTTTTCCGAGACGAACGCAATGCCATAGCCCGTTTCCCTTGATTCAGGTTTTTATCATTTAATTCTGCCTTGGTTTATGTTATAATATGTTATTTAAAAATACGGGTTATTACAATATTTGCAAAAGAAAATTCATAGCTGCTAAATAATTGTTACAAAGAAAAGAAATTCTAAGAGGACATCGGTTGATTCCAGAGCATGCCTAGGAGCTAAATCCTAACTCTGTACATGTGTACATCAAGGTGTCCTTCTTATTGAAAGAAATACATCATAAAAAACTAATTAATGATAATGTCGTGAGTGCTAGTTTCAGGGTCCTTTCCATCTCTAGGAGCTCATGGACCGACCTGAGGAGCTTGGGCAAAAGATCGCGGCGGCAAGGCCGAGGCGCGATTCTTGACATATTCGGGTAGCTCCCCTTTTCTGACTCGATCCTCGATGAGATCGCGCAAATGCCGGCATTCAATGGTGCTATGTCCAGCTACATCGTGGAATATGCATTTTTTGCCAGAATCGAGCTCCATCTGGGTTGGCTCTCATCGAGGTGGTCTTGGAGTGGGTAGGGACCCTCGTATGTCAAGGTAGATATCGAGCAAAGAGGATTTGAGTTTGGTGTAAGGTCATACTTGGTAACACCCCACATCCGTTAGTGTCACTCACAAAGGGAATGCACTAAGTTCTGTGGAGCATTATAGGTAAAAGATGCAGATAAATTACAAGACAGATATAATTTAAAAACAGCGGGAAAATAAAACTTTGCTTTATTGATAGAATAGTTTGTACAAAAATTGTTTTCCAATATCAGAGTATCATCTGTCTTACAAAATAAGCATAAAAATACAATTATATTCCCCAATGTAGCATAAGCCAGCCATAGCAGCGAAAAGGAGAGTCTAAAGCACTTTGCCGAAGAATCATCAAGCTTGGGAAGAGTGACGGTCCAATATAACCTGAACTATACTATTCCCTCCTCAACTACCTGGAGGGGAAACGGAAGAAAAGAAGACGAAAGAAAAGTAGAGTCAGACATAAAGCCTGAGTAAGTCTAGTGACTATTCAGTCTATGGATAAGAAAAAGAGCATGATAAGTATAAACTGAAAATGGGGGAGTACCATAAACTAAGTTAAGTTGTCTAGGACCGCATATATTATCGTGCCCCATACTAATCAAGATAAGATAAGATAAGATTAACACAAGATACGCTATGACAAGATAAACTGGATATGCTTTAACATTTTCCTTGCTTCGCTATTAACTTGTTATTATAGTTTCTATGTCTCTGCACCGCCTAACAAGTGTCCCTGCTAGTAATGATAACGTATCCCAATCCCTGAAATTCTGGTTACTTTCAGGCGTACATTTATTATTTATTACCTAGATCTAATCTAGGGTTTTCTATCACGTGCTTTCTAGTTTCAACTAGAGTTTACACTATCTGCTGAACGCTTCTCGGATTCAGGGTTTATGCCACCTAGTCCAACTAGGGATTATGCTACCTGTCGAACGATGCCCCCAAGTCTAGGACACACTACCTAGAGTGGTATATGTTCCTAGACTTCCCCACGCATGTATCGCGAATCGCTATCGCTTGTCTAGTTGCACATGTCCTGTAATGTGAGGCCCGAGTCATGCGGCAGGGAAAATCAAGAAACACAAAACTCGGTCGGGAGCTTTCAGATATCTGCCGATGCAGATGCTAAGGTCTGTTTTTATTCCAGAGGCTATGGTCCCACTCGACCTCTCCCTCAACTAATGAAAGGCACACCTTGAAAAATGAGAACTATACGCAGGCCCCCTATTCCGCACTAACATATGGCCATCCTCACCCATAACTAGATAGCAAGTATATGGTCTTTTGGAGTTCTCCGCCTTTCCGCTTCACGTATCTCGATTGACTGAAGATGGATGGTAGAGGACGAGTTGCTATCACAGGGCTACCGTTTTCTCGCCGAATCACGCTGGTCCATCCTAGCCTTTAGGTTGCCATATATTGCAACCAAGGCATACCCCTGGTTCTTCTAACGCAGACCTTAACCTCTGTGAGCCCAGGAGGATCATCTGCAGCCTCATAGAGGGATACCAAGAGTACCCTCACGTCCCCTCGAAGCCTCGGGCTTCGTAACCCAATTCGTTGGAGCTTTCTTTTTACTCAGACGGACATTCGCTCCTTCCCGTGTTATACTAAGAATTACTACTTAGTTTAACTAACTAAGGTTTACCACTTAGTTTCCAGAATCGTTGTTTTCTTAACTAAGGTTTACTACTTAGCTCCTTTTAAATAAGGTTTACTACTTAGTTCTCTTTCCCATCAATTTGGATTGGTTTAGTGTCATTAGTCAATTGAGTCTAACTTAACCCTCTTCATTTATCCTGTTAAACTGGTTAAGTGTTCATGTTGACTTAACCCTACCACAGACCAAATTATATTGGTTAAGTATTTCTTATTACTTAACCCTACCTATTCATCTTGTATTGGTTAAGTGTTCTTTTGAACTTAACCTTGACATCCATTTAGTTAACATGTTATAACGGTTAAGTGTTCCCTTACTTAACTTAACCCTAATCTCTATACATGTTCTAATGGCTAAGTATTACCCTTTTCATGTCTTAACTTAACCTTGTTCATCTTATCATGCTATGATGGTTAAGTGTTCTAGTTTACTTAACCTCACCTTCTGGTCTAGTTAACATGTTAAATTGGCTAAGTGTATTTTCTTAACCCCACCTTCTAGTCTAGTTAACATGTTAGATAGGCTAAGTGTATTAAATTTACTTAGCACCACCTTCTAGTCTGGTTAACATGTTAAATTGGCTAAGTGTATTTACTTAATCCTACCTTCTAGTCTAGTTAACATGCTAGATTGGCTAAGTGTCTTTCTTATTTACTTAACCCCTACAAATCTTATCTTGTTAACATGTTAAGTTGGTTAAGTGTTCCTATGGACTTAACCAAACCCACTTGCCAAATCAACTTGTTATCATGGTTAAGAGTTCTAATTTTACTTAACCTCAATCACTTGTCTAACTAACATGTTTTCTATGGTTAAGTGTTCTAATTAACTTAACCTCAGTCACTAGTCTAACTAACATGTTTTCTATGGTTAAGTGTTCTAATTAACTTAACCTCAGTCACTAGTCCAGTTAATCAAGTTATAATGATTAAACATTTGCTTAACCTTCCCCACTCAACTAGTCAACATATTAAATTGGTTAAGTGTCCAGATTAAACTTAACCCTACCCATCATTTTAGTTAACATGTTGAATTTGGTTAAGTATTAATTTAATGGACTTAACCCTATCAATCCTGACTTAGCCTTAATTTATAAATTAAAGCACCAACCACTCACATTAGACAGGTATTGTTGTGGCTGACTGTATGCCGGTCGGTTCCGGGCAGTTTTACGCCATAACTCAGTATAACCTCGGGTCTTTATTGGGCTCAATGTTTAACCACCCACATTGGATAGGTATTGTTGTGACTACTGGACAGCCGGGCAGGTCCGGGCAGGTTTATGTCACAACACAATCCAACCTCGGGTTAAACACATCGTATTTTCTAAGTTTACATATTTTGTCTCTTTTCTTTTTATATGTAAATATTTGCGGCCCATTATTCTTATTGGGTATAATAATTTATACCACTTAAATGTCCTCAAGTCGTTGGCATGTGTCAAACATGCCAACACATATGTTTTATTTTTAACCCAACGTCACTACCCCCGTCTTATACGTTTTATATGATAACATGTGTGTGGGCTTAACATTTAAGCCCAACTTAGTCACATGAAAAATGGGAGGCTTAGAACATGATGTAAATATTCTAAGTAACATAAAAGGGGTGTGTGAACGCATGAACTTCCACATAAAGATTTAATCACAAATTAGAGACTAGTGTATTTGCATTGTAATAGCATATACTTTGGACATAAAGCATAAACTTAAACATGGATCCTATGTTTCAATCTAATCATGTAAACTTGCATTTACAATAAGGATCTAACTTAATTAGACGTCACTATTATGATCTTGACTACAACATAAGCCTATATTTTTATTTAGGCATAATATCAAACATAAGCTAGTCATGTTCATAAAGTCACTATATGTTCACAAAGGTGCTCACTTTTGTTACTAATACAAAAGTATGGTTCAACTAGACTTATGAGGCCTACTCCAACACAAACATATATGAATCATAATACCCAAATGGATCCAACTACACTAGAGATGATCATAGGAATATACATACAAGGGTCTAAATCATGTAGTCATAATAGTGGATCATACTTGCATAAGTCTCAACTTGGTTGTAACAAAATATGTATACAACTTTTATTAACCAAAATCATGTAAGAACCAATTTCCAACATGAATCACATACTTGTAAGGTGTATTACTTTTCATTGCAAATGCACAGTTAATCATGGTAATTATACTACAACATCCCAAATCCATAAAATCATAGCAATATACAATTATAAACTAGCATCATTACGATTAAAGTACGATTCCACTTTCATTCTACACAAATCAAGTTCTAATTTTCATTCATATTGGAATAGCACTCTACTTACAGCGTATGACGAATCTTCAATTCAGGATTCTGAATTCTGAATTTGGAGATGCTATCCTTTGTTGTAGGCGTTGTTTTGATTTAATTATCGTGGCTTTAAACTTTTGAATCAACTCCTAATCGTCTCTTAATTTGACGGCTACTCCTAGTCTTTCTTCAGCAACATGACGGCTCCATACTCATTTTATTCGTGCGAATTAGGTAGAGTCTTAGGTCATTTTATAGAGTTTGTGAATTGATTAGGGTCGTTGATGGAGCTTAGATTAATATAAGCAGTTCGTTTTAAAGAGAAACCAATCAAGACTTGACACATAAGCCCTAGTGACAAGACAAAGTCCAGAAATTCAGCCAGGCACAGACCAGGCCAGCCAGGAGGGGCTGGGTTCGACCTGGCTCAGGGGCCAGGTCGACTATCCAGTCGACCCCCAGGTCGACTACCCAGTCGACCTGGGTCTTGGGCGGGAAAATTCCCGCCCAGCCCAATCTGGGTCCGATTTTGAAATTGAATTCGCTTTTCTAAACTGTTTCTGCTTGTTTGAATTTTAAACTGAATTTTGAAACTTCCGGAGGTCATATCTCCTTCATACGGACTCCGATTCTCGCAAACTCAGACTCGTTTTCATGCAGAATTCCGAGACGAACGCAATGGCGTAACCCATTTCCCTTAATTTTGATTTTAAAATTTAGTTCTTCCTTGATTTGTGAATCTTAGTGTTATAGAATTATGGGATGTTACATTCTCCCCCACTTAAAAGGATTTCGTCCCCGAAATCTTCAAGTTAGGAAGAATGTGTCCTACCATCCAATCACCCATCTACTCAACCATTCAATCACAGGCATTCATTGTCCTTAAAAGATTTCTAATGCTTTCATGTTCATATGCATAGTGTGTGTATATGTCTTTATCTAATGCAAGATCAGGCGGTCTACTGATTCAGTTAACCTCCTTAATGCGAATCATGTCAGTGTCATGCATCCAATCATGTATGCAAGCATCTCTAGTTATGTAAATACTACATGCGTGCACAGCCATTCATCCATATGCAACATCCATATGATAACATATCAAGTTCAACTTACAAACAAATACATATCTGTAAATGCAATATGAAAGCGTCCGAACTGATCTAGTGCCTAATACGTATGCATATGCATTCACGAGCAACCATTAGCAACCACTTGCAACCATCAACCATAACATGTTTCAAATACATGTTTACATCCATTGGCTCCTACCTAAGGATCGAAGATACGACCTAGAGGATATACTTTGGAAAGAGAGAAACAATTATGCGTAAAGCTCCTAAAAAAAAGAAATCAAGGATGCACCCTTAAGGAAAAAGGGTATGATGCTAGTATCTAGCCTTCTTGAGCTTTACTCCACTGTATCTTAACTAATTTAACTTCACGATTGTGAAGTTTCTGACCTCCATTTCCAAAGTAAACAAATGTCAACTATGATACCAAGTGTACATACCAAGATGGTTCGAGGTCTCTCCTCTTAGCTTATCCATCATGCCATAACTATGAGGGTCAAAAGGTCACTACGTGCTTTTTAGAGTGCCTGCCACAACTATTCATCTCTCATGCAAACCATCCTAGTCGAACTCGACATTCCTCAAGTACAAGCCCCAAAGGCCTAAACCAATATCAGACAAGCACCCAAGGAATATCTCCTCTGAATTTAGACGATCTACGTGAGATGATATAAGCAAACTCGATAGCTATTCTCAAATCCCTACTAACCAAAAATAAACTGGTCGGACCACCAATTGGATTTGAGCCTCTAGTAAGATCTTTCTACTATACAAGTACTATGGTGCAGAGACTCAACTATGGAAGTGGATATTAACAAATGTGAAGCGCTAAAACGAACAGCAAAACTAGATTCTTCCAACAGAACTTTACTACCTTTCTCCTAGGTACGCTTGGTGGCGAAAGTATATACTTGCCCTTCTGAAAATCTTGTTCCTCGTTCTTGCCCTCATCCTTAATTATATGCCATATCATACCCTAGTAAAGATACTTCCCCTTGTCTTAGGTTTTATAATTTCTTCCTCCTTTGTGAGATAAATCTACATCCATGAATTCCTCATCCTAGGGTTGTGCTCCCTAGCCAAACTCCTCATCCCCTTCCGTGTGTAACCATGTTGACAAATCTCTCGAAAGCTGCTTCCATCGTACAGAAAACCGTATAAGCTTGAAAGAAAACTGGCCGTAAGTGAAACAACCACAGCCATAGATGGAAGTCGGGCACTACTTTGCCCTTCGATGAGGTTACATCCCAGAAAGCCAGGAGCCCCAGAGACTCAAGAAAGAAGGAAACAAGGATTCAAATAGGGGAAGAGAAGATAGTGCGTATGGCTTTGGGGAATATGCCTTTAAAACAAATCTTTTCTCCTGAAAATGCTTCTTTTAAAACCGTTTTTGAAAATAATTTTTCAAATTCTTTATCTGATCCGGTAACCTTCAGCTTTGATACCACATGTAACACCCCACATCCGTTAGTGTCACTCACAAAGGGAATGCACTAAGTTCTGTGGAGCATTATAGGTAAAAGATGCAGATAAATTACCAGACAGATATAATTTAAAAACAGCGGGAAAATAAAATTTTGCTTTATTGATAGAAGTTTTCCAATATCAGAGTATCATCTGCCTTACAAAATAAAGAAGCATAAAAATACATTTATATTCCCCAACGTAGCATAAGTCAGCCATAGCAGTGAAAAGGAGAGTCTAAAGCACTTTGCCGAAGAATCTTCAAGCTTGGGAAGAGTGACGGTCCAATATAACCTGAACTATACTATTCCCTCCTCAACTACCTGGGGGGAAACGGAAGAAAGGAAGATGAAAGAAAAGTAGAGTCAGACATAAAGCCTGAGTAAGTCTAGTGACTATTCAGTCTATGGATAAGAAAAAGAGCATGATAAGTATAAACTGGAAATGGGGGAGTACCATAAACTAAGTTAAGTTGTCTAGGACCAAATATACTATCGTGCCCCATACTAATCAAGATAAGATTAACACAAGATACGCTATGAAAAGATAAACTGGATATGCTTTAACATTTTCCTTGCTTCGCTATTAACTTGTTATTATAGTTTCTATGTCTCTGCACCGCCTAACAAGTGTCCCCGCTAGTAATGATAACGTATCCCAATCCCTGGGATTTTGGTTACTTTCAGGCGTACATTTATTATTTATTACCTAGATCTAATCTAGGGTTTTCTATCACGTGCTTTCTAGTTTCAACTAGAGTTTACGCTATCCGCTGAACGCTTCTCGGATTCAGGGTTTATGCCACCTAGTCCAACTAGGGATTATGCTACCTGTCGAACGATGCCCCCAAGTCTAGGACACACTACCTAGAGTGGTATCTGTTCCTAGACTTCCCCACGCATGTATCGCGAATCTTTATCGCTTGTTTAGTTGCACATGTCCTGTAATGTGTGGCCCGAGTCCTGCGGCAGGGCAAATCAAGAAACACAGAACTCGGTCGGGAGCTTTCAGATATCTGCCTTTGCAGATGCTAAGGTATGTTTTTATTCCAATGGCAATGGTCCCAATCGACCCCTCCCTCAACTAATGAAAGGCACACCTTGAAAAATGAGAACTATACGCAGGCCCTCTATGCCCCACTAACCTATGGCCATCCTCACCCATAACTAGATAGCAAGTATATGGTCTTTTGGAGTTCTCCGCCTTTCCGCTTCACGTATCTTGATTGACTGAAGATGGATGGTAGACGACGAGTTGCTATCACAGGGCTACCGTTTTCTCGCCGAATCACGCTGGTCCATCCTAGCCTTTAGGTTGCCATATATTGCAACCAAGGCATACCCCTGGTTCTTCTAACGCAGACCTTAACCTCTGTGAGCCCACGAGGATCATCTGCAGCCTCATAGAGGGATACCAAGAGTACCCTCACGTCCCCTCGAAGCCTCGGGCTTCGTAACCCAATTCGTTGGAGCTTTCTTTTTACTCAGACGGACATTCGCTCCTTCCCGTGTTATACTAAGAATTACTACTTAGTTTTACTAACTAAGGTTTACCACTTAGTTTCCAGAATCGTTGTTTTCCTAACTAAGGTTTACTACTTAGCTCCTTTTAACTAAGGTTTACTACTTAGTTCTCTTTCCCATCAATTTGGATTGGTTAAGTGTCATTAGTCAATTCAAGCTAACTTAACCCTCTTCATTTATCCTGTTAAACTGGTTAAGTGTTCATGTTGACTTAACCCTACCACAGACCAAGTTATATTGGTTAAGTATTTCTTATTACTTAACCCTACCTATTCATCTTGTATTGGTTAAGTGTTCTTTTTAACTTAACCTTGACATCTGTTTAGTTAACATGTTATAACGGTTAAGTGTTCCCTTAGTTAACTTAACCCTAATCTCTATACATGTTCTAATGGCTAAGTATTACCCCTTTCATTTCTTAACTTAACCTTGTTCATTTTATCATGCTATGATGGTTAAGTGTTCTAGTTTACTTAACCTCACCTTCTGGTCTAGTTAACATTTTAAATTGGCTAAGTGTATTTACTTAACCCCACCTTCTAGTCTAGTTAACATGTTGGATTGGCTAAGTGTATTAAATTTACTTAACACCACCGTCTAGTCTGGTTAACATGTTAAATTGGCAAAGTGTATTTACTTAACCCTACCTTCTAGTCTAGTTAACATGCTAGATTGGCTAAGTGTCTTTCTTAGTTACTTAACCCCTACAAATCTTATCTTGTTAACATGTTAAGTTGGTTAAGTGTTCCTATGGACTTAACCTAACCCACTTGCCAAATCAACTTGTTATCATGGTTAAGAGTTCTAATTTTACTTAACCTCAATCACTTGTCTAACTAACATGTTTTCTATGATTAAGTGTTCTAATTAACTTAACCTCAGTCACTAGTTTAACTAACATGTTTTCTATGGTTAAGTGTTCTAATTAACTCAACCTCAGTCACTAGTCCAGTTAATCAAGTTATAATGATTAAACATTTGCTTAACCTTCCCCACTCACCTAGTCAACATATTAAATTGGTTAAGTGTCCAGATTAAACTTAACCCTACCCATCATTTTAGTTAACATGTTGAATTTGGTTAAGTATTAATTTAATGGACTTAACCCTATCAATCCTGATTTAGCCTTAATTTATAAATTAAAGCACCAACCACTCACATTAGAAAGGTATTGTTGTGGCTGCCTGTATGCCGGTCGGTTCCGGGAAGTCTTACGCCACATCTCAGTCTAACCTCGGGTCTTTATTGGGCTCAATGTTTAACCACCCACATTGGATAGGTATTGTTGTGACTACTGGACAGCCGGGCGGGTCCGGGCAGGTTTATGTCACAACACAATCCAACCTCGGGTTAAACACATGGTATTTTCTAAGTTTACATATTTTGTCTCTTTTCTTTTTATATGTAAATATTTGCGGCCCATTATTCTTATTAGGTACAATAATTTATACCACTTAAATGTCCTCAAGTCGTTGGCATGTGTCAAACATGCCAACACATATGTTTTATTTTTAACCCAACGTCACTACCCCGTCTTATATGTTTGCTATATGATAACATATGTGCAGGCTTAACATTTAAGCCCAACTTAGTCACATGAAAAAGGGGAGGCTTAGAACATGATGTATATATTCTAAGTAACATAAAAGGGGTGTGTGAATGCATGAACTTGCACATAGCGATTTAATCACAAATTAGAGACTAGTGTATTTGCATTGTAATAGCATATACTTTGGACATAAAGCATAAACTTAAACATGGATCCTATGTTTCAATCTAATCATGTAAACTTGCATTTACAATAAGGATCTAACTTAATTAGACGTCACTATTATGATCTTGACTACAACATAAGCCTATATTTTTATTTAGGCATAATATCAAACATAAGCTAGTCATGTTCATAAAGTCACTATATGTTCACAAAGGTGCTCACTTTTGTTACTAATACAAAAGTATGGTTTAACTAGACTTATGAGGCCTACTCCAACACAAACATATATGAATCATAATACCCAAATGGATCCAACTACACTAGAGATGATCATAGGAATATACATACAAGGGTCTAAATCATGTAGTCATAATAGTGGATCATACTTGCATAAGTCTCAACTTGGTTGTAACAAAATATGTATATAACTTTTATTAACCAAAATCATGTAAGAACCAATTTCCAACATGAATCACATACTTGTAAGGTGTATTACTTTTCATTGCAAACGCACAGTTATTCATGGTAATTATACTACAACATCCCAAATCCATTTATAATAAAATCATAGCAATATACAATTATAAACTAGCATCATTACGATTAAAGTACGATTCCACTTTCATTCTACACAAATCAAGTTCCAATTTTCATTCATATCGGAATAGCACTCTACTAACAACGTATGACGAATCTTCAATTCAGGATTCTGAAGTCTGAATTTGGAGATGCTATCCTTTGTTGTAGGCGTTGTTTTGATTTAATTGTCGTGGCTTTAAGCTTTTGAATCAACTCCTAATCGTCTCTTATTTTGACGGCTATCCTTGTATTTCTTCAGCAACATGACGGCTCCATACTCATTTTATTTGTGTGAATTAGTAGAGTCTTAGGTCCTTTTTATAGAGTTTGTGAATTGATTAGGGCCGTCGATGGAGCTTAGATTAATATAAGCCGTTCGTTTTAAAGAGAAACCAATCAAGACTTGACACATAAGCCCTAGTGACAAGACAAATTCCAGAAATTCGGCCAAGCACAGACTAGGCCAGCCAGGAGGGGCTGGGTTCGACCTGGCTCAGGGGCTAGGTCGACTACCCAGTCGACCCCCAGGTCGACTACCCAGTCGACCCCCAGGTCGACTACCCAGTCGACCTGGGTCTTGGGCGGGAAAATTCCCGCCCAGCCCAATCTGGGTCCGATTTTGAATTTGAATTCGCTTTTCTGAACTGTTTCTACTTGTTTGAATTTTAAATTGAATTTTGAAACTTCCGGAGGTCATATCTCCTTCATACGGACTCCGATTCTCGCAAACTCGGACTCGTTTTCATACAGAATTCCGAGATGAACGCAATGGCATAACCTGTTTCCCTTGATTTTGATTTTAAAATTTAGTTCTGCCTTGATTTGTGAATCTTAGTGTTATAGAATTAGGGGTATTACATACTTACTTTCGATTCGAGGTCGCACATGACGCTCGCTCTTTTCCGGGGCCTTTTCTCTTCCTTTATTCTGGTCGTTGCTATTGGATGGACCTTGTTGCATGGCAGCTAAGACCTCTAGGCTCTCCATCTCAATGCTGGCATCTTCTTGTCGAAGGAATTGCTTGACCTCGGAATAGAAACCATTTATATCCTTGGGGGGATCTCTAGTTAAAGAGATCGATAATTCTGACCGATTCTGAACTCCTGCAATGGAGGCCATAAGTACCATTGATGGCTCGGGCTGGCCGACTGATGCTACTGCTGTGTTGAACCTTTCGAGGAAGGATCTAATCATCTCTCCTGATTGCTGCTTGATGATGGATAAGAACATAACACTCTTTGGTCAAGAAATATGCACCTTGAATTGCTCGATGAAGCAGGTGACTAGCGTGTTCCAACTGCTGATTGACTCCGTTGTTAGCTGTCGAAACCACATTCCGGCTATGTCTGTGAGATAGAGAGGGAAGCACTTAGCCATGACATTGGTTGATGCGTCGAGTACTTCCATATGTCGCATGTATCACATGAGGTGGATGGTTGGATCCGTGCGACCATTGTATAGTTCGGTAGCTGGGAACTTGAAGTTTGGAGGGTTTCGGGAGTTTCTGATTTCCATGGTAAAGGGGCTGCGAATGACATTATCTATATCTTGCTGCGAGGAAGTGCCCCGAGTAAAGCGTCGGATGATGCTTGCAAGCTGGCTTCCATCTCCGAGGAGTTGTTGCCATGAACTTAGCTCAACATCCGAGAGAGCTTCGGTGCGAGGATCAGGCAAAAGAATGCTCAGATGGGCACCCATTGGTTGGGCCCGTCTTCCGAGAGTTGAGTGAAGGTGCGATGGAAGGTGAGCTCTAGTAGGTAGTTCTGGGAAGAATGGCCTCTCTTGAACCTGAGGAGTATTTGGTTGAGCCGTACCCACGACAGAGGGTCTAGGCTGATCCGGCATAGCATGTGATGTTCGAAGCTCGGGGGTGCCCTAGTAGGAGCGAGGTTAGGAAGGTCTACAGTAGCGTTTTCTTCTACCACAACGGGGACCGGTATGGTAGAGTGGCGTCCCTGGTTCAAAGGGAAGGCCATACCAGCTCTTTGTTGAATGGGAAGAGTGGTTAGACTGGTCTGCGGTAAGAATCCCGGTTGTAATAGGAATGGCATTGATTTGGATGGGCCCGGTGGTTGCTTGACTGGTTCGATAGGTCGGGTTGTTTCCAAGAGTGGAGGCAAAATGTTTGACCGATCTAGATTTTGATCATGAGCCTCCTGGGGTTCTGCTGCTGCAGCTGCGCTGGTTGCTGGAAGTGATACTCCTGGCAGTGATGGATTGGTTGGTAGGACCAAACCAGGATGAAATATAAGGTGTAGTCTGATCAGTGGCCTGATTCTGTGCAGACCGAAGACTAGTTGTTGCCCTAGTCTCGGCTGGTGGAGGAATTGATGTTGAAGTGTTCAATCCTGTCACCAATCGATCGAGAAGGTGATCCATCAACTACATATGTCGTTCAAGGAGTTTACCCTGAGATGTCATATGGTCTCTGAAGTTGACCATGATTTTATCCATGTTGTCCCGGGTAAGAAATTGAGACATATCTTCATGAGAGGAAACCTCGTGGCTCGCTTCTGTAGCATTAGTATCGGCTGCATCGGTGTTTGCAGGACGAGAGGATGTCGTATCTTTCTTTCGTTTATTCGCCATGGATTAAGGCAAGCTCTCCCCCTTCCTGTTGCGCCAAAGTGTTGACATCAAAAGTTGGTCACTAGTGACGTTCGACCCCTAATCATGTGAAGAGCACACGAATATTGATTATAAAATGCATGAAAAGTAAAGAAAAACGGAGAGCACACACAAGATTTTTATAGTGGTTCGGCAAAAATGGTGCCTACGTCCATTTTATATATATTACTTTTCCTTTTTGATTACAAATACAATGCTTTTACTCTTTAAAGAAAAGAAAGAAGATGGTTATTTTTCTCTTCCCGAAAAGGTTTCTCCGGGAAGAAGAAGAAGTTGAAGTCCAAAAGGTGAAAAAGAGGTCCCTTTCCTCATTAATCTTTGAGGTATTTATAGGTGGAGATGATGACATGTGCTGTTGTGACGTGGCCCGACCTTTCTGGGAAGACTTGGACGCGTGGAGTTCATTCCTTGGATAGAATAGCAGCTGGAAGACTAATTCCACTATTCATAAATAGTATCCTCGGAAGTTGCGGTTTACGTGGCATCCACAGTGAGTTGTATCAAAAGTAGAACCTTGTCCGGATGTGGTTGACCAGCTTTTCTTCCTTGAAAATCAGGCTAAGTATTTGAATAGCTCAGCTTGATATTTCCATGTAGATTCGAGATATTCAATTGATATGCCCTATATGAGAGCAGTCCTCTTGGTCGACTGGGAGAGCGAGTCTTCCGAAGTGAGTTATTGAATTGCTTGAGAAGTGGCTTGGCCCAATATGTGATCGCTTCGGGCCGATCTTCTGCTGGGCTTCCCAGAGTGTGATCTATCTAGTTTGGCTGGTTGCGCGATTGGGCTTCGATCTGGCCCATTGCAGCTTTTTCCAAAAAGAGGGCTAACACCCGGTATGAGTCAAAAACGGGTTGTGCGAACATTGAAGGTGCACGACGTTTCTTTCTAGCAAGGCGCCTCGGATATTAGTCGCTACCGACCAAGTGATAGGTTCGATAGGACTGGGAAACGTGTGTTCAGGAATAACCAATCAACTAAGTAAGTGTGGACCGGCCCTTCCGTTCCCAGGGTTCATTGCAGGGGATCCTGAGGCATTTTCTAGAGTGTCTCTAATCGGAGAGGGGTCATCCCTTGCCTCGACTCATAGATGGAAATCCAATTTCCATTACGACATTTTTCGGTTTTGGTTGTAGAACTAGTATGGTGACATGATATATAGTACCCATGCCATCTATGATTGATACATTTATATTTGAAGTTGTTTTGGCACTATACTTATAGTAATATCAAAATGATTTGTTTTAAACGTACCTAGTATGTTAGGCTATTATAAGGGAAAACTCTATCCTCCGGCTTGCGTTGCATTGTGTGATGGGACCTCAGTCTTATAATAGCTCCATTTTTCTAAAAAGCATTGTGTTGTTTTATTTTAAACTAAGATTCATGTGGAGCAACCCGTTCCATGGCATGCGGCGTGGTCCCGTGATTTACCATATTTTAAAGTAAAGTTTTAATAACTGTTTTAGTTCTCACACCAGTCCCATGACTGACTCAGAGTTTATTATTTTAACCTAAACTCTGGGTGCCTATATTTTCCACGCGGGCAGCTAGTAGTTTTGGTTTTCGCAAATATTTCTATTCACTGGATCCTAGATTATAGCTGGAGCTATATTCGAAAAGCTTTGTATCCGTGCATTTCTTTCAGTTGTGCTAATTGATGTATTTCCTCTACGCATTGTATTTATACATTTTATTTACGCTGCTATGTGTTTTAAATCTCTGATATTTTTTCAAGGTGTAATATTTATTCATACTCTGATATATTCTTGTACTCTAATGTAATTATTGTAATAGCAATGAAATGCTCAGTTATTTGTGTTCTGATGCATCGTATTCTCAACTCTATCCGGGCTTTCCTGAAAGGGGAAGTTTGGGTCGTTTCATCGTGGTATCAGAGCTTTGGTTTACAGAGGTCGAGAATAAGAGACATTATAACCAAACGAAAGAATCCATCGGAGATAAGATTAATAATATCCTATAAGAATAACTCGTTAGAGATAGGGCTATAATACCCTAGAATGAGTCTGAAGAGTATTATTTATTAAAAACAAATTTACTTTTGAAATTTTATATCTATTATTCATATTTGAATATTTTATTTTATATTTAATTTGGATCATCGAGTATATGAAGATTTTGCATATACGCATCATGAACGTATATTTGAAGTCTCAAATATACTGGGTAGATATGGAATCACACTCTAGTCACCCGGAGATGATTCTGATGATTGTAGCTACATCATCACAGTTTTTGTTCGAGTTTCAAAAGTGGGATATCTATATATTTCCAATTGACTGGTGTGAGAACCAAAACTTAGAATTTATTGTTTGTCATTTGGCACTAAAAATATGATTTTTAAGTATATATAGAAAGTTATATATTTGAAAAACTAATCAATTAATTGATTGCTGGTTGTGTTGTGTGATTACTAGTTTGACTAATAAAAATATTGGAATGATAAAACCAATAAGAGGATGAAAGGTAAAATTTAGCTAAATCAAATCAAAATATTAAAATGAATTGAAAATAGATTGGAAATTGCATACATGTATATATGTTGAACAAGTCATAACATGGAAGTTAAGAAGAGGAATAAAAATGTATGTCCGATAAATAGGTACATGTTTACTATATCCATTGGGTTTTGATGATTTTATGAGCCGCTTGGCTTTTTCTTTTTTCTTTTTGATTGATGAGGCCCCTGTGAGGCAAGTTTTGGTTTTACCGATAGGGTTGTACAAAGGAGGTTATGATGAAATTTTTCGAAAATTTAGGGTGTTAGCCAAGTGTTTGAGAAATTAGAAAATTCTTAGAAACGGAAAAGTTGAAGAATGAAAGCCAAAATGAAAGTTGAGTTGGTTAGCTAAACAACTTTCAGCTCCGTTCCTTTTCGAGGACGAAAAGATTTTAAGTGGGGGAGATTGTAATAAACCCAGAATTTCTGAACCAATTTAAAATTTTTATTTTAGCTATTTTAATGAATTTTGAATATTTAAAATGATTTATTTTAAATAATAATGACTAAAAATTTATTTAAATCGAAGTTAGAAAATATATATTTGTTTTAAGTATAAAACGAGCCTGAAATGGCACGGTAGTTAAAAATTCGATTTTAAATTTCAATTGAATGTATAGGATTCAAATTAAATCGGATTTCAATAAAACCAGAAACATTTGAATTTGTTTAATTATATCTTTCTAACAATGTGAAAAATTCAGATTTCATAATATAAATTGAAGGTTATGTCAAGTTTAAAATTCAAAATAGTCGTTATGGAATTTATATAATATATAGCCTTTAAAAATAATCATTTTGCAAACGACCTCCGTTTTCAACGAAACCACTTTTCTTGGATCTGGAATGTCAAATTATAGTCAAGTTTAAAATTTCATTAATTTTGGAATTAATATGTAAGCACAATAAATTTAAACATGTTTGGTTAATTTAGTTTGAATTTAATCGACTGGAAAAATGGCCATTTTTCAAACGGTCTCCAAATTCGGCGAAATTAGTTTTGTTAGGACCATATTCTCAAAACATAGCTAGATTTATTTTTCTATAATTTTTGGAGTCTGTATGTGGCCCCAGTAAATTAAAATGTACGTTTAAATTCAGCATATATTGAATGAAAACTGATCAAAATGATAGAATTGGCTTACGAAATATATCACATTGTGTCCGGAATGAGGGTATTTAGCTAGGGGCAACAGTCATTGGGTTTGATTTGGAGTTCGAACTGATAAACATGTATTTTTGGAAATAAAATAATAATAATAATAATATATATAAATAGAAAAGAAAATCTAACCCTCACTCATTCATCAGCCGCCGCCGCCAACCCTTAGAAAACCGATGGCCCTAAAAGCTCGAAATTAAAATCCTAAATCGTGGCAAAATTAATTCGAACTAGAAAGGGATTATAAAACAAAAATTGGAGTACTTTTTGCGCTCTTCCAATCAATACCAAGTTGATGAATTTTCATCAAGTAATAGATGTGAATTCTTGGCTCAAATAGCCGACTTTTGTGCGAGATTTTCGAAGGGATGGGGGCAGCAATTTGAACCTGGTTCCAAGCGTTGGTGACCGACGTCGTGGCCTTTAATGTAGCGATGATGGATCGGTGAACGATGCGGCGTAGGGTGGTGCATTTTAAAATTTAGAAGATCAGTGATGGGTTTTAATTGCTCCAGGAATTTCGACGGGGAGAGAGAAAGAGAGTGGATGGTGGAAATGTAAATAATTATTTAATTATTATTTTAATTTTTGTAGTCCAATGTTTATAAAGCAATAACTTCTTCATATGAGGTCGGAATGACGAATGGTCGGTTGCGTTGGATTTGCAACAACGAACGCTACAACATGGAACTGACCAGAACGGAACGGAGCAAGTGGAATTTTTAGCTAAATTAAACGCACGTTTAATTTAGTTAAATATAAAAAATCCTTCAAATAAAAGAATGACGGAGTGGAAACCAATGTGAGAACTCCTTCTCGCTAAATTATATTTTATCATGTTATTGTATTCATGTAAAAAATATACAGAATTGCAGGTGAAGATTTTTATCAGTTTTAATCATTATAAATTGTATACGGTGCCTTTTAGCACACCTCCCTCGTCCACAGACCATGGACGATTTAATTGACTGTATTGTTTGTTGATTGTGATACTGAAATGTTTAAAATATTAAAAATAATTTAATATTATTTTGTGGTAGTTGAAATTAAATTATAAATATCTATTTATAATTTAAACAGTAAAATTGGTTAATTAGAAAAATAATTCAAATCGAATTAGAACTAGTTAAATCTATTAACCAGTGATTATTTTGAACCGATTGTTTATGTTTGGAAACCCCACATGGGTCTGGGGATGATAATTTATTCACATCTCCCCTGAATTCAAATTATATGTCAATCGATTGATCGACAGACTGTGATGAGCGTTATTGATTTATTTTAATGCTTATACAGTTGTGAATTGCACTCTGGATGATGTTGGACTGGTTAATGATTATTTATCATTATAGTTGAATACATGTGATGTATGAAATCCATATAACTGAAATTATATGGAAATTGATTGAGTCGCATTCCGATTTAGAAATAAAGAATATTTTAAAATAACGAATCTTTTAAAATAATATTCATCGAAGAATCAAAATGGGATTTTGATGTCCGATTTGGATGGACACGAAAATATTAAAATACGGAACCCGAGTTTAGTATATATGCCATTTTAACCCGAACGGGTTTATCAATCAATTTTATTCATTTTATAACGAATATCGAAAAGAATTGATTTCAAAATCAAATATTATCATTTTAATATTATAATGATATGGAATATTCAATTTTGATTTAAAATTGAAAATGAAGTTAAAATAGATTTAAAACGAATTTATAACGATTTTATAAAATATGTTTTAAATTGAAATCAATGATATATATATATATATATATATTATATATTTAATGACTTGAATAGAACGTGCAGCGACCGTTCGCGAATTTCGACCATTAACTTCAAATTAATGTAACTGGAGATCCGACCGTCGGATTCTCTTAAAACTGGAACCGTTGGGTTCTTATCGAAAAGGGCTTTCCAATGAATATAAGAGATTTGAAATCTAACGGTTAGATTTGGAAATATGTCCAAATCAATTTCAGAAAAGGTCGCTATGGATGCAGTTCGGTGGCCGTTATTGGAAACCGACTGTAAGGGCCTTAATAAAATTATTAAAAATTTGGAAAAATTGTGTAAAATCATAATAAATGATTTGGACTGATTTTGGATGAAAAATTCCAAGTTTGAAAAGATAAAAATATATTTTTATCAAAATGAACTAGTTACTAACTGGTATAATAATCCAGTGTTTTAATTAAATAAATTTGATTTGAATTGGGTTTAATATAACCAGAATTTTCCAATGAATAAATTGGAATGGATTTGGAGTGGAAATTATCTTCGGAATATTTCGATATTGGAGTCCATAATTATACGGATATTATGACAAATTTGGAAGAAACATATATCGTTTACGATATCCGTTGGCTTCAGAATTTAATATAGAATATAAGCCGATAAAATTTCTATTCAGAGCCTTGTATTTAAGATCAAATTGGATTTTGAGGTTTGTCGTGAATGGTGTCTTAAATAACACTGTTCTTAAACCTAGTTGAGAAAAGAATAAATCTTTTAATTAAGATTTGGAGAAGTTTACCAGTTAATTAATATTTAATTGGAATTGAATTGAAATTGGATTTTGGGGTTTGTCGTGAATGGTGTCTTAAATAACACTGTTCTTAAACCTAGTTGAGAAAAGAATAAATCTTTCAATTAAGATTTGGAGAAGTTTACCAATTAATTAATATCTAACTGGAATTGAATTGAAATTGGATTTTGGGTTTATCGTGGACGATGTTTTAAATAACATTTGTTCTTTAACCCAATTAAAAGTGAAGATGTGATTTGGAATTTATAATATTAAGATTTAATGGAAATTTTCCAAGGTAAAATTTTCCAATTTAAAATATTAAATTGGAATTGAATGGAATTTGATTTGGTGATAATCGAGATGAGCTTATGTGAATGAAGACCGTTATTATATATGGAACTTAAAAGGCTTTGCCGCTATTACATTTATATTATTGTTCTGATACGGAAATTTATATCGATTATATACATTGATTTGTTTTCCGTGAAGATTCCATAGTTAATGGAATTTGATTTTGGTTTGTTGTGAACTGTGTTTTAAATGACACTGGTTCTTTAACCCAGTTAAAGACAGGATTAATTTTCCTAAAAGTTGAATAATCATAAAGCAATGATTTTTGATATTAAAACTGAAATAGAGTTTCAATGAATCTTTAATTTGATTAAAATGAGAATGGGATGACTAAATTTATCGAATTCATGAAATGACAGTGAATGGAGCACCACCAGTTTTACTCCAGGCGATAGTTAAATCTTTAATTAGATTTGAATGGGAAATGGTAATTAATTTTACCAATAACACGGTGGGTGTTAGATATGGAGTACTACCAGTTTTGCTCCATGGGATGAATAATTTGGGATTGGGATTAATAAATAAATGATTACTTCGGTAAGGCTCGATAATCCCGACTAGTTGATAAACCTTAATTTGGTTTAGAATTGCGAAAAGATATAATAAAATCTTTTGAAATGATAACCAAAGGAAGATTAAAGAAATAGTTTAAATGAACTTATCTTTGAATATTTGAATAAAAGAATATTCTGAATTGGAATAAGGCGTATGATGTGTTTTAATAGCACTTGATTATTGATTATAAAATACTCGAGTTATTCGGAAAGACCGGGTTTAACCCATTCTGAATAATTAATATGACGACTAAAAGTCAATGATGAAGACGGTAGTTGAAGACTGGAGTTCTTCACATCGTTTGATGATTACTGATGTCTTGATTAGGTTGTACACCCAAGACAAGGTAACAAGTGGTGATCGTCCAGACGTACTTGGAGATCGACCGGATATGCGACGACCTCTCTCTTCTATTGGACATATAGGATAAGGAATATGGTGCCTCTGGTTTAGTTCAGACCCAGAACAAACTTGTAAATGGATGTGTGTCTGACATTGGATATCATTCTGTGTTGATTGATTTCTATTAAATATATATCTGTTTGTTAGCGGAGAATTTATACACTTGCTTAAAACCCTTCTCTGGGACGAACGAGCTTAGAGGTTATATATTGATAGACATCAGTTGCATGGCGTGAATTGTTGGTGTGGCATGCTGAGATAAAAATGATCAAGGCTTTTGTTGAAAAGCAAAGTCTTGTGGTTGATGATCAAAGCACGGCTTTAAATAGCATAGCTTTGTGTATAGCATTAATTCGCGAGCATCACACCCAGTATGAGTCAAAAACAGATTGAGGGACCATTGGGAGTGAACGACATTTCTTTCTAGCTTGGAGCAGTGTCATGGTATGGAGCCCAAACATTTTTACTTATGTGGATGATGGATTGCGAGGCGCCTCGGATATTGGTCATTACTGGCCAAGTGATAGGACCGAGGAACGTGTGTTCAGGAATAACCAATCCACTAAAGTAAGTGTGGACCGGCCCTTCTATTCCTAGGTTTCACTTGGGGGGATCCTGAGGGATTTGCTAGAGTGTCTCGAATCGGAGAGGAGCCATCCCTTGCCTCGACTCATAGATGGAAATCCAATTTCCAATATGACATTTTTCGGTTTAGTTGTAGAACTAGTATGGCGACATGATATATGGTACCATGCCGTCTATGATTGATACATTTATATTGGAAATTGTTTTGACACTATACACTCATAGTAATATCAAAATGATTTGTTTTAAACGTACCAAGCATGTTTGGCTATTATAAGGGAAAACTCTATCCTTCGGCTTGCGTTGCATTGTGTGATGGGACCTGAGTTTTATAATAGCTTCATTTTTCCAAAAAGCATTGCGTTGTTTTATTTTAAACTGAGATTCATGTGGAGTAAACCCGTTCTGTGACACGCGGCATGGTCCCGTGATTTATCATATTTTAAAGTAAATTTTTAATACCTGTTTTAGTTCTCACACCAGTCCCATGACTGACTCGGAGTTTATTGTTTTAACCTGAACTCTGGGTGCCTATACTTTACACATGGGCAGCTACTAGTTTTGGTTTTTGTAGATATTTCTTTTCACAGGATCCTGGATTACAGCTGGAGTTATATTCGGAAAGCTTTGTATTCGTGTATTTCTTTCAGTTGTGCTAATTGGTGTATTTTCTACACATTGTATTTACACATTTTTTTCCGCTACTATGTGTTTTAAATCTCTGATATTTTCCAAGGCGTAATATTTATTCATACTCTGATGTAATTGTTGTAATAGCAATGAAATGTTATGTTGTTTGTTATCTGATGCGTCGTGTTCTCAGCTCAATCCGAGATTTCCCGAAATGGGAAGTTTGGGTCGTTTCAACTACTCTCTGAATTGAAGTGCTATTGAAGAGTTATAGCGCTATTGTAATCATCTGGGAATTGTTTGGGAAAGGGCGTGTTCTTTGTAGCCCTGAAATCATGAAAATAGAGCAGTGTTAACCTTGTAGTCGTGAATCAAGGATGTTTGGAGCGGTGTTAACCTTGTAGCCATAAAATCATGGGGATTGTACTTGGATATTGATAATAATAAAACTCTACTCAATCTAGCGTAACGCCGGACTGAACGTGGAGTAATCCGAACTAGTATAAAATCTGGTGTGTTCTTTCCTTTTCTGCATTTTATATTTATCCGTTTTTGTGTTTGTGTTTGATTCTGTGTTTGTGATCATCTCTATTGTGTGTGATTCATACAGTAGATCATATAAGTTTAAGATTTTCATAAATTCTTTGAAAACATTATTCATGTTGTTTGTTTTATCTTAAGATCCGCATTCCCCAACAATTGGTATTAGAGTTGGTTAGATTATGTGATAGGGGGTTCTTGCTTGACTGTTTGATGGCAGGAAGGAGACTCTTACTCCTACATGTTCCCATGTATAGGTTGGTTAAGTCGCGAGGCTAACCGTGAAATCTGTTCTTAGGTACCATCGTTATGCCATGGTGGCAGGTTAGGCCACTGGTTGTTGAGGACCCATAACAATTGGTATTAGAGCATAGGTTTTCAAAAAGTTCATAATCATATTTTTGAAAATATTAAATGGAAACCAACACTGGTAAAATTGGTTCTTTTGTAGTGCGTCGGTCCATTATTAGACTACCACTGTTTAATGGCAATCATTATTCATTTTGGGCATGTAAAATGAAAATATATTTACAAGTAATAGGATTAGTGTAACACCCGAATTTTTAACGACATTAAAGAGGATAAATTAAATAATAATTAATTTAATATTCAGAATTAAGTGAAACGGGTTACGCTATTGCATTTGTCTCTGAATTCTGCTTGATATAGAGTCTCAATTTGCGTAAAACGGATAACGTATGAAGAGGTTACGGACGGTTAAAGTTTTACGATGAAAGCAGAATGCACTGGCGCACTCGACAAGTGCACCAATGTATTTTTGCACTGGTGCACCTGCCAAGTACGCCCAGACCATTTTCTGGGTGTTCGGGCCTTTTTCGAGTGAGTATGACCCGTGACCTGACCCAATTTCATTAAGGCTGAGGTGGCATCCGAATTCTATGACCCAGCAGCTATAAATATATCTCATATCCTTTGTTTTCTTCAAAGAAAAGCAATAGTGGCCGGACTTTGCTGGATTCTGGACTGAATTAGGAACTCTCATCTTCTTCTAAAGCTTATCAAATTCTGAGATTTAAACATAGACTCAGCACATTTTCTATCATTTTAGCAATCCAATCACAGTGAGTTCTAGTTGCTTTTAGGTTTAGATAAATAATAGTGAAACTATGAAAGATTGTGATGTGGATACGATTGTAGACTTTAAATCTATGTTATTGTTAGATCTCATGCTATATTATGATAGATCTATTTCTTTGGATCCAATTCAGATGTTCTACTATGTTACCATTATGGATCTTGGGTTGTAACTTTTATGATATGCTATGATGCAGACGTATGTAGATCTATTATGTTAAGATCTATCCCATGTGATCTAAAATTGCCACCTTATGATTCATGTTAGATCTATCCTATGTGATCTAAAATTATTATGTTAGATCTATCTTACGTGATCTAAAATTGTTACCTTATGATTCATGATATATCCTATGAGATCTAAAATTATTATGTTAGATCTACCCTATGTTATCTAAAATTGTTACCTTATGATTCATGTTAGATCTATCCTATGTGATCTAAAATTATTATGTTAGATCTATCCTATGTGATCTAAAATTGTTACCTTATGATTCATGTTAGATCTATCCTATGCGATCTAAAATTGTTATGTTAGATCAATCCTATGTGATCTAAATTTGTTGCCATATGATTCATGATCTATCCTATGTGATCTTAAATTATTATGTTAGATATATCCTATGTGATCTAAAATTGTTGCCTTATGATTCATGTTAGATCTATCTTATGTGATCTAAAATTATTATGATAGATCTATCCTATGTGATCTAAAATTGTTATCTTATGATTCATGTTAGATCTATCCTATGTGGTCTAAAATTGTCACCTTATGATTCATGTTAGATCTATTCTATGTAATCTAAAATTGTCACCTTATGATTCATGTTAGATATGTCCTATGTGATCTAAATTGTCACCCTATGTTATCATGTTAGATTTAAATCGATTGGACATCTAAATTGGCTAATTTAAATATTGTGACATCATAGTTCATCAGTTTTATGTCCACCTTGTTATGATGAAAATTTCATGTCCATGCTAGTATGTATGTTCACCTTTTATCATACAAGTTTATGTTTATGCCAAGATGGTCATTTTAGTACATTCACGTTATTTTTCCTATTATCTTTTATGACTAGGCTATTGTCTAGCCTAGGCATGTTATCAATTTTGTGAGGGCGCTAGTTAAAGAACGGGGGAAAGGGATAAAAATGGCAAAATTTGAATAAGAACATTAATGGACATGTAATTCAAATTATTGGGCAAAATAGTTATTGACACGTATAAAAGGAAAGGATTAATTAATTGGTAAATTAATTAAAAATGGAATGTCTAGTAATTACAATTAGGAATTGTAATTGTACTTATGACACGAGGTTAGGTTGCATTAGTGGTGGAAGTCTGCCCGAACCCGACCGGCATATCCAGTAACCACTAATGGTAAACCTAATGTGGGAGGTATAAGCACATAAATAAGAATCGGGCTATGACATGAGGTTAGGCCCAACTGTGGAACAAGTCTGCTCGGATCTGACCGGCATATCCAGCATCCACATGTTGTAGGCCTAATGTGGGAGGTTTGGCCCATTATAAACCATAAATGGACATGGTAATGAATTGTACTACTTAACCTAAGCTAATCCATAGAGATTGTATGAACTTAAATTGAAGTTGGGGGTTAAGTAAACTTGGTTGAACAAAAGGGGTGGGTTAAGTAAATCTTGGATAGGTGGGTAATATTATTATATATTGGCCCACAAACTTAACCGTTAAACACACATGCTTGAATAAGTGGGAGGGTTGAGTAAATCTTGGGTAGGTGGGTAATATTAGTATATATAGGCCCAACAAACTTAAGCTGATATGGTTATGTAACTAAAGACACCAAGTGGTATACATAACTGAGGGAAATACTAAAGTTAAGTAATTAAAGACACCTTTTAGGGTAAGCATAACTTATAGAAATGGTAGGGTTATGTATTAAAGACACCTATAGGTAAGCATAACCGGTAGAAAGATTGAGGGTTATGTATTAAAGACACCTATAGGTAAGCATAACTAACATAGGGCTATGTAATTAAAGACACCTAAGGGTATACATAGTCAGTGAAAAACCTAGTGGGGGATACAAGATAAAGGGGAGAGCTTGTATCATATCGTGTGGGACCCGTTTCAGCCAGTAACCCGGAGTTGGTATCAAGTATATACTTCGAGCTAGGTCGGAGAAAGGGCACGCTTACTGGACTGATTATAAGAGATCCAAATGAGGAGGGCGGTGTGGGCGGCACAAACCGACCGGGAACATGTGTGTGCATAGGCCGGGTAGAGGGGGCTAAGGCGACCGTGACACCTGTAGATATGGTTGTGCACATTATTAACAATGGGTTTCCACTTTAGGAAGTAATACCTCCTACTGTGGGGCCAACACAAGGTATCTACGAGGGTTAGGAAGCCGATCGATCAGGGTAGTAGCTGGGATACATTTGGACGTATACCTAAATCTACCACCTTATAGTTGGAGGGATCATCTCTTTCTAGATATACTAGTAGCAGTGCGGAGAAATCATTGGTGAGGCATGTACACCTTATCTTGCTTACCTTGTCACGCCTGCCATTTATGTAGTGATCTCCCTTATCCACTTTATATGCCTATCATGTTTCTTTATTTATTTACTGGCTAAAAGTAACTAGACTCACCAGACTTATTGTCTGACCCTTTTTGTTTCTCCTTCTTTCTTCCTTTTCCTCCCCCCAGGTTCACAGGGAGGAAACACCTAGGCTTAGTCGGGATTCAGATATCATCTTGCTAGGAGCTATTGATGAAGTATGGCTCAAGCTCTTGTCTCTACTATGGCTTAACTCTTTCATTTGGGTAATTATGCTTTTTATTTACTTATGTACTCTGATAATGCAAGGCAGAAATTATTTTGTTGTAATGGTTTTTGTGACTTATGAAATTATGGACCATGGTATTTTTATTGAAATAAAAAATTTAAATTTCCGGTGTTATCTTATTTATATCTATTTTGTAATTATCTGTGTCTGATTACTGATAATGCTTCACGGAACTTAATGCATTCCCTTAGTGAGTGACATTAACGGACGTGGGGTGTCACACTTGGTATCAGAGCTGAAGGTTACCAGATTGGATAAAGTTTTTGAAAATTATTTTCAAAAAGGTTTTAAAAGAAAGCATTTTCAAGAGAAAAGCCTGTTTTGAAAACATATTCCCCAAAACTATATGTAACATCTCTCGATTCTCCACTTGATTCCTTTTTCCTTTTTTTGTCTGGGGAACCGATTCTTCTCGAAAGGCGTCCCCATTCCGACATGATGTCGTAGGCATGTTTAGCACATGTCGAAAGGCAATGAAGTGCCTAACCTCCATCCGTAGCCGCAGTGGTTTCACCTGCGGTTAATTTTCTCGAGCTTCGTAAGGATTTCCATGCGATGGAGGCAACTTTCGAAAGACTTGTTAGCTTGTTACACAAACGTGGGTAAAAAGGAGTATAAGGAAGTTAGGGCTAAGGAGCACAGCCCAAGGATGTGAAAAAGGTATAGCCCAAGAAATGACAGCAGCAACAACAAAAGAAGGGCGGAAAAAAATGACAAGGCTAAGGATAAGGGGAAGTGCCATAGTTCTTGGCGAGAGGGTCACTTGGCCAAGGACTGCAGGAAAAGGAAGAATGCTTGCTTCGTTTGTGAAGAGGTTGGATACTATTCTGGGGGAGTGCCCAAGAAAGCAAGGGCAATGTCAAAGGACAGGAACCTCTGGAGGGCAAGCGAATGCTCTTATGGCTAGTGCACTAGATAGAGGTAGGAAAGTTTCCATGGAAGGTTTTGATTTCTCTTTCCAATCAACCGGTTAGAACTCTTTTCGATTCTGACGCATTTGCATTCGTTCATATCTAGTTCTGTAGTTGAATCTCTGTACTTAATTACTAGTATGGTAGTGGATCCCATTGTTGTCTCAAACCCCATAAGTGGTTCGGCTCATTTATCCGTGATTTGTTGGGGTTTGAGAATATCTGTGTTAGGCGTCGGGTTTGAGTGCGATGCACATCTTGTTTCATGGGCTAGTGGTTGATTCTAGGGATGGGTTGGCATACCACATATGGTGCCATTCTGGGCGGTGAGAGGAGGGTCGTTAAGCTTCTAACTTGTCATGGGGAGACCCTGGAAATTTTGTATGACCCACAAGGGTCTGTCATGCTTAGTTTCTTAGAGTCTCTTGAGGCGTCTATCAATGATCTGCGATCGGCACCAGTAGTCCATGAGTATCCTGATGTCTTAGACAAGGTTCGGGGATTGCCCCCGAGGCACGAGATTGATTTCCGTATATACCTGGTGCACAATGCAAAGCCAGTTGCATTACCTGTGCACCATATGGCTCCTAAAAGAAAAGAGGGAACTTGACAAGCAAGTGGGAAGGCTACTTGAGAAGAGGTTTGATAGGTGAATCATATCAGGATGGGAAACCTATTGAAGATAGTCCTTGAGGAAGCCCATTATTCCAAGATGACTATTCATCCAAGTGGCGATAAAATGTATAGGGTTCGAGGTAGTGGGGCCAAACTTGCAAAAGGAAGTGAAAATAAAGAAGGAAGCAATGATTGGATGAGTTCCGACTGCATACTTGGATTGGAGGTTAGGAAGCTACGCAAACGAGAAGTCAAGTTGGCAAAGGTCTAGTGGGGAGACAATCAAGAAGATGCAACTTAGGAGACCGAAGACAAAAAAAATTTGCGCTTCATACCCTTACCCTTTCAAGGGAACGTTCTAACTTCTCTTCCAAAAGCTATTATTCTTATTTGCTCCTATCATCTGAGTATATCCTATCAATCAAATCTTCGACCTTTAGGTAGGAAATCCCATGATTGTAAACATGTGTTTGAGACATGTTATGTTTGATGGATGCAAGTGGATGCAAGTGTTTACTAGTGGTTGCCTGTTGATGCATATACACACACATTAGGCACTAGATCGACTCAATCACTCTCATACTGCATATGGATGTTTGTGCATTCTGTTTTCTTTTATGGATAGAAATGGATGAACTAGCATATGGATGTTGCATTTGGACGAATGAGTGTGCATGCATGTAGAGCTTATATGTTATAATAGGCTTATTTACATACATATTGGATTCATGGCACTAACATACATTGCATTAAGGAGGTCAACAGAATCAGTAGTCCGCCTAATTTTCGTATTAGTGCTGGGACATATACACACAGTTTTGCATATTTTCATGAAAGCATTAGAAATCCTTAAGGACAATGGATGCCAGTGATTGATGGTTGAGTAGATGGATGATGGATGGTAGGATATGCATTCTTCTCAACTTAGAGATTTCGGGGACGAAATCCTTTGAGTAGGGGAGAATGTAACACCCTAAATTTTTAACGACATTAAAGAGGATAAATTAAAGAATAATTAATTTAATATTCATAATTAAGTGAAACGGGTTACGCCATTGCGTTTTTCTCGGAATTCTGCTTGAGAGTCCAAGTTTGCGTAAAACAGATAACGTATGAAGAAGTTATGGACGGTTAAAGTTTTACGATGAAAGCAGAATGCACTGACGCACTTAACAAGTGCGGCAATGTATTTTTGCACTGGCGCACCTACCAAGTGCACCCAGAACATTTCTGGGTGTTCGGGCCTTTTTCGAGTGAGTGACGACCCGTGACCTGACCCAATTTCATTAGGGCTGAGGTGACATCCGAATTC
Source organism: Allium sativum (assembly GCA_030737875.1). NCBI lineage: Eukaryota > Viridiplantae > Streptophyta > Magnoliopsida > Asparagales > Amaryllidaceae > Allium > Allium sativum. The sequence goes on along the minus strand of CM060925.1, from coordinate 67,507,778 downwards.
TGTGACCCAACAGCTATAAATATATCTCATATCCTTTTTTTTCTTCAATGAAAAGAAATGGTGGTCGGACTCTGCTGGATTCTGGACTGAATTAGGATCTCTCATCTTCTTCTAAAGCTTATCAAATTCTGAGATTCAAACATAGACTCAGCACCTTTTTCATCATTTTAGCAATCCAATCACAGTGAGTTTTAGTTTCTTTTAGGTTTAGATAAATAATAGTGAAACTATGAAAGACTGTGATGTGGATACGATTGTAGACTTTAAATCTATGTTATTCGTAGATCTCATGCTATATTATGATAGATCTATTTCTTTGGATCCAATTCAATTGTTCGACTATGTTATCATTATGGATCTTGGGTTGTAACCTTTATGATATGCTATGATGCGGATCTATGTAGATCTATAATGTTAAGATCTATCCTATGTGATCTAAAATTGCCACCTTATGATTCATGTTAGATCTATCCTATGTGATCTAAAATTATTATGTTAGATCTATCCTATGTGATCTAAAATTATTATGTTAGATCTACCCTGTGATCTAAAATTATTACCTTATGATTCATGTTAGATCCATCCTACGTGATCTAAAATTATTATGTTAGATCTATCCTATGTGATCTAAAATTGTTAGCTTATGATTCATGTTTGATCTATCTTATGTGGTCTAAAATTACTATGTTAGATCTATCCTATGTGATCTAAAATTGTTGTCGTATGATTCATGATCTATTCTATGTGATCTAAAATTATTATGTTAGATCTAACCTATGTGATCAAAAATTGCTACCTTATGATTCATATTAGATCTATCCTATGTGATCCAAAATTATCATGTTAGATCTATCCTATGTGATCTAAAATTGTTACCTTATGATTCATGTTAGATCTATCCTATGTGATCTAAAATTGTCACCTTATGATTCATGTTAGATCTATCCTATGTGATCTAAAATTGTCACCTAATGATTCACGTTAGATCTATCGTATGTGATCTAAAATTGTCACGTTATGATTTATGTTAGATCTATCCTATGTGATCTAAATTGTCAACTTATGTTATCATGTCAGATTAAAATCGATTGGACATCTAAAATGGCAAATTTAGATATTGTGACATCATAGTTCATCATTTTTATGTCCACCTTGTTATGATGAAAATTTCATGTCCATGCTAGTATGTATGTTCACCTTTTATCATACAAGTTTATGTTTATTCCACGATGGTCATTTTAGTATATTCCCGTTATTTTCCCTATTTTCCTTTATGACTAGGCTATTGTCTAGCCTAGGCATGTTGTCAATTTTGTGAGGGCGCTAGTTAAAGAATGGGGGAAAGGGATAAAAATGGCAAAATTTGAATATGAACATTTATGGACATGTAATTCAAATTATTGGGCAAAATAGGTATTGACACCTATAAAAGGAAAGGATTAATTAATTAGTAAATTAATTAAAAATGGCACAATTTGAATATGAACATTTATGGACATATAATTCAAATTATTGGGCAAAATAGGTATTGGCGCCTATTAAAGGAAAGGATTAATTAATTGGTAAATTAATTAAAAATGGAATGTCTAGTAATTACAAGTAGCAATTGTAATTGTACTTATGACACGAGGTTAGGTTGCATTAGTGGTGGAAGTCTGCCCGGACCCGACCGACATATCCAGCAGCCACTAATGGTAAACCTAATGGAAGAGGTCTAAGTACGTAAATACGAATCGGGCTATGACACGAGGTTAGGCCCAACTGTGGAATAAGTCTGCCCGGACCCGACCGGCATATCCAGCATCCACATGTTGTAGGCCTAATGTGGGAGGTGTGGCCCATTATAAACCATAAATGGACATGGTAATGAATTGTACTACTTAACCTAAGCTAATCCATAGAGATTGTATGAACTTAAATTGAAGTTGGGGTTAAGTAAACTTGGTTGAACAAAAGGGGTGGGTTAAGTAAATCTTGGATAGGTGGGTAATATTATTATATATTGGCCCACAAACTTAACCGTTAAATACACATGCTTGAATAAGTGGGAGGGTTGAGTAAATCTTGGGTAGGTGGGTAATATTAGTATATATAGGCCCAACAAACTTAACCTGATAAGGTTATGTAACTAAAGACACCAAGTGGTATACATAACTAAGGTAAATAATAAAGTTATGTAATTAAAGACACCTTTTAGGGTAAGCATAACTTATAGAAATGGTAGGGATATGTATTAAAGACACCTATAGGTAAGCATAACCGGTAGAAGGATTGAGGGTTATGTACTAAAGACACATATAGGTAAGCATAACTAACATAGAGCTATGTAATTAAAGAAACCTAAGGGTGTACATAGTCAGTGAAAAACCTAGTGGGGGATACAAGACAAAGGGGAGAGCTTGTATCAAATTGTGTGGGACCCGTTTCTGCCAGTAACCCGGAGTTGGTATCAAGCATATACTCCGAGCTAGGTCGGAGAAGGGGCACGCTTATTGGACTGATTATAAGAGATCCAAACGAGGAGGATGGTGTGGGCGACGCAAACCGACTGGGGACATGTGCGTGCATGGGCCAGGTAGAGGGGGCTAAGACGAAACTGACACCTGTAGATATGGTTGTGCACATTATTAACAAGGGGTTGCCACTTTAAGAAGTGATACCTCCTACTGTGGGGCCAGCACAAGGTATCTATGAGGGTTAGGGAGCCGATCGATTAGGGTAGTAGCTAGGATACATTTGGACTTATACCTAAATCTACCACCTTATAGTTGAAGGGATTATCTCTTTCTAGATATACTAGTAATAGTGCGGAGAAATCATTGGTGAGGCATGTACACCTTATCTTGCTTACCTTGTCACACCTATTATTTATGTAGTGATCTCCCTTATCCACTTTATATGCCTATCATGTTACTTTTATTTATCTACTGGCTAAAAGTAACTAGACTCGCCAGACTTATTGTCTAACCCTTTTTGTTTCTCCTTCTTTCTTCCGTTCCCCCCCCCCCCCTCAGTTCACTGGGAGGAAACACCCAGACTTAGTTAGGATTCAAATATCATCTTGCTAGGAGCTATTGCTAAAGTATGGCTCAAGTTCTTGTCTCTACTATGGCTTAACTCTTTTATTTGGGGAATTGTGCTTTTTGTTTACTTATGTACTCTGATGATGCAGGACAGAAGTTATTTTGTTGTAATGGTTTTTTTGACTTATGAAATTATGGACCACGGTATTTTTATTGAAATAAAAATTTAAATTTTCGCTGCTATCTTATTTATATCTGTCTTGTAATTATTCTGTGTTTGATTACCTATAACGCTTCATGGAACTTAATGCATTCCCATAGTGAGTGACATTAACGGACGTGGGTCACAATTAGACACATGGAATAGTACACATACTGAATATGTTGACCCACTACTAATTTTGCCCAATGGACTAATGAACAAAAGGCTGTTGCACAAAGCAATTCTAAAGCTATGAATATATTGTTATGTTCATTAGATAGAAATGAGTTTAATAAAGTGTCAGTTTGTAAATCTGCTTATGAAAAATGGAGAACATCACAAGTTACTCATGAAGGAACCAATAAAGTTAAATAGACAAAGATATCAATGCTAATTAATCAGTTTGAATAATTCAAAATGAACGAGAATGAATCTATCTCTGATACGTATTGCAGAATCCAAGAGATCGTGCATTCATTAATAGCATTCGGAAAAACTTATTCAGAAGAAGACCAAGTCAGAAACATATTGACTTCATTGACTCCAGAATGGGATCAGAAAATATTGACAATTGAAGAAGCGAATAATGTCAATGAAATGAAGATTGAGGAATTAATCGCGAATTTGATGTCTTTTGAAGTTCAATTACAAAAAAGAAAGGAAAATAGGCCAACAGGAAAGAAATCCATAACACTTAAAGCAACAATGAATGGTACTGACTCAAGTAGTGAAGACGATGAAGAAATTGCTTTAATGACAAAGAATTCAAATAATTCCTATGATATAAAAGGACGAATAATTTTCATTGAAATAATCAAGGGAGTTTAGGAATAAATGATGATCGATGTTATAACTGCAACAAACCAGGCCATATAAAGAGAATGTGTCCATATCTAGAAAAATCAAATCAATAAACAGACAATAGTAATTCATTGAAGAAAAGAAAGAGGGCATACACAGCAACTTTGGACGATTCAGATTAATCATCAAGTGATGAAGAGCCAAGAACCGTAAATTCAAATATGTGTTTCACAGCAATTCATAATTCAGAAAATATCAAAGAAATGGATCTAAAAACCAGGTACACCTTGATTAATTTTTAGTCTTTTGGTTGATTTGGATGAATGGATGTCTTGTTTGGTTTGTTTGAATTTGAAATTTAAATTAAAATTCAAACATGAACTTTAAAATTCAAATTTGAATTTTGAAATTCAATATAATAATAAAATAAATTTTAGATGTTTGTTAGGTTAATATTATTTTAGGAAATAGTAAAACCTGAAATATAAATTGATAACATAACAAAACCAAAAGTCAAAACCATATGTCCTTTTAATTTCAACATGTATGTCAACATACATAAATACATATGTCGACCTAAAGGTATGTAAATGAAATTCAAATTTTGGATTTCAAAATTTTAAACTTCCCTCCAACTTTTCATAAATTCCTAAGTTCTGAAAAGGTGTCATTGATTTCAGAAAAGTTGTGCCCATTCAATCTTTATTTATATGTCTATTAAATCTTATTCTCTCTACCTCTCATTGAAATTTCAAACAACTTTCTTCATACTAATACTCTTTAAAAACTTTTTAATGGCGTTCTCTAGCATAAACCAAATAATGAGATTATCCAAAACCATCAAAGAATACCACTACAATGATAGAGAACCAAAAATTGCCTATGTTGAATACCTAGCAAATGGAAATGTCAATACGGGGGCCTTGACCATCTTTGAAGATTTTTCATCTTACAATCTTCGTTCTCTCTTCGAAGAAAATGGAGTTTTGAGTCTAATAGATTCATGGATAACAATGAAGTATGTTATCCTAATCTAGTAAAAATGTTCTATGTAAATCTAAATCGTGGCTTTTACGAAGGAGATGAAAACCAGATAGAGTAGTGTAAAAGGCACTCAAATCATTTTAGATTGCGAAACTTTGGGCAATATCCTGAATTGTAAAAGTACAGGCTCAGATTTTCCGGATTTCAAAATTGATGAAACAGATTTGGAAACCTTTCATCACATATTTGAAAGCGATGCTCATTTGGAATTCAAAAATTGCTTTCTGTACAAAAGCAAGAATCGTTAACCTCCTCCTTCAACATACACTCACTCCTCATTCCAAAAACTTCAACAACCCTACCATTAAAGTCCAAAAAGCACCCTTTGCTATTATTGGTGCTTGTGACATCAATTAGGCCGATAAGATTCTAAAAGAACTTAAGCCCAAAGAAATGTCCAGAAGAGAAAAGACTCTCTATTATGGAATTTATCTTACTCGAATTTTCAAATATTTTGGAGTTGGTCTCAAAGGAGAAGAATTTGTATCAAGAAAGCTGTTTAACTCCACAGATATACATTTTATGCAAATTTCACTTACCTTCAAGCCATATGAGACATTCGAAGATAAACAAGCTCGAATGCAATAAGAAATAAATCCTATGGATATCGAAGAAGAAGCTTCTTTGGAAAGTGTAAAGTGTCCATCTAATACTAGAACCATTTCCAAAGAAATGCTTGTCCAAAATCAAGCAAAGCTAGCCAAGAACCAAAAGAAGATCAAGAAAACTCTTACCAAAATGACTAAGTTCATTGGCGAAGAAAAAGTGGAATATCATCTTTCTCCTCATCATCTGCTGAAATAAAAGCTTATCTAGTTTGAATTATCTTTTCGTATTTGCTTGTATTTTCTTTCAAATCTCGTATTTAGTTTCTTGTATTAGTTGAATGTATTTTCTTTTAAGTAGTAATGAATCATATTTATTTCTATCAAAACAATCTTTAATTTTCTGAAAAATACACAAGAATTAAATAAATTAAAATAATATAATAACAATTAAGTAAAAAATGAAATTTTCCAAAAAAATCTAATGTATGTCAACTTACATTTAGGACTATGTCGACATATAACTGCCAGGTTTTCAAATTTGTTCAAAATTTAAATAACTAACCAATGTTTGTTCAATTCCAACGAAATCCAGACCCTATAAAAACCTATTTCTTCCAGAAAAATTTATTCTATCATTTCTCCTTCTTCTCTAATCAATTATCATCTAAAATATCATAATATGGAAAATCCAATTTGAATTCATTCAAGAATATCTTATCCATAATACTATGTAATCAGCATCATCTCGAATTGAGTCAAATAAAGACCGTAGAACAAGAAGAGAAGCACTTTGATGCCATCCATTGGCTAATATCTTCTCTTTTCAGAGAAGAAGATAACAATCTCGCTAAGGCACCACACACAAAAGAAGATGAAGATTGGGAGGTCATCAAGAAGGATCCAATCTTTGGAGGAGACGAATGGGTGGAAGTTCTAAGAGACATTTGATTTCAAATTGTTTGGTATGATTTGTTTGTTTTGAATATGTTTGAACATTGTTTGTAAATATTGCTTGGTTTGGATTGCTTGGATTTAAAACTTATATATATATATATATATATATATATTTATTTATATATATAGGTTGATACATTTGTAAATACTAACAATTGAATTGATTGTTTTGTTTCTGCTTTTTATAGTCATGAATTTAGGGGAGTCACTTACTTTAATATAGAATCAAATATTATAATCGTAGAATATGTAGATAGATATAGGATTTAGGGGGAGTATATTTAGAATTTCTTTTTGTTGATGACAAAGGGGGAGAAGTTATAAAATAAGAGTTAGTTAGGCTTAGTTTAAGGGGGAGTATGTAGAATTTATGATGAAAGGGGGAGTATTAGAAGGATCAGAATCAACAAGTATGAACAGGTATGAACATTTTATAAATCAAGGTTGTCATCATCAAAAAAAGCGAGATTGTTGGAGAATGGAGTTTTGGTGACAACAACCTTATTTCAATTATCATTGATTATAAAATATATATTAACATCTCTATCTAGAATATATATACATAAATACACACATATATATATATATATATATATATATATATATGCAGGATTTATATGCAAGACTTAAACACTGAAGACTGTACAGTTTTAGAGCTCCAAGAGATTCAGGATTCAGAAGAGATTCAAGACTCATGAGTTATCAAGTAATCAAGATATCAAGAGTTCAAGAAAAAATATAGTAATAGAGTCTAGTTTATATGTAAGACTCTGAATAGCACACCAGGTTCAAATTCTTTTTTTTCAAATTCTAATTTTCAAATTTCAAATTTTGATTTACAAATTTCAAATTCTGATCTGAAATTATTTTCAAACTATTATCTTACCTACAAATTCAAATATAAAAGTTTAAAGTTTTAATAAATATAAGCTTATACATAATTATATAGTTTTAATCCTTATAATTTTATAAATATGTTTATATAATGTATAATTATGATTTCATATGATATTACATTTTAGAATATTCATTTATATTTTTAAGTTTTGATTCAAGAATTTCCTGAATAATATATATGACTAAATACTTGAAAAATAGTTTTAAAATATAAAAATTATGTACATATGTCGACATACATATATAGCTATGTCGACGTACAACTGTCATAAATTCAATTTTCAAATGAAGTGTCTTTTCACTATTTGTAACGTTTCTGAAACGTTGCAACCATTCAAATCTTATAAATAGGCGCTGATTTTGATTTTTTTTTTTTTCATAATTCTTCTTCTCCGTCTTCACCTCTGTTCATCCCACCATTATTCTTTATCATTTTATTGATTTCTACACTTCTACTTTGCCAATTTCTACTTTAATTATATAAAACTTCTTCTTTTCTCAATCTCTATGCACTACTCTTTGAATTGATGTGATATTGAAGAGCTATAGGTCTATTGTAATCATTTGGGAATTGTTTGGGAAAGGATGTGTTTCTTGTAGCTCTGAAATCAAGGAAAGGGAGAGGTATTAACCCTGTAGCCGTGAAATCATGGGTGTTTGAAGCGATGTTAACCTTATAGCCGTGAAATCAAGGGGATTGTGATTGGATATTGATAATAATAAAACTCTGCGCAATCCAGAGTTACTTGGGACTGAACGTAGGAGTAATCTGAACCAGTATAAAATCTGGTGTATTCTTTTTTTTCTGCATTTTATATTTATTTGTTTCTATGTTTGTGTATGATTCTATGTCTATGATCATCTCTGTTGTGTGTGATTCATATAGTAGATCGTATAAGTTTAAAATTTTCATAAATTCTTCTAAGACACTATTCACCCCCCTCCCCTCTAGTATTTTTTTGCCTTAAGATTCGCATTCTGCATTCCCTAACAAAAGTATCTGTAAGACCATAATCGGACAATGCTACCTTCGAAAAATGTCGAAAGGCCTTAAATACTAGCATACATTAATTTTATCAATTTATAGAATGGACATCCAAACCCAATAGCTCATGACCAATCAACGGTTCCTTAAGATGACCACGATCACACATAATTTCAAGCTCCTTTTGAAGATCTGATAGATCCTTCATCAACCTAACCAAAACCTCATTTAAGTGATCTACATGGTAATCCATAATAAGAAATTTGAAGGTGAAGAAGCCTTACAAAAGGACTCAATGACCTAACCGAAGGGTCTACTACAAAACCCATTGGAAAGTACCAATAAGAACTAACATTCCAGAGGGTAAAGTTTCTTCCGAATGGTCCTTCAGACTCAATTCTGCTGACATCTGATCATTGTCACTCGTTTTCTACAGGAAGTCACTTTTGGAAATTAGAGAAAGCACTCTACAGGATTTTTATCATGGAAATGGTAGCGTAACCTAAGCTAAACCTTTCGCAAGTGAAGGAATCTATAGGAACTACACCGTTTTAGGGTATTGACCATATTTTTAGCTAACATTTTTGGTGCTAAAAGGAGGAATCGAACCTCCGCTACCTTTTATAACCTCTTATTTAGTAATAATTTCTTCTGATAAAAGTACAAATAGGTCCTAAGTATAAGAAAATGCAGTATGTTTCGCGAATGGCTCCTTATCCATTGAGAAAAGTTTCGTATAAACCAAAAGGTAATAATGATGGTTTGGGAAAGAATACCCACAAAATGAAAGAACATTTTCAAAGGGCTGGGAATGAGCCTGAAAGAAAATATCGGACACCTCCATAGTCTAGAAAAGGAAGTTATACCCCTTCGTGTTATCAGCAGAAAAGTAATAATGAAGGATTAAAAATAATACTGGATCGGTCTCTAAAGGAGAGGAAGACGATACCATCTCTGACACGACAACAACGTAGTAAGGATGATAAGTCAAATAAATATGAACAAGGGTCTTTTGATATGATATATCAGAGATAGCCTATGTGGATTTAGAGTTCGGTAAGGAACAAATTCTAAGTATGAAGGCTTAAGTGTAATCAGTCGAAAAAAAGTCGAAGCTTATGATCCAGATAGATAGAGCTTAAATCCCTTCCATTTTGGATCGAAACCTATCTTTGCTTATGAAAGGATTTTAGAAGAGAATGATAATTTATTCTCGAAGAAGAGAAATGCCATTCGAAGCTATTCAAAAGGAACTAAGTTTGAAGAATAAATAATGAAATACTATGATACGTTCATACTAAAATAAAAATAAGACCTCAAGGAATTACCATAAAACACAAAGGACCCCCAAAAGGGGTGAAATGTCTAAAGAAGGCTTCGTATCTGATTATGAACACATAAGAACCTTAAAAGTAAACCATCCACGTACGAAAGCAAGGAGCCATCGACTCAAAGAAACCAAGAATTAAGCCTCTTAAGGGAAAATCTAAGTGGAAAATGACAAAGGAATTTAGTCTAACTACTTTTGTTAAGGGTATATACTAGTTATCCAAGGAGTATATATATTATTGCCTACTAATAAGAAACCACTAAAGCCTGAGAAGAACAAAGGTAAATCTTATTGTCACTGTCGTATGGTCAGCGGTCATGGAACTAATCAATGTAGATCACTAGAAAACGGTTGCTTTCTTCATCAGGAAAGGAAAACTCGATGAGTATGAAAGAGATATTAAATGGATTCAATAAATTAGAATTTATTTTTGAGATAAGATCTTCTACATGAGTTATGGATAAAAGTCAATTCAAATTAATAAATTCTACTTGGTTAGTGGTGAAATACCCTTTATTTATGGATAACATTTAAAGTCCTTGACGTATTCAAGGCGTTTCCTCAAAGAGAGGAAGGGTAAGCCCAATGACATGCTCCCGACACCCATTAAATGGCCCCAAGCCCTCAGTTTATCCTAAGAGCCTCCTGGAGGGAGGAGGTTAAGACGAAGGCTTCACACAGCACCACAATCCCTTGACGCAGTCAAGGTTCCCTATGGAGGAGGTATGGGTAATCTCGGGGATATGCACATAGGTCTGAATGAAGCATGCTCTGCCTTTTTTGTTTTAAGAACAATACATGTCTCTGTTTTAGCATAAACACACCTTGCCTCTGCTCTAAAGATGAGCACGCCCTACCTCTACATATGCCTCATCCCGTAAAAAGGAAGCTCTAAAGGATAACTTAAGGCATGCCAAGCCTCTACTTTAGAAAAAGTCTAAAATAGGCAGAGAAGATTCCAAAACTGAAAGTATTATCATATCTATTATATCCAGAAAAAGGTTTTTCGGATTTTATTACCTGAATCTGGGTCTTAGGACTTCTATAAGCCGAAGGAGGCTTCGTTCATATTAATTATCTCCAGAAGGGTTTCAAACTTCTATTATACAAATCTGGGTTTCGGGTCTTCTATAAGCCAAAGGAGACATAGTTCATCTTGTTATCTCCAAAGTCCAGAAGAAGGTTTCTGAACTTTTATTACTCGAATCTGGGTTTCGAGTCTTCTATAAGTCGAAAAAGGATTCGTTCATACTAATTATCTTCAAAAAAATTAGATTTGTATTATTATAATACATGAATATGGTTTTGGGTTTTTTTAAGCCGAAGGTGATTTCCTTTATATTTCCAAGGGAAAGTTTATGTATTTCTAACTTTGGTTTTGGGTTTTTGGACTACTATCAACCAAAGGAGGCTTCATTTGTTGTTACTTCCAAAAGAGGGTTTCTGGGATTCTATTATTACCGAAATACGGGTTTTTGTTAGCTGAAAGAGGCTTCGTTTGTAATTATTTCCAGAATATGAGTTTTTGGCTTCCATAATCTTAATACTCAAATCTGATTTTCAGGTTTTTTATGAGCCGAAGGAGGCTTCATTTATGATTATTCCCATAAACAGGCTTATGGACGTTTAATACAAAAGTTTGGCTATCGGAATCTCTACTATTTCTTAAAAGGGTGGTTGCGGGTATTATTAGCCCATTACTTGTATTTGGGGTTTTGGTACTCCCAATAAAGCTAGAAGTTTATCAAAACCTAGGTCCTAGAGTGTAATCCCCCAAAATTTAATACACCATAACCATACATTAAGATGATAAAATGGGTATAACTTAATTAAATTTTTAGAATTAAGTAAAACCAGCATTACTGTTGCGTTCGTCTCGGAATTCTAGTTCAGATAGACCCCAAATTTACATAAAACGGATAACATATGAAGAAGTTATGGGTATTAGAAGTTTGTATACATATAAGGAGCTTATGTATAAATATAATATAAAAATAATTATATAGTTTTCAAATGAGCGAAGCTGGAAAAGAGGCCGAAAACCAGACCGTTGTGGGACAACCAACAACCAGTTTGGGTCGAACCAAAGTCGGTTGGGTCGACCCCATGTGTAGATGGGCGTAACACCTCGTAAAATTCATAAGTATAAATAAATAAATAAATAAATAAAAGAAATTAAATAGTATGGTTGGAAAATGAAATTTTACAGCTTTAGGAATTTGGCTACGAAATTCTTTTATTTGGATTCGTGGCGAAATTCTACATCGTTTTCATATATAATATGCTGAAAACAGTCAATGTATGAAGAAGTTATGAACAAATGAATTTGGACAGTGAACGCAGAATATATATATATATAATTATATGAATAATATATATATGTATCCAAACTATAGATTAAAAATAAAGAGGGTGAATTCAATTTTTGAATTTGAGATAAGATCAGGGGGACAAAATATATTGCATATATGGAATAAGTTTGAGAGATTAAAGAACGTATTAAATAAAATAAACAGCTTGGCAATGCAGCCTTATTGGGCGTTCCAGCCCCAATGTGACATCCCCATGCCCGTTAATGTCACTCTCTTTCAGAATGCATTATGTTTCATGAAACATTATAGGTAAACAAAAATAGAAACATTACAAGACAGATATGAAATAACAGCGGAATTAAAACTTTAATTAATAGAAAAGCTTCATGGTTCAAACCCAATTATATAATAGACCTGGAATACTGGAAACATGAAAATTCTGCCTTGTACAAAAATCATCATCAGAGGACAATAATACATAAAAAAAGCATAATCCACAAAATATAGACATAGTAGAGAAGATACGAAATCGAGAATACATCTAAGCAGCTCCAAACAGAAGGAAGGAAGAATCCTAATCAAGCTTGAGTATTCCTACTCAAGAGGGAACGGAAGAGAAAGAAGAGGAAACAAAATGGGTCAGACATAAAGTCTGAAGAGTCCAATTACTTTTAGCACACAAATAAGTATAAGCATCATGACAAGTATATAAGCTAGAGAGAGATAATAGTGTCATAAGGCAGGTATAACAAGGTAAACAGGATAAACGGAACATGACATGTATTGTGCTTCTCTAATACTTTCCTCTACACCAATACTAGTATAACAAGATGATCCCAACAAGTAAAAGATGGTAGACTTAGGTGTACTTCTAGTGAGAGGTTTTTACCACATATAATAACTGGTAGCCCAACAGAACTGATGGGTGTTACCTCCAACGATAATAACGGGCTCCTAAACAAGCAAGACTAGATGTACCCTAATTGCTACCCCCAATCGATCAGCATCCTTACTCATAGATACCCTGTGTTGGCCCCACAGTAGGATGTATCACTTCCTAAAGTGGCAACCCTTTGTTTACAAGATGTGCACAAACCATATCTATAGATGTCAAAGCATCTTATCTTCCCTAGCAAGCAGACCCATGCACGCACATGACTCCGTTGGAACGCGCCGTCAACACCCTTACTCAAGTGACCTCTTATAATCAGCTCAGTAGCGTGCCCAGACCCCGACCTAGTTCGGGGTTCCCCGTTTGATACCAAGATGGGTTACTGACTGAAACGGGTCCCACAAACCAAATGATACAAGCTTCCCCCTAGGCTTGCATCCCCGCTACTAGGATTTCAACGTGTTATGCCTTCCAGTTTAACAAGATTGCATAACCCTAACAAGTTAAGTTTGTCAGGTTTATATGTATAACCAGTCCCCACATATTTAACAAGATTGACTTAACCCTCCCACTGTTTCAAGCAAGTTTACTTAACCCCTACTCAAGTTAACTGGTTCAAGTAATCCTTATGGATTCAAACAGGTTAAGTATTACAAGTTTATCACCATTCTTTCAATTATGGTTATTATTGCGCTAGACCTCCCACATTAAGTCTGCCCCTTGTGGATGCTGGATATGCCGGTTGGGTCCGGGCAGACTTCTTCCATGAGTTGGACTTAACCTCGTGTCTTAGCGCTGTCATGTTACCATTTGTGAACGCTGGATTTGTCGAGTGGTTCCAGGCAGACTTCTACCACAAGTGTAATCTAACCTCGTGTCTAAGTGTGGTTACAGTTTCTAATTACTGTAAATCTAGGCATCTTCATTACTAACCAATTTTCATGTTTATTATGCCCTAAATCCCCGTCCGATATACGATACAAGTTATGCCCCGGATTTAGATCAATATATAGATTATGCCCCCAAATCCTAAGTTTTGGTTCAAGGTACAAATTATGCCCAAATTCTCAATCATGTTTTACAATATGAATTATGCCCCAAATTAATCGTTCCCAATTTCGTGCGTTCGCATGTTTCAGCGATAGGCCTAGGCTCGAAGGTAGCCTGACTATAAAAACAAAAAGGGAAAGAGGAAGATAAGTGAACAAGAATGTGCATAGTAAATAAAACAGGCATAAGATGACATAATTAGGCAAACTAGCATAATAGGCATAAGGTGACATGATTACACAAACTAACATAATAGGCATAAGGTGACATGATTAGGCAAACTGACATAATAGGGATATCATGAATAAGCATATAGACTCTAATCAATAGATTAGGTGTACAAGTAATGGAAGATCTATTATGATTCAGGTTACTAATAGGCATAGGCTTAGATCCAAACTTATAAACATGTCATGATTACATTTTAGGTGTTTATATCTAAAATCAACGTAAACTCACTGTGATTGGATCAAAAGAACAGAAGATTAATTAAAATTGCAGAAGCACAGATCCGTATAACTTGTTGTTGAAGAAGAATAAGTTATTTTACTCTGAGTCGGAGTAGCACCTCATTGTCACCATTGATTTAGATGAATAAAACAATGGGATTAAGGTCCTATCTATAGCCTAGAATCAATGAATCTAGTCAAGAAACGAGTCCACGTTCAGAAACCGAATTCTGCCCAGATCTTGGGGGGTCGACAAGGGTGTCGACACCCCTGTGTTGGTGTCGACCCATTGGTCGACACCCTTAGGGTGGGGTCGACCCCTAAATGGTCAGACTCCCGCCCTACCCTTCGTCTCTAATTTTTGAATTAATTTGAATGTTTTGATTGGTTTTGTATATATATAACTCTCTTATGCATATACAAACCTCTAACCTTAATATCTTCTTTGTACGATGTCCGTTTTACGCAAACTTGGGGTCTATCTGAAGCAGAATTTCGAGATGAACACAATGTCGTAGTCCGTTTTACTTAATTTTCAATATTTGATTAAGTATTCTTTATTTTATCATTATGGTGTTCTTTAAAATTTCGGGGTGTTACACTCTCCCTTAGTTAGAGGATTTCGTCCCCGAAATTTCCAAGTTAAGAAGAATTTATATCCAACATCCACTGTCCATTTACTCATTCACCAATCACAGGCATCCATTGTCCTTAAAGATTTCTAATGCTGATATGAACATATGCTAAGGTGTGTATATATGTCCCTATACTAATGCAAAAGATCAGGGGGTCCACTGATTCTGTTGACCTCCTTAATGCAATGTATTTTAGTGCCATGAATCCAACATGTATGCAAATAATCCTATTATAATCTATAAGTACTATATGTGTGAGCAATCATTCATCCAAATGAAACATCCACTTTCATCCAAAAAGAAAAATATGCACATGTATCCATATGCAGTATGAAAGTGATTGAGCCGATCTAGTGCCTAATGTGTGTGTATATGCATCAACAGGAAACCACTAGCAAACACTTGCATCCTCTTACATCCATCAAACATAACATGTGTCAAACACATGTTTAAATCCATGGGTTCCCTACCTAAAGGTCAATGATTCGATTGCTAGGATATACTTAAACAATAAAAAAATGCATGAATAAAGGTTTTGGAAAGGAAGTTAAGAACATACCCTTGAAATGAAAAGGGTACGAAGTGAGAATCTTGCCTTCAGTCTCCTAAGTTGCATCCTCTTGGTTATCTCCCCACTGTACTTTCATCAACTTGACTCCTCGGTTGTGAAGCTTCTTAACCTCTAATCAAAGAATACGGATAGGAACTCATCTAACTGTCGCCTCCCGTTCCACCTCTACTTCCTCAAGCATACTCGGCTTAACTACTTCTACTGTATCATGCACGCACTTCCGTAAATGAGAAACGTGGAAAACATCATGAATGTTGGACAGTCTCTCTGGTAGCTTTACTCTATAGGCCATTTGGCTAATCCTTTCTATTATGGGAAATGGCCCGACAAACCTTGTGCCAATTTCCCTACAGATCCAAAACGAAATACTTTCCTCAAAGGTGATACCTTGATGAAAACCATGTCTCCTACCTTAAACTCAATGTCAGTCCTTCTCCTATCTATGTAGGAGTTCTATCTGTCTTGAGTTGTCTTCATGCGCCTGCAGATAAGATCAATCTTTTATGAAGTTTCTCTTACCATCTCATGTCCAAGTATAAGCCTTTCTGTAGATTCCCACAAATAAGTCAGTGATCTACAGGGTCGTCTGTACAATGCTTCGAAGGGTGCCATGCCAATACTAGCCTAGTAACTGTTATTGTAGGTGAACTCTACTAAAGGAAGATGCTCTTCCCAAGTCCCTCCGAAGTCTAGGATACACGGTCGTAAATGATCCTCAAGGACCCTATTCACCCTTTCCGTCTGTCCATCAGTCTGAGTGCGATAAGTGGTGCTCAAACACAACTGTGTGCCTAACACTTTTGCAAGCTCCTCCAAAACTCACTGGTGAATATGGGGTCACGATCACTAACAATACTGGAAGGTACTCCATGCAGATGGACTATCTCACGAAGACAAACTACTGCCAATCATGCTCCTGTCCTCTTGCTCTTAATAGGGATGAAATGAGCGCTCTTAGTAAGCCTATCAACTACAACCCAAATATTGGTGTTGCCTTTCCTTGATCTTGGAAAACCATCAATGAAATCCATAGAGACGCTCTCCCACTGTGGGACTTCTAAGGATGAAGTAAACCACCGGGCTTCCTTTGCTCAACTTTGACTTGTGACAAATTAAACGTTGAGAAACAAACTCCGCCACATCTTTCTTTATCCCAAACCAAAAGAAAACCCTCTTCATATCTCTATACATCTTATCACCGTCTGGATGAATAGTCATCTTAGAATAATGAGCTTACTTAAGGACTGTCTTGAACAAACTCCCAACTCGGGAAACACAAAGCCTTCCATCTCATCATAACCAACCTTTGTCGCTCGTGGAATATCTACTGAGGTGACTAGAAGTCTCCCCTTTACTGAACCTATCCAAGATATCTGCTAGTTGTGGGTCCTCTCGCTGCGAAGTCCCTATCTGGTCCAAAAGAATAGGTCACACCTCTAATAATGCCAATAAACCAAGTATAAACTTGGTGGAGGATCTAAAATCAAAATTTGATATAAACTTCAAGCTTTTCGTCTCTATAAACAAAGGACTCAAAGTATCCTCTGCCTACTCAATGTGTCTGCCACCACATTACCCTTTTCAGGGGTATAAACAATTTCAAAATCATAGAACGCTAGGAAATCCATCCATCTTTGTTGCCTTAATTAAGATCCTTCTGCGAGAGCAATTACTTAAGAGATTTATGATCGATGTACAATTTGAACTTCTCTCCAAGTAGATAATGGGGCCAAGTCTTAAGCGCGAATACTATGGCAGCTAACTCTAAGTCATGGGTAGGGTAGTTATTTTCATGAACTCTTAGTTGTCTACCTCCATAACATACTACCATTCCTTCTTGCATCAGAACGCCACCAAGCCCTGTACCACATGCATCAGTGTATACTGTGAACAATTTGTTCCCATCGGGCAAGGTCAAGACTGGCACTATTGTCAGAGCCCTCTTCAATCGCTGAAAAGCACCGTCACAATCTTTATCCTAAGAAAATACCAGATTCTTCTTCGTCCATCTGGTGAGCGGGGATGATATCTTTGCGAAGTCCTTTATGAACTTCCTGTTAACGCTCGTTAAACCAAGAAAACTCCTCATCTCTGTTGCATTCTTTGGGATCTGCCAATCTTGAACTGCAACTACCTTCGGGGGATCTATTGATATCCCATCTTTAGAGACCACGTGCCCCAGAAATCTCACTTCTATTCTCCAAAAATGATATTCGGAGAATTTTTCCTTAAGCTAGTGCGCGCAGAGAGTTTTCAAAATCTCCCTTAAATGTTGGGCATGCTTTTCCTCGCTCTTCGAGAAAATCAAGATGTCATCAACAAAGACCACAATGAACTTATTTAGAAATTCCCGAAACACCCTACTTATTAGATCAACAAAATAGGCAGGTGCATTCGTTAACCCAAAATGAATGACGAGCCACTCGAAGAGACCATCCGGAGTTCTAAAAGCGGTATGTCTATACGGCCTCAGCCACCCTCAACTGATGAAACCCTATGGCCACGTCTAACTCAAAGAAGACCGATGCACCAACAAGCTGGTCAAATAGATCATATATCCTCAAAAGTGGATGTCTGTTCTTCTTATAAGTTTATTCAACTCTCTATAGTCCACACATAAGCGAAGAAAACCATCTGCCTTAGTGGCGAATACTACTGGAGCACCTCATTCCTATATGCTTCGCCTAATAAACGCTTTCTCAAGTATCTCCCCTACTTACTTGTTGAGCTCCCTCCTTTCTCTTGGAGTCATATGGCATACAGGAAATGCAACTGGATTTGCATTATCCACAAAGTATATACGAAAATCAATCTCGCGCCTCGAAGGTAAGCCCCAAACCTCCTCAAAAACATCAGGATACTCACAGACTACTGGTACAGATCGTAAATCATCGATAGACGCATCAAGCGACTCTAGGTAACTAAGCACAACAGACCCTTTAGGGTCACAAGAAATCTCGAGGGTCCACCCATGGCAAGTCAAAAGTCAAATGACCCTCCTCTCACAATCCAGAATGGCACCATACATGGCTAGCCAATCCATCCCTAGAATAAAACCATAGCCCATGAAACCAAGCACCAATGCGTCGCACTCAAACTCGACGCCTAACACAGATATTCACAAACCCCGACAAATCATAGACAAATGAGTCGTATCACCAATGGGGTTTGAGACAACAATGGGATCCAAAACCATACTAGTAATAAGGTGCGGAGACTCAACCATAGAATCAGATATAAAAGAATGTGAAGTGCCAGAATCAAAAAGAGTCCTAACTGGATGATTGGAAAGAGAAATCAAACCTTCAATATAAACTTTCCTACCTCTATTTGGCGCGCTGGCCACGAGAGCATGCACTTGCCCTCCAGAATATCCTACCTTTTGACCATGTCCTTGCCTCTTCGGGAAATCCTTGATAAGATGTCTGACTTCTCCATAATGGAAACAAGCGTTCTTTCTTTTCTTGTAATCCTTGATCACATGACCCTCGTGTCCGCAATGATAACATTTCCTCTTATCTCAATATTTGTCGTTCTTACCGCCCTTCTTTTGTTGATGTTGTTCTTTCTTGGGCCACACTTTCTTGTTTTGTGTTTCCTCAACCTTAACCTCTTTCTTTTTGCCTTTATCTTCTTCATGCATCAATGTCATATCAACGAGCTTCTCAAAAGTTGCTTCCATTGGAACCATCGGAATATGAGACATAGCCAACCCATGGAGGGGTTCATTCAATCTTCTAGAAACCTCAAAGCCTTCTTGTGTGGGGTATTCACTAGCTCCAAACCAAAGCTCGCCAATTGGATAAACTTATTAACATACTCTTTCACAGACATGGCTCCTTGCTTACGTGTCAAAAAACTATCCATTTGCATGCTTTGCTCGGCTTGAGAAAGAAATATCATTTTGAATCTTTGTCATAAATCATCCCAAGTCTTCCCTAGACACCCTGCTTGCATTAGTTCCCACCAGAGTGAGGCCTCGTCTTTCAGCTGCCAAACGGCCAACTGATTCTTCTTATGGTCATCAATTTCGAAAATTCCAAAATAAATCCTCCGTTTCTTTAAGCCAATTTCTTGCTTCTACAAAAGTATCAGTTCCTTGGAGTGGCTTTCCGCCCATAGCACAGAAATTTTTGCATATCTTAGTGAAATTATCAACATGTAGAGGAGGAGGAGGAATGACGGCTGTAGCTTGAGGAGGGGCGTTTGCTTGGCCTCCTCAAGATACCTACGGAACCAACCGGGTATCGTAACGCCCTCAGGAATATTAGGTTCCCCAGATATGCTGAAAAGAAAAGGAAAAAGGGATTCAAACAGAGAATCGAAAGATATTTCCTATGTCTTTGGGGAATATGTTTTCCAAAACATATTTTTCTTCATAAATTGTTTTCTTTTAATACCTTTTTGAAAATAATTTTTCAAAATCTTTTATCTGATCTGGTAACATTCAGCTCTAATACCAAATGTGACACCCCACGTCCGTTAATGTCATTATTTACCAGAATGCATTAAGTTTCGTGAAGCGTTAAAGGTAAACAGAAAAAGAAACATTACAAGATAGATATAAAATAACAGCGGAATTAAAACTTTAGTTAATAGAAAAGCTTCATGTTCAAACCCAATTACATAATAAGTTTGGAATACTGGAAACATAAAACTTCTGCCTTGTACAAAAATCATTATCATAGTACAATAATACATAATAAGAGCATAATCCCCAAAATATAGCCATTGTAGAGAAGATACAAAATCGAGCAATACATCTAAGAAGCTCCAAGTAGAAGGAAAGAAGAATCATGATCAAGCTTGAGTATTCCCACTCTGAGAACCTGGGGGAAATAGAAGAGAAAGAGGAGAAAACAAAATGGGTCAAACATAAAGTCTGGCGAGTCTGGTTACTTTTAGCATAAAAATAAGTAAAAGCATCATGATAAGTATATAAGCTGGAGAGAGATAACAGTGTCATAAGGCAGGTATAACAAGGTAAACAGGATAAACAGAACAGAACATGTATTTCGCTTCTCTAATATTTTCCTCTACACCAATACCAATATAACAAGAACAAGATGATCCCAACAAGTACAAGATGGTAGACTTAGGTGTACTTCTAGTGAGAGATTTTCACCCCATACACTAACAGGTATCCTAACAGAACTGACGGGTGTTACCCCCAACGATAATAACGGACTCCTAAACAAGCAAGACTAGATGTACCCTAATTACTACCCCAATTGATCGGCTCCCTTACTCATAGATACCAAGTGCTGGCCCCACAGTAGGATGTATCACTTTCTAAAGTGGAAACCCTTTGTTTACAGGATGTGCACAAACCATATCTACAGATGTCACAGCGTCTTATCTTCCCTAGCAAACGGACCCATGCATGTACATGACTCTGTTGGAACGCGCCGTCAGCACCCGCACTCAAGTGACCTCCTATAATCAGCTCACTAAGTGTGCCCAGACTCCGACCTAGTTCGGGGTTCCCCATTTGATACCAAGATGGGTTACTGACTGAAACGAGTCCCATGAACCAGATGATACAAGCTTCACCCTAGGCTTGCATCCCCACTACTAGGATTTCAACAGGTTATGCCTACTAATTTAACAAGATTGCATAACCCTAACAGGTTAAGTTTGTCGAGTTTATACGTATAACCCGTCCCTACATATTTAACAAGATTAACTTAACCCTCCCACTGATTCAAGAAAGTTTACTAAATCCCTACTCAAGTTAACTGGTTCAGTTAATTCTTATGGATTCAAACCGGTTAAGTATTACAAGTTTATCACCATTCATTCATTTATGGTTATTACTACGCTAGACCTCCCATATTAAGTCTGCCACTTGTGGATGATGGATATGCCGGTTGGGTCCGAGCAGACTTCTTCCACAAGTCGGACTTAACCTCGTGTCTAAGCACATTATAGTTTCTAATTACTGTAAATCTAGGCATCTTCATTACTAACCAATTTTCATGTTTATTATGCCCCAAATCCCCATCCGATATACGATATAAGTTATGCCCCAGATTTAGATCAAGATATAGATTATGCCCCTAAATCGCAAGTTTTGGTTCAAGGTACAAATTATGCCCAAAATTCTCAATCATGTTTTACAGTATAAACTATGCCCAAAATTAATCATTCCCAATCATTCCCAATTTCGTGCATTTGCTTGTTCCATCGATAGGCCTAGGCTCGAAGGTAGCCTGGCTATTAAAAAAATGGGAAAGAAGGAGAGAAGAGAACAAGAATAGGTATAGTAAATAAAACAGGCATAAGATGACATAACTGGGAAAACTAACATAATAGACATAAGATGACATGATTAGACAAACTAACATAATAGGCATAAGGTGACATGATTAGGCAAACTGACATAATAGAATATCATGAATAGGCATATAGATACTAATCAATAGATCAGGTGTACAAGCAATGGAAGATCTATTATGATTCAGGTTACTAATAGGCATAGGCTTAGATCCAAACGTATAAACATCTCAAGATTACATTTTAGGTGTTTATATCTAAAAGCAACGTAAACTCACTGTGATTGGATCTAAAGAACAGAAGATTGATTGAAAATGCAGAAGCACAGATCTGTATAACTTATTGTTGAAGAAGAATAGGCTATTTTACTCTGAGTCGGGGCAGCACTCGTTGTCGCCATTGATTTAGATGAATAAAACAATGGGATTAAGGTCCTATTTGTAGCCTAGGGTCAACGAATCTAGTCAAGAAACGAGTCCACGTTCAGAAATTGAATTCTGCCCAGATCTCGAGGGGGTCGACATGGGTGTTGACACCCCTTTGTTTGTGTCGACCCATGGGTCAACACCCTTAGGGTGGAGTCGACCCCTAAATGGTCAAACTCCCGCCCTACCCCGTATCTCTGATTTTTGAATTAATTTGAATGTTTTGATTGGTTTTGTATATATATAACTCTCTTATGCATATACGAACTTCTAACCTTGATATCTGCTTCGTACGATGTCCATTTTTCGCAAACTTAGGGTCTATCTTAAGCAGAATTCTGAGATGAATGCAATGGTGCAGTCTGTTTAGTCAATTCTCAATATTTGATTAAGTATTCCTTAGTTTATCATTATATTGTTCTTTAAAATTTTGGGGTGTTACACCCGAAGGGGTCGACCGCCCCTCCTTAAGGGGGGTCGAATGCTAGGGTTCGACCGCTCGGTTGTTGGACAGTCTAATAAAGATAGCTGATTAGTGTTTTTCTTAGAGGATATATATAAATTAAGGCTTGGATTAATTCTAAGTAATCCAACGGTCTATGCTCATACGGAAAACTATATATACCCCTTTCATCATACTATGAAAACCCTAATCATTATCCATATCTGCCTTCATGATGCCTCTCCACCATTGTTAAATTCTAGAGAAAAATAAAAGAAAAGGTTAAGGTTTTATTATAATTTCTATTTATTCTAATTTACATAAGTTTATAATTCTATAATTTAGCATAAACATATATGTATAAGATTCTAATATATGTCTCTTATATGTATATTATTAGGCGGATTATTGGAGCATGCTTGAACATAAAGAATTACTGCGAATCTTATAATTCTACCATAGATTTTTCTCTATTCCTCCTAGATCTGTAAGTGGAATAGGGTTTACTTAAGGCATATTCATGTTTTTACTAAATTGTCATGTGAATAGATATGCCTAGGGAGATTTGGAAATTCGATAATGTACACATGAAAACCCCCAAATCCTCTATCTTGTAATTTCGTATGATTTGTCATGATTAATTGGGTTTTGTGGATTTTTGGTTTTTATATTGGATTAAAGATGAATATAGGTGTTATAACTATTATTCCTATTTTATGTAATTCACTTTTATTTACCATTGAGTGTAACCTAAAAAGGTTTAGATTTGATTATTTCATGATTTGGTTTGGATTTGGATTCTATTTTGAATCCAAACGCATTCAATTCTGAAATAGGTCAAATATAAGCATTTTTATATGCATAACACCAAAAATGGTGCATTATGTAAAATAGAGATTTTAAATTTACAAGTATAAGTGTATGTAATACTCTATTTTTAATCTAATATTGAAATCATTTCAACAAGCCTAGGATGCAAGTTGAAGTTGTATGTATGTATATTTTTCCATCCACTTCTACTTGTTATATTGTCATTATGCTATCATGCCTATGTTGTAGCGGTAAAAGTATGGAAAATATAACTTTTTTACCTGGAATTGGGCAAACTGACAATTGCCACCTCGTTAGAACGTTCCCCGTTTATACGAATGTTTACGTTAATTAGGCACTATTATTATTATTATTTTACTTATATAAACGTAATCAACATAATTAATGTTGTATTAGCGTAACAAAGGCGATTAGGTTAGAGTTTGAATTTGAAATGTCCCCTTAACAAATATATATTTGTTTATTTGTGTGTGCGTATAAATAACGGCTTTAAATATATGTAAATAGTGACACACAGATACGAGGTTAGTTACCATTTGTGGTGGAATTCTGTCCGGAACCGACTGGCAAATCCAGCAACCATAAGTAGGCCCAACTAATGTGAGATGTCTAGGTGTCATGGGCCATTCAAAAATTTAGTACACTATAAATGAGGTTGAACCAACTTGTAGCTGAAGTCTGCCCGGAACCGATCGGCATATCCAGGATCTACATGTGTGCAGTTTAATGTGAGAGGTCTAGTGTGTATATATATGTATAAGCCTATTTCATATGGAAATAAGTAGGTTTACTATGCATTGAGAAGGTCTTAAGTGGCTGACTCTCTTTATATCTAGTTTTGGTCTTAAGTGGTTAGGACTAGGATCCCTCCAAAGGTTTATTCCTTGGAGAGGAGCCAAAGTCATGGGACCCGCCCTTATTAGAATCGAAGTAGGTCTTTGGGTCCTCCTTCTCTTAAAGTGGTTAGGCATAAATGATAATAGAGTAGTGTAGTTCGCGGAGATGTCTACTTCCTCTAGAAGCTTGTAAGGGCTCAGCTAGGGACGAATTGGTAATTGAAGGATATGTGGCCGTTGCATGCTCACCAACTATCTAAGGTCTTACGTGGCCGACTCACCTTTTTATCTAATTTGGGTCTTAAGTGGTTTAGACTATGACCTTTCCGAAGGTTCATTCCATAGAAAGGAACCCAAGTCATGGGACCCACCCTTATTAGTATTAAGGTAAGTCTTTGGGTCCTCCTTCTTTAAAAATGATTAGGCATAAAATGATTAATGGAGTAGGGTAGTTCATGGGGATATCCACTTCCTCTAGAAGATTGTAAGGGCTAGACTAGGGACAAATTGGAAATTGAAGGATATATGGCTATTGCATGCTCACCAACTGTCTAAGGGAAGTCTTAAGCGACATAGGTGTCCTACCGGGTAATATCAGTTAAGTAGTAACGTTCACAATACATGTAACACCCCGAATTTCAATTAACACTAATGGTTAGTAATTAAAGTATAATTAATCTCAGATGTGAGAATCAGGGGAAACGGGCTGCGTCATTGCATTCGTCTCGGAAAAATACGCGAAATAGAGTCCGAGTTTGCGTAAAACGGGTACCATATGAAAGAGATATGGACGAACGAAGTTAGGCAGAAAAACCCGAAACAGGCCAGAAATGCACTGGCGCACTTGTGAAGTGCGCCAGTACAAAAATACACTGGCGCACTTGGGAAGTGCGCCCATGTCGGGACAGGGAACCTGCACAGTTTCTAGAGAGTTCTGTGGTTGGGTGCACCAGTTTGGGGTTTGGGCTTGGTCTTAGGGCTGGTTTCTGGAAGGTTCCGAAATCTAAGGGTCCTAATCTAATTTAGGGTTAATCTAAGGGCCTAAAACACTCACCTAATCTATAAATACACCCTAAACCTACCCTAATCCATACTAAAAATAGAATTGAGGGCTACATGCCGCCAAATTAAATCTTAGAAGGAGCCTCCACTAATTTATGAAGAGGGTTGCAAGCTAATCACTCTCTAATCAACCTCTAATCCATTCTAAGCATCTTAATCTTCTTCATTTGGAGTGCAAATTGGCTAGTTGTGAGTTTCTATCACTCTAATGATCAATTGCTAAACTAAGTAGATGAGATATGATGAGATCATATGGTTTTATTTGTGGATTAATGGGTTTTAAGTCATATAACATGATGTTAGTTTGCTAATGTATGTGGGTTATGCAAGTTTTGTGCTTTGTGATCATATGTTAATATGCAAGTTACATGTATGATAATATGCAAGTTACATGTATGATAATTATGCAAGTTGTATGTTTCTTCATATGCAAGTTTATGAGTTCATATGCAAGTATGTAACATGTTATGCAAGTTCATATGCAAGTTTATGAGTTCATATGCAAGTTATGTAACATGTTATGCAAGTTCATATGCAAGTTATGTGACATATTATGCAAGTTCATATGCAAGTCATGTATTTGTTAATATGTAAGTTTATGTAACATGTTATGCAAGTTAATATGCAAGTTATGTGACATGTTATACAAGTTAATATGCAAGTTATGTGACATGTTATACAAGATTATATGCAAGTTATGTGACATGTTATACAAGATTATATGCAAGTTATGTGACATGTTATGCAAGTTCATATGCAAGTTATGTGTTTGTTAATATGCAAGATGGCACCTTTGAAACATGTTCATACATATGCAAGTTGACACCTTTTATATGTGTTATGTCATGAGAACGAAATTACGTGGGAACGATGGGGTTAATTAAATGCATATGTTAATAAGATTGTGTGAAATTAATATAATTATGCATAACATAAAATAAATGAACATAGTATGGGAATTTGCCTATTTAGTTAGGTGTACCCATACTATGTGTTGGGAATTTGCCTATTAAGTTAGGTGTACCCACACTTTGGAGTTGGGAATTTGCCTATTAAGTTAGGTGTACCCATATTCCTAAAATAAACATGATAATTAACACAAATTATGGGGGTGATTAATTAGGAGTAATTAATCGATTAAGACACGAGGTTGGACTCGTTTGTAGTGTAAGACTGCCCGGAGTTTACTGGCTTAACCAGGCATCTACAAATGACGGTCCAATGTGAGGGGTCTTAATCATAAATTAAATACGTAACAAGGGTAAATGACACGAGGTTGGACCCGTTTGTAGTGTAAGACTGCCCGGAACCTACCGGCTTAACCAGGCATCTACAAATGACGGTCCAATGTGAGGGGTCCTTTACACGGTTACGGTGTTAATCAATTAAGAAACACTTAACCAGATAAGCATGTAGTGGGGCATGGGGGTTAAGTGGGTACCTTGGGTGGTATGTGGAAATTGCTAGTGGTTGCCAATAGAAAATATGATAAAATACTTAACCAAGATGAAACATGTAATTAAACATGATTAAAGGGTTAAGTGGGAAACACTAGTGTGTGGGCCAAGCTTAGGGGGAATGGCTTGTGCTGGGTGCCTATTTCAACCAGTAACCCATACGTATCTTAGTGGGCTCGACCCATGTCGAGGACGGGACACGCATACTGGGCTTGACTATAAGAGGCCAAAATGGGTTAGCGGTGGCAACGCATGACCAACGGGTTTCATATGCGTGTGTGGACCCGGCTGGTAAATAAGACGTTGTTGCATCGTGTAGATATAAGCCGTGCACCGTTAATTTTATCAGGTTGCCGCGTTGGGGAATGGTACACCCCACGGTGGGGCCAGCACGGGTATCTACGTTAGGGAGCCGATCGAATGGGGAGTAGTGTGTACACCTATTGGATTGTAGGGCCCCGTGGCGTCTACTTAGTCACCTAGGGGTACGCGAGAACTATTAAGTTAATTTTATAAGTCCATGGGTGGGATCAACCTTTAAGTTAGGAATGACTGGTGTGGTGCAGTTTAGTAATTTACCTTTGGAAGGGTAGATGCGTCTTTATCTTTTATCTTAGTTTAGTTGACTGCTTAGTGTAGCCATTCATCCCCATTAGTTACCGTATATCAGTTTATGTCTTCTCTGGTTACTTTAACGATTGTATTGTTAAAGTTATAGGACTCGCTCAGACTTATGTCTGACCCCGTTGTTTTTATCTTTTTTTCCCAACCCTCAGGTCCTACAGTGGATCCTAGCAGTAGTGGAGCTTGATCGGAATGTTGTTCTAGTCTTTAGAAGCTTGGATAGATGTAAAGCTCCAGTTACCCAGTTATCTTTTCTTGTGTCATGGCTATTGTATGAGAGTGGGATTATGTACTTCTTTATTTTGATGGATATTGTACTTGACTTTTATTGTGGTTTTATGATGTAACCAGACATGTTTTACTTCCGCTGTTATGAGATGATGTTTTAAATTTCAAGTACTATTTATATCTGTCTTGTTGTAATTTTTCTGTTCTATATTCACTAAAATACTCCACCGATGCTATGGCATTCCCTTAGTGAGTGACCATAACGGGAGTGGGGTGTTACACGTGGTATCAGAGCTGAAGGTTACCGGAACAGATAAATTTTTGAGAAAAATACTTTTTTTTAGAAAATAGTAAAGGTATTATTTTTGGAAAAAGTATTTTCAAAAACATGTCTTTTAAGAGAAAAGTTTTTGAAAAAGAAAAGCATAATCCCCAATAGCCATATCTTTATCTTTCGGAATCTCCTTTTTGAATCTTTCCTCTTTCGTTTCAGCATGGCTGAAGATCTTAACATCCCGGAGGGCTTAGTTATACCACTATGGTATAGGAGGTTACAAGAGGCTAGGGCCGCGGCTGCGGGTCCAGCCAATGCTACTACACCAGAGGCAACCGCTCCTCCTCCTCAGCCTAGAGTGGATAATTTTGCTAAGATTTGCAAGGAGTTCAAGGCTATAGGAGGAAAACCTTTTCTAGGTTCAGAGACTTTCGTAGAGGCTAGAGATTGGCTTAAGGAAGTGGAAGAGTTGCTAGATATCTTTGAAGTGGAAGAGGGAAAGAAAGTCAAGTTGGCGGCTTGGTTAATGAAGGGAGAGGCCTCATTCTGGTGGGAGGTCACTAATGGAGAACGCCCTGTTGACTCTTGGGCAGATTTCAAGCAAAGGTTTGGGGCTAAGTTTCTCTCAAGGGCGGAAGAGAATCTGTTTATGGAGAAGTTCTTGAATTTGAAGCAAGGGAATCTCACGGTGAAAGAATATGTCAACAAATTCAATCAATTAGCAAGGTTTGGCATAGAGTTGGTGAATACACTGGAGAAGAAGGCTTTGAGGTTCGTTAGAGGCTTGAACGAACCATTGCAAGGAATATCTATGACTCACATTCCTATGGGGGCCACCTTTGAGAAGCTTGTCTACATGGCACTTATGCATGAGGATGATAAGAGTTCTAAGGCACCAGAGAAGAAGGGGGATCAGAAGAAACCGCAACAACAACAACAACAAGGCAAGGGTGGAAAAGGCAATGGTGACAAGGGGAAGAAGAAGAAGAAGTGCTTCAATTGTGGGACCCCAGGCCACCTCAGCAAGGATTGTCGCAAAAAGAAGAAGACCGGTTGCTTTCATTGTGGTGAAGCAGGACATCTTGTGAAGGACTGCCCAAAGAAGGGGCAAAAGACGGGGTCTACCTCAGGAGGTCAGGTGCAAGCTCTTATGGCACCAGCTCAGGCAGGGGGGCAAGTTCAGGCTCTCTCAGTTCCACCGATTCAGCAGAGAGGTAGAACTATTTCCGTTGAAAGTCTGGTTTTTCTGTTTGATCATCCAGTTCGTACTTTGTTTGACTCTGGCGCATCGCATTCCTTTATCTCATCATCGTTAGTTGAGTCACTGCACTTAGACACCAGTCTAGTTGATGATCCCTTGGTTGTTTCAAACCCAATTGGGGGCTCCATATATCTGTCTATGATATGTTTGGGGTTGAAGATTTCTATACTTAGCGTTGAGTTTGGATGTGATGCTTTTGTATTGGGCTTCACGGGCTATGGGTTGATTTTGGGCATGGACTGGTTATCCAGTAATGGTGTCGTTCTTGATTGTGAAAGGAGAGTTGTCAGGCTTATGACCCGCTTGGGTAATACTCTCGAGATCTCTTGTAATCCCATGGAATCTGTTTTGCTAAGTTATCTTGAATCGCTAGATGCTTCGGTCGAGAGTTTGCGTTCTGTCAGAGTGGTCCGGGAATATCCGGATGTGTTTGAAGAGGTGAAGGGTTTGCCTCCGAAGCGGGAGATAGATTTCCGAATTTATTTGGTGGATAATGCCAAACCAGTGTCTTTGCCAGTGCGCCACATGGATCCTCGTGAGAGAAGAGAACTTCATAAGCAAATAGGGGAGTTGCTTGAGAAGGGGTTCATAAGGCGAAGTATATCGGAGTGGGGAGCTCCAGTAGTGTTTGCCACGAAGGCGGATGGGTCCCTCAGATTTTGTGTGGATTATAGAGAACTTAATAAGCTCACGAAGAAGAATAGACACCCATTACCGAGGATAGATGATCTCTTTGATCAGTTGGTTGGCGCCTCAGTGTTTTCGCAGATGGACTTAGCTACAGGGTTTCATCAGTTGAGAGTGGCGGAGGACAGTATAGAGAAGACTGCTTTCCGGACTCCGGATGGTTTTTATGAGTGGCTTGTGATGCCATTTGGGTTGACAAACGCCCCTGCATACTTTGTTGATCTAATGAGTAGAGTGTTCAGAGAGTATCTGAATAAGTTTGTAGTAGTCTTTGTGGATGACATCTTGGTCTTTTCAAAGAGTGAAGAAGAGCATGCCTTACATCTCAGAGAAGTGTTGGAGACTCTTCGAGCACATAGTCTTAAAGCTAAATTCTCTAAATGTCATTTTTGGAGAAGAGTAGTGCGATTCTTAGGGCATGTGGTCTCTAAGGAAGGGATAGCTGTGGATCCCGCAAAGATAGTATCTATCCAAGATTGGAAAGTTCCTAGAAATGCTACCGAAGTAAGAAGTTTCTTGGGGTTGGCAGGATATTATAGGAAGTTCATCAAAGACTTCGCGAAGATATCAGCCCCATTAACCCGCTTGACGAAGAAGAATCTGGTTTTCTCATGGGACGTAGATTGTGATGATGCTTTCCGACGGTTAAAGAGAGCTTTGACCACCGCTCCAGTTTTAGTGCTTCCAGATGGGAGTAAGCCGTTTGTTGTTTATACCGATGCTTGTGGGACAGGATTAGGCGCAGTCTTGATGCAGGAGGGAAGGGTAATAGCCTATGGAGGGAGGCAATTGAGAGTGCATGAGAAGAATTACCCTACCCATGATCTAGAGTTGGCCGCGATTGTTTTCGCACTTAAGTCTTGGCGCCATTATCTTCTTGGTGAGAGATTCGAGTTGTTCACTGACCATAAATCATTGAAGTACTTATTCTCTCAGAAGGATTTAAACTTAAGACAGCAAAGGTGGATGGATTTCTTAGCATCCTATGATTTCGAGATAGCGTATACCCCTGGCAAGGGTAACGTGGTGGCGGACGCCTTGAGTAGAAAAAGGCTATCTTTGAGTCCATTGTTCGTGGAACGGCGAAGCTTGGAGTTTCTTTCTTTGTTCGACTTCAGACCTTCTGTTGACTTTGTACCTGGTTTGTTAGCATCCTTGGAGGTTAGACCTACTCTTTTGGGACGGATTGGCGAGGCTCAGCGAGACGACCCACAGTTGGTTGAGTTGGTAGAGAAGCTTATAAGGGGGGAGTCGTCCAGCCATTTGGGTAGATACACCATAGATGATAGGGGATGGTTGCATAGAGACGGTAGACATTGTGTACCGCAAGATGAGGGTTTGAAGAAGGCTATTTTGGATGATGCACATCGTTCAAGGATGACTATTCATCCCGATGGAGACAAAATGTACCAAGACATGAAGAGAGTTTTCTTCTGGGCCGGTATGAAGAAAGATGTGGCCGAGTATGTGGCTAGATGCTTAGTGTGCCAACAAGTTAAAGCGGAGCAAAGGAAACCCGGTGGGTTGCTACACCCATTGGAAGTTCCGCAATGGAAGTGGGATAGTGTCTCAATGGATTTCATCGATGGGTTACCGAGATCGAGGAAGGGCAATACGGGAATTTGGGTTGTGGTAGACAGACTCATCAAGAGTGCCCATTTTATACCCGTGAAGAGTAAGAGGACCGCTCCATGGCTTGCTTCAGTCTATGTTAGAGAGATTGTTAGATTGCATGGCGTACCATCCAGCATTGTGAGTGATCGAGATCCTATCTTCACTAGTGAGTTTTGGAGAAGTTTGCAAGAGGCGGTAGGGACTCAGTTGTGTTTGAGCACCGCATATCATCCTCAGACGGACGGTCAGACCGAGAGGGTGAACCATATCTTAGAAGATCTCTTGAGGCTTTGTATCTTGGATTTTGGAGGTACATGGGAAGAACATCTTCCTTTGGTGGAGTTCGCATACAATAACAGCTTTAAGTCTAGTATTGGCATGGCACCTTTCGAAGCTCTTTATGGAAGGCCTTGTCGATCTCCTACATGTTGGTGGGAATCTACGGATAAGATCTTGCTTGGGCCAGATATGGTTAGAGAGACTTCAGAGAAGATTGATTTGATTCGAAGAAGGATGAAGGCAGCGCAAGATAGACAGAAATCTAATGCAGATCGGAGAAGGACGGATCTTGAGTTTGAGGTTGGGGACATGGTTTTTGTCAAAGTATCTCCGTTGAGAAATGTTGTTCGCTTTGGGTCCGTTGGGAAGTTAGCACCGAGGTTTGTTGGGCCGTTTCCTATTAAGGAAAGGATTGGACGGATGGCATATAGGGTGGAGTTGCCCGACAGACTTAGTGGTGTTCATGATGTATTCCATGTATCACATTTGAGGAAGTGCTTACTTGAGACCGCAGAGGTGGTAGAGCCGAGCTTGCTTAGAGATGTAGAGGTAGAGCGTGATGCGACGATTAGACGAGCTCCTACTCGCATCCTTGGGTCAGAAACTAGGAAGTTGAGGAACAGAGAAGTTCAGCTAGTTAAAGTGCAATGGGGAGATGACGAAAGCAATGCTACTTGGGAGACGGAAGCGAAGATGCGTTCTTTGTACCCATTTCTTTTTGAGAGTATGTCTTTTAACTTCTCCTTTATCGCTTGTCTAGTACTTATCTTATCTTTAGTATATCCTCTCGCTAGTACCTATGACCTTTAGATAGGGTAAAGCCTATGGTTGAAACATGTGTTTGAAACATGTTATGGTTGATGGATGCATGTGGATGCAATTGTTTGCTAGTGGTTGCTCGTGGATGCATATACACACACATTAGGCACTAGATCGGCTCAGTCACTTCATGTTGCATATCGCATAAATGGATGTGGTAGTTAGATTGATGGATGTATCATGGCTGTGTTATCATGTGGATGATGCATTTTTGTGTATGGTTGTGCACGCATATAGAAATTGTATGTGTCAATAGGGTTTCGCATACATATTGGATGCATGGCACTATCATGGTTTGCATTAAGGAGGTCGACTGAATCAGTAGACCGCCTGATTTTGCATTAGTATACGGACATATACACACACTTTCTGCATATGTTCATACATTATTAGAAGTTTCTAAGGATAATGGTTGCTTGTGGTTGATGGTTTAGTAGATGGTTGTTTGGTTGGTAGGATACGTTCTTCTTGACTTAGAGATGTCGAGGACGAAATCCTTTAAGTAGGGGAGAATGTAACACCCTGAATTTCAATTAACACTAATGGTTAGTAATTAAAGTATAATTAATCTCAGATGTGAGAATCAGGGGAAACGGGCTGCGTCATTGCGTTCGTCTCGGAAAAATACGCGAAATAGAGTCCGAGTTTGCGTAAAACGGGTACCGTATGAAAGAGATATGGACGAACGAAGTTAGGCAGAAAACCCCGAAACAGGCCAGAAATGCACTGGCGCACTTGTGAAGTGCGCCAGTACAAAAATACACTGGCGCACTTGGGAAGTGCGCCCATGTCGGGACAGGGAACCTGCACAGTTTCTAGAGAGTTCTGTGGTTGGGTGCACCAGTTTGGGGTTTGGGCTTGGTCTTAGGGCTGGTTTCTGGAAGGTTCCGAAATCTAAGGGTCCTAATCTAATTTAGGGTTAATCTAAGGGCCTAAAACACTCACCTAATCTATAAATACACCCTAAACCTACCCTAATCCATACTAAAAATAGAATTGAGGGCTACATGCCGCCAAATTAAATCTTAGAAGGAGCATCCACTAATTTATGAAGAGGGTTGCAAGCTAATCACTCTCTAATCAACCTCTAATCCATTCTAAGCATCTTAATCTTCTTCATTTGGAGTGCAAATTGGCTAGTTGTGAGTTTCTATCACTCTAATGATCAATTGCTAAACTAAGTAGATGAGATATGATGAGATCATATGGTTTTATTTGTGGATTAATGGGTTTTAAGTCATATGACATGATGTTAGTTTGCTAATGTATGTGGGTTATGCGAGTTTTGTGCTTTGTGATCATATGATAATATGCAAGTTACATGTATGATAATATGCAAGTTACATGTATGATAATTATGCAAGTTGTATGTTTCTTCATATGCAAGTTTATGAGTTCATATGCAAGTATGTAACATGTTATGCAAGTTCATATGCAAGTTTATGAGTTCATATGCAAGTTATGTAACATGTTATGCAAGTTCATATGCAAGTTATGTGACATATTATGCAAGTTCATATGCAAGTCATGTATTTGTTAATATGTAAGTTTATGTAACATGTTATGCAAGTTAATATGCAAGTTATGTGACATGTTATACAAGTTAATATGCAAGTTATGTGACATGTTATACAAGATTATATGCAAGTTATGTGACATGTTATACAAGATTATATGCAAGTTATGTGACATGTTATACAAGATTATATGCAAGTTATGTGACATGTTATGCAAGTTCATATGCAAGTTATGTGTTTGTTAATATGCAAGATGGCACCTTTGAAACATGTTCATACATATGCAAGTTGACACCTTTTATATGTGTTATGTCATGAGAACGAAATTACGTGGGAACGATGGGGTTAATTAAATGCATATGTTAATAAGATTGTGTGAAATTAATATAATTATGCATAACATAAAATAAATGAACATAGTATGGGAATTTGCCTATTTAGTTAGGTGTACCCATACTATGTGTTGGGAATTTGCCTATTAAGTTAGGTGTACCCACACTTTGGAGTTGGGAATTTGCCTATTAAGTTAGGTGTACCCATATTCCTAAAATAAACATGATAATTAACACAAATTATGGGGGTGATTAATTAGGAGTAATTAATCGATTAAGACACGAGGTTGGACCCGTTTGTAGTGTAAGACTGCCCGGAGTTTACCGGCTTAACCAGGCATCTACAAATGACGGTCCAATGTGAGGGGTCTTAATCATAAATTAAATACGTAACAAGGGTAAATGACACGAGGTTGGACCCGTTTGCAGTGTAAGACTGCCCGGAACCTACCGGCTTAACCAGGCATCTACAAATGACGGTCCAATGTGAAGGGTCCTTTACACGGTTACGGTGTTAATCAATTAAGAAACACTTAACCAGATAAGCATGTAGTGGGGGCATGGGGGTTAATTGGGTACCTTGGGTGGTATGTGGAAATTGCTAGTGGTTGCCAATAGAAAATATGATAAAATACTTAACCAAGATGAAACATGTAATTAAACATGATTAAAGGGTTAAGTGGGAAACACTAGTGTGTGGGCCAAGCTTAGGGGGAATGGCTTGTGCTGGGGGCCCATTTCTACCAGTAACCCATACGTATCTTAGTGGGCTCAACCCATGTCGAGGACGGGACACGCATACTGGGCTTGATTATAAGAGGCCAAAATGGGTTAGCGGTGGCAACGCATGACCAACGGGTTTCATATGCGTGTGTGGGCCCGGGCTGGTAAATAAGACGTTGTTGCATCGTGTAGATATAAGCCGTGCACCGTTAATTTTATCAGGTTGCCACGTTGGGGAATGGTACACCCTACGGTGGGGCCAGCACGGGTATCTACGTTAGGGAGCCGATCGAATGGGGAGTAGTGTGTACACCTAGTGGATTGTAGGGCCCCGTGGCGTCTACTTAGTCACCTAGGGGTACGCGAGAACTATTAAGTTAATTTTATAAGTCCATGGGTGGGATCAACCTTTAAGTTAGGAATGATTGGTGTGGTGCAGTTTAGTAATTTACCTTTGGAAGGGTAGATGCGTCTTTATCTTTTATCTTAGTTTAGTTGACTGCTTAGTGTAGCCATTCATCCCCATTAGTTACCGTATATCAGTTTATGTCTTCTCTGGTTACTTTAACGATTGTATTGTTAAAGTTATAGGACTCGCTCAGACTTATGTCTGACCCCGTTGTTTTTATCTTTTTTTCCCAACCCTCAGGTCCTACGGTGGATCCTAGCAGTAGTGGAGCTTGATCGGATTGCTGTTCCAGTCTTTAGGAGCTTGGATAGATGTAAAGCTCCAGTTACCCAGTTATCTTTTCTTGTGTCATGGCTATTGTATGAGAGTGGGATTATGTACTTCTTTATTTTGATGGATATTGTACTTGACTTTTATTGTGGTTTTATGATGTAACCAGACATGTTTTACTTCCGCTGTTATGAGATGATGTTTTAAATTTCAAGTACTATTTATATCTGTCTTGTTGTAATTTTTATGTTCTATATTCACTAAAATACTCCACCGATGCTATGGCATTCCCTTAGTGAGTGACCATAGCGGGAGTGGGGTGTTACAATACAACTTATCATACTACAAATGAGAGAATAGACTTAAGAACCTTAACGTATTAGGACGGGGTCTGAAAGGGCTAGGGGTCCGCCTTAGGGTTATAAGAGATCCACCTTTAATAGGGCCATAAGTGACCGAGAATGCAACCTCGTTGGGTCTTTAACCTAAAAACACTAATGGGCGATTAACTTGGATATCGACCCCATTGGTTAGATACTTATGTTGGTGTGAATCTTGTATGTTGCATAGACATACATAACCTGCTAAAAATATAGGGTATAACATTAAGTAACACTATATTTCAGTCACATATAACTTTATGTTTTGACCCCTCTCCTTAACATCCAACAGGTCAGTAGATGGGGTAAAAGCCATGGATAAAGTCATGATTGAAGCCGATGAAGAAGACGAAGTTGTTATGTTATTATTAGCTGTTATTGCTTTATTTCTTATGGAATATTATGAGAATGAACTATTTGATGTACCTACTAAACAGATGTAACTGTGACTGTTGTATTTCTGAGTTTTTGAAATAAGTGGTACATCTTATTTTTAGTATTATATTTTCTCTTTCCGCTATTTGAGATTTCCACTTAAAGTATATGTTATTATTATCCATGCAAATATTATCCTTACAGGAAGCAACGACCCATTTAGAATGGCTCTAAGTTTCGATGGGCCTTTTCTAGGTCGAAATTTTGGCCAATTCAGGGCGGGTTGTTACATTTGGTATCAGAGCCTACGTTACTCGGTTATAAGGGAACTATACGTATAAGAGGCATATTTGTATATTGGAAAAGACTTTTCAAACTATATACATATATAATATATATTTACCCCAAATAAGCATACACATTTATACTAGGCATCTTTAATGGTTTCCTCCTTTTTTAGCTTAAATATTATCTCAGGAGTGTCCACTAAAGGATTCTTCCTTTTCTTTTCAAATAGTAGAATGGCTGAAAATTCTAATGAGAATGGTAACCAGGCAAGACCCCACTACTTGCCAGAACGGTTTGAACGGTATCTCCGTACTGTTGAAGGTCCCTGTTGCAAATCCTGCCCCAGCGGCTCCTGCCACTGAAGTAGCCTTTTCTCGCTTTTGTAAGACCTTTACGAATCTTGGAGGGAAATACTTTTCTAGAAAGGAAGGCTTTGCTAGTGCCCAATCTTAGGTTATGGACTGTGAAAGAATCTTTGAGGCTACTGCCTGGACCAATGAAGTAATAAAGAAGGATAGCGGTCTGGCATTTGATGGATGAGCCCGTTGAATAGTGGAACTTAATAACGATGGAGAACGAGGGTCATATCTTTACATGGGCCGAATTCAAGACCCTCTTTGAAGCGAAATTTTTGCCAAGGGCAAAATTGACTATTCAGCTAGAGAAATTCATCCTCCTCAAGTAAGGAAGCTTGAGCCTGCAAGAATATATATCCAAATTCACCGAGTTATGTAAGTTTGGGAGAGGGTTGGTAGACACCCCATGAACAAAGCCCTTAGGTTTGTTAAAGGACTGAACTCCCCGTTGAAGGAAACTCTAGTAGCCCAAGCAACATTTGGGGCAACTTTTGAGATTCTAGTTGAGATGGCTACCCTTTGCATGGCTGAAAGCTCCAAGGAGGATAAAGAGGGTGAGAAAGGAGAAAGCTCCAACAAAAATAAGAAGAATGAATGGTGGAAAAACAAAAAGAACAAATTCAAAAAGGATGCAAAGTCTTATATGAGGTGCAACCACAAGGGTCATGAGGCCAAGGATTGTAGGACCTCGTTGGCGAAAAAGGAGTTCAAGGGAAAGTGTTACAACTGCCATGAAGAAGGACATATGTCCAAAGACTATCCAAAGCCCAAAGTTGTCAAGAGTAGCCAGAACTATGCAATAGAAGCAACATCAGTTCAAAGTTGACCTCCAAGAGACCAAGGCCAGTTCACACTCGAAGGTATAACCTCTATTTTAGGAAATCCATTATATACCGTGTAATAACCCGAAAATCTGGACCAGTTTAAAATTTTTATTTTGGCAATTTTAGCGAATTTTGAATATTTAAAATGAATTATTTTAAATAATATCGACGAGAAATTTATTTTGAATATAATTCCAACGTATATATTTATATACGTCGTCGTTAGAATATAAACAATTATATATAATTATAAATAGAATTGAAAATGGCGCGGTAGTTCGATAATTCGATTTCAAACTTCAATGGAATGTACCGGGTGCAAAACAATCCGGATTTTAGTGAAACCAGAAACATTAGGATCTAATTGATAATATCTTTCCAACGAATCCGAAAAATCGAAATTTCATAGTGGGAATCAAAAGATATGTCCAATTGAAAATTTTGAATAGTCGCTATGGAATTCAAGCCCTTAAAAATGGAAATTGACCATTTTTTCAGCAGTCTCAGAATTCGACGAAACTAGTTTTGTTAGGACCGTATCGTCAATACGAAGCTAGAAAATATTTTTCTGCAATTTATAGAGTTCGTATGTGACCCCGGTAAATTGAAATGCGCATTCAAATTCAATATATAGAGTTATATGTTGATTTCAACGAAAACTGATCGAAACAGTTGAATCAACCTACGATACATATCCCATTGTGTTCGGAATGGGGGTAATACGCTATGGACGACAGGCGGTGGGCCTCGTTTTGAGGTCATATGTAAAAGTCAACTTTTTCATAATTAAAATAATTAAAAATTGGAATCCTCTCTCCTCTCCCCTTAAATCTCTCTGGCCCCTCCCCCTTTCTGATTTTAAATCGACAGAAGAAAAAAAAAAGATCGACGGAGACCGCATCGATCCCCAGCCACCACCGGCGCCAGGCGCCGTCGACCTCCCTACTGACCGGCGCCACCGCGAACCTCCCCTCCCTTCGCTCCTCCTTCCACGAACCTGCGCCTCCATCTCTCGACGAGCCCAAACTACACTACAAAATGCTATTAAAATGATAAATTTAGTGATAAAAAC
The DNA here is from genome assembly GCA_030737875.1 of Allium sativum. Taxonomy (NCBI): domain Eukaryota; kingdom Viridiplantae; phylum Streptophyta; class Magnoliopsida; order Asparagales; family Amaryllidaceae; genus Allium; species Allium sativum. The sequence continues at coordinate 67,468,424 of CM060925.1, read as the reverse complement.
ATAGATTAGTAGGTATGAAATCACAAATGCAATTTTAGAACTAAAATGATCACAAATCCAATAAATTTAATTATTTAAAACATAACTGTTTAAACTTTAAAATCAAAATATAACTCAATAAAAATTTAAAACATATATAAATTTAAAATTTAAAACATAACTCGGTAAATTAACTAACAAGTTTAGATTAAAGTTTAAACCTTTAAACTAATTAATTTAAATGAAAAACAGTTACAAAACTGCTGCTGATATTTGAAATATATATACAACAGTTATTATATATATATATACATATATATATACAACAATTATAATACATATATATAATGGTGTTAGCAACAGTGGCGGATGCAGTTGTTGAATGCGTTAAAACAAAAGGGAAAACCCTAGAAATTGAACAAAATTGTTCGAATTTGATAGCTGAGAGTCGGATTAGGTCCAAACGAAAGTGGGCTTGGCATAAATCAATTATTTTTTGAGGCGCACTTATTTGAGCCTCAGCGCCTTGGGAAAAAGTGCCAAAGGCGCGCTTTATTTGCGCCTTGGTTAGCTGAGGAGCCTCGAAAGCCAGCGAGGCGCAAAGCCTGCGCCTGAGCCTTAAGCGCGCGCCTTAACAACTATGGTAGCACCCGACATAATCGTCCACAGACCATGGACTTGTTTGTTTGGTTGCATAAATTAGTTAGATGATTTGATTTGATTTTGGTTGTTTGGTGAATTTGATTGATGTGTGAATTGCGTGGGCCTTCACTAGACCGGGGATAAGGCTAGGCCTCGTCCCGTTTCTAGTATCGTGCCGTTATGCCGCCGAAATTTTCTAAAATAAGTTAGAAAAATAAAAATATCATTTTTATTGTGTAAATGAACTGAATAGAAATTCATGTGTTGAAATAAAATATTTTATCGTTAAAAATATAATTTTTAACGCGGAAGTGAATAAAATAAAATATTCATTTACAAACCGGACGGTTTGTTTATGTACACCTATTTGAAGGACATTGATTGGGACGATAAATTTTACACATCGCCCAACTGCACAAATAAAATCTGTGTTTGTTGATTTGAAACCCCACATGGGTATTGGGATGAAATTTGAAGTTCACTCATCCTGATTGATTAAATATGTCGATCGATTGATTGACAAGCTGTTATAAGCGTTAGATATCTATATTTGATGCTTATACAGTGTAGTGCACTTTGGTTGATGGTTGATTATTTTTCAATGCTATTATATACGTGTGATGTATGAAAATCCATATAATTAATATTATATGGTAATTGATTGGGCCTCATTCCAATTTAGAAGATAAAGAATATTATAAAATAAAGGTTCATGTGTTGACTGTACTCATCCGTTGAGATTAGTCATGTGTTGAACGAAATATTTTAACAATAAAATTTATATCTTTATCTTTATAAAATAAAGGTTCATGTGTTGATTGTACTCATCCGTTGAGATTAGTCATGTGTTGAACGAATTATTTTAACAATAAAATTTACATCTTTATCGTATATAGAATTAGAAATCAACTGGAAAATAGAAGAGATGAGTGGTCTCTTGGATATTAATCTGATGTTGGTTTCGGCCTTCGGGGTTAATATTCAGGAAATCGTTCTCTCACTAAATTACGGTTAGAGTCTGATTCAATATCAAACGATAGATACCTTAATTTTTATAAACTATATTAAATAACAAAGATAGTCACACGTGGACAGTACTCATTCGTTGAGATTAGTCGTGTGTTGAAAAAAAAATCATTTGTTGAATAGAATATTTGAAAATAGAAATATATGAAGCTGTGTTGGTTAGATTAACGCCATTTCGACGTGAACGGTATTTATATCGATTTTATTCATTTTAAAATGAATATTGAAAAGTGATTTCGAAATCGCATATTTTGAAATGAAATTCGAATTAAATTGAATAGAAAACGAATTCGAATTGAATATATAACGAATTGAATTCGAATTGAATATAAAACGAATTTGATTTCAATTGAATATATAATGAATTTGATTCAAATAGAAAACGGAAATGAATGGAATATAAAACGATTTCGAAATGAATGGAATATAAAACGATTTCGAAATGAATGGAATATAAAACGATTTCGAAATGAATTGAATATAAAACGATTTCGAATTAAATTTATTAGAAAACGAATTTGATTTAAGTCGAATAGAAAACCAATTTGAATTGAATTGAATAGAAAACCAATTTGAATTGAATTGAACAGAAAACCAATTTGAATTGAATCGAATAGAAAACGACTTTGAAATTGAATTGAATTAAAAACGATTTCAAATTGAATTGAAAGCGAATTGAAATGAATTCAAATTGAATTGAAATTTGAATTGAATAGAAATGAATTTTAAAACGAATTTATAAAGAAGAATTCAATTTTGATTTGAATTGAAATGGAAGTTGAAATGTTTTTGAAACGAATTTAAAACTATTTATATAATTCGTTTTAAATAGAAATCGACGAAATATATTATATATATATATATATATTATATATAATATAATGGCCTGAATAGAACGTGCCGCGCCACGGCAGTTCGTGAATTTCGACCATATATTTCAAATGGACATTACGGGAGATCCGACCGTCGGATTCTCCTAAAACCAGAACCATTGGGTTCATATCGAAAAGAGCTTTCTAACGAATATTAGAAATTTGAAATCTAACGGTTGGATTTGGAGATACGTCCAAATCAAATTTGAAAAAGGTCGTTGTAAGTGCAGTTCGATGGCCATTGTTGGAAATCGATTGTACGGGCCTTAATAAAATTATTAAAAAAAGTAATAATTTGTGTAAAATCATAAGAAATGATTTGGGAAAAATTAGGGTGAAAAACTCCATATTTGAAAAGATAAAAATCGATTTTTATCGAAATGAACTAGTTTTGAACTAAATTTAAAACCCAATTGTTTTTAAATAAATGAATTAGATTTAAAAAGGGGTTTTAAATAATCGGAATCTCTAATATATTTGATTGGATTTGAAATGGGTTTATCGTGAACGGTGTTTTAAATAACACTAGTTCTTTAACCCGATAATAAATAGAATGTGATTTGGGTTTGTCGTGAACTGTGTTTTAAATAACACCTAGTTCTTTAACCCAGTAAAAGGAGTTTTAACGAATCTGCAATTAGGTTGAAATGTGAATTGATAATCTAAATTATCAAATTTGGCAAATGAACGAGAATGGAGTATCACCAGTTTTGCTCCAAAGCGATAGTTAAATCTTTAATTAGATTTGAACGTGAAATGGTAATTAATTTTACCGATAACACCGTGGTGTTAGATATGGAGTATTACCAGTTTTGCTTCATGGGATGAATAGGTTGGGATTGGGAAATAAAATAAATAATTACTTCGGTGTGGTTCGCTAATCTCGACTAGTTTAGAAAACCATAATTTGGTTTGAAACGACATCCAAAGGAAGATTAAAGGATAAATTTTAAAGAATTTATCTTGGATAAAATTAATGGGAACCTTTCCCTAAGAATGTGATTTCGTGAATAAAAAGGATATTCTGCATTTGAATGAGGCGTATGTTGTGTTTGTGTAACATTTTTTTAAATATACGCGGGTTGTTTGGAAAGGCCGGGTTTATACCCATTCTGAATAACCGATTCGACGATATGTCGAAGATGAAGACGGTGGTCGAAGACCGGAAGTCTTCACATCGTTTGGGTAATTATTGACGATCCTGGTTGGGCAGTACACCCAAGAGAATGGAAATAGTTGGTGGTCGTCTAGACGTACTTGGAGATGGATGGATAGGCGAGGAAAGAGGCTCCGGTTTCGTTCAGACCCAGAACGAACTTGTAAATGGATTGTGTGTCTGACATTGGATTATATTCTGTGTTGATTGATTTTCTGTTAAATATATATCTGTTTGGCAGCGGAGAATTTATTCTCTTGCTTAACGCCCTTCTCTGAGACGTACGAGCTTAGAGGTTATATATCGATAGATATCAATCACATGGCATGAATTGCCTATGTGGCACGCTAAGATGCAATGATCAAGGCTTTTGTTGAAAAGCAGAGTCTTGTGGTTGATGATCAAAGCACGCCTATGTGGCAGCTTTGTGTATAACGTGAATTCACGAGCCTCACACCTCGGTATGAGTCAAAAACGGGATGAGGACCCAAGGAGTGCACGACGTTTCTTTCTAGCTATGGGTGGTGTCAGTGACCTACCAGCCCTGACATTTATATACTTTTCACCTTTGTGGTTTGGATGCGAGGCGCCTCGATTATAGGTCCTATAGGGCCGGGAAACGTGTGTTCAGGAATTGCCAATCCTCTAACGTAAGTGGGGACCGGCCTTGGAGGATCCGAGGGTTGCCCAAAGTGCGTAGCCCTGAGGCATTTGCTAGAGTGTCTTGAACGCGGAGAGGAGCTTGCCCCTTGCCTCGACTCATGACGGAATCCAATTTCCAATACGTATATTGCGGTTTTAATTGTAGAACTAGTATGGCGACATGATATATGGTACCCATGCCGTCTATGATTTATATTTATGATTGAAACTGTTTTGACACTATACACTTATTATAGTATCAAATGATTTGTTTTAAACGTACCAAGAATGTTTGGCTATTATAAGGGAAAACCCTATCCTCCGGCTTGCGTTGCATTGTGTGATGGGACCTGGGTCTAATAATAGCTTCATTTTTCGAAAAAGCATTGCGTTATTTATTCTATGCACTGGTATTCTTGGGAGGAAACCCGTTCCGTGTTATACGGCGTGGTCCCTTGAATACTCTCTTTTAAAGTAAAGTTTTAAATAACTGTTTTAGTTCTCACACCAGTCACATGACTGACCTGGAGTTTATTTTTTTAACCTAAACTCTGGGTGCGCCTATTTTCCGCACGGGCAGCTAGTAGTTTTGGTTTTGCAGATTTATATTCACAGGTTCCTGGTTTGCAGCTGGAATGATATCCGGAAAGCTCTGTGTCTGTATATCACCTTCAGTTGTGCTTTGTATTATTTTCCGCTGCTATGTAATTTATTGTAATCTCTGATATTTATCGAATGTAATTTATTCAATTATACTCTGTATATTCTTGTATCTGATGGAATTGTTGTAATAGCAATGAAATGTTCTTCTGTTTGCGTTCTGATTTGTCCTGTCCTCAAACGATCAGGGGTTTCGAACGGTCTAGATCGGTTTCACGACTGATTCGGATCGAGCGAAATTCCTTCTCGTCACACTTGGTATCAGAGCTTTGGTTTACAGAGCTCGAGAACAAGACACATTAGAACCATATGGAAGAATTCATCAGATATTGGATAAGTAATATCCAATTAGAATGACTCGTTAGAGATAGGATCAGTAGTATCCTAGAACGAGTGTGAAGAGTATATTTTTCAAATGAAAACAATTTTGTTTTGAAAATTTAAATTGTTTTATACGTATTTGATTATTTATTTATTTTGATTATGGACAATCTAGTATATAAAGGTTTTGCGTATACGCGTCATGAACGTATATTCGAAATTTTAATATACTGGATAGATATAGAATCACATTCTAGTCACCCGAAGATGTTCTGATGGCGGTTCGAAACATCATCAGCATTTATTTTCGAGTGACGAAGGTGTGATATCTATATATTTCCATTAGACTGGTGTGAGAACCAAAACGAATATAGTTAGAACACATTGTTGTGAATTGGCATCAAAAACATGATTTTTGTATATATATCAAATTTATGAATTTGAAACGTTAATCCACTAATTGATTGATGTTTGTGTTGTTTGTTTATTTGTTTGATAATTTTGAACCATTATGCCTAATTGCATCAAATATTGAATTGTATTGAAAATTGGCCGCATTTGCTTGCATATACATGTACTTACATTGAACAAGTCATAGCAAGGAGGCTAGAGCAGAGAATAAAATTTGTTTGCCCGACAAATAGGTACATGTTTACTATAATTTACTGTTTTGTTTGGGTGATGATGATTTTATGAGCCTATTGGCTAGCCGCTTGGCTTTTTCTTTTTCTTTTTGAGATCAGAAGGCCTATATGGCAATTTCGGGATTTTCCCGTGGCTCCCGGTGCAGGGGAGGTTATGGCGAAATTTTTCAAAAATTTAGGGTGTTAGCCAAATTTTTGAAAATTCTCAGAAACTGAAAAGTTGGAGAATAGAAGCCAGATCGAACGTAGAGTAGATTGATCAAACCACTTCCGACTTTGTTGCTTTTCGGGGACGAAAAGTTTTAAGTGGGGGAGATTGTAATAACCCGAAAATCTGGACCAGTTTAAAATTTTTATTTTGGCAATTTTAGCGAATTTTGAATATTTAAAATGAATTATTTTAAATAATATCGACGAGAAATTTATTTTGAATATAATTCCAACGTATATATTTATATACGTCGTCGTTAGAATATAAACAATTATATATAATTATAAATAGAATTGAAAATGGCGCGGTAGTTCGATAATTCGATTTCAAACTTCAATGGAATGTACCGGGTGCAAAACAATCCGGATTTTAGTGAAACCAAAAACATTAGGATCTAATTGATAATATCTTTCCAAAGAATCCGAAAAATCGAAATTTCATAGCGGGAATCAAAAGATATGTCCAGTTGAAAATTCTGAATAGTCGCTATGGAATTCAAGCCCTTAAAAATGGAAATTGACCGTTTTTCCAACGGTCTCAGAATTCGACGAAACTAGATTTGTTAGGACCGTATCGTCAATACGAAGCTAGAAAATATTTTTCTGCAATTTATAGAGTTCGTATGTGACCCCGGTAAATTGAAATGCGCGTTCAAATTCAATATATAGAGTTATATGTTGATTTCAACGAAAACTGATCGAAACAGTTGAATCAACCTACGATACATATCCCATTGTGTTCGGAATGGGGGTAATACGCTATGGACGACAGGCGGTGGGCCTCGTTTTGAGGTCATATGTAAAAGTCAACTTTTCATAATTAAAATAATTAAAAATTGGAATCCTCTCTCCTCTCCCCTTAAATCTCTCTGGCCCCTCCCCCTTTCTGATTTTAAATCGATAGAAAAAAAAAGATCGACGGAGACCGCATCGATCCCCAGCCACCACCGGCGCCAGGCGCCGTCGACCTCCCTACTGACCGGTGCCACCGCGAATCTCCCCTCCCTTCGCTCCTCCTTCCACGAACATGCGCCTCCATCTCTCGACGAGCCCAAATCCTCCAACGCCAAAATCGAACGCCTCCCTCAGCCATTTGGCCACCACCGCCGACCCCAAACGCCCCTCCCCCGGCCTCCGCCCGACTGTCGGACCCCTCCTCCTTCCGTGAATCCGAACCCCCTCCCTCTTATAAAAAAAACACTGTAAGTCTTCTATTTGTTTGTATTTATTTATTTTTGCTATTAAAATTTTGTATGAACCACTATGATTTATGAAAGGATTTTTACTGTGAAAAGCTCGGATTTTTAATGTGCAAACCTTGGATTTTTATATTTGAAAAGCTCGGAATTTCATATAACAAAAGTTCAGATGTTTGATTATAATAAAGATTAGATTTTTATAATGCAAAAGATTAGATTTTTAAAGTTGAAGAGGCGATATTTTTATATTATGGAAAGGTTAAAAATATGACCTTTATATAGTATAGATAATAAAAATATGATTTCTGTATTATAGAAGGAGGAAAAAAAATGAAATCTATATTTTTGAAAAGGCGAAATCTATATATATGAAAAGAGCCGTATTTTTGAAAGTCGGTATTTTTATAAGTGAAAGGAATTATAAAAATATAATCTTTATCGATACGAACACTGTTATAAAAAATCAATTTTTATATATTGAATAACGAAGTAAAAATTCGATTTTTATATATTGAATAACGAAGTAAAAATTCGATTTTTATATATTGAATAGCATAGTAAAAATTCGATTTTTATATATTGAATAGCGAAGTAAAAATTCGATTTTTACATAGGTAGAGGATACGGGCAACGAAGGTGATAAAAATGCGAGAACGATGAAGACTTCTAGAAAAGAAGAGTCGTGGAATTGGATAGCTATTGGTGAGAATTTCTCACCTTTCAATTTCTTTTTCTAGTTATATATATATACTAGGATGCAGACGGTGTTTAGTAGCACCCGACACAATCGTCCACAGACCATGGACTTGTTTGTTTGGTTGCATAAATTAGTTAGATGATTTGATTTGAATTTGGTTGTTTGGTGAATTTGATTGATGTGTGAATGGCGTGGGCCTTCACTAGACCGGGGATAAGGCTAGGCCTCGTCCCGTTTCTAGTATCGTGCCGTTATGCCGCCGAAATTTTCTAAAATAAGTTAGAAAAATAAAAATATCATTTTTATTGTGTAAATGAACTGAATAGACATTCATGTGTTGAAATAAAATATTTTATCGTTAAAAATATAATTTTTAACGCGGAAGTGAATAAAATAAAATATTCATTTACAAACCGGACGGTTTGTTTATGTACACCTATTTGAAGGACATTGATTGGGACGATAAATTTTACACATCGCCCAACTGCACAAATAAAATCTGTGTTTGTTGATTTGAAACCCCACACGGGTATTGGGATGAAATTTGAAGTTCACTCATCCTGATTGATTAAATATGTCGATCGATTGATTGACAGGTTGTTACGCGTTAGATATCTATATTTGATGCTTATACAGTGTAGTGCACTTTGGTTGATGGTTGATTATTTTTCAATGCTATTATATACGTGTGATGTATGAAAATCCATATAATTAATATTATATGGTAATTGATTGGGCCTCATTCCAATTTAGAAGATAAATAATATTATAAAATAAAGGTTCATGTGTTGACTGTACTCATCCGTTGAGATTAGTCATGTGTTGAACGAAATATTTTAACAATAAAATTGATATCTTTATCTTTATAAAATAAAGGTTCATGTGTTGATTGTACTCATCCATTGAGATTAGTCATGTGTTGAACGAAATATTTTAACAATAAAATTTACATCTTTATCTTATATAGAATTAGAAATCAACTGGAAAATAGATGAGATGAGTGGTCTCCTGGATATTAATCTGATGTTGGTTTCGGCCTTCGGGGTTAATATTCATGAAATCGTTCTCTCACTAAATTACGGTTGGAGTCTGATTCAATATCAAACGATAGATACCTTAATTTTTATAAACTATATTAAATAACAAAGATAGTCACACGTGGACAGTACTCATTCATTGAGATTAGTCGTGTGTTGAAAAAAAATATCATTTGTTGAATAGAATATTTGAAAATAGAAATATATGAAGCCGTGTTGGTTAGATTGACTCCATTTCGACGTGAACGATATATATATATATATATCGATTTTATTCATTTTAAAATGAATATTGAAAAGTGATTTCGAAATCGCATATTTTGAAATGAAATTCGAATTAAATTGAATAGAAAACGAATTCGAATTGAATATATAACGAATTGAATTCGAATTGAATATAAAACGAATTTGATTTCAATTGAATATATAATGAATTTGATTCAAATAGAAAACGGAAATGAATGGAATATAAAACAATTTCGAAATGAATGGAATATAAAACGATTTCGAAATGAATGGAATATAAAACAATTTCGAAATGAATTGAATATAAAACGATTTCGAATTAAATTGATTAGAAAATGAATTTGATTTAAGTCGAATAGAAAACCAATTTGAATTGAATTGAATAGTAAACCAATTTGAATTGAATAGAAAACCAATTTGAATTGAATCGAATAGAAAACGACTTTGAAATTGAATTGAATTGAAAACGAATTCAAATTGAATTGAAAGCGAATTGAAATGAATTCAAATTGAATTGAAATTTGAATTGAATAGAAATGAATTTTAAAACGAATTTATAAAGAAGAATTCAATTTTGATTTGAATTGAAATGGAAGTTGAAATGTTTTTGAAACGAATTTAAAACTATTTATATAATTCGTTTTATATAGAAATCGACGAAATATATTATATATATATATTATATATATAATATAATGGCCTGAATAGAACGTGCCGCGCCACGACAGTTCGTGAATTTCGACCATATATTTCAAACGGACATTACGGGAGATCCGACCGTCGGATTCTATAAAACCAGAACCGTTGGGTTCGTATCGAAAAGAGCTTTCTAACGAAAATTAGAAATTTGAAATCTAACGGTTGGATTTGGAGATACGTCCAAATCAAATTTGAAAAAGGTCGTTGTAAGTGCAGTTCGATGGCCATTGTTGGAAATCGATTGTACGGGCGTTAATAAAATTATTAAAAATATTAATAATTTGTGTAAAATCATAAGAAATGATTTGGGAAAAATTGGGGTGAAAAACTCCATATTTGAAAAGATAAAAATCGATTTTTATCGAAATGAACTAGTTTTGAACTAAATTTAAAACCCAATTGTTTTTAAATAAATGAATTAGATTTAAAAAGGGGTTTTAAATAATCGGAATCTCTAATATATTTGATTGGATTTGAAATGGGTTTATCGTGAATGGTGTTTTAAATAACACTAGTTCTTTAACCCGATAATAAATAGAATGTGATTTGGGTTTGTCGTGAACTGTGTTTTAAATAACACCTAGTTCTTTAACCCAGTAAAAGGTGTTTTAACGAATCTGCAAATAGGTTGAAATGTGAATTGATAATCTAAATTATCAAATTTGGAAAATGAACGAGAATGGAGTATCACCAGTTTTGCTCCAAAGCGATAGTTAAATCTTTAATTAGATTTGAACGTGAAATGGTAATTAATTTTACCGATAACACCGTGGTGTTAGATATGGAGTATTACCAGTTTTGCTTCATGGGATGAATAGGTTGGGATTGGGAAATAAAATAAATAATTACTTCGGTGTGGTTCGCTAATCTCGACTAGTTTAGAAAACCTAAATTTGGTTTGAAACGACATCCAAAGGAAGATCAAAGGATAAATTTTAAAGAATTTATCTTGGATAAAATTAATGGGAACCTTTCCCTAAGAATTTGATTTCGTGAATAAAAAGGATATTCGGCATTAGAATGAGGCGTATGTTGTTTTTATGTAACATTTGTTTTAAATATACGCGGGTTGTTCGGAAAGGCTGGGTTTATACCCATTCTGAATAACCGATTCGACGATATGTCGAAGATGAAGATGGTGGTCGAAGACCGGAAGTCTTCACATCGTTTGGGTTATTACTGACAATCCTGATTGGGCAGTACACCCAAGAGGATGGAATTTATTGGTGGTCGTCCAGACGTACTTGGAGATGGATGGATAGGCGAGGAAAGTGCCTCCGGTTTCGTTCATACCCAGAACGGACTTGTAAATGGATTATGTGTCTAACATTGGATTTTATTCTGTGTTGATTGATTTCTGTTAAATATATATCTGTTTGGCGGCGGAGAATTTATTCTCTTGCTTAATGCCCTTCTCTGAGACGTACGAGCTTAGAGGTTATATATCGATAGATATCAATCACATGGCATGAATTGCCTATGTGGCACGCTAAGATGCAATGATCAAGGCTTTTGTTGAAAAGCAGAGTCTTGTGGTTGATGATCAAAGCACGCCTATGTGGCAGCTTTGTGTATAACGTGAATTCGCGAGCCTCACACCTCGGTATGAGTCAAAAACGAGATGAGGACCCAAGGAGTACACAACGTTTCTTTCTAGCTATGGGTGGTGTCAGTGACCTACCAGCCCTGACATTTATATACTTTTCACCTTTGTGGTTTGGATGCGAGGCGCCTCGATTATAGGTCCTATAGGGCCGGGAAACGTGTGTTCAGGAATTGCCAATCCTCTAACGTAAGTGAGGACCGGCCTTGGAGGATCCGAGGGTTGCCCAGAGTGCGTAGCCCTCAGGCATTTGCTAGAGTGTCTCGAACGCGGAGAGGAGCTTGCCCCTTGCCTCGACTCATGACGGAATCCAATTTCCAATACGTGTATTGCGGTTTTAATTGTAGAACTAGTATGGCGACATGATATATGGTACCCATGCCTTCTATGATTTATATTTATGATTGAAACTGTTTTGACACTATACACTTATTATAGTATCAAATGATTTGTTTTAAACGTACCAAGCATGTTTGGCTATTATAAGGGAAAACCCTATCCTCCGGCATGCGTTGCATTGTGTGATGGGACCTGGGTCTTATAATAGCTTCATTTTTCGAAAAAGCATTCCGTTATTTATTCTATGCACTGGTATTCTTGGGAGGAAACCCGTTCCGTGTTATATGGCGTGGTCCCTTGAATTACTCTCTTTTAAAGTAAAGTTTTAAATAAATGTTTTAGTTCTCACACCAGTCACATGACTGACCTGGATTTTATTGTTTTAACCTAAACTCTGGGTGCCCCTATTTTCCGCATGGGCAGCTAGTAGTTTTGGTTTTGCATATTTATATTCACAGGTTCCTGGTTTGCAGCTGGAATGATATCCGGAAAGCTCTGTGTCTGTATATCACCTTCAGTTGTGCTTTGTATTATTTTCCGCTGCTATGTAATTTATTGTAATCTCTGATATTTATCGAATGTAATTTATTCAATTATACTCTGTATATTCTTGTATCTGATGGAATTGTTGTAATAGCAATGAAATGTTCTTCTGTTTGCGTTCTGATTTGTCCTGTCCTCAAACGATCAGGGGTTTCGAACGGTCTAGATCGGTTTCACGACTGATTCGGATCGAGCGAAATTCCTTCTTGTCACATACCGTGTTCGATTCCAGAGCAATCCATTCTTTTATCTCCAAGCGATTAGTAAATCTGTTGAACCTTTCCATACCTATCTCAGATAGTCTAATAGAGGTGGCCAACCCTATCAGAGGATTTAAGTATTTTGAGCTGTTATGCAAAGACCTAGAATTGGAGGTCAACAATGTTGAGTTCCATTGCAAAGCATATGTGTTGGATTTTATAGGGTATGACCTTATCTTAGGTATAGACTGGCTACGTTTTATAGGGTCGTCCTAGATTGCGAAAGGAGGATCATTCGTCTTAGGAGCCGAGGAGGATGTAGTTTAAATATTCCTTGTAATGTTAGAAATAAGAATAAAGCCTTATTATATTCCTTATCTCCTAATTCTAAAGGACCATGTTTGGTCCCTATCGTTTGTGAGTTCATTGATGTTTTTGAGGAAGTCACGGGACTTCCGCCCCATAGGGAAATCTCCTTTCGTATAAACCTAGAGAAGGATGCTAAACCTGTAACACTACCCCTGAGGCATATAGCGCCTAACTCAAGAAGGGAGTTAGATAAGCAGATTTCAGAGTTGTTACAAAAAGGTTTTATCCATCAAAGTACCACAGAATGGAGTGCACCTGTTGTATTTTTCACCAAAGCGGACAGATCTTTAAGAATTTATATGGACTATAGGAAACTTAATAAATTGACCAAGAAGAATAGGTACCCTTTACCTAGAATTAATGAACTTTTAACCACTTGGGAGGAGCCCGAGTATTTCTCAACTAGACCTTGCTACTGGATTTCACCAGTTAAGAATTGAGGAGGACGGCAGGGACAAACTGCGCTTAGGATGCCAGACGGATTTTTCCAATGGGAAGTTATGACCTTCGGACTAACGAATGTACCTTCCATCTTTGTTGACCTCATGAGTAGAGTGTTTAGGGGTATTCTAAACAAAATTTTGATACTTTTCATAGATAATATCCTTATATTTTCAAAAGAACGTGAAGAGCACGAAAAACACTTGAGACAAGTGTAGTGATATTAAGAAAGAACCAATTGAAAAAAAAATCTCGAAGTGCCATTTCTGTAGGGAAGAAGTAAGATTTTTAGGACATATTGTGTCGAGCGAAGGCTTCGCCATAGACCTTGCGAATATCGAGGCAATTAAGGAATGGGGAACAAAGTTTCCTTGGATTGACCGGGTATTATAGGAAATTCATTAAATACTTCGCAAAGATTGCTACTCCATTAACCCAATTAACGAGAAAGAATTTGGTGTTCGCTTGGAGTAATAAATGTAAGATAGCCTTTAAAAAATTAAAGGAAGCATTAACTAGTGCACTAGTCCTAATTATACCCAACAGTTCAAAAAAATTCACCGTTTACACCGTTGCATGTGGGACCAGTTTAGGAGCAATCCTTATGCAAGAAGGAAGAGTAGTTGCCTATGCTAGTAGACAACTCAAGGATCCAGAGAAAACATATCTAGTGCATGACCTTGAGTTAGCCGCAGTAGTGTTCTCCCTTAAGATGTGGAGGCATTATCTTTAAGGAAGAAATTTTAACTCTTTACCAACCATAAATCCCATAAGTATTTTTTTTCTCAATGTGACTTAAACCTGAGACAATAAAGGTGGATGGAGTATATTGCCTCATTTGACTTTACAATTCAGTATACCCAAGGCAAGGGGAATGTTTTGGCGGATGCTTTAAGTAGGAAACATGCGACTTTAAATGCGATAATCGAATGGATACAATTAGAGTTCCTTTCTAATTTTAATTTTCAACCATCACCGAGCACTTCCAATGGTTTTCTTGGGGCTATGATAATAGACCTACCCTATGAGAAGGATCCAAAGCGCACAAGACTTAGATGAGGAATTAAGAGACACAAAGGAGAAAGTGGGAAGGAAAGAGACCTTTCCTCATTCGGTTAGGTATTTAATTAGCAATAATGGGAGCTTACTTTGGGATGGACGACTTTATGTTCCTAAGGATGAATGGTTGAGAAAAGAAATTCTATAGGAATGCCATAGGTCAAAATTGACCATACACCCCGGTGAGGATAAAATGTACAAGTATATGAAGAGGAATCTCCGTTGGGAATGAATGAAGAGAGACGTAGCCGAATTCGTGGCTAAATGCTTGACGTGCCAAAAAAGTCAAAGCAGAGCAAGGGAAGCTCGGAGGACTATTACTACCTTTAGAGATCCCCACGTGGAATTGGGAACATATTTCCATGGTCCATGGACTTTATAGATGGACTTCCTAGAAGCCAAAAGGATAATGAGTCCATTTGGGTTGTGGTAGATCATCTAATCAAGAGCGCCCATTTTATACCAGTCAAGAAGACAAGGACTACAGCCTTGTTAGCCCAACTATATGTCAAAGAGATAGTTAGACTCCATGGTATCCCGTCGAGTATCGTGAGTGATAGAGACCCCTTGTTCACAAGCGAATTTTGGAGAATCCTACAAGTAGCATTGGGGACGACCCTTAGCTTGAGAACAGCTTATCATCCGCAGACCGACTGACAGACTGAGGGAGTAAATAGAATTTTAGAAGACTTGCTCAGAGCTTGCATCATCGACTTTGGAGGAGTTTGGGAGCAGCACCTTCCGCTTTCGGAGTTCACGTATAATAATAGTTTCCAAGCGACAATTGGTATGGCCCTTTTCGAAGCGCTACACGGCAGGCCATGCAGATCGCCAACTTGTTGGTGGGAAACTACCAACAAGGGTATACTCGGACCAGACTTCGTTTGTGAATCCACAGAGAAGATATCTTTGATTAACCAAAGAATGAAGGCAGCCCAAGACCGTCAAAAGTCATATGCCGGTAAGCGAAGGAGGGAACTTGAGTTTAATGTTGGAGACTTGGTGTTTGTAAAAGTAACCCCTCTTATGAAAACTGTACGGTTTGGGAAGACTGGGAATTTGGATCCTAGATTTATTGGGCCTTTTCGTGTTAGCGAGAAGATAGGATCTTTTCTTATCGAGTGGATCTCCCAAGGCATCTATCGGGAATCCATGATGTTTTTCATGCATCTCATCTAAGGAAATGCCTTCATGATTCTGCTATCAGACTCAAGCTTGATGAAATTAGGGACATAGAAAAACTCGAGTTGGAGTCCAGGGTGCCCCGTGCGACTGCAAGGATGTAGAGCATGGAATCAAGAGAATCTACAACAAAACCGTTCGCCTCGTCCGAGTACAGTGGGGAAATGACCCTATGGAAAGCACATGGGAGACCAAGGATAAGATGAGACAGACTCACCCATAGCTTTTCTCGGGAATTTTTTCCCTCAAATTTACGTTTATGGATGCATCGTGATTGCTAGATTGGATGTTAGGGAATGGATGCAACACCATTGCACAAGAGCACTCATATAGAATTTTATTCATATTTAGGATGTTTGCATACATATTGCATCACTTATTACACCTACATGCTAGGGTAGATCTCACTTTAGTGAGTCTATAGTTCATAATCACTACGAGTCATGGAAGCTTATGGATGAATTATAAATTACACGGGTGTACGACACGGATGTTTTGAGCGAGTTGTATTTTTCGCCCTTTTAACAGATTTCGGGACGAAATCTATTTTAAGGAGGGAGAATGTAACACCCCGTAAAATTCATAAGTATTAATAAATAAATAATTAATTAAAAATAAGAAATCAAATGGCTGGAAAATGAGATTTTTTAGCTTTAGGAATTTGGCTACGAAATTCTTTTATTTGGATTCATGGCGAAATTCTACATCGTTTTCATATATAATATGCTGAAAATGGTCAATATACGAAGAAGTTATGAACAACTGAATTTGGACAGGGAACGCAGAATATATATATATAATTATATGAATAATATATATATGTGTCAAAGTCATAAATTAAAAATGAAGAGAGATAATTCAAATTTTGAATTAGAGATAAGATCAGGGGGACAAAATATATTACATATATGGAATAAGATTGAGAGATCAAGGAACATATTAAATAAAATAAACAGTTAAGCAATGCAGCATTATTGGGCGTTCCAGCCCCGAAGGGGTCGACCGCACCCCCTTAAGCGGTGTCGACCGTCGGTCGACCGCTTGGCAGTTGGAAGCCCAATAAAGCTTGTTGGTTAGGGTTTTTCTTAGATGATATATATATATATATATAAAAATTTTGGATTAATTATAAATATTCCAACGGTCTATGCTCGCACGGGAAGCTATATATACCTCTCCTATCACAATATGAAAACCCTAATCATTTTTCATCTCTGCCTCCATGTTGTAAGGTTTTCTTCTAATTCTCTAACTCTATTCAAATTCTATATCTATTCTAATTTACATAAGTTTAGAATTCTGGAAATTAGAATAAACATATATGTATAAGATTCTAATGTATGTCTCTTATATGTATATTATTAGGAGAATTATTGGAGCATGCTTGAATGTAAAGAATTATTGCGGATCTTGTAATTCTACCACAGCTTTCTCCTATTCCGCCTAGATTTGCGAATGGAATATGGTTTACTTAAGGCATATTCATGTTTTTACTAGATTGTCATGTGAATATATATGCCTAGGGGGATTTGGAAATTTGATAATGTAAACATGAAGCCCCCAAATCCTCTATCTTGTAATTTTGTATGAATTGTCATGATTAATAGGGTTTTGTGGATTTTTGGTTTTTATATTGGATAAAAGATGAATATGGGTGTTCCAACTATTATTCCTAATTGTATGTAATTCACTTTTATTTATCATTGAGTGTAACCTAAAAAGATTTAGATTTGATTATTTCATGATTTGGTTTGGGTTTGGATCCTATTTTGAATCCAAACACATTCATTAGGTCAAATGTAAGCATTTTATATGCATAACGCCAAAAATGGTGAATTAGGTGAAATAGGGATTTTAAACATACAAGTATAAGTGTATGTAATACTCTATTTTTAATCTAGTATTGAAATCATTCCAACAAGCCTAGGATGCAAGTTGAAATTGCATGTATGTATATTTTTCCATCCACTTCTATTTGTTATCTTGTCATTATGCTATCATGCCTATGTCGTAGCAGTAAAAGTATGAAAAACATAACTTGTATACCTTGAATTGGAAAAATTGACAATTGCCACCTCGTTAGAACGTTTCCCCATTTATACAAATGTTTACATTAATTAGGCACTATTATTATTTTACTTATATAAACATAATTAATGTTGTATTAGCATAATAAAGGCGATTAGGTTAGAGTTTGAACGTGAAACGTCCCCTCAATAAATATATATTTGTTTGCTTGTGTGTGCGTATAAAGAATGGCTTTAAATATATGTAAATAGTGACATGTAGATACGAGGTTAGTTGCCATTTGTGCTGGAAGTCTGCCCAGAACCGACCAGCAAATACAACAACCACAAGTTGGCCCAGATAATGTGAGATGTCTAGGTACCATAGGCCATTCAAAAACTTAGTACACTAGACACAAGGTTAAACCAACTTGTAGTAGAAGTCTGTCTGGAACCGACCGACATATCCAGCATCTACAGGTGTATGGTTTAATGTGAGAGGTCTAGTATGTGTGAATATATATATAAGTCTATAGCGTGTGAAAATAAGTAGGTTTACTACGACTTGAGAATGTCTTAAGTGGCTGACTCTCTTTTTATCTAGTTTAGGTCTTTAGTGGTTAGGACTAGGATCCCTCCTAAGGTTTATTCCTTGGAGAGGAGCCAAAGTCATGGGACCTACCCTTATTAGATTTGAAGTAGGTCTTTGGGCCCTTCTCTGAAATGGTTAGGCATAAACGCTGACGGAGTAGGGTAGTTCACGGAGGTGTCCACTTCCTCTATAAGCTTGTAAGTGCTCAACTAGGGACAGATTGGTAATTGAAGAATATGTGGCCATTGCATGCTCACCAACTGTCTAAGAGAAGTTTAAGCGACATGGGTGTCCTACCAGGTAATATCAGTTAAGTAGTAACATTCGCAATACCACTTCTCATATTACAAATGCGGGAATAGACTTAAGAACATCAATGTACTAGGACGGGGTATGAAATGGTTAGGGGTCCGTCTCAGGTTATAAGTGGTCGTAAGAATCAAACTTTAATAGGGCCATAAGTGACCGAGAATGCCACCTCGTTAGATCTTTACCCTAAAAACACTAATGGGCGATCGACTTGGATATCCACCCTATTGGTTAGATACTTATGTTGGTGTGAATCTTGTGTGTTGCATAGACATACCATATGTAACCTACTAAAAGTAAAGGGGCGCTATATTTCACTCGCATAGAACTTTATGTTCTGACCCCTCTCCTTAACATCCAATAGGTCAGTAGATGGGGTAAAATCCATGGATGAAGTCATGATTGAAGCTGATGAAGAAGAAGAAATTTTTATTTTATAATTAGCAGATATTGCTTTACTTCTTTTGGAATCTTATAAGAATGAACTACTTGATATACCAATTGAACAGATGTATCTGTGACTGTTGTATTTCTGAGATTTTGAAATAAGTGGTACATCTTATTTTCAGTATTATATTTTCTCTTTCCACTGTGTGAGATTTCCATTCGAAGAATATGTTATTATTATTTGTGCAAATGTAATCCTTACAGGACTTAACGACCCATTTAGAATGGCTCTAAGTTTCGATGGCCTTTTCTGGGTCGAAATTTAGGGCCATTCAAGGCGGGTTGTTATAGTGGGTCGACCCACTACAGATCTGGGTGGATTCGTACTGTGAATCTGGATTGTTTTTCGAACTATATTCATTGTTGACTCAGCACTGCATGTACGGTTAAGGTTGAAACCCTAGAATCCAATGGTTGAGGTTGACTCTGTGAATCTATAAATAGGTGGCTTCTCCCATTCCAATTTACACCATTTCTTCATATCTTCTGCATTTATGAAATTATTCTAAAAATATAAACATACAATGGGGGAATGCTGCTGAGATCCAGATCTACAGAGGCAACATTCAGGATTTGCATACATACAACTTGGATTGGACTTTTCTACGGCATATTGTTATGTATACTCTTCTTCACCAAGCCCCACTGTGAGTTCCCTGTCATTTTCAGATTTGATTTCTTAGACTATAACGTAACAATTAAATAAAATTGGGTTAGGATTTATAATGTTTAGAAGATAAAAGGCTATACATGTTTTCACTGTTAAACACATATGTCGTAGTGGTAATAAAACATATGTCATACATGTTAAACATATGCTTGTACATTTGGATAATTAACAAGTATTATGTATCTATCTTCCTTTTCCCTGTTTCTATGTTTTATGTCTTACCTACATGCCTATGTGATTTGATTCTATTCTTGTTCCTCTGTTTTCCCTTTTTTTGGGCTAAGCCTAGGCCTTTGGAAGCCTAGGCTATACCCGGTTTGAGTGTGCATATAATTGGGGAAATAGTGACATAAAAAGAGGAATATAGGCATGTTATTATGTTTGGGACTGTTTAACCATGATTTGGGGAAAGGTAATATACACATGTTTAGACTTGCTGTAAACTGATAAAAAGGGATAATGTGTATATACTTACTGTAAATTGGTAGAAATGGATAATATGCATAAACCTGTATATGTTGTAATTTAGGAACATAGTTGATTAATAATATGCATATAAATTGGACATGTTAGATTTGACTTAACACAGACATTAAGTAAATAACATGTTAGAATATGATAAGTACCAGATGTAGGTTAATAAACTGAAAAGCCGTGGGAATTGTATACATTTGGGCAAGTGTTTTGGGGAATGGTTGTACACACATAATGACATGAAATATTACAACCACGCTTATTAGTAAACCTAAACCTGCTAGGTTAAATATGAGTATTAATAAGCTAAGAGGTCCCTTGCTCTGCTGTTGTATCGTGTTTTGGGGACTCTTAAATCCTAGTTTTGGGGGCATAAGCTAAGGGGGTTTGGCATGTGTCAATCTGCTGTTCGGAACCCAGATAAGTCGATATCTCTGTTGGTATTTTGTTAGAGGGGGCCTCACACTAGGTAGGGGCCAAGGCATGCTTTATTGAACTGGATAGTAAAAGGTTCGCATGGTGGTGGGTATGGGCGCGTTACGGTTGAGTCATGAGCGTGCATGGGTCCGACTAGGGAAGATAAGCCGCTGCAGCTCCTGTAAATAGGTTTGTGTTATATAGTTGTTGAATTAGGGAGTGATACACCCTACTACAGGGCTGACATAGGATATTTACGTAGTAGTAAGATGATTGCATGGGTAGTAATTAGGTGTGTAATTAGGTTAACACCTAATCTGGTTATGTAATTAGGGTACGCCTAATCCTGCTGTTTATCCTACTGTTAATTATGTTGTTATGTAATTAGGTTAAACACCTAATCCTATTATAGTAGTATTGGTGCAGACATACCCGTTATAAGATATAAATGTGAAGCATTACTCGATCATAAGTTTATTCATGTTATTCCTGTCTATCCTGCTGTTCAGTTCAGTTTAGTTTTACCTTATATGACATTGTACCCTCCTCATCCAGTCTTATTTACCTATCTTGGCATTTCTACTTTATGCACATTTGAAGATAACTAGAACTCGCTAGACTTTATGTATGATCCTTTTTCTTCCTCCCCCCCCCCCCTCTCCCCCCTCCATAGGTCCTCAGAGTGGAAGTGACTAGGACTTTCTCTTATTGCTTGGACTTGGATTACTTGAGATGTACCGCTTTCAGCTTGCTCTCTATTTTATTATGGATTATGGCAAGGGATATGATTTTATGTACTCTGATGCTATGTTTTATGAGATGTTTTATGAAATAGATTTGATGTAACTGGTTTTGTTGTAACCGTTTGAGACTATGTTTTATTTTTGAGTAATGAAGTTAAAAGTTTCTGCTATTTATTTTATATTTGTCTTGTAAATTTTATGTATTGTTTACCTATTGCATTTCACGAAACTTAATGCATTCTCTTATGAATGACATTAACAGACATAGGGTGTCACATAGAGGCTTTGAAACCAAGGGTTGTTACGAATCTATTATAATATTTTTGAGCAGTTTTGAAGGTTCACATTATTGGTATCTGCATATGAGTTTTGAATGTTTCAATAAAAAAGGAATGATGTTTTCTCATTGTTTTTGGAATATGTTGTTCTTAAAAGTAAGGCAAGAAAAGTATGTAAGCAATTCAAGCTTATATACAGAAAGTATTAATCGACTTCTATGTATACAAATTACAAGGCATTCAAAATAAGACAATCAAAGCTGTCAAATCTTGTCTATTAGGTTCTTTGATGAAACCGGATCTGAAACGTGATTGAGAATGGTGTATAACACCACCTTGAGATTTTTTTGGCATTTGACGGGTTTGGAATTATCAACAACAATTTGAAATTTAAATGTGTGCTCGTAAACCTTGTTGGCTTCTAAAAGAGTTTGTTGGCCCTTTGGTATTCGACCTCCTTTTCTTAATAGAGTATTTCAATTTAAAGCTTTTCGATATGAGTTACATAATTACCAAAAAGACAGTGAATTGTTTCAATTTTAAACCTTCAAAATAATGCTTCAATTCATTTTTTACGGTATTAAGCCAATCTTTTATAACCTTCTCATTTACCCCTTGGGCAATTTACTAAAAATTGAAACTTTCCCAGAGGACCCTGGATTTCGGTAGAGACAGATCCGGAGGAAAAAATAGAGATTCCCTTTCTAATAAAAAATTCTAAAGATATATATGAAGATTGACCGTCTTCCAATTGAAACTCTAATTCGCAAATCCTATACCAAAGTTTTAGCTTTTCGTTATCAAAATCCACTTCTCGGTTAGCCCTAACTTGGCGCCTTTTCTCTTCTAAGGCTTGACTCATCTAAGTAAGTTTTTGCTTAGAATTCTTAGTTGCGTCTTTAATTCATGAACTAAAACCTTCTGCATTTGATACTTTTTAAACCATCCTAAGGCAAGAGGGTTGCCTTCGAATTTCAAAGTAATAACCCAATTGAAAACTCTTGTGGCCCACTTTCAGTAATACGACAGAAAGGCTAGGTATTGGTCCTATCCATAGGAAATAACGGTTTCGGTCGAGAAGCCTAATCAATAAGTATAAATATATATAAATAATTTCTCTATTTCATATAGAAACTTGTACATTGGTTTCTAAATACATTCATGTTTATAAGGAAAAATAATTTTAATTGATAATCCTATTCTTCTAAAGGAGGAGCATTACATTCCGAACTCATTTTGAATTACTGGATTCTGCTTTCCTTAGAAACTCCTCTTTCTCATCGCCTAGGAAGTCAAAACGAAACATAAGGCACAACATTTAGAGTTTGTATAGTCTTTTAAAATGCAATGTCGGATGGTTCTGATGACTTAGTTAGAAAGTATCTCCCCAGTAATCTCTTCTTAGCTTAACTAATTTTGGTTAGAAGTCTTTGGTAATGGGACTACTTGAAGTATTACTTCCCTATCATTATAAGATAAAACGACCTCGATAATAAAAAACCAAAATCACATGATTGTTTTATTAACAAGAGATGTTGCCAATACAAGAGTTGAACATGATTTACAAAATACAATATATAGAATTTGTAGATATTAAAAAAAATCTTGATTCCTTAAAGGTTTTCAAATGTCATCTGAGAATAGGGAGGCTTCGGTTAAGGTTTTGATTTCACCAAGAAGAAAAAATTGTCAACTCTGATATCCCTACTTCCCCGGGATCCAGATACTTTGATGGAGGTCATCCCATGCAGAAGCTTCACCCTCGTCGTAAAAAGAGTGGCGGGATCTTGATAAAATTAATCCTAGAAATAATATTTAACTAAATTATTGTACTATCTCACTTGTTTAAATACAATATGTGAAGGTTTATCTCTAACCACTTTGTTGCAATTTTGTTGGAAAATAGGATAAAAATATATATATCTGCCGCAAAGAAGTTGAACGAAAGAGAATAGCGTATTATAAAATAAAGGATTAGTACCTGAACCGGAGGAGGATAAGAGCTAGTCATAGGCTACTTCCCCTTCAAACTTTTGGAAATGGAACCCCATCTTTATCTTTCGCCAAGATTTCGTCCTTCCTTCCTATTTAGGAACCAACGCCACTTCCTGAAGATGGCTCCTCTGAGATTCTACCGACAACCGAACCCTCCAATACTTCTCACCAGCATACTCGGAGTCCTCCTCGACTGATGGAACTTCAAAGGATAAAAGGGCTCTCGAGACAACCTCCTCAGTCTTAAGGACCTCTTTACCATGACGAAGTCCCTCCACTGAAGCTTGAAACCTTTCGACCATGGACTTCAGTAGCATGTTAAAACTTAGGCCTGGACATTTTTTCAAAGTTCTCAAAGTAGACCGTAAGTAATGGACCCATAAAGGAACCCTCAACAGCCTTGCTGTAAGAGTGGTCAAGAAAAGCATAAACTTCCCTTTTCGCCTCTAAGAGGACATCCATAACCTTCCTCAAGTTTTTCTCCTTCTTTGCTAATGATTTCTTTAAGGAGAAGTGTTCCTCTTCCAATGACTTACGTAATGATATCACTCTTCTTCTAAAGATTTCTTCCTTCCGATCATCCTTGAGCGCTCATCCTTTGGCTCTTGAAGTTCCATCTTCAAAGTGACATTTTTATCAAGACCAGCCTGAGAAGATGACTTGGCCACTGATTCATTAGCAACTTCATTAATAGCAGCAACCAAGGTAGTGTTTTTCAATGCTTCAACCCTCGTCCTAAGGTATGAAGTTTTGTCTTTGGATATAGAGGAGGCATGTGGAAGGCATACCAACTTTTCAGAAGTTGAAAATTAGAAAAAGTAAGATATAATAAAAAGAAAGAAGAAAGAGGTAAAGAAGTAAAAATAAAAGAAAGGAAATTATACCTTAAGGTCATATAAAATCATAGGCTGATCTATCAAAGAGGAGGAAAGAAAGTTATCAAAGGAAGAGAACATAGAAGACGCTAAAATTGATTCCACCATCTTGGAAAGCCAACTGGGGGGCTAGGAGAAGGAATAGTGGTGGTTCCGGTTGTTGGGACGAGAGGAAGAGATGGAGTCCTTCTTGGAAAAAAAATCTAACATTAAAAAGCTGAAGTCTTAAACAACAATGCCTTTCAAAAGAAAATTTGCAATAGAGTAGTACTTTTGGGAGAAGGCGCAACGCTGTTGGAAAAAGTAGTTGTAATTCTTGGAGATAGGGAAGCCTCTTTCCTAGATCCTTCTTCATCGGAGATTTCATTTAGGGGTTTCGAAGAAAGTTTGACCTTCTTTTGAGTAGGCTCATCGAAAGAGTCCTTCCGGAATCTTTTACTAACAAGCTTAAAGATGTTGTAAATTTCGTGTGCCATAGTAGAATCCTAAGACTATAAAGAAATAGGAAAAGGTATTTTAATAATGGGAGGAACACACAAGGTCCATAGGGAGCTACAGAAATAAGCTGGCAAAGTAAAATGAGAAAGAGAATTTTTGTAAGTACGAAAGAGAAAATTCAAAACTCATCTTCACGACTAAACAGGATAGACAAGGTGGTAGTGAACTTTAAAGGATCACCTTGAGCAAGATAAAGGCTGCCCCTCGCCGGAGAAATCATCATGGATGACACCCCTAAGATTCTCTAGCTTTGTGGAAGAATATTCTATTTTAAAATGTTGTCGGTGGTCAAATATGTAGTCCTTACCCCCAGTTTTTCTGAAGTCTCTCTAATATTTATGACAACTTGATTAATATCATCGTTATGGTTTTCGGAATCTCCTCTACAAAACAAACATGAGAAGAAACACTCAACAAGATGAATAATAAAAATTGCGATATAAGTTTAAGGTCATACCAAGTTTGATAAATTTTTCACTGATTCTAGGAGGGTATCAGATGAATAAAAAAGTCTTGATCATTGACCCTTTCAATAATTCTAAAGACCAGGAATCTGGGGTTAGCTCGATATTGTGTGAGGGGTTGGCCTTGCCAATTTTGGCCAAACGGAGCATGTTATAAAAGGACGAAGGGCTCAGGGATTGGCCTTCGGATTTAAGTGAGATCATCTCCAAATACAGCATATAAATATACATGTTTGGAGATGGATTGGAGCAAGATGGATGTGCTAGAGAAAGCACGAAAGAAAATTAAGGAAAGGAAAGAACCCGCCATGCCAGATATGGATAGTAGTGTAAGCAAAGAAACCCTTCGGGGGATTGTCAATAAAGGATCCCTCTGGCGGTGGAATGACTTCATCATTGGAGGTAAGGAAATATGCAAGGGTAGCATCTACCTTCTTTTGAATGGGTACAAATGATATTTGGATGATGACAACAACTTTTTCGACTGTTTTTATCACCTTTCTCCGAGGAATTGAGGAGAATTCACCAACCGCAGGGATTCCTTTCTAGGTAGCCTTCTGTGCAGTCTTTTTATTACTCATGACACTGCCAAGTGATATTATTTCATGATCATAAAAATACTAATAATACTTGAAAATTTAAGAGGAAAAGCCCTTGTACATCATTCCTTCCGAAAGTGTCATAAAACGATCAACAAAATGATCAAACATAAGTGCTTCCAGGAGAAATGGCAATCGAGAATGCAACGCATAAGTCATCAAGTATTAGTAATTGGTCTAGAAACGTCTTTCGGTTTGTAACAAAATCTTTTCTCTTTCATTTGTCGAAACCCAAAAATAAGGTTTTATGCAGACAAACGTAAGAGTAAAAGGTCAACAAAACTGGAAAGGACATGTTTCGGGCTTTAATAAACCAATTACCTAATCATATTATGATTATAAGGCCTAGAACATGTGGCCTGGATATATTAAAACTATTTAATTAAATATCAATTAGACTAAACGGGTTTTAGCTCAAGGGGAAATGTCAAATACACAAAAGAAATGGCCAAACTTAAGAAAATTGGATTAAAAATAGAAGTGACTAATCATTATTGAAATATACGAGTCCTTCAAAATTTCATAATCGACTCCATCAATCGATAGAGATCCATATCAATTGATGATTTCCACATGCAAATTAGGGGATCTAAAACCCTAAAAATATTAAAACCTATGGGTTGGTTATGAAACAAAGATGAAAAGCATGATATTTATCTTAAAATTAGCAGCCAAAACAATTCAAAAGAATTGAGGTTCTAAGATAAACTTTAATTTTCAGAGCTTTGACATAATAAGTGCAGGTAAAAAGGAAGAAAGAGAAAGATACACAATTTATAGAAACAAGGAAAAGGAGAAAAAAAAGACAGTCGCTAATCCAGATCTAACCATCCAGATAGGAATACCAAGAGGCAAGAAGAATGTCAAATGCCTCAGAAATTAGAGATGTTGACTTGAAAAATCAAGAACACCTCTTTACTAGAGGAGAAGGCAGTTGTTAACACCAAGATAACCAAGGAAAAATCGAATGCCAAAGGTAAGGTGAAGGGTTGCCGAAAACAGCAAGCCTTCGATGCAATCAGAATTATTCCATCAATAATTTCTTTGGGATTTTGTTAGCCGACTTTGTGAACTAGGCTACACAAAGAGCAAATAGTGAGGAAGACACCAATCGGTTCGGATCGGAGGAGTATTGCAGCAACATCATGAAGCAGGTGGCTTCGGCGGTTTGGATCAGAAGAACGCTTCAACGGCATGAGAAGAAAGCAAGCAATCCCATCGGTTCGGATCGAATGAGTGCGTCAGCAATGTCAAAGGATATCAAGTGACCTCATCGGATCGGATCGGAGAGATGCATTAGCACATTAAACAACAAACGGCCTCGCCGGATCGGAGGAGTACACAAACAACATCAAGAGATAGCATGCTGCCTCACCGGATCGGATCGGGGGACCTGATCCGAACCCCTTTTCCCATTTGAATTTGCAAACCGTTGCTGCGCATATCTCCTGAAGACTGGGCTCCCACGATCTTTTATTAAATCAATGCACTGTAGCCATCTTGGAGCCTCCGAACCCAACTCTCAAGGGATGGATGCCACGCAATTCCGAACCGGAGCCACTTTGAAGAGATTTCTCACCTATAAATACGCCATCTAGAGGCATTTGAAAGGATCTTTTGGCAAATTCTCAGTTCTTACCTCCTCCATAACCGAATTCTATAATCATATTCAGATCAAAACCATCTCTTAAAGTCTATATTTGAGAGATCTGAGTGAGTTTATGCATTGTAATTGTGAAGTTGAGTGAGAATTATTGTTGTCATTGTATTCAAATCATCCAATAAAAGAAAACAAAGTGGACGTAGGCTCCTTAACGCCGAACCACTATAAATTGTGTGTTCTTTACTGCTTTTTGATTCTATTTCATTGAAATCATAACTAGTTTGGGTGTTAGAGCCAATTTTTGATCTAACATTTTGGTGCTTTCACTGAGAATTAGGTTTCGAATTCTTAGCTTTTTTCGGGATTATCATTCTACTATTTGGACCTTCGAGTTCAAAGAAATAATCCCTTCTTTCTGACATCTTTCAGTATTTATTGACTAACCGCTGAAGAATCAAGTGTTATGGCTAAGACCAAAGGAAAGGAAGTGCAAGGTGCTAGGGGAAATGATGCTAGAGAAAATCAGTCAGCCATCTTGATCACAAGGTTGCGTGCTCAAAACGCTGGAGCAGACCATTCCAACCAGGAGGATCCGAACCGGATCGAGGGTGCCGATCCGAATCGGCTGGAAGGCTCCGATCCGATCTGATGAAATTGGGGGCACTCACACTCTCCATCCGAACCGCTCCGACCAGCCTACTGTGAACTGATCCGATCCGAATCAGAATGAAGCCGGAACTTCTACTCGAGCTCCCTCCAACGCTCCGACTCCAGCTGCAGTGACTAATGTTCAGCCTGATCCATCTGCACCCATTACTCAGGGAGATTTTTCACGTTTTCTTGACATGCTTCAGAGAACTAAAGAAGCATTGGAATTCCAAAGGCGTGACAACCTTCGCATGCAGGAAAATATGATCACCATGGGTAGGGAATTACAAGAGCTCTGAAGGCAGAGAACTCCTTCCACACCGCACCGTATTCCTACAGATGATTCGTCTTCCTCGGAGGAGGAACGTCCTCGCGAGAGAAGGCCACTTGAACGACCTCATAACCTAGATCAATTGACTTTTGGATCTTTGGGATCCCGAGAAGACGTTGCTCGTGTGTTGGGTCCTGATGACCCGAGTCTGCAACAGCCTATGCTGCTACCTATGTGTGGATCCCACGTCTTACCCAGGGATCCTAATATTACCAACTCCACACAGCAACAACTTCTCCAACCACTACCTCCAGAGATCGACCGGGAGCACAGAGAGCAACGTAGAGCAGCTGCTGCCAGAAACAGAAGGTTATCCCCTGATCAGGAACCCAGGGGTAATCCGAATATTAGATCTAGAGAGCCCGTGCAGACATTGACCAACGTCGATGTATGGGCAATGGTGCGCCAGATTATGTCTGAAATCCGGCGGTATAATAATGAAGATTGGGGCATTGAACGAAGTCATACACCTTTCACAGATGACATACTGAATTTCTAGTTCCCTCGGCGATTCAACCTGCCTCAGATGGATCGATATTCAGGGAGAACAGATCCAGGACAGCACCTGATGAGATATGCATGGTTCATGAATGCAGCTGCAGCTCCAGATGCCATAAAATGCAAAGCTTTTCCAATCTATCTTGAAGATGTAGCCTTAATGTGGTTCACACGACTCCCCCCTCGGTCGATATCTAATTTCACAGAATTGAGTGAACGTTTCATGAATCAATTCCGACTTCATGCCCAAAAGTCCAAGACCGTCATAGAATTGTCACGGATTAAACAGGCCCCAGGAGAATCTTTGAAGTCATATTTGGATCGCTTTAACCTTGCCGTCACTGATCCTCATGAGCCCACTATCCTTATGGACTTGATAGAAGGGGTAGATCCCGATTCATAGTTCGGGGATTACTTAGCTGGAAAACCACCTCCTGCTAGAGAATTGTTCTATGAAAAGGCTAATATCCGCCTGAGGCGAGAAGAGGTTAACGCAAATCGGAAGGGAAAGTCTGAAGGGGCCTCGAAGGAAGGTGTCCAGAGTAACGTTGCTATCAAACAATCTGGTGATAGTTCAGGGAAAGTGGAAGTAAAGGTTGGCAACCAGAGTGGTGGTAATAGCAACAGAAATGGGAACAGCAATTGAAGGAACAGAAACCGTGGGAATAGCTCTAACAAAAGACCCAGATTCCAGGGTTTTGAAAATTACACGCCGTTAAATGATACGTTGGAGAACATATATCTAGACACATACAGCATATTGCAGTACAAAAAACCACCACCCAGAGATTCTACTGAGAAGGAGATTGAAACGTGAAAGTTTTGCTTGTTTCATAGTACACACGGTCATTCCACCAATGAGTGTCATCACTTAAGGGATATCATTGAAAAATTGCTGCAATAAGGGAAGTTGGATGAGTACAAAGCCGCCCCAAGGGACAGGGGGCAAGGGGGACAAGCCCCGAACCAAGAACAGCCTGCTTCAAAACCCACGACTCAGCAAAAAGGTAAGAGGATTATCATTAACTCCATTATAGTCGGGCCTCACTTGGTTGGTCGTAGTTTTAAAGCATTGGACCAGTATGTCAACGCCGCCAAGCATTATGAAGAAGGAGATTGCAGCAGCCTTGAAGACGTCACTCCAATAAAATAGCAAAAAACGATGTCTGATGACGTCGTATTCCGTAACAGAGATGAGTTTGAAGTTCAATCCCCAACCGACGATCCACTAGTGATAACCACGACAATTGGCCCCGCTCTGGTCCATAAGGTGCTAGTGGACAACGGAAGCTCGGTCAATATCCTCTTCAAGAAAGCCTTCGAACAAATGAGGCTCGAGGCAAAAGACTTAAAGCCATGTCAAGGATGGATACGCGGTTTTAACGGAGTATCTACAACTCCAATGGGCTTTGTGGAATTACCAGTCACACTAGGGCAGGGGGACCGCCAGAGAGTAAGGATCCTGCCGTTTGTAGTTCTGGATTTAGAGTCGCCTTATAATGCCTTCCTAGGCCGACCAGCCCTTGCCGAATTTAGGGCATGTATTGCGCCTTGGTGTTTGCTGCTAAAATTCCCGACTGACTCGGGAGTTGGGACGATGAGAGGCGACCAAGCTACGGGACGAGCTTGTTACATGGCAGAGTTAAAGATGCTAATGAAGGGGTTGAACATAGACGCTAAGGATGATTCGGCCCCTCCAAAGGGGGCCTCAGCATAGCAATTAATGGGTCCTGTCCCAAGAGAGTTGCCCTCAGATTTACTCGAAGATAGAGATCCTAGAGAGGACAGTGAACTCGGGGATAGGAAGGCAACTCCCAACGAAATAACAATTGACATACCTATTGATGAAACTGATCCAACATAAGTACTGCAGATCGGCTCGCAACTAGATCCAGTTAGAGCAAGAGAATTGGCTGATTTCTTGAAGGCAAATCTGGATGTGTTTGCCTGGACTCACACTGACATGTGTGGGATTTCACCTACCATCATGAGTCACTCCTTGTGTATCAATCCAAAGCACCCACCAGTCAAGCAGAAGAGATGGTTGTTAGGCCCAGAGCGGTCAGCAGCTTTGAAAGAAGAAGTAGAGAAATTAAAAAAATAATGGATTCATCAAGGATTCGAAATATCCCGACTGGATATCGAATCCTGTTCTGGTTAAAAAATCAAACGGAAAGTTTCGAACGTGTATCAACTTTTCTGATTTGAATATGGCTTGCCCGAAGGATAGCTTCCCTCTTCCCAGAATTGATCAACTAGTAGACTCAACTGCCGGGCATGAACTCTTATCTTTTATGGACGCCTATTCCGGGTACAATCAAATTCCCATGCACATACCAGATCAAGAGCATACAAGCTTTATCATAGACTTGGGATTGTATTGTTATGTGGTAATGCCATTCGGGTTAAAAAATGCGAGAGCCACGTACCAACGCCTAGTCAACCGCATGTTCTACAATAAAATCGGGAAAACCATGAAAGTCTATGTAGATGATATGCTCGTGAAATCCAAGCAGTCTCCCGATCATACGAAGGACGTGGCAGAAATGTTCGACTACGAAATTATGGGATGAAGTTGAACCCCTTGAAATGTTCTTTTGGCATGGCATCAGGCAAGTTCCTCGGCTTTATCGTGAATTCCAGAGGAATTGAAATCAATCCGGACCGAATAGCAGCAATCAGGAACATCGAGGAGCCACGGAAGATTAAGGATGTTCAAAGCTTAGCCGGCAAGGTCGCAGCACTAGGCAGGTTCATCTCCAAGGCAACAGACAAGTGTGTACCTTTCTTCGATCTCATAAAATGAGGAAAGCAAAATTTTGAATGGACTCCCGACTGTGTAGAGGCGTTCCAGAACTTGTTAGAATTTTTAGAAAAGCCTCCCATATTATCAAAGCCTGCGGAACACGAGGATCTGTTCGTCTACTTGGCAGTATCGTCTCACGCCGTCATAACAGCATTAGCACGTGAAGAGGATAAGGTCCAGAAACCTGTGTATTACGTAAGTAAAAAACTAGCTGCTGCAGAGCGTAACTATCCGAAGATAGAGAAGCTTGCTTATAGCCTCCTGATTGCCTCCTGTAGACTCCGCCATTACTTCCAGGAACACCCGATAATTGTATATACCGATCAACCTTTGAGGCAAGTGCTGTAGAAACCCGAAGCATCAGGGCAGTTACTCAAATGGAATATCGAGCTGAGTCAGTTTGATCTGAACTTTTAGCCACGAAGATCAATAAGGGGGCAAGCCTTGGCCGACTTCATAGTTGAATTCACAATTTCTGAAGAAGAAACAGTGGGTGACAAGATTGTTACTTTGGATCAAGAGTTACAGCTCAGTCCGTGGAAATTATATACGGACGGAGCCAAGAATGATAGAAGGTCTGACGCCGGAGTTGTTTTAATAACTCCTGAAGGACGATCTATTTATTATGCATTACGGTTGGAATTTATTGCTACTAACAATGATTCTGAGTATGAAGCCCTGATTGCCGGGCTGAAACTCGCCAAAGATTTGGGAGTGAAGACATTAGATATATATTGCGATTCCAAGATAGTTGTATGTCAAGTTCGGGAAGAATTTGCTGCTATGGGACCTCGACTTAGTGCTTATCTTAAAAAGGTAAAGGAGTTATTAGAAGATAGGGAGCATTACATCATAACACACATTCCAAGAACGGAAAATCAGAAAGCAGATCAACTGCCGAAACTAGCAAGTTCTGATAATCCTAAAGAAATTGAAACGGTCCCGATCGAGGTATTGGAATCGCCAAGCTTCGACCTAAGGAAGCATAGCTAACCTTGGAAGTCGAACCAAAAAAAGAATCCTGGATGACATCAATTAAGAATTTTCTCAAGGACAGAACCCTCCCATTAAGAAAGAGCGAAAGACGAGCGGTAATACGCAAGGCTACAAGATACGTGTTACAGGACGACGTCCTTTATCGTCAAGGGTTTTCAATGCCCCTATTACGGTGTATCGCACACGATGACATCAAACGTGTACTGCGAGAAGTGCATGAAGGTGAGTGTGGAGATCACACTGGGGGTCAGACCCTGGCAAAGAAAATATTACGGTACGGATATTTCTGGCCTACCGTGAATAAAGACGCGGCTGATTATTCACGACGCTGCGATAGATGTCAAAGATATTCCAAAGTTCCCAGAGCGCCTCCAACTCAGCTCAAGTCGATGGTAAGTCCGTGGCCATTTTCCGTGTGGGGGATTGATATTATTGGAGTGCTACCTATTGCCAGAGGAGGAGCTAAGTATGTGATCGTTGCCGTGGACTACTTCACAAAGTGGGTGGAAGCTGAACCTCTAACAACCATCACGGCAAGGAAAGTGATCAGTTTTGTGGTGAGAAACATTATTTGTCGATTTGGGATACCGAAGACCATCATAACTGATAATGGGACACAGTTTGACAGCATCGAGTTCAGAAATTTTTGCCAGAAATACAAGATTGATAAACGATATACTGCAGTAGCTCACCTACAATCAAATGGCCAGGTTGAAGCCGTAAACAAAGTCATTAAATCAATTTTGAAGAAGCGATTGGAGCGGGCCAAAGCTAGATGGGTTGACGAGTTGCCATTAGCTCTGTGGGCCTACAGGACAACCTTTAAGATGGCTACCGGCCATACTCCCTATTCACTTTCCTTTGGGTCAGAAGCAGTAATCCCAGTAGAATTAGAAGTCCCTTCTCATCGAGTTGCGTACTATGACCTAATGACGAATAAAGCACTCCTCCTAGAATCTCTTGATATGATTGAAGAAAAAAGAGATGAAGCTGACTTGCGTGCCTCAAGACATCGACATCAAGTAGCACGCTATTATGACCAAAAAGTTCGCTTCAAAACCTTTGAAGCAGGAGACCTAGTACTAAAGCGAGTCTTCCCGCCGTTGACCCAACTGGGTCCAAAATGGGAAGGGCCATTCACCATCCAATGGAAGCTTGATACGAGAGCATTCAAGCTAACGACCGTGGACGGGGAAGAGATTCCCAGAGCTTGGAACACTCAGCACTTACGATGATATCTG
Source organism: Allium sativum (assembly GCA_030737875.1). Lineage (NCBI taxonomy): Eukaryota > Viridiplantae > Streptophyta > Magnoliopsida > Asparagales > Amaryllidaceae > Allium > Allium sativum. The sequence continues at coordinate 67,434,168 of CM060925.1, read as the reverse complement.
AGCTAAATGTGAAATGTCATTTCTTTTGTTTTCATAAGCTATGTAATAAGGCACGACTTGCCTTAAATAGTCAATTTATGTGAACAAAGGATTATAAAGTGGATGTAGGCTACGACTTAGCTGAACCACTATAAAAATATCATGTGTTATTTACTTTCTCGCATTATTTATATGTTCGACAAATATTCTATCATGACTGTGAAACACGAAATGTTAAACTAAACTTAGAAAGTTGGGGATGACCCATGTGCAGGAGTAAATAAAATAAATGTCTGTATGACCAAATACAGAAGAATGGGAAGACGACATTCTTAACTCTAACTCTCAAGAATCGAGAGAGAGTATAAAGGACGGGAAGACGACGTCCTCTGAGGCATGAAGGTGCACCCAGATGAGAGACCGCCTCAACGAAACTCTAACCTGGTTATGAGACAGGAGAGTATAAAGATGCTAGAAAGAATAGGCATCAACGACAAAAGGAATATGGCCCCACCCGAGAATCGGGGGTAATTGGATTTTTGATTTAGCCAATCTTGAATGATCCTTGCTCATTAGGCAAGATTGACTGGGGGCATACATGCGCATACATGTTTCCCCCAACAATGACTTCATTATATGACTTTAATTTGACATACTTGTGTATTTTCATTTAAGTACTGAACTAACGATTATCAGACATTGCAGGAAATAAACTATTTTTATTCACAAACATGTGAGTTTGTACAAGGGAAACAAGCGAAAAAGAAGATGCGAGGGTTGCGCTCGCTGCAACAATTGCGGGCCAGTTAAATGCTAAAATAAAACAAAGCACTTCATCACTTAGACTTTGGAGTGGACTTGGATTTTTTAGCAGCCTTCTGAGCATCCTTCGCCTCTCTTTCAGCATCAATTAGAATGCGCTTTGGCTTTTTCCTCCCTATGACTGAAGTGCTGGAATCGGTTGATTTTTTTCCCAAGAGTCGGAACACTGGAATCAAGAGAAGACTTTTTAGCAAGCTCTTCTGTAATAGACCTAGTTGAAAGCTAAACGACTAACCTTGATCCAGCATCCACCACTGTAAGAGGCTTAAGGCTTTTGGGGTCCAGGTCTTCAACTTTAAGCTGCATACGTTTGTCTTGCTCAGCTTTCAATGCAACCAAAGTGGTGTCATCGGCACTTTTTGACTCCCCAACTATAGCCACCTCAGGGTCTTCCTCATGTCCCTCGTTGCCGCCATCGTCTTTCAAGGCGTCTATCATCTCGTCATCGTGAGGAGCATCAGCCTTAGACGGTTCATCTCCTTCTCCTAAATCAATAGTGGCAGCCTTATCCTTTTCTCCTTGAGCCTTCTCCGCGGATTTTGCTCCAGTGATGGTTTCCTGAGGCCCACCAACTTTCTTGGTCGGTTCAACACCTACAAAATGAGGAGCAACATTTATCAACTCAGGAGAAAATAAAGGGTCCTCCATCGATTGTCCGATTATGTGATGAAAAGTGGAGACGGCTTTGGCGAATTGAGGTGAAAAGGTAGAAATACCTTCCGATGATTTCTTAGCTGGAGTAACTGTCGTTTCTGACGCCGTCTCTGGTATGGGGGATAAAAGAGATGCCTGAATGATCCACGGGTTTTTGGGGTCATATCCCTCTACTTTGGAAATTCCAGCGGCAGTAGAAGAAGAACCGGCCTCAGAGACATTCTTTTCCTTGGCCATCCGCTTCTCCTCTTCCATAGCAACAGCGACGAGGCGAAGCCCTTCGGCCAGACGTGCCGGCTCATCATCTCTTAGATATTTTTCCATAAGCTTGTCTTCGTCGATGGAATCTACCTTGAGCTCCTCTTTCTCCCATTCAACAATTTGACTCCATACGTGAACCAAGGTAGTCGGATAATCTTCAATCCAAGAGATGTTTCGGTGACAGATTATATGCGCAAAGAATTCGATCATTAATTCGCCGAAACCATGCACTTCCTCCTCGGCTTCTGATAGCTGCTTCTGGGTCTCTTCAGCGGACTTAATAGCACTTTCCACATTACTCTCCGCTAGGGCAGCCCTATTCTCGGCCTCCACCAACTTGGAAGCCAAGTCAGCGTTTTTCTTCTCCAATTCAGCATTCTTTCTCGCTAACTCGGCTCTTTCTTGCTCAAGAGCAGTGTAAGCAAGTTGCATTTTAGCGTTATCTGACTTAGCATCTTCTGTTTGCTTTTTCAGCTCCAGACGCTCTTGACTATGAGACTCGAGCAAGTCATGATAACGTTTTTGAAGCTCTTCAAATTGCTACTTAAAGTTGGTAGCGTCCCGCTGAGCAACGGCAAGTTGGGCCTATGCATCCTCAAGGTCTTTCTCCAATTTTTTTAAGGCTTTTGCTTCAGCTGCTGCATTATTTTTCATCGACTCAGTATCCGTGATTAAAGTTCGAATGATTCTGGAAAGATTACGCAAATACTTGAACATCTCTGAATATTGTTTTTTGACTGATCAATCTTTGCTTTGGCTTCATCTTCTCACCTCGAGGAAATAGGCTTGAGAGCAGGTAAGAAAGTCATATTTTCGAAGTAGTGTTCGGGGAATTGTTTCTCCAAATATGCCTGCTTAACTTTAGACTCAGCATCTAGCAGTGGAGGCGGGCAGTACGTTAGCTCAGTATCCTTATGTTTAGCGGGTATGATGGCTGCGTCGCTCTTTCCAGACCGTTTATCAGAAACCTTATGTTTGCTTTGTGAGCTAGTGTCCTTCGGCGGGCTTCTTTCCCGACTATGTTTGTCCTGAGGAGAAGTTCGGTCTTTCGGCTGCGATTTGTCCTCTCCCCGACGGCCCTGATAGCTTTTATGTCGTTTTGGGTCCGACAGGACGGGGAAGCGAGAGCGCGAGGTGCGCAATTGATAAGAATCATGAGGCCTTATATCCTCTCTACCCCAGCTTTCACGGCGGTCATGCTCAGCATCGGAAGGGGGCCTGACCATGCTGCAACGTATTTTCCTGATGTCATAGTGAGCACGAGACATTGTATCTGTGCAACAATGTAAATGGAATTCAGAATTAGTGTTCTCACAAAAAGTAAGTGTTGTGAAATGTGGTGCTATTGTGTTAAGTGCATCCTAAGTGTTGTTCCCCCCGACAAACCCGAGTCCGAAGCCAGACTAGTGCGAGTGGGATCTTTGGCCTTAGCGGGAGTGGTCTCTTCTAAAGAAGTGAAAACTAAAGGATTTGTACCAAAATCCTCTGAAGTGTAGATAGTTTCAGGTAAGGGGAGATCTCCTAAACCCTGAAATGTAGGATCATCGGTACTAGGGGCATCTTCTTGGGAAGCATCTATTGGCGGTTCATCGGAAGACGTCGACTTTTCAGGAGAGATAGCATCCTCAGGGACGATGTACCCTTCTCGATGCTTTTCGGCTATGTTGGCCAGATCGTCATCCTGAGTTGAAGATGGAGAAGGTGAAGTTCGAAGTGGCATTGTGGGGGTTTTCGAGCTCTCGCCCGTTTCTGGAATTACATCCACTGGGGGGATGTATGCATATGGACCCGACCCATGACCTATGCTACGGGTAATGGACAGCAACCCGTGAAGATGAAGATATTTATCCTTAAGGACTTCATCGATGGTTAGAAATTTTTGGTCGCCATTGAGGAGTCGGTGCATCCGATCAAAATATACTTGACCCGATATTTGTTTTGGATTATCAACTGCAAACAAGAAGAAAACGAATTAATGTGTTGGTTTGAACATTTTAAGTTGAGATCTAGGAAACCAATGCTTTACTTGATTTTGTCCATCTCCTCGCACATCCCGGCTGTTGCCTTATATAAAACCATTCTAGCTTAGAATCGCCAGCCCTGCTGCTGAATGGCGTAGAAATGATTTTCCTTTTTGGGACTGATTCGAAGTAAGAAAAGGAAGGAGTTTCTCGAGTCCGGTGCTTGAAATTATAAAAAAAGTGAACATCGTCGAAAGTGAGCTCTATACCTAAAGTCTCTCGGTATGCTATATATAAGGTATACAAGTAAGCATAGGAATTGGGATGTAACTGCGTGGGAGCAATCCGCAGCTGTCTCAGGAAGTCGACAACAAAAGACGGAAACGGTGGAATAGCTCCAACCATACACATCAAGCGAGTAACTGCCATAAATCCTTCTGGGGGATTGTGAGGACGGTCAGTTTTTTATGACATCAGGGTATCCGTTTTCAGTATCCCGTGCTTTAAGCATATTCTAACAAGTCTGTCGTTGTCAATTGTCGATTCAACAGAATCTTGAGGTGATTCCAATATGATGGCAGACTCAAATTCGTCAGGAGCTCGATTATCTCCAATCCCTCCTTCCTCTTCATAACCCAGAGAGACTTCCCTGTTAGAAGGCGTTTCGCTGTTATGCGCTCCTGCTTCATAATCTGAGCCCTCGTCATCCCATTCAGGGTCTGAAGAAGAAGATATGTCATCGAGAGTATATTTCTCATAAGTTTCTGCAATTTCCGTCTTCTTTGCTAATCTAGAAGAACGTCTCTCGGCCATGATCACTAGACTATTGAAGAAACAATGGCAAGGATTAGAGTAAAGTTACTCGTGTCCCCCGTGTGTGTATGTGAACTTAAGTGTGCGCTACGTGTGACAAAGATGCAAAGTAAATATGTGAAAGCATAATGTAAAGGTCTAAGGAAGCAGTAATGTTCAGAACGTTCTTGATATTTGTTTATGTTCACAAGGCACTATCCTAACTATCCATTAAGTTGAAGATTATATTAAGAATTGGTTTGAAAAACTAAGCAAGGTCTTATGTACAATCTTGGGCTGTTTTTCGGTTTGGTTCGGATGCACACACTAGGGTCGGATCGCGGAGAAGGCCTTATGCTAGCCTGGGACAAAAATTGATGCCTAGTTCCCAAAATCGGACCAGTTCGGAGGTGAACACTTGGACAGTCCGGATCGACTTGAACAACCATGCTTCTCCCCTTCTTTGTCTCACATTCCGATCCGGTTCGGTCAAATAAATCATGTTCTTCTCTTAGCTTGCAAGTCCAACCCGATCCAGTCAGTTGAGCCCCACTTTCATCTCTGTCTTGTCATCCAAACCGATCCCCTGTACTCCTTCTCTCCCCTTTTCCCTCCTCTATGGGGTCAAAATTGATCCAACGTTGAGAATCCCAACTGAAATCGAGTACTGATGCATTCAAACGCTCAACGAAGAATCTTAACCCCCTCCAACGTCGCCTCGAGAGAGATTTAACGCCATTGATGACGAGGGCGGAGTGGAGGAGGTCATGGCGACGAAGTCCAGTGAATATCTCGTCGGAATCGTTCAAGGAAACTGCGAATCTAAGCTAAAAGCAATTATAAAGAGGAGATTTAAGATTATAAAACTACATATGTGATTCGGGGATCAAAACGAAAGAGTTTCAGAGTTTTTAAATTTCCAGGGTTTTGATGCAAATTTCGTTGGAAGAGAATAATGAAAGAGGAAGAAAGAGACGGGGGGATATTTATATGAAATAGCAGTGACCACTCGTATTCCCAATCTACTTCGCTCCGCTCGGATCGGGAGTCAAGCCCACAAAGGTCCTTTGGCCTGCTAACCCATGGTGAAGTGATATTGGAAGTTCTGTTCGGATGTGCCACTGAAGGAAATCCATTCGGATCGGTATCTGAACAGAAAGAGGCTATATAAACTAATTTGACACGCGGGGTGAATTTGAGGAAAAGTAAAGAAAAAGCTCACCTGGAAGAATCACTGGACGTTAAATAAAAGCTCTCAAAGTTGTTTGAAAATGAAGAAAGTAATTCATATGGAATATGGATATATATATAAGCAACAAAAGCCACGACTTTATGAAGAAACACGACACTACGAGTAAATGGATGCGATCATTCAATGAATCCAATTCAGAGGATGTTTTGTAAATTGCTTCGAAGCACACTTCATCTTAAATAAAAGTGTACTTTGAGGGGGCAAAATGTTAGCCTACTTTATGAACTAGGCTACACAAAGAGCAAATAGTGAGGAAGCAACCAATCAGTTTGGATCGGAGGAGTATTGCAGCAACATCATGAAGCAGGTGGCTTCGGCGGTTCGGATCGGAGGAACGCTTCAGCGGCATCAGAAGAAAGCAAGCAATCCCATCGGTTCGGATCGGATGATTGCGTCAGCAATGTCAAAGGATATCAAGTGACCTCATCGGATCGGAGAGATGCGTTAGCACATTAAACAACAAACGGCCTCACCGGATCGGAGGAGTACACAAACAACATCAAGAGATAGCATGCTGCCTCACCGGATCGGATCGGAGGACCCGATCCGAACCCCTTTTCCCATTTGAATCTGCAAACCGTTGCTGCGCATATCTCCTGAAGACTCGGACAAGATCTGACCATTTCTCCCACGATATTCTACTAAATCAATGAGCAGTAGCCATCTTGGAGCCTCCGAACCCGACTCTCAAGGGATGGATGCCACGCAATTCCAAACCGAAGCCACTTTGAAGAGATTTCTCACCTATAAATACACCATCTAGAGGCATTTGAAAGGATCTTTTGGCAAATTCTCAGTTCTTACTTCCTCCATAACCAAATTCTATAATCATATTCAGATCAAAACCATCTCTTAAAGTCTATATTTTAGAGATTTGAGTGAGTTTATGCATTGTAATTGTGAAGTTGAGTGAGAATTATTGTTGTATTTGTATTCAAATCATCCAATAAAAGAAAACAAAGTGGACGTAGGCTCCTTAACGCCGAACCGCTATAAATTGTGTGTTCTTTACTGCTTTTTGATTCTATTTCGTTGAAATCATAAGTTTGGGTGTTAGAGCCAATTTTTGGTCTAACAGATTTGTAATTAGAGAGAAAGGAACTATTTTCCGCAAAAGAAACCCCCTACTGGTGAAACTTGCAAGGCATGATCTTATGATCGGCTATCTTAAAGCACATGAAAAGAATATCGATATGACTTTCGGGCAATCCAAAAGAATGATGCCAAAAAGCTTATGCCTCCGTCGGATAATTAACACAAGTATGCCTCGTGTGCAGAAGAAGACGATAGTAGAAGCGATGTCAAAATCCGGGAGCTTCTGCAAGTTTGCTTCTCTTGCAAATAGCTATAGCTTTCAATTATTGAAGAATAATTTTGAAGAATCCTACACCGGTACTATAGCTACCATCCTAAAGGATAAAGGAAGGCGCCTCACTAAGCCTTTGTATGCACTTCCACATAAGAGTTGGGATGAAGCCCATATGAGAAAGAAAGGGCTAACCCACACCTATATATACGATCCTAGGGGTCAATAATCAGAATCAAATTTCTCATTCTAAATCTTGTATCTATAAGTTTGAGTTGTGAATCATAATTTCAAAATCAATTTGGGGGAAAGTCTGTAACTGTAACATCCCGCAACTTTTACGTTCTAAAGGTTAAGTAATTAAGAATTAATTATTACCAGGAGATAAATTGGATGTCGTATTTATTACCATTGCGAAGATCTTTCCGAGACGATCATTTTGATATATAATTTTGATATATTTGAAATTATCATATACAAGATATTTCTTTTTTCAGAATGAAAGATGCGCACATGAAACCATTAATTTTTTCAATGTTCTAATTTTATGAACAAGAAATGTATTCGGTATAGTTGTAAAGTTAGTGGATTTTGATACTGAAGTCATGAGTTCGATTCCCGTCATTGACGTATTTTTGAATTTTAAGTTAAAAAACTAATAAAAAAAATATGTTTCAAGTAAGATGTATGTGTGTATAGAGGCATATAAAAATGAGAGATATATAAGAATAAAGGTTGCATATGAGTACAGATTTTATATGTAACGTGTATATATATTTGTATGTATGTATACATATATATAGGGCGCATGTTGTTTCCAAATTATAATACATTAATTTCATAGGTTGTGAATTAATTGCACATTACATGTTATTCAAATCCTATGTGTATGTATGTGTGTGTATAAATATATATACATGTATATAAATTGATTATGCATTAAATTTGTATGGGAAAGTAGAGAAAAAAGAGAATTAAAATTATATGCTTGATTTCCACTTTTGAAGATATGTTAACAATCAAAAGGTTACATGTTTCAAGTAGTAAGTGGGTGCGTCTGCATATGGATATATAAATGAGAAATAGATATGGTAAAAATGCACTATAGGAAATTAAGATGTATGCATTTGCATACAGTGCATATTGTTGTAATGCATTGATTTATATGTTGTGAGTTAGTTGCCATGATTACATATATTATGAATTAATCGCATATTGATTGTCATGTTTCGCAAATATTAGGTTTATATACACATACGTATGCAATTAATTATGCATTGATTTTATATGTTATGAGAAACTAGCAAATAAGATTCAAAATATGTATTTAATGTTTCCGTTTGTGAGAAATAATTGGATAGGTTAGTAATCAATTATGCATTAATTGTCCATATATTCTATTTAATATTGATTGATTTCTATTTTTGTTGGCTTCATATAGTATAGAGGGAAAGTTAATTTCATATTCTTGTAATTAACCGGTATGGAATTGGATTATCCTATATATGTATATATGAAAATATTTTAATTTTATATACAGGAAAGGTGTAATTGTGCATGTTGTAAAATCAAAACATTGGTTGGCAAATAGGTCATTAATATGTTTTAATATACATTTGTTTCCTATAATTTTAGGAAATAATTCTTTTGTAAAAAGGGTAAATTTCTAAAATGTTCGTTTATTATATTATTAAATGGTATATTCAAATCTTTTGTTATGGATCGGATGAAAATAACAAAAGATGCATTATAAGATTTTTACTTCATTACGAAGTAAATAAGAGAACGACTATTATTTAATTCGGGAATTTGCTAGGGTCAATCTAATGGACAAAATCAATCTTTAGCTCCTATATAAACAAGCCAAATCTATTATTAAGGATGTTTATGCGATGTTTTACCATTGATTACCACAAATTGATGTGTAGTTAGCTATGGTAATTTAACGATGAATGTTGTATAACCAATATTAATTGAATCATTATGTGTTGGTGACTGTGTTACTCTTTTGAAATGATGAGTATACACAAAGTGGTTTATGCTTGCATGGATGGCGCACAATTATTGATTGATGAATAATAATTCGTAAGTATACTACTATTGTTACCATCTTATTTTATAAGTTGGAATTGTCATTGGATGTTGTTGGTATTTAAAGATTGCATGTATACTTTCTTTTGTTTGGTTCATCTGCATTTATGTTGTGATAGATGTGTACGACACTAGTTTCTGCTCTTAATTGACCACGTTAGTATAGTAGTTGTATTAATTATGTTGTTTGCATCAATTTCAATGTTCACATTGATCGCACTAAATTATATTGATTTCATTGGTTGAATGGATGAAAGGGTTGAATGAATGCAATGGTTGTAATGTACTAACGAGTATTTGGATGCAGGAGAAGAGCAGGAAATAGAACTACGTGGGCTTGATCCCTAAAAAGGGGGTACGTAGGCAGTCTTTCCTGTTGAGACAAGATTTTGATCGATGCCAATATATAAAGGTGCAATGAAGATCATTTCATAGAGATAAGGTTTTTTTACTTTGAGTCATGTTAGAAATATGTTAAAATCTATCTTCAAAGTATATCACGAATGCACAAAACAATATCATATCTTCGTTACTGAAATCTGTATATTTAAGGAATTGAAAAGTCACAGAAAAGGCCCAAACGGTCCAGGCTCCGACCGGGAAAGAGTGCAAAGTAATATAGACTGTGGACCGAGGTCCTCTGGTCCACAGCCATAAAACGGTCGACCGTCCAAAAAACCACCAGTCGACCTGTTATGTTTCTGTTTGGAAACAAAAACATTTCTCAGATCAACCAGTCGACCAGTTGAAAATAACCAGTTGACCGGTTTATGTGTTTTTGCACATAACGACTATTTTTCTGGAATTTTCAATTTTAATTAAATTCAACCAGTCGACCGGTGATTTTTGACCTGCCGACCCTTTTTGAACAACAAGCTTTTTTATGAAAGGTTGCTTCTATTTGTGAAGATATTTCTATTCAATAATCAAAGGAAATGGACATATCTTTTTATAGAAACTCTTCATGAAGAATTACTACCTTTCCTCTATTATATAAACAACTTCAAACTTGTTATACAATTAACCGAATCATTCTATATTCTCTCTATTTTCTGATTTACACTTCTATATATTTTGCAAACAAAAGCTCTCCAAATTTCAAATGCTTTTGAATCCTTGAATCAATTTAATATTATTTGATTCAACAAGAATTCTACTCCCTTAAAGCTACGCATTCAAAGTATATACTCGAGGATCAGATTATAGGAGGACTGTACTCAAACTGTTGATTATCCGTGTTGAATCAAGAACACAAGCATAAGTCAAAACTATTGTAGTAGTTGAAGTCCTGTGTGTGATCAGGCAAGTGTTGAAGTCCTGTGTGTGATCAGGCAAGTGTTGAAGTCCTCATGCTGTTAGAGGCGTGAAATCCCGTTCGGCTACTCAGGTGTTGTATACCTGTTCCTTCGGGTGAAGTGAGGTTGTTGCTAGTGAAAATCCAGATAGAAGGCTGGGACTGGACGTAGGATGGTGCTCCGAACCAGTATAAAAATCCCTAGTGTGATTTTTCCTTTTTACTGCATTTACTATTTTATATTTGTGATTAGCTATTACTTCATACTTGAATATTGTTCGTCATATTACACTATCCTTGTGAGTGTATTATACTTGGCACACACACGCACATTTTCAATTGGTATCAAAGCCTGGTGTTCTAGAGATCATAACAACATCCTAGAACAAATGGCAATAAAGAAATCTAATCAGGGAATTAGAAAATGGAAGAGCAACAAAGCAGAATCAGGAGAGCAGGGAAACAAGTGTCTCATGGCTAAAGTCAGATCACACTCTGTATTTACAGATTCACTATATAAAGATCTTTTGTTAGACCATGAAAAATTATTGAAACTCAATACAGTCATTTTAGCTATGTCAAAACATTATAAGCAAGAAAATTCCAAATTAAAAGAAGAAAACAATCGTTTGGTAAAACAAGCCAAATGTTTTTAAAATACCTTAGAAGAGCTTGTTTCTCAAAAAGATTTCCTTCAAAAAGAAAATGAGCGATTAGAAGATAAAAAAAATATTCTTTTAAAGGAAATCAATCTTTTGCAAAAAAGAAATAAATCATTAGACGATTCTTTAAATAATTCTAGTTCTTTAATTTCGTCTCTTGAAAAAGAGAATGGAGCTCTAACTGAAAAGAATTTGGAATTATCTAAAGAATGTGAGTTTTTTAAGGTGAATAATACTATTTTGCAAAATAAAATTTCTGATTCAAAAGAAAATTTTGGAAAATTACAATCTCCTTTAATTAATTCAGGATCTCAAATTTGTGGTCTCAAAACCGAGAATGCTTTAAAAAGGAAGAATTCTGAATTAAATAAGGAAATTGATAATTTTCAAAATAACAAAATTTCTTTTGTCACTCGTGATTTTGCAATTAAATTTGATAAATGTACAAATAAGTTCGCGAAATTTAATAAAGGTCAAAATGAATTAAACATGATTTCATCTAAATCTCGACCTTTACATGACAAAAGTGGTATAGGATATAATAAAACCAATCATAGAAATAGTACTAGATATGCTTTCATGTACAATAAGAATATCACTGCTAGTACTAATGCTCATCCAAGACCCAATTATTATAGAAATTCGAATACTTCTATGACTAGCGGTATTTATAATAAATATAGAAGTACGAAAAGGAATATCACTAGAGATTACTTAAGTATTTGGGTTCCTGTAAGTTGGAAAAACAGATAAAAATATATCGATGATTATTTTGATTCAGTGGTTAATAATGAAAATTTTATCTTTAAAGGTTCCATTAAACCCTCTTAGGTATGGTTACCTTCCATCTAACCCGTTGACCCAAACAAAGCAAGTCAGTACCAAAACTATATATGTCATATTTTTTGCAGGTACACCACAACAAAGAGAAGGTTATTATGTATCTCCTAAACGTGCTTTAATTATTTGCATTCTCTACTACTCTCGATTACTGTGTTTATTATGGTATTTATTCTTTTTAATCGATGACAAAAGGGAAAAATATTTTCTCTTATGATGATTCATATCATTCATGTTACATATACTATCATTTAAAATTATGTGCTTAACATGGTAATAGTATATGTGTGCTAACATTTGTTAATGCAGGAATCAAAAGGTAAGATTATTTATATTATGAACTAACAAATGTTGCAGAAATTCAGAGGGAGCTTGATATTTAGAGGGAGAAAATCCAAGGTGTTGTCATCAATTAAAAAAGGGGAGAATGTTGAGACAAGATTTTGATCCATGCCAACATATAAAGGTGCAATGAAGATCATTTCATAGAGATAAGGTTTTTTACTTTGAGTCGTGTTAGAAATATGTTAAAATCTATCCTCAAAGTATAACACGAATGCACAAAACAATATCATATCTTCGTTACTGAAATCTGTATATTTGAGGAATTGAAAAGTCACAGAAAAAGCCCAAACGGTCCAGGCTCCGACCGGGAAAGAGTGCAGAGTGATATAGACTGTGGACCGAGGTCCTCTGGTCCACAGCCATAAAATCGGTCGACCGCCCAAAAATTCACCAGTCGACCGGTTATGTTTCTGTTTGGAAACAAAAACATTTCTCAGATCAACCAGTCAACCAGTTGAAAATAACCAGTCGACCGGTTGAAAATAACCAGTCGACCGGTTTATGTGTTTTTGCACATAATGGCTATTTTTCTGGAATTTTCAATTTTAATTAAATTCAATTAGTCGACCGGTGATTTTTGACCTATCGACCCTTTTTGAACAGCAAGTTTTTTAATGAAAGGTTGCTTTTATTTGTGAAGAGATTTCTATTCAATAATCAAAGGAAATGGGCATATCTTTTTATAGAAACTCTTCATGAAGAATTACTACCTTTCCTCTATTATATAAACAACTTCAAACTTGTTTTACAATTAACCGAATCATTCTATATTCTCTCTATTTTCTAATTTACACTTCTATATATTTTGCAAACAAAAGCTCTCCAAATTTCAAATACTTGTTGAATCCTTGAATCAATTTAATATTATTTGATTCAACAAGCACTCTACTTCCTTAAATCTACACATTCAAAGTATATACTCGAGGATCAGATTATAGGAAGACTGTACTCAAACTGTTGACTATCCGTGTTGAATCAAGAACACAAGCAGAAGTCAAAACTATTGTATTAGTTGAAGTTCTGTGTGTGATTAGGCAAGTGTTGAAGTCCTGTGTGTGATCAGGAAAGTGTTGAAGTCCTCATGCTGTTAGAGGCGTGAAATCCCGTTCGGCTGCTCGGGTGTTGTATACTTGTTCCTCCGGGTGAAGTGAGGTTGTTGCTAGTGAAAATCCAGATAGAAGGCTGGGACTGGACGTAGGACGGTGCTTCGAACCAGTATAAAAATCCCTGGTGTGATTTTTCCTTTTTACTGCATTTACTATTTTATATTTGTGATTAGTTATTACTTCATACTTGAATATTGTTCATCATATTACACGATCCTTGTGAGTGTATTATACTTGGCACACACATGCTCATTTTCATTTTCCTATGCAATAACCACTGGAACCCTTAGATTGGGTCGGGGTGTATAGGGTTAGGCGCAATCCAAACATAGTTGAAACTCTTTTTCCTCTTTGAACTGAATTTGTAAAGTTGGTAGATATAAGGGAGAAAAGAAAAAAAATGAAGAAGAAAGGAGCCTTGCCTGCATGTTGGATCTAGAGGTTGTTATTTAAATTTACTTCTTATTGTTTCGCTGCGATTTTGTTTTGTGGATGTTTAATGTAATAAAATGGATTATGATGTTTTAATTATGTAATTATTTATTTTATTACATTATGAGATCTTCCATATTAGTAATCGTCTCTAGTAATTTTTTTTACTTATATCTAAAATTATTTGTAAGTGTGTTTGATGACGTTTATAATTAATTTTGGACCGTTAAAAATAACGGGTCTTCACATTTGTTATCAGAGCTTAGGTTTGGCGATTACCTGAGCCTTGGGTAGGTTTAACCATTATGTCTTTAATAATTTGCACCTTAAGGTTGGTTTAAATATGAGAGAAAATGTTTTTATTTATAATTGCATGCTTGAAGTGTGTGTACTGTTTGTTTGGTCATTATTACCTCACTTTACAATGTTGCTTATTTATGAGAAACCTTTTGTGGAGGATAAAGAAAACAAGAGTGAGGCAAGATAAACACTTATAGGGCAAGTTATGTGTTTGGTTATAACCTAAATGACATTCATATGGTGATTAGGTTGCAATTAAAAACCAAGCTTAGTAAAGATAAAATCGTTTTAAGAGAACAACAATGGTCTAGAATTATTTCTTTTTAACATATATCCTTTATTTTAAAGCTATCCCCTTAGTTAATAGAAAATGATCATTTGTGAGTGATTAGCATGTTTTTACACTAATTACGGCTAATTATGGGTGATTAGTGATAATTAGCTAAATTATTACTCGGAAAAATATGGGAAAATATGTAAAAATTCTTAAATATTATTTTTTTGCCTCTGATATATATTTGGGTTAATTTGGATTAAGTTTGTTAATCCTATAGTTAAAACATGCTTAAGGGGATTAAGGGGATAATCATGCTTTTGGGGTATGTTTGATCTAAAATAACCTACATGCTTGATGTTTTGACCTTGTTGATTGATCCTATATGTTACTACTACTATTTGGAAAGTTTTATGATTGATTGGAAAAATTAGAATGGGTGAAAACGCCGTCGTATGGCGAGAATGGACGCAAAATTGCTTGTTGGAAATGCTGAAGAGATCCGGATCGGATAAGAGGGATCGGATCGGATCAGATAACCGAACCGAACTGGAGTGGTGGCATCTTCAGCGGCGCACAAAGGCAAGGGCAACAAGGAAGGCCAAACGGATCGAATTGGAGCAAGGGATCGGATCGGATAAGCCGACCTGAGCCTAAGACCCTGAACCGAACCGAAGCGTGAAATGGAGCACCGAACCGAATCGGGAAACCCGAACCAAACCGATGGGAGCAGATCGAGCCAAATTGAAAAGGGAGCTTGAGCACAGTATAGCCAAACTAGATTCGAGTTACTCCTACACGATGACTCTTTTGAAGACCAGCTCCGATTCGACCAAAACCCGAGATGTAAAGGAAGTCCAAAATGGAAAGTTATAACTCAGGATCTAGATGGAAACCAACGAGCAAACTTCAAGGATTGGACTTTGATGCGGGACATGTGCAAAGGGGTTATCGATATCTATAGCTTTGATTCACTATTGATGGGGGGGACATTGACTATGGACCAGTGCAGTGGGGTCAAAGTTGTATAGAGTCGAACTCCATCAGGATCCCCAAGGGAAAAGTGGTCGTAGAAAGGTTCGGATGGAGCTGGGCTCCATCATGGCCCCAAATGGGTCTGGTGATCAAAGCGATGGATATCGTGTACTTTACGCACTGAGTGAGAGATGTGAGGATGATTTCTAGTTTGATGTTTGCTAGCACCATGACACACACACTTCCACTTTACACTCTATGCTTGATGTTTGCTTATTAGTTTATGTCATGACTGTTTGGATTAATTCTTTTAATTGAATTGATTATTGTTTTCTTATTTGATATGTTTAGTTTGCTTGTATGTTATTTGTTTTTTTATTGTTTATTTTAATTGTATGATTAGATAGTAAGCTAGCGTTGACTATTGACTGAGTCTACACTTGAGAAACAAAAGGATTGAAGGGGGACATGATTAGTTTAGGCATAGTGTGAATATGTTGTTTTCTAAATTAAAGAAGTATGAGGAATGACTAAAAGTCTTGGAGATGTTCCTTGAAGGTGAGAAGAGTAAAACGGAGAATTTTATTGATTAAAGACTTAATGTTTACCACTTAGGGATACGTATGAAAGTTGGAGTGATTCAAAATGCATATTTAATGTTTTTCAAATAATTACCAGCTTCCATAACTTTTTTTAAAAAAAATATTTAAAGTTTTATGAACTTGAGAATTTTGCCAAAGGATTTTTATTTTAAACATAGATGGAAGTTTTGATTTGAAAGCAAAATCTTAAAAAAAAAGGTATATGAAGCACTCCTATCTATTGGATCCCTCTTTGGTATTTTGGACGGTTTAACTTTATTACCAAATGTAACAACTTGCTATATATAGATTATCACTACTCCAATGCAACGACGAAGAACTCTTTTGAAAATAAACTCCAATCGATTAAAATCCGAGATGCAAAGGTAGCTCAAGAAGAAAGTTTTCTTTAATAGTCCAAGTGGGGACCAAGGGATTCAAGATGGAATCAAGGGGTTCAAGTAGGAACCAATGTGTCAACTTCCAAATTTGGGTTTTGCCGTAGGACGTTTGCAAAGGGGCAGTTGGCATTTGAGACTTCGGTGCATCGTTGAGAGGTTGGTACATGGAAGGTAGGGGACTCTGCCATGTGACGGGTTCCAAGTGTCGGTTCCACTGTGTTAGGAATTAGTCTATCTGCCATGTGCTTGGGGGCATTCGCTATACCAGAATTGGGTGGATAGCCAAAAATAGTGAATTCCATACGCTTTACGCGCCGAATAAGTAAAATGTCATAATGAATGATGGACAATAGTAATAGGAAGAGATGTTGTACTAGCCATTATAAAGATTTATAAATTTATGAATGTGCACTTATTATTTTGAAGGAATGACCATAAGTGGGTGCATAAGATATTCTTAAAGAGGAAAGAAAGAAAGGACACATCATTATTATAAATATGAGGCTTTAAGAAATTTCATCACATTAGGATGATTATATGGTTAGCACATTAATGAACATATATGTGTTCATTGTTAGTTTGATGATGCGTCAATTGTTCTTTTGGTTTACTCTTATGAACCACGTTGATTGTTAATTTATTAATGTTCTTTTTTTTGTATAAGGATGTTATAATAACTATTGTTTGTAGATGGATTTTTATTTTCACACACCACATGTTCCATAGAATGATAAAAAAATACATATTTTATTATAGTGTGTATTGTGTTGTGATTGGCAAGAAACTATGGTTATTACACACGGGAAGTTAACTTATGATGGATGATTTTATTTTTAAAATCCTAATGAAAGATTTATTATTTTGAATGGGTTTTATATTTGGGGAATTGCGAGGGCACAATTCTTTTAAGGATGAAAAAATGTAACATCCCGCAACTTATACAGTTCTAAAAGTTAAGTAATTAAGAATTAATTATTACTAGAAGATAAAACGGATGTCGTATTTATTACCATTGCGAAGGACTTTCCGAGAAGATCAGTTTGATATATAATTTTGATATATTTGAAATTATCATTTACAAGATATTTCTTTTTTTAGAATGAAAGATGCGCACATGAAACCATTAATTTTCAATGTTCTAATTTTAAGAACAAAAAATGTGTTTGGCATAGTTGTTAAGTTAGTGGACTTTGATACAAGAAGTCATGAGTTTGATTCCCGTCATTGACATATTTTTGAATTTTAAGTATATGTGTGTGTGTGTGTGTTCCAAGTAAGAAGTATGTGTGTATGGAGGCATATAAAAATGAGAGATATATAAGATTAAAGGTTAAATATGAGTAAAGATTTTATATGTAATGTGTATATATATTTTTATGTATGTATACATATATATAGGGCACATGTTGTTTCCAAATTATAATACATTAACTTCATAGGTTGTGAATTAATTGCACAATACATGTTATTCAAATCCTATGTGTATGTATGTGTGTGTATAAATATATATACATGTATATAAATTGATTATGCATTAAATTTGTATGGGAAAGTAGAAAAAAAAAGAATTAAAATTATATGCTTGATTTCCACTTTTGAAAATAGGTTAACAATCAAAAGTTACATGTTTCAAGTAATAACTGGGTGATTCTGCATATGGATACATAAATGAGAAATAGATATGGTAAAAATGCACTATAGGAAATTAAGATGTATGCATTTGCATATAGTGCATGTTGTTGTAATGCATTGATTTATATATTGTGAGTTAGTTGTGCCATGATTCCATATATTATGAATTAATCGCATATTGATTGTCATGTTTCGCAAATATTGGGTTTATATACACATACATATGCAATTAATTATGCATTGATTTTATATGTTATGAGAAACTAGCAATAAGATTCAAAATATGTATTTAATGTTTTCGTTTGTGAGAAATAATTGGATAGGTTAGCAATCAATTATGCACTAATTGTCCATATATTCTATTTGATATTGATTGATTTCTATTTTTGTTGGCTTCGTATAGTATAGAGGGAAAGTTAATTTCATATTTTTGTAATTAACCGGTATGGAGTTGGATTATCCTATATATGTATATATGAAAATATTTTAATTTTATATACAAGAAAGGTGTAATTGTGCATGTTGTAAAATTAAAACATTGGTTGACAAATAGGTCATTAATATGTTTTAATATACATTTGTTTCCTATAGTTTTAGGAAATAATATTTTTGTAAAAAGGATAAATTTCTAAAATGTTCATTTATTATATTCTTAAATGGTATATTCAAATCTTTTTTAATGGATTGGATGAAAATAACAAAAGATGCATTATAAGATTTTACTTCATTACAAAGTAAATAAGAGAGCGGCTATTATTTAATTTGAAAATTTTCTAGGGTTAATCGAATGGACAAAATCAATCTTTAGCTCCTATATAAACAAGCCAGATCTAACATAACCTCCATCCTCTTCTTC
The DNA here is from genome assembly GCA_030737875.1 of Allium sativum. Taxonomy (NCBI): domain Eukaryota; kingdom Viridiplantae; phylum Streptophyta; class Magnoliopsida; order Asparagales; family Amaryllidaceae; genus Allium; species Allium sativum. The sequence goes on along the minus strand of CM060925.1, from coordinate 67,415,352 downwards.
TTTAGTTTTCTTCTTCCCTTCTAAAAATTCCATGGTGCATCTAATTTTCTTCTCCAAATTTTTCTTAATATAAATAATGATAAGATTACATGCTAAATTAAAGAATGGAAAGAGGATCAAAACAAAAGAGAAATAGTAAGAAAGTTTATGGAACCAATTTGCAACAGCGAAGGAGAATATGTGTCAAATAAAACGGAGAGAAAACACGTGTATGGCGTGTAAAAGGTTGAAGAATATTCGCAAAACCATTGGTATGAGTTCTTTAACTTAATTTAAATTATAAAATTTAGTGTCTCTTGAAGAACACTTATGTTTATTAATTTATAACATGATATGTTGACAATAATATTACATTTGAGACTGCAATGACCCGGAATTCTGGACGAAAAATAAATTTGTGAATGAACTTAAAATTTAACAAACACATTAATAAATTAACTTATTTGTTGTTAATTCATTTATAAAGGGCAGAACATGTGAGTAAGATGTGTTTACGACAACCAAAAGTGTAGCAAAACAAAGATAACAAAAAAAAATCTTTAACTAAGGTGCTAAACGGATTAATAGAATTTATTCCCCTCATGAATGATAAGAAAATAACTCACCTTTTCTACATGCATACATTTGGCTATAATTTGCTAACTTGTTTGCATGTCATGTGTGAAAGTATATGAGCAAACATTCCTAGTTATCATACTCATTAAAAAAATCCATGTATTTAGAAACTAAAATTTACTTAAGTAAGATTCTTAATTGCTACTTCATGCCTAAGGGAATATGGACAAAGAAGCATGTCACTTAAGTGATTAACACTAAGAAGATTGATGGAAGTATTTGCCATCATTCATGAAAGGGACACTTGAATTACAGGATAAAAACTTAAAGTTAAATAGGATATTGGCCATAGTTTGCGCAGGCATTTAAGGGCATAGATTCACATACATTTGCATTTAGATTTAAGGAAACAAACAGGTGTAAACATAGACCAATGGAGTGATGACATGTGTTTAAGACAAGGCTAAGTTTCCATCGTTTATGAATACAAAGAGAGGAGAGTACATAGTATTTATAAGCCTTGGCAACTAGTGAATCCAAGATGAATGGCCAACTTTGCTCCACCATGACAAAACCATGTAATGCCAAACCATATGTTGCTTTCAACATATATCTCCTCTGCCAATTTCCTGCGCAAACATATTTAGCTTAGGAGAATAAAAGCCTTTGTCATTAAGAAAACACAAGTGTATGGACAGCCTTCATCCACCAAGACACCTCCACGGATGCCAAAAGCAAGGGTTGCTTTCATGAACATGCTGTTGTACAAGAATCCCTGTGCAAAGATAATGTAAGAGTTTATATAAGATTTTAGCTAATTAAAGTTAAATGTAAACTAATATAAAACAATATACTAAAGCCTATAAATATGCATGCCTTTCTCCACAATGATGTCACTTAAATCTCAAGCTACATGAGAGGAAGAACTAGAAAATAAACACTCCATCAATCCTGCATTTGACTGTGAGTAAACACTCATTCGACACCTCTTTGATCATGCTTTTAATTTCTTTGAATGCTATGAGTTTGGTGTGATGTTTACTGCAATGTATTATGTTTAAGATGCTTGCTGTTCTAAATTGTTTCCTACTATAAATTGATGTACAACTGCATGAATGACTTGTGACCAGATCCATACTCTCATATGAACATATACAAGTGTGTATACTTCACCATTGTATGATATATGCTGGATTTGCTTGAGAAACTGAAAACCGCACCCTACTGTTAAAATAAATTGTCAAACATGAAAACCAACTTACATATAAACGCATCTCAGGGTAATAGGGGGTTGCGGAAATTCATTACATGAATTTAGAAACAAACCGTAGGATTTTTAGTATATTAGGTCAAGAGGAAAAAGAGTTTGGTCAGAAAAATGGGTTTTTGATCGACCTAGGATGACCCGCGACCTATGGAGATGAACGGCTTTGGGTATACGTACGAAATGAGTCGTAGATCATAGGAAAAATAGCAATATGATTTTTAAACGTGTAGATTTTGTGTGGGGATAATTCTCGTGCAAACTGTGCTCGGCTGCACAATCGACTTTATAGTCGAACCGCGCCTCGCCGGAGCTATGGGGGACGACCGCACGTGGGGGGATGGACGCGTGGGGTCTGGGGCTGGTCGTGGGTGGAAGCGCTCGAGGTCCGGTGGCCTGAGGCACTGGGGGAGGAACTTTCTCCGATGGGGTTTAAACTGTGTAAACCTGGTACTTACCAGAGGAGGGGTTGGCACACGAAAATGATGGGGATCCAAGGGATTGGCACGGTGATTTTGGATCTGGTACTTTCAAAAGTGGTAGTACCACTTTGGTACTTGGCAGGGATTGAAAACATGGGAGCGACAAGTGATTTTTGGGCTGGAACACAGTAGCTGGGCTTGGCATTTGGCAAATTGGAAGTACCACCTGGTACTTTTGCATGGTGGTTAAACGCATGATCCAGGGGGGGTTTTTCCATACACACACCGGTGTTCTGAAAGTGGTACTCAGTACTTTAGCCCAAACATTTACAAGTGAGATTTTTGAACCTAGTTTTTAAATTAAAATGGTTTAATTTAAAAATAGGAAATTAAATCAAATAAAAAGAAGAAATTTTATAGTTAAATAAAAAGAAGAGTTTTTATTTAAATGTACCATAGATCAGTGGAAGGAAGAAGATAGCTGAATTGCAAAGAGCAGAGTTTGACCGTAGGAAGTCGATGGATTTATTTTAATTAGTTATTTAATAATAAGTTATATAATTAAATAAATAAAACATAAATAAATTATATAAATTAGGGAGGATTTATATATCGTATCGTCGGACATTTTTGATCATGTACAAAAAAATAGAAATCGACGAGTAGATTATTTAAACCGAGAATAAGGAGATGTTTATTTTATTAAATCGAAGCAATGATAAATAAAATAAGAGTGGAACAAAAGAAAGGATTTACTGTCGATATTAGATTCAAACGTTTGACCCCGGGTTTTATAAAAAGAAGATTTTACATTAGAAAGCTTTTAAGCCCGTGCTTCGCACACGATGTAGCATGATATTAAATAAAGGAGTTAAATTAATATTTTTCGAAATAAAAATATTAAAGGAATGTAAATTTTTGAAATAAGAATCCAAATGGAATTACTGAAATTAGAAACTGACTAGAATTGATAAGTTGAATGATTTTTTGAGTATGAATCTGATGTTGGTTTCGGCCGTCGGGGTTTATACTTAGGAAGTTGTTCTCTAAATGATTACAGTTAGCGACTGATTGATGTGAAAGGATAGTGATATGTAAACATAGAAAATATGAATATATATATATATGTATATATATAATGATTGGTCAATAGAAATTTCAATTGGAAATAAGATTGTTGTTTACACACGTGTTTTCATTTGAGAGTTAAATCACCGACTATCAAAGTTTGACCATTTAACGTTGTTAATATGGAGAGACCGGTTGGATTATTATCCAAAGAGCCAAGTGTGGCGAATCAACTACGCGGAAGATAATTGAAGACGGAGTAAAGTACAAGGGCTATTGTATAAATCTTAGATAACGATTGGCTAAGATGGATGTACTGAATAGTGCCTTCGGTTTGTCCAGTCCCAGGACAACTTGTATGGACGAATATCTGACAGAATATTCCTAACTAATCACGTACATTGATCTTTTCAAACGCAGTTATAAGTGGCAGAGGAATTCGTTTTTCTTGCTTTATACTTGTAATATATTTTTGAAGAAGTCAATTAGTAAATTAGCGGGTTTGATAATGTGGCATTCAAAGCAAATCAAAAGAGTGTCAAGGTCGGTTTAGCTTCAAGCTTCACAACCAGGAAATGACAAAAATCGGGCAGGCGGCATGGCTATGTGGGTAGCTCCCATTAGGATGTATCATCGCCTATCTAGAGATATTTCCTTGTTTCTTATTCTATCGATTCTGACCCGTTTCGGGGAACGGTTGGCTTGCTACCACCGTTGGTGATGTACATTCGATACACTCAAGAGAAATGAGTGGTCGGTCATGTGTGGCCAGGTTACAAGATGTTCTTGTTGAACCCGTGTATTCGTATCTAAAGATACACCTCCGGAAGGTGATTCCATACCTTGTCATAGTTGGAAACCCAATATCCATAAGCATAAGCGGTTTTTGTTTGTATATTGTTAAGTAGAATGTGAGATGCAAACATTCTACTAGATTATGAATTATTTGTTGACACCCTAGACGTTATTATAATATCTATTTAAATATGCAAACTGTTTTGATCTCATAAGGTAAAAACCCGTTCCGTATTCATGGCGTGGTCTCATGAATCATTGTGATTTATTAAAACTTGTTTATAAATCGTTTACTCATACCAGTCCATGACTGACCTGGAGTTTATTTTCTGTGTTTTCCTTAAACTCTTGGGTACTCATTATATTTATTATGAGTAGACAAGTGATCCAGGTTCTAAAGTAACGTTGGAGTAGCTGGATGGCAGGATCTGAAGTGTTGGCTTATCTATCATATGTTATGTAGAATTATCTGCAAGTTAGCATCACAAGTGTTAAGTATGTAATTATGATGACATGTATCCCTATGTATGAAGTATTTCAATGTACTTGACTTATGTTATGTAATATTTTGGGTATTTATATATTGTCCCAAGTTCCGCTATGAAATTCTGATGTCTTTTTCTTAGTTCTATTCTTCTATCTATTTCTTTTCTTATATAATGATACAGTTTCCGAGGCACTGGAAAGTTGGGTCATTACAGTTGGTATCGGAGCTTAGATTACCGTATACCTAGGCTTTGGGTGAGTGTGAGAGAGCATATTTTAAAAGTTGGATGTTATTATATATATACATATTAGGATAGATCGACTTAAGTTTTATATAGATCGAGTATTCTAATATCCGATCGAGTTTTGATGTTAACCTGTTACATTCAGGTTAGTAAGTATGAATACCCATGCACGCAGAGGTCGAGCTAGTGAAACCACCACTACCAATGGTCGTAACACGGCTCAGAACCAAGTAGAAACTGCAGAAGGAGTTGCACCAGTTATACCAGTTGCACCAGTTATGCCAGTTACACCAGTTCAACCCAGGTTGAACTTTGCAACGATCTGTAAGGAATATCAAAAACTGGGAGGGAAAGTTTTCAAAGGAACAGAATCTTTCATCGAAGTTCAAGCATGGATAAGATCTTGTGAAAGAATTTTCAAAGGGCAGAATTTGAATGATGAACAGAAACGACTTTTGGCTTCGTGGCAACTACAAGAAGCTGCAGCAATCTGGTGGGACGCACAGACTGCGAACGTTTCTGAGAATGATTTTTCCTGGGGAAGGTTCAAAGAGGAATTTGAAGCACAATTTTTACCTGCAGCTGGAAAGACCCGAATGTATCGAGACTTCATCGATTTAAAACAAGGTAACATGTCTATCGTTGAGTATGAGAATAAGTTCAACACTCTATCTTGCTTTGGCCCAGACCTGATCAATACCTCGCTCAAGAAGAACGAGATGTTCATTGCTGGATTAACTGAGAATCTGCGGGATAAGGTGATTGGACATCTGAAGAGTCCATTCATCGACATAGTCGACATGGAAATCCGTTATGAGGCACTAAGCACGAAGAAGCCAGTAGCAAAGGCACAAACCGAAGAAGCCAGTGGGGAGAATGCTCTGAAGAGGAAATTTAATCCGAACTGGAAGGGCAAAGGAGAGATGGATGAGAAAGCTAAGGAGCGTTTCAGGAATACCATATGCCACAACTTTAAAGAGAAGGGTCACATTGCTAGGTTCTGTAAGAAGCCAGTAGCAGAAAAGCCACAGCAACCTTAGCAGGAACCACAGGAACTGGATAACGATTCTGTCCGACAGTATTTATGCTATAAGTGTCATCAGCCTGGACATATGATTTACGATTGCCCACTTATGAAGAAAGGAACGCAACCAACAGTCTTTGCCATAATGGATAAGCCATCAACCTCTGCAGATGTGAAAATGGAAGAAGTAATGGAAGGTACCTTATTCTTTTTATAATAAAGTTAGGATTTTAAGATTTGAATAAAATCAGATTGGTGAGTTCCGGAACGAAGATGACTAATTTGGGAATTTATTAGTATAATACTTGACGGAGTTAAGTGAAGTGGACTAGAGATCGTTGAATATAGATTCAAGTAAAAAGAGAATTCGGAGCAGATAAATATATTTGAATAAGCAAATTCAAATGAAGGAAGTTAATGAAGATTTGGGATTTATTTTCCAAATGAAATCGATGATATTTAAGTAATATGGGTAACGAGGAATTAAGACGTGAAGTTAAGAAATTAGAACCTAACTGGGAATTGATTAAGTTGAATAATTTTCTAGGTATCAATCTGATGTTGATTTCGGTCTTCGGGGTTGATATTTAGATGGTTATTCGCTTACAAATTTACGGTTAGGAACTGATGGATAATGAGAAATAGTAATGCACTATTGGAAATGTTTTAACGGTAGTAACAAATATTGTAGTTATGGAAATAACTGTGATAAATAACAAATTTGCTGATGTGTGTTGATTATTTATGGATATAAGTTTATAACTTTAATTATAACTTGAATTTACGACTTACTTACAAATTTCGAGGATGAAATTTTTATAAGGGGGAAAGATTGTAATGACCCGGAATTCTGGACGAAAAATAAATTTGTGAATGAACTTAAAATTTAACAAACACATTAATAAATTAACTTATTTGTAGTTAATTCATTTATAAAGAGCATAACATGTGAGTAAGATGTGTTTACGACAACCAAAAGTGTAGCAAAATAAAGATAACAAAAAAAATCTTTAACTAAGGTGCTAAACGGATTAATAGAATTTATTCCCCTCATGAATGATAAGAAAATAACTCACCTTTTCTACATGCATACATTTGGCTATAGTTTGCTAACTTGTTTGCATGTCATGTGTGAAAGTATATGAGCAAACATTCCTAGTTATCATACTCATTAAAAAAATCCATGTATTTAAAAACTAAAATTTACTTAAGTAAGATTCTTAATTGCTACTTCATGCCCAAGGGAATATGGACAAAGAAGCATGTCACTTAAGTGATTAACACTAAGAAGATTGATGGAAGTATTTGCCATCATTCATGAAAGGGACACTTGAATTAAAGGATAAAAACTTAAAGTTAAATAGGATATTGGCCATAGTTTGTGCAGGCATTTAAGGGCATAGATTCACATACATTTGCATTTAGATTTAAGGAAACAAACAGGTGTAAACATAGACCAATGGAGTGATGACATGTGTTTAAAGACAAGGCTAAGTTACCATCGTTTATGAATACAAAGAGAGGAGAGTACACAGCATTTATAAGCCTTGGCAACTAGTGAATCCAAGATGAATGGCCACCTTTGCTCCACCATGACAAAACCATGTACTGCCAAACCATATGTTGCTTTCAACATATATCTCCTCTGCCAATTTCCTGTGCAAACATATTTAGCTTAGGAGAATAAAAGCCTTTGTCATTAAGAAAACACAAGTGTATGGACAGCCTTCATCCACCAAGACACCTCCATGGATGCCAAAAGCAAGGGTTGCTTTCATGAACATGCTGCTGTACAAGAATCCCTGCGCAAAGATAATGTAAGAGTTTATATAAGATTTTAGCTAATTAAAGTTAAATGTAAACTAATATAAAACAATATACTAAAGCCTATAAATATGCATTCCTTTCTCCACAATGCTGTCACTTAAATCTCAAGCTACAGGAGAGGAAGAACTAGAAAATAAACACTCCATCAATCCTGCATTTGACTGTGAGTAAACACTCATTCGACACCTCTTAGATCATGCTTTTAATTGCTTTGAATGCTATGAGTTTGGTGTGATGTTTACTGCTATGTATTATGTTTAAGATGCTTGCTGTTCTAAACTGTTTCCTGTTATAAACTTATGTACAACTGCATGAATGGCTTGTGACCAGATCCATACTCTCATATGAACATATACAAGTGTGTATACTTCACCATTGTATGGATATATACTGGATTTGCTTGAGAAACTAAAAACCGCACCCTATTGTTAAAATAAACTGTCAAACATGAAAACCAACTTGCATATAAACGCATCTCAGGGTAAAAGGGGGTTGCGGAAATTCATTACATGAATTTAGAAACAAACCGTAGGATTTTTAGTATATTAGATCAAGAGGAAAAAGAATTTGGTCGGAAAAATGGGTTTTTGATCGACCTAGGATGACCCACGACCTATGGAGATGAACGTCTTTGGGTATACGTATGAAATGAGTCGTAGATCATAGGAGAAATAGTAATATGATTTTTAAACGTGTAGATTTTGTGTGGGGTTGATTCTCGTACAAACTGTGCTCGGCTGCACAGTCGACTTTATAGTCGAACTGCACCTCGCCCGGGCTATGGGGGATGACCGCACGTGAGGGGGGGATGGACGCGTGGGGTCTGGGGCTGGTCGTGGGTGGAAGCGCTCGAGGTCCGGTGGCCTGAGGCGCTGGGGGGAGGAACTTTCTCCGATGGGGTTTAAATTGTGTAAACCTGGTACTTACCAGAGGAGGGGTTGGCACACGAAAATGATGGGGATCCAAGGGATTGGCACGATGATTTTGGATCTGGTACTTTCAAAAGTGGTAGTACCACCTTGGTACTTGGCAAGGATTGAAAACATTGGAGCGGCAAGTGATTTTTGGGCTGGAACACGGTAGCTGGGCTTAGCATTTGGCAAATCGGAAGTACCACCTGGTACTTTGGCATGGTGGCTGAACACATGATCCAGGGGCTTTTTTTTTCATACACACACCGGTGTTCTGAAAGTGGTACTCAGTACTTTAGCCCAAACATTTACAAATGAGATTTTTGAACCTAGTTTTTAAATTAAAATGGTTTAATTTAAAAGTAGGAAATTAAATCAAATAAAAAGAAGAAATTTTATAGTTAAATAAAAAGAAGAGTTTTTATTTAAATGTACCATAGATCAATGGAAGGAAGAAGATAACCGAATTGCAAAGAGCAGAGTTTGACCGTAGGAAGTCGATGGATTTATTTTAATTAGTTATTTAATAATAAGTTATATAATTAAATAAATAAAACATAAATAAATTATATAAATTAGGGAGGATTTATATATCGTATCGTCGGACATTTTTGATCATGTACAAAAAAATAGAAATCAACGAGTAGATTATTTAAACTGAGAATAAGGAGATGTTTATTTTATTAAATCGAAGCAACGATAAATAAAATAAGAGTGGAACAAAAGAAAGGATTTACTGTCGATATTAGATTCAAATGTTTGACCCCGGGTTTTATAAAAAGAAGATTTTACATTAGAAAGCTTTTAAGCCCGTGCTTCGCACACGGTGTAGCATGATATTAAATAAAGGAGTTAAATTAATATTTTTCGAAATAAAAATATTAAAGGAATGTGAATTTTTGAAATAAGAATTCAAATGGAATTACTGAAATTAGAAACTGACTAGAATTGGTAAGTTGAATGATTTTCTGAGTATGAATCTGATGTTGGTTTCGGCCGTCGGGGTTTATACTTAGGAAGTTGTTCTCTAAATGATTACAGTCAGCGACTGATTGATGTGAAAGGATAGTGATACGTAAACATAGAAAATATGAATATATATACGTATATATATAAATAATGATTGGTCAATAGAAATTTCAATTGGAAATAAGATTGTTGTTTACACACGTGTTTTCATTTGATAGTTAAATCACTGACTATCAATGTTTGACCATTTAACGTTGTTAATATGGAGAGACCGGTTGGATTAGTATCCAAAGAACCACTCCGTATTAGCATAAGTGTGGCGAATCAACTACGCGGAAGATAATTGAAGATGGAGTAAAGTACAAGGGCTATTGTATAAATCTTAGATAACGATTGGCTAAGATGGATGTACTGAATAGTGCCTTCGGTTTGTCCAGTCCCAGGACAACTTGTATGGACGAATGTCTGAAAGAATATTCCTAACTAATCACATACATTGATCTTTTGAAATGCAGTTATAAGTGGCAGAGGAATTCCTTTCTCTTGCTTCATACTTGTAATATAATTTTGGAGAAGTCAATTAGTAAATTAGCGGGTTTGATAATGTGGCATTCAAAGCAAATAAAAAGAGTGTCAAGGTTGGTTTAGCTTTAAGCTTCACAACCAGGAAATGACAAAAATCGGGCAGGCGGCATGGCTATGTGGGTAGCTCCCATTAGGATGTATCATCACCTATCTAGAGATATTTCCTTATTTCTTATTCTATCGATTCTGACCCGTTTCGGGGAACGGTTGGCTTGCTACCACCGTTGGTGATATACATTCGATACACTCAAGAGAAATGAGTGGTCGGTCATGCGTGGCCGGGTTACAAGATATTCTTGTTGAACCCGTGTATTCGTATCTAGAGATACAACTGCGGAAGGTGATTCCATACCTTGTCATAGTTGGAAACCCAATATCCATAAGCACAAGCGGTTTTTGTTTGTATATTATTAAGTAGAATGTGAGATGCAAACTGTAACAACCCGAATTTTAACAACATGTTAAGACAAGAATCAAGGAAGAATTAAATTATAAAATCTGAATCAGGATAAACGGGTTGCGCCATTGCGTTCGTCTCGGAAAAATACGCGAAATAGAGTCCGAAATTTTGTAAATCGGGGTCCGTATGACCGAGATATGGCCTCGTGAAGTTTCATGAAAATTCAAATCCGAAAACAGATTTGAAATTCAGCCCAGAAAGAGAAGGCGGGAAAATTCCCGCCAGACCCACAGGGTGTCGACCCCTGGGTCGACCCCCCACCTCCAAGGGGTCGACATGGGTGTCGACCCTAGGGTCGACCCCCCTCCAGGGGGTCGACATGGGTGTCGACCCCTGGGTTGACCCCCCCCCCCCCTTGTAGAACCCCGACCTGGTGCACCTGCTTGTCATGTTGGCTCGGTTTTGGAGGCTTGTGACGATTTTTGAGGGTTCAGATCTATCCTAGGGTTTATCCTACGGCCTAAACTACTCCTAATCTCTATAAAAAGACCCCTAAGCCTACCCCTAAACCCTCACAATTCACTCATGCCACGAAGTGCTGCCCAAATGTCGAGTGATCATGGCCTCCATCTCCAATTCCTAGAGACTATGCATTCAAATCAGATTCAAATCAAAAGGTGCAAGCTTGCTACACCAAATCGAGGAGGGATCAACGTTGCTATGCAAATTCCATGACGATTCTTCGACAAAGGAGCCACCTTTCTTCGTCAAGACGATGCATGATCCTTCCCTAAGCCTCGCTATGTAAGTTCTAGCTACTTGTAGATTCTAACGGTGGTTCTAATATGACATGGAATAAAATGCAAGTAGGCTAGCCTATGTGAACCTAACTTTTCCCCTTTTCTATGATCCATGACCTTGGGCTAAGTTGTAGCGACTTGATCATGCCATTCATGTTATGTTTAATCTAGTATATCTTGCAAGTTTGAATCTTTATCTATGGAATGTTAGCATGAACCTTTGGGAACCACTTGACTTGTGAACCATGGGCAAAGACTTGACTTTGGGGCTTATGCATGTAAATGAACCCAAACCCCTTATGTATCATGCATGTTTGTGGCCAAATTCACTTATGAAACTATGCATGTTTGTGGCCAAATTCCCTTATGAAACTATGCATGCTTGTGGCCAAATTCACTTATGATACTATGCATGTTTGTGGCCAAATTCCCTTATGATACTATGCATGTTTGTGGCCAATATGTTGACGTAATACCCTACTATGTGACTCGCCTCCACTTGGGTTGGAAATACGTTTGGGTAGTTTAGGAAAAACGTGGGTATGACATGGAAAACTTGACATGGGGTTTACATGAGAACATGACATTCATGATACATTTAAATATGGTCATGACACGTGGGAAAACATGGAACTTGAACTAGACATGGGTGGGTTGTAAGTGTAAAAAAAGACACTAGACCAAACATGAAAGTGGCCAACTCGAGGTTGGGTTGAGTTTGTAGCATAAATCGACCCGGACCCGCCCGGCTTAACTAGTGGCTACAAACAATAGGATCCAATGTGAGAAGTTTGTCATGTCGCGCTTAAGACCCGAGGTTAGACTAGGTTGTGGTGTAAAACTACCCGGACCCGCCCGGCTTAACTAGTAACCACAACAAGGTCTAATGTGAGAGGTTGAGAGTGCATTAATTAAATTAATGCCACATGATAAGGTTAAGTAAATTTGACTAATGACACTTAACCGATATGACACGAATGGGTAGGTTAAGTTAAACCGAACTTGGGTTCCTTAATGACACTTAACCATATAAGACAATAGGGGATGGGGTTAAGTAATCCATACTTAACTAATCTAACGTGGTAGATTCGATGAGGTTAAGTAATCCACACTTAACTAATCTAAACACGGTAAATTCGATGAGGTTAAGTAATCCATACTTAACTAATCTAAAACACGGTAATTAGATGGGGTTAAGTAACCTTCACTTAACTAATCTAAACACGGTAATTCGATGGGGTTAAGTTAAACACTTAACAAATCTAAACTGGGTGATTCAATGAGGTTAAGTAACCAATACTGAACCAACTTAACACGGTAATTTAATGGGGTTAAGTAACTTATACTTAACCAATTATACATGATGATTTGATGAGGTTAAGTAACCTATACTTAACCAATCTAATAGGTGGACCTGATAGGGTTAAGTCACAAGACCTTTTAAAATTAGGCTTAATCATTGTAATACGATTAGTGGATGGGGTTAAGCTAACCCATACTTAACCAATCCGACTCGATAATCTGATGGGATTACGATAATCTATGCTTAATCAATCTAACATGATAATCTGATAGGGTCAAGACAAATAAATACTTAACCAATTTGACTTGATAGGGTTAAGTCATGAGCTTCTTGGTACACTTAACCAACTTGTAGGGCTAAGCCTTGAACTTAAGTACTTAGCCAATCTTGACATGATTCGTAGGCGAGTTAAGTCATGAACTTGGATAACAACACTTAACCCATTTGACAAAACACTAGCTCAGGGGAATAAGTTGGAAATCGTAGTTAACAAGGATAACGGAAAGAGGAGCTAAGTGGTAAACCTTAGTTGAGGGTAACTAAGTAATAATTCTTAGCTAAGGACATGGGACTAGTTCATAAAGAGATGAGTAACCCGGTACGGTAGGTCATCGCTTAAAACACGAGGAGGAGCAAATTATCTGACTTAGATAAAGGCTCCAACGAACTGGGTGATGAAGCGGTAGCTTCGGGGGACGTGAGGGTACTCTTGGTATCCCTCTGTGAGGTGGCAGATGGTCCATGAAACCCGGCCTCACAGGGGTTAGGGTCTGCGGTAGAAGAGCCAAGAGTTTGCCTTGGTTGCTATGCGAGCGACCTAAAGACTGGGATGGATTAGCGTGGAGTCGACGATACTTGATTTTGCCCTGGATAGCACGTCGCTGACTACCTACCATCTTTAGTCAATCGTGTACGAACGGAAAGGCAGAGAACTCCCAACAGACCATGTTCTTGCTATCGAGGCATGGGTGAGGTTGGCCCATAGGAAAGTGGGGCTATAGTGGGGCCGGGATGTGGTTCTCATACACGATTTTTCTTGGATTGCCTTTCAGTAGTTGAGGGAGGGGTCACGTGGGACCATAGCCACGAGTACAAAAACAGACCTTGATATCTGCATCAGCAGACGACTCAAAGCTCCCGACCGAGTTCCGTATTTCTTGATTTGCCCTGGCATGAAACTCGGATGGCACATTGAGGAACATGTACATCTAGACATGGAAAACGATTCACGATACATACGCGGGATAAAGGGCGCGGTTGACGGGTGGCATAATCCCTAGTGGCCCTAGGTGGCCTGAACCCAAACCGAGACACGGAAACGTTCACTAGGTAGCATAATCCCTAGTGGTCCTAGGTGGATAAATCCTAAGTGAACACGCGATAGTTCATGGTAAGAAAACATAGCTAGATCAAGGGTAGCAGTCCAAAACAACTTCAAGGATAAAATGGTACTACGTTGAGGTGGTATAGATTTACAGGGGAAAGCCCGTACGGCCTACGACAAAGGACTGAACTTATACATGGGAAGAAACATACGAGTTGGGAAAACCTACATATGCTATATATTAGGTTGACATGGACCATTACATGACATTGGGCAAGGGACATTCATAGTTAACACATGACGCGGGATTGGGATACTAGTACGAGAGGTGTAGAGCGAATATTCGTGACAAATACCTTGGGATGTTATACATGATAGATACCGTGGGATGTTGTACATGACAGATACCTTGTGATAGTATACTTGATAGAAACCTGACGATGGGATACCTTGATTCTTGACACCGTAGTTTATCATGATACTTTAGTTTACCTTGCTACAGTAGTTCATCCAGTTATTTTGGTTTAGCTTATCTATCTTGTTGTCATCCTTATGTTTACTTTCAGTTTATGCATGTCATGTTACCTTTACCTGTTTTTATGCTGGAAGTAGATAGGACTTACCAGTCTTTATGACTGACCCCGTTTTCTTTCGCCTCTTTGTCTTCCGTTCCCCCCCCCAGGTTTCAGGGAGGAAATGTTGTTGTTAGTTCGAACTTCTTCTGTTGAAGGTCATCTTGTATGGCTTGGACTTTCCTTGGCTATGGCTACTTTACTATTTCACTTGGGGAATAATTTATGAAAAAGGTTTTATGCTTCTTTACCATTGCAAGGCAGGTTTTGATGTATTCTGATGTAAAAGGCTTTATACCTTATTTTATAAGGTAATGAAATTTGTTTTACTTCCGCTGTTTTATATATGTTCTGTCTTGTAATATTTATGTGCATGTTTACCTCGATAATGCTTCACCAAACCTAGTGCATTCCCTTTGTGAGTGACCCTAGCGGAGGTGGGGTGTTACATTTGGTATCAGAGCAGAAGGTTACCAGACTGGGCAAAAGTTTTTAAAACCTTCTAAAAACTATTTGAAAAACCTTTTACAAAGAAGCATTTTTCAAGAAAAGTTTTTAAAGGCTATTCCCCAAAAGCCATTAGCACTATCCTTTGATTCCTTGATTTAATCCCTTTTCCTTTCTTTCCTCCATCTGTAGTCACAGTAGTTCTAACTGTGACTAATCTTTGTCTCGCCACGTATGTGTTTTCCGTACGATGGAGGTGGTTCTCGAGAGACCTGTTGTCGTGATACAAGGAAGGATAATAAGAGTAAGGATAAAGGACGTGAGCTTAAGGATAAGCAACTTGTTGGTATGGCTTAGTCCATCAAGGAGGACAAGGACAAGATCATCGGAGAGGGCAATTGTACGCTCCCATTTCTAGGGTACCTAAAAGAGATGGTACCGTTTCTGGTAAAGGTTTAGTCGTTCTTTTCTATCATCCCGTCCAGACTTTGTCTTGATCATCGTATCATTTAAGTCTGCTTGGATAGTTGAGTCTCTGCACCTTAGTACTAGCATGGTAGAGGATCCCAGTTTTTGTCCCAAAAATCTGGTTGGAGAGTTGGTCCATTTCTTCATGACTTGTTTGGATTTGAGAATGACATGTCTCGGCTACGGATGGATTCTAGGGATAAAGTGGTCACCCAATAAGGGGTGCCATTCTCGGTTTTGGAAAGAGGGTAGTTAGACTCTCGACTCACCTTGGTGATACCCTCGAAGTCTCGTGTAACCTTTTGGGTTCTGTCATGGTTAGTTACCTAGAATCTTGGGATGCAGTTGTTGGTAATCCGTTCGAATAGAATTCGCCGCTAAGGCGGATGGTTCGTTTCGCTTATGCATGAGTTATGGGAATCACCATAGGAAGTACTCTTGGCAACATGGATTGGCATCGGCAAACGAGATCCAGAATTCCCTAGTGAATTTTTGGAGAGCTTGCATGAGTAAGTGGATACATTTGAGCCAAGTATACTAGGAAAAGGATAAGTGAAAGTGGAATAAGAGGCGACAATGAAATGAGTTCTAACTCATATCTTGGAAATAGGAATCAAGGAGCTACGAGATCATGGAGTTAAAAAGATGGTCAAGGCACCGAGGAATTAAGCTCAAGGAAACGCGACTTAGAAGACATAAGTCTAGACACGCGCATCGTACCTCCTTTTAAAGAGGGTATCCTTGATCCCTGGTTTTTCCTGTAGAGCTTGCTCGCATGTTATCTTTTGGTGGATATCCTCTCGGTCCTGTTTCTGTTGCGAACCCCGTTGGGAGTTTACCTTGTTTATCTCCTCGAATCTATCGTGAGAACCTTAGGTAGAAACCTATGGATGTAAACATGTGTTTGAAACATGTTATGATTGATATGGTTGCAAGTGGTTGCTCGTGGATGCGCGAATACACATTAGACACTAGAACGACGCACTCACATTTCATATTGCATATGCACGAGTATTTATACCTGTTTATGGATGAAATTGAATGTGTTGTCATGCGGATGTTGCATATGAATGAATGTTTGTGCACGCATATAGTACTTAAATGACTAGGACTATTTGCATACATGTTGGATTCATGGCACTAAACATACTTTGCATTAGAAAGATCATTCAGGCATGATCATTAGCATTAGCTAAGGAGCATATACACACACGCTTTGCATATGTTCATATGGCATTAGAAATCGTCTAAGGACAATGGTTGCCTGTGGATGATGTTTTAGGTAGATGGATGATGGATGGTAGGATATGTTCTTCCTAACTTGGAGATTTCGGGGACGAAATCCTTAAAGGAGGGGAGAATGTAACAACCCGAATTTTAACAACATGTTAAGACAAGAATCAAGGCAGAATTAAATTATAAAATCTGAATCAGGATAAACGGGTTGCGCCATTGCGTTCGTCTCGGAAAAATACGCGAAATAGAATCCGAAATTTTGTAAATCGGAGTCCGTATGACCGAGATATGGCCTCGCGAAGTTTCACGAAAATTCAAATCCGAAAACAGATTTGAAATTCAGCCCAGAAAGAGAAGGCGGGAAAATTCCCGCCAGACCCATAGGGTGTCGAACCCTGGGTCGACCCCCCCCCCCCTCCAAGGGGTCGACATGGGTGTCGACCCTAGGGTCGACCCCCCTCCAGGGAGTCGACATGGGTGTCGACCCCTGGGTCGACCCCCCCCCCTTGTAGAACTCCGACCTGGTGCACCTGCTTGTCATGTTGGCTCGATTTTGGAGGCTTGTGATGATTTTTGAGGGTTCAGATCTATCCTAGGGTTTATCCTACGGCCTAAACTACTCCTAATCTCTATAAAAAGACCCCTAAGCCTACCCTAAACCCTCACAATTCACTCATGCCACGAAGTGCTACCCAAATGTCGAGTGATCATGGCCTCCATCTCCAATTCCTAGAGACTATGCATTCAAATCGGATTCAAATCAAAAGGTGCAAGCTTGCTACACCAAATCGAGGAGGGATCAACGTTGCTACGCAAATTCCATGACGATTCTTCGACAAAGGAGCCACCTTTCTTCGTCAAGACGATGCATGATCCTTCCCTAAGCCTCGCTGTGTAAGTTCTAGCTACTTGTAGATTCTAACGGTGGTTCTAATATGAAATGGAATAAAATGCAAGTAGGCTAGCCTATGTGAACCTAACTTTTCCCCTTTTCTATGATCCATGACCTTGGGCTAAGTTGTAGCGACTTGATCATGCCATTCATGTTATGTTTAATCTAGTATATCTTGCAAGTTTGAATCTTTATCTATGGAATGTTAGCATGAACCTTTGGGAACCACTTGACTTGTGAAACATGGGCAAAGACTTGACTTTGGGGCTTATGCATGTAAATGAACCCAAACCCCTTATGTATCATGCATGTTTGTGGCCAAATTCACTTATGATACTATGCATGTTTGTGGCCAAATTCCCTTATGAAACTATGCATGCTTGTGGCCAAATTCACTTATGATACTATGCATGTTTGTGGCCAAATTCCCTTATGATACTATGCATGTTTGTGGCCAATATGTTGACGTAATATCCTACTATGTGACTCGCCTCCACTTGGGTTGGAAATACGTTTGGGTAGTTTAGGAAAAACGTGGGTATGACATGGAAAACTTGACATGGGGTTTACATGAGAACATGACATTCATGATACATTTAAATATGGTCATGACACGTGGGAAAACATGGAACTTGAACTAGACATGGGTGGGTTGTAAGTGTAAAAAAAGACACTAGACCAAACATGAAAGTGGCCAACTCGAGGTTGGGTTGAGTTTGTAGCATAAATCTACCCGGACCCGCCCGGCTTAACTAGTGGCTACAAACAATAGGATCCAATGTGAGAAGTTGGTCATGTCGCGCTTAAGACCCGAGGTTAGACTAGGTTGTGGTGTAAAACTACCCGGACCCGCCCGGCTTAACTAGTAACCACAACAAGGTCTAATGTGAGAGGTTGAGAGTGCATTAATTAAATTAATGCCACATGATAAGGTTAAGTAAATTTGACTAATGACACTTAACCGATATGACACGAATGGGTAGGTTAAGTTAAACCGAACTTGGGCTCCTTAATGACACTTAACCATATAAGACAACTAGGGGATGGGGTTAAGTAATCCATACTTAACTAATCTAACGCGGTAGATCCGATGAGGTTAAGTAATCCACACTTAACTAATCTAAACACGGTAAATTCGATGAGGTTAAGTAATCCATACTTAACTAATCTAAAACATGGTAATTAGATGGGGTTAAGTAACCTTCACTTAACTAATCTAAACACGGTAATTCGATGGGGTTAAGTTAAACACTTAACAAATCTAAACTGGGTGATTCAATGAGGTTAAGTAACCAATACTGAACCAACTTAACACGGTAATTTAATGGGGTTAAGTAACTTATACTTAACCAATTATACATGATGATTTGATGAGGTTAAGTAACCTATACTTAACCAATCTAATAGGTGGACCTGATAGGGTTAAGTCACAAGACCTTTTAAAATTAGGCTTAACCATTGTAATACGATTAGTGGATGGGGTTAAGCTAACCCATACTTAACCAATCCGACTCGATAATCTAATGGTATTAAGATAATCTATGCTTAATCAATCTAACATGATAATCTTATAGGGTCAAGACAAATAAATACTTAACCAATTTGACTTGATAGGGTTAAGTCATGAGCTTCTTGGTACACTTAACCAACTTGTAGGGCTAAGCCTTGAACTTAAGTACTTAGCCAATCTTGACATGATTCGTAGGCGAGTTAAGTCATGAACTTGGATAACAACACTTAACCCATTTGACAAAACCCTAGCTCAGGGGAATAGGTTGGAAATCGTAGTTAACAAGGATAGCGGAAAGAGGAGCTAAGTGGTAAACCTTAGTTGAGGGTAACTAAGTAATAATTCTTAGCTAAGGACATGGGACTAGTTCATAAAGAGATGAGTAACCCGGTACGGTAGGTCATCGCTTAAAACACGAGGAGGAGCAAATTATATGACTTAGATAAAGGCTCCAACGAACTGGGTGACGATGCGGTAGCTTCGGGGCACGTGAGGGTACTCTTGGTATCCCTTTGTGAGGTGGCAGATGGTCCATGAAACCCGGCCTCACAGGGGTTAGGGTCTGCGGTAGAAGAGCCAAGAGTATGCCTTGGTTGCTATGCGAGCGACCTAAAGACTGGGATGGATTAGCGTGGAGTCGACGATACTTGATTTTGCCCTGGATAGCACGTCGCCAACTACCTACCATCTTTAGTCAATCGTGTACGAACGGAAAGGCAGAGAACTCCCAACAGACCATGTTCTTGCTATCGAGGCATGGGTGAGGTTGGCCCATAGGAAAGTGGGGATATAGTGGGGACGGGATGTGGTTCTCATACACGATTTTTCTTGGATTGCCTTTCAGTAGTTGAGGGAGGGGTCACGTGGGACCATAGCCACGGGTACAAAAACAGACCTTGATATCTGCATCAGCACGACTCAAAGCTCTCGACCGAGTTCCGTATTTCTTGATTTGCCCTGGCGCGGAACTCAGATGGCACATTGAGGAACATGTGCGTCTAGACATGGAAAACGATTCACGATACATACGCGGGATAAAGGGCGCGGTTGACGGGTGGCATAATCCCTAGTGGCCCTAGGTGGCCTGAACCCAAACCGAGACACGGAAACGTTCACTAGGTAGCATAATCCCTAGTGGTCCTAGGTGGCATAAATCCTAAGTGAACACGCGATAGTTCATGGTAAGAAAACATAGCTAGATCAAGGGTAGCAGTCCAAAACAACTTCAAGGATAAAATGGTACTACGTTGAGGTGGTATAGATTTACAGGGGGAAAGCCCGTACGGCCTACGGCAAAGGACTGAACTTATACATGGGAAGAAACATACGAGTTGGGAAAACCTACATATGCTATATATTAGGTTGACATGGACCATTACATGACATTGGGCAAGGGACATTCATAGTTAACACATGACGCGGGATTGGGATATTAGTACGAGAGGTGTAAAGCGAATATACGTGACAAATACCTTGGGATGTTATACATGATAGATACCGTGGGATGTTGTACATGACAAATACCTTGTGATAGTATACTTGATAGAAACCTGACGATGTGATACCTTGATTCTTGACACCGTAGTTTATCATGATACTTTAGTTTACCTTGCTACAGTAGTTCATCCAGTTATCTTGGTTTAGCTTATCTATCTTGTTGTCATCCTTATGTTTACTTTCAGTTTATGCATGTCATGTTACCTTTACCTGTTTTTATGCTGGAAGTAGATAGGACTTACCAGTCTTTATGACAGACCCCGTTTTCTTTCGCCTCTTTGCCTTCCGTTTCCCCCCCCCCCCCAAGGTTTCAGGGAGGAAATGCTGTTGTTAGTTCGGATTTCTTCTGTTGAAGGTCATCTTGTATGGCTTGGACTTTTCTTGGCTATGGCTACTTTACTATTTCACTTGGGGAATAATTTATGAAAAAGGTTTTATGCTTCTTTACCATTGCAAGACAGGTTTTGATGTATTTTGATGTAATAGGCTTTAGACCTTATTTTATAAGGTAATGAAATTTGTTTTACTTCCGTTGTTTTATATATGTTCTGTCTTGTAATATTTCTATGCATGTTTACCTCGATAATGCTTCACCAAACCTAGTGCATTCCCTTTGTGAGTGACCCTAGCGGAGGTGGGGTGTTACACAAACATTCTACTAGATTATGAATTATTTGCGGACACCCTAGACGTTATCATAATATCTGTTTAAATATGCAAACTGTTTGCCGTTCTGTATTCATGGCGTGGTCTTATGAATCATTGTGATTTATTAAAACTTGTTTATAAATCGTTTACTCATACCAGTCCATGACTGACCCGGAGTTTATTTTCTGTCTTTTCCTTAAACTCTTGGGTACTCATTATATTTATTATGAGTAGACAAGTGATCCAGGTTCTAAAGTAACGTTGGAGTAGCTGGATGGCAGGATCTAAAGTGTTGGCTTATCTATCATATGTTATGTAGAATTATCTGCAAGTTAGCATCACAAGTGTTAAGTATGTAATTGTGATGACATGTATCCCTATGTATGAAGTATTTCAATGTACTTGACTTATGTTATGTAATATTTTGGGCATTTATATATTGTCCCAAGTTCCGCTGTGAGATTCTGATGTCTTTTTCTTAGTTCTATTCTTCTATCTATTTCTTTTCTTATATAATGATACAATTTCCGAGGCACTGGAAAGTTGGGTCATTACAGAGACATTTTGGATGCATCGAGTCTAAATTTATTATTTTCTTTACTGATCTTTGCGCTATTAGAATTTAATTGGAATAAATGATGGATTTGAATATATGAGTTATTCATAAAAATAAAATGAATAAAGTTTAGTAATGACATTAAAATAGAATAAATAAGGAAAAGTGTGATCACCCATAGTTGGTATGTGTTGATTATAAATAATCTTTTTTGGAAAAAGAAATGATAAAATTAATTTTGGGTGTTTTGATATGTTTTTTATAAGATATTGATGAATAGTAACAACGAATGCTTATTGTTATTCAACAAAATAAGATTTAGTAAATAGTTTTCCAGTTTGAATGAAATTTGCATTCATTTGGAGTAAATGCAATAAAATAACTTTCTAGTGTGTTAAAAGTATTGTTATTGTATTTTTTATGTAAGACAATAATATAATTGGTTTGTAAAGTTATCGACATGTTATGTTTTGATAGAATATAAAGTTTTGAATGATAAGGAACAATGGAATTTCCAAAACTGAATGAAATAAGGAAGTTTCCTTTACAATGAACAATAATATGATAATCTTATACTTGAAATAAAACAATTGTGGTAAATGTAATTGGTTCTAATACATTATGTTTTCTTTCACGTTGATGGATCGCATTAAGGATGTTTATGCGATGTTTTACCATTGATTACCACAAATTGATGTGTAGTTAGTTATGGTTATTTAACGATGAATGTTGTATAACCAATATTGATTGGATCATTATGCGTTGGTGACTGTGTTACTCTTTTGGAATGATGAGTATACACAAAGTGGTTTATGCTTGCATGGATGGCGTACAATTATTGATTGATGAATAATAATTTGTGAGTACATTAATATTGTTACCATCTTATTTTATAAGTTGGAATTGTCATTGGATTTTGTTGGTAGTTAAAGATTGCATGTATACTTTCTTTTGTTTGGTTCATCTGCTGCTATGTTGTGATAGATGTGTATGACACTAATTTCTGCTCTTAATTGTCCACATTAGTGCAGTAGTTGTATTAATTATGTTGTTTGCATCAATTTCAATGTTCACATTGACTGTACTAAATTATATTGATTTCATAGGATGAATGGATGAAAGGGTTGAATGAATGCAATGGTTGTAATGTACTAACCAGTATTTGGATGCAGGAGAAGAGAAGGAAATAGAACTACGTGGGCTTGATCCCTAAAAAGGGGTACGTAGGCAGTCTTTTCCTATGCAATAGCCACCAGAACCCTTAGATTAGGTCGGGGTGTATAGGGTTAGGCGCAGTCCAAACATAGTTGAAACTCTTTTTCCTCTTTGAACTGAATTTGTAAAGTTGGAAAATATGAGGGAAAAATGAAAAAAAATGAAGAAGAAAGGAGCCTAACCTGCATGTTGGATCTAGAGGTTGTTATTTAAATTTACTTCTTATTGTTTTGCTGTTATTTTGTTTTGTGGATGTTTAATGTAACAAAATGGATTATGATGTTTTAATAATGTAATTATTTATTTTATTTCATCATGAGATCTTCCATATTAGTAATCATCTCTAGTACTTTTTTACTTAAGGTCCGCTACTTTTAATACCTAAAATTAGTTGTAAGCGTGTATGATGACATTTATAATTGATTTTGGACCGTTAAAAATAACGGGCTTCACAATAATGTCAGAACTTATCATAAAGAGATTTATTAAGGAAACTGAGGTAATAAAGTGGTTATTTCTAAATTATCATATTGTTGTTATCTTATAACTCTGCAGGTTCAATACAGAAGGTATCCTAAAGACCATACACCGATAGTGGTTGTGACGACCGCCCATAACTCCTTCACTTAACAAGAGGAATAATGCGCTGAAAGATGTGTCAGGCAGCTATGGACAATCATCATGGTATAATATCACAAGCGGAACCTTTCGTATAACTCACAAATAAAGGATAAAATATAATAGAACATATACAACAGGCAATAATAGTGAAGTAAAATTGAGCAGAATCTTAAATTTTTTCATATCACCATGAAATATCCAAACAACCTTGGATTACACTATAAGAGTCTGTACAATGAGCCTCACTACAAGTCACTCAGAGCATACATCAACATAGCAGCGGAAAAACTACAAATAGTAGGTAATAGGAAACTAATACATAAGCCTCCATCTCGTCATCGCTCAGCAACATCGTCCTCATCAAGATCAACTACCTGTTGTCACCTGCTACTCGGTCTGCCCATCCAACAGTGGATGAACAACCCTAGGTATTAAGTGAAAATATAAAACCTTGAGTCGGACAACAGTCTTAATGAGCAATAAAATAACTATTTAACATCATCAGTAAAGTATATGAGAATAGGCAAATTAATCATCTAATCTACAAATTATATCAACAGAGAAGAACCTAACCTGTCTTCCCCACATTCGACAATGATAGTCTTCACAAATAATCAGACAGAAACAAACAGTACATTCATGACAATTATTTATCAAGCGTAGACCATCCTAATCATATCGACATTCCTCAAGCACAAGCCCCAAAGGCATAAGCCAACATCAGACAAGCACTCAAGATATATCTCCTTCGACGTTGAAAAATCTATACAGGACGATACATGCAAAAACAATCATCACCCATGATCATAGATATCACAGCCAATACCACCTTGAAACCATCGTTAATTGTATGACCGGCTCAAAATCGTGTCATCCGTCAAGGACTATTAGTAACCCAAGTTCTAGTAAAAACTCCATACGCCATCATGACTCATATCTCTAGGCCCATCATAACTGCCCAGGGTACTCGCCCATTCAACCAGTCTTTTAGGTGTCCCTATTATACCCCTACTTTGAGTCCGCTAGAACCTACAACAACGATAAGTCCTCGGCCTCCATAACTTTAGTCGTTATCACCAGCTACCGTCCATAAGCTCAAAATACACTTGAGCAACCATTATCCACAAGCTCAAAACACACTTGAGTCGTCTTCTCATTTGTTGCATTTCACCAATCAACCAACGACTCAGAACACTTTGAACATTCCTCCTTGAATTCACTTCGAAGCCACAACCATCGTCGAACACAAAAGCATACATGGACGACCCAACTTGGACGACCCAATTCAACAGGTCTTGAACGACCCGATTCATTAGGTCTTGAACGACCTGAAGCCACCAATGACCCATCTGCTGCCATTTGAGCCGACTCATGACAAACGACCTGACCACCTCTTGAGCAACCGACCCGAGCACTTGAGGTGACCCATGCCAAACGACCCATCATTGAGCGACCCGACTTTAAACGACCCACAATCGAGCGACCCGACTTCAAACTCGAACGACCCGACCTATCTGGCACCAACGACCTGATCTATTTGGCACCAAGGACCCGAAGATTTGGCTGACGCATCATTTCTTGGGAAATAAGTCAAAGACCCGACTCCAAACTTGACCGATCCATCTCTAATCTCAACCGATACATCACCAAACTATAACATCAATGCACACAACTCATTCAAATCGATCAACTTCAACAAACAATCATTAACAAACATTAACCCAACAATAAATCATCGTACATTTAAATGAATTTCGCTAAATCATGATAAAACGATAAATGATCAAATAAGTGGATCTAAATTTGCATAAACACATGAATCAACATAAGGATTTACCGATTTAAGTTGCTAGATTAGATCCTATGGTGATTCAAATGAAAATATACTTACCATGACATAGATCAAGGTAAAAACAACTTGAAATGACGAAAATAAGATCGGTCAACTCATATACTCGATTGAATCCTTGCTAGAGATGCTTATCACTCACTAAATCTTCAAAATAACTTGAAAACCTCTAATCTCTTATCCGGACAGGGAAGAATGATCTTCAAATATCTCAATTTGATGCGATCTTCTCGCTTTTGATGTAGATCTAGCCTTCCTTGATGTAGATCTTCAATCTCCCATTGTAGATCTAAGACTTTAATGGTGGAGAGAGGCATTTGATTGAGCAAGGAGGATCACGAACTCAACCAAATGAGAGAAATAAAGAAACTAAACAATTCTTCATGCCTCTACCCCCCTATTTATAGCCAAACCATCAGCCCACTAATGGGCCTCACTAATCACCCCACTAATTATTAATTAGTCTATCCAGATATTATGTAACACTAAAACAGCGATTCCTTCCAAACCGCTGAACCAAATATTTAATGTGACCACTCTATGGAATTAGCAACACCATTTCCTTTCCAATGAAATCAATCTCAGCACCCTACTGGATCCCAGTAAAAAGTTATTCCCTGTACAAAACTGACAAGAGAAAAATGGTCATAAATAAAATTGGTAAAAATTATGGACATGTCCCACATCCTCATAAATAACATATCAAAATATGAGAATGATCCAGCCCTCTGGTAATTAAATAATTTTTTTTTACGATCTTCCAATACATAAAATGCAGGTCGTTACATTCCCCTCTCCCCCCCCCCCCCCCCTCTTTAGGATTTTTGCCCCCCAAATCGCAAGCAAACATAAGCAACCAAAAACAACTTTGTATGCCTATCATCCATGAGCAACCAATTTTACCATCAAGCCATGCATCCATAGCCTTCACCTAGCATGTAGAATTCTAACGAATAGTACAAGTTACAATGGTGTAAGGTGACACGACATTAATGGGTCATACAACGAAGAGTTCTGGATGGATCATCTTCATACTCTCTTCTGTCTCCTACGTACAATCGTCATCATCTTCACTCCATTGCACCTTGACTAGCTTAACCGTTTTCCCCCTAAGCTGTTTTGTATCATTCCCCACAACGTGAAGCGGCTTACGAGGTTTCGTAACTACGGACTCGACTTTTAGGTCTTTGTACTGCTCCAGAGATACCACCACATTCGAATCATGCACACACTTCCATAGAAACGACACATGGAAAACATTGTGCACACCCGACATCTTCTCGAGTAAAGCCAATTTATACGCGAGTTTTCCAATTCGCTTGACTATTGAAAATGGTCCAACGAACCTTGGTGCTAGCTTTTCTTTACTTCCGAATCGAACTACATGCTTCAACAGCGAAATCTTCACGAAAACCATATCACCAACGTCGATCTCCAAATCTTTTCGATGCTTATCAGCGTAACTCTTATGACGATCTTGGGCTGCTTTCATTCGTTGTCGAACGATCTCGATACAATCTGAGGTTTCTCTCATTATCTCTGACCCAAGGATCAACTTATCTCCACTTTCTAACCAACATGCCGGAGAATTACACGGTCAACCATACAATGCCTCGTATGGTGCTATCCCAATGCTTCATTGGTAGTTGTTGTTGTATGCAAACTCAATTAAATGTAGATGGTCTTCCCACGATCCCCGGAAATCCAACACACACGCTCTTAGGAGATCTTCAACTCGGTTAACCCTCTTGATTTGACCATCGGTTTGGGGATGATAAGCTGTAATTAAACACAACTCAGTTCCCAAAGCTTCTTGCAAACTCTTTAAAATCCACTTGTGAACAATGGATCTCAATCACTACTATGCTCTTCGGGATACCATGAAATCAAGCTATCCATTTAATATAAAGCTCAGCCAACTTCGATGTTGTCCCAGTCGATCTGACAAGAATAAATCTTGCATTTTTGGTCAAGCAATCCACTATGACCCAAATCCCTTCGTTTCCTGCCCTGGTTCTAGGTAGTCCATCGATATCTGCTCCCACTTCCATGTAGGAACTTCCAATGGCTGATGTAATCCACTCAGCTTCTTCTGTTCAGCTTTCACCAACTAACATTTCATATAATTGGAAATGAATTTTCCAACATCCATTTTCATCCCTTCCTAGTAGCAGGCTCGCTTCATGTCCTGATACATATTATTACCTCCATGATGAATCGTCAACTTTGAATGATGCATTCCCTCAGAACCTCATCACTCAATCCGTCCATATCAGGAACAACCAGTCGTCCTTGTTTTCGAAGCCAACCCTCTTGATCGATTTCTAGTTCCTTATCCTCTAGTTCCAACTTTTGGAAAATCTCGACAAACTTTATGTCACGCTTTTGTCTCTCGCCAATCCTTTCGATGAGAGTAGGTCTTATCAATAAGCTTGCCAACATTTCATGTTCCAACTCACACCGAGGCCTGAAATCAAATCCTGCCAAGTACTTGAGGTGCTTCCATTCTGAAAACATTGCTCCCAATCTTGAATGTCGTCAACTCAATGCATCTGCGACTGTGTTACCTTTACCAGGAGTATAGGCTATACCAAAATCAAATGATGCAAAAAACTCTAACCACCTTTGTTGTCGAAGATTCAAATCCTTCTGGGAGAAAAGATACTTCTACGACTTATGACCCGTAAAAAACTTGAATCTAACTCCCAATAGGTAATGTATCCACATCTTCAGAGCAAACACGATCACTGCCAACTCCAAATCATGAGTTGGATAATTATTTTCGTGTGGCTTCAGCTATCGACTCGCGTAGGCCATAACTCTATCCTTCTGCATCAGCACTGCTCCAAGTCTAGTACCACATGCATCGGTGTATACCACCATCTCTTCATTCCCACTTGGAATAGTCAAAACAGGAGCACTCGTCAGTCTCCCTTTCACGATTTCACAAGCTTTCTCACACTTCGCATCCCATGCGAACATCTGATTCTTCATCGTCAATGTTGCTAACAGTGCAACTATCTTAGAGAAATCCTTGATATACCGACGATAATATCCGGCCAAACCAAGGAAACTCCTCACGTCTGTCGCATTCTTAGGTCTATCCCAATCCTGGATTGCTGCCACCTTAGCGGGGTCAATCGCAATTCCATTTCCAGAAACAACATGGCCTAAGAACCTCACTTCGCTCTTCCAGAAGTGACACTTCAAAAACTTAGATCTCAACTGATGCTTTCGCAAGATTTCCGAAACAACTCCCAAGTGTGTCTTATGCTTTCCTCATCCCGGGAGAAAATCAGAATATCGTCCACGAACACAAGCACAAACTTGTTCAACTGATCTCTGAACACCCTATTCATAAGATCCACGAAATATGTTGGCGCGTTAGTCAACCCAAATGACATCACCAACCATTCGAAGAAACCGGATGGTGCCCTAAAAGTTGTCTTCGACACACTATCATTTTTCACCCTCAACTGGTGGAATCCTGTTGCCAAATCCATCTGAGAAAACACCTTGGCTTCGTAAGGATGATCGAACAAGTCATCAATCCTTGGCAACATATACTTGTTCTTCTTGGTCACCTTGTTCAGCTTACGATAATCCACACACAATCTCAAAGATACATTTGCCTTGGTTGCAAACACAACTAGTACACCCCATTCAGATACACTTCTCCAAATTAACCCTTTTCCCAAAAGGTCACATACTTGCACCTTTAACTCTCGTTGTTCCTTAGGAGCCATTCGCCTAAGAGGCATGACGATAGGTCTAGCACCTTTGACCAAATCGATCCTAAACTCAATCCCGTGATGCAGCGACAACCCTTTAACCTCGTCAAAGACATCACTAAATTCACTTGCAATCAGCACCAATAACAAGTCTTCCCATGGAATCAAAAGCAAATATAAATAGCTCTCAAAGACACCATCTTCAGGTTTACATCGAATCACAACCATTCGCACTTCCACATTCCCGACTGTCACCTCCAGCTTCTCACAATCCACTTTTGCCGCATACCTCTTGAGCCAGTCCATACCCAAAATAATCCTAAACCCATCTAAGTTCAAAACAAAGCAATCACACACAAAGGAGCAACCACGACTCGATAACACTAGACCACGACAAATCATACACAAAATGTACGAACCCCCGACTGGATTAGTCACGATCAATGGTCTATCACAAATCTCGGGTTCCAAACTTAAGCGACAAAAAAGCTCATCACAAATGAATGAATGCGGTACTCCAGTATCAAACAACATACGAACTGAAACATCTTCAATGGAAAGAGTACCTTGAACGATGACACTCTTCCCTTTCTCCTCCGACTATGAGCCCTCAAAGAAGATGGCACAACCTCTAAAGCATAAGCCTTCATAATCTGCTTTCCTTTAGCTGGTTCTGGACAATTCTTCTTGAGATGCCCAGGCTTGCCGCAGTTGTGACACTTCCTTTAGACTTTTGAATTCTTACAATCCTTGGAGAAATGGCACTTCTATTGGCAGTTATAGCAAGTTACTTCATCTTTCTGCTTTTTATGACCATCTTTTCCTTTGTGTTGTTGCTGCTTCCTCCTATTGTTTTCACCGCCTTGATGTGGCTTCGGTTCCTCTTTAGCTACAACAACAGTCTCATCCTTGGGAAACAAACTCTCGTGCCTTAGAGATTTCTCCATGATCTTCTCGTAAGTGTCATCCAAATGATCAACTAGCTGATTCCCAAAATATTTGTCCAATCCTGTGACAAACTTCTCGTTCTTGTGGTAAGGAGTCTCAACATATGATTGAGCATACTTGGACAAGGCTTCAAAATCCAAAACATACTCCCACACTGGTCTACCATTCTGCTTCAACTCAACGAACCTTTTGAACAGAATAGACTTCTGAACGGTAGAAATGAACTTTGTCTCAAACTTGACTTGGAACTGATCCCATGAAATCTCATCTTCTGGAGTCTCTAGAGTGGTAGAGTTCCACCAATCCATAGCTCTGCCCTGTAGTTGTATTGATGCAAGCTTCCTCTTAGTCGCATCATCAATACCCAAGTCTCCAAAAATCCTAATGCAAGTATCAAGCCACCATTGAATCTCTACAATCTGCTCCATCCCTTTAAACGGCTTCCCTCATAGAGTAGTGAAATCCTTGCATAGTTTTGCGAAGTCCACGGCCTTAGGCACTTGAACTCTACATCTACCGCGGCTGCCTCTGGAGTGGGTGCCTTCCTCATAATCGCTGCCATCATGGCCTCAAACATAGCCGGGTAATCTAGTATACCTCCATTACCACCTCTAGGAACAGTCTCCTCCCTAGCAGTGTGTCTCGACGTTCTACGACTCATTCTAAACCTGGAAATAGAATGATTAGTCCACAAATGAGAAAAACTGCAATTGGTGTTCAAACGCTATCATACTATACACTAATATATAGTATACATCCATCAGAAATATACAAATATGTCTCTCATATGTAATTACATCCTTGAACTTTAGCTAAAATCGATTAACCAGAGCTCTGATACTAAATGTGAGGACCGCCCATAACTCCTGCACTTAACAAGAGGAATAATGCCCTGAAAGATGTGTCAGGCAGCTGTGGACAATCATCAGAGTATAATAACACAAGTGGAACCTGCCGTATAACTCACAGCGCAAGGATAAAATATAATAGAACATATACAACATGCAATAATAGTTCAGCAGTATTGAGTAGAACCTTAAACCTTTTCATATCACCATGAAATATCTATATAACATTGGATTACACTATAAGAGTCTGTACAATGAGCCTCACTACAAGTCACTCAGAGAATACATCAACATAGCAGTGGAAAAATTACAAATAGTAGGTAATAGGAAACTAATACATAAGCCTCCAGCTCGTCATCGCTCAGCAGCATGGTCCTCATCAAGATCAACTACCTGCCACCTGCTACTCAGTCTGCCCATCCAACACATGAGTGAACAACCCAAGGTAATAAGAGGAAACATAAAACCTTGAGTCAGGCAACAATCTTAATGAGCGATAAAACAACCATCCAACATCATTAATAAAGTATATGAGAATAGGTAGATTAATCATTTAATCTACCAATCATATCAACAGAGAAGAACCCAACCCGTCTTCCCCACATCTGACAGTGATAGCCTTTACAAATAATCAGATAGAAACAAACAGTACATTCATGGCAATCATTCATCAAGCATAGACCATCCTAATCGATATCGACATCCCCTAATCACAAGCCCCGAAGGCCTAAACCAACATTAGACAAGCACTCAAGCGATATCTCCTTCGACGTTAGACAATCTACATAAGACGATACAAGCAAAAATAATCATCATCCATGACCCTGGCTATCACCGCCATACTGCCTTGAAACCATCGTTAATCGTATGACCGGCTCAACATCATGTCGTCCGTCAAGGATTAATGGCAACCCCGGTTCTTGCAAAAACTCCATACGCCATCGTGACTCGTATCTCTAAGCCCATCATAACTACCTAGGGTACTCGCCCATTCGACCGGTCTTTTAGGCGTCTCTATTATACCCCTACCTTGAGTCCACTAGAACCTACGACAACGATAATTCCTCAGCCTCCATAGCTCTAGTCGTCATCACCGACAACTATTCATAAGCTCAAAACACACTTGAGAAACCATTAGCCACGAGCTCAAAACACACTTGAGTCATCTTCTCATTTGTTGCATTTCACTAATCAGTGAACAACTCACAACATTTTGAACATTCCTCCTTGAATTCACTTCGAAGCCACAACCATCGTCGAACCGAAAAGCATATACGGACGGCCCAACATGGATGACCCAACTTGGACGGCCAAACTCAACAAGTCTTGAACGACCCGATTCATCAGGTCTTCAATGATCTGAAGCTACCAATGACCCATCTGCTGCCATTTGAGCCGACCCATGCCAAACGATCTGACAACCTCTTGAGTAACCGACCCGAGCACTTGAGGTGACCCATGCCAAACGACCCATCATCAAGCGACCCAACTTCATACGGCCCATCATCGAGCGACCCGACTTCAAACTCGAACGACCCGACCTATCTGGCACCAAACACCCGAAGATTTGACTGACCCATCATTTCTTGGGCAATAAGTCAAACGACCCGACTCCAAACTTGACCGATCCTTCTCCAATCTCAAGCGATCCATCACCAAACGACAACATCAATGCACATAACTAATTCAAATTGATCAACTTCAACAAACAATCATCAACAAACATTAACACAACAACAAATCATCGTACATTCACATGAATTTCACCAAATCATGATAAAACAATAAATGACCAAATAAGTGGATCTAAACTTGCATAAACACATGAATCAACATAAGGATTTACCGATTTAATTTGCTAGATTAGATCCTATGGTGATTCAAATGAAAATATACTTACCATGACATAGATCTAGGTGAAAACAACTTGAAATGATGAAAATAAGATCAAACAACCCATACACTCGATTGAATACGTGCGAGAGATGCTTATCACTCACCAAATCTTCAAAATAGCTTGAAAACCTCTAATATCTGATCCAGACAGCGAAGAACAATCTTCAAATCTCTCAATTTGAAGCGATCTCCTCGCTTTTGATGTAGATCTAGCCTTCCTTGATGTAGATCTTCAATCTTCCAATTTAGATCTAAGATTTTAATGGTGGAGAGAGGTATTTGATTGAGTAAGGAGGATCACGAGCTCAACCAAATGAGAAAAATGAAGAAACTAAACTATTCTCCATGCCTCTACCTCCTATTTATAGCCAAACCATCATCCCACTAATGGACCTCACTGATCAGCCCACTAATGACTAATTAATATGTCCAGAAATTGTGTAACACTAAAATAGCGATTCCTCCCAAACCGCTGACCACACTACGGAATTGGCAACACCATTTCCTTCCCAATGAAATCAATCCCAGCACCTGATTCGATCCCAGTCTAAAGTTATACCCTATACAAAACTGACAAGGGCAAAAAAGTCATAAATAAAATTGGTAAAAATTATGGACATGCCCCACATCCCCATAAACAACATATCAAAATATGAGAATGATCAGAACCCCAAGAAATTAAATAAAAATATTTTACAATCCTCTGATACATAAAATGCGGGTCGTTACAGTGGTACCTTCTGAAGACGTCAAAAGGCCTTAAGTAATAGAATATGGTAATTATACCAACTTAAAGAATGGAACATCTGAAACCCCATAGCTTATGAACCTTGCGAACCATTGATGTTTCCTTAAAATGATTCTAATCATTCATGATCTTAAACTCCTTTCGAAGATCCGATAGATCCTTGTGAACCAAAACCTCATTTAAGTGATATGCATGATAATCTGTTATAATATTTGAAGTTCAAAAGCCCTACGAAAGGACTTAATGACCTGACTGAAGGGTCTACTATAAAACCCATAGGAAATTATCAGTAGGAACTAACATGCCAGAGGAAAAAATTTCATTTGAATGGTCCCTCGTACTCCATTCTGCTGAAATCTGATCATTGTCTTTTGTTTTATACACGAACTTGCTTTCAGAAATTAGCGGAAGCACTCTACACGATTTTTACCATGGAAACGATAGTGTAACCTAAGTTAAATCTTTCGCTAGTAAAGGAATCTATAGGAATTACATCGTTTTGGGGCGCTAACCATATTTTTGGCTAACACTTTGACTTTTAAAGCTCGACTCCCTCTTTAGCTTATGTTTTCTTCCTTTTTCCTAAAGCAATGGCGGACCTTGTGTTATTTTTAAGTTTGCAAATGAAATGTGAAGTAAGGAAATGAGAGAAAGAAAGAGTTATTTGTATAGGAAAATTACTTCTTTCTATTTTCCCCCACATGTTCCTTATTTATCCATTACAATTGATCTAATCAGTTTATGAACCATGGTTCGACTCATTTAGTTATCAAATCTCATATTTACACTTTTGTATTTAAGTTACCCAAAAAATGTTCTAATAACGTACAATAAAATTAGAGATGTTACAAGAACCATGATTTTTCTCTCGTTCTTTCATTATTTTTCAAAACACGAAAAACATTAAAAAAATGTTTTTGGTTTTATTTATTAACGTCTATTTTTAAATTGGTTATTTGTTAAGACTCACATGCATGATAGTCAATTTTATATGAATGAAATCCAAAACTAAAAGGGTAAACCAAACGGTTTTCAATTTAGAAAATCCGAATTCAAACATATTGAAATTTTATGTTTGATGACTGAAAAGCTAAATTTGTCCTATGAGCAACTCCAACAAGACTGAATTTGTAACGACCCGGGAGAATTCAACGCGCGAATTTCGACAATAATACATCATTTTATATTCACTTGTCGAAACACAAGTTTCCATAACCCGAATAGTTAATAGAAAGGAAATTAGAAGGTGTGAAGTAGAAAGAAAGAAATGTTAGAATAGAAGAAGAAGAATACCAACACTACAGAAATAGGGTAAGATATAATTTCATAGCGGAACGAATAAAATATATATAACAAAACTCTTTACTCAAGAGAAAACTGTAAATATATATTACAACATCAGAGTACATACTAGAATAATACAACATACACAACAGAAATAATTTTATACCAGGAAAATATGGGAGTACATCTCAACTCCGGCTTCACTGCTGAAGCTCCGAATGAAACCTAACCTAGAAATATACTCGATCTGACCTGAGCACATTTTGAAGCAAAGCAAAATCAACCAAGACCAGTCTTTAATACTTCAGTGATAAATTCATATCACCAATAACTTGCTTAACTTTAGAATTTTCTTGAAAGAATGGAACTCTCGTAAGACACGACCACACATAAACATGGCACGTATTTTTACCTTGTGATACCCGAATCACTTTTAAAAATCAAAATCCAATGATATTATAATAGTGTCTATCAATCCACAGATAAAGTAGGAATATAGCTGGAAACCTTACATCTCACTTTCCAACATAGTTGATATACAACTAAAAACGTACGGCTTGTATTGGAGTTTGGATTTCCAACATGAAACATATGAAACCACCTTCTGATTAGTGTTCTCTAGGGAGAAAACATTGAGGTTCAACAAGAACATCTTGCAACCCGACCACACATGACCTAACACTCATTCAACTTGAGTGTACCGAATATATTATCATCAACGGTTGGCCAACCACCATTTCCCATAGGATACAGAAGCGACAGAAAAAACAAATGAAGTTTCTGTAGATTGTGATCATATACCCTAATGGGAATGACCCACATAGCCATGCTGCCTGCCCGGTTTCTGTCATTTTCCCGGTTGATGAGGCTTGAGGTCATAATTACTATTTTAGAACATCACATCATCATTCACTTTGAATGCTACATTGTTAGATCAGCCTAATCACTAATTGAAGTCCACAAAAATACTTTGGGTGTTAAGCTACGAGAAGGTGTCTTCTCCACCACCAAACAGAAGTACGTTTGAGGAAATCAACATACGTGATTATTAGGAAATACTCTATCAGACATTATTCCATACAAGTCATCTAGGAACAGGATGAACCGAAGGCACCCTCCTATCACATCCTGTATAGGAATCACCCCAAGGTCAGTAGTAAGTAGTCCTTGCATTCTGGCGATTTCATTCACGATAGAATCACCGTCGAAATATCCCTGGTTGCAAGTTAGATGAATTCAACAAGTTGTTCGTCCGCCCATGAAAATCCGCGGTCTTCAATTTTCCATCTTCGTAAGCATACTTGCAAGTTAGTTTTTGAACACAAAGTTGGTTCAAATTTGTTGTATATAACAGTGTTGTATACACAATTATATGATTTTTGTTTGATGATAACAACCAAATATATTTTATTATTGAATGTGTTTGTAACTGTACTGGTATACTACACAACAGATAGCAATATAATATTTCTATTTGAATAAAATACAACTATACATAAATTTAAATGTTCACACAGTATTTTATTCAAACAAGAATATTTTATTTCAATATTTAACAGTACAGATTTACAACTTCACTATTTGTATATGCATCACTGATATACATTTCAAAATTTTCAATTTTCATACTCAGCCCCTCTCAACAACACTTACACTTTCATATACACTACACTCACTACAGTTCCCTCAACAGTCGTTTACATTTCTATACAGTTCACTCACAAATACAAACACACTAACGCTGTTCTTGTCTTCATCTTCAGTCTTCTGTCTTCACAGCTTTCAGTCAGTCATCTTCATACCTGTTCATACAGAAGAACACACACAATAGACTGCAACAAAAATAAAATTAAACAAAAGCAAATAAAAATTTATTTTTAAATTTTATTTGCCTCAGAATTACGGTGTGTTTCTCATCATTTTTCTAGACTTGGTCTGATATGCAGGGACAGAAAAATCTCGTCTGATGGCTGCATGTACACACGTGTATACACGTGTGCACTGCCTCGCCAATCAATATGCATCTGAGGAGTAGCCACAAGGACCATCTCAACTCAGTGCATATGGTCGAGAGTGCTAAATCAAAACAGCAAAAACAAGTGGTCGAGCATAATGAAAAATGCGAGTACAAAGTAAAAACATGATCAGCAATAAAGAATCAAAAAGAAAATCATTTTTTTTTGAGAGCAACTCAAGGCAGGCTTAAATCAAGTATTTCAAAAATCATGCAAAGAAAAACAGCTCAGTTTTAAGACAGTATGGTGCACAAACAAACATGAAGGGCAACATGAACTAGAAAATATTTCAAAAAGCAGGAAAGCATGATGCAACAGCAATGGATGGAGCAACAACACAACTCAGGTTCAGCCACAAACATGAATGGCACAGAAATCTAGTGGTTTAGTTCTGACTCAAGATTCAAGTCAACATGGCAAAATGGTCGAGACAGTGACAACACAGAAAAACAATTAACTGTTGCTCAATACAAGACTGTGCAAGTACACAAATCATGCAAAGTTACAAGGGATTCAAAAATATATAAGCAGTGGACTTATGGTAAAAAGTTAGCATCAGTTTAAAATGCAAGGCAATGTTAATGCAGAAGTATCATCATGACAGTGTACACACACACATATATATTTATATATATGATCAGTGTGTATGGCCAAACAAGACAATGACAGAATACACAGATGGTTAGAAGTACAATGAGTATAGTATAACAGTTCATCAAGCCAGTTTATTTTTAGTTCATAATTCATACTAAAAACACAAGAGTAAAGCACCAGTTCAAAAGTTTTGAAAAATCAGAGGGAAATTTCTACTCTTATCTGTTCAAATCTACAAGCATTAGCCAAACAAGTCTGTTCGAAGAAATAAAAAAAAAGGGGATCAGGAAATCGGCAACTCGACCACAAAACTCAAGTCTGAAGTACAATATACAGCAAGTCAAGCACAAAAGGGAAATACAGACAACATGCTAACAGGAAAACAGTTTGATCAAGGTGGTACCAAGATCAAATGTAGCATCTGTTCGTATAATTTTTTTTTATAAAGCAATTCAAGGCCGAGGCTAAAGTAGCTGTCCAGTTTTTTAAAGAAGCAACTGTTCATATCAAAGACAGGAAAAATGTTTTTTGAAAAGAATGATTCAAAGAAGGTTTTAAAATTCCAGAAATCAGGGTTTAAACTTATGAAATATATTCAGAAAAATCATTCAAGTTACTAACTCAAATTCAACTAGAGAAAGCCCAGAATTCTCGTGCGAGTATTCAGGAATTCACATACAAGTTTGAGAGATTTCAAGTTTCAAAAATCAAGGGATTGATTTAAAAGCAGAAAATTCAAGTTTAAAGTATACAGGATAAACGAAAATTACTCCACAAAATTTGAATCGAAGAAATCATCAGAATTCCAGAAGACTTCAAGTCCAAGATTTATGCAATATATTCAAGTTTAAATTCGAAGAAACCTTCAGAATTTCAAGTCCAAAATTCACGAAAATATCAGACCGAGTCTTATACGAAATTTCAGAAATCACGAAAAGCTCAATTCAAAGCAGTTGTCAAGCCCCAATATTTCGTATATATCATGAACAAGTCTAAGCATGAAATCAGAGATATTTTAGGATTTTAATCCTATAAATACACCAATCCTCATCAGCAGTAAATTATCCAAGTTTCAACGCAATCAAAGAAAAATTAGAAGTGGAAAAATCATACCAATATTCACTTGGATCTGGATCGAGTGAATCTGCAAATCGAAGAACCAGAAAACCATCAGAGCACGAGACCAACATCGACAAACATCAGAGCAAGAGTACGATCAATCATTTTGCAGAGAATCGGATTCCAGAAGGAAACCCTAGATCGCAAGAAGGAAACCCTAGATCGCAAACCCTAGGCCGCCATTTATTTTTTCACAGAGAAAAAGGAGATCGGGTCAAAGAATAAAGGGGCTAGGGCAAATAGAAGAGGCCGACCAAGCTTTTTAAAAGGGGACAACCTATTTATTTTAACTCCTAAGGGTTTTTCTATTTTTTATTTTATTTTACATTTGTTTTTGTTTAATTCATAAAAACAAACAAACAGTTTCTAGATCTGTAAAATCTAGGGAAGACGAATTACGGGAATTGTAATTCGGGGAAATCTGGTTTCGGGGATAGAAACCAGTGCAGGGTTTTGAGCGTAGGGTTAATAACAGTTGGGATCGAGTGTCGCGAGTTTACAGGAGATTGTAAGCGTAGAGATTGTTTTAACTCCTAGTAGAAACCTTGGGGAATGCAGCAGTAGGCAGGGTTTTGCCGAAGCTGGGTATATCTGTGTGTTATTTATTTTCTGCATTTATTCTGTTTTTAATCTGTGCTGTGATTATTTAATTACTCTGTGAAAATCTGTGATAAACCCTATTCACCCCCCCCCCCTCTAGGGTTAATTTAGATCCTACAAGTGGTATCAGAGCAGGTTTTTTTTATTTTATTTTAACTCTAGAGTCATGAATCTGTCTAATAACGCGTTTTCTGAGGGTCAGTCCATAGCTAGGCCACCAATGTTTAATGGAACTGATTATGCATATTGGAAAGCTAGGATGAAAATTTATTTGAGTTCAGTCGATTATGAGGTGTGGGATATTATTGAAACGGGTTATAGATCTCCCACTGTTATTGTTAGTGGTGTTGAAATTCCTAAATCAAAAGATAGGTGGGATGCTAATGATAAAAAATTATTTTCAACTAATGCCAAAGCGATGAATGCTTTAACCTGTGCTCTTGATAAAACTGAATTTAATCGAATCTCTCACTGTGAGACTGCGTAGGAAATATGGCATACGTTGGAGGTCACACACGAAGGTACATCTCAAGTGAAGGAATCTCGTCTCGCTCTTCTCAGCAACGAATATGAAAATTTCTCTATGCAAAAAGACGAAGATATAAAAGAGATGTATGGACGCTTCTCATCACTGGTCTACAATGCAAAAGCTCTTGGCAAAACCTATAGTGAAGTGGAATTGATCAGAAAAATACTAAGAGTGCTACCGATGAATTTTGAAGCAAAGGTGACGGCGATTCAAGAATCAAAAGATCTAAATAAAGTAAGCATGGAAGAGTTGATCGGAAATCTGATTACTTACGAGATGGAATTGAAAGCAAGAGAAGAACGAAAGGATTCTGAATCAAAGAAGAAGACGATCGCTCTAAATAATTCTGTTGAAAGTAATGATGATGATCCCGCTGAAGAGCTAGCCATGGTTTTGAGAAAGTGGGCCAAAGGAAAATACAAGCCAAAAAAGAAGAAAACTGTCAAATCCGAAAGTTCTGTAAGTTCAAACGATGAAGTATTTTGCTACAACTGCAAGAAACCCGGACATATCAAACCAAATTGTCCACAGCTCAAAAATGAAAAGAAGAAAAAGTTCAGAAGAAAGAAGAAAGCTTTTGCTGCTACATGGGACGACGAAGAAGGAGAAGAAGTTTCTGAAAGTGAAGAAGAGGAAGCTAATTTGTGTCTTATGGCTCAATCTGATTCAGAAAGTAATGAAGAGGATTCAAGTGAGGTATCGAATTTTACTTATAAAGATTTAATTTTAATGTGTCACGATCTCACAAAAACTGTTGATTCTCTTGAACTAAAAGTTAAGAAATTAAAATCTGATAGGTCAAAACTAGTTCAAGAAAATAACAGTTTAGAAACAAAACTTGAAAAACTT
Source organism: Allium sativum (assembly GCA_030737875.1). Taxonomy (NCBI): domain Eukaryota; kingdom Viridiplantae; phylum Streptophyta; class Magnoliopsida; order Asparagales; family Amaryllidaceae; genus Allium; species Allium sativum. The sequence continues at coordinate 67,374,702 of CM060925.1, read as the reverse complement.
AAGAATTCATCATTTTCAGAATGCGAAAAATGTCGATTTTTGAGTAACGATTTTTTGAAATTAAAAACTGATCTTGAGTTACTTAAAAGAGAAAACATGAATTTGAAAAATGAAAATCTTGATTTTGAAAAGGTGATTGAAAAGTTTAGAGAATCTGAAAAACTTGATTTTGAAAAACGAAAACAATTTGAAATTGAAATTTCCAAGTCCGATGCTAGAATCAAAGCACATGAAAACGAAAATTTGATCTCAAAACAAACTAATGCTGAAAATAGGAAAATCGCTATTAATCGTTGTTCAAATTTAATGAAAGAAAATAGCGATCTTAAATTTAAAATTCAACAACTTGAGTCAGCTTTGACTAAATTTTCTAAAGGAGAGAAATCGTTGAATATGTTGTTAAAAAATCAATTTTTTGTTCAGAATAAAAAGGGACTTGGATTTGAATCTAATCAAGTTGAAAAACAAAATTTTAATGATTTTAAAAATCCTTTAATTGGCTTTGAAAACGATCAAATTGAATTTTTGAAATTCAATATTTTCAAAGGGTTTTTAAATCATAAACAAATTGATAACTCGTTTAAAAACAATTCATTTAAATCTGTTTGGATTCCAAAAATTAACAAAATAAATTTAAGCAAATCTAAACAAATTTGGGTTCCAAAGGGTACGCTAGTGAATAGTAATGGATTGTTATATAAACGGGTTTGGGTACCAAAACGTGTAAACAAAGATAAGAGTGGTAAAACAACTTTTGTTAGACCACTCGATCATATAAACATTTAGGTACTGTGAGAGGCTGAGGAACAACTGTGCTTAAGTTAGATAAAATTCAAGTTGATTCATATATCAAATTATTTGGAGTTCCTTAGCCATAGATTCAGAGTTGGAGATTCATTGCATCACGTTGATTATGGTAAGTCAGGTATGATCTCTAAACTCGTACTTTTATTCCTTTTAGTTTATTTTTACTTGGCTGTTTTTGAAATCATTCGTTATGGATTGTTGAAATTCTTGGATTATAAAAAAAAAAATTGATTTTTTTTGGTGATTTCAAATAATTATCTTCAGATTTGATAAGTTGACTGGTTCTTGAGTTTGCCCAAAAATTCTCTGAAAATAATCTTGTGCTGCTCTGATAAGGAAATTGATCTGATTCATTGGTGATTAAATGATAAGTTGGAAAATCAGTGACTGGATTTAGTTAAAATTCATAGGCAATTTGAATTAAAATTGTTTTAAAAATTGTCTAGGAGCAATCAGTGTTAAAAATATTAGAAAATTTCATTTTTTTTAACTGATTGATTTTTTAAGCTGATTTTCAACTTGCATTTTTTTTCAAAAAACTCCTCTTGAAATCAATATTTTCAATTTTAAAATTATTTTTGATTATTTATTCAAAAATTGAAATTATTGATTAATTTGAACCGTTTTTGGAACTCATCAAAATTATTGATAGATTTATGAAACTGTGATGAGTTGCGACTATGGTATAATTCATAACTAGAAGAGATATTATTTTAAATCTCATGATGATTAGACAGATTTTATAATACTTTTGAATTAGAGCTTATTTCACGACCATCTTCTATATCTACCATATTTCTGTCATTCATCATGGTTTTATTTATTTTGGGGAGTTCTAATTATTCTTAAAATTTAAAAAAATAAAATAAATAAATAAATAATTTATCCTTGGTATTCACTCCCATTTAAAAATCCTCGCGGTTATGCGTGGGTGAATTACCTTAATTTCTATGTGCTTCCATTCTCACTTAAAAGACCTTCGGGCTGTGCATGGATGGAACTCATTAGAGAGGATAAAGTTAAGTTACTACTAACCCCATTTAAAAGACCTTTGGGCTATGCGTGGTTAGAAAGTGCTTAACACTTTTTTTAGCATATTTAAAATCTTTAAAATTCATATTCAAATATTCAATTTTTATTGAACTCTCCTCATTCGATAAAATCCATCGTAAATCCATTCATTCTGAAAGTGAAATTTGCTTCTGATTTAAAGATTATTATGATTTTTGTTTGATTAAATGGGTTTTACGATATATATTCTCTCTTGATTTGAATCTATATTTTTAGTCCATATTCATCACTGTTTCAATTTCTATTATCCTTTTGATGATAACAAAAGGGGGAGAATTGTCAAGATTTTGACTGATGAGTATTTAATTCAAAAATATTTTAAGATTGGAAATTAAATATCTAGAGGAAGAATGGTCAACTGGATTACATCATTCATATTTTTCCACATATATAGGGGGAGTTCAGATGTAGGGGGAGTATACAAATAGGGGGAGTAATATATTTCACGTTCAAACACATTCAAAATCTTTTATTTGTTTGTCATCATCAAAAGGGGGAGATTGTTGTATATAACAGTGTTGTATACACAATTATATGATTTTTGTTTGATGATAACAACCAAATATATTTTATTATTGAATGTGTTTGTAACTGTACTGGTATACTACACAACAGATAGCAATATAATATTTCTATTTGAATAAAATACAACTATACATAAATTTAAATATTCACACAGTATTTTATTCAAACAAGAATATTTTATTTCAATATTTAACAGTACAGATTTACAACTTCACTATTTGTATATACATCACTGATATACATTTCAAAATTTTCAATTTTCATACTCAGCCCCTCTCAACAACACTTACACTTTCATATACACTACACTCACTACAGTTCCCTCAACAGTCGTTTACATTTCTATACAGTTCACTCACAAATACAAACACACTAACGCTGTTCTTGTCTTCATCTTCAGTCTTCTGTCTTCACAGCTTTCAGTCAGTCATCTTCATACCTGTTCATACAGAAGAACACACACAATAGACTGCAACAAAAATAAAATTAAACAAAAGCAAATAAAAATTTATTTTTAAATTTTATTTGCCTCAGAATTATAGTGTGTTTCTCATCATTTTTCTAGACTTGGTCTGATATGCAGGGACAGAAAAATCTCGTCTGATGGCTGCATGTACACACGTGTATACACGTGTGCACTGCCTCGCCAATCAATATGCATCTGAGGAGTAGCCACAAGGACCATCTCAACTCAGTGCATATGGTCGAGAGTGCTAAATCAAAACAGCAAAAACAAGTGGTCGAGCATAATGAAAAATGCGAGTACAAAGTAAAAACATGATCAGCAATAAAGAATCAAAAAGAAAATCATTTTTTTTTAGAGCAACTCAAGGCAGGCTTAAATCAAGTATTTCAAAAATCATGCAAAGAAAAACAGCTCAGTTTTAAGACAGTATGGTGCACAAACAAACATGAAGGGCAACATGAACTAGAAAACATTTCAAAAAGCAGGAAAGCATGATGCAACAGCAATGGATGGTGCAACAACACAACTCAGGTTCAGCCACAAACATGAATGGCACAGAAATCTAGTGGTTTAGTTCTGACTCAAGATTCAAGTCAACATGGCAAAATGGTCGAGACAGTGACAACACAGAAAAACAATTAACTGTTGCTCAATACAAGACTGTGCAAGTACACAAATCATGCAAAGTTACAAGGGATTCAAAAATATATAAGCAGTGGACTTATGGTAAAAAGTTAGCATCAGTTTAAAATGCAAGGCAATGTTAATGCAGAAGTATCATCATGACAGTGTACACACACACACATATATTTATATATATGATCAGTGTGTATGGCCAAACAAGACAATGACAGAATACACAGATGGTTAGAAGTACAATGAGTATAGTATAGCAGTTCATCAAGCCAGTTTATTTTTAGTTCATAATTCATACTAAAAACACAAGAGTAAAGCACCAGTTCAAAAGTTTTGAAAAATCAGAGGGAAATGTCTGCTCTTATCAGTTCAAATCTACAAGCATTAGCCAAACAAGTCTGTTCGAAGAAATAAAAAAAAGGGGATCAGGAAATCGGCAACTCGACCACAAAACTCAAGTCTGAAGTACAATATACAGCAAGTCAAGCACAAAAGGGAAATACAGACAACATGCTAACAGGAAAACAGTTTGATCAAGGTGGTACCAAGATCAAATGTAGCATCTGTTCGTACAATTTTTTTTTATAAAGCAATTCAAGGCCGAGGCTAAAGTAGCTGTCCAGTTTTTTAAAGAAGCAACTGTTCTTATCAAAGACAGGAAAAATGTTTTTTGAAAAGAATGATTCAAAGAAGGTTTTAAAATTCCAGAAATCAGGGTTTAAACTTATGAAATATATTCAGAAAAATCATTCAAGTTACTAACTCAAATTCAACTAGAGAAAGCCCAGAATTCTCGTGCGAGTATTCAGGAATTCACATACAAGTTTGAGAGATTTCAAGTTTCAAAAATCAAGGGATTGATTTAAAAGCAGAAAATTCAAGTTTAAAGTATACAGGATAAACGAAAATTACTCCACAAAATTTGAATCGAAGAAATCATCAGAATTCCAGAAGACTTCAAGTCCAAGATTTATGCAATATATTCAAGTTTAAATTCGAAGAAACCTTCAGAATTTCAAGTCCAAAATTCACGAAAATATCAGACCGAGTCTTATACGAAATTTCAGAAATCACGAAAAGCTCAATTCAAAGCAGTTGTCAAGCCCCAATATTTCGTATATATCATGAACAAGTCTAAGCATGAAATCAGAGATATTTTAGGATTTTAATCCTATAAATACACCAATCCTCATCAGCAGTAAATTATCCAAGTTTCAACGCAATCAAAGAAAAATTAGAAGTGGAAAAATCATACCAATATTCACTTGGATCTGGATCGAGTGAATCTGCAAATCGAAGAACCAGAAAACCATCAGAGCACGAGACCAACATCGACAAACATCAGAGCAAGAGTACGATCAATCATTTTGCAGAGAATCGGATTCCAGAAGGAAACCCTAGATCGCAAGAAGGAAACCCTAGATCGCAAACCCTAGGCCGCCATTTATTTTTTCACAGAGAAAAAGGAGATCGGGTCAAAGAATAAAGGGGCTAGGGCAAATAGAAGAGGCCGACCAAGCTTTTTAAAAGGGGACAACCTATTTATTTTAACTCCTAAGGGTTTTTCTATTTTTTATTTTATTTTACATTTGTTTTTGTTTAATTCATAAAAACAAACAAACAGTTTCTAGATCTGTAAAATCTAGGGAAGACGAATTACGGGAATTGTAATTCGGGGAAATCTGGTTTCGGGGATAGAAACCAGTGCAGGGTTTTGAGCGTAGGGTTAATAACAGTTGGGAGCGAGTGTCGCGAGTTTACAGGGGATTGTAAGCGTAGAGATTGTTTTAACTCCTAGTAGAAACCTTGGGGAATGCAGCAGTAGGCAGGGTTTTGCCAAAGCTGGGTATATCTGTGTGTTATTTATTTTCTGCATTTATTCTGTTTTTAATCTGTGCTGTGATTATTTAATTACTCTGTGAAAATCTATGATAAACCCTATTCACCCCCCCTCTAGGGTTAATTTAGATCCTACAAAAGTGGTTTTGGGTCCAGTTTCCATCCCGGTCTCTTCGAACTAACACGTCAAAAGTAAAAAGGCAATTTATTTGATAGTCAGTTCTTTAACAATCAAATCAAAACAGTACCAATAAGTATATCATTAGCTCAAGCCCTTTTAATTAAAACCATTCATTAAAATATTTTCATTAATTCTATGAAATCGATTTCATATTCTTATCTCGTTTGGATAAGAATATTCACAAATCTATTGTTTTTATTATTGCCTCAAAAACCCTTAGCCATTTGCTTATTCCTTGGAATAACTATATTCCAAAACTATACTATTTTCATTACTTAGAAAATAGTGTTATATACTTAATCGATTGGTATTAGTATAATCACACTTCATAACTAGGTCAAATAATGTTAAGTAATCCATTTTTTATTATTGAAACCAATAGTTTAATCTCTAATATCGCTTGCAGTATTCTTCTTATGGAGATATGGATTATTTCAGACATCATTACCTTCCCTTGGATAATAGCGATGTAACAACCCGGAAATTCTGAGCCAAATTAAAATTTTTATTTTGGCAATTTTGATGAATTTTGAATATTTAAAATGAATTATTTTAAATAATAACGACGAGATTTTTTTTATAGAATTCGAACGTATATATTTATATAGATCGTCGTTAGAATATAAATAATTATTTATAAATATAAAAGGAATTGAAAATGACGCGGTAGTTCGAAAATTCAATTTCAAAATTCAAATGAATGTACCGGATGCAAAATAAATCGGATTTTAGCAAAACCAAAATTATTAGAATCGGTTAGAGAAAATCTTTCCAACAAATCCGAAAAATTGAAATTTCATAGCGGGAATCAAAAATTATGCCCAGTTGAAAATTCAGAATAGTCGCTATGGAATTCTGGCCCTTAAAAATGGAAATTTTGCAAACGACCTCGGTTTTCGACGAAACCACTTTTGTTGGATCCGGGATGCCTAGTTATTGCTAGATTCTAAAATTAGTAATTTTTCGAATCAATATGTGAGCGTGGCAAAGGAAAACGCATTTGACCAATTTTAGTTGATTTTAATCGACTGGAAAATGGCCATTTTTCAAACGGTCTCGGAATTTGACGAAATTAGTTTGGTTAGGACTGTATCGTCAATACTAAGCTAGAAAATATTTTTCGGGAATTTTTAGAGTCCATATGTGGCCCCAATAAATTGAAATGTGTGTTCAAATTCTATATATAGAGTTATATTTTGATTTGAACGGAAACTGATCGAAACAGTCAAATCAGCCTATGATACATATCCCATTGTGTTCGAAATGAGGGTAATTAGCTATGTACGACAAGCGGTGGGTTTGATTTCGAGTTCGAAAATAAAAATTGCTTTATGGGAATTTAAAGGAATGAAATAAATATACAATTTATATATAACCCCCGATGACTCTCTCTCCTTATTATTCAAATTGGTTTTCAAATTGAAAAAAAAAACCTCACGCGATTGGTCCCCGTCGCCTCATCGCCGGAGCCACCCACTGTCCCGCCGCGCGTCTCAGGCTAACTCCGCCCCACCGCCTCCTCTTCCTCACTACTTCCTCTAGCCCTAACCGCCATTTCAGTCCACCGCAAACACCTCGCTGGGTCGCCATCTCCCACGCAGCCCCACAATCCCCCCCAATTCCGCACCGTAGGCCCCACAACACTGACCGCTGGTGATCCCCGCCGTACTCCAGCACCCTCTTCCGGCAATGGCCCTCCTCTATCAACAAAATTCAATTCATGCAAGAAAAACAATGTGAGTTTCTAATTTATTTAGGTTTAAAAATTCTGATTTTTCTTTTTATCTCAGAAAATCTGAATTAATATGTTATTAAAAATATAATTTTATATTATAGAAAGGTTAAAAATATAATTTTTATATTATAGAAAGGTTAAAAATATAATTTTTATATTATATAAAGGTTAAAAATATGATTTTTATATTATATAGATAATAAAAATTTGATCTTTATTATGTAGGAGATATAAAAATATGATTTATATTATGTAGAAGAAGCAAAGATGTGATTTTTATATGAGTGGCGATATAAAAATATAATTTTTATTATATATAAAGCACTATAAAAATAGAATTTTTATCTATATAGTAGCCGTATAAAAATGTGATTTTTATATACATAACAACAATATAAAAATGTGATTTTTATATATGTAGTGGCTACAGACAATGAAATAGATAAAAGACGAGCGCGACGAAGATTTCTACATATGAAGAGTCGCGGTATTGGATTAGCTAGTCGGTGAGAACTTCTCACTTTAAATCTTGTTTTCTAGTTAAAATATATACTAGGATGCAGACGGTGCTTAGCAGCACCCGACACCTGTCATCCATAGACCATGGACGACTGTATGCTTGTTTGATGTGTTGCGAAGTTTGTTTGTGATGTTGATGTGAAATGGATAATAAAATATTCATCTGTTGAAATAAATTAATTATCGTTAAAAATATAATTTTTAACATGAATGTGAATACATAAATATTCATTTACAAACCGGACGGTTTGTTTATGTACACCTATTTGAAGGATATGGATTGGGATGATAAATTTTACACATCGCCCAACTGCACAAATAATATTCAGTGTTTGTGAATTGAAACCCCATACGGGTGTTGGGATGATATTTGGCGTACACTAATCCCAAGTATTTGGTTGTATGTCGATTGATTGGTCGACAGACTGTGTAAGCGTTAATTATTTATATTTAATGCTTATGCAGTTGTGTGGTGCACTTTGGATGATGGTTGATTATTCATCGTTGCTATTATATACATGTGTTGTATGGAATCCATATAATTAACATTATATGGTAATTGATTGGGCCTCATTCCAATTGGGAAAATAAAGAATATTATAGAAAAATATATATATTCATGTGTTGAATAGAATAAAGAATATTCAGGTGTTGAATAAAAAAAATATGTTCATGTGTTGAATAGAGTAAAGAATATTCATGTGTTGAAACTTATCATGTGTTGAGTAAAATATTTTAATAATAAAATTTACATCTTTATCATATTTAAGATTAGAAACTAACTGAAAACTAGATAAGATGAGTGGTTTCCTGGGTATTGATCTGATGTTGGTTTCGGCCTTCAAGGTTAATACTTAGGGAATCATCCTCTTACTACTTTACGGTTGGAGTCTGATTAAAAATCAAATGATAAATACCATAATTTTATAAAATATATTAAATAATAGAATAAATAGTCATGTGTTGACTGAAACGACCCGCAAATCCGTACCCTTTGAGTCGACTAATAACACCACACGTCCAACTCAAATTGCACAGAAATACGAACCATTATTAGAAAGAAGTTAGAGGATGAGAAATAGAAAGAAAGAAATACTAGAATAGAAGAAAACGAAGATCACAATCTCACAGCGGAACGAATAAAATATATTAGATAACATAAACTTTGAAATACAAATCAGTAACCTTGTATACATAACATTATCAGAGCACAGCAGTTACTTTTGGAACAGTTATAAACCCTGTTTCCAAATACAACAAAATACACAGCGGAAATATGGTAGTCCATAACTAACTGGTGAAGCCTCCTGCTTCGAGCTCCTCCAAGTGAATCTGAAAAATCCTAACTACTTGACTGCCCGTACAAATTTTGGGCACCCAAGAGTTTAGGGAAACAACAAAATAAACTCTGGGTCAGTCATGGGACTGGTGTGAGTAAACTTCAACCATTTGTTTAACTTTCAAAAATCCTTTTCAAAAGGGAAGATAATCGTAAGACCGATCCACACATAAACATGGATGGTTTTTACCTTACGATAACCCAAAACACTTTGGAAATCATATATTATCTGATATTATAATAATGTCTAATCACAAGTAATTAAAATCTAGTAGAGCGCTTGCATCTCACGCTCTACATATATAATATACAATCAAACTCGCAGGCACTTATTGGAGATTGGATTCCAACTTGACAAGGTATGGGACCACCTTCCGAACGTGTATCTCTAGAGGCAAATACACTGGGTTCAACAAGAACATCTTGCAACCCGGCCCTCACATGACCGACCACTCATTTCGCTTGAGTGTATCGAATGTATACCACCAACGGTTGGGATCAGCAACCGTCTCCCGATAAGGGACAGCATCGATAGATTTAAGAACAAAAGGAATTTCTCTAGATAGGTGATCATACATCCTAATGGGTGCGACCCACATAGCCATGCTGCCTGCCCGATTTTTGTCCTTTCCTGGTTGATGCGGCTTGAGGTCATAACGTATCCTTTGACAGATCCCACCTCCATTACTTTGAATGCCACATCGTCATACCTGCCAAATCACAAATTGATTTCACCAAAAATACCACGGGTATACAGCTAAGAGAAACGAATTCCTCCGCCACCAAACGTAAGTACGTTTGAAGAGATCAACTTATGCGATCCATTGGATATACTCTGTCAGACACTCGTCCATTTACGTTTGTCCTGGGACTGGACAAACCGAAGGCACTATTCAGTACATCCATCTTAGGCACTGTTATCTAAGACTTATACAATAGCCCTTGCACTTCACTCCGTCTTCAAGATATTCAGCAGACTTGATTCGCAACGCTTATGCCAATACGGAGTGGTTCTCTGGATAACAATCCAACCGGTCTCTCCATATTAACAACGTTAAAATGGTCAAAACTTTGATAGTCGGTGATTTAACTATCAAATGAAAACATGTCGGTGTGCAAACAATGATATTATTTCCAAAAGGAAATTCTATCGACCAAACATCATTTAACGTTTATCCCTTTTAGTTCATTCATTCATTCATTTCCCTTCTCATTTTCATTTACATTCCTTATTTAATATATTTAGAAAATATACGCTATTAACATTGGCAAACATTTCCATCTCCTGTCCTCTACATTCAGAAAAACATTTCTGACTCTCGTTTGGAAAACGTTTCCAAATTTCCTTCATTTAATTAAACAGATGTTTGAATAAACATCACTATGCCAAATCTCCTTCATTTGTTTCCACTTAACCACTTTTTACCATCGAATCTTAACTATTTCTTAGTTCAAAACGAAGTCAATCAAGTTGGGGTATAGTTACCTCTCAGACCTTAACTGAACAACATTTCTAACTTCGAAATAGGCAAAGTTCATCTTTCCAATCTTTTAACATGCTTCCTTACGTTGCTCTTGGATTCGATTATGAATCCACTTCCTTTTCAGGAATCACTTGATTATAACAATGGTGTTATAATTCCCTGCATCCGAAATATAATAACTTTAATATGACTTTTATTTTTCTAACTTGAATATCGGAAAAAACATTTCCAATATATAATTCCTTTATTGAGAAAACATCTTTTATTCCAGTTAGAAAACATTTCTAAATCCTTTGAATTTATTGATGTTATAAACATCGTTATTATGACTTAAATCATAAATCATTCGTTAATTAACGATATCACTAACCAACCCTTGCTATCATCCACTTTGAAATATTCAGAGCTCACAACTTTAAACCAAACATTGCTTTCACGACTCTCGGGTTTGATCTACGAACACACCTTCTTTATAAAAATATTGATTATAACGGTAGCGTTATAATTGCTATCTTCAAATGTTTGATTTATAAAACATTGCTTTCAACAACAGCGTTAAAAACCGCTGTCTAGCATTATAGAACACTTATCCTAACCATAGCATTAAGATTGCTATTAAAACAGTTATTATAACGGCAGCGTTAAAATTGCTATATATATTTACAACATCTATTATAACAACAGTGCTATGATTGTTGTTTTGAATAAAATACCGTGTGCGACGCACACGCTTCCGTTGTTCATTTATAAACTCTGTTTATTTTAAACAATTCAAGTTCATATTTATAATCTATACATTCTTCTAACCACTTAATTCGATTTCTATAAATCCCCTTTTTATATATATTTTATTTGCAAAATATTTCCTTGTTTAAACTATTTATTCTTTTAATTTAAAGCATTTGGAATCTTTCTTTAAACTTTCCTCTATACTTTGCTAAATTCAAATCTATTTCAAATATTGGTTTCAAAACCGATACTCACTTTCAAATATACATTCATATTTGAACCCACCTTTTTAATTTATCCAATGGTTAATGATCCACTTAATTTATATCTCCATTTATAACATTTTTCTTGGTTTACCCAATGGAATAGGTTTCCATTTGCAACTCAATGAAAAGAAATTATTTCTAATTTAGAAATAAACTCTGCTTTTAAATTCTAACTTCTTTTCACTTTCGATGATATTTTACGGTATCTAAAATACCAGGTTCCTAAGGCCAGGGTAACCCAAACACACAAATTCAACCATGGATAATGTAGCATAACATATATCACCATTAAATAAAACAGTAAATAAAATATTGAGGGATCCAGTTGGGTCCCTCCAACCTGTTTCCCTACATCCACAGATGTTAATAACATCAAAAATCTCGCATTAAAAAAAATCAATCAACGATGTGATTATATCAACCAATTTATCAACTATTCGACCAAGCAACCATTTCACATTATAAAATAATTTTAAACGAGTGAGTTTACTCACCTTGGTTCGCAGTTGATGATCCTGCTTTTGTTTTCGTTTACAACCAAATGGACATTTGATTTTATCACGAAATTCCAATAGCTAAAACAGCGAAATCTGTTTCACACTGTATTTCTCGGCTCTACGATCTCAACATGACCGATTTTCTCGAATTCTGTTAACGTATTCATACCATAAGTTACAATTTAATTTACCTTATAGAAGAAATGATAAACCACGGTTATGTTATTGGGTTATGAATAGTTGAATACCATATTTGCAAAATTAGTTAACAGTTGTTTATTTAACACCTTGTCAAACGGTGGTCACAACATATTTCAAATAATTATATTTAATAGGGCGATACACGGTTAAGGGAATATATATTGTTTTAAGACTTTATGACCATGATTCGTACCACGGTAATATACAAAAGATTAGGCATCTTAAAACTTTGGGTTAGGCGCACATAATATGGGTTTATATAAATATATAGATTATTGTTCATTTTTCTTTATACCTGCTCTCTTCTCGCCTTGTACATCTTTGAAGCCATCACCTCTTCCAACAGAAAGCCGACCCCCTCTCTCCAACCCATGACAGAACCGTACCCCTCATCCCCTTTCTTTCCAAAGCAAAAACAACCCCCACCACCATACAACGCTTCTTCATTTCATTACCACTTGCACCCCCACTACAGGCGTCATCATCTCCACCGAACACACACAAAAACAGCACCTACTTTCCTCCAGAACTCCATCAGACCCCTTCCCTTTCAACCCCTTCCTTCCCTAACACCCATGCCAGCAACTTGTTCCCCCCCTCCACAAGATTTCGAACTCACCTACACTAAAGTCCATCCTATTCTTCGAACTCCTCCTGAACCCCGCGACAAGCTCAACACCTTCACCTCGAAGTTCGCCACGCAACCCCAAACGAACTGAACCCTGTAGTCGCTGAATATAGATGATGCGACAAAAATCACTTCCGAACCCAAGGAAATGGGTATGCATGTGAAGTGTATGCTGACTCCAACGATATACTTTCCGTGATTTTTATTTTTATTTTCTTTCGTATTTAATTTCCGTAAGAGAATGGTCTACTGTGGCCTTGTTTATATAGAAACGAAAGCTTGGCACCCACGAAATTTAGCATAGCTGTAGCAATAGGGGTAGATAGGCTTGGGATTTTTATTTACTTTGTCTGCACGGTTTTGAAAAAATGGCGTGAAGCACCAACATAAAGTACGTCCGCATGTAGACACAAGCATGTGCATTCATTTAATTTCTACTGTGTAATGCATGTGCTATTTAATTTGCTTTGTACGTGCTGATGAGAATTTCAAACTGGCCATGTGCGAGATATTTAGGTATATATGCTTCAGTGAAAATGGCAATTCGCAGTGTATTAGACTAGGCAAACTAGCTGTGCAATATTTAATGCGGAAGAGAAGTAGTATATATTTTATTTTATATTATACTATACGAAACTTCGTAGTGAAGTATCCAGTAAAACTAACCACCGTCGACTTCTGTCTACTGATAAAAAAACTTATCTTGGTGCAAGAAGGTATTCTGAACCCAATGGGACAAGTTTCGTCGAATTCTGACATCGTATGAAAAAATTTCCTTTATAAAACCAGAAGTCAACACGCATTTAAATTTTTCATGGTCACCAGATAAATCAAATCAACTTGAAACTGCGAACATCGATAATAACTTTTCGATACGAATCCAACGGCACTAGTTTCGTCGCATTCTGAGACTGTCGCCCCGGTAGACTATTTTTGGCGCGTACCGCACTGCCCTTCTGAACACCAAATTTGCCGATCTGTAAAAATAACAAACTATATACCTACCCTGACTATATCCGACGCTATGAACTCACTGGAACTGGTTTCGTGGCCTGATTCGATCGTCTGTTCAAGTTACATTCTAATATCCCTTTATTCAGTTGAATTAATTTAATTGCACTGAACGAGCGTTTACGGCTACCGTGGTTACATACGACATCGGTTTGCCACGCAATTCAACATCGTACAATAATTTAATGATACGGTCCTAATGAAACTGATTTCATCGAAATCTGAGTCCGTTTGCAAAACGGCTATTTTAACGCGTATAATTTAAATAACGATTTTCCACAGCGACTATTTCAAAATTTGATTTGACCATAACTAACAAATTATAACACGAAATCTAGATTTTTCTCTTTCATATGAAAATTAAAATCAATACGGTTCCAACGTGTCTTGTTTCACAGAAATCCGACTTATAACGAATTCTGTATTCTCAGTTGAAGTTCAAAACTCTATATTACGAACTGCCGCGCGATTTCGAGCTCGTTTTATAATTATATTATAAATTAACGTTCAAACTTCGTTTTATAAATAAATTCCCTATATATTCCTATATATAATTCAAATAAAATATTTAAACCAATTTAAATATTCAGAATTCAACGGCCGAAAATCCGGGTCGTTACATTCCTTCCCCCTTAAAATAATTTCGTCCTCGAAATTGCTAAGGTAGGAAAAGATGCTACATACCCTATTACTAGGTCCAATAATCCTTTTTGTTCACTTTTTAATTTTCAGCTTAACTGAACCAATTTATTTCAATTAAAATATTAATTTATTCTTCTTAACGAAACTTTTCAAAATTCTGAAAAATTTTCTAATACTTTAAATTCTGAAAAATTTCGGCAGCATCTCCTCTGCATGGCTCAATCGGCACAATCACAACTTGCCTTTCTAGGCCTCTCCAATCCAAAAGAAAATCAAAAAGCCAAGTGGCTTGCCTCATAGGCTCATAAAATCATCAACCCAAACAATATTGTAAACATGTACCTTTTTGTCGGGCATAATTCTATCTCTTGCATTTGCTTCCACTCAATATCTGCTCAGCATACATATATCATTTCCACTTGGTTTCAAATCAATCCCACTTCCACTTTGAAATCTCTAATCAACTTCTGATTAGTCACTTCCATTCTATCAATTCAAACTTGATTTCTATTTCCAAAACCAATCTACTTATCCTGCTTGGGTTCAAATTCATCACCCTTGATTCCAATCAACAACATCCAATGTATATTCAACTTTTCACACATAAGTCGAATTCATATTAATATTTCGAATTCCAACATTCTCGTTTATTTAATTCCATTCGGAATTACTTCTAATTCAATCCAGTTTTATTTAACTTAAGTTGAATCCCAATTCCTTTGATACCTTTTGACCATTTTCAATCTATTCAACCTTTACAAGTTAAAACTTTAATTTCAGAATTCAAATTCCGGGTTTTATTTCAAATTAATTTGAAATCATATATATATCTCAATTAAAAATTGAATTTCTAAATCATCTTGTCCTTTCCAAACAATTTTTATTCCCAAATTACTTATGGTAGCAATTCGTCACTCAGAAACTTGAAATGAATACCGATAATGTCGCGACCCATTATCAGTACTATTTTCTTGCCCTGAAGTGATTTCAATGCTTAACCGCTTTTTAAAATCCATTTAAACATTCTAATTCAAAAATTTCTTCAAACTAATGCCATATTACCCTTAAAATACTTCAAGGAATATTTCAAAACTTCCGGGATTTAAATTCAAATTATGGTTTGAATTTAATTCTAGTTTATCGTGGTTATATAACCATTTCAATATTTTATAATTCCATTTGATTGTAATAACAATCAACTCATTCGATAATTTCAGAAAATTATCACTTTATATCAAAAATATACTTTGGGCAAAATTATATCACTTACCCACTTTAAAACAATACTGAGTCGATTTGTTCTGTTCGAGAGTTTAGAAACACCTATCGATACGGTTGTACTTCCTGTATCGACCAGAATTCATAAACCACTCAACAAACCAGCCAACACAATATAAAACAATTTTTATATCAAATCTACAAATACGCGCTCATATATATACACTCAAACTCAACCTAGGGTGTTACTAACCCCATCTCTATTGAGTCACGCCACAGAGCCAAGGTAATAACTTAACCTTCAGCTCTGATACCAAATGAAACGACCCGCAAATCCGTACCCTTTGAGTCGACTAATAACACCACACGTCCAACTCAAATTGCACGGAAATACGAACCATTATTAGAAAGAAGTTAGAGGATGAGAAATAGAAAGAAAGAAATACTAGAATAGAAGAAAACGAAGATCACAATCTCACAGCGGAACGAATAAAATATATTAGATAACATAAACTTTGAAATACAAATCAGTAACCTTGTATACATAACATTATCAGAGCACAGCAGTTACTTTTGGAACAGTTATAAACCCTGTTTCCAAATACAACAAAATATACAGCGGAAATATGGTAGTCCATAGCTAACTGGTGAAGCCTCCTGCTTCGAGCTCCTCCAAGTGAATCTGAAAAATCCTAACTACTTGACTGCCCGTACAAATTTTGGGCACCCAAGAGTTTAGGGAAACAACAAAATAAACTCTGGGTCAGTCATGGGACTGGTGTGAGTAAACTTCAACCATTTGTTTAACTTTCAAAAATCCTTTTCAAAAGGGAAGATAATCGTAAGACCGATCCACACATAAACATGGATGGTTTTTACCTTACGATAACCCAAAACACTTTGGAAATCATATATTATCTGATATTATAATAATGTCTAATCACAAGTAATTAAAATCTAGTAGAGCGCTTGCATCTCACGCTCTACATATATAATATACAATCAAACTCGCAGGCACTTATTGGAGATTGGATTCCAACTTGACAAGGTATGGGACCACCTTCCGAACGTGTATCTCTAGAGGCAAATACACTGGGTTCAACAAGAACATCTTGCAACCCGGCCCTCACATGACCGACCACTCATTTCGCTTGAGTGTATCGAATGTATACCACCAACGGTTGGGATCAGCAACCGTCTCCCGATAAGGGACAGCATCGATAGATTTAAGAACAAAAGGAATTTCTCTAGATAGGTGATCATACATCCTAATGGGTGCGACCCACATAGCCATGCTGCCTGCCCGATTTTTGTCCTTTCCTGGTTGATGCGGCTTGAGGTCATAACGTATCCTTTGACAGATCCCACCTCCATTACTTTGAATGCCACATCGTCATACCCGCCAAATCACAAATTGATTTCACCAAAAATACCACGGGTATACAGCTAAGAGAAACGAATTCCTCCGCCACCAAACGTAAGTACGTTTGAAGAGATCAACTTATGCGATCCATTGGATATACTCTGTCAGACACTCGTCCATTTACGTTTGTCCTGGGACTGGACAAACCGAAGGCACTATTCAGTACATCCATCTTAGGCACTGTTATCTAAGACTTATACAATAGCCCTTGCACTTCACTCCGTCTTCAAGATATTCAGCAGACTTGATTCGCAACGCTTATGCCAATACGGAGTGGTTCTCTGGATAACAATCCAACCGGTCTCTCCATATTAACAACGTTAAAATGGTCAAAACTTTGATAGTCGGTGATTTAACTATCAAATGAAAACATGTCGGTGTGCAAACAATGATATTATTTCCAAAAGGAAATTCTATCGACCAAACATCATTTAACGTTTATCCCTTTTAGTTCATTCATTCATTCATTTCCCTTCTCATTTTCATTTACATTCCTTATTTAATATATTTAGAAAATATACGCTATTAACATTGGCAAACATTTCCATCTCCTGTCCTCTACATTCAGAAAAACATTTCTGACTCTCGTTTGGAAAACGTTTCCAAATTTCCTTCATTTAATTAAACAGATGTTTGAATAAACATCACTATGCCAAATCTCCTTCATTTGTTTCCACTTAACCACTTTTTACCATCGAATCTTAACTATTTCTTAGTTCAAAACGAAGTCAATCAAGTTGGGGTATAGTTACCTCTCAGACCTTAACTGAACAACATTTCTAACTTCGAAATAGGCAAAGTTCATCTTTCCAATCTTTTAACATGCTTCCTTACGTTGCTCTTGGATTCGATTATGAATCCACTTCCTTTTCAGGAATCACTTGATTATAACAATGGTGTTATAATTCCCTGCATCCGAAATATAATAACTTTAATATGACTTTTATTTTTCTAACTTGAATATCGGAAAAAACATTTCCAATATATAATTCCTTTATTGAGAAAACATCTTTTATTCCAGTTAGAAAACATTTCTAAATCCTTTGAATTTATTGATGTTATAAACATCGTTATTATGACTTAAATCATAAATCATTCGTTAATTAACGATATCACTAACCAACCCTTGCTATCATCCACTTTGAAATATTCAGAGCTCACAACTTTAAACCAAACATTGCTTTCACGACTCTCGGGTTTGATCTACGAACACACCTTCTTTATAAAAATATTGATTATAACGGTAGCGTTATAATTGCTATCTTCAAATGTTTGATTTATAAAACATTGCTTTCAACAACAGCGTTAAAAACCGCTGTCTAGCATTATAGAACACTTATCCTAACCATAGCATTAAGATTGCTATTAAAACAGTTATTATAACGGCAGCGTTAAAATTGCTATATATATTTACAACATCTATTATAACAACAGTGCTATGATTGTTGTTTTGAATAAAATACCGTGTGCGACGCACACGCTTCCGTTGTTCATTTATAAACTCTGTTTATTTTAAACAATTCAAGTTCATATTTATAATCTATACATTCTTCTAACCACTTAATTCGATTTCTATAAATCCCCTTTTTATATATATTTTATTTGCAAAATATTTCCTTGTTTAAACTATTTATTCTTTTAATTTAAAGCATTTGGAATCTTTCTTTAAACTTTCCTCTATACTTTGCTAAATTCAAATCTATTTCAAATATTGGTTTCAAAACCGATACTCACTTTCAAATATACATTCATATTTGAACCCACCTTTTTAATTTATCCAATGGTTAATGATCCACTTAATTTATATCTCCATTTATAACATTTTTCTTGGTTTACCCAATGGAATAGGTTTCCATTTGCAACTCAATGAAAAGAAATTATTTCTAATTTAGAAATAAACTCTGCTTTTAAATTCTAACTTCTTTTCACTTTCGATGATATTTTACGGTATCTAAAATACCAGGTTCCTAAGGCCAGGGTAACCCAAACACACAAATTCAACCATGGATAATGTAGCATAACATATATCACCATTAAATAAAACAGTAAATAAAATATTGAGGGATCCAGTTGGGTCCCTCCAACCTGTTTCCCTACATCCACAGATGTTAATAACATCAAAAATCTCGCATTAAAAAAAATCAATCAACGATGTGATTATATCAACCAATTTATCAACTATTCGACCAAGCAACCATTTCACATTATAAAATAATTTTAAACGAGTGAGTTTACTCACCTTGGTTCGCAGTTGATGATCCTGCTTTTGTTTTCGTTTACAACCAAATGGACATTTGATTTTATCACGAAATTCCAATAGCTAAAACAGCGAAATCTGTTTCACACTGTATTTCTCGGCTCTACGATCTCAACATGACCGATTTTCTCGAATTCTGTTAACGTATTCATACCATAAGTTACAATTTAATTTACCTTATAGAAGAAATGATAAACCACGGTTATGTTATTGGGTTATGAATAGTTGAATACCATATTTGCAAAATTAGTTAACAGTTGTTTATTTAACACCTTGTCAAACGGTGGTCACAACATATTTCAAATAATTATATTTAATAGGGCGATACACGGTTAAGGGAATATATATTGTTTTAAGACTTTATGACCATGATTCGTACCACGGTAATATACAAAAGATTAGGCATCTTAAAACTTTGGGTTAGGCGCACATAATATGGGTTTATATAAATATATAGATTATTGTTCATTTTTCTTTATACCTGCTCTCTTCTCGCCTTGTACATCTTTGAAGCCATCACCTCTTCCAACAGAAAGCCGACCCCCTCTCTCCAACCCATGACAGAACCGTACCCCTCATCCCCTTTCTTTCCAAAGCAAAAACAACCCCCACCACCATACAACGCTTCTTCATTTCATTACCACTTGCACCCCCACTACAGGCGTCATCATCTCCACCGAACACACACAAAAACAGCACCTACTTTCCTCCAGAACTCCATCAGACCCCTTCCCTTTCAACCCCTTCCTTCCCTAACACCCATGCCAGCAACTTGTTCCCCCCCTCCACAAGATTTCGAACTCACCTACACTAAAGTCCATCCTATTCTTCGAACTCCTCCTGAACCCCGCGACAAGCTCAACACCTTCACCTCGAAGTTCGCCACGCAACCCCAAACGAACTGAACCCTGTAGTCGCTGAATATAGATGATGCGACAAAAATCACTTTCGAACCCAAGGAAATGGGTATGCATGTGAAGTGTATGCTGACTCCAACGATATACTTTCCGTGATTTTTATTTTTATTTTCTTTCGTATTTAATTTCCGTAAGAGAATGGTCTACTGTGGCCTTGTTTATATAGAAACGAAAGCTTGGCACCCACGAAATTTAGCATAGCTGTAGCAATAGGGGTAGATAGGCATGGGATTTTTATTTACTTTGTCTGCACGGTTTTGAAAAAATGGCGTGAAGCACCAACATAAAGTACGTCCGCATGTAGACACAAGCATGTGCATTCATTTAATTTCTACTGTGTAATGCATGTGCTATTTAATTTGCTTTGTACGTGCTGATGAGAATTTCAAACTGGCCATGTGCGAGATATTTAGGTATATATGCTTCAGTGAAAATGGCAATTCGCAGTGTATTAGACTAGGCAAACTAGCTGTGCAATATTTAATGCGGAAGAGAAGTAGTATATATTTTATTTTATATTATACTATACGAAACTTCGTAGTGAAGTATCCAGTAAAACTAACCACCGTCGACTTCTGTCTACTGATAAAAAAACTTATCTTGGTGCAAGAAGGTATTCTGAACCCAATGGGACAAGTTTCGTCGAATTCTGACATCGTATGAAAAAATTTCCTTTATAAAACCAGAAGTCAACACGCATTTAAATTTTTCATGGTCACCAGATAAATCAAATCAACTTGAAACTGCGAACATCGATAATAACTTTTCGATACGAATCCAACGGCACTAGTTTCGTCGCATTCTGAGACTGTCGCCCCGGTAGACTATTTTTGGCGCGTACCGCACTGCCCTTCTGAACACCAAATTTGCCGATCTGTAAAAATAACAAACTATATACCTACCCTGACTATATCCGACGCTATGAACTCACTGGAACTGGTTTCGTGGCCTGATTCGATCGTCTGTTCAAGTTACATTCTAATATCCCTTTATTCAGCTGAATTAATTTAATTGCACTGAACGAGCGTTTACGGCTACCGTGGTTACATACGACATCGGTTTGCCACGCAATTCAACATCGTACAATAATTTAATGATACGGTCCTAATGAAACTGATTTCATCGAAATCTGAGTCCGTTTGCAAAACGGCTATTTTAACGCGTATAATTTAAATAACGATTTTCCACAGCGACTATTTCAAAATTTGATTTGACCATAACTAACAAATTATAACACGAAATCTAGATTTTTCTCTTTCATATGAAAATTAAAATCAATACGGTTCCAACGTGTCTTGTTTCACAGAAATCCGACTTATAACGAATTCTGTATTCTCAGTTGAAGTTCAAAACTCTATATTACGAACTGCCGCGCGATTTCGAGCTCGTTTTATAATTATATTATAAATTAACGTTCAAACTTCGTTTTATAAATAAATTCCCTATATATTCCTATATATAATTCAAATAAAATATTTAAACCAATTTAAATATTCAGAATTCAACGGCCGAAAATCTGGGTCGTTACATTGACGATGCTTATGTGTTGAGAATATTCATGTGTTGAAAGAAATATAGATTCATGTGTTGAATAGAATAAATATTCATTTGTTGAATAGAATAACGAAGTTATTGAAATATATAAAGCCGTGCTGATTAGAGATGCACCATTTTGACGCGAATGATATTTATATCGATTATATTCGTTTTTATAATGATTATAGAAAAGGAAGCGATTTCAAAGTATAACACTTTGAAAATATTATCATTTGTATATCGATGATCATTTGTATATCGATGATCATTTGTATATCGATGATGTGGAATATCCAATTTTGATTCGAAATTGAATATGAAGTTGAAATCGTTTCGAAAACGAATTTAAAACGATTTATAAAGTACGTTTTGAATTGAAATCGACGAAATATATATAATATATATATTATATATTAAATGGCCTGAATAGAACGCGCCGCGTTGCGGCAGTTCGCGAATTTCGACCATTGACTTCGAATTGACATTACGGGAGATCCGACCGTCGGATTCTCCTGAAACCGGAACCGTTGGGTTCGTATCGAAAAGAGCTTTCCAATGGATATTAAAAATTTGAAATCTAACGATTGGATTTGGAATTATGTCCAAATCAAATTTTGAAAAGGTCGCTATAAGTACGGTTCGATGGCCGTTGATGGAAATCGACTGTACGGGCCTTGATAAAATTATTAAAAATAGTAATAATTTGTGTAAAATCATAAGAAATGATTTGTGGAGAATTGGGATGAAAAACTCCATATTTGAAAAGATAAAAATAGATTTTTATCGAAATGAACTAGTTTTGAACTAGAATTAAAATCAATTTATTTTTGAAATAAATAAATTGAATTTGAAACGGGTTTTAAAGGTAACCAGAATTTCCAATAATTGAATCGGAATGAATTTGAATCGAAATTATCTTCGGAATATTTCGATGTTGGATTTCGTGATTATACAGATATTGTTATGGGAATTTGAAAGATATATTTATATCGTTATTTCCAATATGATATTTGTTGGTCGTAGAATTTGATATTGAATATAAGCCGATATATTTTCTATTCAGAGCCTTGTATTTAATATCAAATGTGATTTGGGTTTGTCGTGAATGGTGTCTTCATTAACACTATTCTTAAGCCCAGTTGAGAAAAGGATTAAATCTTTCTATTTAGATTTAATGAAGTGTACCAATTAAATAATATCTAATTGAAATTGAATTTGAATGTGATTTTGGGTTTATCGTGAACCATGTTTTAGGTGAAATTGGTTCGTTAACCCAGATAAAGACAAGATATTGATGGGAAGATTAAAACTAAGTGGAGTTTTAATAAATCTTTAATTAGATTAAAGTGATCGAGAATGGAGTATCACCAGTTTTGCTCCAAAGCGATAGTTAAATCTTTAATTAGATTTGAACGTGAAATGGTAATTAATAATTGCCGATAACACCGTGGTGTTAGATATGGAGTATCACCAGTTTTGCTCCATGGGATGAATAGGTTGGGATTGAGAAATAAAATAAACAATTACTTCGGTGTGGTTCGCTAATCCCGACTAGTTTGGAAAACCATAATACAGTTTGAAATGATATCCAAAGGAAGATTAAAGAATAAATTTAGAAGAATTTATCTTTGATAAAATTAATGGGAACCTTTCCCTAAGAATGTGAAAATTTGAATAAAAGAATATTCTGAATTGGAATGAGGCGTATGTTGGGTTTGTGTAACATTTGTTTATTATATACGCGGGTTATTTGGAAAGGTCGGGTTTATACCCATTATGAATAACCGATTCGACGATAAGTCGAAGATGAAGACGGTGGTTGAAGACCTGAAGTCTTCACATCGTTTGAGTGATTACTGATGATCTTGATTAGGCTGTACACCCAAGAAGAGGGAAACAGTTGGTGATCGTCCAAATGTGTTTGGAGATCGATGGATATGCGAGGAAAGTGCCTCCGGTTTCGTTCAGACCCAGAATGAACTTGTAAATGGACTGTGTGTCTGACATTGGATTTTATTCTGTGTTAATTGATCTCCATTAAATATACATCTGTTTGGCGGCGGAGAATTTATTCTCTTGCTTAACGCCCTTCTCTGAGATGTACGAGCTCAGAGGTTGTATATCGATGGACATCAGTCGCATGACATGAATTGCCAGTGTGGCACGCCTAAGTGGAAAATGATCAAGGCTTCTGTTGAAAAGCAAAGTCTTGTGGTTGATGATCAAAGAACGGCCTGTGTGGCATAGCTTTGTGTATAACATGAATTCGCGAGCCTCACACCTCGGTATGAGTCAAAAACGGGATACGGACCGTTAGGAGAACACGACGTTTCTTTCTAGCTATGGGTGATGTCAGTGACCTACCAGCCCTGACATTTATATACTTTTTACCTGTGTGGTTGTTGGAATGCGAGGCGCCTTGGATATAGGTCTGTTAGGACCGGGAAACGTGTGTTCAGGAATTGCCAATCCTCAAAAGTAAGAGAGGACCGGCCCAACCGATTCCAAGGATCGCTGTGTGTGGTCCTGAGATATTTGCTAGAGTGTCTCGAACGGAGAGGAACTTTCCCCTTGCCTCGACACATGATGGAATCCAATTTCCAATACGTGATGATTCAGTTTTATTTGTAGAACCTAGTATGGCGACATAGTAGATGGTAGCTATGCCGCCCATGATTGATACTTATGATTGAAATTGTTTTGACACTATACACTTATAGTAATATCAAAATAATGTGTTTTTAAACGTGTCAAGCATTCTTTGGCTATTATAAGGTAAAACCCTATCCTCCGGCTTGCGTTGCATTGTCATTATGTGATGGGACCTAGGTCTTATAATATCTTCATTTTTCTTTATTTAGCATTGCGCTGTTTGTTTTAAACACTGGTATTCTTAGGAGGAAACCCGTTCCGTGTTATACGGCGTGGTCCCTTGATTTACCTAACTTCAAAAATAAAGATTAATAACTGTTTTAGTTCTCACACCAGTCGCATGACTGACCTGGAGTTTATTGTTTTAACCTAAACTCTGGGTGCCCCTATTTTCCCCACGGGCAACTATTAGTTTTGGTTTTGCAGATTTATATTCACAGGATCCTGATTTACAGCTGAAACGATGCTCGGAAAGCTCTGTATCCGTGTATTACTTTCAGTTGTGTTTTGTATTGTTTTTCGCTGCTATGTAATTTATTGTAATCTCTGATATTTATCGAATGTGTAATATTTATTCATACTCTGTATATTCTTGTATTCTGATGGAATTGTTGTAATAAACAATGAAATGTTCTTTTGTTTGTGTTCTGATTTGTCTTGTCCCCAAAGTAATTCGTTCTTTCCTTACCGGGGAAGTTCGGGTCGTGTCAAGCGAAGTCGTTCAAGTTGAGATATTTTATTTACCTCTCAGACCTTGATCGACAATGTTCTTATCTTGAGACAGATAAAGGTTTGTAACTCAAACTGATATTAATAATAATATCATATTAATATCATTTTCTATTTCATTTAAATATGGTTTTATAAACCATTACTTATATTTCAAAATCTTCTATTCAAACATGACTATTGTTATTTAATTTATATATTAAGTAAATTCTTACTAAAATATAAACCTCTTAGCTTAAATCTCTTTTTAATACAATCATATATAACTTGAATTTATTACCACAAATCTATTTACCAAGTCCTTCACGCTAACTTATTGCTTCTCTTTTATTTGAAAATCTCTTTTTGATTATATCGCTTTTACTTAATTCAATTCATTAAGTAAAGCTTATTTAGAAACCAAACATTAGCTTCACATTCCTTTCTAAAAGCTTGGTTATAAACTTGAGTTATTATAACATTGTTTTCTTAACCCTTAACAAAATTCAACTAAGTTTTATTACAAACTCGATTACTTCTTAAATGAATTCCATTTAAAAAGGTAATCACTTTAATTATTATTAATTAAAATAATAATTAGTTTCAACATTTACTACAGTAGATTACTTCATTATTAACTAAGATAGAATAACTAATTTCCTTTAAAAGATCATTTAAATGTTAACTAATTTTATCAATAACAAATAGTTCGATAATTTTCTTTATAAGATGGTTAATTAACTTTTAAGAAATCTTATTGAGTTTTACCAACTATTCATTTACAACCATTTCTATTAAATCAATTTGGAAACCAATTAATCTAATAATCAATTTAAATTTAACAGTTGACTTAGTCAACTTGAAAACATCAGTTAACTGGTTTTCACTAATCCTTTCTCTTATGTTAATTAATAATATAATTAAGGATTAATTTATAGGAATAATCCAAAGTTTGATGTGTCTTCCGATATTAATCCTTTTAAATAATCCCAAGTTTAGGGGGTCCCTTCCCATATTGATATTGATGACTTATTAACTTGTCGTAACCGGTTATCAAACTTAAATTCTTCTTTCCCAAATGATTTTTCTGGAGTGGGAAACTAGCTTGGGGAAGACGAATTTAAGTTTGATAACCGACTACGACAAGTTAATAAGTCATCGGGATCAATATGGGAAGGGACCACCGAAACTTGGGATTAATTAAAAATAATCCAAACTTCGGATTAATATGGGAAGACACGTCAAACTTCGGATTATTCCTGTCAATTTATCCTATAATTAATTTACCAATTGTTTTCTCAAAAACAATTATCTCAAATCGTTAACCCTTAGGTTAAATCTTGACTTATTTGCTTATAAAACTTATTAAAACGTACGAAATTGCTAAATAAATCATTTTATAATATCTTTAAAAAACCAACTTATAAACATCAATTTATTAACTTCTATTATTTTTTTATATAAAATATAATTTAAATTTTTGTTTCAATTATAAAAATAAATTTTATAACTTTAAATACGTCGATTCGCCTGATGACGAATTACGTCTTAAAAATTTGGTTTTTAGACCATTTGCTGCTAATCACTTAATTAATTTTGTCTATCAATTAAAAACACAACGGTGAATCCAATATGACCGTCAATCATCCAAACAAGATTTAACGTTACTTGGGGTTAAACAATCATATATAAATACTATGAAAAACAAGTAACATACAAATATTTGAGGAATCCAGTTGGATCCCTCCAACCTATTTTTCCCTGCATCAAAGCTCATAATATCGTTTAATAATGCATATGGAATAGATAATTTTAATTTAATGCTTTTAAATGACAGGAACATAAATAACGTCAATTAACAACAAATAATAATTATCCAAAGCATCCAAATCACCCAAAGCGTCCAATTTACACTAACAACAATAATTTATAGTTATATAAATTTAATCACTTCATAGGATTCCAGAAGGCACAAGAGTTAACTCACAATTTGTTTCGATTCGACAATGTCGCGTTGTTTCATTTAATTTTAAACGAATGCTTAAAACTAAACGAAACTCCAGCTGCTTCCGATTCCAACCAGACCAACTCAACTGCGTAGATCACGTTCATACGATTCCAATGCCTCTTATTTCATCAAATTTTAACTCCTTAATCCATGTTTACCTATCGCCTAATCTTTCTCTTCCTAGGTACAAGCCCGACCTCCTAAAACATGAACAACCTCAACCCCTTCAAAGCCTCATCGCGGGACATCCCCATCACCTGAATCCCAAACTCTGACACTGCCAAAACCGATGTGCCAAGACCCACCTTCGCCCACAGGTACGACTACCCAGACCCCATCGACTTCGCTAGATTTCATGAGTAACTGATCTCCGTTCAAATGCCAGTTACACCGTCGTCCGACCATCTAGAGTCTCTCTACCACCACCATTAGAACCGCCTCTGACCCCTCCACGTTCGCCCTTGAGACACCAACTCACCTTAACCCTCCGTCGCCTCTAAAATCACCAAAAACTGATCAAACATCCAAAACAAACAAACCACATTCAATTTGAAACCCTGGCCACCACGCTCTACTAGAGGCCACCACACCTGCGCTATTAGATCGACCTCGACTACCTCTCCAACTTCCCTTTAGACCCCATCACCTAGTTCTCCCTTCATCGATCGTAAATCAACCATACCAAAACTAACACTTTGCTATTCATCGTCGGTTTCTGATCGCCACTGGTGATCGTGTCATCCTAAACTCCACTAGTAGGACACCCTCTCGGTCCTCTATAATTTCCTAGTTGGACATTTTCTCAAATTGATTACGATTTTGGAGATTGGAAGAGTTAAATCAAAAGAGTGCTTCGGGTTTTATAGAAGGAAGTAGTCGAATTTTTTGACTTAAGGGGAATGCGAATCTCATTGTTTCAACGATATGATAAGATTTATGAAAGGCCTTTTTTTATTAGTCACACACACACACACACATACATACATACATACATACATACATACATACATACATATATATATATATTATATTGATCTAAAGTGACTAAAGAATTTTCTTAGCGTATAACGTTCAACGTTTATAATTCATATGATCCCATACAACATCCGATCGTGACGAAGTTGAAATTCCTACGATAACTTAATATTTCAGATGCGATGGAATTGGTTTCGTCCAATTCCGAGATCGTTTGTAACAAATGCTATTTTAATTTCAAACGGTTAATTGATACACGTTTATATTGTGGACGATCACATAATAATTCCGATTGATGTGAAATTGAAAATCTAACAATAATTAACTATTGCATATTTTACAAAATTAATTTCGTTGAAATTCGAGGTCGTTTGAAAATTGACTATTCTTAAGTTCTATATTGAATCGATAAAATGCACATCAATTTCAAAACAATAAATCCATTGAATAATAAATTATCATTATCATGTATATTCAAAATAGAATTTATATAGCTTCAAAATAAACCAATCATCTTAAATTCCAAGTTAAATCGATATTCAATTTATTAAAAATCCTTTTATTTTATTAAATAAACCGTTAAAGTTTATAAATGATTTTATAGCGACTTTCTGAAAATTTGATTTGGACATAACTCAAACATACAAGATGAAATATCGATTTTTCTTTCATTAGAAAATACAATCCAATAGATTCGGGAGATTCTTGTTTTCAAAGAATTCCAACTTATATTGGATCCCATATATTCAATTGAAATTCAAAACGTAAAACTACGAACTGCTGCAACGCTGTAGGCTCGTTTTTAATTTAATTTATATTTACACATTTAGACTTCGATAGTTGAGTAAGTAGGTAAGTGCCATATCACTAAGCCAAAATCTTTTGGTTAACTACTATAGTTGAGTACTAAAGCGGGGCAATACTAAAACCATTCCCAACCCAAAGTTGGATTGGGAAGCAGCCGACCTCAACAGGGGGTCGGTTGCCTTTTTTGGGGTTGTTTTGGTAACCTTGGAGGCTGCCAAAGCAACCCCGAAAGTTGTCAGACAACTATGTTAGCTGGCTGAAAGAAAGCAAGCTAACATATAATATTAAAAAAAATTGTTCAGTAGCCTGCTGGGACTATTTATTTTTTAAACATATATTTTCTTAAACGGTAGAAGAAAGCCGACTAAGAAAATATCGGGCTGAGTTGAGTGTTACCCAATGGGACGGGACACCCAATCTCACGTTCATTGGAATGCTCTGAAAGCGCTGATCGCACGCGTCCAACCGAGTGTAGTTGTATGAAGTGAAGCTGTCTGATATTCCTCTTCCTCGTCATCCATCGAATCCATTCTCTAAGAAGATGAACTATAATAATAAAAATCATAAAAATAAAGCAGAAATTCAATGAGAGGCTCAGATCTTATAAACACGAAGCTACCAGACGATTTACTGTTTGAAATAATCAACCGCATAGATTCATCCAAGCGCGATTCCGATTCGATCTCGCTTGTTTGCAGAAAATGGATGCGAATCGAGCGGTCGTGCCGTCGGTCAATGAAAATCAATGCCTCCTGCGCGCCCGACGCTCTCCTCGCCAATATAGTTGCGAAGTTCACCGGTGTCCGTTGCCTTTTTCTTGACGAGCGGTTGCCTCCTAGCCATGTTGACAGTAGTGTGCCTAGATTGGGAAGTACTCCGGTATATATATTATCCTCCGTTCCTTTAATGATTCAAACCCTTTTGATCCAGAGGTTGAGTTTTACCGTTTATTATTACCCTTACCTTGAAAATGGTAAAGATTGAATAAGTTGGTTTAGTAAATGCTGACATTTAGCTGTACTGTATGGTTTCTTTATATTTCCAAAGATGGATGATGTTGCAAATCAAAGTTATATACACAACGCTTTGCATGAATGTCTCAAGTTCAAGGGTAGAACTGTATTATGGAATATCTGATTGTATTCATAAAAATGTAAAATGCAGAGGCGGAAACGGCGGCGGCCTTCATCAAGGCACAATCATATTGTTGAAAACAGCGAATCTGAGAATGAAGCAGATCACACACCTCTTACTGATACTGGTTTATCTTCTCTTGCCATGGGATATAATACACTTGAGAAGTTAAGTTTGATATGGTGTTCAGATCTAACACATGTAGGATTGACAAGCATCGCCAAGAATTGCAGATTCCTAAAATCTCTGGACTTGCAGGTACCAAGTTTCCATTAGTCAGTATTTTGTTTATGTACATCGAGTTCTGAAGCTAATGTGAATTAAGTGAATTATTAGAGGTTGTTTTACGCGGTAAATGTTAGTTATGTTTATCTACTAAGTGGATGATACAGTTTAGGTTAATATAAAAATAAATTTATATATCTTGCATGGTGTTATTCTGGCTTTGTGCTGTGCATAGATGGTAACACTGAGATCCCAACTGGAGTATGGATTTACATTGCTGAACACATCTTCGGTACCCCAACAAAGAAGCAAACATGATTTTGCTTCCCTAATTTTTGCAACCTGGGTGCAGCATGCTATGATTTTGTTGCAAGTACTTGCTATAAGTTTGGACCTTTCCCCAGTAGCTCTTAATTTCATAGCAAGTTCTTTTTTCCCCTTTTCTCAAATTGGTTTAACCCTTTTGATTTTGAAATTTGGTTTGTATTTTTGAATCAAAACCGTCTGAATATTTTTTAAAAGCTTTTCAATCTATCTGTTTTGTGGAAATTTGGATGGTTTTTGTTGGTTAAACTGTTAAAATGATAACCGAACGTCAAAACAATGGATCAAAGTTACAAAATAAGTCAAAATATAGATAACAGTCATTCATGCATACTAATATTACAATAAAACCAAATCAAGATATTAGAACTGATCAAAAAAAAAAAAAAAAAAAAAAAAAAAAAAACTTAGAAACAATAATTATTTTTTTCTTCACTTGTTGCTTCAGTAAGATTTCACTTGGCAATGTTCTATTTTTATTGAAAAGTAGTTAGCTGACGAATGATTGTAATAAATGGTTGAATACAATTAAATGGTTGTAGTTTGCTTGTTTATAAAACAAATATTCTTTCCGAAAATTTCAGTGGAAATGTCAATGATCCATATTAAGATGTCAAAGCAACTAAGAAGATAGTAGAATTAGTCAAAACTTGTATATGGTGAAAGATAGGTGAAAATACGAGAGGATGACATAGCGAAGGATGAATTGGTGATGCTGAAATGTTTTGGAGGGGTTAATTTATAAAAGCATCACAATAGGGATATAATTTATGTAGTATTCATGTGCTGCACTAAAATGGTAGCAACTAGATATTATCACTAAAAGATCAGCTACTCATAGCTGAATACTACTACCGAATAACAACTACAACAACCATGGTCAAGAACCTCGCCCGCTAAATTTATCCATTTTAACAATCAATTTGTGAGTCATTTTTATGTCTACTATCTTTACATTGTTTTACATGGCGACTTCTACAAACTTAGGAATGAATAAAAAAATGTTTGCATACCTAAGTCTATGCAAAGTCTCTAATATATTTCTTTTAAAATACTAAAACTATCAATAAATTATATATTTAATTTATTTCAAGTAGAAAACCTTGTTTATCAAACAATGATCAAATCCATAAGGTATCATTGGATCATCGTCCTAACTCTTCCATCTTGTTTGAATGCCATTCAAACTCCTTTACACATCAGACACCTTGGAACATTTTTTTTCTACATTGTCGAAGTTCATTTGAATATGGTTTGAACTCATATGGTAGTGGTTAAACTCTTTAGAACATTGTTTGAACATGTCCATAGATGTGAAAAGCGTGCATAGGCACGCGCCATGGCACATGGCGCCGCGTGGCATTTGTGTCATTTTTGCTTGTGGTACGACACATGTGAAAAGGCGCGCCAACAACAACAACAACAAAGCCATATATCCCAAACAAGTTGGGGTTGGCTAGATATGGACCCCAAAATAAAAAAATAAATAGTACTGATAATAATATATATAAGCGTTTAAAATAACCAAACAGATAAAAAGACGTCTGATAAAGGTTTTTTTATATAAAAAAAGTAGAAAGGTTTAGTAAAAGTGAAATAAAGTCTAAAATAGTAATAAAAAAGTAAAAAGGTTCTACAAAAGAGAAATAAAGTCTAAAATAATCAAATAGAGAAAAAAAAACTAAGGTTCTGGTACATGGATTGCCAACTCCATGCACTCCTATCCACTACCAGCTCCTCAGATATACTCCAATTACTTAAATCCCTCTTTATTATCTCCTCCCATGTCATTTTAGGTCGATCTCTACCTCTCTTTGGGCTTCGGCGCGGCCTGTAGTTCCAACGCGCACATGTGCATCGTATGGTCTACGTTGGATATGTCCAAACCATCTCAAGCGGTATTGGACTAACTTCTCTTCAATAGGTGCAACTCCAAGTTTTTCCCGAATATCCTCATTTCTAATCCGATCTCGTCTGGTATGCCCACAGCTCCAGCGCAGCATACACATCTCTGCTACACTTATCTTTTGAACGTGTTGCCTCTTAGTAGGCCAACATTCTGCACCATATAACATTGCAGGCTTGAATGCTGTCCTATAGAATTTTCCTTTAAGCTTCTGAGGAATCTTCCGATCACATAGAATGTCAGATGCTAGTCGCCATTTCACCCATCCTGCTTAAATTCTAAAACTAACATCCTTATCAATCTCCCAATCAAACTGCAACATAGATCCTACGTATCGAAATGATTCCTTCTTGGGTACTACTCTACCGGTCAGGGTGACCTCTCCGTCATCTGAGCTGACGCCGCTGAACTCACACTTCATATACTCTATTTTAGTTCTGCTAAGCTTGAAACCCTCTGATTCCAAGGTCTCCTTCCACAACTCCAGTTGTCGATTAACTCCTATTCTACTCTCATCAATCAGCACAACATCATCGGCAAAGAGCATACACCAAGGAATCTCCCTTTGTATATCTTTTGTGATTTCATCCATCACTAATGCAAAAATATAGGGGCTCAAAGCCGAACCTTGATGTAACCCTATGTTAATTGGAAAGTCTCTGGTCTCACCATCACATGCCCTGACACTAGTCACAACCCCCTCATACATATCCTTGATAAGGGTAATATACTTTGATGACACTCTATTCCTTTCTAGCGCCCACCACATAACCTTCCTCGGCACTCTGTCATAAGCTTTCTCCAAGTCAATAAAAACCATGTGGAGATCTTTCTTCTGCTCCCTGTATCTCTCCATAAGTTGCCTAACTAAGAAAATCGTCTCAGTGGTTGACCTTCCAAGCATATAACCAAATTGATTCCTAGAGACACTTGTCAACCTCCTCATACGCTGCTCGCAAACTCTCTCCCAAAGCTTCATTGTATGACTCATAAGCTTAATTCCTCTATAGTTTGTGCAACTTTGAATATCTCCCTTATTCTTGAAGATTGGAACTAAAATGCTTCTCCTCCACTCATCTGGCATTTTGTTTGATTTGAAAATATTATTAAACAACTTAGTTAGCCATGTTATCCCTATATCTCGAAAGTATCTCCACACCTCAATAGGAATGTCATCAGGCCCTACCGACTTGTCTGATTTCATCCGTTTCAACGCCCCCTTTATCTCAGCTTCTTGAAATCTCCGCGCAAAATGTCTATTGGTGTTGTCGGCAAAGTCTTCCAACTCAATCAAAGAGCTATCGCTTCCTTCGTTGAAACGCTTATCAAAGTATTCTCTCCTCCTATTCTTTATCTCATCGTCCTTCACCAAAAGTCTGTCATTCTCGTCCTTAATGCATTTAACCTGATCGAAGTCCCTTGTCCTCTCGCGTAGCCTAGCTATTCTGTACACGTCTTTTTCACCCTTCTTTGTACTTAGCGTTTGATACAATTTTTCTTACACTCGTCCTCTTGCTTCATTCACTGCTCTCTTTGCAGTCTTCTTTGTCACTTTGTACCTTTGCATGTTCTCTTCACTTCCATGATGGTGCATGCATTTGTAGCATTCCTTCTTCTCTTTGATAGCCTTTTGCACGTCGTCATTCCACCACCACGAATCTTTGGGTTCTCGCTTGTTTCCTCTAGTTATCCCAAATACCTCAGTAGCGACTCTTTGAATGCAAGTTGCCATCGCATTCCACATGACATTTGCTTCTCCTTCTACATTCCAAGCCCCTTCTCCCATCACTCTATCTTTAAACACCCGTGAAATATCTCCTTTGAGTTTCCACCATTTCGTCCCGTTAATTCTCGCTCTCTTATCCTTCACCATCCAAAGACGAAACAGGCATACCAAGAGTTGGTGTTGTGAGATGACACATTCTCCAGGTATGACCTTGCAATTAACACAATCTCGTTTACTGTCTCTTCTAGTTAGGACAAAGTCAATCTGGCTAGCCTGTTGTCCGCTACCAAAGGTAATCAGAGGTGATTGTCTCTTTCTAAAGAAGGTATTAGCAATCATGAGATCAAAAGAGAGAGCGAAATTCAATATATCTTCACCTTCTTGGTTCCTACTGCTAAAGCCAAAACCACCATGCACTCGCTCAAAACTCCTGCTAGACGAGCCAACATGGTCATTGAAGTCTCCTCTTAAAAAAAGTTTCTCGCAAATATGCACATTTCTAATCATGATATCCAAGTCTTTCCAAAATTTCCTCTTGGCTTCTACACTTAGACCTACATGTGGGGCATATGCACTAATGACATTCAAAACCGCCTCACCAACTACTAACTTAATTAGGATGATCCTATCCCCTCGTCTTCTGACATCGACCACTTTGTTTTGAAGGTTCCTGTCAATCAATATGCCTACCATGTTCTTGTTACGTACTTCTCCCGTGTACCACAACTTGAAGCCAGTGTCCTTCACCTCCTTCGCCTTTTGACTCACCCATTTAGTCTCTTGAACGTACAAGATGTTAACCCGTCTCCTAATCATAGTATCCACTATCTCTTTTAATTTTCCTGTTAAAGACCCTACATTTCAACTACCTAACCGAACCCTACTATCGTCGACTAGCTTCCTTACCCCTCGCATCCGCCGAGAAAAATGCGAGGACCCTTGCTCACTTATCACTACACCGGGGCGTCGGTGTAGCGCGCCATTAAGAGAATGACGGCCCAACCCTTGCATATTTAACACCATATCCGAGCCTCGATATAGCGCGTCGCTAAGAGGGTTACGTCCCAACGAAATATCATAAGGTTCCATATCCATAAGAGAGACTAAGTTTTTACGTTGGCTCGCCAAGCCTATCACAGCCCTCCTTCTTTACCCTGGCTTGGGACATGCTGCATAGATAACTACACAAGCGGAATTGAAAAGGTGCGCCAAATGGCGCGGGGCGCAAAGTGGCGCACCATTTCTTTATTTTATTGTTCTTTGTTTTTTTTGCTTTTTAGACTGCAATAGCTATTGCTACAAATACTATTACATCGCTACAACCATCATCACGACTACTGTTACTATTATTATCATAATGAAACAATATGAATAACTTTGTTAATATCTATATGGAAACATAATTACATCATTATTATTTCTTATTCGATTATCATCAGTGAATTAATAACCATACAATTATAATTATGTAATTAGTTGACCTTAGCATGTCGGCATTTAGAAATGACGTATGTTTTATTATCCAACATAGTTTAGATTCATTTTATTATTTACAGAAGTATATAAAGTGCTGTATAATAGATCATAAAATATTGCTTAGCATGGATGCAAAAGCAAAGGAAAGAGACTGAGAACCTGTGAACAATAAATCAAAAGCAACAACTTTGGAGGAAGAGAAAACATTCTCAGAAAATAAACATTCAAGCAGCTCTGGAACATACTATTGAATGAGAATTTTTTGCATTTGTGTGAATATGTCCAATATCTTTGTACGATTTGTCTAAGATATAAAAATATTTTATGATTTGGTATTTGTTAAATACGATTGTGCGTTAAAAAGAATGTATAATATCTATGACAACATTGATCCAGTATCTTTAAACGATATTGCTGATTGTAATGAATGGTTAACAGAAAATATGGATGATACATTGATGCTGAAGATGAGCTTGTATTTGATGATGATAAGTTAACTTGGGTTGCTACTGCTAGAGCAACAGAAGTGGAGGAAGCTAGATGTTCGCGTAAAAGAACATTCACATCAAGAGGTTTTTCAACACCTGTTTCAGCTCATTTACATATTCACGAAGAAGAAAAAATTAAATGATATGGATGGGGAAGATGCTGAAGCTTATAAATCTGATGATGCATATATTGATTTGGAAAATATATTTGCTGAAGGCCCGAGCTGTTTGAGGCAGAAACTCGTCCCACGTACGGTTCGGAATCGGAACATGCACGTATGTTTTATATTTGGAAAAAATATATTTGGAAAAATATATTTGGAAATTCAACGTTTATGATATTATATTTGATTATGTTTTTCTTGTAAAAAAAAAAAAAAAAAAAAATTGTTGTATATGTTATAGCAAAAGATATTGATTTTTTTTTGTTAAATGTTAAATTTATTTAAAAAACTAAACATGCACAGTAAATTAAAAAGATGAACGCCACTTGCCGTGCCGTGCACCAAGGCTCCATAGAGGTTTTGTGTCTTTTTGCGTCATGCGCCATTAATAATACTGTACATGTCAAAACATACGCTAACATCGGTAGAACACATGCACACTTTACAATATCATTTGTTTAGTATATCGTACGACCACTTTCAACATCATAAACATCATACAAACACGTCTTAACACGTCCGAGCATAGATCCGTCAAATGAGTTAAGTTGGTTAAAATGGATTGGGTCGATTTTGACCAGACTATCGACCCAACCCAATTTTACCTATTTATTCTGATCTACTTGATACAAGGTCCGTCTGACCCAATCAACCTAATAAGTGGGTTACCCATTTAACTCACGTAAATGTTTAAATTTGCTTAGTACAAGCATTATGGCCATAGAGAAGTAGAACTACAACATACGATCACGAGATGAAATATTTGAATGTTGCATGTCGTTCGTAATTTAGATGAGAGTTCATCTGTCGAAATCTCTCCTAATTTCGAGGTAATATGAGGTAGTTACTGTAATCTGATAAAATAAGATTTCGTGCGTAGGCGGAGTTCAAATATAAGAATGTAGTCTGTTATATTCAAGGTTATCACGACGCCAAGTCGAGCCACTACCGTCGAGAAGACTAGTCGACAAGTCGTCTGACTAGTCGATAAGTCTTTTATATACATATATTTATTAGACTTAAGTATATAATATAATTAGATATAATTATAAATTTATAATAAGTTCAAATTCAACAAAGATAACATATTAATACGTTCAAATTCAACAAATACCCAAAATAGATCCTAGTCACAACATAATAATACTCATAATATCCATAATAGATCATAAAATGAGTATGAACTCAAGTAAAATCATCTATCTCAATATCATTAAAAAACAAATCACTTAATTATTATTTTCTAAAAAAAAAAAAATCAGTTAACAAC
This sequence comes from Allium sativum, assembly GCA_030737875.1. Classification (NCBI taxonomy): domain Eukaryota; kingdom Viridiplantae; phylum Streptophyta; class Magnoliopsida; order Asparagales; family Amaryllidaceae; genus Allium; species Allium sativum. The sequence continues at coordinate 67,336,912 of CM060925.1, read as the reverse complement.
TTAACATACCCAAAACACATCAAGTTATAATTTAACATAAACCTAAGTTACAATATAAACCTAAGTTATAATATAATTTAAAAATCATGCCAAGTAGAGGCACCCTTAACGAGTTAACAATTTAACATAAACCTAAGTTATAATAATATAATTAAAAACACATCAAGTAGTCTCTTAGTAGCTTTCTTCTAAAATCTGAACCAACTTTTAACATGCCCAAAAAAAAAAATCAAATCTTGTTCCAAGAAAAAAAAAATAACAAATCGTGTGCCATACCTTGACTGGCAGCGACGAGAGCAGCGGCGAGGAGGGAGGATGAGCAGCGGCGAGCCAAGACAGAAGCAATTAGTTTTTTTTTAATCGACGATCAAATTCTGTATCGAGACAAGCATCGATTTCGAATTAGTCAAATTAGGGTTTTCTGGACACGATTTTGGATTAGTGGGCTCAATTTAGGGTTTTATAGCGCATCATCGTCGAACTGGAAAAGTCGACTGTCGTCGAAACTTTTCCAGCGACTCGTCGATCGTCGACGTGATAACAATGGTTATATTTTAAGTACAACTGTTAGTTATCATGAAAAACTAATTTGTTCGTTCATAAGAATGAAGTTTTCAAATCATTCCATACTATTCATAATTTAAGTAGAAGTTTGTCGGTTGAAGTCTCGTTCAATTCCGATGCGATATGAAGAAGTTACTGCAAATTGGACAAAAAAATAGCAGCTTTGTGTCTAGGTGGAATTTAAATATGAAAATGCAGCTTGTTATTTTCCAGGCACAACCGTCAATTATCTTGGAGAACTACATCATTCATTCATAAGACGAAATATCTAAATTTTTGATAACTGTTCATAATTAGGTGGGAGTTCATCGGTCAGAGTCTTACCCAGTTCTTAAGCAGTACGAAGAAGATATTGCAGTTTGAAAAAAAAAGCAGCGGTTTCATGCATAGATGGATTTCAAATATAGGAATGTAGTGCATTATTTTCTATGTATGACTGTTAGTCATCGTGTAGAACTACAACGTTTGCTCACAAGATGAAGTTTCTGAATGTTTCACATCGTTCGTAATTTAGGTGAGAGTTCGTTAGTCAAAAGTCTCATCTAATTCCAACTTAGTATTAAAAAGTTATTTGAGCTTGTACCCAAAAATATATCGGATTCTACCTAGTTGGAGTTAAATGGATAAATCAGAGTTACTCATTTATAACCGTTTTAAAAAACGGATCAACCCATTTAAGGCTCATTTAATAATAATTCATAAATGGGTCAAGTTGATCATATTTTGATGGGTATATCCGAGTATGTCCAAACATTGTTTGATTGATGTACTTAATTGAATATGAACAAATATTAAACGATATGAAACAAAACACAAACATGCAAGGTTTTCGAAGTAAAATTAAATCATAAATCTTAAAGTTCAAACTTTGAACTAGAACAAGATTCAAATCGTAAATGGTTCATGTTAAACAAATGTGAACTCAATGTAAACATTCATTTTCAAAGTAGGATTTAAAACGTAAATCATACACTTTAAACTTCAAATCGAAACAAGATTCAAATCGTAAATCATAGATTTGAAAGATTTACCCATTTAAGACTCATTTAATAATAATTCATAAATGGGTCAAGTGGCTCATATTTTGATGGGTATATCCGAGCATTTCCAAACATTGTTTGATTGATGTACTTAATTGAATATGAACAAATATTAAACGATATGAAACCAAAACACAAATATGCAAGGTTTTCAAAATAAGATTAAATCGTAAATCTTAAAGTTCAAGCTTTAAACTGAAACAAGATTCAAATCGTAAATGGTTCATGTTAAACAAATGTGAAATCAAATGTAAACACTCATTTTCAAAATAGGATTTAAAACATAAATCATAAACTTTAAACTTCAAATCGAAATAAGATTCAAATCGTAAATCGTAGATTCGAAAGATCCATATTTTAAGGCTTGTACACATTTTGGAATTGATTTTGACGTTTGATTCATACAAGTAAATTTAAAACTTTTTTTTTTTTGAGAAAATTATAATTGAAATTGTGAATCAAATAAGTATATTAAATATGTTAGTCCGAGTCGAATGTTTTTTGTGATTACGTATATTAAATAAGTAAAAATTTTAGCAACATCACGAACATGTGTGTATGTTTGCAAAACAAGAAAAAAATAGAAACAAGCGAGTAAAACTTGTGTAGTTAACCTTAATAAATTTGCAAATGACATGCACATAATTTGCATAAAAAATGATGGAAAATTGTACAGGAATTCTATACATATGTCTCTAACAAATCAAATATACATTTACCTAATGATTTAAACATTTGGTAGGTCTCTTGCACTGCTACATCAGTTGGGAGCAGCCAGGAATCATCCCATGCCACATGGGATCAATAGTCCATGTTCATGCTCACCATTGAGATGCTAAGAATTTATCCATTTATAATTCGGATTAGCCTCAGTGGTTTTAATTACAAATGTAAGAGGTAACGGGTTTTGAAGTTTCATTTCCCTGCTAGGTAACCAACATTTAGGTTTTTGGACATCTTGTTAGTAAATTTTCACATCAATCCCTCAGTTGGTTAGATGGCATCAAGGTGCAAAGCTTACCACGAAAACTTTGCTCGTTCGTTTTGTAAATTCCCATTGGCATTACTGTATTTCTTTTCATCTTTTTTTTTTTTTTTTTTTTTTTTTTTATTTGTTGATATGTCATTCCCGATGCCCGATGGTGCTCATATCACAGTTACCAAAATCATGGTTGTTATGGTATGCATTACAAATGTTAGTTTGATGTACATAAGTCGGTACTCAACGTGCATTTAATGAAGAGTAAATTCTAGTGATATGGTTCATTTTGGTACGCATTAAAAATGTCAAGCTGATAAATTATACAATTTGATGATTTGTTAGGTCTATGTACGCTGCGATATTTAAAATAGTTACTAATTTTCATACCTTATCCTGCATCTAAATTGATATTTTAGTTGATAAAATCATCGTTATTGGACATCCTAGCAAAATTCGACTCACCAACTAAAAAGTAATGTTTGCCTACCAATGTCCTACCAACTCCTGGTTCATATTATGCGTATTTTAATAAATGGAAGATATGTATTTATTATTTTATGAAGTCAATAATTATATTATATGCATTTAATGCATATTAGCTGCTCAAACTATTTACTATCATCACATTTGTTTATTCTCGCTCATATAGACAATGGGATTGAAAAATGGGTAAACTTGAATTTTATATTTATGTTTCTTGATTCGTCGATCGTAGATGAATCATATAATTATCCAATGTCCACTCGTGTCCGCGAATGTGAACATTGGATACCCAAAAATAATTTTGGATGTGGATGCGAATATGATACTATCCGCATTCGGAAATATTCGTTGATATGTCTAGGATCAGTGAATCAAGCAATTGTTTGTTCAATCATTTCTCCTTTCATTTTCATTGCAATTTTTTTTTCTGTTGACATACATGATTGATACAGTTTAGCACTATGCTATATGTAAACAGTAAACTTGTACAGGGGTCTTATATTGGAAATCAAGGTATTATCGCCATAGGACAATGCTGTAAACAGCTTGAAGATTTAAACTTGAGGTTTTGCGAAGGATTGAATGATCTGGGTATGGTTGATTTTGCTCAACTTTGTGGAAAGTCATTGAAATCTCTTGGAATGGCAGCATGTCAGTGGATAACTGATCGAACGCTGAATGCCGTGGCATCTCATTGCTCATGCCTTGAGTCCCTTTCTCTCGATTCCGAGCTCTTCAAAAATGAAGGGATAATCTGTGTTACAAAAAGTTGTACTTCATTGAAGATTCTACGCTTGCAGTGCATAAATGTTACAGATGAGGCTCTATTAAGTGTTGGTCATTTCTGTGCATCGCTTGAGTTACTGGCTTTATACAGCTTTCAGAGATTTACTGATAGGTATGTTGAGCTCCCATAGCTTTGTTTTCTTTTATAAATTTAGGGCTATTGAAATTCAGATATGAATCCAATAGCTCTACTTGTTAATGTGCTCTAATGTTTTAATTTAGGGTCAAAGTCTTTGGTGCTTATGCATAGAAAGAAGTAGTTCAAAAGCACCACCTGACTTGATTGTATTATCCGATATCTGTAGAAAAAGCAATGTAGTCTACCTAATAGTAAAATTATGGTCAGGTGGAAGTGCTGTTTGAGGAAATCTTTTGAATTTGTCTCGTTTCATTGCTTTTTGCCGGTTCAATACAGTAATGAAGCATGACATGCATTGTTTTCAGTGTTGATGACATGCTAATATGTTATCAGTTAAGTATGTGTTTCTCAGTGTAACCTTTTTCTGATAGATGCTGTTCTCATTTCACAGAAGCTTCTTAGCTATTGGAAAAGGCTGCAAGAAATTACAGAAACTCACACTTAGCGATTGCTACTTCTTGAGTGACAGGAGCCTTGAAGCTATAGCGTCTGGCTGTAAAAATCTAACACATTTAGAGGTCAACGGCTGCCACAACATGGGGACTCGTGGACTTGAGTGTATTGGAAAGTCTTGCTCGTGCGTCTTTTTCACTTATTTTAGCATTTACTATCTACACATCAATGATTTTTTGATTTTAGTATGTCTTGTGGACCAGCCTTAGTGATTGTTTGGTTCCAGTCCATATGACTACTTGCAATATCGCAGTGGAATAATATTTTAAAGGATTTTATTTATTTATTTAGGTCTGTTTTGAAGACTAATCTTGCAAGCAGACCACTTTTGAAACAATTTACAAATACAGGTCACTTTCGGCCATGTTAGCACCATGCTGGCTAAAATGCACTGGCGAATCGCCAGCATGACGACGCTGACGTGACCAAAAGCGGCCAATATTTTTAGATAGTTTATAAGTGACCTATTTGCACGAGTAAGTTTAAAAACAAGCCTAATTTTGGAAGGAAAAGAATTTCTATTTTAAATGTGGTTGCAGTCATATTGGATAGGATATAATATGGACCATAATTGGGTAGACTGTTTACCCAAATCAAGAGTTCACTTTTTATATCAGAAGACTGTTATATGAATGAGGATTAAGTGCAATTACACTAACATTTTAGCTAAAACAATATGGTGTGTGTAGTAAGATTCTCGCTTTGTTGGTATTCTGCTACCTTCTCCGTTAAGTTGATAAAGTTAACAATGTATATCAAGCTGACATAAGACTAGCAATAACAGTCGACTAAAAAAGTATTATTTATTTTAACCGGGGTGTTTCCTTTTGTCATGTCCACTTCTTATGATGACGTTTACCCTTTTACCTATTTGCATACACCCAAAGACAATGTTTGGAAATTTGGATGATGTACCATAAAATCAGACTTTTGAAAAATCTGTTAATAACAGTGTCACGGTGGAACCTTAGGAATTAAGATCATTTTCCTGTGTTTTTTTTAATGAAGGACCATTTCATTTAGAAATAATCAAGAAAAAATCTGTTGCAGTAGAGGTTAGGTTACATGGAGAAAAACCTTGTTGGTTCTTGTAAATGGTAAAAAGAGAGAGAAGAAGAGAAAAATAGCCATATTCTGCCTGTTTAGCTTGCATTGTGTATACTTTTGTATCTTTAACTCAAGCTTGTACAACCGATTTGTTAGTAAACCTCACTGTATCATTGATTTGGATTTCAGTGCTCTCTTGGAACTGTCTTTGTTATACTGTCAAAGAGTTGGTAATAGCGCTTTATCTGAAGTCGGGAAGAACTGCTTGCTTTTACAATCACTTAATTTGGTAGACTGTTCAAACATAAACGATGAAGCAATATGTAGTATAGCTCAGGGTTGTCTTAACTTGAAGAAACTTCATATTCGGCGTTGTTATGAGGTGAAATTCCCATTTGATTATCTTATATTAATTTATAGTTCCACAACTTAACAATGAATTATTGTACTGAGCTTTATCATGGGTAATGCATGTGGAAGTAAAAATATTTATAAGACAAAATACCTTTAATAGAAACAATATCTGGCAAATCATGGAGCATTGAATATTCTCAATTTGATATAGTTATTTATTTATTGATTTAAAGGACAATCATTCTTGTTTCATTTATATCAGTATTCATGCACGTGTGCTTCACATGTGAGCAAATTCAGTGCTTTGTGTGCTTCACTGAAAGCATTAAAAGCAGAGAGTTTTAATCATTAAATTTTGCTCATATAATCTTGAACTATATATATTGTGTGAAGATTTCTGTGAAGATTTCCACTGATTCAAGGATTCAGTTTTATATTTAAAGTTTGTAAATAGATATAAAAGTGTGAAGTATAAAATGGAATTATATCCATGGTTCGAGATTCTGGCCGACACACCGAAATTTCGGCCATATCGTTCCGGATCCGGTGGTGACCGTGTCGGAATCTGCTCAATAACCCGGTTCCGGCGACAGTTCAAAACCAAACATGATTTATTTATATAAATAACACGAAGAGATACGAAAAGCGAAAGAAAGGGACATAGGATCAAGAAGGAAAGACGAGACTGTGAACTCGACGATCTATGCAATCTAGGGTTTCACGTCAATTAGGGTATTTGATTAGAAGAAAGCCGCAGTCTTGAAGAAAAGAAAGTCGGTGTACTTTTTGTATTGCATTTGGGTTTTTATTTTGAAGAATTGGTCCGGAGCTTTCTTTTTATTGGGCTTGGCCATATAATTTTGGACTAAAAAATTGTAAACTGCTAATAGGAAAACAAAAGCTTATTTCTCCTAGTTTGTCTCATATTTTGCATAAATAAATTGTAATAGTTCACATACGTATCCAGAAAAGATACTGGAATTCGTATAACGGAAACAAACTAGAATTTCCAAAACGGAACCGAAATTTCAAAAAAAATCAGTTACCGGAACGGAACCGGTAAGCGGAATTTCAAACCTTGATCATATCTCGTTATGTTCAGCTTTTAACAAAATGATGGATATTTGAAGTTGGGGATACTGTTTCTCCGTACAAATTTTCCTTTTAGATATCATCATGAAGTAGGTAGAAAAGAAACATCACAACACACACAATTTGCTATATTTAGATTTTTTTTTTTTTTTAATTTTAAACAGAAAGCTCAAAAATCAAAGCTTTAGCATTATCTATTTGGTTGTAACAAATTAAATGCAAAAAAAGGGAATCTAATTCATAATTAAAAATATCAACTTTCGTATGCTAAATTCAAACAATATAACATTTTTTTTTTTACTACTGTTCATTTCTTACTGCTTAAAGGAACATCACACGACGTAGTTTCTGACCGGCGTAATTACATAGCACAATGCAACACAATAATTGCACTCCTCACTTTCATAATTACAACAAAATCATTAACCGTTAATTACATTTTTAACTGCCATGATAACTGACTCAATTCTCAAAGACATGTTTGTCCCATTCCAACCCACTTGAGGCTTCAACAACAGTAGTGGTATAATTTGTTGTCACCAATTTGTTCTGTGACTTGTTTTGCAATTGCTAGCGGAGAAAACCCAAATGCACTCTTTCCGTATGACGACGTTTTTCTTTATTTAACTCTCTAAATCATATTCCACACCGCTTGATATTCTCGAAATTCGGTCATATCAAAAAATATGCGTCGTTGGATGGAATTAAAAAGAGACTAAAATATTAACATTCGAAATAATTTTATTCATTTCTTGTACATTAATGACAAATTAAACAAAAACAAATGAGATCAGCTATGATATTTTTTATTTTTCCAACAAATGCATTTTGCACTTTGTTTTCAAAATGTCATAATGCATATTTAGAAATCTATCTGAACCGAAATTTTGGAGTATCCAAAATTCGTCCAAATTTCAAATTTTCAAATGATCAAAATCAACTCCTCAAACCATGGTTAAAACAACGTGGTAACTAAACAGTTTTGAAATTTTAGTAAAGCTCAAATTTAAGATCAAAATTTTAGTCAATTTTTAATTTCATCGAGAACATTTACTCAATCATTGCCCGTTAATTTCATTTACAATATCATCTCATTGATAATAAATTTTAATACACTTACCGATAGCTGCAGTACATTTGTTGGAAATATTTATTTAAAATTATATAGTTTATGTATTTTAATAACAAATGCAGCTACGAAGAATAGATTATAATATTAAATCCCAAGGGAGTTTTAAAAGCAAAGCAAAAAAGAGCATTAATAATGCTTCAAGTTTTGTAGGATAGGCTTGGCGACTTTCCACAAGAGAAACATATTGGAGTACATCATAACTTCCCAGCAAGAAGCATCTTTGAACCAGTGTTTATCTCGATTGATTGGAAGGTGGGAATCCTCTGGTTGATTGGGGCAAGTAATACACATAAATATGGAAAGGAAACTATTTGGGAAGTTTTTACGGATTGACTTGAAAAAAAAAACACTAAAATTACTTTATTTTTGAAAGATATAGATGTCCAAACTATGTAATATTGGATAAGCTCTTAAAATAAGTATCAGTTTCTTTGACATTTAAATTTGTTGTCCTATTTAAAATGTATAAATAAATATAAACTTGGACGTAGTGAATTAGGTATGTGTTTAATGACTAAAAGCATAATTTATGTTATTGTAGTGGGATCAGATTCTAGTCTAACGAACTTCGTTAGTTCATATCATTGTTTTAAAAAACGCGCCTGAGGCGCGCCTCGAGGCGAGGCGTGGCGTGAGCAAAAACGCCTTGAGGCGCAACTCATGAGGCGTTTTACCTTTGAGGCTTAAACCTCAACCCATTGAGGCGTGAAAAACGCAAAAAAACGTACGCCTCAATCCATCGAGGCGTGAAAAACGCAAAAAACGTACGCCTCAAAGGCTTTTCACTCCATCTTTTGCCCTATCGGTCAAATATTCAGTCCTTATTTAATTGGTTCCATTTTTTTTTAGTTTACTGTATTTTTTATGTCTTTTTTTTACTATATATTTTTTTATCAGTCCATATTTAATTGGTTCCTAATTTCTATTGTTGGCTAGGTTAATTTCTATGGTTTTTACTTATTATTTGAAGTTTAATGTTATTCCATATTAAAAATTAAGTATATGTGTTGCACTTTTTCTTTACTCAAAAGGCTTACGCTTCGAGGCTTACGCCTCGCCTCGCGGACCCGAAAACGCCTCACGTACGCCTTTTGCGTTTTAAAACATTGGTTCAGATACAAAATGATAGGTATACTAATTGTAAAAATGCGCTCTGTGAGAGGGAAAAAAATATATGAGATGTTTGCTTGGAAATATCAATACCTGTAGGCTGTTATCGCCTTTCTGATAGAGCCAAAGGTCTTTTACATATAAAATACATCGTTTCAGGGTTCTAACATCTCTTCGGTATAAATGTAGGTCGGAGATACGGGGCTTATTAAAATTGGAGAGAACTGTAAATCTCTTATGGATTTGAGCCTTCGATTTGTTGATAGGTAATCAGAAAACAATATTATGTTATTTTAGTTCATTTATGTTCAAAATTTTACGTTATTTCTTAGTTCTTTGTGTTTAAGATTTGTATCTTTTGGTCAATATTATAAGCTGGTTTACACTTTATACAAAGAAGTCAACTATATTAACCAGAGTCTTGACTGATTTGTCAGGGTTGGTGACAAGGCATTAATAGCCATTGGCCAAGGTTGTTCTCTTAGGCATTTGAATGTAAGTGGTTGCAATTTAGTATCTGACACTGGAATAACAGCTATCGCTAGAGGTTGCCCAGAACTAATCCACCTCGACATTAGCGTTCTTCAGGTATCTGTCCCTCTATACATATACAGAGACATATTTTCTGCTTTTATCTGTCTATAATAAAGGAGTGTTTTGATTCAAGTCCCTTATAAAAAAAGTTACTTTTACATTATTTATTTATTTTCCTTCCTCACAACAATGTAAAACAAATCCTACATTTTATACTTGTATCAACTTTTTTAATTATTATCAATTCTAATAATGTTTTTGAATACTTTATGAATGTCAAACATGGACCCAACGTATTAGAAGTTGTTGCTCAAATGTTGATAAAGATATTGTCAGTATGCTGCAATTATTAGTTCTGTGAAATATTTACACTAGAATACTATATTCCGTGTAAATTTTCGTGGTTCTAGTATTCGTACGACGACATTAGATGTAATATATAAATATATGTGAATATTGGACACAACAACAGCAACGACTAAGTCATTAATCTCAAACAAGTAGGGATTGACTAGAGTTGGAGTCAATATAAATGTAATAATAATAAAAAAAGAATTTAAATGTGAAAACATAAATAAAGATAAAATTTATAATTTATAATAAGTTTTAAAATAACCAAAAAATAATAATAGTAATAATAATGAATAAATAAGAAAAACATGATGTTGTCGATGATGATGATGATGATGATAATAATAGCACTACTAGTAGTAGATTACGAAAACCAACACTGCATCTATGCCCTTGTACACTAGTCATATCATCTAAAACTAACACACTCCTTAAACTAACCAAAAGATCAAGGTTTTGGTACATGGATTACTAATTTTCATGTGTTCCTGTTTGATGCCAGCTCGTAAGATATACTTCAAAAATCCCCTTTTAGTGCTTACTCCCATGTCATCCGTGGTCGACCTCTACCATTCTTTGAACATTCAGTGCGGTCTATAATTCGAGCTAGGGCTACACATAACCCATATCCAACCCGACCCAACCCACCAACCCGACCCAACCCACATAAACCCAACCCAACCCATCCTAGTTTGGGTCGGATATGTGTAACAATTTGTAACCCATACTATATACGGGTCGGGTTTGATATCTTGTTTAACCCAACCTTATTTTAATCCAACCCAACCCTATATTAAAAAACTAATTTAATATCAGTCCACTTAAAATTAGAATAGTTCCTAGAATAATGTTTATTTATTCTATAGTAAATATGCAAAAAAGCATATTTTATGTCAATCCAAACTAGATAGAATTTGGCAAATATATTTTAAAGGGCAATTTAATGTATCTTAAAATGAAACACTTGTTTTGCTATGTAGTAAATTGATTTCATATAATGTGTTTTACAATGAAATTTTAGTACAATATGTCTTATAATGAATCGGTTATTTTAAATGCATCATTCTAGAAAAAATCTGATATATTATACCGAATATTTTAATATTACTTTTTAAAAAAATTCCCTTATATTCTCATTTTTGATTATATTCAAGCAACCCACCCAACCCTACTAAACCCGATCCAACCCATACTTCAACCCAACTCATATCCAACCTCATATAGGGTCGGATACGGGTTGAACTACCTTAAACCCATACCTATGCGGGTCGGATGTAGTATTTGGTCCAACCCGACCCAACCCATACTTTGTGCAGCCTTAATTCGAGCGCGTACGGTGCATCTTGAGATCTTCGTTGAAAATGTTCAAACCATCTTAAGCAGTGTTGGACTAACTTTTCTTGAACTAGCGCAACTCTAAGTATGTCCCTGATATCATCATTTCTAATTCGGTCTCATCTAGTATGTCCAGAGCTCCATCGCAGCATACTAATTCTCTGCTACACTTATCTTCTGGATGTGTTGCCTTTTAGTAGGCCAGCATTCTGCATCATATAACATCGCAGACCCGATTGATGTTTCATAGAACTTTAAGCTTTTGTGGGATTTTCATATCGTAGAGAATGCCAGATGTTAGTCGTCATTTCATTCATCCTGCCCGAATTCTAAAACTAACATATGCATCAATCTCACCATCAAACTGTAACATAGATCCTAAATATTGAAATGATTCCTTTTTTGATACTATTTGAGCGACCAGGGTGACCTTTCAGTCATCTAACTTGACATCGCTTAACTCGCACTTCATATACTCGGTTTTAGTTTTGCTAAGCCCGAAATCCTACGATTCTAAAATCTTCCTCCACAACTTCAGCTATCTATTAACACTTATCCTACTTCCATCAATCAACATAGCATCATCAACAAAGAGCATACACCAAAGGAATCTCACATTGTATACCCTTCAAGAGTTCATCCATCATTAAGACAAAAATATGGCTCAAAGCCGACCTTTGACGCAATCCTATGATAATGGTAAAATCTAGTTTCACCATCGCATGCTCTGAAACTAGTCCCAACCTCATCATACATATCATTGATACAATAATTTATTTTGATGGGACCTTCTTTTCCAATGTCCTCCACAGTACCTTCTTCGATACTCTATCTTAAGCTTTTTTTCAAATAGGTAAGTACTATGTATAGATCTTTTTTTTTTGCTCCCTAAATCTCCTTATAAGCTGCTTTATCAAGAAAATCGCCACCGTGGTTGACTTTACAGATACGAAACCAAATTGATGTTTTGAGATACTTGTCAACTTTCTCAAACGATGTTCGATGACTCTCTCTCGAAGCTTCATTAAATGACTCATAAACTTAATTCCTCTATAATTTGTGCAACTTTGAATCTCTTTTATTCTTGAAGTTCGAACTAAAATATTTCTCCACTCGTCAGACATCTTGTTTGATTTGAAAATATTGTTGAACAGTTTAGTTAGCTGGGTTATCCTTGCTTCCTTAAGGTATCTTCACACCTCAATGGGATGTCATCAGGACTTGCGTGTTTTCATTTGTTTCAGTGTCTCCTTTACCTCGGTCTCTTGAATTCTCCAAACAAAATGTATGCTGGTGTCGTCCAAAAAGTCTTCCAAATCGACCGTAGTTGAAAAACTTACCAAAATATTTTCTTCATCAAATGTCTATCATTCTCTAGCGTGGCTTAGTTTCCTGTAGCTGCTTCTTTCACCCTTCTTCGTATTTAGCTTTTGATACAGATTTTTATATGCCCAGCTCCTTGCTTCACTCACCGCTCTCTGTGCCGTCTTTTTTTTGCCACTTTGTACTTTTGCATGTTATTTTCACTCCTATGATGATGTAGACATAGCATTCCTTTTTTATAATCTTTTGCACATCACTGTTTCACTACCATGAATCTTTAGGTTCTCGCTTATTTCCTCTTGTTATCCCAAACGCTGTAGTTGCCACTTTTCAAATGCATGTTGTCATCTCATTCCACATGTCATTTACTTTTTTCTTTCATGTTTCATGCCCCTTCTCCCATCGCTCTATTCTTAAACACCCATAATCTCGTCTCACTAATCTTAGCTCTCGTATCCTTCAACTCCTGAAGATGAAACACGGGTACCAAAAGCTGACGTTTAGAGACAATACATTCTTCAGGTATCACTATGCAATCTACACGATTTTGTTTGTCGTCTCTTCTAGTAAGGATAAAGTCAATCTGGTTAGAATGTTGGCCACTACTGAAAGCTGTGTTATCAAAGCGCGCGTTGTAGTGCGATAGCGACAAATAGCGCATAGCGCAGTGTTTGCGCCATTGTACTTATAATAGCGCAAGGGTTCCCTATAGCGCAAAAATAATGCGCTATTTTATCATAGCGTAAAATAGCGCATAGCTCTAAATAGCGCACTATTTTGTTTTTGTTTCTTTTTTAACTGTTTGAACAATGAATTAAGCGCAAACTAGCACGCTATTGTATTTATAATAACTCAAAGGAAAAATGCCATAGAGTATGACTCGAAAGAAGAAGTTATTGATGATCGTTTAAATAATGATTATGGTTATGTTTTAGATGAAACTAGTGAATATGTTTTTAAAATTTAGAAGCATAGTATAATTTCTATGTTTGGTTATTGTACACTTGAATCACATTTAGCTATTGTTTATTTGAATCTTGTTATTGTAAACTTTATATATTATTTTCACTTGATCTTATTTTCATTTTGCAACTTTTTTATTTATAATTTTTTTCTCAGTACTTGTTAGTGGATTTTTTTTTTTTAAAAACATTTTGTACAAGTGTATTTTTTTCATGCATTTTTTCTGAGAGTTTTATATCATCATGATTGATAAATAAAAATAAATCTCATTATAACTCACAATTATAAGAATAAATTTTAAATTTGTAAGATACAAATATAATATCCGTCAATCATTTTGAATGTATAATTATCAATTTTTCTGTAATATAATTACATTTTGCATAAAAAATATTTAATACATGGATGAAGTATGGTAGTGCTTGTATTTGGAGTCTTGAATGGTTTGGATATGACACAAAATAACAAAAAATAAGTCAGTTAGGCAAAATATACTTGATCACGTTTTTTTCTAAATGAACACAATATCGCGCGCTATAGCGCATAGCGCAAAATAGCTCATAGCGCAAGCCTTGCGCTATTTTGCGCTATGCTCTATAGACTACACTGACTGAAAGTAATCAGATGTGATTTCTTTCTAAAGGTATTAGCAATCATGAGGTCATAAGAAATATCGAAATTCGATATATCTTCTTGTTTCTACTGTCATATCCAAAACCATCGTACACTCTCAAACTCCCAGTAGTTGAGCCAACACGACCATTGACGTCTCTTATAAAAAGTTTCTTACTACTTGGCACATCTCTAACCATAACATTTTAGTCTTCCTAAAAATTCTTCGCTTAGGCCGACTTGTGGAGCACATACACTAGTGATGTTCACAATCACATCACCAAGTACTAGGTTGAGTAGAAAGATCATGTCTCTTCGCCTTCTGAAGCCGACCACTTCATGCTTAAGGTTTTCGTCAATCAGTGCGCCTACCCCGTTCTTTGTTGTGGTCTTTTCTGTGTACTTATGTTTTCCACCTCCTTCGCCTTCTGGTCCGTCTATTTGGTCTTCTGAATGTACAAGATATTTACACGTTTTCTAATCATAGTATCAACAATCTCTCTCAATTTTTCTTTTAAGGACCTTACATTCCAACTACTTAATCGAACCTTACTAATCATCGACTAACTTTCTTACCCCTCGCACGGTCAAGAAAGATGCGATGACCCTTGCTCATTTATCACTACACCGGACATCGGCATAGCACGCCACTAAGAGAGTGGCACCCGACCTTTGCGTATTTAACACCATACGTGTGCCTCAATATGGCACACTACCGAGGGAGTGATGACGAAGTCCTTGCCTATTTATCACCATAACCGAGCCTTGATATGGCGCGTCCTTAAGAGGGTTATGCCCCAGCGAAATATCAATAGATTCAATATCCATAACAGATGATATGTTTTTACGTTGGGTCGTCAAGCCTATCACGGCCCTCCTTCTTTACCTTGACTTGAGACAAATTGCATAGAAGACTACACAGATGGATTTATATGTGAATATTAGACACATCCCTAATATCAAATGCATTTCAAAGTGGATCTCCATGTAACTATCAAATGCGTAGCGAGTACATATAATTATTTTAGCAAATTTGTTTTGTGTTTTTTTGTTTCATTGTTTAAAAAAAATCAAAACTATAAATATTAAAACTAGGCAACTGGAAAACAAACAAAAATAACTATAAAAATGTCTGCACTTACTGATAAATATTGCAGACATATACGCAAATATTCACTCAATAAGCTAATATTTGCAGATGTAAAAAAAGTGCAGCAATATCTGTAATTATTTTATAAAATTCCAAACTTGTTTTCAGTTTTCCATTGAAAGTGATCTGGTTTTTTTTTTTTTTTTTTTTGGCATTAATTTTTTTTCTTGCTTGTTATGCAATGAGTATGATGATGAATATAATTTGAAATTAATGTTGAAATATTTATTAGAAATTGCATAAAATTATGCAGTTTTTAGCTATAATGACTTTTATGTCAGCAATGTTTTGAATAATTGCATACGTTCCTGCAAGTTTTCCTGAAGCTTACTGTGTTTTTCTTTTCTTTTTACGTTTTCCATCCATTTTTTTCGGACATAAATATGAAAATAAATATAAATTGAAATAATTTTTGATATTTCGATGTTCTTTTTGATGATTTTCAAGGAAGAGACAAATTTATGTACTTTTTACGGTAAGGATGGTTTGTGTATTTTGAAACTTAATGGGAACTTTTGCCTGATCGTCCCTAAATAAATTTAAGCTTGATCCTTGTTTAGTCTTTAGACTTTCAAATTTTCGAGACAACGCTATTCAAACCGATGATTCAACGCTAGTTGTTCAAGTATCAGTGTGCAAGTAATATCTGTGCGAGTTATTGTATGACAAATGATTGCTATAAGAAGAAAATTTTGGAACCTAGAAAATAGAACTAGAATCCAAAACATATTTTGCATAAAATTGAGATCCCATAAAACTTCCACGGAAATAAAATTATGGCAACTTAGGTATATATTTTTAGTGTTTAAACTCTTTGTTGATGCTTATTTTTTCAGGGTATAGGAAATGAATCGTTGGCCGAAGTCGGGAAAGGATGTCCTCAACTCAAAGACGTGGTGCTATCACACTGTAGACAAATAACTGATGTTGGGTTAAGCCACCTTGCTAATGGATGCACCCTCTTAGAGACCTGCCACATGGTCTATTGCCCATCAATAACATCATCAGGAGTCGCAACTATTGTTTCTAGTTGCACCAACATAAAGAAAGTTTTGATCGAGAAGTGGAAAGTTAGTGCAAGAACAAAGCGCATTGCTCCTTCTGTTCTGTCTTACCTTTGTGTTGATCTCTAGTTGTTTAAGTTCAGTGTTATTTGTGTTTTTGTTATGTACATCTCATATTTGTAAATTAGGAAGAAGCAGGTAACAGTAGTTGTATCATTGTTTTTATACGTGCTACTGGTAGCTGGTCTTGAGAAAGAGGCTGATGCTAGTCTTTATTTAAAGTTAGTTGATGGAGGTCGGTGATGCTTGTCTACATGATTATGCATGCAGGAGTTGGAATAAATCGTATGATATGAGTTAAAAGATTAGTTTGATTATGGATATGCATTTTTTTTTCTGCGAATGATGTTTATTTGACTGTACTTGATATTTATTTTCCATTTTAAGAAATTCGCATTTTTTTTAAAATCTTCTTCTTCAGATAGAGATAGAGGACAGAGCCAAAATAAAAGTTGATAGTTTTCTAGCTGTAGATTTTAACTTAGATTTAGGATCTAGCTGTAGCTTTTGCCAAAATTTATTTTCAGTTGTAAGTACTTTCCTAGCTTGATCTCTATTTTACCATGGTGGGATACTTTAGGGTTCTCGAAACCTGCATGAAGGCCCAGACTTCTTGCCCTGTGTTCCTTATGTCACAAGATGACATAGCATACTATATGCTGTACGTCCTTTTTTGAATTTGTGTTGGCGTATTAATTCTTGTTGAAAATATATTTTTGTTGACTATTTTCCATTTGGCCCATTTATTTTAACTCCTTTTAGATCACTTTGAAAGCAAATTATATGTCACTTATGGATGTCTATCCATCCCTTAGAGCATCTCCAATAAGGGTACGGATTGTAACATTATGACCCGTAACAATCAGGGAGATATCTTTGATATCTCCCAACAGTCGCGCGCCGATTTTATCGGCGCGTCGCTCGAGAGCCGATTTTATTAGCTTGCGAGCCGATAAAATCGGTGCGTGGCCTCCGCGCCTACTAAGTATGGTACGGGTGGCCTTACTTATTAATGAAACAAGTGGTAATACTCATAATGAAATAAGTGGTCATCGATCAACATGATACAACTAATATTTTGCATAACGATAAAACTAACAATTGACATACAGATACAACAGGTCATACACAAACGACTACTAATGATAGTAGTTGAAAACTAAAACATCAAAGCTAACGTAGGAAATAATTACTTAAGCCACCTACATGTTACGTTTAAGCTCAAGAGAGTCTCATTATGTTCAATCGCAACTGTTCAATATCATTTTGGAGACGTCTAATCTTTCCTTCGAGTTCGTTTGCATATATTATTCCCCTTGGATACAAAGGTTCGTTTATCCATTCCATGTAATTGCATCTGTTTGGATAGGATGGACATTACTGCGTGTGTCGACCTATATTGTTGCCTTCGCTCGAACCACAACTTCCACCGCATAACCGCAGTAGCAACGTACTGGATAAGAGTCAACTTCATGTTCACACGGTGGTACTCGATGGAACTCTACTTTTTGTTGTGGTTGAGCGACCGTCTGTTCGTATGATAGTTGAACATGTGGTACTTGAGCTTCATGAGGAAGATATACGTTCCCCTGTTCATGCGATGGTTCTTCCTGAGGTGTTATTTAGTTTAGAAACCGGAATTCGTCCTCGAGCTCTTGTAGTCTAATCTGTTCGTACGCCTGTTCATCGGAATCTGTAGCTGATGGCCAAGAACGCATTTTGAATGAGTGATAAAAGGAAGAGGTAGTACAAGAATGAGAACAAAGTTGCTTGCATGAGGTAAGTTGTGAGTAATTTGACAGCAATATATAGATGCGAATTGTACAAATCAATAAAATAATTAATGATGTTACGGGTCATTGTTACGAATGTGCTTTACGTGCTGTCCGACACTGTTTCGGCTGGCGTAATACTGTAGGGAATCTGCTTTTCGTACTACCGTGATATGAACGGTCACTGATTCCACTTTGCTTTACGTGATGCGAATTCCAAAGCATTTTCAGGAATATTGCTCATTATTAAATGATGAGTACGACCCTATTTTTTAATCCTGTTGTGTATTGAATGTTTAATTTAAACGGGAACGACCCTAGTTTTTATCTCATCTGCATTCATAAATATAAATAATACATTTTAACTTGCGTACAAACTTCGTTCAATATAGCAAAATACAAGATACATGATACAGTGAATGTTCAACCCAACTTACAACTACGATAAAGTATGACATAATGTGGAACGTAGTACAGGGAAATAAGACATAGTACCATATAATTAAGATCCTAGTTTCGGGCCGAACTGTTGAACTCATACAACATTTCAACCTTTGTTGCAACAATCACTCTTTCCAAGTGACCTACCTCTGCTTGCATCTGTAGAGCGTACGTGACACCCTTCTCCGTCAGTGGTGGGTCGATCCAGGATGAGTGCAGTAATGTACGCTTTGCAACCATAAAAGCGACGACCTGCGTTGCTTTGGCTTTTAGAAACAACCACATTACATTCCACTCCGCAGTAGCAAAGTACTGAACTACCCGTCATGCTGGAGCTTGACCTATCTGGGTTCTCCTGAGCAATTACTTCCCTTAATCGAGCATTGAGGGTTTTTTGAGCAGGTCCAATACGTGGGATATCAATGTTCAGTTGCGTGGCACTGAAGAGTTCAGACTCCACTTCTCCAGCTTCCACTTGATCTTCCAATTGCGTTTTGGGCACAAACTCGACTGGTTGCTTATTTCTTTCATATTGATCGTACATTTCGACCATGGATTCATCATCATATTCCTAAGCAGACATCTTGAACTGCTTGAAAAGTGGTAGGTAGATAGAATGAATAATTTGACAAGCATAAGAATTCGAAAGTGCTAAATTTAAAGGTAGAGGGCTGAGTGGTCGTAAAGGTCAACAGGTCCCTTGATTTCGTGCTTTGCTTTATTAAAGCAGTGGACATGTCATCTTTAATCAGTACGACTTGTCAAGTCATGTTGTCTCTATTTGTTGGATAACCTATAACACGTTACCCAAGTGTTGTAGAGTGTAATAACATCAACTGTTCTAAGGCAGAGCCCTAGCAACTCAACTGTTGAGGACAGAAAGTAGTCCTGTCATATGTCTCTAGCATACTTCTCAACTAACGATGACAGAGCTTTACCAAAAATCAACCCCTTGTTTAAATAGTTTATACTTCGTCCCCCAAGCATAACTAAAATTTGTGCATTCTAGATCAACCACGACAACTATTACTCTTTTTTCTTCTACGTGTTTAAGTACTTCTTTTTGTAGATCATTGTTATCACGTCGACGACTAGTCGCCGACTAGTCAAGGAGTCGCCTGGAGGGATTCCACGACTCTCGACTTGTGCAATTCCACGATGGTGGGCCCAAATCGAGCCCAGAACCTAATTCGAGCCCAAAAACCTAGTCGAGCTGAAGTCGATTTCGATTTTCCTCTTCGTATTAATCAGATGAACGAGCATCGATTAAAAAAAACCCTTATTAGCTGAAGTCGACTTCGACTTCGATTTTCAACCGCTGCTCCTCCCTCGTCCGCCGCCAGCCCTGGTATGTTAATCGATTTGTGTTTTTTTTCCATCGAAGAAGACTATTTCAGCAGATGTTTTTGTTTTGTACTAAATTGTTTTTAATGAACTGTTTTTTACTGAACTATTTTTTTTTTTTACTAAATTATTTCAGTAGCAGTTTTTTTTACTGAGCTGTTTTTTTTACTGAACTATTTTCAATTAACTGATTTGTTATTAACTTTTAATTATATTCGCATCGGTTGAAATGGAGAATAACATGGAAAATACTTGGCATGAGATGGCTAAAGATCCTAAGAGGAAAGCTAAATCAAATGATCCCGGTTGGAAATATGCATTTTGGCCAAACTTGAGCAATAAAGATGTGGTTAAATGCATTCTTTGCGGGAATGAAAATCATGCCGGCATTAACAGATTCAAGCAACATTTGATTGGTGGTTTTCCGGATATTCATAAATGTCCAAAGACAACTAGAGAGATTGCTTGAGAAATGAGTGATTTTATGCAAAGTAAAAAGAAGAATAAACGGGTGCAACTTGATGATGATAATGATGAGGTTTAAGAAATCGACACTGCAACCTCCAATACTATTCCAAAAAAGAAAAAGAAGGCATTTGAATTTCAGAAAGTCCAACATAAATCTTCTAAATCAGTTGGTTCGATGCTTATGAAGTCACCGGAACAAGTTATTGAAGATAGACATTCCAAAGGTACGAGTCAAACAACCTTGGAAAATCGCCTCAGAACGCAAGAAGAGAAAGAAAAAGTTCATATGCACATTGCTAACTTTTTCTACAAGTGTGGAATACCTTTTAATGCTGCCAATTCTAGAAGTTATGAAGTCATGGTTGAGTCCATAGGCCAATATGGACCGGGTTTGAAGCCCCCCACATTTCATGAATTAAGGGTTCCTCTACTTAAAAAAGCAAAAGAAGAGACAGAAAAGCAGAAGGAGAAGCATGAAAAATCTTGGAAAATATATAGATGCACGCTTATGTCAGATGGTTGGACGGATAGACGAGGAAGGCATCTTATAAACTTTCTTGCCAACAGTCCCGAAGGTACTTTCTTCTTGGGTTCGGTTAATGCTTCTAGTGAATCACACGATGCATCAATGTTGGCTGACTTACTTGGTATCAAGATCAAGGAAATAGGTGAGAAAAATGTTGTACAAGTTGTGACAGATAATGGTGCAAATTATAAGGCAGCAGGTGAGCTCTTAGAGGCTAGATTTCCTACTTTATTTTGGACTCCATGTGCTGCCCATTGTCTTGATTTGATGTTGGAGGACATAGGCAAGTTGCCGGGCTTTAAAAAACAATTAATCAAGCAAGAAGATGTACTACATTTATTTATAGGCATGGGCGTATACTTGATGCATTGAGGGACAAGACTAATGGGAGGGATTTAGTGAGGGCTGGAGCTACGAGGTTTGCCACTGCTTTTCTCACATTGCAATGTTTGTACAAGAATCGGGAGTCGTTGCGTTTTTTGTTTTGTGCCGAGGATTGGAATAGGTCTAAGTTAGCAAAAACAGAAAATGGCAAGAAAGTTTGTGACACTGTGTTTTCATCACTTTTTTGGAATAGTGTTGAAGAGTGCATTCAAGCATCACAACCTCTTCTTGTGGTGTTACGGATTGTTGATGGGGATGAGAGACCCGCTTTGGCAGAGATTGCATATGCTATGGACTTTGCAAAAAATAAGATCAAAGCGTCATTCGAGAAGAAACGAGCATTGTTGAGCAAATTGGTTAAAATCATTGATGATCGTTGGAAGAACCAAATGGGAAAACCAGTATATGGGGCTGCTTTATTTCTTAATCCGGGTAAATGCTTTGATGATCTAGAAAATGATCATGCTTATGCCTCTCGGTTAAGAGACGACTTTAATGATGTGCTTGAGAAGATGATCATAGATCGGGGTACGCGAAACAAGATAAGTGATTATGCCGATGACTATAAAAATTCAAGGGAATCATTTGCAAGAGAGATGGCACTTGAGCAAAGAAAGCAAAAAAATCCTCGTAAATCTCGTATATTTTTATGTTTGATGCATGGTATTAATGGCGCAATTATATCCTTGCAAGTACTACTAAAACACAATTATATTTATTAATTTATGTTAGTTGATTGGTGGGATGCTTATGGAGGTCGTGCACTTGAGCTTCAATCGTTTGCGAAGCGTATTGTTGGTCTTTGTTGTTCATCTTCCGGTTGTGAACGCAATTGGAGTACATTTGAGTTTGTAAGTTCCCATAAATTTTTAAGATATTTGTTTTCAAATTTACACTATTTATACTTTAAGTCTAATTGCATTTTATATTTTTAGATTCATACAAAAAAGAGGAATAGATTGGAACATCAACATTTAAATGACTTGGTTTATGTCCAATACAACCGAAAAATAGATTCAAGATTCAAAAAAAGGCGTGAACTTGGAAGGAATTTTGATCCACTTGTACTTGATGACTTCGAATGGAATAATGAGTGGATTAGCAATGAAGAGGGTACTTTTTGGAGTGCTGTGGATGAAGCTCAAGGTGCATCACATGCGCTTGAGGGACGCAATCTTCCAAGGAGATCTCATGTTGGTTCTAGTAGTGATATGTTGGTCTACACTCGTCGTAACACTAGTTCAACATTTGGATTACTTGATGAAGAATCCAATGAAGAAGCCATTCCTCTTGATGATGAAGAAGTGGAGGATGATTATGGTGTACCATTACCCGGTCCAAGCAATGTCAATGTTGAAGGAGATGGAGATGATATTGAGATGGATGATTTTTCTTGAGTTCATACTCATTTTATGATCTATTATGGGTTTTATTTTGTTGTGACTAGGATCTATCATGTTATGTTTGTTGAATTTGAACCTATTATTATGTTATCTTTGTTGAATTTGAACCTATTATTATGTTATCTTTATATCTAATTATATTATATATTTAAGTCTAATAAATATATGCATATAAAAGACTTGTCGACTAGTCACGACTAGTCGGACGACTAGTCGGACGACTTGTCGACTAGTTTTCTAGACGGTAGTGGATCGACTTAGCTCGACTTGGCTCGACTTGGCGTCGTAATAACCTTGGTGTAGATAATACGTTTACTGTTTCTATGTAGCTTAAAGTACGATTGGGAATTCAGTCATGAACTAATAGATAAAATGTTTGATGAGTATGAACGGAACAAGGAGGAGGAGAAAGAGGGTGGATTTGTTCTAGATACACAAGTAGAAGAGGCGGAAGAAGCAGTTCAAAATGAAATTGTTCGTAGTACTCGACAAGTAGTTGAAGGTCAAAAACCAAAAACACGTCCGCGCAAAAACATAAGGAGGCAAATGGTTAACCATAATCGTCACAATGAAAGTAATGCTAGCTCCAGTGCTACTACAACATAATTCTCTCCTAATGACTTACTTATAATCGTGAAATCCTATGTCGAAGTTGATAAAAAAGATTTGCTGCTGATACAAAATGGAGGAGGTCTAACCCATGAAGAATTTTGGTCCATGATAACAAGATTACATAATAATCACCACTACACGAACTTTTGGTGAAATTCATATGGCTCATCGCATTTCGTTAACGCTTGTGAACGATACCAAAAGATTATACAGACGGTTGAAGACGAAAACATATTTAAAACGACTAGGGAAACTTTTGATTCTCGTTACCTTGTAGAGTACGACATTGATTTTGTTGGATACGAAGCCTACAAGCTGCGTTATAGTTGGCTAACCCGATATGGTGCTGAATAGGCCAATGGTTTTGTTTACTAGTTGTTCAATCTTTCATGTATTTGATGATCCTATGTAAAATATGGAGTTCATCAACTTTAGTACACAGTACGAAACTATCAGCTTACGGAAACAATAGCAATAAAAGAAAACCACACATCCCAATTATATGAAAATCGTTACTACAACAGGAAATATTAGGTTACTACAACAAAATAATACAAATAACTAGTAATACATATAGTGGTGAACAATCAACTTATAACCGAGGAAACCGTGACATTAGAATACGATGCTTCATTCCTATCCAAAATTCCTGCTCCAAGGAAGGCATTCCAGTCAGATCTTTGTCCATGATAGCATTCTCTTCGCGTTCTTTCTTATACGCATCTTGGTCTTTTTTGTACGCTAAGTCCTCCGCTAGAATTTGTAGCTTCTTCTCTTTTAGATCAGAAATGTAAGGACCCGAACTTCCCCGGCCTCTGAGGAGAAGAGGAAGAATGGATTGCTTTGAGAACAAGATGAATCAAAACACAAACAGAAGAACATTTCATTGCTTATTACAACAATTCCATTAGAATACAAGAATATACAGAGTTTGAATAAATATTATACATAAGAAGAATATCAGAGATTACAATACATTACTGCAACGGAAAATAATACAAAACATAACTGAAAGAAATACACAGATACGGAGCTTTCCGAATATCACTTCAGCAATAAACCAGGGTCCTGTGAATATAAATCTGCAAAGCCAAAACTACAAGCTGCCCGTGTGGAAAATAGGGGCACCCAGGGTTTAGGTTAAAACAATAAACTCCAGGTCAGTCATGTGACTGGTGTGAGAACAGTTATTAATCTTTATTTTACAGTTAGGTAAATCCAGGGACCACGCCGTATAACACGGAACGGGTTTCCTCCCAAGAATACCAGTGCATAAAAACAACAGCGCAATGCTATGTAAAGAACAATGAAGCTATAATAAGACCCAGGTCCCATCACACAATGCAACGCAAGACGGAGGATAAAGTTTTACCTTATAATAGCCAAAGAATGCTTAATACGCTAAATTTCATCTTTTATTATTACTATAAGTGAAGAAAACAACTTCAAATATAAATGTATCAATCATAGACGGCATGGGTACCATATATCAAGTCGCCATACTAGTTCTACAATTAAAACTACATGATGTCGTATTGGAAGTTGGATTTCCATCTGTGAACCAAGGCAAGGGATCGTCCTTACCGCTTCGAGACGCTCTAGCCCGCCGCTCAGGCAAGCACGCAGGCAAGCCTTGGATCGTCGAGGCCGGTCCACACGGAGTGGATTAAAATGCCTGAACAATGCGTTTCCCCACCCTATGGGGCGTAAACTGGTCATATCCCGACCAAACTATCGGCCCCGGAACGACAAATATAACCGAGGCACCTCGCTATCCATCATCCACATAAGTAAAATGCTAGGGCGTGCAAAACGCTGACACCACTCCTAGCTAGAAAGAAACTCATGCCCTCCCTGAAGTCCTCTCCCGTTTCTGGTCTACACTGGGGTGTGAGGCTCGCGAATTAACGCTACACAAAGCTACGCTATATTAAAGCCATGCTTTGATCATCAACCACAAGACTCTACTTTTCAATAGAAGCCTTGATCATTTGCATCTCAGCAAAGCACACATGCAATTCACGGTATGTAACCGATGTATATCAATCACACAGAAAGAAATCCGATGTCAGACACACATCCATTTACAAGTTCGTTCTAGGTCTGAACGAAACCGGAGGCACCTTATTCCTCCCCCATATGTCTTATACAGAGGAGAGGTCCTCGCATATCCGTCGATCTCCAAGTACGTCTGGACGATCACCACTTATTACTTTGTATCGGTTGTACAGCCCAATGAAGACATCAGTAATCATCCAAACAATGTGAAGACCTTCGGTCTTCAAACCACCGTCTTCATCGTCGACATATCGTCGAATCAGTTATTCAGAATGGGATAAACTTGGTCTTTCCGAATAACTCGCGTATCTAATAAACAAGTGCTATAAAAACACAACATACGCCTTATTCCAATCCAAAATATTCCTTTATTCAAATATTCTTATACTTTGGGAAAGGTTCCCATTAATTTTATCAGAGATAAATTCTTTAAATTTATTCTTTAATCTTCCTTTGAATATCAATTCAAACCAAATTATGGTTTATCCATACTAGTCAGGATTAGCGAACCTTACTGAAGTAATCATTTGTTAAATTTCTCAACCCCAACCTATTCATCCCATGAAGTAAAACTGGTAATACTTCATATCTAACACCATGGTGTTATCGGTAAAATTAATTACCATTTCACGTTCAAATCTAATTAAAGATTTAACTATCGCCTGGAGCAAAACTGGTGATACTCCATTCTCGATCATTTCAATCTAATTAAATTTTCATTAAGACTCCACTTGGTTTTAATCTTCCCAAAAATCAATATTAATTATTATTTAACTTGGGAAATCATATCCTATCTTTAACTGGGTTAAAGAGCCAATGTCATTTAAAACACGGTTCACCATAAACCCAAAATCACATTCCATTCCATCAGCCTTTAACCGTAAATTAGCAAGTGGACAATTCCCTAAGTATTAACCCCGAAGGCCAAAACCAACATAGATCAATATCGAGGAAACCATTCAACTTAACTAATCCCCAGTTAGTTTCTGATTTTCTTAACTCCGTTGGGTCTAAGAAGAGTAATATTAAAGATACCATTCACGACAACCCAAAATCACATTCCATTAACAATGGAATCTTCATGGAAAACAAATCGATATATATATAATCGATATAAACTTCCATATCCAACCGATAATATCAATGGAATAACCACAAGGTCTTTTAAATTCCATATATATTAACTGTCTTCCTCTACAGAAGCTTACTTCGATTATTGCCAAATCGAATTCCATTCAATTCCAATTTGATATGTTAAATTGGAAAACTTTACTTTGGAAAATCTCCTTTAAATCTTAACAGAAGATTTATAAATTCCAAATCCTATTTGACTGTAAATCGGGTTAAAGAACGAATGTTGCAAAAACACAGTTCACAACAAACTCAATTCACATTCCATCCGTCTCTAACCGTAAATTAGTAAGAGAACAATTCCTTAAGTATTAACCCCGAAGGCCGAAACCAACATCAGATCAATACCCAGGAAACCATTCAACTTAACTAATCTCAAGTCAGATTCTAATTTTCTTAACTCCATTGGGTTTTAAGAACAGTATTATTAAAGATACCATTCACGACAACCCAAAATCCAATTTGATATTAAATACAAGGCTCTGAATAGAAAATATATCGGCTTATATTCAATATCAAATTCTGAAACCAACAAATATCGTACTGGAAATAACGATATAAACATATCTTTCAAATTTCCATAACAATATCTGTATAATCACGAAATCAAACATTGAAATATTCCGAAGACAATTTTGATTCAAATCCATTTCCAATTTATATTTTGGAAATTCTGGTTATTTTTAAAACCATTTCAAATCCAATTTATTTATTTTAAAAATAATTGGATTACAATTCTAGTTTAAAATTAGTTCATTTCGACAAAAAATCTATTTTTATCTTTTCAAATATAGAATTTTTCATCCTAATTCTTTCCCAATCATTTCTTATGATTTTACACTAATTATTGATATTTTTAGTAATTTTATCAAGGTCCGTACAGTCGATTTCCATAAACAGCCATCGAACTGCACTTACAAGGACCTTTTCCAAATTTGATTTAGACATAATTCCAAATCCAACCGTTAGATTTCAAATCTCTCATATTCGTTAGAAATCTCTTTTCGATACGAACCCAACGGTTCCAGTTTTAGGAGAATCCGACGTTTGGATCTCCCGTAATGTCCGTTCGAAGTCAGTGGTCGAAATTCGCGAACTACCACGATGCGGCGCGTTCTATTCAGGCCATTATATATATATATATATAATATTTCGTCGATTTCCATTTAAAACTTATTTTATAAATCGTTTTAAATTCATTTTCAAAACGATTTCAACTTCATATTCAATTTCAAATCAAAATTGGATACTCCATATCATCGATATATAAATGATAATATTTTCAAAACATTATATTTCAAAATCATTTCCTTTTCGATATTCATTATATAAATGAATAAAATCGATACAAATATCGTTCACATCAAAATGGCTTCGATCTAATCAACACGACTTTATATATTTAAATATTTTCGTGTCCATCCCAATTCGGACATCAAAATCAGATTTTGATTCTTTTCTGAATATTATTTTAAAATATTCATTATTTTAAAATATTGTTATTTTAAAATATTGTTATTTTAAAATATTCATTCTTTCTGAACTGGAATCAAACACAGTCAATTACCATATAATGTTGATTATACGGATTTCATACAACACATGTATATAACAACAATAATAAACAATCAACCATCATCTAGAGTGCATTCTATACTGCATAACCATCAAATATAAATATTTAACGCTTACAATAGCCTGTCAATCCATCGATCGACATACAACTAATTATTGGGATTAGTGTATGTCATATATCACCCCAATACCCGTGTGGGGTTTCAATCAATAAATAATAAATTTTATTTGTGCAGTTGGGCGATGTGTAAAATTTATCGTCCCAATCAATATCAGTCAAATCAGTGTACATAAACAAATCGTCTGATTTGTCTATGAATATTTATTTCATTCCTATACACGTTAAACATTATATTTTTAACTATAAAGTATTTTTAACTATGAAATATTTCACTTTATTTCACATCACACAATCAACTTTCACAACATAACCAAACAAACAAACAAGTCGTCCATGGTCTCTGGACAACGGGTGTCGAGTGCTGCTAAGCACCGTCTACATCCTAGTATATATTTCAACTAGAAAATAGAATAAAAGTGAGAAGTTCTCACCTTTGGGATCCACTCCGCCGTTTCATTTCTGAATTTCTGAATGGCTTGGATTTGCCCGAAATTTAACGTAGTCTTTTCCACGCTGTTCATATAGAAAAAATCATATTTTTATCGCTTCATTCCAATAAATAAAAAACATATTTTTATTTCTACTTCATATATTTACAACGTTTCTTTCTATATGAAAATTATATTTTTATTTTCTACTTCTTATATAAAGATCGAATTTTTATATTCGCTACTTCAAAATGAAAATCTAATTTTTCTGCAATGAAAAATCTAATTTTTCTACATTGAAAAATCAAAATTTTCTTCTATTAAAAATCAAATCTTTATACTTTAACCATACATGTAAAAATCGAATTTTTATCGTTATTTTACATATATAAAAATCACATTTTTATCGTTACTATACATATAAAAATCACATTTTTATATCTTCATTTCATATACAAAAATCGTATATTTATCCTATCGCTACATATATAAAAATCAAATTTTTATTATCTATATAATATAAAAATAAATTTTTTATTATTCCTATAATATAAAAATCATATTTTTATTATCTCTATAATATAAAAATCATTTTTTTATTATCTATATAATATAAAAATCATATTTTTATTATACGGGATTTTCCCGAGGGAGGGGGGAGGGGGCGGAGCTCACACTCACTAGAGGGGGAGAGGGTGGCTGGGCGTCAGGCGAGGGGAGGCATCGGCGGCGGGTCAGTGGTGGGTGGTGCCAGGGGCTACGTAAGGCGGTCTTGGGCTGTGGAGAGGTATTTTGACGCGGCTTTCAGAAGGAGATGGAGAAGAGGGAAGCGCGAGGAGGGGAGAGGGCGCGGGTCAGGCTCGCCTCCGGCGGTGCCTGGTGGCGATGGCGCCATCGATTTGAAAAACGATTTTTTTTCTTTTGATTTTTGACTGAACGGTGAAAGAGGGAGGGAGAAAGTAAAAAGGAGGGGGTTAATTTTAAATATATATATTTTATTATTTTAAAATTTCAAAAAGCAACTTTATATTTCGAACTCGAACCCACCGACTGTTGTCCCCAGCTAATTACCCCCATTCCAAACACAATGGGATATGCATCGTAAGCTGATTCGATCGTTTCAATCGGTTTCCATCAAAATCAAAATATAAATCTATATATTGAATTTGAACGCGCATTTCAATTTACCGGGGCCACATACAGACTCTAAAAATTCCCGAAAAATTATTTCTAGCTTCGTATTGACCATACGGTCCTAACAAAACTAATTTTGTCAAATTTGAAGACCGTTTGAAAAATGGCCAATTTCTGGTTGATCCAAATTGACTGAAATGAAAAAACACGTTTTCCTTTGCCACGCCCACACATTGATTTCAAAAATTATGATTTTTGTAACCGAGAAATAACTTGGCACCCCGGATCTAACAAAAGCGGTTTCATCGAAAACGGAGGTCGTTTGCAAAATTTCCATTTTTAAGGGCTATATTTTCCATAACGACTATTCTAAATTTTCAACCGGGCCTAACTTTTTATTCCCGCTATGAAATTTTGATTTTTCGGGTTCGTTGGAAAGATATTCTCAAATAAATTCAAATATTTGTGGTTTCGCTAAAATCCGATTTATTTTGAATCCTATGCATTCATTTGAAATTTGAAATCGAATTTTCAAACTACCGCGCCATTTTCAATTCCTTTTATAAGTAAAATAAAATTTATATTCTAACGACGATTCAAATAAATATATACGTTCTAATTCTATTCAAAATAAATTTATCATCGTTATTATTTAAAATAATTCATTTTAAATATTCAAAATTCATTAAAATCGTCAAAATAAATTTTGAAATTGGTTCGGATTTTTCGGGTTGTTACAAGAAGCCTTTTCATAACTTCAGTTCTTTCCTTGGCTTCTACAAGTCTTTTTTCAGCTCTACGACTGTGTTCTTCATGGCGTGCGTTCACTTTCCCTTCAAGCACAACCGTTGTTTTGCCCCTTCTTTTCGCAGCTTTGACTCCCTCGTATCTAAAATCTTCGTCAATCGTGACATTGAACTCATCAAGTAGGTTTTCCCCTTCATATTGAGAATTTTGGGCAGTTGACTCGCTTAGACTGGAAAAATACCTAGATTTAGAAGCTTTTTTCTTGCTCTTGCTAGCAGTTTGAACATCGCGGAGGCTCTAAGCAAGTCCTGAGTTCCATTTCGGTCGACTAGTAAGAAGATCATAACAATGCATAAACTGATAATATTGTGCCCTTTTCGTCCCATTTTCTCTAGGAAAAAGCTTCTTGAACTCCTCGTTTGCCATTCGTTTCTGTTTAAAAAAAGGAATATGAATCATAAAAACAATCTACCAAACATTAACGTAAGCAGTAAGAAAATACACCAGATTATCTTCCCCTCCCATGCCGCTTGAATTCCCTATCTTCATTTTGTACACTTGTGACTAATAAAACTGGTTTGACGGCTTATTTTGCCAAAACGGCCTTGAATCGCCGATAACGTCCATCCGCATTCTGGATACTTCTCAATGAACGCAGTTTTAATTTTTTTTTCCAAAAGGTAGTGGATGATTGGTCGTTTCCCGTTGCCAGATCTTGAGAGAAATGACAATAGATGGTGCATAGATCGATGTCTTCTTGGTTTGTCCACGGCATGATTCCTTGTCTGCTTGATTGAGTTCCCAAAAAATTGCTCATGTTGCCTTGGGAAAACTGGCTTCCTTCCATCGTCGGATGTGAAAAATCTCCAAATGGTGACGCCATTGCAGAGTCAGAGTTTGTTTAGATTAAAGAGATAGAAGAGAATTGTGAGTAGGTTGGGATGTAAAAGGGTTGAATGGAACCATTTTATAATTGAAAATATAGCCGTTGAAAATTTATGATCGTTTTATAGCCGTTGGTGGAATAAGACCGTTTTCTAGACGTTGGAGACGATGCGCCGATTTTTTCGGCATCTAACATAGCGAGCCGATTTTTTCGACGCATGCAAAAAAAATCGGCTCGCCATGTTGGACGTCGAAAAAATTGACGCGCCGGGACAATTCCTGATTCAGGATTGGCCCCGTAATATTTTCCTTAATATTACGTTATGTAGTATCTGTTGGAACCAAAAATCAACCCATATTACGAATTCAAGAGAGGAATATGGTGCTGTTCGAGATGCTCTTATAATGTCATTCAACATGAGTTGTGTCCCTATTCTCATTCTTCATTAGCTGAATCTATGCAGTGTCCTTCGCCATGAAATGCTTCACCACCATGTAGTTATGTTGCACCACGTGATATCCATAGTCTTCCTTTGAACTACTTCACATTTGAGCCTTCCGTCGAAAAGTCTATCACTTGATCCTGCCCTAACTCTCGGAAGCAATCGATAATCCACAACCTTCAGCATGACCACAATGCCTCATGTATCACCCCTATGGACTTCTAGTCCATTCACGCTCATCTCATGGACTGGTGCCAGGTTCATGTACTTAGCCAAATTTTGATTAAGTACTTCTCCAAATCCTCAGTCTTTCTTCCAGCTTGCTACACCCAATGCTGATCCATCCACGTTGTGCCCAAAATACTTCATATCAATCCATGAATCCTTTAAGTCATTTCAGCCACGTGCCTTGACCAATCAACTCCATACTTTTCCTATAGCCTGCAAACACCTCTAGGAGTCCATGCCCAAACACTACTACAAATCTGCAGTTTTCAGACCCATTTTTAGCATTATGAAGGCATTGCGAAAAAATTTAATTACTCCTTAATGACGCCAAATACGCATTAGAAAAACATGCATCACTAAATTACTAGGCGTCGTGATGATGCCACAAAAATATCGTCACTACGACGTCATTAAATTTTTTCTACGCCATAATGACACAATGACATCGGTAAGTATTACCGACGCTCTTGCGACACAACTAGAATATCAAAATATTGGAGTCGCAATATTGTCACTAATATATAATGACACGGTTGTGACATCTTAGCTCTAATAGATACCGTCCGTCGATATGGGGTCATTAAAATTTGGTGACTTCATAGCGACCCAAATGATTTAACAATATAATGTGTTGCAATGGCTTAGATAAACATTAGCGACACTCTTGCGATGTAGCTTGCATATCAAAATATTGATGTTGGAACATTGTTACAATAGTTTACTGAACTTCAATCCTAAGCGAGTCTATTTAAATACAAGCTAAAACAAAACTGGACGAGTTCTAATAATCGTATGTAATTTTAAAAAAGTAAAATACATTCTCTGACCACACCTCCAAAGATGACATGAGAGAGTTACACAATATTTAAAGATGACAAAGCCACATGATTTATACATGACCTATAGACCCACATGAACCTTAAGTTGTGAACATATAGAACAACATGAACCTTAAGCCACAGAGCTGCATCACTACAAGAAAAAATCAAAGTAAGGACTGTGAATCAAATACTGCAACTTTTCTGACTAATGACTGAAATTCTGTTTCAAAGTTGTCTTTGATTCTTGAGACTCCTCATATCAACCTTTGATTCATTTTCTAAACAATTTAATATCCGATGAATAAAATTTGGTTTCCATTTCAGATCTAACGATCAGGATTATTAATCCACCTGATAGAGAGATTGAACATGTACTGATCACTTTTCTGAAATAAATTTGAATGCCACCACCCTTAAATTAGATTGAACATGTTCAAATGTTTTCTGCCTCCTTATTCACAAAACTCATTACCTTAAAAGCACCAAACATGGCCAATGAATATATGCCTCATGTAAGCCATAAAATACAGTTGTATAATAAATAAATTTAGAATCAATATATTAATTAAAACATCAAACTGAACTTTAAAACGTGGTATTGTCAATAGGTTGTTCTCCTTGCATGACTAATCCGTTCTACTTTTTCCTCTTATGCAAAAATTGTTGAAGCAATCTCTTAATTGATAACCTTGGATCCGTCAATAATGGACTATCAATACACATTTTCTGCTTTGGAAACAAAGAAGTAGAATGAAATCTACGGGTAGGACTTGTTGCTTTATGACTGTTTGCCATGCTTATTATAGCTCTTACCTGTAATCATATAAACAAATGTTGTCGTAATATTTTTTCAGTGAAATATTAGATAATTTTAAATCTTTTATTTCAAACGTGGACCTTAAAATATTGTGAAGAACTAAAATGATGTAGGTGCAGTTGAATTTTACTTCTAAAAGTGTTATTTAAGTGAAGTTTAGGTGACCAACATTCTCTTTTCTTATTATTCTTTACGCACTGATGAAAATTGAAAATTCCTTACTAAGTCAAAATTGCGTCAATTAACAATAGATTTGCAATGTAACAAAATAAAAATTGTACATCTTATGAGAAATGAAGAAATAAAACTGCATGTAATATGAAGTAAATGAAGAAATGATACAAACCTGAAACTCAGTGGCATCAACAACAACGCACATCATGCCATCATAAAAATCATCATTTGTTGATTGCATATTGCCTCCTTCATCCTAACATGCATAATTATCAGTTATTTTCTCAAAGAGAAATAGTTGAACTAGGATTTCCAGCTATATATACAAGTTTGTACCTACTTGATCTTGTGGAATCCATGCCTATACAAAGTTGTAAACTAAATCCAACAACATAGTTAAAGAAATGCCTAAATAAAAACACTTCTCAAAATCAGATTTCGAAGCCGACTCATTGACTATTTATTCCTATTCAAAAGATCTAGATTCGATGACCGATCAACAGAAGAGAGAGCATCTAAATACATTAAAAAAAATGAAAATGAGTGAAGAAGAAGAACTTCATCCTTCCAATCAGAATAATAAGTTAACCTAAAGATGTCCATTATAAGCAACGATATGTAGAGCAGACAATTGATCCTAAACAGTGGTTCTTCGAAGCATCTGGGGTTCAGTCAAAAGTTTAGATTCTACTGACCGTAGGTCTCCTATTTTAACGACATTGAAGAAATCGTGCCTGTCGCTGGAGCGAGCACACATTAGGGACTGGCCCATTATTACCACCAACGCACGTTAAGGAGGATGGTACTAAAGTGCGTTGGGGCGTAGTGGTAATTTGGTGACTGACACCACTTCTACAACACGTATCATCATCAATCTCCTACGGCAAACAACACATACCACTCAAGATTGTACCTCAACGCAACCCCTAAATCACAACATTAAGCACCAATCTACATTGCACCACCAAACCATCCCCTACCATCTACTGTCAGCAACCAACTCCTGCGAACCCAAGTCCGCAAACCAAATCGTCTGACCCGAAACTTCTATAGCCAGCAACAACACATGCTCCTCACTGATACCAAACATTCACATCTGCCACCATCACTCCTATAGGCAATCCCTACTATCATCATCACCTTTCATCACTTACAACAAATACACCATCACTTCATAAATAAGAAACACTGCACTCCATCAATCATTGCCTTATTGCGATACAAACCCAATTTGACTTCCATTACCCTCTTTGCACTCAAGATCATAATCATTTCAATCCATAATTTGTTGCTTTATATTTTGTTAACGTAATTTGATACTAAAAGTGAAAGAAATGAATTGAAATGGAAGAAATATGGTACAAGCAATGCTATTTATGTGCTTAAAATAACCAACTTTATTGTCTGCTGTATTACAGAAACGGGAAAAACATTATAACTCACCGGATGTGCCATAAGTTCAACTCATTGTTCAAACCAACTTTCACAACTTTGTCAATGTCTTTGGACTTTAAGTGCAATGCCAAGATAACAAAAAAATGCAATACTATGTTGGTAAGTTGCACATTGGATTTGTTGGGGAAATCTCGGTCTTTCCCCGCTTCGTGAAGTTAAGATAGACACTTTAAGATTAATAGTAGCAATGGAAGCACAAGAGTTTATAATTCTCCAATATGGAGATTCTTCCACTATACAAAAGAATAGTAGGATTACAAGAATATGATTACAAAAGTAACTCACACTCAACTCAAGCTTAAGGATATATACTTCTCAAGCTATCTCTCTTTTCACTCAAAGAGGCTTCCTAACTCTCAAGTATTTTTCTCACTTTAAGAAGTGGCTTTCTTCCTTGAATTCTTGGATCCTTGGATTCTTTGGATCTCACTCTAAGGAGTGGCTTCTCTCTTGGATCCTTGGATCTCACTCTAAGGAGTGGCTTCTTCCCTTGGACTCTTGGATCCTTGGATTCTTTGGATCTCACTCTAAGGAGTGGCTTCTCTCTTGGGTCCTTGGATCTCACTCTAAGGAGTAGCTTCTTCCCTTGGACTCTTGGATCCTTGGATGGATAGTAATGAAGGCTCCTTCTCCTATTTATACCACTCAACCTTCATGATGAATGGTGGAGATTACTTGCATTCAAGGGTAGAGATTAATTCTCTAGAATGCTCCATACTCTCTATGAATCTCTACACTCTTCCATTCCCTTATGAATCCTTTCATACTCTTCCGTAAGGTTTCAGAAGGTTCCACACATCTCTAGAATATTCTAGAGGGTTCCACACTCTTCCACAAGCTTCTAGAGGGTTCTACACTTCTCTAGAGTTCTCCGGTCATACTCTTCCGTAAGGTTCCACACATCTCCAGAATATTCCAGAGGGTTCCACATTCTTCCACAAGCTTCTAGAGGATTCTACACTTCTCTAGAGTTCTTCGGTCATACTCTTTCGTAAGGTCCCGGAAGGTTCCACACATCTCCAGAATATTCCAGAGGGTTCTACATTCTTCCACAAGCTTCTAGAGGGTTCTACACTTCTCTAGAGTTCTCTGGTACATTCTAGAAAATTCTAGATTTCTCTAGAAAGGTCTAGAATTTTCTAGAAACTCTCTAATTAAGGAGGGATCCCAACAATCTCCCCCTCCCGACTTAATTGGGAGGTAGTAGTACGCCGACACCTTGACAGCAATCTTCAAAACTTCTTTGTTGGTACTACCTTGGTCATTATGTCAGACCAGTTCTCATCTGTGTGAACCTTGTCAAGATGTATTTGCTTTTCCTCAAGGACTCCTTGGATTGATAACATCTTTACCATGGGAAATAATCTCTTCAAAATCAGTACTTTTTTCTTGTCCAATCCTTTGACGACTAACCAAGCTTTATAACGAGTCTTTGAACAGTTCTCTTCGGTCTTGATTCTATACACCCACTTATTCTTCAAAGCTCTTCTCCCTTTTGGTAGCTCCACTAGTTCATATGTGTTATTCTCATGCAAGGATTGCATTTTTTATTACATGGCTATTCTCCACTCTTCTTTATGACAATCACTCATTGCTTCTTTATAGCTTTGAGGCTCCCCCTCATCAGTGAGCGTCACTATCCTACATCTTGAACTTACACGAGCTTTATTACAGCTATGCAATAACCTCGCTCTGATACCACTGTTAGGGAAATCTCGGTCTTTCCCCGCTTCGTGAAGTTAAGATAGGCACTTTAAGATTAATAGTAGCAATGGAAGCACAAGAGTTTATAATTCTCCAATATGGAGATTCTTCCGCTATACAAAAGAATAGTAGGATTACAAGAATATGATTACAAAAGTAACTCACACTCAACTCAAGCTTAAGGATATACTTCTCAAGCTATCTCTCTTTTCACTCAAAGAGGCTTCCTAACTCTCAAGTATTTTTCTCACTTTAAGAAGTGGCTTTCTTCCTTGAATTCTTGGATCCTTGGATTCTTTGGATCTCACTCTAAGGAGTGGCTTCTCTCTTGGATCCTTGGATCTCACTCTAAGGAGTGGCTTCTTCCCTTGGACTCTTGGATCCTTAGATTCTTTGGATCTCACTCTAAGGAGTGGCTTCTCTCTTGGATCCTTGGATCTCACTCTAAGGAGTGGCTTCTTCCCTTGGACTCTTGGATCCTTGGATGGATAGTAATGAAGGCTCCTTCTCCTATTTATACCACTCAACCTTCATGATGAATGGTGGAGATTACTTGCATTCAAGGGTGGAGATTGATTCTCTAGAATGCTCCATACTCTCTAGGAATCTCTACACTCTTCCATTCCCTTATTCATCCTTCCATACTCTTCCGTAAGGTTCCAGAAGGTTCCACACATCTCTAGAATATTCTAGAGGGTTCCACAATCTTCCACAAGCTTCTAGAGGGTTCTACACTTCTCTAGAGTTCTCCGGTCATACTCTTCCGTAAGGTTCCACACATCTCCAGAATATTCCAAAGGGTTCCACATTCTTCCACAAGCTTCTAGAGGATTCTACACTTCTCTAGAGTTCTTCGGTCATACTATTTCGTAAGGTTCCGGAAGGTTCCACACATCTCCAAAATATTCCAGAGGGTTCTACATTCTTCCACAAGCTTCTAGAGGGTTCTACACTTCTCTAGAGTTCTCTGGTACATTCTAGAAAATTCTAGATTTCTCTAGAAAGGTCTAGAATTTTCTAGAAACTCTCTAATTAAGGAGGGATCCCAACAGGATTTTACAAGGAAAAATTAAAGGGAATCGACAACAAATCAATAACTGATCTGCCATAACAAATCCATGAGAATACTCCGCTTCTTCTCTTTAACAGGGTGTGCAATGTGTTTTATCAATCATTTATTCTATGTTTATATGCCAACGCAAAACATGATTCAAAACAGAAAAACAACCATCTACCTGACACTAATCTGAGCATAGCAATTACAATTCCCAACCCAACATGCCACACATAGTAAAGTAAATCCACCAACAAATGACTAAATAAAGCAACTTGCATATCATTCCATGGAGTACTGCCATCCTCACTCCTCTTCTTTCTATACTCTTTCATAAACTCCATCACATTTGTCATACTTGTCTCTAATCCGCTCACTTTAGCCTTAAGTGTAGAAAACTCATCATCCTTCGCTTTTAACTCCTCATAGAGCTTCTATCTCTCATTTGATTCAATGCATTTAGTGCTAAATGTGTTATTTCTATATTGTCGTATATAAATGATTGAATTAATACATATCCATTTCTTACAATATTTAATAAATACATTGGTATAACTGTTGGTATAAAAGCATGTACTTGCATTAACTTAAAGGCATAGCCGAAGCCAATATTTTTTTTACATGTTTGTACGCATCACACTGCACAACACACATGAAAACAGAGTAAAAGTGTTTTGGGCAGAAAACATGACATCTTTTGAGAGCATCATGCATTTATTCATTTACAAGAGGATCAAGTTTGCAAATCTGACTTAAATTCAATACTTGCAAATTAGATACTGTAACACGGATTCCCAAAAAATGCCTTTGTTCTCTCTTCTCTTCCTTATATTTTTCCATAATGAGCTCTCCACAACTTACAAGGTATGATAACGACAATTTTTATGATCTATTCTTCATCACTTCTTTTACCGAGTTCTTGCAAATGAACAACACATATGCTAATGTTATCATAAGACATGGTAAACATTCGAATACCAATAGTATACCTAACAAATATAATGGTTGTAGTAAACAAAGTCAACATGGTGAGCTCAGTAGACGTTTGGTATAATTTCTAATCCACAAGATAAATATAATTTCAAATGCATTTTCCTAAGAAACATGTGAAATGATTGGACATGAAGGATTGGCTGATCTACGAACTACAATAAGTGCATAATTAAATTAGGATTTGCTAAGGAAACAAGGCTTATGGTCATTATGGATGAAGAACAGGTACATAACTAGTAACTATCCAATGATGCATATAGATAATAATTTATTTAGTTACACTGAAATATATGATGCGAAATAGGTTAAGTTCTATAAATATTTTTAATAGTCACTGCTAATAGTTATATTATATCGTCACGGTTCGATAAATGGGTCAACCATAAATCTCTAGTGGATATTCTTGGATGGAATCGAGCAACTATGTTTTCAAAAAAACAAGCAAATTGACTGTACCATATTTAATAACATGTTTAACCCAGAATTACTACTAGAAATCAAAGAGCTTATTAATCATTTTCTTGGCTCCCTTCCCTCTCTTGCTTCTTATCAGACGTACCCTTAAAGTTATAAGAAATTCACATTTTTTTCATCTTCTTCTTCATATGGAAATAGAGAACAAAACCAAAATAAAGTAGAGAGTCTTATAGTTATCGATTTTACTTTGGTTAAACTTTAACTTAGATTTAGAATCTAGCAATAACTTTTGCCAAAATCTATTTTCCCTTGCAAGTACTTTCCTAGCTTGATCTCTCTTTACCTACGGTGGGATGCTTTAGGGTTCTCGAAACCTGCATGAATGCTCGATATTCTTGCCATGTGTTCTTTATGTCACAAAATGGCATAGCTTACTACATGCCTTACGTCCTTTTTTGAACTTGTCTTGCCGTATTAATTCTTGTTGAAAATAACTTTTTATTGCTGATATTTTCAATTTGGCCCAATTTTTTTTAACTCCTTTTAGACCATTTTGAAAACTAATTATATGTCACTTATGGACACCTATGAACTACTTACATCCCTTACAACATCATTGGCACGAGTTGTATCCCTACTCTCATTCTTCATGGGCTGAATCTATGTCCACCCGTATAATTAAAATTCTTAGCAGTTCTATAGCGACGGAGTTGCAAAAAGGTGCGGGGATAAAACGGGGAAATAGCGATAATATAACGGAGGCTCAAAAAGGTTCATTAGATGTAAAACCAAATATTTGAAAATTAACTAATCATCTATCTTACATTATATGTATACAAAAGACTAATATTTTATAACAAAATCTAGAAACATTATAGTTATGCATGCTAAATTTGATGAGTGTAATTGATTGTCACCATATATTAGGCACTTATGCCTTAAATTTAGCCCTTTATGCTAAATTTACCGATTTTATTTAAAAAAAAAGAACTAGTCAAATCAAACTCTATATACTAGTATTACCGTACAACGGTGGGAAAAACCGACCGTTAGTGTTCAATATGA
This sequence comes from Allium sativum, assembly GCA_030737875.1. Classification (NCBI taxonomy): domain Eukaryota; kingdom Viridiplantae; phylum Streptophyta; class Magnoliopsida; order Asparagales; family Amaryllidaceae; genus Allium; species Allium sativum. The sequence goes on along the minus strand of CM060925.1, from coordinate 67,296,198 downwards.
AATAAAAATTATTTATTAAAACATTTTTCAAATTAGTTTTTATTTTAAAAATTATAGGGTAATTTAAGAGGAAATGAAAGTAACTAATAAAGTATAAATTCAGTTAAACTGAATTTTACATGTAAACCAACTTGAGATAAGAATATAGTACCAATGTATTGATTCGAATTAGTCACAAAAACGTACATGCATTTTTATTATATATCAAGTAAGATCAATATAATGTTAATGTTTAGTTATTCTGCAACTATAAACCGTTAATGAAATCATGAATTAAAAAGAGAAACGAAACAAATATAAGCACAGAACATAACATTATACCAGTGAATACGTAATTGGAATAAAAAAAGAAAACACAAGAGTAAGATGTAATAAATAAATCCCAAACTAGTAAACCAATTTATTTAAATAAAGCACTTAAAATAAAAGTACCATTATTATTTTAAAAACTGAAACTGCTGAAATAAAAATTCTGAAGATAAAACTAAATGTTGGACTCCTTCATTTTAGATATTTCTTCCAACAACAAGCTTGATTCAGCTGAATAATCGACGACTGATTGCGACATAACAACAATCTTTTTCTTTTTTTTCATATATTCAGCTTGAGTAACAGCAACTAGAAAATTGCGGGGTATCCATAGCAATTCCTTTAGCTTTTGTTGGAATATATCTTCAGTTTCATCCTTCTTAATTTTGTAAAGATCATCTGCACTACAACCTATAATTTCTTTTGCTTTTTCGTTAAAAGCAGTAATCCAAGCCTCATCGGTTGTGTCGGAAATCTTCATTCCCATAATATATCTGCATTGTATAAATATATAATTACAAATAGTAACGTTAAACAAAAATTTGTAGCTTTAATTATTATTTTTTACCTCAGATTACATGCATCTTCATTCTTTTGGCATAATTCACACCAATAGCCTGATATTGTAGCTTTAATAACCTTTTTATTGCAACTTTTGCATGCTTCATACCACAGTGGTTCAGTCTTAATATAAGTTATGTAACCAAACACACTGAAGAAAACAGTCTATGCATTTAAAAAAAAAACTTAATTTACATGATATTATCCAGTACATATGATATAAATTGAAATGATTAGTAGTACTAACCTTGTCAAGACCCATACTCAGATTGTTTGTTATATAGGAAAGCGTCACTCTGTCATAAGTTGTAGATTTTATTTGTGCATTTCTGCCTTCAGTATCATACCAAATTCTAAGCTTTTTAGCTTCTGGTATGTTTGGATTTATAGCTATAATGCTACTAGTCAGTGTGGACAAAGACAAACCTGGAGGAGTAATACGAAATTTTAAAAGATGGTTACAAGCTAAAATAAACTAAAGGAAAAAAAAGTTTTTATTATCTTGAAAATTTCCAACTTTAACACATTTAATGGCTATTATAGGAGCTTTATCAACCATTTCCATTAGTTCGGATCCTACTCCGCTAGCAAGTTCTCCCCATAACGCAACATTAACTATCTTGGTTCTGTAATTTAAATCCACATCAAAATGTGTACATTAGAGAAATAAATTTGTTTACTATATTTACTTACGAATCATCTGCAATAGTTAAATCACGTTCTGGAATGGTCTGATTGTTGGATTTTCTTTTAACATATTTGATTGCTGAGACGCTTTTAATAAGACCGATCACATCTAAATAAAAAAAATCTGTTAATAAATCAGACAATGATTTAAAAACAAAATTATAATGTAAATGCATTACCTACTACTTCTTTTTCTGCAACATATTTTTGAAGTTGGTCAATCTTTACAAAATTGTAAATGGTGTCAGGTATACGGAAGCACACATCGTCCACTTTTTCAACCAATGAAAATTCACTTATATTCAACTCATAATCATTCTTTACGGTGCTAAATTCTTTTTCGCAGGCCTAACACTTCCCTTGGAGATATAGTAAATTTTTCCATACTCAAATATGAGATAATATTTGTCTGTAACTTTGTTAAACATGGTAGCTTGAATTTGGGTACCCTGTTAATTTGAAGAACATAAGCATTATAATAATAAATTAATTATTGAAAAAATGAAAAAAATAATATTATTCAAATATAAAAACTTACATGTTCATCTGTGAGTATTATACTAAAGACACATCCCTCTCCTCTACTATTTTTATAAGATCGCAAATTCCCTTTGTTTGTTAGTCGGACTTTGATCATCCAATTACGCTGATGTGGATTAAGCAATGCAAGAGGAATAACATTTCTAGTCAATCCATCTGAATAACAAGATTTTTTTGTCAAGCTTTAAAGGTAAGTTAAATAAAGTGTAAGTAAACATATATGTAAATAGCTGTTACCAATTTTGTTGTGTGTGTGACTTTAAGGTAAGCAAACATATGAACTTAATCCATTTCTTTCTATTTTGCAATATTTACCAAAAAAATAGTTTTTTATCATTCATGTTTTTCTAGTAGCAGAATTACCCTTCTATGTAAACAGTGAACTTTTAACTCCCGGTAATTGATAACATGTGTACATATGATGAAGGTGGTGCGAAATTGTATAAGATTCAATAAGAACAAAATCCGAAACTTTCTTTCAAGGCCATGTAAAACAATGATAGCATGGACATGCGTATATGTATACTTGAATGTTAAAAAAAAAGTTTTTTGTTTATAAAAAAAGTGCAATACACAAACTTTTCTACTGACTTAACTTCTGTTTCATGAAGATATGTGTGAGTACATGCATAAACATATTTGGATAAATGTACATAGTCTTCTTTGACATAACAAATGTATATGTATACTTTTGAATGTTAAAAAAAAAGTACTTTTGATTCTAAAAAAAATTGCAATACACAAATAGTTTCAAAGTAAAACAAAAAGAAACAAAAGGAGCATTTGAAAGCAGAAGGGAGTCTCAAGAATGAACAAACAAATAAAAAAGTACCTTTTAAAGTCAGTAGAACGATGATTTTAGATTGAGGAAAATATAAAAAAAAAAGTAGATGAGTTTTCGTTTATTTGGGTGAGTTTATATAGCCGCATTTATTGAGAAAATATAGGGAAGTAATACTCTTCAAACTATCTTATCCCTGTAAATAAGGATTGACTAATTCAATTTTGTAATCCAATACCCCTGACCTGAAGCGCTTACTAATACTCATTCATAATTCATTAGGACAAAAATAACTGTAACCAGCATCGAATAAAATGTTGGCTTATGAATACATTCTTAAATGTATATGACCAAATTATGATTAGAAACAAATCTGAAAATTTTATTAATATGCCGGAAACTTCAACATTGGATGGGTTATACACGAGACTACAACAGTCAACGCATCCAACATCCAATATATAAAAAAAAACAGTTTTTTTTCTTTTTTAATTGCTAAGCCAAAATATGGATTTAAGTGGTTATGTGTACAATTCCGACCAAAAAATGAAACATAAGATAAATATATGTAAGATTTTAAATGTGTAAATCCTAGTTTCATTTGTTCATTCAGGTTTCAAAATAAAAAAAATTCTCAATTAATCAATTATGGGTGGCTCTAATACCACTTTGTCATTTTTCTATAATATACATAGCCACACTTTTATTGACTATTTTAGCAGATAGGAGGGAAAAAAAGAGCAAACAAGTACTATGAATATGAAAGTTCTAATGTGAACAAACCGTTAGCATTAAATTAATGGTAAATTATAATTTAAAATAAAAGGATGTTCAAGTACTATGATATCGATTTTTCAAAAAATGAAATAGATAAGTAATGTAAACAGGTTACCTAAATTTAGAAGTATTTGCAAACTAGTTAGAAGACTGAAAGGAAGGAGGGTAGTTCTCTGCGGTTGATGAGAAATAGAAAAGGCTGTGTATTTATAGATAAGATATATGAGACACTAGCAAATATATTTACCTAAAAATATGAAGATCTGGTATTTAAGACCTGGTATTCAAGGGGAAGAATATAAGTGTATACTTAATTGAATTCTTGATTGAAAATAGGAGCTGACCCAGTATACCTAAAAAGAGGTTACTGACCTGGACATACCCTTTTTTTTTGTTAAATTTAGTTTTAAACAAAGCAATAAAAGACCATTGAATCTAAAAACAATAGCATCATCCTATGATTTTGCAAGCTTATATGCTAACTCTTTATTTTCTTCAGGATAAAGATGCTTGAAGCGGAGACTTTCAAGTAGTTCTTGATTCATAGAATTTCTTCAGCATATCTCTAACTTAACAACTGATAATGCTTCAAGTGTTATCGTGTTATGAAGTCTATCAGCAAGTTTGTCCAACACTTCTCTGGCATCAAGTATAGATAGAAACATCGTACAGAGGCAATCTGCTTTGGATGTTTTATTAGCAGTATCATTATCACGAACTAAATTGCTTAATCGACTTAGATTGGATACATTAGTTGTTCAAGAAAGTCTGAACAATTAACAAACTTCAAAATACATAGTAAATCGGTGTTCTCCTACACCAATTCTACTTGTGCATTAAATTATTAGTTGGAGGCACATGGATTGTGAATATGTTGTTAAAAAGAAAGAAAGAGATATTCCAGGTTTTCAACAACTCAACTGAATACCAGAAAAACCTGTTTAGAATAAGGAAGAACTTGGAATTATATATTTCACATGACATACGCTACATAAAATATGGGACAGTAAGAAAGTTTACCCCTTCAACAAGATCAGTTACATCAACATCAAATATCTATAAAACTCCTCGCATTCTTGTGATTTTATAGCTCCTTGGGTTCTTATACAACGAATCCTTCTCCTATTTTTTTAGCTTTTGAAAATGGCAGATAGAGGGATACGAATTGTTAACCCATGTTCCCGGTATTAAAACCGTTCCACCTGCAAAAGCCCTTTATATTGCAATGATATATAGTGGTACCGTTAATTAGTTGCATACAATAAGTATAACCACCATACATCACCAGCATCTCTCATTTCAAATTTTCATTCTGTAAGGCTAACAGAAGATATGTTAAGAGAATGACAACTTGTAGGAAATTAGATTTACAGCCAATTAAAGCTACTATAAGTTCTGACCAACTGATAATACATATCTCCCTCAGTAGCAAGTTTGAAGACAAGAGACGAACACAATAATTTATAAAACTAACACCCCTGTATTTGTATTTCATTATACAGTTACTTAAATGTTGTTATTTTTTTTAATTGACATTATTTTATTGTTTTCAATTTTTTACTTTTAACCGTACTTTATATGTACCGTTTCATTTTCCTTTGTAGTACTTGTGCGTTTTTATTTTCCATTTCTTCTCCTCCTCCTAATGAATTTAGTTTCTCGTCTCCTAACTATGCGGAGAGTGATACAAATATGTTGGATATCATCAACTAATTATGCTTATCTATACCATTAAAAATAAAAAATTGAATAGGTTTCAATATTAAATTTGGGTTGATATTTATACCATCTTCCTAAGAGACATACTCTTGGATGGATACTGGTTTCAAGATGAGCTTACAAAGAAAAGATGGCAATTAAAAAGCTAGTAGTGCTTCCAGTGTCGTCAATTAGGCTCTTCCACGGATGAGATAATGTAACAAAATTAGATATTGCACACTGCAATATATAACCTTTTCAATGCGAGTTTCCACGTAAGGTTTGTAAATAAATTACCTCTTTCACATCAACCTTTGCAATCTTTTTTAGCTTCATTTCTTGCACCCTGAAATTAAGCTACTTTTAATCATTAGAAACCGCATAGATAAAGTCATCATATTAATGCGTCAAATTACATGTAAAGAAAACTGAAGTCTTGTTTTAAACAAGCAAACAAAATACCTGATATAAACTCTAGAAGCTTCCAGGCCTCTTGCAGCAGCATCAAACTCTGGCATAATGCTTTTACTCTGCAACAATAATCAAGCGATTTGGATAACAACTAAGAAAATGGCTAATCAAACAGAATCAGACTCAAACAAAATCCTAAGTAATATCTTACATCGAACGTATCCCAATCTAGAAACATGCAATTAAATGCAACACTAACTATATGCAACATTCGTGAAGTCTTGTTTTTAGGCATGTAATATTCTGATGCTCTGGTAATAGCACTTGGAACTACAAAATGAAACAAATTAATAGAACAGTATTATTTGAAAAAAAAAATCAAGATAAATTCTATGCACCCAACGAACAGCAACAATTTACGCCTACTTCAATTCACTTATTTTGGTTTACTCCAGAGTGTATTGTCAAGCACAATTGTTCTCTATTTGTATTCAATCGACGATATAATGCTGGAAGAGTAAATTAAAGAAACAGATACCACCAAATGACTTAAAACTAAGGTTCTTGTGTCAGTTTCAGCTTCACTAATAAAATGGAATTAGATACCCCTGCATTGAGCTTGTGGTGGATCTCACTCATATTGTTGGGTTTTAAGCGACTTTACAGTCCACATCCGCAATATAAAGAGAGGTATAAAATAAATCCTTAGGTGTAATGTTTATTTGCAGTTCAACATCATTTTACCAATTAGGACGAAGCCTCCATGGTTTTTCTGGGTGCTTTTGTTTTTTTCTTTTGAAGAAAAATAAATAAATATTCAGAATAAGTGGAATTTTTTTTAAGACCAATGGTAATATCCTTTTAAATTATGCTATTTAAACTGCAGTATATATACTGTGTATTACCTGCACGAGAACAATTAAGACGCATTCTAATACATATTTCATTTGACACATTGCAGAAAACACCGAGATGCTATATTGGTATGTCAACAAAAGCTAATACTATCATTTACCCTTCTCTACCATGTCCACTCATAAGGCTTCGTTTTAAGCATTTATGTACGCACATGTTTCTGGTACACTTATGGGTGTTTAGTTGTTCACATGGATTTTGATTGCTTAGAGAAGCGAGAGAGGGACATGAGAAGCTGCATTAACTTATAATAACTCTCACCAAAATAATTCCATAGCATATGCCTACAGGAAAATAGGCACAAGAACTTTCAAAAAAATTGATTGAAGGATAACCATCTATCTTTAAGCACCGAATTACATCCCAACAAATTGACACATTTAAAATCAAATGAACTTTGGGTATTCAATCTACGCTATGCATATCGTATCCATGAAAATGAGATCATTCCAAAACTTCTAGCAGTCAATATGTTTAGACAATATAAACCACTAAAATGTGTATTTTAACCGGTAATTTGAATTATATTTTTTAGATATGTTAGGATTATCCAAATTAGTCCCAAAAGATTCAAGTATGAATATACCGAAACTATTCTTGGATTCAACCAACTTTCATATTCATCATCAAGAACTGGAGGTGTGTCAAAGTGCAACCGAGTATCATGAGGCTTGATTCCTGGAAACAAGCGTATAAGAATGAAAAACTATTTCTGTTCATGTTAATGAAAAATCAATTCCAGGAAACATGCACATAACTTCTACATGTACTTCTACATGTAAGTGTTATAATTCATTGGTTTCTGTTATATATCGTGACTAGACTATTAAAATTTCTTTCTTTTTATCGAAAAGAAAAACATATTAAGCATTAATTTTACTTACCTTTTATCAAAAAAACATGGCATCCAACTGTTCTTCCTCCATTAATCTAGACGGTAGACCTTTAGATTTTCCAATATGTGCAAGCCTTTCAAATGTGAACATAGGATTGAAAGCAAGATCCACTAATTTTCTAGTTCTTGATAATGCAACAAACGTTAAACCAAGACTTTCTTTGTCGCCTATGTCAATGATAATTTGATCAAGTGTTAGTCCTTGACTTTTCTGTATCGTTATCGCCCAACACAAACCTAAAGGTAATTGAGTTCGCGTGCATGTTGTACCAGAAGAAGTTTTCCAATTTACAGTTTGAGGAGTAATTGGAATGATGTTTGTTCCATGTCGAAACTCAATACCATGATATTTATCAAAATTGACCATCACTGCAAGTGTTAGATCATTGGGAGAGCTTGTTGATCGAGAATACACGATATCCACAACAGTACCCATAACACCATTAACCAACCCATTTTGAACTGAAAGATTAGATCGCAGCATCACTCGAGCACCTACAGAGAGATAAATATATTTTTCTAAACCCTTTGCATCATCCGCAGAAGCAGTAGACGCTGTTTCACAATTGTTTAAAGAAGGAATGCAAGCAATGGGTTTTCTAAGATGAATCAAATGATTTTTGTTATGTTCATTAGCTGTCATTCTTGTTGGAAAAAGATAAAGAGCATTTCTAAAATTTTCCTTGACATTTTCAGATAATGTTAGCCAATCTCTAGTTTTGAAAAGTTCCCAATCGTCTATAATAGAAGCACCTCTGCTCAATCTTTCTAAAGCCTCTCGAAAACGCGCTTGATCATCTCCGTCTTGACGAAACATATAAGATAGCCTTAAACACTTATTGAAACTCATATAAGCAAGCTCGCCACGTTGTTGCATCAGATTCCCACCTTTCATGTATAACGGACTATCACACACAGGAGGTAGTTGTCTCATATCACCGACTAACACAATTGATACACTGCCGAATATGACATTATCTGAAAAAATATCACGACATCGTAAATCAATATTTGCAATCATTGTTCTGCCGAGCATGCTATATTCATCAATTATAATCAACTTGGTATCTTCAAAATCATCTTGCATGTGACGACATTGCTCCCCTGAAATTTCTTTATAGGAAGACTTCCTTTCTGTAGAGATTGAAAGTTCATGATGTATAGTGCTACCACCAATGTTGAATGCAACAACTCCAGTCGGAGCCATTATACGAACTGCTTTACTATTTCCAAAATGAGTAACAATCGTATGAACAATAGCATTTATAAGAGTTGATTTCCCTGTACCAGCTCCACCGCATATAATCATTCGAATTGATTTTCCAGCTATTATGGATTTACATATCATATCATGTGCAGTTTGTTGATTTTCAGACAACCTTTCTAAAGGAACGAGAATGGAACCATTTATGCGGTCATTTGTAGAATCAAGAACAGAACGTAAATTGGTATGTATAAAATTACATTCGGTTTCTATATTAGGGTATCGGTGAAGTGATTCATTCCAATTATATGAGGTATCGAAATCGCGTAAACCTATTTCCACCTCCTCTTCTGGAACAAATGAAGGTCCCATTGCCACCGCCACCATCTATTCCTCTTGTTCATTTTCTTCAATGTCGTTTACATCGTTATTGATTTCAAATTCATTTTCTATGGCATCTGGAAGTGACTGAGATTGAATCAAACCCAGATCAATATATCTATCAGACCAAGTATCAAAGTTTCCTTTTGCTTCATTTAGATTTCGATAATGATGGTGTAGCAACACCTATATTAATAAGTTTGATTAGTTGTACGAAATCCAAAGGTTATAACAATTATTATAGAAAAATGTACTATTTCAACAATCAAGGTATTAAAGGCTATATAGTTAAAGTAACTTTGAAAATGAAAAACTGTTGTATTTACAAAGACAATCTTATGAAATTTTAATGCAATCGACAATAGTAAGAAAATTAAATTAAATTTGTATTACCTGTTGTTCGCAAAAAAAACTCCCAATTTTCACTAAATGGTGGAATATTGCTCTTTAGTTCTGGTGTTATTCGTACCACTGCCTCTATTCGTAATTTATGCCAACCTTTATTATAAAAGCGGAAGTTTTTTGCCATATCAAACAGTGAAAGATTTTCATGCTCGGGTGGTCGATCCATATATCTCATATTAAAATTTGGATCAGATTCTACCATATATTCGTTCGCTGTAGTATTTCGACGTTTGATCACCGTTGACAACATGCTTTTCTCGCTTATAGTAAGCTGCACTATTGTTCTGGATGAACGTACTAAAGGATATGACATTAGAAGATGACACACTTCCTGTGCAGAAATGTCTCTTTCAGATACAGTCTTAAGAAGAAGTTTCTTTATTGCGGAGGTAGATGTTTTGCATGGTTTATGAACGTTTTCTACTATTGATCTGAATGTATCTATAAACATCTTTGATACTGGTTTAGATTTAGCTGCATATTTTCCAATATAATTTACCACGGCATGAACGGATAACACCGGAGACCAATCAATATTAGCACACCAAACCTGAAGTACTTTCCTATTATGAGAGCATACCAAAGGGTCATTACGTTTTGAGATAAAACGAAAGATTTTACTATTTGGAGGATCTTCTACAATTTTAGATTGTGGAATGACATCAAATGGATATTTAAACCGACATGTCATTTGCTTGGTTGTTTTGTGCAATCGCAAACAATAATTTACACACCTAGAATGACGCATAACCCAATTTATCAAATTTGCATAATCATCGCCGTCAGCATCTAAATTTGCATCAGTCGGAATAACCCGCGCGCAAGGATGTTCTTGTGCATTTAATGATTCACCCATATTAGGATTTATTGTACGAACAAGACGATCAAAATATTCAATTATTATAGAATTCTCTGATAAATTTTCACTAACATATGATAAGTTCGGTGCATCCTTGAACCAGAGAAAGCCATGAATATGTCCACTTCCGTGATTTTGCCATTCAAATCTGTACCAAAAGTCAATCACTGAAAACTCTGGTGTTAAGAAATCTTTTATGAACATATGAACCCTTGTTTGAAAAAACCATGCAGCGATAAGTGGATTTTCATTTAGTAATTGAGCCTTTCTTTTTCTTTTCTCATAAAGATTCAAATTTTCCAATTAATTTGTCGGGTCGAGAAGTTTATAAAGTTCTGGCCATTGCATATCCGCTGAACTTAAAGTGAAAAATATTGTTGGAGCTCCTAATTGTTTTACCATTGCGGTTAACTCTTTTAACCATGCTGACCAATAAGAACGGCTTCCACGGATGCCTTTTGCGAAGTAAGAAATACGCTGAGACAACTGTTTATCTCCTGATTTTAACATTTCACAGATGTCTTGAATTGACAGGTCTCTATCCTCTGGATTTTTCTGTACGTAAATATTACCAATATCAAGGGCACGCCATCTACTAATTAAGTTATAAGCAAAGTATCGAAATCTTGGATCTTTTACAAATCTCTGATCATGATATTTCATAAGATATTGAAAATATTGTAAAGGCCTAATTTTTCTTGGTCGAGCTTGTCTCAAATTAGCACTTCCTAATGGAAACAATGATGGAAATGCCATGGAGATATACCCAGGAGTATTAAACTAATCAATAGCATTTGATGAGATCGGCATTTGAACAACTGTTCCATGCTTTTCTTGATTTTCTAAAAGAGATAAAATATGGGCTTGCTGATTTGGTTGTACCGAAGATGTGACAGTGCCTGATATCTCAAATTCATCAATGCATGTAACTTCATTTTCAAACTCCGGTGGTCCTCGTGCTTCATCATCAGAATATTATGTTGAAATTGTCTGGGAATTATCTGGAGTATAAGGAAGGGTAGAGGGCACTCCATCGAATGGTAGCTCACTAAGAGATATTTCATTAATTTGCACATCAGAGTAATAAATATTATGTGTTTTAAGCCAGAGTAGTGCTTGTCTTACATGCTCACGTCTTACTCGAAATTCCTTACTTTCGTGTGTTCCAGTTCTGTTGACAATTAATATTGCGGATAAATTTTCCAACCCGAAAGGAAGAGAACATGCGATTGCATTGATATCTTGAGGGAAATTAATAATATTTCCACTATATTTATATTGTTGTCCTTTAAAATGATAAACTGACAAAACAGGATGAATACGCGCAATTAATATTTGTTCCAAACTTGTTATACAAGATAATACAGGCGGAACAGATCCGGGTTCCATCAAATTTTCAGAACTAAACAAATAAGGAAGACCATGTTGCGGTTTATCCGTGCCACAATCAGAACAAGAAGTTGGTGAAATGGTTAGATATGGAAAAAATCGAGAGCAAGCTTGACAATTTTTCCATTGAATATTTTGACATGAGCTTCTAAATTTCTGAGCATTGTTAACTTTTGAAATGGGAGATGAACTATTAATCATGTTTGAGTTTTTACGAGCAGCTCTAAATTCTTTATGTCGTGCAGCATCAAGTGCTTTTCTACGTTGTTGCTCTTCAATTGTTTGACTCGAACGTCTCGCTCGTTGGGTAGATGTACGATTTCTTCTGTATTTATCCATGATTTCATCATATTTTTTAAACATCGACAGGTCTCTGTTATACAAAAATTTTCTTATATTAGCAAATTTCTCAAAGTAGTACTTTTAATCAACTATTATAACATTTAAGCTAAATGCAGAATAATATACCTCTCCGAAGTACATGAAAAATCAAATGGACCAAAAGCACCAAAAGAATCATCAAAAATATCATATGTACTGGAACAAGATGGAGCGGACGCTTTTAACCTTTTGGATGTATTAAAAGTTCCTTTAAAAGAATTGGAATCAACATATAAAGCATTCAAATGTGACCAAGGCTCCTCTCTAGTCGTAGGTTTGTTTATTTCATCCTGCGATATATGTTTATAATTTAAATTTAGTATTTTTAATACCATATAATAATATTTGAATTAAAAGACCAAAATACAAGTTCTTATGCTAAAATTTGACATTATATTTTAAAAGTTACAAATTTAAGCAAAGAAAACCTGCATAGCTAAACTGATTCTTGCATGGACATCTTGCATATGGTTGATCCATTCATCATCTTGTTCGTTATTGTTTAGCAAGGGAAATGCATTTAAATCAATATTATGCATATCACCTACACGTACAAATATTAATTTATAAATATCACAATTGATAGACAATTTAATGTTAATTCTAGTAATTTTAATGTTCAACACAAAATATTTAATGATAACTAATGTTGAAGGAGTCACCTTGATCTCTAGGCTGTGTTTTTTTCAGAGTGATTTGGCAATATGAATTATTATCTAATGGTTGTCCATTGTCATTGTCGGATGAAGGCATAACATTCAAATCAATGTAATTTGTATCATGCTTTATACCTGCCTGAAAAGTTAAAAAAATCAAGAATCGAATTTGACTTCATTTTACATTTATAACAACATAACAAATTTATTTAAACAAATACAACATGATAAAAACGCATTGCGAAAATCTGAATAAAGATTAAAATTCAACCGTTTGACGGACAAACTGTGATGCTGGCACCTCTGTAATTTGACTGATATCTTCTTGAAATGGTAACTCGTCATCAGTAGATGAGGGCAATGCATTCAAATCAATTTGTTGCGCATTTTGAGTCATATCTCCTAATTTTAAAAAATAAAAACATAATGAATCAAAAATGTAAAGTTATGAGACAAGATGAAGAAGAAATAACAACGAGCATAGTGGAAATCATAGATAATACTAATTTGAATTCAAACGCATGATTGCAAGAATATATGGTCTGCACAGCGTAAAATAAAATGATGAACTTCAAATCAAAGGGTTATAAAATTAACAATAAATATATATAGTGACATGCATACCCGATAGGCCTTTTCTCTTAGTAAAAATGGATTAAGGTCAGATGAGAATTTGAGCAAGGTACTGTTCGATATAACATATGAGATTGGTACGGTCGGTTTGATAAAAGGCAGCAGTTAGTATTAAATTAAATAAGAAGTTCATATTTGGTTAATGCAAAATATTGTTCTGCTAATGCTTAAGTGATTTCATAGAGACGAGATTTGGGAAAATATTAAATAGGAAGAACGAAAATTTTGCAGTGAGATTTGGGAATATATTTGGAGAAATCGGAGAAGAACGAGATATGAGGAAGAAGTTGCGGGGAGATCGTGATTTTATAGAGACGGGGAAATATTGCGTGAAACAGGGACCGCATTTTTTTGGCTTCAGACGAAAATTGATTTGATCCCACGGTAGGCAAACCTCCCTAATGGTCGGTTTGATTAATACTACTAAAGCAGATGCTAAAAAGCCTTGATTTAGCGGATACAGTGGGAAATAGTGAAGATAAAAGTGGACCTACTTTTCGCTAGCGCTAAATTGAAATAGCGTAGCGGTTGAAGTGCGCTGTGGGCTACAGCGGGGATATTGCAGTGATTTAGCGGGGCTTTAACGGCATAGATGTCCATGCAGTGTCATTGGCCATGAACTGCTTCACTAGCATGTAGCTTTGTCGCACCACGTACTGTCCATAGCCTCCCATTGAACTGCTCCACATCTGAGCCTTCAATCAGAAAGTCTATCACTTGATCCTGCCCTAAAGGCAGCCTAAGACATCCACCAAGTACCCTACCTAAGCCTAAGCTAAGAAATATTTTACATTTTTTTTCATCTATAAATACACTAGTAAACTTCACAATCTCACTGACAATATCTAGTGTAACTCGAACCAAACCTAGAAGAAAATGGAAAAGTAAAACATGAAACCGGTGAGCACAAGAACAGTAAAAGGAAACCTGTGGCATGATAGCATAAGACCAGTGAGCAAGAAAGTGAGTGAACTCCCTTAAATTTCCATTTAAATCTATCTACTAATTGTTATATGTTAGGATGCAAATCTATATTTATACATATGTGCATCTGATATGTTTATCATGTATGGACCAAATATAAGGATGTTAATGTTAAGAAGTATGTAAATATGCTAGTAAATTAATACTGATGCAATAATATTCCTCTCCACTAACTTTTAAAATTGATAACTCCAATTCTAGTTTGTTTTAAGATTGAAATTTAATAGGAAAGTTGTTTGTTTATGTCTCTAGTGAATTTTAAAAATATTTTCAGAATAAGTAAAGGTGTATACTCTCAGATATATTTAAATAACAGTAAAGAGTTCACAAAACTCAAATTTCAATTATCTATTTTTTAAATTTAGGTATATGATTGTGTTTGTTATTGAAAATCATGGATTTTAGTGGTATTTCATGATTTTTAGTAGTGTGAGTGAAGAGAATTTCTGAGGTGATCGAAAAAGGAGGTTTTCCAAATTCTAGCGGTGGCGTTGATGGTGGACCAAGGCGTTGATGCTGGAGCAGCGTGAGGGGTCTGAGAATCTAAGAAAAATGCTAGAAGAATTTATCATAGATTGATTTGAGAGAAACTGATGGAAGTTGAGTTTGTGAGTCGGTTATGAAGCCCCTGTTAGAAGCCGATCTCACCATCGACACTGATAAGCAGGCGTGCACACCAGGGGGGCTTGATGGAGGGAAGTGTCGGTCATCTCTGGTCTGAAGTTGTCGATGACTGGTGGCTTGTGGAGGTGCTGCGAGGTGGTTTTGTAGGATGGGTTTTTGATGTAGTTTGGTTAAAACTAGGATTTTGATTGGGAAGGAGGCAAGGGTTTTCGATGGTGGGGATAGTCTCAAGTGGTGGAGTGGCGTTTGAGAGGATCGCCAGAAAAGGGTGTTGACCTGTGGGTTGCTGGTGCATTTGCTCCAATGCACAGTTGTGCATTTGAAAGTAACAGGGGATAGAAGAAGAAGGAAGAACGGAGCAAGAGAAAAAGTAGGATCGACTCGGTTGGATAACGTTTTTTTACTGTGACAAATTCTCGGATCTGGCAAGAGAATGGTGAGTGATCGAGCCAGGGTGATCACCGATTTTCGGTTGCAAGACACATGTTTTCATGCTTTGAACTTTGATCACATGACAAGTGAACAAGCCAAATTTTCTGGGTTGATCGACCCGTATCAGCCTTTTTAAGTAGATCACACCGTGTTTTTACCAAATCCGATTTTTGCCAAGTTTCGAGCGCCATGAGGTGATCCATCTTTTTTACTTGATCACTCCGAGGTGATCGCTCTGTTTTAGGTGATCACACCGGATTTTGGCCAAATCTTATTTTTACCAAGTTTGATTGCGTCATGAGTTGCGCAAGCGGTTTTTGATGATTGTGTCGTACCGATCAACTATTTTTCAGTGTGTGACACTATTTTTGCCAAATCCAAATATTTTTCCATGATTCGTTTTGCTGCATGATCGAACCGACACGCTCAATGTTTTTGAGCTGATCGGACCGAGTCAATCACGTATTTTCACCACAACAAGTTTTCCAAACTTAGTAGTGACGATTTTAGGAATCGATGATATTTCCATTCTTTTCCGAATATTTCGCGAGTTCGACTGAATCGCGTCTTCTAATGACGTTCTCGAGACTCCAGCGCGCTGCTACCCATAACTTTGACATGTGGCTGTTTGACCAGAAGATGGTCAACACAGTTCATGATAATTTAATATTAATAAAACATTGATACGATTTATGGTAATTAAATTATCTATGTATACCACTATTTGAAATTAGAAATGTGATTTCGTTATTTAGCAAATAAATTTGGATAGACAGGTTAATACGAGAGGAAAATAAATTTTGGTTAAAATACCTCAAACTATTTTAGATTTGAATTGTCAAACTAGAGTTGTTAGATATGCTGTGACTATTGATTGTTGATTGATTTTACAAGTTATGTTGTGATGTGATTAACCTGAATTGAATAGTTTAAATTAAACGTTGACACATTTAAATCATTTTGTGTAAATCACTGTTCAAAATCGGAATGTGAATATTATATGAGAAATAAATTTCGCTAGACAAGTTATGAGAATAAATCTGAATATGGAGATCCATAATAAATATGTTGAATTGATTGCTATTAAGTATCACTTGACCTAAAGGATATTAACATTTGTCGTTTCGAAGTGTCCAGAATCTAAATTCCACTTCAATCTGATTTATATGCTGCGAGTCAGATTATTAAAGATAATCGAAGATAGAGTTATGCAAGGGCTGTTTAGTCGATCCTTGGTAGAAATTGCCTAAGATGGATTAAAATAGTGCCTTTAGTTTGTCTAGTCCCAGGACAACTTGTATGGACAAATGTATGACAGAGTATACCTAAGAGATCACATACGATTGATGTCTTCAAACGTATTTACAATTGGTGGCAGAGGAATTCATTTCTCTTAGGTTTACACGCATGATATTTTTGGGGAAATCAATTCGTGATTTGGTAGGTTTGACGATGTGGCACTCAAAGTGAATGAAGATGTGATATGTCTAATGGTAATTATGGCCTTAAGCTACACAACCGGAAAAGGAAAAAAATTGGGCAGGCAACATTGCTATGTGGGTCGCTCCCATTAGGGTGTATTGTCACCTGTCTAGAGAAATATTCACTTGCTCCATTATTCTATCGTTGTTGTATGCTTCAGAAACGGTGATTTGAGCCCAACCGTCGGTAACAATATATTCGGTACACTCAAGAGAAATGAGTGGTCAGCCATGTCTAGTCGAGTTGCGAGATGTTCTTATTGAACCAAGTGCATTCTTCTCTAGAGACACACTATCGGAAGGTGGTTCCATACCTTGTCATTGTTGGAAATCCATTATCCATAAGCGTCATGCAGTTTTATTTGTAAACTATGTAGTGAAATGTGAGACACAAGAATTTCGCTAGATTCTAATTTATTTTGAAAATGCTAGATACTATCATAATATCTTATTTCGATATACAAAATGTTTTGGTTCTCATAAAGGAAAAACTCATTTCGTGTTTATATACATCGTGGTCTTATAAGATACCATTTATTTTTCAAACAATTTTTAAAATCGTTTACTCACACCAGTCCCATGACTGATGCAGAGTTTATTTTTCTATGTTTTCCCGGGTGTCCAAATTTGTACGAGCAGTCAAGTAGTTTAGGATTTTACAAATACATTGGAGGAGCTTGGAGTATGAGGCCTCAATGTTAGATATTTAGAGTTTATTCCATTGTGTTGTATATATAATGTACTTTGATGATGTATGTAAGTACGAATACAGTTTTGTATTCCAAAAGTGATTATATATATATATAATTTTATTTTATTCCGCTACGATTGTGAGATTATGTGCTGTTGTTTAGTTCTATCTACTATCTACTTTTATTATTCTTATTAGATTCGTATTTTCGTGCAATTTGGGTTGGATGTGTGTAGTATTCAATCGAATCAAACATTACTAATTTGCAGACCTTTACAGTTGGTATCAGAGCTTAGGTTGGCGTTATACCAAGGCTTTTGTGAGGTTACTCATTAGAGATAGGGTCAGTAGTTCCCTAGAATTAGTTTGAGTGTATATATATAAGTGCGTATTTGTTAGTTGGTATAAAAACTATTTTCGATTGTGTTGATTGGTTTGTCGAGTGGTTTATGAATTCTGGTCGATACGGTAATGCAAACTGTACTAGGTGTGTCTTAACACTTGAACAGAGTAAATCGACACTGTATTGTTTTAAAAGCTGGGTAAATGAAATAATTTTACCCAAAATTATATTTTATTATAAAAGAATAATTTTTTGGAATTAATATTATATATGGATGTGTCAATTGTTATTATTATAATAAAAAAAGATTATAAAAATTTGAAATATATGGTTATATATTGAACCAAGTTGAATTTGTATAAGAATAAAATATACAAATAAGACAAACCGGAAAATTGAATTTAAATCCTTGAAAGTTGGAAGAATATTTTCAAGAATATGATAAAATTAATATAATATTACTTTGGTAAGATTTGAAAGCAAATCATTTTTGAATGGACTAGAATTTGACTTAGGTTAAATTGAATAGAATAGAATTGGATTAGAATGGTATCAAGTGAAATTGATATAGGAGATGAAATTATAAATAATTCTATAACTTAGTAATGAACTAAGATGTAAATATTCGATGATTTTGGATAGTCGAAATTTTCAAATTGGATTTGAAACCTTACTTGGTCTATATTAAAGTATGAGATTAGAATTATTAAACTTATTAATTTGAATATAATTAAAAAAGAGCTTGTCCAACGTGATAGTTCATAATTTGAAGACTTCAACTTCAATTAAATGTATACACTACACCAAAACAGATGATTGCCAATGAGTATAACTATCACAAACAATTTCCGCAACACTTATTAGTGTTGCTATGGGGGGATGGCAATGTATTACCAACGCATATAAGCATTTGCAAATATTCATTCCCAACGCTTATATGTGTTGGCAAATATTCGTTCGCAACGCTTATATGCGTTGGCAAATATTCATTCACAATGCTTATAAGCGTTGGCAATATTATATTTGCAACACTTATAAGCGTTGGAACATGCAACGCTAATATTTGCATATAAGATAGCATAAGCTCTATTTAATATGCATTCATTCAGCTATGGTATTATCTCAACATAGAAACATGTATCTAAATCAATAAGAAATAAAAATCCATATTCATGATAACAACAAAGTATGAACTAACAAAAAAATTCAATACATGAAGATACTAAATTTAATACATATACAATATCCGATTCCATAGTAATGACAATACAAAATTAACATAATGCAAGATGTTTTTCATATTTGAAGTCTACAAGTACCAAATGCGAAACTCCAACTATATAACAAAGCTTACATCCAAAAATTTGCATAGCTTGTTCCACCATTTTTTCTCATTTTCTCTGCTTCTTCTACTGCTTTTTGCGTGCATTTAATTAAATAACATCAATTAAGTTTCAAATAGCAGTAAATGTTATAAGTTCAAAGTCTTACCTTTTCAATTTTGACACATCTTTTGTCTATTGAGCTCGATGAAATCTTGCAATTTAAGCTCCTTTTTAAGCCTTTTGTTTTCTTCAAGAACCTCCAATGCAAATTTCACACCACGATCACATAATGGTTCGTCAATCCAGTGGATGAATCCACAATCCCTAAGAGTTCTAGTGTTTGTACAAATAAAATATCGGCGACCAACATTTTTATTCAAATAGCATGTTTTGAATATTGGTTCAATGTTGCAACGGCATAACAACCTTCGAGATTGTGCTTCTCCAATATTGCATATTGGTAGGGGTGGCAATCTTGTAGGTGTTGTTGATCTGGTAGGCGATGCCATATCATTCTGAACACTTAATAATGCCAATTCGCTTTCTAAACTCAACTCTATTCTCTCGTAGATGCTAAATGGAGATGGTGTCTGAGGCTCGCTGAGCAAACAATTTGAGTAGGATCACCCGAATCGTATGAATAGGCCGATGGACAATGCCGTAGGAAGTAGTCACAAATAATCGGTCGAAGGGCTTGAGTAGGAGGACATCTGTAGAAAATAAATAAACAACAACAGTCTCAAAATGCAATCACTATTAAATATAGATTCCAAGTGCAAAATTGTAGATGAATTACACGGTTCCACCTATTTTTCAAAGTTCAATGGTTTTATGTTAATGTGATGGTTACAGCAATTGGCGCTGCACTATGTTCAAAAGTAAATAACGTAGGTACAGAATAGAATAATCAAATGCTAGGTCCACTATGAAGCTTATTTACTAAATGAATCTTATGCAACAATAAGCAATTATAAGATAACAACAAGAGAATGGAGGAAATTAAGATTAATGAAGAAGCTAATCTTAGAGATTTGTTGTGCCAACCATCTGAATTGTGTATAACACTCAAAATACTCATAACTAATTTCAAACAAAATATTTGGCTGGCAGGTTGGATGGTTATTTTGTTTGAAACTAGTTTTCCATCACATTAGCCAACTGTGAAAGCTAGAACCAAAATTGGATAATGAAGCGACCCACAAAAGTGTTTATGAAGAGCCTAATACTGTGTAGTGTTCACTGGCACAAACATGCATCGTTTTGCCTGTCATACAAATTTGGGGTAACACATGATTGGGCAGGACCCCTTATTAAACCAGTACTTATATTCCATTAAAAAAACATATTCAATGAACTCATACAAATGCCTATGGGTAAAAGGGACATTAGTAAACCAATGCATGTTTGTGCCAGTTTCATTACAGTATTTGGCTCTTCATAAACACTTTTCTCTGTGGACATACTTCAGCATATAAAGAGTAACCAATTTATATGTCGCTTATAGAGGAGAGTGAAATAGACTGTTATAGCTTTGCATGTTTAAAAATAGTGGGATTAGCGTGATAAGCAAATTCTGTTATATAGATGTGTGTGTGTGTGCGTATATATATATATATATATATATATATATATGACATATAAATTCTTGTTTATGCACTAAAATGATCTTTAATAGTTTTAAAATGATTTAATTCAGTCAAGATGAAAGGATCATTAAACTTGGGGTCACTTCAGATAATCAAAACACATAACTAGAAAATATAACCTTTATGATGTTGTAATGTATGGCAATTTCTAATTTAAATCTAATTTTTCCATATGCTTAGATGATATCCCTTGATCCAGGCATGCTGAACAATATATATAATGTTACCAAAATAAGCATTAAAACAGCATATATAGGGTGCTACTGTCGAAAGACATAAATTTGATTTTGATTTAAGTACCAAATTAGATCAAAGATAATTAGGAGAGAAAGAACTAACTCTGCTAATCCAGGATCAGTTGGACAATTTCAAAGTGATTCTGTCAGCATATGCCAATTACAAACTCAGAAAGTCTCTTCGGTTGATGGAAAAACCAGCCCAACTTACAAATCAGCCATAAATAGAAGCCTGTAATCAATAGAAGGGGCGTGTTTTGAATGAAAAAAAGTAACAAGTGACGAGATAACCCAAAACACTCCTAAATAAACAACAATAGTGTCAAGACGGACAATGGTAAATCTGATCAAAATTATAACAATGGTAACCAAACAAAATTATAACCAGTCAAGATAGTTTCACATCCATGTACCCAAACAAAATTATAACCATTGTTATACTGATCAAATTATAACCATTCAAGACTGTTTCACATCCATGTACCCAAACAAAATACAGAGTTACAAATTGATATTTAGGAGAAAAACAAACTTCATACTTGAATAATAAAAGCAAACTTAACTCAACAAATATAATACAAGATGAATGTTGAGTAACTAACCTCAACAATATGATGACATGCCTGAACACAAATAGTAGGTGAAGTGAGTACAATGTCGTTAAGAGGGAGCATAGTTAGAAGTTGTCTTGCATATACGAAGTGGGAGTGGTTGAAGATTAAAATGATCTTACATCAGCAATAACTAGAATAGTGTGTTGTATTGACATATAAAATCAGCAATAAAAGATGATGTTTTTTTCTTTTTCTGAAACTGGTTTTAGTTTGTGATATTGAATCTTTTTTCCTAGCATTATGTAATTCTGTAGAATCCCATTTATCTTACTCCTCAACTATAACCAAGTTCACTGAAACAAGAAAATATCCTAATTTTCTTTGAATAGTTCAAAGAAATCATGTGAGTCCACTAAATACCTAACAAAAATTAAACTGCATCAAAAGTTGCATCTCAATGTCCACTCTGTATTCATCATTCGTTGATAGGTGCAAATAGCTTGAAATTCATATCGATGTAAGCACTCCGTAAATACATCTATTTAACTACAAACGCACCCATTAATTCACATAAAAATGCTTAGTTCATCATTGGATTTTTACATGAACCGTTCCTACTTTCTCCGCAAGCATAACCTATGTTTCATTCGCAATAAAATGAAACAAAAAATAACAGATAGATTATATTGGACAGATCCTATCCTTTTTCCTATTCATAATTGTCCATTTATCTTCATCCATATCACCTGGTTTTCTTCACTAGTAATTGTTATTAAAAAATAAATCATGAATACAAATAGCTCTCCGTCTGTAATTTTCAGATTTCTAACTTAACTCACCTAGTTTATTTATATCTATCTTAATATGTGTTTCACGGGTTCAACACGAGTATCGCACTTTCGTACAACTGATGAGAATATATTTAAGGCCACTACATGCTTAGGTTAAAAGAAGAAACATGTATAAAAACAATGGACAGAGAAAATGCTTTTTCCTTTGATCTAAGTGAATCATTGATGAAAATACTTCGTCAAGTACATAACATCTGATCCAGACATTTCAGAGAATTATGTTCTATTGCGAGAACTTGTTGCTCCATCTTTTTTCTGCCAAGGCAATGCATTTTCTTATTCTTCATATCAATGTCCAAAATGAATAGCGTAATTCAATGTTTTTTAAATCCATTTCACGAATTTTAACATATACTACATGTTAAAAATAATAAAAAGATAATCTTGGATCAAGTATGATGCATAAAATTGCTACAAAATTAAATAGGCATGACTTATCAAATCAGTTGAATTTAAAGAAAGACATGCATCATCAATATAACTTCCGACCAAAACAAAATATATAATAAAGAAAATGAGATGAACGTAGGGCAACCTATACCTAAAAGTTTCTAATTTTTATGTTATAATGATAGGAACATCCAACCAAAACAAAATGCAGAGGCCACAGCTCCAATCCAAAACCACAAAACAAAATAAACTTCTTGAATAAATTAACTACCTAAAGATATACATAAGATGCTTGTCTAATAGATCAGATTTTGACTTTTTTGGTCATGGACTAAGCAGATTTACAATTTTTAAATCCTCTGTGTAATCATGAGCCAAATTATAACCTATAATGATTTGATACTGGATTTCACTTCTCTAAGTTTCAAACTCTAAGTTAAAGGAGTGGGCTTGATAACTCACTTTGGTTTGAACCACATGTCAGTTGCAAGTGCTTGGTTGATCTTCTAAGCTACAACATATTGTAGGCAATCAACAACTCCTGGGATTTAGTTAACTTGATAATGCAGGTATTAATAATTTCAGACCTTATAAAGCCACATATTAATACGGAAAAATCAAGTTATGTATTAACTTGACAACTGCTGAATGCACCTGTTTATTTCAAGATCAGATTTTTCATAGAAACTTAGATGTAAATCAAATCATAACCATTAGCTCTAAGTAATATCCTTAGTAAAAAATACAATTATATAAGCATCCAGAAGTTGAACTTAAAAAAGTGAGCCATAACTGGAGAAGTTGAAAACGTAAATGAGAGTATCGAAGATTTAGTTACTCAAAAATTAGAGCAACAACTCCATATCTCAGGACTTGACGAAGTATTTTCTAGATCTGTTAGCATTCAAAGAAAGGGTTTTTGGATAATTTTCTTGATTTTATCAGCAAATGTTTTCATGGATTCAAATCTATAATACAAGAAATCTTACACGACGTTGTTCGCGAGCACAAATCGAACGCGAGTTGTTATGCTGAAGCGACCATCAACATCCGATTAGAGAGGAATGAACTCGAAATTTTTAATCTTCGCGGATTCGTGGGATTTGAATTCAAATTGAATTTTTTTCCTTTCTGAAGTTCGTGGGATTTGGATTTATGAATTAGGCGCCCGTTTTTGTTATAAGCGTTGGGGAAAGGTTGGAGAAATGGAAAATAGGGTTCGGGAGGTCAGTTTACATTTTTACCCTCAGAAACCAGCCATACCAACGCATATAAGTATCGGTAGTAAAAAAATTATAATTATGTATTTTTGGGAACACTTTTAATTATAGCAACGCTTATTATTTTTATTACACTGCAACACAAATAAGTCTTGGCGATTGTTAGAAAAGGGTTGCCAAATGACCATTATGGTGTAGTGGTAGAGGATCCAATATGAGTCAGAATTCTTTGAAACAAGAATCTTCCGTAACTACTGAATCATATTTTTCTAATAAAAGAGAAAAATTGGGATTTCATCTGCCAGATTTTGATTTATGTCAAAAATCAAAATTCCAAAATAATTGTGGTATGGACCATAATGATTTATTTAATAAAATAGAATGAATTTTAAGGGAATAAATTTTGATTTTCGAGTTATTAAGTCCAGACATGAATTGTTAACTGGATAAATAAAAATCGGATTTTGAATTCCAGAATAAAAATAACTAATTTGAGAATTAATTAGTTAATGGATAATGTAGATAGTACTTAACGTAGTTAAGTGAATTGGATTGGTGAGTTGAATATGGATTTGAGTTTAAATGGAGAACTTGAAGAAAATGAAAGTGTTTGAACATGATTGATTCAAACTAAATAAGTAAATGAGTTTTGGAATTATCTTCCAAATTAATCAGAGATGTTTTCTTAAATAGAAAATAATGTAATGAAGCTACCTGAGTTGAAATGTTTGGTAAATAACCTGTGTGTTTTGGATGCCCTGTTTGCTGTTATTGTTAGTGTGTGACCTATGTATATGTGTTTGATATAAGTTTATGACTTTGAATATAACTAAAATTTCCTCGTTTCTCTTTAGTTTCAAGGATGAAATTCTTTTAAGGGGTAGATCGTAACGACCCGGTTTTTGATTCATTCTGTAATACAATTTATTTTGGATTATTTCAGTAATTGATTTAATTAAATAAATTTAGAATAATAAATTAGGGAAAAATTCCAAGTATATATTTTAGTGGTTTAAAATTTATTTAACCGATGTATATATGTGTGTAAAACAAGTAAGCTTTTTGTTCTTTTTTTATATTTTTATATTTGTTTCAAATCTTGTAAAAATATAGATAATATTGGATTTAAACATTATGGAAAATTCTAAATAATTAATTATTATCAAATCCTAAGTGTATATTTAAATTTATTATATTCATTTATATATATATATGTGTGTGTGTGTGAATGTTGTCTTAAACTTTTTGTTTGCATCAAAGCTTGTTTCAAATTCATATAAATCTAGAATTCTGTAATGTAACTAATGAGAATATTTAAAATTAAATTACTTCACTCTTAAGTATATAAAGGACATGACTAATAATGTAGTATTTAATTGATAGGAAAAGAGGAGTATACAACCATTTAATGGTTTTCGTTACTTTGAAACTAAGTTTTGTTTTGTTTAATAAAAAAAACATTAAGTATGCAAGAACATGATGAGTTTCCAGTTCCCATTGCAATTAAATGCAAATGTACATAACCTTAAATGGTTTCAATTACTTAAGAGATAAGCTGGGTTATTAATACTTTTTTTTTGCACATGGCTATTTGCATGCATGTAGGTTGCAAACATAGCCTAGCGATGACACAATAGCCAGTAGGATTCAATAGCTAAACACCCTAAGCACATCTTTTCCTAGATGCTACAACCTAAACCTTTAATGATTTAGTTTACTTAGAAGTGAAGCTTGGTTTTTAAAACCCTTTAGTACAAAAATATGTACATATAGGTAGGCTACATCACATGGCCCGGCCATGCCACTATACTGAAAGAATTTAATGGAAAGAGCACAAGCACACACACTTTCAAATCATATTTAAAGCCATCCTAGACCATTTAGTAGTTAGAAGCAAATTTTTAAAAAAAAAACATTTTTGCACATGGTTGGTATAAATCCATGTGTTCTCTTTGCTGTCCATGCATGTGCAAGCTGGAAAGAATTCAATGAAGCTACCTTAAGCACCATCCTTTCAATCAAATGTAAAGGCAACCTAAGACAACCATCAAGCAACCTACGTAAGTCTAAACTAAGCAATATTTTGCATTTATTTTCATCTATAAATACAATAGTAAACTTCACAATCTCACACACAAAATCCAGTGGAACTCGAACCAAACCTGGAAGAAAACGAAAAAGTAAAACATGAAACCAGTGAGAATAAGAACAGTAAAAGAAAACCTGTATCATGATAACATAAGACCACTAAGCAAGAAAGTGAGTAAACTCCCTTATATTCCCATTTAAATCTATCTTAATTGTTATATGTTATGATGAAAATCTATATGTATGAATATATGCATCTCACGTAAGGACCAAATATAAGGATATTCATGCTAAATTGAATCACTGGCAGTATGTAAATATGCCAATAAGTTAAAACTGATGCAATAATATTCATCTCCACCAACTTTAAAAATCGATAACTCCAATTCTAGTTTGTTCTAAGATTGAAGTTCAACAGGAAAGTTGTTTGTTTATGTATCTAGTGAATTTTAAAAATAGTTTCATATTAAATAAAGGTGTATACCCTTAGATATATATAAATATCAGTAAAGTGTTCCAAAGACTCAAATTTTCAATCATTTATATTTCTAATTTTGGTATATGATCGTGTTTGTTATTGAAAATCATGAACTTTAGTGGTAGTTTCATTATTTTTAGTAGTGTGAGTAAAGGGAACTTTTGAGGTGTTCAAAAAAGGGGTTTTTGCCAAATTCTGGTGGTGATTCTAGTGGTGGACCGATGTGTTGATGATGGAGTAACATGGGGGGTGTGGGAATCTAGAAAAAAATATTGGAAGAATTCATCATGGATTGGTTTGAGAGAAATTGATGGAAATTGAGTCTGTGAGTCAGTTTGGAATCCTCTATTTGAAGCTGATCTGCACCGTCGACGATGACAGACAGGCGTGCACACCAGGGGATTTGATAGAGGGAAGTGTCGAGCATCTCTGGTTGGAAGTTGAAGATGAGTGATGGATTTTGGAGGTGGTGCGAGGTTGTTTTGTAGGATGGGTTTTGATGAAGTTTGGTTTAAAATGCGGGTTTTGATTAGGAAGGAGGCAAGTGTTTTCGATGGTGAGGCCAGTCTCAGGTGGTGGAGTGGCATTTGAAATGATAATTGAAGGGGGTGTTGGCCAGTGGGTTGTTAATGTACGGTTGTGCATTTGAAAGTAACAGGAGATAGAAGAAGAAGGAAGAATGGAGCAAGAGAAAAAGTAGGATCGGCTCAGGTGGATCATGGTTTTTTGCTATGAAAAATTCTCGGATCTAGCAAGAGAATGGGGAGTGATCGAGCTAGGGTGATCACCGATTTTCAGTTGCCAGACACATGTTTTCATGCTTCGGATTTTGATCACTTGATAAGTGATCAGGCCCAATTTTCTAGGTTGATCGACCCGTGATGATAAGCTTTTTTAGGCTGATCACATCGTGTTTTTACCAAATCATGATTTTTTCCAAGTTTCGTGCTCATGAGGTGATCCTTCTTTTTTACTTGATCAATCTATGGTAATCACTCAGTTTTATGCGAGCACACTGGATTTTTGCCAAATCTTATTTTTACCAAGTTCGATTGTGCGGTGAGTGGCATAAGCCATTTTTGATGATTGTGTCGTACCGATCATCTATTTTTTAGTGTGCGACACTGTTTTGGCCAAATCCAAATATTTTTTCCACAATGAGTTTTTCATCATGATCGGACCGACGCGCTCAAGGTTTTTGAGCTGATAGAACCAAGACGATCACATATTTTCACCATATCAAGTTTTCAAAACTTATTACGAAGATTTTAGGAATTGACGATATTTCCAATCTGGATTTCGTTATTTAAAAAACAAATTTGGATGGACAGATTAATATAAGAGGAAAATAAATTTTTGTTAAAATACCTCAAACTATTTCCGATTTGAATTGTCAAACTAGAGTCATTAGTGTGATGTGTTTAACCTGACTTGAATAGTTTAAATTAAATGCTGACACGCTCAAATCATCTTTTATAAATCACTGTCTAAAACTGGAATGTGTATATTATATGAGAAATAAATTTTGTTAGACAAGTTATGAGAATAAATCTGAATATGGAAGTCCATATTAAATAAGTTGACTTGATTGTTGTTAACTATCACTTGACCCTAAAAGATATTAATGTTTGTCATTTCGATGAGTCCGAAATCTAAATTCCACTTCCATCTAATTTGTGCGTTGCGAGTTAGATTATTAAAGTTAATCGAAGACGGAGTTATGCAAGGGCTAATTTGTCGATCCTAGGTAGAAACTGCCTAAGATGGATTTATAGAATGGTGCCTTCAGTTTGTCCAGTCCCAGAACAACTTGTATGGACAAATGTCTGACAAAAGTATGCCAAGATATCCCGTACAATTGATCCCTTAAAACGTATTTACGTTTGGTGGCAGAGAAATTCGTTTCTCTTAGCTTTATACAAGTGATATTTTTGGAGAAAGCAATTCGGGATTTGGCATGTTTAACGATGTGGCATTCAAAATGACTGAAGATGTGATATGTCTAACGGTAAGTATAGCCTCAAGCTTCACAACTGGGAAATGAAAAAAATTGGGCAGGAAGTATGGCTATGTGGGTCGCTCCCATTATGGTGTATTGTCACCTATCTAGAGAAATACTCATTTTATTCTTTATTATATCGTTGTTGTATGCTTCAGAAACGGTGGTTTGAGCCCAGTTGTTGGTGACAATATATTCGGTATACTCAAGCGAAATGAGTGGCTGATCATGTATGGCTAGGTTGCAAGACGTTCTTGTTGGACCCAGTGTATTCCTCTCTAGAGATATACTATCGGAAGGTGGTTCTATACCTTGTCATAATTGGAAATACATTATCCATAAGCATCATGCAGTTTTATTTGTAAACTATGTAGTGAAATGTGACATAAAAGAATTTGTTGTAAATAAGAATTTTGATTAATGTCAACAAAGAGAAGAGCAATGGAAATCATGTCATGAAAATAAGGTTATATATATACGAACTGAGTCGTGTTAGAATTATGTTAAAATCTATCCTCAGGTGTAACATGAATATACAAAACAAGGTATATATATTATAAGGCTTTAAAAAGCCAAGACTGTACAGACTAAGCTATACCAGTCGACTGGTAGGAATATGACTAGTTGACTAGTAAGCATGTTTCTGTACATAACGGCTGGTTTCAAATGATTTTAAATCCAAACGTTTTACAATATGATTCAATCAGTCGACTGGTGATTTTTAGACCAGTTGAATGATTCTAAACAGAAGCCTTTTTTAGGAAGAGTCTCCTTCTTTCATGAAGAGATTTCTCTTCAATTATTAATGGAAATGGACACAACTTTCTGCTAAAATCTTTCATGAAGGAATGCTACTCTTCTACAATTATATAAGCACTACAAATATGTTTTCCAAATCATCGAATATCATTCTATTCTCTCTATTTTCTGATTTGAACTTCTATATTCTATGCATTCTAAAGCTCTCTCAAATTCAAGTTACTTATTGAATCTTTGATAACATTTCATATCTTTTGATTCAATAAGCAAAAAACTTCCTTCAATCTTCACAAACATTTCAAATACTCGAGGATAAGAATAAGGAAGGTTGTACTTCATCGTGACTATTCTGTGTTGATTAGAGAACACATTCAAGAGTCAAAACACTTGTAAATTGTGAAGTCCTGTGTGAGTGCTCAGGCGTGGACATCCTTGTTGGTGCTCGGGTGTATTGTGACATATTCCTCCAGGTTAAGAGAGGGCGTGATAGTGAATTCCGAAGAGGAGCTTCAGGACTAGACGTAGGGTAGGAAGTCTGAATCAGTATAAAATTCATGGTGCCTTTACTTCTCGAATTTACCTTTATTTGTGATATATTTCTATAACTTAGCTTTTTCCTGCGTAACTATTGTAGTTTACTAGTTAGTTTATTATTTCTGATATATCCATATAAGTATCCTGCTTAAGTCATATGCACCGATCTTTTCATTTGGTATCAAAGCAAGGTCATCATTTAACTGTAAAACCGTTATTTAATACATAGTTCATATGGATAACAACACTAGTACTAACAATAATACTGGATATACTGAAGGCCAATCCACTCAAGACCACCCTTTTTTAATGGCATGAACTATAGCTATTGGGCTACACGAATGAGGATATATATATATATATATATATATATATATATATATGCAAGCAAATAGTTTTGATGCTTGGAACATCACACAAAAAGAGTATACACAACCTACTACTCTATATACTGAATGGTCTACAAATAAAAAACAGAGGCTACCGCCAGTGCTAAAGCCATGAATATATTGCATTGTGCCTTGGATAGAAACGAGTTTAACCTTTTTTTAATGTGCAACACAGCATATGAAATCTGGAGAACACTCAAAGTTACTCATGAAGGAACTAACAATGTCAAACAAAGCAAGAAATCCATGCTTAAAAATCATTTTCAAAATTTCAAGATGAACAAGAATGAGTCCATAAATGACATGTATTCACGTTTTCAAAACATTTACCATTCTTTATTAGGATTAGGAGAAAAGTACTCTGATTTTGATATAGTTTCAAAAAAATTAACCTCTTTAACGGATGAATGAGAAAGAAAGGTGTTAGCTATCGAAGAAGCTAATGATTTCTCTGCCATGAAACACGAAGAGTTAATCGGTAATCTCATGTCCCATGAAGTAAATTTGCAGGCAAAGAAAGCACATGTACAAGAGAAGAAAAATTTAGCTTTCCATGCTGAGAAAGAAGATCCAGATTCAGACGAAAAGGATATTTCTTTTGTAGCAAAGAATTTTAGAAAGTTTCTGAAATATAGAAAAGGCCAAAGCAAAAATATGAAAAAGAATTCATCAAAAGAGCCTGACCCAGCACTGGTGGAATGTTTTAGTTGTCACAAGACCAGACATTATCTAAAGAATTGTCTAGAATTGAAGAAAAATTGCAAAAAGGAAAAATCAAAGAGACGAGCATCTCAGTCACTTGGGATAATTCTGATTCGTCATCTTCCGATAGTCACAGCGATAGTGACAACGAGCAAGAAAATGTATGCTTCATGGTTAAGGATAATGACATTAGTGAATTTAGTTATGATGAATTAATATAAATTAGTACAGAAGTTTTAGAATCTAGAAATAATTTTAAAAGAAATTAAATATAAACAAGCCAATAAAGATAGAAAAAGAGTAGAATTTGATAGAGACTTATTAAAAGATGAAAAAGAGATTTTAGAAGACGAGATTAGAAAATTACAAGAATCTCTTTTAGTAGCAAATTCCCGGATTTCTATGTTGAGTCAAGAAATCGAGACTCAAAAGAATAAAAATGATTAACTAGCTTCTGAGAATCATGATTTAAAAACTAAGATTAAAATTATAGAATTAGAAAATTCTAGTTTAAAAGTTAAACTAGAAAGCATTTCTAAGAATGTTAACAATTTTAATGAAGGTAGAGAGAATTTATCTAAAATATTAGAAAATTCTCAACCAACTTTTAGTAAAAAGGGACTAGGATATGATCAAAAAGTTAAATCTAAAAAGAAATCCAGTTCTAAGAAATCTAATATTAAACCGGTAATTCCTAGTAGTAAATCAAATATTTCTACTAAGAAAAACTACTCTGGAAATATTAGTATATGGATTCCAAAAACCAATAATGTTATAAATGGATTATGTTCATAATAATGATGATTATATTTTCAAAAAGGATTCTGAACCCTCTTGGGTTTGGCTTCCTAAGATTTAACCCTTAGGACCCTAACTGTAACGTCCCATATTTTTATGGTATAATAATTAATTAATTTAATTATTTAAATAGTGAATAACATATTTAAATGGTTTTAATTAAATAACATTGCATATTTAATTAATATAAATAATAGAATAATTTATTATAAATTTCCAAAATAGTCGGAAATAGTAGAATTCACAATATTATGTGAATTGGATAGTATAAGGGATTTAATCTAGTTTGGAATTGAATTATAATAACAAATTAATTTATACTAACGAATTCAAATGTATAATTAGATTATAATTATAACCGAGCTCGTAATGGCGCGTTAGTTCGTAATATGGAGTTTTGAACTTCAACTAAATATACATAATCCGTTTTAAGTTGGATTTCTATGAAACAAGAAACGTTCGAATCTGTTGAACGATATTTTTCTAATGGAAGAGAAAAATCAGGATTTCATCGTGTAGATTCTGATTTGCGATCAAATCAAATTTTCAGAAAGTCGCTATGGAATTCGTTTATAATTTATAACGATTTATTTATATAATAAAAGGAATTTTATTATGTATTGAATATCGATTTAATCTGGTTTTAAAAACATCGAGTTATATATCCAGATATGTATATTTTGGACCTGTATGATATTTTATGTGAATATATATGATAATATTTATTTATTAATATTAAATTTAATTATTTTTAAATATATTAATATTTAATTGGTTTATTTAGAGCCTCAGAAAATAGCCATTTTTGCAAGCAACCTCTGTTTTTGAAAAAACTAATTTTGTTGGATCCGGAATATTAAATTATTGTTAGATTCCAATTTTCGTGGTTTTTGGAGTCAGTATGTGGCTATACAAGATTTTAATGTGAAAAACAACCAATAATTTGACTTTAAAAATATTCTATGTTCGCAAGCGGATTCGAAATTTGATGAAACTGGTTTCTTTGGGTCCGTAATGTCAAACTGTAGCTGTATTTCCATTTTTGTCGAATTTGGATATGTTATGTGATTATAGGAATTTTTAAACGATGAACGAGATAACGATTGGTTATAAATTAATAAAATAATCAATATAAAATAATAAAACTATCCTATAAATACTCTCACTAACCCTAACCCTTATATACATTTTTCTCTAATCAAAATTTCCTAGCTGTCGTCAATTTTTCTCGATGTGAAGAAATATTACATCATATATTCCTATAAATTCAAATCTAATTCTATAAATCAAAATATACACATATTGTATTTCCTGGGAAGCTTCTCTTCATTCTAGCAGCGATTTTGAATAGTTCGAACACCCTTTTTTGTCATTGCATTTTATAGAGCGGGTGTATATAGCGGCAAGGGTTCAACTTTTTGGGAGATTGAAGCTTTGATTTAAGTTTTTGCTATTGTTTTGGAGTTTGCGGTATCGAATAACATGTCATGGCAAAATCTGGTGGATTTCAGTGGAAATATTTGTCGATACTTGCATATGTCCGTTGGTTCGGTGTTGAAAAACACACTGAGAATGGAGATGTCGAGTGATACAAAATAGTGTTGAGATGAAAGAGAGTTTGAAGTGGAGAACAATGGTGTTTGTAGATTGAAGAATCATGGGGAAACGAGTGAGAGAGGATGGAGGGTAATGGTGATCGAAGGACAGAAAAAATGGCATGCGATTTGTTTTTACTGGAGTGTATTCGTTTTCTGTAAGCGAAGAAAAAATAGGGTGGAGGAAGATCTGTGTTTCCTGTTTAGTGTTGAAATGAGGGACACTGGTTTTGTGTTCGGTGTGGAAATGTGGGAGATTGGAAATGATCTCTTTACTGGTGCAGGTTTTGATAGTCCGGGAAGAAGAATGATGAGCAACAACTATCAAAGTTAAAAACGTGATTAGAGAGTAATTAGAAGTTAATTTTATTTTAATTAATTTTAATTAGCATGAGTTAAATTTTATCCAACTTGTAATAATACTAACTTGCTCACACATTGTCGGAATCTAACGAAACAGGATCCATTGGGATCGTATTGACAAGGGCTACACAATCGAACTGATTTAGAGAGATCTGGAGCTCGTCTCAATTTATGGTGAAATAAAACGCCTAAATCAAATCAACGATCGCTTATAGTTATTTAACGATGAACGACAAATGTGAGTAAAACTCACTAACTCTGCCCAATTTATATTTTTATAACGTATTTTTAGAATTGATAAATATTGTTTGATTGCTGTATGTTGACTGTTTGGATGAACTTTTAATTAATTGGTTGAGGATATAGATAACGATATATATATATATCGTTAATCAAATATTGATTCTGTTTATCATAATATTTCATATTGAAATGAAATTGATGTTAATTATATAGTTTAACCTTTGTGGTTGCAGGGAAATAGGTTGGAGGGATCCAACTGGATTCTTCAACATTTATGTTACTGTTTTTCATATATTGTGATATATGATGTAATATATAATATGTTAATGATTATGTGTGTTTGGATGATATTGATCCTTATTATTTGGTATTTTAAATACCATAAGTAATACAGGAGTGTATAAAGGGAATTTTCAAAGCGTATATTGAAAATAAAATATTCATATAAAATCAAATGATTTTATAAAAAGGAATTTCAAAGTGGATATTGACTTTAAGGATTTTATAAAATCAATGGATATTATAAAAGGAAATATTTGGGAAATCAATGGATTTTGTAAAAGGAATTATTTGGGAAATAAATAGAATTATAAAAGGAAATTAGCGAGATATAAAAGAACTACGAGAAGATGGATTTAAAGTACATTGTAAATAGAAATCTGTTTTAACAGATAAATGGAGCATATTAATTTATAAATAATGTTTTTTAAATTAAGTAAAATAATTTATCATGGGATAAATTGAATATATAAGTATGAATTTACACTACAAGAAAAGCTGCATATAGCAGCGGCAGTATCTGCTTCTAATCCATCGCTAAATAGGCCTTAGCGACGAATTCCCTACATAATGTTGTGGTCGGTAAAAACCATGACGGTATCTGTATCAGATTTTTGCGATGGAATTTAGCTTGAGTTTTCCGTCATTTTACTAATTATATAATAAAAATATAATTTTATTTATTAATTTTATTTTAATTTATTTACCAACTATTTACTGACGGATAAGTAATTTATAATAAATTATTATTTATAAAAAGTGTTGGTATACCCTTATTGCCAAAGGATTAGGGACGGAAATTAAATTGAAGTAAACTCAACCTCACTTTTTTTGTTGGTAGTCCGCCGCTATTCCCCTTCTGATCTGCATATATATATACACACACTTGCATATATATATATATATACACACACACACACATGCATACACACACACACACACACAACAAACATCATTCAACTGCGAACACTGAAATAAATCACATACAAAAAAAAACCACATCCATTATAAACACAACATTTAGCTATGTCCATGCATCAATGTAAAGATTCAAAAATACCAAAAAATTCAACCTATTTCGGTTATTCACTTCCGTGGCATCACTGCACAAGGCTATCTTTGTTGTACTCCAATTGCTCTCCACTCATTCTCGGAAAGCAGATGATTCTTTGGAAGCAACTTTGCAACTTTAGTTGGTAGAACAACATGTCTGTACTCGAAAGTATCATCAAAATGCTTCTCGGAATACTGGATCTGACCCATTACCTTCAAGTTGATTAATTGCTTTCTACAAACCTGAACCAAAATGAGATAATGAGACTGGAAACACTTCCATCTTGCCAATCTATCTTTAGTAATTATTCTATCTAGCATAGGTAATAGGGCAGAAATCAACATTTTAGTAGCACAATATAAATTGGTTGCAATTTGTTTTAGCAGAAAGGTTTAGTAGAGCAATGAAAGTCATAGTAAAAAAGAATAAAGGAAATGAGGACAAAACATTAAAATGGTAACAATATTGTAGTTATGTTAGGGAAATACAGTGGACGTGTTATTTCACAAAGAACGCTTCACTTGGACACTGCTTTGAAATATGAAATGCATTATTTTCGGTGGAGTATAATTTTTGAATTCCTTCGTATCGACATAGAGAGAGAAAACCCTACAGAAACTAATACTTATGATACATATCTGTAATATAAATACTTCAATGGTACTGGTGAGGTGTGTAAGCTGATACATGGTAAATGAATGTTTGGGTAGCTAAATTCAGAACAGCGTACTTACAGCCTGGTAAAGTTAATGACCAAAATTACAACAGTCATATTCATATTGTGACAGAATAACTGAGAAGATTAAAACAGTACAAGTTGCTCAAGTGTGCATCAAATATTTTCATGAATGTGCCGGTGGAATGTCAAGCACGCATAATATAATAGGTCGATTTGGATTGCTTACCTTATTTTCGAAGTAATCTCTACATTTGAAATTCTACCTCAGTGTTGTATCACCTATTAAAGTACCTAGAAAATAAAAAGAAAAAAGAGCCAATTGCTACTATATTTACGAGTTACCAACTGTAATGTAATAGTATTGCATGAAGACACAACAAAGTAAATTTGGTGGCCGGTGCAAACTTATCCAGAACAAATTAAAAGTCTCAGCAGGTGGCGAAGGAGCTGTAAGCAATAAAAATACCCTTACTTCTAATAGTATTTCTAATTGAAATCTCAATTGGATAATCTTCATTGCTATTCTTATTCGCAGGAAATAGAGCCCAGTTCATTGATTCCTGAACGACCTGAAAAATCAATATGTGCAGTAAGATGGTTTTCTTAACATGTACTTACGATTTCTTCTTCACTTGTTTTTTTTCCTGAACTGTTTGTTTTATTCCAATTTTCCACATTATTAATCATGACTGGAAATTATGAAACGCAAAAAGGAAAAAAGGTAATACTCGTTATGTGTAGTCATCAAACGCAAAAGATTAATATGGAAATTATGAACACCTTGACAGCTCTGAGTCTATCTCTGCTTCCCCCGACTGAAATATTAAGTACCGATTTCTACACTTAATCACTCGTATTGCATTCAATAGTTTCTTCTCCAAATCTTGAATTTCAAATATAAACTCAATTGTATCAACAGTATTAGGGGAATAATGATGAAATACCTAAATAAATAAACCATGAAGGTATTGGGCGTGGTTGGCGCTGCAATGTGAAGAACAAACCATAGTAAGTTTAACACTACTACTAAACAATGCTGCTCTGCAAATATATATATATATATATGTATATGTATATGTATATATATTATATATAATGCTCATTATAACAAATGTAAGGAAAGCACTGCTCAACGAGAAGCTTTTAAAACTTGAAACGGAATACCTAAACCTTACCGATGAATGGAGAAATCAAACAAGCCCCATGGGATGCTAATTATTTACGTCGCTTGAGCACGGAGCAGGTTGAATCACCAAAGCAGCAACCTGAACACATAAGAAATTTTACAAAATTGGTGTTATTCATATTCTAGTTCCATTTCAAGAGCACTATAAAATAAATTGACATAAAAAAAATACCAAAACGAATTCAAGATAATAAAACAATAATTTTGAAATTCTTCAACATTTACCATATTTTTCACAGTGAACGTCATAATTCTTCTCTCATATGCCATTTGGAAACCCATCTAGGAGTGAAATTAGATTCCATTTTTTCCCTTCAGTTCATCGCAGTTCCTCTATGCCTAACGTCATCCAATATTTATGACTGAATCTAAAAACTGTGCAAGTCCGCACCTGAATCCCACTTCAATCAAATATTAATTGGATAGGAGACATTGATTACTTGCTGGAAAACTAGATCGACGATAACTGAAAATGAGTAGGAATCTGATAGTCGAATTATGATTTTTGCTACTTGGGAAAGAGGAAGCAATGAGAAGCGAAAAGATTACCTGGAAAAACTAGGATGTAGGAGGCGGCGGAAAATTAGGTTTATATCGTAGGAGACGTAGACTTCGAATAGGGAGATAAATTCAATTTTTTAAGCGAAAAGAGTGGAGATGGCTCTTGGGCGATTGGCCAAGGGATTGTCAGATTGGTTTAAGCGTTGTTGCCCTGGTGATAGAGATGCCATGGCCACCATCTATTTTGCTTAGGGTTTTCGATTTCAATTTTGGGATAAAGGATTCTGATGCGTCCAAGATTTGGTTTCTGTCCTAATGTAAAGAAGCCCATAAAATTTCGCTCTGCTAAATTCATTTCCCTCCACACGGAAATTATTTCCCTCCATCCCATTCCATTATCAAACGCAGCATTACTGGGTAAATGCAAATCATTGTTTTTAAATTATTAATAATTATGAGTCACTGTATAATAAAATGTTAAATTAAAATTGCTAACCTATATTTATGAACTATTGTTTATGAGTTATCAATTATAATATATTACTATATATTAGGCAAATATAATTATTTATACATTATTACTTTTAATTATTAATTAAGTACCTAATTATCAATGATTACTAATTATTACCTGCTAATTATTATTATTATTATTATACTATTATTAGTTTTTTTATTATAGAATGTAAATTATTATTTATTATTACTTATAAATCATTAATTAGATCAAATTAATTATTAATTATTGAACATGTTTATCATTATTAAAAAATAACACCAAAGTATATCTTAGAAAAATAATATAAACATCTCTTGTAGCTCTGTTGGAATTCTGCTGCAAAATAGCTTTTCGTCTGTATTCCGCCTGTGTTTGCAGTGGCAGATAACGGCAAAAATTTTATATCGGTAATTTGACGCAATTTGCAATGGTTTAGAGAGGGATGATAGAAGACGGTAATAAATAAAAGAAAAAAGAGTTGAAAAAACAAAAAACTATCCCTTGCATATCACATGTAAATCATTCGCAAATTAGCGACGAAAATTTCTGCTTCTAAATATATGACGCTAAATCAGTGTTTTCTTATAGTGTTATATAAAGGAGTAGAAATCAGTTTTAACACCGATATATTAAATAGAAATTGAACTTAGCATTTATAAAGGGAATTATAAATGAGACTCTAAGTGTTAGAAGTAAAAAGGAGGATTTGTATAATTAATTCGAAATAGTAGTATAAAGATAATTTGGAAATGGGATATTATTTTAAAATACAAAATCAAACTGATTGATTATACAAAAGAAATATTTTTCACATTCGATGTGAATAATGGATTAAAATAAATATTTTATAAATTAAAACATTTATAAAGGAAATTGGATTTTGAAATAGGAATTTGAATAAGATAGGAAATTTCGTTAAAATATAATAGTGGATTCTATTTGGGAAAAAATGGATTAGCTGTGGATTTATAAAATGACTCGATAAATAGAAATTGAACCTGTAATAATATTTATAAAGTGAAATCAAGTTTTGGTTTGATAGAGCAAGTCTAGATTTCTATTAAAGGATAATATTCACGTTTAAAAGTGAATAATGAATTAAAAGCAAACGTTTTGCAAATCGGAATTGGTATTAAAAAGAGAGTTAATCGAATATAAGTTATTGGAAGAGAGTTAATCGAATATAAGTTATTTGAAAGAGTTAATCGAATATAAGTTATTCGAAAAGAGTTAATCGAATATAGGTTATTCGAAAGGGAGTTATCGAATAGAGTTTATTCGGAAAAGAGTTATCGAATATAGTTTATTCGAAATAGAGTTATCGAATAGAGATTATTCGAGAGAGAATTATACATTGGGATTCGACTATATCGAACGTAGGAAAGTGCTATTTACTTTCCAGTTTTTAAATCAATATTTATATATTTAATAAATTATTTTTTTATTTAATTAAATTTAGATATAAAAGTTTTATTTAAAGTTAGATATTTTGGAAGTAGGGATTGTAAAGCTATCATTATAACCAAATTTTTTCATAAAAGAATTGGATTCGTAAACTGAATCCGAGAGTTGCGTAAGCAATGATTTGATGAAAGAAATATTATTCACATTTGATGTGAATAAGGGATTTAAGCAAATATTTTGCGAAATGAAAATATTGTAAAGGAAACTGGGTTTTGAAATAGGAATTTAAAATGGAGTTAATGAAATTAGAAACTGATTGGAGATTAGTTATGTTGAACAACTTTCTGGGTATCGATCTGATGTTGGTTTCGGCCTTCGGGGTTCATACTTGGGAAGTTGTCTCTTACTAGTTTACAGTTAGAGATTGATAGGTGTGGGAAGATAGTGATGCGTGAATCAGTAATGGACATGTTTTCCAAAGTTAATAACATATACTTCCTAAAATTAGAAAATAAGGATTGACGAATATATGGAAACGGGAAATGGGGAAAAATGAATAAATTAATGATAAATTAATTTAAAAGGGAAACATGTTGATTGATTGATAAATTTTCAATTTGGAAATAAGATCGTTGTGTGTATGGATGTGTTCCCTTGATAGTTAAATAACCTACTATCAAAGTTTTGACTATTTTTCCGTCGCCAATACGGAGAGACCGAGATCAGATTTATTATCTGAAGACCACTCCGTGTGGGCATTATTGTTGCGAATCAAATATGATGAAGATCATTGAATACGGAGTTTATGTAGGGCTGTTCTGACAAATCCTAGGTAGAAATTGCCTAAGATGGGTTGTAATAACCCAGAAATCCGAGCCAATTTAAAATTTTTATTTTGGCAATTTTAGCGAATTTTGATTATTTAAAATGAATTATTTTAAATAATAACGATGAGAAATTTAATCTGAATAGAAATAGAACGTATATATTTATATAGATCGTCGTTAGAATATAATTATTTTATTTTAATTATAAAAGGAATTGAAAATGGCGCGGTAGTTCGATAATTCGATTTCAAAGTTCGAATGAATGTACCGGGTGCAAAATAAACCGGATTTTAGTGAAACCAAAAATATTAGAATCTATTTGTGAATATCTTTCCAACAAATCCGGGAAATTGAAATTTCGTAGCGGGAGTCAAAAGATATGCCCAGTTGAAAATTCAGAATAGTCGCTATGGAATTCTAGCCCTTAAAAATGGAAATTTTGCAAACGACCTCGGTTTTCGACGAAACCACTTTTATTGGATCTGTGATGTCAAGTTATTTCTAGGTTTCAAATTTCATAATTTTTTGAATCAATATGTGAGCGTGGCAAAGGAAAACACATTTGACCAGTTTCAATTGATTTTAATCGACTAGGAAATGGCCATTTTTCCAACGGTCTCAGAATTCGACGAAATTAGTTTTGTTAGGACCGTATCATTAATACGAAGCTAGAAAATATTTTTTGGGAATTTTTAATGCTAGTATGTGGCCCTAGTACATTGAAATGCGCGTTCAAATTCAATATATAGAGTTATATTTTGATTTTGATGAAAACTGATCGAAATAGTCGAATCAGCCTACGATATATAGCCCATTGTGTTCGGAATGGGGGTAACTAGCTATGGACGACCGTCGGTGGGTTTGATTTTGAGTTCGAAATAAAAATTTAATTTTTGAATTTAATATTAAAATTAAATATATATATATATATATTCCTATCTAAGTCAACCCCCTCCCTCACTACCTCTCTCCTCGTTCCAATCGAGATTATACAAAAAAAAGCCACGATCGAATCGCCCCGTCGTGCCCTAGCCCCATCAACGTCGCCGCCAGGTCCGGCGCGCCCACCCCCTTATCCACCACCCGTCGCCCTCCTCACTCCTCTCCTCTTCCCTCTTTCTTCTTTAAACCGCAACCCTTCAGGCGTCGTAAACTCCACCTCCGCCGGCCAGAACCGAGCGCGCCACCACGTCCTGTAGACGACCGACGCTGGCCGACTGTCCTCCCCCCCTTCACCTGCAAGCGCCGTGATTTCTCCCCCCCTCGCTTGAAACCTCCAGCGCCCCTTCTCTGTATATCAACAGTAAGTTTTCCCCCTTTTCTTATAAGTAAAAACTGAATTTTTATTTATATGAAGTTATAAATTTTATGAATATGAAGTTAAGGTTTTTTTATTTATATAAGGTTGTAATTTTTTTATTTGGTTGACAATGTGATTTTTATATGATCTAGTATATTTATGAAACGATGTAAAAGAAGTTTGGATTTTTAGATTTTTATTTATTTAGTTTATTCTATTTTAGGTCATTAGTTTAATTAAACTTTAGATGAAATGCCTCGTCTTAAAAATATGGTCTTTATTGTATATAGTATTTTATATAAAGAAATGACTGTTTATGAAAAACAAAGTAATGATTTTTATCAACATAAAATTTAGATCAATAAAAATAAAATAAAAAGATTTTTAAAAGGAAAAAGGTATGATTTTTATAGATATGAATATCAATATGAAGATTTGAACTTTAAATATGAAATGATTTGATTTTTAGTGATACAAAGGATATGATTTTCTTGACAAGAAGAATTGATTTTTATCGATAAAAAGATTATATTTTTCAAAGTAAAAAGATTACATTTTTTAAAGTAAAAAGATTATATTTTTAAAAGTAAAAAGATTATATTTTTAAAAGTAAAAAGATTATATTTGTATAAGTGAGAAGATTATATTTTTATAAGAAGAAAGATGAAATTTTTATATTTAGAAAGGAGAGATTCTTACCTAATTAAAAATATGATTTTTATATGATATAGAAAGAATAAAAATACGATTTTTATATTATATAGATAGTAAAAATTTGATCTTTATAGATGTAGAGAAATAAAAATCTAATTTTTATTATATATATGTTGAAATAAAAATGGGATTTTTATAGCAATGATA
Source organism: Allium sativum (assembly GCA_030737875.1). Lineage (NCBI taxonomy): Eukaryota > Viridiplantae > Streptophyta > Magnoliopsida > Asparagales > Amaryllidaceae > Allium > Allium sativum. The sequence goes on along the minus strand of CM060925.1, from coordinate 67,253,401 downwards.
TAAAAATTCGATATTTATATTAGAAGTAGATATATAAGAATATAATTTTTATACAGAGAATAGCGGTGCAAAAATAGAATTTTTATCTATATAGTAGCGATGTAAAAATAGAATTTTTATCTATATAGTAGCGGTATAAAAATATGATTTTTATATACAAGGCAATAATATAAAAATGTGATTTTTATATATGTAGTGAATACGGGGGACGAAATTGACAAGAGGCGGACACGGAAGGATTTCCTACATATGAAGAGTCGTGGCGTTTGGTTAGCTAGTCGGTGAGAACTCCTCAACTTTAATTTAAATTTCTAGTTAAAAATATATACTAGGATGCAGACGTTGTTTAGTAGCACCCGAAACCCGTCGTCCACAGACCATAGACGACTTGTATGCTTGTTTGTTTGATTTTGATGTGTAGTTGATTGTGAGATGTGATGTGAAAAGAAATAAAATATTTATATAGTTAAAAATATTTTATAGTTGAAAATAGAATTTTTAAAGTGTATATAAAATAAATATTTATAAACAAATCGGACGAATTGTTTATATACACCCATTTGACTGATATCGATTGGGACGATAAATTTTACACATCGCCCAACTGCACAAATAAAAATATGTGTTTGTTGATTTGAAACCCCACACGGGTACTGGGATGATATTTGGCGTACATAGATCCCAATTATTTAGCTGTATGTCGATCGATAGGTCGACAGACTGGGTTAGCGTTAATTATTTATATTTAATGCTTATGCAGTTGAGTGGTGCACTCTGTATTATGGTTGATTATTTATCGTTGTTATTTTATACATATGTTGTAGAAAATCCATATAATTAACATTATATGGTAATTGATTGGGCCTCATTCCAGTTTTGAAAAAGAAATATTTGAATAGAATATTTGAAAAAGGAATATTTGAATAGAAATATTTGAAAAAGAAATATTTGAAATAGAATATTTGAAAATAGAAATATGTGAAGCCGTGTTAAGTAGTTACACGCCAATTTAACACGAACGGGAATTTTGTCGATTTTATAATGAAAATAGAAAGTGATTTCAAAATCGAATATTTTGAAATAAATTCGAATTGAAATTGAATAGAATTAATTCGAATTGAAATTGAATAGAACTGAATTCGAATTGAAATTAAATAGAATTGAATTCGAATTGAAATTGAATAGAATTAAATTTGAATTGAAATTGAATAGAATTAAATTCGAATTGAAATTGAATAAAATTAAATTCGAATTGAAAATGAATAAAATTGAATTCGAATTGAAATTAAATAGAATTAAATTCGAATTGAAATTGAATAGAATTGAATTCGAATTGAAATTAAATAGAATTGAATTCGAATTGAAATTGAATAGAATTGAATTCGAATTGAAATTGAATAGAAATGAATTCGAATTGAAATTGAATCAATTTGAAATTCAAATTGAATTGAAAATGAACTGAAATTGAATTAAAAATCGATTTGAATTGAAATGAATTTAAAACGAATTCGTAAGGGAAAATTCAATTTTGATTTGAATTTGAAAAGGAAGTTGAAATCGTTTTGAAAACAAATTTAAAACGATTTATAAAATACGTTTTAAAAGGAAATCGATGAAGTATATATTATATATATTGTATATAATATAATGGCCTGAATAGAACGCGCCGCGGTAGTTCGCGAATTTCGACCATTGACTTCGAACGGATATTACGGGAGATCCGACCATCGGATTCTCCTAAAACTGGAGCCGTTGGGTTCGTATCGAAAAGAGCTTTTTAACGAATATCACAAATTAGAAATCTAACGGTTGGATTTGGAATTATGTCCAAATCAAATTTGGAAAAGGTCGTTGTAAGTGCAGTTTGATGGCCGTTGATGGAAATCGACTGTACGGGCCTTGATAAAATTATTAAAAATAGTAATAATTTATGTAAAATCATAAGAAATGATTTGGGAAGAATCAGTTTAAAAAACTTCATATTTGAAAAGATAAAAATAGATTTTTACCGAAATGAACTAGTTTTGAACTAGAATAATAATTTATTTATTTTTAAAATAAATAAATTGGAGTTGAAATGGTTTTGAAAATAACCAGAACTTCCAATAATTAAATTGGAATGGATTTGAATCGAAATTGTCTTCGGAATATTTCGATGTTGGATTTCGTGATGATACAGATATTGTTATGGGAATTTGAAAGATATATTAATATCGTTATTTCCAATACGATATTTGTTGGTCGTAGAATTTGATATTGAATATAAGCCGGTATATTTTCTATTCAGAGCCTTGTATTTAATATCAAATGGGATTTGGATTTGTCGTGAATGGTGTCTTCATTAACATTGTTCTTAAACCTAGTTGAGAAAAAAAGATTAAATCTTTTTATTTAGATTTAATGAAGTGTACCAATTAAATGGTATTTAATTGGAATTGAATTTGAACTGATTTTTGGGTTTATCATGAACGGTGTTTTAAATAACACTTGTTCTTTAACCCGATAATTAATAGAATGTGATTTTGGGTTGTCGTGAACGGTATCTTCAATAATACTGTTCTTAGACCCAATGGAGTCAAGAAAATCAGAAACTAACTGGAGATTAGTTAAGTTGAATGGTTTCTTGGGTATTGATCTGATGATGGTTTCGGCCTTCGGGGCTAATACTTAGGGAATTGCTCACTTACTAATTTACGGTTAGGGACTGATTGAAATGTGATGTGATTTTGGGTTTATCGTGAACTGTGTTTTAAATGACATTGATTCTTTAACCCAGTTAAAGATTAAAACTAAGTGGAGTTTTAATGAATGTTTAATTAGATTGAAAAGATCGAGAATGGAGTATCACCAGTTTTGCTCCAGGCGATAGTTAAATCTTTAATTAGATTTGAACGTGAAATGGTAATTGAATTTACCGAAAACACCGTGGTATTAGATATGAAGTATTACCAGTTATACTTCATGGGATGAATAGTTTGGGATTGGCAAATAGAATAAATGATTACTTCGGTGTGGTTCGCTAATCCCGACTAGTTTGAATTGATATTCAAAAGAAGATTAAAGAATAAATTTAGAAGAATTTATCTTTGATAAAATTAATGGGAACATTTCCCTAAGAATGTGAAATTTAGAAACTAACTGGAGATTAGTTAAGTAGAATGGTTTCCGGTGTATTGATCTGATGTTGGTTTAGGCCTTCGGGGTTAATATTTGGGGAATTGTTCTCTTACTAATTTACGGTTAGTGACTGATGAATTGGAATGAGGCGTATGTTGTGCTTGTGTAACTCTTGGTTATTATATACGCGAGTTATTCAGAAAGACCGGGTTTATCCCATTCTGAATAACTGATTCGACGTGGTGTCGAGGATGAAGACGGTGGTCGAAGACCGGAAGTCTCCACGTCGTTTGGAGGATTACTGATGATCTTGATTGGGCCGTACACCCAAGAGGAGGGAATCAGTTGGTGATCGTCCAGATGTACTTGGAGATCGATGGATATGCGGGGTACTAGGTGCCTCCGGTTTCGTTCAGACCCAGAACGGACTTGTAAATGGACTGTGTGTCTGACATTGGATTTTATTCTGTGTGATTGATTTCTATTAAATATATATCTGTTTGGTGGCGGAGAATTTATTCTCTTGCTTAACGCCCTTCTCTGAGACATACGAGCTCAGGGGTTATATACTGATTGATATCAAACTCATAGAGTGAATTGCCTGTGTGGCATGCCTTAATGGCAAATGATCAAGGCTTCTGTTGAAAAGCAAAGTCTTGTGGTTGATGATCAAAGCACGACCTTTGTGGCATAGCTTTGTGTGACGTTTAATTCGCGAGTTTCACACCCGGTATGAACCAGAAACAGGAGAAGGACCTCTGGGAGGGCATGCGTTTCCTTCTAGTTAAAAGTGGAGTCAGTGGTTTTACACGCCCTGACGAGTTTGAATTATGTGGTTGTTGCTGTTGCGAGGCGCCTCAGATATATCGGTGACTATGTGAAGCCGACGGAGTCATTCGTTGACTCATTGACGCCCCAAAGGGCAGGGAAACGTTGTGTTCAGGCATAATAATCCACATCGGTGGACCGGCCCTGACGATCCAAAGGTCACTCGATCTCTGACCTGAGACACGGGCTAGAGCGTCTAGAATCGGTGAGGACGATCCGTAGCCTCGGTTCATATCATAAATGATAACCCAACTTCCAATACGACATTTTTCGGTTTTGATTGTATACCTATATATGGCGACATAGTGGTATGGGACATTCATGCCGCCTATGATTGATATTTATGATTGTATATAAAATCAGAAACTAACTGGAAACGAGCTAAGATGAGTGGTTTCCTGAGTATTGGTCTGATGTTGGTTTCGGCCTTCGGGGTTAATACTTAGGGAATCGTTCTCTTACTAATTTACGGTTGGAGTCTGATTAAGAATTAAAATATGAAATTTAGCGTATCCAGCATTCTTTGACTATTATAAGGTAAAAACCCTATCCTTCGGCTTGCGTTGCATTATGTGATGGGACCTGGGCTTATAATAGCTTCAATTTTCTTTATTTGGCATTGCGCAGTTATTTTATGCACTGGTGTTCTTGGGAAGAAACCCGTTTCGTGTTATACGGCGTGGTCCCTTGATTTACCTTACTTTAAAAATAAAGATTAATAACTGTTTTAGTTATCACACCAGTCACATGACTGACCTGGAGTTTATTGTTTTAACCTAAACTCTAGGTGCCCTTATTTTGACACGGACAACTAGTAGTTTTGGTTTTGCAGATTTATATTCACAGGAACCGGGTTTACAACTGGAATGATATCCGGAAAGCTTTGTATCCGTATATCTCTCTCAGTTGTGTTTTGTATTATTTTTTCCACTGCAATGTATTTAAATGTAATTTAAATCTCTGATATTTTGTGTTGTATATTGTTTATTCATACACTGTATATTCTTGTATTCTGATGGAATTGTTGTAATCAACAATGAAATGTTCTTCTGTTTGCGTTCTTTTGTGTGTTGTTCGCAAAGCAATCCACTCTTTCCTTACAGGGGAAGTTACGGGTTCTTACATTTAGTATCAGAGCTTTGGTTTACAAAGCTCGAGAATAAGACACATTAGAATCGAACGAAAGAATTCATCAGAAATTGGATTAGTAATATCCAACTAGAATGACTTGTTAGAGATGGGATCAGTAGTATCCTAGAACGAGTGTGAAGAGTATATTTTTGAAATAAAATCGAAAACAAATTTTGTTTTGAAATTTAAATCTTTTTATACATATTTGAATATGTATTTATATTGATTTTGGACAATCTAGTATATAAAGGTTTTGCATATACGCGTCATGAACGTATATTCGAAGTTTTAATATAATGGATAGATATAGAATCACACTCTAGTCGCCCGGAGATGGTTCTGATGATCGCTATAGTTCGAACATCATCAGAATTGGTATTCGAGTTTCGAAGGTGTGATATTTATATATTTCCCATTGACTGGTGTGAGGACCAAAATTAGATAAGGCTTATTGTTGTGATTTGGCATCAAAAATCTGATTTTTGGACTATATATCAAAGTTATGAATTTGAAAAGCTAATCAACTAATTGATTACTGATTGTGTTGTTTGATTAATTAAAATGTTGAACCTTTAGCCAAATTGAACCAAATAGTGAATTGTATTGAAAATTTGTCGCATTTGCTTGCATATACATGTACTTACATTGAACAGGTCATAGCAAGGAGGCAAGAGCAGAAGAGTAAAATTGTTTGCCAGACAAATAGGTACATGTTTACCATAATTTACTGTTTTGTTTGGGTGATGATGATTTTATGAACCGATTGGCTAGCCGCTTGGCTTTTTATTTTGGATTAAAGAAGGCCATGGGAGGCTATATGAAATATCCCGAAGTCCCCGGTGCAAGGGAGGTTATGGCGAAATTTTTCGAAAATTTAGGGTGTTAGCCAAATTTTTGAAAAATTTGAAAAGTTCTTAGAGACTGAAAAGTTGAAGAACTTAAGCCGTAAAGAAAACAATGAAAGTTGAGTTGATTATTTAAACAACTTTCGGCTTCATTCCTTTTCGGGGACAAAAAGTTTTAAGTGGGGGAGATTGTAATAACCCGGAAATCCGAGCCAATTTAAAATTTTTATTTTGGCAATTTTAGCGAATTTTGATTATTTAAAATGAATTATTTTAAGTAATAACGACGAGAAATTTAATCTGAATAGAAATAGAACGTATATATTTATATAGATCGTCGTTGGGATATAAATATTTTATTTTAATTATAAAAGGAATTGAAAATGGCGCGGTAGTTCGATAATTCGATTTCAAAGTTTGAATGAATGTACCAGGTGCAAAATAAACCGGATTTTAGTGAAACCAAAAATATTAGAATCTATTTGTGAATATCTTTCCAACGAATCCGGGAAATTGAAATTTCATAGCGGGAATCAAAAGATATGCCCAGTTGAAAAATTCAGAATAGTCGCTATGGAATTCTGGCCCTTAAAAATGGAAATTTTGCAAATGACCTTGGTTTTCAACGAAACCACTTTTGTTGGATCCGTGATGTCAAGTTATTTCTAGGTTTCAAATTTCATAATTTTTCGAATCAATATGTGAGCGTGGCAAAGGAAAACGCGTTTGACCAGTTTCAATTGATTTTAATCGACTGGGAAATGGCCATTTTTCCAACGGTCTCAGAATTCGACGAAATTAGTTTTGTTAGGACCGTATCGTCAATATGAAGCTAGAAAATATTTTTCAGGAATTTTTAATGCTAGTATGTGGCCCCAGTACATTGAAATGCGCGTTTAAATTCAATATGTAGAATTATATTTTGATTTTGACGAAAACTGATCAAAACAGTCGAATCAGCCTACGATATATATCTCATTGTGTTCGGAATGGGGGTAATTAGTTATGAATGACAGTCGGTGAGTTTGATTTTGAATTAGAAATAAAAAGTTACCTTTTGAATTTAATATTAAAATTATATATATATATATATATATATATATATATATTCCTATCTAAGTCAACCCCCTCCCTCACTACCTCTCTCCTCCTTCCAGTCGAGATTAAATAGAAAAAAAATCACGATCAAATCGCCCCGTCGTGCCCTAGCCCCATCAACGCTGCCGCCAGGTCCGGCGCGCCCACCCACTCATCCACCACCCGCCGCCCTCCTCACTCATCCCCTCTTCCCTCTTTCTTCTTTAAACCGCAACCCTTCAGGCGCCGTAAACTCCACCTCCGCCGGCCAGAACCGAGCGCGCCACCACCTCCTGCAGACGACCGACGCTGGCCGACTGTCCTCCCCCCCCCCCCCCACCCCTCACCAGCAAGCACCGCGATTTCCCCCCCCCCCCTCCTTGAAACCTCCGGTGGCCCTTTCTCTGTATATCGACAGTAAGTTTCCCCCCTTTCCTTATAAGTAAAAACTGAATTTTTGTTTATATGAAGTTATAAATTTTATGAATATGAAGTTAAGGTTTTTTTATTTATATAAGGTTGTAATTTTTTTTTATTCGGTTGACAATGTGATTTTTATATGATCTAGTATATTTATGAAACGATGTAGAAGAAGTTTAGATTTTTATATTTTTATTTATTTAGTTTATTCTATTTTAGGTCATTAGTTTAATTAAACTTTAGATGAAATGCCTCGTCTTAAAAATATGGTATTTATTGTATATAGTATTTTATATAAAGAAATGACTGTTTATGAAAAACAAAGTAATGATTTTTATCAACATAAAATTTAGATCTTTAAAAATAAATAAAAAATATTTTTAAAAGGAAAAAGGTATGATTTTTATAGATATGAATATCAATATGAAGATTTGAACTTTAAATATGAAAAGATTTGATTTTTAGTGATAGAAAGGATATGATTTTCTTGACAAGAAGAATTTATTTTTATCGATAAAAAGATTATATTTTTAAAAGTAAAAAGATTATATTTTTAAAGTAAAAAGATTATATTTTTAAAAGTAAAAAGATTATATTTTTAAAAGTAAAAAGATTAAATTTTTATAAGAAGAAAGATAAAAATTTTATATTTGGAAAGGAGAGATTTTACCTAATTAAAAATATGATTTTTATATAATATAGAAAGAATAAAAATACGAATTTTATATTATATAGATAGTAAAAATTTGATCTTTATAGATGTAGCGAAATAAAAATCTATTTTTTATTATATATATGTTGAAATAAAAATGGGATTTTTATAGCAATGATATAAAAATTCGATCTTTATATTAGAAGTAGATATATAAGAATATAATTTTTATACAAAGAATAGCGGTGTAAAAATAGAATTTTTATCTATATAGTAGCGATGTAAAAATAGAATTTTTATCTATATAGTAGCGGTATAAAAATGTGATTTTTATATACATGGCAATAATATAAAAATGTGATTTATATATATGTAGTGAATACGGGCGACGAAATTGACAAGAGGCAGACACGGCAAGATTTCCTACATATGAAGAGTCGTGGCATCTGGTTAGCTAGTCGGTGAGAACTCCTCACCTTTAATTTAAATTTCTAGTTAAAAATATACACTAGGATGCAGACTGTGTTTAGTAGCACCCGACACCCGTCGTCCACAGACCATGGACGGCTTCCATGCTTGTTTGTTTGATTTTGATGTGTAGTTGATTGTGAGATGTGATGTGAAATGAAATAAAATATTTATATAGTTAAAAATATTTTATAGTTGAAAATAGAATTTTTAAAGTGTATATAAAATAAATATTTATAAACAAATCGGACGATTTGTTTATATACACCCATTTGACTGATATTGATTGGGACGATAAATTTTACACATCGCCCAACCGCACGAATAAAAATATGTGTTTGCTGATTTGAAACCCCACACGGGTACTGGGATGATATTTGGCGTACATAGATCCCAATTATTTAGCTGTATGTCGATCGATAGGTCGACAGACTGGGTAAGCGTTAATTATTTATATTTAATGCTTATGCAGTTGAGTGGTGCACTCTGTATTATGGTTGATAATTTATCGTTGTTATTTTATACATGTGTTGTAGAAAATCCATATAATTGACATTATATGGTAATTGATTGGGCCTCATTCCAGTTTTGAAAAAGAAATATTTGAATAGAATATTTGAAAAAGGAATATTTGAATAGAAATATTTGAAAAAGAAATAATTGAAATAGAATATTTGAAAATAGAAATATGTGAAGCCGTGTTAAGTAGTTACACGCCAATTTAACACGAACGGGAATTTTGTCGATTTTATAATGAAAATAGAAAGTGATTTCAAAATCGAATATTTTGAAATAAATTCGAATTGAAATTGAATAGAATTAAATTCGAATTGAAATTGAATAGAACTGAATTCGAATTGAAATTAAACAGAATTGAATTCGAATTGAAATTGAATAGAATTAAATTGAAATTGAAATTGAATAGAATTAAATTCGAATTGAAATTGAATAAAATTGAATTCGAATTGAAATTAAATAGAATTAAATTCGAATTGAAATTGAATAGAATTGAATTCGAATTGAAATTAAATAGAATTGAATTCGAATTGAAATTAAATAGAATTGAATTCGAATTGAAATTGAATAGAATTGAATTCGAATTGAAATTGAATAGAAATGAATTCGAATTGAAATTTAATCAATTTGAAATTCAAATTGAATTGAAAATGAACTGAAATTGAATTAAAAATCGATTTGAATTGAAATGAATTTAAAACGAATTCGTAAGGGAAAATTCAATTTTGATTTGAATTTGAAAAGGAAGTTGAAATCGTTTTGAAAACAAATTTAAAACGATTTATAAAATACGTTTTAAAAGGAAATCGATGAAGTATATATTATATATATTGTATATAATATAATGGCCTGAATAGAACGCGCCGCGGTAGTTCGCGAATTTCGACCATTGACTTCGAACGGATATTACGGGAGATCCGACCATCGGATTCTCCTAAAACCGGAGCCGTTGGGTTCGTATCGAAAAGAGCTTTTTAACGAATATCACAAATTAGAAATCTAACGGTTGGATTTGGAATTATGTCCAAATCAAATTTGGAAAAGGTCGTTGTAAGTGCAGTTTGATGGCCGTTGATGGAAATCGACTGTACGGGCCTTGATAAAATTATTAAAAATAGTAATAATTTGTGTAAAATCATAAGAAATGATTTGGGAAGAATCAGTATGAAAAACTCCATATTTGAAAAGATAAAAATAGATTTTTATCGAAATGAACTAGTTTTGAACTAGAATAATAATTTATTTATTTTTAAAATACATAAATTGGATTTGAAATGGTTTTGAAAATAACCAGAACTTCCAATAATTAAATTGGAATGGATTTGAATCGAAATTGTCTTGGGAATATTTCGATGTTGGATTTCGTGATGATACAGATATTGTTATGGGAATTTGAAAGATATATTAATATCGTTATTTCCAATACGATATTTGTTGGTCGTAGAATTTGATATTGAATATAAGCCGGTATATTTTCTATTCAGAGCCTTGTATTTAACATCAAATGGGATTTGGGTTTGTCGTGAATGGTGTCTTCATTAACACTGTTCTTAAACCCAGTTGAGAAAAAAATATTAAATCTTTTTATTTAGATTTAATGAAGTGTACCAATTAAATGGTATTTAATTGGAATTGAATTTGAATTAATTTTTGGGTTTATCGTGAATGGTGTTTTAAATAACACTTGTTCTTTAACCCGATAATTAATAGAATGTGATTTTGGGTTGTCGTGAACGGTATCTTCAATAATACTGTTCTTAGACCCAACGGAGTTAAGAAAATCAGAAACTAACTGGAGATTAGTTAAGTTGAATGGTTTCTTAAGTATTTGTAATAACCTGGAAAATACGAGCCAATTTAAAAATTTTAAATTGGTTATTCCAAAGGAATTTGAACAATTGAAATAGAATATTTCAATAAAATAGTAAGTTAGGAATAGTGAGCCAGTTTGAAAATTTGAATTCATACTTTGACTGACTATGCAGGGTGGAAAATATAATGGATTTTAGTGAAACCAAAAATATTTAAATCTGTTATTCAATACCTTTCTAAAGAATCTGAAAAATCGAAGTTTCATAACGGGAATCAAAAGTTATGGCCGAATGAATTTTCAGAGGGGTCGGTATATAGAATATAGCCCTGGAAAATTGATATTTTGCATACGACCTCGGAATTCGACGAAACCACTTTTGTTGGGTCCGGGATGCCAAACTATTGCTAGGTTTCAAATTTCATAATTTTTGAAGCTAATATGTGAGCGTGGCAAAAGAAAATGTGTTTGGTCGATTTCCGTTAAATAGGATCGACCAGAAAATGGCCATTTTTCAAACGACCTCAGAATTCGACGAAACTAGTTTTGTTGGGACCGTAGAGTCAAAACATAGCTAGATTTATTTTTCTGGAATTTTTCTAATCAGTTTGTGGCCCTGGCAAATTGAAATGCGTGTTCAGAGTTAAAAATTAAATGTTTTATACTTTAATTTGAAAAATAACTGACTGTAACAGTCGAATTGGCCCACGAAACATATCCCATTGTGTCCGGAATGGGGGTATTTAGCTAGGGGCGACAGTCGTTGGGTTTAAAAAGGAGTTCGTTTAAGAAAACACTATTTAAAATTTTAATATAGTCTCGGCCAATCATATTTTTTCTTTCATAAAAAAAAAAAAAAAAAAAAGAGAAACCCCCCCTTTCAACGGCGACTCATGCTTCCCCGTTCCAGACCAGATCGCCGCCGCCGCCGCCACTTTCAGACGCCGCCACTACCCAAAAACGACAGCCCTTCCCTCCACCTCCAAATCCGACTAAGCCTCGCCGCCACCCATCGCCTGTGCTGCCCGTATCAAGCCTCCAAAGTCCGACCCTATCGAGTGCCGCCCTGCCTTCCTGCCGCCATCGAACTGAGGGTGGTGACCATCGACGGAGAGCCCTCTCCAAGGCCGACGTGGTGGTGCAGGCCGATCGTCTCAACGATCAACGGATCTCGCGATTTTCGCAAACCTAGTTTTGAAGCTTTCTGAAAGTGCGTTTTTCTTTGATCTGTACACTTTGAAAAATCATATCTTTTTGGTGTGTTGACGAAATTCGATGAAACAGGAAACATCGAGACCGCAAGGAAGCTCTCTACCCAATAGAAGAAGCTGCGGATTTTTCTGACATCGTATCGATTTTTAGCGCTCAGAAAACCAAGGTGAGAAATCTAAATTAACGTGAAATTGAATGGAAAATGTCGTGTATAATTTATATAAGCGAAATATAAATTACATACGTGTTGTATACCTCATGTACATGCGTAGTGTAAGCCATATGAGCGAAGTATGAATTGTTACATGCATAGAATAATTGATATATGTGTTGAAATGCAAGTGAAATATAGCAAAAATATATATTATATATATATATACTCCCCTCGTCCACAAACCATGGACGATATTTATTGTGGTGAATTGGTGTGAAATATTGGGTGAAAAATACGAATGGTTGAATAATTGTTTGTGGTTGATATTGTTTGGTTGTGGTTGAAAAATACCCATTGGTGGTTGAAATGAATTTGAAATATTTGTGGAAATAAAAATAAACATGCCGCCTGCGTGCGAATTAGATGCATGAATCCCCATTGTCAAAAACCGCGAGGTTTTAAGGTAGAGCGAGGAGCCGTACTAGGGACGGTGCCGGTTTTAACTACCCTGCCGTTATGCTGCCGAAATTTTGAATAATCTTTGTGTGTTAGAATTATTTTCATATGTTGAAATTATTTTACATGCATTGAAATTAAAGTCATATATTGAAACTATGACCATGTGTGGAATTATTCATGTGTTGAAAAGTGTTGTATGAAAATTAAATTCATTTGTGAATGAGTGAAGTGTTTAACAATAAAAATCACATTTTTATATATATATGAAGTATCAAAAATATTTGCCTTATATAAATAATTTCAACCATAAAAATCCCATCTTTCTAATATGAACAACATAAATAAAATGTCCATGTGTGGAAATACTCATTTGTTGAGAAGTGTGTGTAGTGGAAAAGTTCATGTGTTGAATAAAAAGATCGAACAATAAAAATTACATTTTTATTGAAACTATGAAGTGTTGAAACCATACATTGGTTGAATAAATATTTGAACGGTAAAAATATCATTTTTATCATATGTGTGAAGTGTTAAAGATATGCTGACGTTGAAATAAATATTTGTGATAGAAATATTATTTTTAATATGCATAGGAACTAAATAAAATAGTCATGTGTTGAAATCTATTTTAGTTCGCCAAAATTATCATCTTTGAAATGTGAAGAGTTGAAAATAGCCACTTGTTCAAATAAACGTGCATGAGTTGAAATATACATTAACTAGCTAATGATATGATTTTAGCCTATGCATGCGATATTAGAATGAATGGTGTTTTTAAACCAAAGCAAGGCAAATATGAAATTGAATGGAAAATGATAAATGTTAGAAATTGTATATATGTACATGCATATCTATTGAACAGGTTAAAGCAAAAGGGGCTAGAGAAGAGAAATAGAATTTTGTGCCCGACAAATAGGTACACATTTACCGCTTTGTTTGGGTGATGATTTTATGAGCCTGTTGGCTAGCCGCTTGGCTTTTTCTTTTTCTTTTTGATATGAGACGCCCGTGTGGCTATTTGGGAATTTTCCCAGACCCTCCCGTACAAAGGAGGTTATGGCGAAATTTTCCAAAAATTTAAGGCGTTAGTGAGATAATTGAAATGGAAACGATATAGGAATTTTTGAATGAACTATATTTATATAAATATATAAATATAAATAGAATTAAAACGAAACGTGGCCGTGCAGTTCATATTTTGAAACCGTGATTTCAAACGACTAGTGCGGGAAATCCAACCATTGGATTTTCCCGAAACCTCAACCGTTGGGCTCGCCTTGGAAATATCTTTCTAACGGCACCAACTTTGTGAAGATCCGACGGTTGAATTGTCTGGAATGTTTAATTCAAAACTGAAGAAAAACAGCGCCAGAAACGATTATATTTATATATATATATAAATATAATTAAATTAAATCGAATAACGACGCTGCAGTTCGTAAATTGAAATCGTAACTTCAAATGGTTGGTGTGGAAAATCCGACCGTCGGATTTTCCCAAAATTGAAATCGTTGGATTCGTTTTGAAATGACCTTCCTAATGATGTAGAATTTGTGAAGATCCAACGGTTAGATTTTCAGATATGTGTAAAACAAAATTAGTGGAAAGCAGCGCCAGTGCATCGACATGACCTGAAACGTCGTTTAATTAAATATGGCCGTTTTAAATTAAATAAAAATGGCGATATATCGTTATGAAGTGCTATAGACGATATAGAGTGAAAATGAACCAATTTTGTTGTGTTGGCTTGAGATGTGATGGCTGAATGTATTTGACATGAAAATTTTAACTAAATAACTGAAATGTGAATGTTGAATAGCTCAACCATGTGATTAATTGGTTTGAAAATCTAAATATACGTGGATTATTTGAAAAGGCCGAGTTTATCTCATTTCAAATAATCGATCGACGTTGAGAAGTCGAAGAGTCGAAGATGGTTGAAGACCAACGATCTCCACATTGGATGGATGGGCGCTACTGATGCTCGTGATTGGAGTAGCTACCATGAAGGAATTGAAGTAGTAGCCGTCCAAACATATTGTTGATTGTACGGATATGCGAGGAATTGGTGCCTCCGGTTTCGTTCAGACCCAGAACGGACTTGTAAATGGACTGTGTGTCTGTCATTGGATTTTGTTCTGTGTTGATTGATCTCTGTTAAATATATATCTGTTTGGCGGCGGAGAATTTATTCTCTTGCTTAACGCCCTTCTCTGAGACGTACGAGCTCAGAGGTTATGTATTGACAGAAATCAGTCGCATGGAGTGGATTGCCTGTGTGGCACGCCTAAGTGGCATATGATCAAGGCTTCTGTTGCAAAGCAAAGTCTTGTGGTTGATGATCAAAGCATGGTCTGTGTGACGTAGCTTTGTGTATAACGTGAATTCGCGAGCCTCACACCTCGGTATGAGTCAAAAACGGGAGACGGACCGCTGGGAGTGCACGACGTTTCTTTCTAGCTATGGTGGTGTCAGTGACCTACCAGCCCTGACATTATATATACTTTTCACCTGTGTGGTTGTTGGAATGCGAGGCGCCTCGATTATAGGTCTGTAAGGACCGGGAAACGTGTGTTCAGGAATTGCCAATCCTCAAAAGTAAGAGAGGACCGGCCCAGCCGATTCCAAGGATCATAGTGGGGTCCTGGGACATTTGCTAGAGTGTCTCGAACGGAGAGGAGCTTGCCCCTTGCCTCGACTCATGAAGGAATCCAATTTCCAATACGAAATATGCGGATGTGATTGTATTACTAGTATAGCGACATAGTAGATGGTAGCTATGCCGCCTAGGATTAATATTTATGATTGAATTGCTTTTGAAACATATATGCACTAGTAATAATATCAAACTCTTTTGTTTTATTCGTATGAAGCATCTTTGGCCATTATAAGGTAAAAACTCTATCCTCCGGCTTGCGTTGCATTGTGTGATGGGACCTGAGTCTTATAATGGCTTCATTTTATAAAAAGCATTGCGTTGATTTAATCATTTATTTTATTTCATGCACTAGCACTCATTGGAGTAAACCCGTTCCGCGAAAGTGGCGTGGTCCTTTGATTTGCCTTATTATTGTTGTTAATAAGTTGAGTAGATTTCTCATACCAGTCCCATGACTGACTCGTAGTTTGTTTCACCTTGCAAACTCGGGTGCCCTCATTTTTACACGGGCAGCCTAATTACAGGTTTCTGACGCATCTTTTGGCTCATGGCGAGGCTTGACTACACCGTGCTGACTTGGATTTTCTCCGCCATTATTGTATCTATATTATGATTCCGCCACTGGCGATGTAGACTGATATTCCTTTTGTGTACTCTTTATGTATGATTCCGCCTCTGGCGATGGTGACTGATTATGTATCATTATGCACTAAGTTGTATCCTGTACTGTGCTTCTCTGATGTGATGATATCTATATGATTCCGCTGTCATATGTGTGTAAATTATTCTATTTTCTGTTTATGCTATTATCTGTGATCTGCTAATGATGATTGATGTGATATATTCCAATGATTATCCTTAACACCGTGTCACGGGGTTTTGGGATCGTCACAGTATTGATCTGATGTTGGTTTCGGCCTTCGGGGTTAAAACTTAGGGAATTGCTCACTTACTAATTTACGGTTAGGGACTGATTGAAATGTGATGTGATTTTGGGTTTATCGTTTTAAATGACATTGATTCTTTAACCCAGTTAAAGATTAAAACTAAGTGGAGTTTTAATGAATCTTTAATTAGATTGAAAAGATTGAGAATGGAGTATCGCCAGTTTTGCTCCAGGCGATAGTTAAATCTTTAATTAGATTTGAACGTGAAATGGTAATTGAATTAACCGATAACACTGTGGTGTTAGATATGAAGTATTACCGGTTTTACTTCATGGGATGAATAAGTTGGGATTGGGAAAAAAAATAAATGATTACTTCGGTGCGGTTCGCTAATCCCGACTAGTTTGAATTGATATTCAAAAGAAGATTAAAGAATAAATTTAGAAGAACTTATCTTTGATAAAATTAATGGGAACCTTTCCCAAAGAATGTGAAGTTTAGAAACTAACTGGAGATTAGTTAGGTCGAATGGTTTCCTTTGTATTGATCTGATGTCGGTTTCGGCCTTCGGGATTAATATTTGGGGAATTGTTCTCTTACTAATTTACGGTTAGTGACTGATGAATTGGAATGAGGCGTATGTTGTGTCTGTGTAACACTTGGTTATTATATACGCGAGTTATTCTGATAGACCGGGTTTATCCCATTCTGAATAACTGATTTAACGTGGTGTCGAGGATGAAGACGGTGGTCGAAAACCGGAAGTCTCCAGGTCGTTTGAAGGATTACTGATGATCTTGATTGGGCCGTACACCCAAGAGGAGGGAATCAGTTGGTGATCGTCCAGACGTACTTGGAGATCGATGGATATGCAGGGTACTAGGTGCCTCCGGTTTCGTTCAGACCCAGAACGGACTTGTAAATGGACTGTGTGTCTGACATTGGATTTTATTCTGTGTGATTGATTTCTGTTAAATATATATATCTGTTTGGCGGCGGAGAATTTATTCTCTTGCTTAACGCCCTTCTCTCAGACATACGAGCTCAGGGGTTATATACTGATGGATATCAAACGCATAGAGTGAATTGCCTGTGTGGCATGCCTAAGTGGCAAATGATCAAGGCTTCTGTTGAAAAGCAAAGTCTTGTGGTTGATGATCAAAGAACGGCCTTTGGGCATAGCTTTGTGTAACGTTTAATTCGCAAGTTTTACACCCGGTATGAACCAGAAACGGAAGAAGGACCTCAGGGAGGGCATGCGTTTCCTTCTAGTTAAAAGTGGCGTCATTGGTTTTACACGCCCTGACGAGTTTGACTGATGTGGTTGTTGCTGTTGCGAGGCGCCTCAGATATATCGGTGACTATGTGAAGCCGATGGGGTCATTCGTTGACTCATTGACGCCCCAAAGGGCGGGGAAACGTTGTGTTCAGGCATAATAATCCACATCGGTGGACCGGCCCTGACGATCCAAAGGTCACTCGAGCTCTGACCTGAGACACGGGCTAGAGCATCTCGAATCCGTGAGGACGATCCCTAGCCTCGGTTCATATCATAAATGATAACCCAACTTCCAATACGACATTTTTCGGTTTTGACTGTATACCCATATATGGCGACATAATGGTATGGAACATTCATGCCGCCTATGATTGATATTTATGATTGTATATAAAATCAGAAACTAACTGGAAACGAGCTAAGATGGGTGGTTTACTGGGTATTGCTCTGATGTTGGTTTCGGCCTTCGGGGTTAATACTTAGGGAATCGTTCTCTTATTAATTTACGGTTGGAGTCTGATTAAGAATTAAAATATGAAATTTAGCGTATCAAGCATTCTTTGACTATTATAAGGTAAAAACCCTATCCTTCGGCTTGCGTTGCATTGTGTGATGGGACCTGGGCTTATAATAGCTTCATTTTTCTTTATTTAGCATTGCGCTGTTGTTTTATGCACTGGTGTTCATGGGAGGAAACTCGTTCCGTGTTATACGGCGTGGTCCCTTGATTTACCTAACTTTAAAAATAAAGATTAATAACTGTTTTAGTTCTCACACCAGTCACATGACTGACCTGGAGTTTATTGTTTTAACCTAAACTCTGGGTGCCCTTATTTTGGCACGGGCAGCTAGTAGTTTTGGTTTTGCAGATTTATATTCACAGGAACCTGGTTTATAGCTGGAATGATATCCGGAAAGCTTTGTATCCGTATATCTCTCTCCGTTGTGTTTTGTATTATTTTTTCCGCTGGGATGTATTTAAATGTAATTTAAATATCTGATATTTTGTGTTGTATATTGTTTATTCATACACTGTATATTCTTGTATTCTGATGGAATTGTTGTAATTAACAATGAAATGTTCTTCTGTTTGCGTTCTTTTGTGTGTTGTTCTCAAAGCAATCGCTCTTTCCTTACCGGGGAAGTTACGGGTTCTTACATTTGGTATCAGAGCTTTGGTTTACAAAGCTCGAGAACAAGACACATTAGAACCGAACGAAAGAATTCATCAGAAATTGGATTAGTAATATCCAACTAGAATGACTCGTTAGAGATGGGATCAGTAGTATCCTAGAACGAGTGTGAAGAGTATATTTTTGAAATAAAATCGAAAACAAATTTTGTTTTGAAATTTAAATCGTTTTATACATATTTGAATATTTATTTATATTGATTTTGGACAATATAGTATATAAAGGTTTTGCATATACGCGTCATTAACGTATATTCGAAGTTTTAATATACTGGATAGATATAGAATCACACTCTAGTCGCCCGGAGATGGTTCTGATGATCGCTATAGTTCGAACATCATCAGAATTGGTATTCGAGTTTTGAAGGTGTGATATTTATATATTTCCTATTGACTGGTGTGAGGACCAAAATTAGATAAGGCTTATTGTTGTGATTTGGCATCAAAAATCTGATTTTTGGACTATATATCAAAGTTATGAATTTGAAAAGCTAATCAACTAATTGATTGCTGATTGTGTTGTTTGATTATTGGTTGATTAATTAAAATGTTGAACCTTTAGCCAAATTGAACCAAATAGTGAATTGTATTGAAAATTTGTCGCATTTGCTTGCATATACATGTACTTACATTGAACAGGTCATAGCAAGTAGGCTAGAGCAGAAGAATAAAATTGTTTGCCCGACAAATTGGTACATGTTTACCATAATTTACTGTTTTGTTTGGGTGATGATGATTTTATGAGCCGATTGGCTAGCCGCTTGACTTTTTCTTTTTCTTTTGGATTGAAGAAGGCCATGGGAGGCTATATGAAATATCCCGAAGTCCCCGGTGCAGGGGAGGTTATGGAGAAATTTTTCGAAAATTTAGGGTGTTAGCCAAATTTTTGAAAATTTTGAAAAGTTCTTAGAGACTGAAAAGTTGAAGAACTTAAGTCTTAAAGAAAACAATGAAAGTTGAGTTGATTAGTTAAACAACTTTCGGCTTCGTTCCTTTTAGGGGACGAAAAGTTTTAAGTGGGGGAGATTGTAATAACCCGGAAATCCGAGCCAATTTAAAATTTTTATTTTTGCAATTTTAGCGAATTTTGATTATTTAAAATGAATTATTTTAAATAATAACGACGAGAAATTTAATCTAAATAGAAATAGAACGTATATATTTATATAGATCGTTGTTAGGATATAAATATTTTATTTTAATTATAAAAGGAATTGAAAATCGTGCGGTAGTTCGATAATTTGATTTCAAAGTTCGAATGAATGTAATGGGTGTAAAATTAACCGGATTTTAGTGAAACCAAAAATATTAGAATCTATTTGTGAATATATTTACAACAAATCCAGGAAATTGAAATTTCATAGCGGGAATCAAAAGATATGCCCAGTTGAAAATTCAGAATAGTCGCTATGGAATTCGGGCCCTTAAAAATGGAAATTTTGCAAACGACCTCGGTTTTCGACGAAACCACTTTTGTTGGATCCGTGATGTCAAGTTATTTCTAGATTTCAAATTCATATTTTTTCGAATCAATATTTGAGCATGGAAAAGGAAAAAGCGTTTGACCAGTTTCAATTGATTTTAATCGACTGGGAAATGCCCATTTTTCCAACAGTCTCAGAATTCGACGAAATTAGTTTTGTTAGGACCGTATCGTCAATACGAAGCTAGAAAATATTTTTTGGGAATTTTTAATGCTAGTATGTGGCCCTAGTACATTGAAATGCGCGTTCAAATTCAATATATAGAGTTATATTTTGATTTTGATGAAAACTGATCGAAACAGTCGAATCAGCCTACGATATATATCCCATTGTGTTCGGAATAGAGGTAATTAGCTATGGACGACAGTCGGTGGGTTTGATTTTCAGTTCAAAATAAAAAGTTACTTTTTGAATTTAATATTAAAATTAAATATATATATATATATATATATATTCCTATCTAAGTAAACCCCCTCCCTCACTACCTCTCTCCACGTTCCAATCGAGATTAAACAGAAAAAAACCACGATCGAATCGCCCCGTCGTGCCCTAGCCCCATCAACGCCGCCGCCAGGTCCGGCGCGCCCACCCCATCATCCACCACCCGCCGCCATCCTCACTCCTCTCCTCTTCCCTCTTTCTTCTTTAAACCGCAATCCTTCAAGTGCCGTAAACTCCACCTCCGCCAGCCAGAACCGAGCGCGCCACCACCTCCTGTAGACGACCGACGCTGGTCGACTGTCCTCCCCCCTCCCCCCTCACCTGCAAGCACCGCGATTTCTCCCCCCTCGCTTGAAACCTCCAGGGCCCCTTCTCTGTATATCGATAGTATGTTTTCCCCCCTTTTCTTATAAGTAAAAACTGAATTTTTATTTATATGAAGTTATAAATTTTATGAATATGAAGTTAAGGTTTTTTTATTTATATAAGGTTGTAATTTTTTTATTCGGTTGACAATGTGATTTTTATATGATCTAGTATATTTATGAAACGATGTAAAAGAAGTTTAGATTTTTATATTTTTATTTATTTAGTTTATTCTATTTTAGGTCATTAGTTTAATTAAACTTTAGATGAAATGCCTCGTCTTAAAAATATGGTCTTTATTGTATATAGTATCTTATATAAAGAAATGACTGTTTATGAAAAACAAAGTAATGATTTTTATCAACATAAAATTTAGATCTTTAAAAATAAAAATAAAAAGATTTTTAAAAGGAAAAAGGTATGATTTTTATAGATATGAATATCAATATGAAGATTTGAACTTTAAATATGAAAAGATTTGATTTTTAGTGATAGAAAGGATATATTTTCTTGACAAGAAGAATGGATTTTTATCGATAAAAAGATTATATTTTTAAAAGTAAAAAGATTATATTTTTTAAAGTAAAAAGATTATATTTTTAAAAGTAAAAATATTATATTAGTATAAGTGAGAAGATTATATTTTTATAAGAAGAAAGATGAAATTTTTATATTTAGAAAGGAGAGATTCTTACCTAATTAAAAATATGATTTTTATATGATATAAAAAGAATAAAAATACGATTTTTATATTATATAGATAGTAAAAATTTGATCTTTATAGATATAGCGAAATAAAAATCTAATTTTTATTATATATATGTTGAAATAAAAATGGGATTTTTATAGCAATGATATAAAAATTCGATCTTTATAATAGAAGTAGATATATAAGAATATAATTTTTATACAGAGAATAGCGGTGTAAAAATAGAATTTTTATCTATATAGTAGCGATGTAAAAATAGAATTTTTATCTATATAGTAGCGGTATAAAAATGTGATTTTTATATACATGGCAACAATATAAAAATGTGATTTTTTATATATGTAGTGAATACGAGCGACGAAATTGACAAGAGGCGGGCATGGCAAGATTTCCTACATATGAAGAGTCGTGGCGTTTGGTTAGTTAGTCGGTGAGAACTCCTCACCTTTAATTTAATTTTCCAGTTAAAAATATATACTAGGATGCAGACGGTGTTTAGTAGCACCCGACACCCGTCGTCCACAGACCATGGACGGCTTGTATGCTTGTTTGTTTGATTTTGATGTGTAGTTGATTGTGAGATGTGATGTGAAATGAAATAAAATATTTATATAGTTAAAAATATTTTATAGTTGAAAATAGAATTTTTAACATGTATATAAAATAAATATTTATAAACAAATCAGACGATTTGTTTATATACACCCACTTGACTGATATTGATTGGGACGATAAATTTTACACATCGCCCAACCGCACAAATAAAAATATGTGTTTGTTGATTTGAAACCCCACATGGGTACTGGGATGATATTTGGCGTACACTGATCCCAGTTATTTAGCTGTATGTCGATTGATAGGTCGATAGACTGGGTAAGCGTTAATTATTTATATTTAATGCTTATGCAGTTGAGTGGTGCACTCTGTATTATGGTTGATTATTTATCGTTGTTATTTTGTACATGTGTTGTAGAAAATCCATATAATTAACATTATATGGTAATTGATTGGGCCTCATTCCAGTTTCGAAAAAGAAATATTTGAATAGAATATTTGAAAAAGGAATATTTGAATAGAAATATTTGAAAAAGAAATATTTGAAATAGAATATTTGAAAATAGAAATATGTGAAGCCGTGTTAAGTAGTTACACGCCAATTTAACACGAACGGGAATTTTGTCGATTTTATAATGAAAATAGAAAGTGATTTCAAAATCGAATATTTTGAAATAAATTCGAATTGAAATTGAATAGAATTAAATTCGAATTGAAATTGAATAGAATTGAATTCGAATAGAAATTAAAAAGAATTGATTTCGAATTGAAATTGAATAGAATTAAATTCGAATTGAAATTGAATAGAATCAAATTCGAATTGAAATTGAATAGAATTAAATTCGAATTGAAATTGAATAGAATTGAATTCGAATTGAAATTAAATAGAATTAAATTCGAATTGAAATTGAATAGAATTGAATTCGAATTGAAATTAAATAGAATTGAATTCGAATTGAAATTGAATAGAATTGAATTCGAATTGAAATTGAATAGAATTGAATTCGAATTGAAATTGAATAGAAATGAATTCGAATTGAAATTGAATCAATTTGAAATTCAAATTGAATTGAAAACGAACTGCAATTGAATTAAAAATCGATTTGAATTGAAATCAATTTGAAATGAATTTAAAACGAATTCGTAAGGGAAAATTCAATTTTGATTTGAATTTGAAAAGGAAGTTGAAATCGTTTTGAAAACAAATTTAAACCAATTTATAAAATACGTTTTAAAAGGAAATCGACGAAGTATATATTATATATATTATATATAATATAATGGCCTGAATAGAATGCGTCGCGCCGCAGCAGTTCGCGAATTTTGACCATTGACTTCGAACGGATATTACGGGAAATCCGACCGTCGTATTCTCCTAAAACCGGAACCGTTGGGTTCGTATCGAAAAGAGCTTTCTAACGAATATTAGAAATTAGAAATCTAACGGTTGGATTTGGAATTATGTCCAAATCAAATTTGGAAAAGGTCGCTGTAAGTGCAGTTCGATGGCCGTTGATGGAAATCGACTGTACGGGCCTTGATAAAATTATTAAAAATAGTAATAATTTGTGTAAAGTCATAAGAAATGATTTGGGAAGAATCCGGATGAAAAACTCCATATTTGAAAAGATAAATATAGTTTTTATCGAAATGAACTAGTTTTGAACTAGAATAATAATTTATTTATTTTTAAAATAAATAAATTGGATTTGAAATAGTTTGAAAATAACCAGAAATTCCAATAATTAAATTGGAATGGATTTGAATCGAAATTGTCTTCGGAATATTTCGATGTTGGATTTCGTGATGATACAGATATTGTTATGGGAATTTGAAAGATATATTAATATCGTTATTTCCAATATGATATTTGTTGGTCGTAGAATTTGATATTGAATATAAGCCGGTATATTTTCTATTCAAAGCCTTGTATTTAATATCAAATGGGATTTGGGTTTGTCGTGAATGGTGTCTTCATTAACACTGTTCTTAAACCCAGTTGAGAAAAAAACATTAAATCTTTTTATTTAGATTTAATGAAGTGTACCAATTAATTGGTATTTAATTGGAATTGAATTTGAATTTGAATTGATTTTTGGGTTTATCGTGAACAGTGTTTTAAATAACACTTGTTCTTTAACCCGATAATTAATAGAATGTGATTTTGGGTTGTCGTGAACGGTATCTTCAATAATACTGTTCTTAGACCCAACGGAGTTAAGAAAATCAAAAACTAACTGGAGATTAGTTAAGTTGAATGGTTTCTTAGGTATTGATCTGATGTTGGTTTCAGCCTTTGGGGTTAATACTTAGGGAATTGCTCACTTACTAATTTACGGTTAGGGATTGATTGAAATGTGATGTGATTTTGGGTTTATCGTGAATCGTGTTTTAAATAACATTGATTCTTTAACCCAGTTAAAGATTAAAACAAAGTGGAGTTTTAATGAATCTTTAATTAGATTGAAAAGATCGAGAATGGAGTATCACCAGTTTTGCTCCAGGCGATAGTTAAATCTTTAATTAGATTTGAACATGAAATGGTAATTGAATTTACCGATAACACCGTGGTGTTAGATATGAAGTATTACCAGTTTTACTTCATGGGACGAATAGTTTGGGATTGGGAAATAGAATAAATGATTACTTCGGTGTGGTTCGCTAATCCCGACTAGTTTGAATTGATATTCAAAAGAAGATTAAAGAATAAATTTAGAAGAATCTTATCTTTGATAAAATTAATGGGAACCTTTCCCTAAGAATGTGAAATTTAGAAACTAACTGGAGATTAGTTAAGTATAATGGTTTCATGTGTATTGATTTGATGTTGGTTTCGACCTTCGGGGTTAATATTTGGAGAATTGTTCTCTTACTAATTTATGGTTAGTGACTGATGAATTGGAATGAGGCGTATGTTGTGTTTGTGTAACACTTGGTTATTATATACGCGAGTTATTCAGAAAGACCGGGTTTATCCCATTCTGAATAACTGATTCGACGTGGTGTCGAGGATGAAGACGGTGGTCGAAGACCGAAAGTATCCACGTCGTTTGGAGGATTACTGATGATCTTGATTGGGCCATACACCCAAGAGGAGGGAATCAGTTGGTGATCGTCTAGATGTGCTTGGAGATCGATGGATATGCGGGGTACTAGTTGCCTCCGGTTTCGTTCAGACCCAGAACGGACTTGTAAATGGACTGTGTGTCTGACATTGGATTTTATTCTGTGTGATTGATTTCTATTAAATATATATCTATTTGGCGGCGGAGAATTTATTCTCTTGCTTAATACCCTTCTCTGAGACGTACGAGCTCACGGGTTATATACTGATAGATATCAAACGCATAGAGTGAATTGCCTGTGTGGCATGCCTAAGTGGCAAATGATCAAGGCTTCTGTTGAAAAGCAAAGTCTTGTGGTTGATGATCAAAGCACGGCCTTTGTGGCATAGCTTTGTGTAACGTTTAATTCCCGAGTTTCACACCCGGTATGAACCAGAAACGGGAGAAGGACCTCAGGGAGGGCATGTGTTTCCTTCTAGTTAAAAGTGGCGTCAGTGGTTTTACACACCTTGACGAGTTTGACTTATGTGGTTGTTGCTGTTGCGAGGCGCCTCGGATATATCGGTGACTATGTGAAGCCGATGGAGTAATTCGTTGACTCATTGACGCCCCAAAGGTCGGGGAAACGTAGTGTTCAGGCATAATAATCCACATCGGTGGACCAGCCCTGACGATCCAAAGGTCACTCGAGCTCTGACTTGAGACACGGGCTAGAGCATCTCGAATCCGTTAGGACGATCCCTAGCCTCAGTTCATATCATAAATGATAACCCAACTTCCAATACGATATTTTTCGGTTTTGATTGTATACCTATATATGGCGACATAGTGGTATGGGACATTCATGCCGCCTATGATTGATATTTATGATTGTATATAAAATCAGAAACTAACTGGAAACGAGCTAAGTTGGGTGGTTTCCTGGGTATTGGTCTGATGTTGGTTTCGGCTTTCGGGGTTAATACTTAGGGAATCGTTCTCTTACTAATTTACGGTTGGAGTTTGATTAAGAATTAAAATATGAAATTTAGCGTATCAAGCATTCTTTGCTATTATAAGGTAAAAACCCTGTCCTCCAGCTTGCATTGCATTGTGTGATGGGACCTGGGTCCTATAATAGCTTCATTTTTCTTTATTTAGCATTGTACTGTTGTTTTATGCACTGGTGTTCTTGGGAGGAAACCCGTTCTGTGTTATACGGCGTGGTCCCTTGATTTACCTAACTTTAAAAATAAATATTAATAATTATTTTGGTACTCACACAAGTCACATGACCGACCTGGAGTTTATTGTTTTAACCTAAACTCTGGGTTCCCTTGTTTTGACATGGGTAGCTAGTAGTTTTGGTTTTGCAGATTTATATTCACAGGAACCTGGTTTACAGCTGGAATGATATCCGGAAAGCTTTGTATCCGTATATCTCTCTCAGTTGTGTTTTGTATTATTTTTTCCGCTGCGATGTATTTAAACGTAATTTAAATCTCTGATATTTTGTGTTGTATATTGTTTATTCATACACTGCATATTCTTGTATTCTGATGGAATTGTTGTAATTAACAATGAAATGTTTTTTTGTTTGCATTCTTTTGTGTGTTGTTCTCAAAGCAATCCGCTCTTTCCTTACCGGGGAAGTTACGGGTTCTTACATTTGGTATTAGAGCTTTGGTTTACAAAGCTCGAGAACAAGACACATTAGAACCGAACGAAAGAATTCATCAGAAATTGGATTAGTAATATCCAACTAGAATGACTCGTTAAAGATGTGATCAGTAGTATCCTAGAACGAGTTTGAAGAGTATATTTTTGAAATAAAATCGAAAACAAATTTTGTTTTGAAATTTAAATCGTTTTATATGTATTTGAATATTTATTTATATTGATTTTGGACAATCTAGTATATAAAGGTTTTGCATATACGCGTTATGAACGTATATTCGAAGTTTTAATATACTGGATAGATATAGAATCACACTCTAGTCGCCCGGAGATGGTTCTGATGATTGCTATAGTTCGAACATCATCAGAATTGGTATTCGAGTTTCGAAGGTGTGATATTTATATATTTCCTATTGACTGGTGTGCGGACCAAAATTAGATAAGGCTTATTGTTGTGATTTGGCATCAAAAATCTGATTTTTGGACTATATATCAAAGTTATGAATTTGAGAAGCTAATCAACTAATTGATTGCTGATTATGTTGTTTGGTTATTGGTTGATTAATTAAAATGTTGAACCTTTAGCCAAATTGAACCAAACAGTGAATTGTATTGAAAATTTGTTGCATTTGCTTGCATATACATGTACTTACATTGAACAGGTCATAGCAAGGAGGCTAGAGCAGAAGAATAAAATTGTTTGCCCGACAAATAGGTACATGTTTACTGCTTTGTTTGGGTGATGATGATTTTATGAGCCGATTGGTTAGCCGCTTGGCCTTTTCTTTTTCTTTTGTATTGAAGAAGGCCATGGGAGGCTATATGAAATATCCCGAAGTCCCCGGTGCAGGGGAGGTCATAGCGAAATTTTTCGAAAATTTAGGGTGTTAGCCAAATTTTTGAAAAATTTGAAAAGTTCTTAGAGACTGAAAAGTTGAAGAACTTAAGCCGTAAAGAAAACAATGAAAGTTGAGTTGATTAGTTAAACAACTTTCGGCTTCGTTCCTTTTCGGGGACGAAAAGTTTTAAGTGGGGGAGATTGTAATAACCCGGAAATCCGAGCCAATTTAAATTTTTTATTTTGGCAATTTTAGCGAATTTTGATTATTTAAAATAAATTATTTTAAATAATAACGACGAGAAATTTAATCTGAATAGAAATAGAACGTATATATTTATATAGATCGTCGTTAGAATACAAATATTTTATTTTAATTATAAAAGGAATTGAAAATGGCGTGGTAGTTCGATAATTCGATTTCAAAGTTCGAATGAATGTACCGAGTACAAAATAAACCGGATTTTAGTGAAACCAAAAATATTAGAATCTATTTTTGAATATCTTTCCAACGAATCTGGGAAATTGAAATTTCATAGCGGGAATCAAAAGATATGCCCAGTTGAAAATTCAGAATAGTCGCTATGGAATTCTGGCCCTTAAAAATGGAAATTTTGCAAAAGCAATCCGCTCTTTCCTTACCGGGGAAGTTACGGGTTCTTACATTGGTTTACAGAATAGTTCCTTCGGTTTGTCCAGTCCCAGGACAACCTATATGGAAGAATGACCGACGGATTATATTTAATAGATCGCGTAAGTTAATCTCTTAAAATGTATCTACGTTTGGTGGTGGAGAAATTCGTTTCTCCTAGCTTCATACCCATGGTATTTTTGAGGAAATCAATTTGTGATTTGGCGGGTATGATGATGTGGTATTCAAAGTAAATGAAATATGAGCTGTTAAAGATACGTTATGACCTCAAGCCTCGTCAACCGAGAAATGACAAAAAACGGGCAGGCAGCATGGCTAAGTGGGCTGCACCCAATTAGGGTATATTGTCACAATATAGATAATATTCATATTTGTTACTTATTTTAAATTCTGTATCTCCCGGGAACGGTTATGTTGGTATACGAACCGTAAGGTGACCATATATTCAGAACATTCAAGCAAAATGAATGGTCGGTCATGTGTGACCGAGTTACATGATGTTCTTGTTGAACTCCAGTGTATCGCTTCTAGAGTACACTGATCGGAAGGTGGTTCCATTCCTTGTCATAGTTGGAAATCCATTACCCAATAAGAGTCTGCGGTTTTTGATTATATATTATATAGGTAGAACGTGAGATGAAAGCGTTCTACTAGATTTCTATTTATTTGATTTAGACATTATTATAATATTAAAAGAGTATGGATTTTTAATAGAATGTTTTGGGTTATCGTAAGCTAAAAACCATCCATGTTTATGTGTGGATCGGTCTTATGATTATTCTTTCTTTTAAAGGGATTTTAAAAGTTAAATAAATGGTCGGAGTTTACTCACACCAGTCACATGACTGACCCAGAGTTTTTTCTTTGTTTTCCCTAAATTCTTAGGTGCCCAATTTTGTACGGGCAGTCAATAGTCGGGATTTTATATATATACTTGGAGAGCTGGAGCAGGAGGCTTCAGGATTATATAGCTATTGTTTATTTCCGCTGTGTTGTAAGTGTTGTACTCCGATAATGGTATTGTATATAGATACTGTTTTATTTCAAAGTTATGTTATATAATATATTTATTCGTTCCGCTGTGAGATTCTGGTTACTCTGATTCTATTTTTATGTTCTTCTCCATCTTCTATTCTAATTTTCTATCTTATCTATTCTCACCCTCTAACTTCTTTTTATTAACATTTTGGTATTTCCGATTCTTGAATAGTCGACAAAGTGTTGTGTGTCGATTTCCAGGGTTGAAAATCCTGGTTCGTTACAGTGGTATCAGAGCTGAAGGTTAAGTGATTACCTTGGCTCTGTGGCGTAACTCAGTAGAGATGGGTTTAGAATGCCCTAGATTGAGTTGAGTGTATATATACGAGAAAACGTATTTGTGGATTTTATAAAAATTGTTTTGTATTGTGGAGATTTATTGGTAGAGTTGTTTATGAGTTCTGGTCGATCAGTTTGATCCACTGTATCGGTAGGGGTTTCTAAAACACTCGAGTCCGATAAACCGAGACAGTATGTTTTGAAAAGTGGATAAATGGAATAATTTTACCTAAAATAAATTTTGATATATATATATATTATAATTATTATATTTGATGTGTTGGTCATTATTATAATCATATAAGATTATAATTGAAATGGTTATAAATAACCAATCCGAATTCGCATAAGTGTAATAAATAAATCAGATGGATACAATCTGAATTCAAACCAGAATTTGAATTAAAACTCTGTAATTTTGAAAAATTGTTTGTAAATGGACTT
Organism: Allium sativum; assembly: GCA_030737875.1. Taxonomy (NCBI): domain Eukaryota; kingdom Viridiplantae; phylum Streptophyta; class Magnoliopsida; order Asparagales; family Amaryllidaceae; genus Allium; species Allium sativum. The sequence continues at coordinate 67,223,168 of CM060925.1, read as the reverse complement.
GGATTAAATATATGAGAATTTTAAAATCCTGGGAGATTTTAAACTGTTCAACAAGAATTGTGAACGGTATTTTGAAATAAATTCAAAATGGAAAGTGTTTAAGAAATGAGCTTGAAAATGATATAGTATTGAACTCACTTGGTCGCTGGGAAATAACTCTGATGATGCTGACCACATCATCAGTGCTCATTTTCGAGTTCTAAGTGATGGATTACTACCAAAGTTGTTGATTTGAATTGTTTTGAGAGAAACAAGTTGTTTGAATTCCGAAAAGAAATGTTGAAACACTAAGTGGTTTAAAAACTCCTAGGGAAAGATTGTTTGAAATAAAATGGATTGATTTATGAAATAAAAATCAGATTTTGAATTGTAGTTAACTAATTTGAAAATTTATTAGTTACTGAAATCTGGGTATAGAATTAACCAGGTTAAATAGTTGGATTTGTGAGACCAGATTTTGGAATGGAATTGGATCGGTGAGTTAAGAGTTTGGAATCAAGAATGAAACTTGAGTTTGAAATGGAAATTGGCTTGGTATAAGCGAATGATTGGGTTTGCGAATGCATTGATTGGAGATTGATTGGGATGATATTGGTATATGTTGAATTGGTAGCAGGTGGAAAGTATATAATGATATGCCTGAAAAAGAAAAAAGGTACAAGTTTATTTTTATATGAGTTTAGTGATTTTTATGAGCCTATTTGGCAAGATGCTTGGTTGTTCTATTTTCTTTTGGGTTGGAGAAGGCCTAGAGAGGCGAGTTGTAGTTTTACCGATTGAGCCGTACAAAGGAGACGCTGGCGAAATTTTCCGAAAATTTAAGGTGTTAGAAAATTTTCAGAATTTTTGAAATTTTGGTTATTCGGAATGAATTTATATTTTAAATGAAATTAACAGGTTCAGTTTGAAACTGAAGAAAAAAGTAAAACAAATAATTTTTAACCCAGTTAATAGGGTTGTTTTCTACCTTAGCAATTTCGAGGACGAAATTATTTTAAGGGGGGAAGAATGTAACGTCCCGTATTTTTATGGTATAATAATTAATTTATTTAATTATTTAAATAGTGATTTAGAGATTTAAATGGTTTGAATTAAATAATATTGAATATTTAATTAATATAAATAATAGAATAATTTATTATAAATTCGAAATAGTCGGAAATAGTAGAATTCACAATATTCTGTGAATTGGATAATGTAAGGGATTTAATCCAGTTTAGAATTAAATTAGAATAACAAATTTATTTATAATAACGAATTCAAATGTATAATTATATTATAATTATAATCGAGCTCGTAATGGCGCAGTAGTTCTAATATAGATTTTGAACTTCAATTGAATATACAGAATCCGTTTTAAGTCGGATTTCTATGAAACAAGAAATGTTCGAATCTGTTGAACGATATTTTTCTAATGGAAGAGAAAAATCAGGATTTCGTCGTGTAGATTTTGATTTGTGATCAAATCAAATTTTCAGAAAGTCGCTATGGAATTCGTTTATGATTTATAACGATTTATTTATATAATAAAAGGATTTTTTATTATATATTGAATATCGATTTAATCTGGTCTTCAAAATATCGAGTTAAATATCCAGATATGTATATTTTGGAGTTGTATGATAGTCTATGTGAATATATACAATAATATTTATTTATTACTATTAAATTTAATTATTTTTAAACATATAAATATTTAACTGGTTTATGTAGAGCCTCAGAAAATAGCCATTTTTGCATGCGACCTCCGTTTTCGACGAAACTAATTTTGTTGGATCCGGAATATTAAATTATTGTTAGATTCCAATTTTCGTGATTTTTGGAATCAGTATGTGGCCTCACGAGATTTTAATGTGAAAAACAACCAATAATTTGACTTTAAAAATATGTTGTGTGAGCAAACGGATTCGAAATTCGACGAAACAAGTTTCTTTGGGCCCATAATGTCGAAGTGTAGTTGTATGTCCATTTTTGTCGAATTTGGATATGTTATGTGATTATAGGAATTTTTAAACGATGAACGGGATAACGATTGGTTATAAATTAATAAAATAATCAATATAAAAATAATAAAACTATCCTATAAATACTCTCACTAACCCTAACCCTCATATACATTTTTCTCTAGTCAAAATTTCGTAGCTGCCATCATTTTTTCTCGATGTGAAGAAATATCACTTCATAAATTCCTATAAATTCAAATTTAATTCTATAAATCAGAATATACACATATTTGATTTCCTGGGAAGCTTGTCTTCATTCTAGCAGCGATTTTGAATAGTTCGAATGCCCTTTTTTGTCAATGCATTTTATAGAGCGAGTGTATAAGTGGATAGGGTTCAAATTATTGGGAGATTGAAGCTTTGATTCAAGTTTTTGTTGTTGTTTAGGAGTTTGCGGTATCGAATAGCATGTCATGGCAAAATTTAGTGGATTTCGGTGGAAAATTTGTCGATACTTGCATACGTCCATTGGTTTGGTGCTGTAGAAAGCACTGAGAATGGAGGTGTCAAGTGATACAAAATAATGTTGAGATGTAAGAGAGTTTGAAGAGGTGAACAATGGCGTTTGTAGATTGAAAAATCCTGGGGAAACGAGTGAGAGAGGATAGAGGGAAATGGTGATCGTAGGACAGGAAAAAAAGTGCAATTTGTTTTTACCTAGTTTATTTGTTTTCCGTAAGCGAAGAAGAAATAAGGTGAAGGAAGAACGGTGATTCCGGTTTGGTGTTCGGTGTGGAAATAAGGGAGATTGGTTTTGTGTTCGGCGTGGAAATGAGGGAGATTGGAGATGATCTCTGTACTAGTGCAGGTTTTGATAGTCCAGGAAGAAGAATGATAAGCAACGACTGTCAAGGTTAAAAATGAGATTGGAGAGTAATTAGAAGTTAATTTTATTTTAATTAATTTTAATTAATATGAGTTAAATTATATCCAACTTGTAATAACAATAACTTGCTCATACATTTTCGGAATCTAACGAAACAGGATCCATTGGGATCGTATTGACGAGGGCTACACAATGGAACTAATTTAGAGAGATTTAGAGCTTGTCTCAATTTATGGTGAAATAAAATGCTTGAATCAAATCAACGATCGCTTATCGTTATTTAACGATGAACGACCAATGTGAATAAAGCTCACTAACTCTGCCCAATTTATATTTATATAACATATTTTTAGAATTGATAAATATTGGTTGATTGCTGTGTGTTGACTGTTTGGATGAACTGTTAATTAATTGGTTGAGGATATAAATAACGATATATATATCATTAATCAAATATTGATTCTATTTATTAGAATATTTCATATGTAAATGAAATTGATGTTTATTATATTGTTTAACATCTGTGGATGCAGGGAAACAGGTTGGAGGTATTCAACTGGATTCCTCAACATTTATGTTACTGTTTTTCGTATATTGTGATATACGATGTGATATATAGTCTGTGTGTTTGGATGATATTGATCCTTGTTATTTGGTATTTTAAATACCATAAGTAATATTGGAGTGTATAAAGGGAATTTTCAAAGTGTATATTGAAAATAAAATATTTATATAAAATCAAATGATTTTATAAAAAAGAATTTCAAAGTGGATATTGAATTTAAGGATTTTATAAAATCAATGGATTTTATAAAAGGAAGTATTTGGGAAATCAATGGACTTTATAAAAGGAATTATTTGGGAAATAAATGGAATTATAAAAGGAAATTGGCAAGATATAAAAGAACTACGAGAAGATGGATTTAAAGTAGATTGTGAATAGAAATATGTTTTAACAGATAAATGGAGAAGATTAATTTATAAATAATGTTTTCTAAATTAAGTAAAATAATTTATCATGGGATAAATTGAATATATAAGTCTGAAGTTATATAGAGGAGTAGAAATCGGTTTTAACACCGATATTTTAAATAGAAATTGAACTTAGCATTTACAAAGGGAATTATAAATGAGACTCTAAGTGTTAGAAGTAAAAAGGAGATTTTGTATAATTAATTCTAAATAGAAGTATAAATAGAATTTGGAAATGGGATATTATTTTAAAATGCAAAATCAAACTGATTGATTATATAAAATAAATATTTTTCACGTTCGATGTGAATAATGGATTAAAATAAATATTTAATAAATTAAAACATTTACAAAGGAAATTGGATTTTGAAATAGGAATTCAAATAGGAATTTGAATGAGATAGGAAATTGCATTAAAATATAATAGTGGATTCTATTTGAGGATAAATGGATTAGTTGTGGATTTATAAAATGACTCGATAAATAGAAATTGAACCCGTAATTATATTTATAAAGTGAAATCAAGTTTTGATTTGATAGAACAAGTCCAGATTTCTATAAAAGGATCATGTTCACATTTAAAAGTGAATAATGAATTAAAAGCAAACGTTTTGCAAATTGGAATGGGTATTAAAAAGAGAGTTAATCGAATATAAGTTATTCGAAGAGAGTTAATCGAATATAAGTTATTCGAAGAGAGTTAATCGAATATAAGTTATTCGAAGAGAGTTAATCGAATATAGTTTATTCGAAAGGGAGTTATCTAATAGAGTTTATTCACAAAAGTGTTATCGAATATAGTTTATTCGAAATAGAGTTATGGAATAGAGATTATTCGAGAGAGAATTATACATTGGGATTCTACTATATCGAATGTAGGAAAGTACTATTTACTTTCCGGTTTTTAAATCAAGATTTATTTATCTATGAAATTGTTTATTTATTTATTTAAATTAAGGTATAAAAGTTTTATTTACAGTTAGATATTTCAGAAGTAGGGATTTAAAGCTATCGTTATAATCAATGTTTTTCATAAAAGAATTGGATTCGTAAACTGAATTCGAGAGTTGCGTAAGCAATGAATTGATAAAAGAAATATCATTCACATTTGATGTGAATAAGGGATTTAAGCAAATATTTTGTGAAATGAAAATATTATAAGGAAACTGGGTTTTGAAATAGGAATTTAAAATGGAGTTAATGAAATTTGAAATTGATTGGAGATTAGTTATGTTGAACAGCTTTCTGGGTATCGATTTGATGTTGGTTTCGGCCTTCGGGCTTTATACTTGGGAAGTTGTCTCTTACTTGTTTACAGTTAGAGATTGATGGGTGTGGGAAGATAGGGATGCGTGAATCAGAAATGGAAACATTTTCCAAAGTTAATAACATATATTTTCTAAAATTAGAAAATAAGGATTGATGAATATATGGAAACAGGAAATGAGGAAAAATGAATAAATTAATGATAAATTAATTTAAAAGGGAAAAATGTTGATTGATTGATAAAATTTCCATTTGGAAATAAGATCGTTGTGTGTACGGATGTGTTCCCTTGATAGTCAAAGTTTTGACCATGTTTCCATCGTCAATACGGAGAGACCGGGATCAGATTTATTATCTGAAGACCACTCTATGTGGGCGTTAGCGTTGCGAATCAAATATGATGATGATCATTGAAGACGGAATTTATGCAAGGGCTGTTCTGGCAAATCCTAGGTAGAAATTGCATAAGATGGGTTTACATAATAGTGCTTTCAGTTTGTCCAGTCCCAGGACAACCTGTATAGAAGAGTGTCTGATGGAGTATATTTAATCGACCGGGTAAGTTGATCTCTTCAAATGTATATAGGTTTAGTGGGGGATAAATTCGTTTCTCCAAGCTTTATACCCATGGTATTTTTGGGGAAATCAATTTGCGATTTGGCAGGTATGACAATGTGGCATTCAAAGTAAATGAAATATGATCTGTTAAAGATACGTTATAACCTCAAGCCTCATCAACCAGGAAGGCTAAGTGGGTCGCACCCAATTAGGGTATGTTGTCATCGTCAAGAGAATATTCATATTTGTTACTTCTTCTAAATTATGTATCTCCCAATAACGGTTATGTGTGGCCGAGTTATAAGATGTTCGGAACATTCAAGCGAAATGAATGGCCGGTCATGTGTGGCCGAGTTATAAGATGTTCTTGCTAAACTGCAGTGTATCGCTTCTAGAGTACACTGATCAGAAGGTGGTTCCATATCTTTTCATAGTTGGAATCCATTACCCAATAAGAGTCCGCGGTTTTTGATTGTATATTATATATGTAGAACGTGAGATGAAAGCGTTCTACTAGATTTCTATTTATTTGATTTAGTCATTATTATAATATCAGAAGTGTATTGATTTTTAAAAGAATGTTTTGGGTTATCATAAGGTAAAAACCATCCGTGTTTATGTGTGGATCGGTCTTACGATTATTCTTTCTTTTAAAGGGATTTTAAAGTTTAAACAAATGGTTGGATTTTACGCACAACAGTCACATGACTGACCCAATGTTTATTTTGTTTTGTATTCACTAAACTCTTGGGTGCCCAATTTTGTACGGGCAGTCAAGTAGTCAGGATTTTGTAGATATACTTGGAGAGCTAGAGCAGGAGGCTTCAGGATTATATAGCTATTGTTTATTTCCGCTGTGTTGTAAGTGTTGTACTCCGATAATGGTATTGTATACAGATACTGTTTTATTTCAAAGTTATGTTATATAATATATTTATTCGTTCCACTGTGAGATTCGCGTTACTCTGATTCTGTTGTTATGTTCTTCTCCTTCTTTTATTCTAATTTTCTATCTTATATATTCTCATCCTCTAACTTCTTTCTATTAACGTTCTGGTATTTCTGATTCTTGAATAGTCGACATAGTGTTGTGTGTCGATTTCCAGGGTCGAAAATCCCGGTTCATTACACAAACAGAGGAAATGGGTACCAGTTAAATTCTAAATTATTTTTTGTAGGTCCCACTCAACATAAACAGAGGAAAATGGATGATCGACAGTGGTTGCTCAAAACACATGACAAGAGATAAGGAGATGCTAAAAAATTCATTTATTCCAAAGGAGGAACTGTCACGTTTGGAGATAATTCCAAAGGGTACATCATCGGCAATGGCGATGTGAGCAATTACGGTATATTTAATTCAACTCTCATTTTTGATATTTTATTGGTTAAGAACTAAAAACGTAATTTATTAAGTATTGGCCAATTATATGATAAAGGTTTTAAAATATCTTTTTCTGAAAATAAAGGTAGTATATTTGATTCAAATCAAAATCTTATTTTTGAAGGAAATCGAGATAAAAATATTTATATTTTGAAAACGGCAGTTAATAATAATCCATGTATGTGTTTATTAGCCAAAGACAATGATCCTTGGTTATAGAACAAACGATTTTATCATATTAATTTTAGAACAATAAACAATATTTCTAAAAATGATCTTGTAAGAGGATTACCTAAAATAAAATTCAAAACTGAAAATTCGTGCGATGCGTGTCAACTTGGAAAATTAACCAAATCTTCTTTTAAATCTAAAAAGGTTATATTAACATTACAACCACTTGAATTACTGCAAATGGATTTATTTGGACCAACTCAAGTTCAATCCATAAATCATAGTAGATATGTGTTTGTAATTATTGATGATTTTTTCAAGATATACTTGGACCATGTTTTTAAACAATAAAAGCGATACTTTTGATATCTTTAAAGCTTTTGTCAAACAAATTCAAAACTTAACTGATTTAAAAATAAAGAATATATGAAGTGATCATGGAGGAGAATTTAAGAATGAGAAATTTGATTTATTTTGTCAAAAGAAAGGAATCTTTCAGAATTTCTCTTTTCCTAGAACTCCACAACAAAATGGAGTTGTGGAACGTAAAAATAAAACTTTACAAGAATGTGCTAGAACATTATTAAATGGAAGTACACTGCCAAAACATTTTTGGGCTGAAGCAGTTGCAAAGGCTTGTTGTGTTTTGAATCGTGTCTCAATTCGACCTCTTACTAAAAACACTCCATACGAGCTTTTTACTGGTAGAAATACCAAATATATCTTATTTCAAAGTTTTTGGTTCAAAATGCTTCATTTTAAATACAAAAGATCAGCTTGGAAAATTTGATTCAAAATCTGACGAAGGAATATTCATAGGATATTCTGAGTGTAGCAAGGCTTATTGTATCTATAATAAGAGAACCACTAAAATAGAAGAATCACTTAATGTTTCATTTGAATAAAATTTATTCAAAGTTCCTTAAATATAGATATTGTAACAAATAATTCTTCTCAAGATGATGATTTTATAATATATAGAGAAGATGAAAACATTGTTCATAATAACATAGAGAACAATTGTACAAAAATTCAAGATAATATCAATAATCAAAATATTCCTGTTAATGAAGTTAGATCTCCACCAAGAATATTACGAGACCATCCAAATCAAAATATTATAAGAGAAATAACTTCAAACGTAACAACAATAAGTCAACTTAATTTAGTAAGTAATGTAGCCTTCTTATCAAATATCGAACCCAAAACCCTAAAGAAGCATCTACAGATGAAAATTGGATAATTGCCATGCAAGAAGAATTAAACTAGTTTGAACGTAATGAAGTTTGGAATTAGATTCACGACCAATTAATTAAACTGTTATTGGAACTAAATGGGTTTACAGAAATAAAGTAGATGAATTGTGTAATATTACTAGAAATAAGGGTAGACTTGTTGCATAAGGTTACAATAAATAAGAAGGCATAGATTACGAAGAAACTTTTGCCTCCAATCGCACGACTAGAAGCAATCCGAATTCTATTAGCATACGCATGTCATCACAAGTTTAAACTATATCAAATGGATGTTAAAAGCGCTTTCTTAAATGGATGTGAAGCCCTGTGCGGGTGCTTAGGCATGGACATCCTTATTGTTGCTCGGGTGTATTGTGACCTATTCCTCCGGGTTAAGAGAGCATGTGATAGTGAATTCCGAAGAGGAGCTTCGGGACTAGATGTAGAGCGGGAAGTCCGAACCAGTATAAAATTCCTGCTGTCTTTACATATCGCATTTACCTTTATTTGTGATATATTTCTATATCTTAGCTTTTACCTGCGTAACTATTGTAGTTTACTAGTTAGTTTATAATTTTCGTTATATCTATATAAGTATCCTGCTTAAGTCATACACACTGATCTTTTCAGAATTTCGCTAGATTCTAATTTATTTTGAAAACACTAGACACTATAATAATTTTTGATTTCGATATACAAAATGTTTTGGTTCTCATAAGGGAAAAACTCATTCTGTGTTTATGTACGTCATAGTCTTATAAGATACCCTTTATTTCTCAAACTATTTTTAAAATCGCTTACTCACACCAGTCCCATGACCGACTCAAAGTTTATTGTTCTATGTTTTTACTAAACTCTTGGGTGCCCAAATTTGTATGGGCATTCAAGTAGCTTAGGATTTTAAAGATACACTGAAGGAGCTTGGAGTATAAGGCTTCAATGTTATATATTTAGAGTTCATTCCGCTGTGTTGTATATGTGATGTACTCTGATGATGTATGTAATTACATATACATTTTTGTATTCCAAAAGTGATTATATATATCATATTTTATTCTGCTACGATTGTGAGATTCTATGTTGTTGTTTAGCTCTATCTTCTATCTACTTTTCTTATTCTAATTAAAGATGCATATTTTTGTGCAGTTTGGGTTTGATGTGTCTTGTATTCAGTCGACTAGAAGGGTACGAATTTGCGGGCCTTTACAATAGTGAACATTGATCATGCTGCATCTTTGACCATATCTTCTAAACAGGTCGTCGTAATAGTTTCATTAACAATACTTTCTGATTCAGACTCTATAGAAGTATTTTCTACAACTTCTCCATGACGATCCCAAACATAATACCCAGATACGAAATCGTTTTTGCACAAATGGACTTTCACAATATTGGGTAACAAATATTTCAAATATCTATACTTAGAGAAACTCTAACAGTTCAGGGTGTGGATTTTCGAATTTTTGCACCAAGAATTGTTGAAGCGTGATAATTTCCAACAGTTTTTGGACCAGGTGTTTGTTCAAAAAACGCCTGGAATCTGGGCATTTGTTCAAAAAATGCCCAGATTATTTGAATATACCGGGGGTTTGTTGAATAAAAGTCTACTTTCAAATTAAAGTATGAGTTTGTTCAACAAATGCCTGAAGCCCAAGTGTTTGTTAAACAAACACCCGGGCTTTACGCCTATATCAGGCGCATTTGGCCATGGAAATCATTTGCAAACGGTGAAATTTTTCTTTTTAATTGTATTTATTTATTATTACGTTGATATGCCACCACGTCTAGTGAAGACTGGTAGGCGTCATTCGATATTCGATAGACATCAATGTCGGACCAGCTCATGTCACACCTGATCTCACCGTGACTGCAGACAGCCATCGAGTATTGCACGAGTTGCCTCAAGCTATTACGCATCGATTGACTGTTTCTATTGCGACGTCTCAAGTATAAGTTTTTATTTATTATTACATAGACAGGCAAACATTTTACTATACTATACATGAATGTTAATTATTAACTTATGTTTACAATAAATAATCATATGTTTAGGTTCCACATGTTTTCATGCGAGGTAGTTGGTTACGTTGTATGATGCAGTATTATGATCATATACCAAACCCGATATTGGTTCGGCTTCGTGCAACACCATTCGGAGACTTCTTAGATTTACCTAGGTTTGCGCATGTAGACAGATGCCTTGTAGACTCTCTTACTAAGAGATGGTGGCCTAGTACACATACCTTTCACTTTCCTGATTTTGAGTTAGGGCTGACACCTTTAGAATTTTACATGCTCACCGGTATAGAGATAGGTAGTCCTGACCATTTCCCTGTTACCTTTGATGCATCATTTAAGGAGGTTGAGAGTTTTTCTGATCATTTACCGGGTGACCCAGATATAGTTCATGGAGGTGCCGTTATTCTCCCTACTCTGTAGGACTATATAGTAGCTCATCAGGCCATTCAGGATATGCATACTCCAGCGATCAGGGCCTTTTTATTATATCTTTTTGGCTCCACATTTTTTAGCAATAACAAGGGGACTGTTAGACTTGGTTTTCTAGATGTCCTGGTAGACGTTGCGCAGTTGCATATGGATGATTGGGGTACAACTATATTGGGTTATTTGTACGTAGCATTGGATACGTACGCCGTACAATGCTCCAAACAGCTGTACGGTTTCTGGTACATTCTTCCCTTCTGGTATTACAAGTACATGGCTAATATGCACCCTAGACTTATCCCTGAGGCGATCAGTACAACTTATATATACTTTCCTAGACTGCGTCGTTAGGGTCCGGCTATGCATGTCGCTCGTACTGCACAGGGAGTGCATAACGAGCTTATGGAAGCGTGCTAGCGGATGGATTTGAGGCGATAGAGTATCATTATTGTGCGTCCATAGGAGCAGTACATTGGGTTTTTAGCGCTTCAGCGGGACCATCCCCTCAGCTTCCAGTTTAGTATTTCGAGGCATAGGTTTGCTTTCAAGTACCTACGTGTCCATTCATGTGGTATTTGGGGGAGCGCAGTTGGTTACACCTATATGATATAGTGTGTATTCCTTCTGATCTGCTCCTATAGGACGAGATGTTTGGCGATATACGGGTAGGACATGCACATATTTAGAGTATGAGGGCCGCAAGATGGGTGGATGGTGAGCCCTTTACAGTTGCCGGAGAAATTGATTCTTATTGGGTTCGAGTTTCTTCATGAGCTTATGCTTTACTAGATTATATTCAGGGTTTGAATTCCGACCATATTGAGCCGTTTAAGTATCCGGGAGAGTTTCGGTGCATCCTGCCATATTTGAGCCTGTATCGTCACAGTACACGAAGATCGGTGAGTTGGACCACCATCTCACAATTTTAAGGTGTACAATGTAAAGGGTTAGATAGTAGAGTTGCCATTGCAGTATCCATTAGTTGACCCTCCTGGTGTACCATCAGCCAGAATGTACCATTCACATCAAGTATGTAAGAAGATTAAAATTCATTTATATAAGTTGTTCCTATAATATTTGTATTGGTATAATACTTGTTGTCACAATATCAGTACTGGCTATATATGGACTACGATAGACGATTGTTGGCTACATTTGAGCATATGACACTTGACTACGTGCATCCGATGTACCAGAGTTGTCATGCAGCTTTGGCCGAGCAGCTGGCTCAAAACGAGGCTTAGATAGCTGCGTTACATCCCCGACGACGTTTCTGCTGCGTCTGGTAGCGATTCTGTGCACATTGACTGATGTTTATGTTATATGTCCTTTTGTGTTTGGTATATCATGTTGTGTAAATTATGGTTATGTTTGGCATGTTATATACTTCATATTATACGTGTAGTGATATTAGTATTGTTTTTGTGCTGTTCTTTATGTCATTATTGTTTATGGCATGTGTTGTTCTTTATATCACTTTGAATTATATTCATTTGCTGTTCTTGGTCTTGTGTTACATTCAATTTACATAGGATGGCCCGATCGTTTAACTCCTAATGGCATATTTTATAAACCATAACAAATTAAAAATGAAGTAATTTTGTAATAATATAAACGAATTAAAAACGAGCTTGTAACGTTGCAGTAGTTCGTCGTTTTACGATTGAACTTCGATGGAGTGTATACGATACAAGTTAGTCAATTTAAAATATGAATTTTTTATTTTATTTGAAAATTAACGACTTAGAATTTATTTAAAACGAAGTTTGAACGTATAAATTTATATTAATTATAAAACGAGCTCGTAACGTCGTAGTAGTTCGTAATATTATGTTTTGAACTTCAAATGAATATATATAATTCGATATAAGTCGGATTTCTGTAAAACAAGAAACGTTAGGATCAATTGAATTATATCTTTCTAAAGAAAGTGAGAAATCGAGATTTCGTGTTAAAAATTGTAAGTTATGTCCAGATTAAAATTTCAAAAAGTTGTTATGGAATCGCTTATAAAAATATTACGATTTAATCAGTTAAATAAAAGGATTTTCATATAAATTAAATAAAAGGATTTTAAACCTTGAACAATATTGGAGTCACTAAACTAAATGCTTACATTAATAATTTATTAATTCATCAAACCAAAGACGACCCGATTTATCAACTCATCATTAAAGGAATATATTAATTAATTGAAGTTAGTTCGTAATAATATAAACGATTTAAAAACAAGCTCGTAACGTCGCAGTAGATCATCAATTTACGATTTGAACTTCGATTGAGTGTACATGATACAATTTAAGTCAGAATTCTTTGAAACAAGAATATTTCGAATCTAGTAGATTGTAATTTTCATATAAAAGAGAAAAACCGAGATTTCAAGTTGTAGATTTCGAGTTATTTCAAAATTAATATTTTAGAAAATTGCTGTAGAATTATTTTTAAACCTTGACAGCCTAATATATAAACGTAACATAATTTTAATTATTAAATTTTAGTAACGTACAACATGTCATTTATGGACGGTACTGAAGCCACTAAACTAATTGGTTACATTAATAATTTGTTAAACATAATAATTTTTTAACCATACAGACATTACATAGTCAACTAAAATCAAAGATCTTCTTCTCTTCTTCGCCACATTATCTCTCTTCTCCTTGACTCTATATATTCAGGTTGTAATTCATCCATGTGAGAAGTATCCATTAACATTATTTCATCTTCCTCTTTTCGTCGCTTTACATCTAAAAGTCTATTAAGGGCATAAATCCTTTCTTGGTTCTGACTGGCACTGCTCTCCATTGCATGATCATAACTTTCATCAGACTCCTTCAGAAGTTTTCTAATTTCGTCTTGATTTTCTGCAACAACTTGCTTTTTTTGTCGCCTTGACTCCTTCTGGCCTAACATATCGGTCATCATTAGGGGGTAAGTATTCTTCTGATCCTAAATTGAAACTGTCCCATGATTATCTAGGACTTAAACTTTCTCCAACTTTTATAGCTTTCCCACGACTTGGATGTCTTGGACAGTTCTTTGAAGTAATGATTTCCATTTTACATGATTAACCAGGAGGTTACACACATGCATGAATTGATATAAATAAGGTCATTGTTTACTTTCTGGTTTATATATCTGTTTGAATAACTTGTTTGCGATAAGTCTTTGCAAACAACTATATGAAAAACAATATAACAATCAAAATTAATTAAATCTTACCATATGGGGATCACTTCCGAGTCTGCTTGGGTTACTATACTTGAACATCTGAGAATCATAACATTAGGTTTGAAGATTTATCTTACAATAACTCCTTTGACCGAAGCTAAACTTATATTTCGATCCATGTTCTTCCTGTTGTACGCATTAGCAATTCAACCCTAAAAAGTTTCACCACTCTGATCTTCACCACGAACAAGATCGAGGGAAAGTAAAATGTAGATGTAGCAAAGATCATAGTCTTCTGTAACACTCCAACTAGCGGTACTAACCATTCCACCAATCGGATGTGTACCATCTTGTAAATCAAAACCTTTGAAGCTATTTCTTGCTGCATTAACATCAAAATCAGTACTCATTTTAGTTTAGAAGTTTAGATTTATGGAAGAAGATTTTTTGTTGAAGATAGTAGAGGAGTGGAATATTTTGTAGGATGAAATGGAAAATAGCTATTGTTAAAAGGAGCTGTTGTAAATAATTCTATTGGCCACCAGGCGTTTGTTCAACAGACGCCTAGCATAATAAAGTCGTTGGAGTTTAGGCGCTTGTTGAACAAATGCCTGCAATCAAGTGCTTGTTCAACAAACGCTTTATATTAGGTGTTTTTTGAACAGACACCTTACTTGAGACATTTGTTCAACAAGCGCCGATTTGCATATTCTGGAACTCTTCCCCCGAAATCCGAACAAGCTGCTCTTTCCACACTCTGTTGGAAGTGTTTTTGGGTATAGATTTACGGGATTTGTAAATCTAACCTTTTGTTGGAGAAGCTCTTACTACACGAACAACGAATTTCTGAATCATTTCTGTATTACTTAAAGTGAATTCAACAAATATGTTTATACCATTATAAAAATCTTCTTTTATTGAGCCTCTCAATCCTCTTATTTGATACATCCATCTCCTCCGATCAACAACATAATCAATAATTTTTCCTATTTGAGAAAATGAGTCATAAGTTCACAAATAAATATTTATTTTCGATAATACAAATTCGAAAGAACTTATTTCGCATCACACATTTATAAGATTTGAATTTAAATAACTATTTCTCAAATTCAAAAATATTTTCAAATATGGCACATTTTATTTTTTAATGTATCGATACCAAAGGTTATACATATCAATTTTACCCCACTTCAGAATACAATATAGAGATGTTGATTTATAATTCTCTTTTTTCTATGGTCAGCCATCCGGCTTTCCATTACAAACAAGTAAACACTAACATTTCATGCATTGTATCATTTCAAATGATTCAAAAAGAATTGTCAGCACTTCCCTTTTATTTCCTGCATTGTACACAAATGTGTGTATATAGGAATCCAAATTGGAAAGTTACAATGAAATTTTGTGAACCATTTGAACGAAGTAATATGCGAAATATAAATGCTTATTGTGTTTATAACTTACCCAGATACAGGGAAAAATCCAACAAATATTGCACCAAATGAATATAAATGATTGTTTTATGACCAAAAAGACTATTTATATAATGATTGTGTACAACCCATCAGACAGGGCCATAAACTATCTAAGGGACGTAAGTCAATATATGCGCATTTTACGGAAAAGAATATATTTTTACTAATTAAATTTGTACAATTTTTAAAAATTAATTTATTACATTTATTTAACATATTTCATCAACTTAAGACTGATTTAGTATTATTGTCATTTTCTAGCACACCCAAATCACTTTTAGACTCATGCATTTGTTTTTGTTGCGTAAGTCAAAAGGAGCACAATACAATTGTAACGACCTGGCTTTTTGCCCGGTTCTCGCCGGTAATTAAACCAACTTAAACCGTTCATAAAGACGAATTGTTAGGGGCACTTACAAATTTGCATAAAATAAAAATAACTTTTCCATTATCATTAAAATAATATTACATCAGAGTAACAAGAGGTACATCAGAGTACATCGATTACACAGCGGAAAAGAAACTAAACTACGCGGAAGAATGCGAATGCTCCAAGTCATAATAGCTTCAGCTAAAACCAGAATCTTGCTCCAACTAACTCCAAGGCTAAATCTACGAACCAAACTACTAGGCTTCCCAAGTAAAAATTATGGGCACCCAGAGTTTAGGTGAGGGAACAATAAACTCAAGATCAGTCGTGGGACTGGTGTGAGAACTCAAAATAGTTATTTTTAGGGTTTATTTTAAAGTTAGGTAATTCACCGGACCATGCTGCTAATGAGAAACGGGTTTACTCCATGTGAGTACCAATGCATAGAAATTCGCAATGACTTTTTGAAAAATGGAGCTATAATAAGCTCGTCCCACATCACACAATGCAAGCGCACACCAGATGGGTGAGTTTTGCCTTGTGATAACCAAAAATGCATTCATACGTGAAAATCCTCTTTTACTATTATATATAATGTGAAAAACCTTTTCGCAAATAAATGTATTAATCCTAGCCATGCCCCATCCCATTATGCTGACAATCCTACTGGTAACCAGCAGGCTATACAATCAAAATTGTACAGGCTTGTAGTGGAGATTGGGTTTCCAACATGATGGTTCCTGGTACGAAAGATCATTCGTGGGCTCGCAAACTTTCTTGCGCGCATCATCCCAGTACTCGCGGATAACGTCCAGACTCGGACTCCGTTATACTAACCCACTATACATGAATCAGAATACCCAACAAATAGTGTCCGAGACTAGGGACTTCGCAGTACCCTTTCATCATCACATCCCGATGCACCAAACATACGAAACGAACATAAAAATCTGACCACCAGTTTACCATCAATCCGGGGTGTGAGATTCGTGGAAGCCACGATATACACAAAGCTACGCTTAAATAAGCCATGCTTTGATCATCCATAGCTCATCACATAACTTAAGTATGCCACAATGTCCATTCACTACGCATCACTGATTTCTATCAATATATAACCTATAAGCTCATACGTCTTAGAGAAGGGTGTTAAGCAAGAGAATAAATTCTCCGCCACCAAGTAGATATATATTTAACAAAGATCAGTGCTACGCAGTCAATTACAATGTCATACATACAATCCATATATTTCCGTTCTGGGTCTAAACGAAACCACAATACGGAGTTCCTTCACATACGTTCGGGCTTCTTGCCATTTAACTGATATAAAATCCATCTGCAAATGGGAGCGACCCATTCGAGACATTTAGCAATTCGCCCTTACGACATGAAGGGTCCCGGTTTTCAATGTCGTCCTCAATGTCTTCAATTGCTCCACAACGTCGTATTATTATGTGGAATGGTTTTCAGACATACATCTGATCCCGGTCTTTCCAAATAATAGGCGCAATTTAAAAAAACACAATTATAGAACATACAGGCTTTCTACCAATCTCCTTCCGTCATGGATTTTGACAAAATTAAACTTCTTCAAACCCATTCTAAAATTATTACAAAATCCATATTTAACCTTTCTCTTTTAAAACACATCCCTTAAATCAAAGATGATTTAGCCTTAAAGCCTTAATTAATTTTCCGTTTGATAATTCATTATCAAAATCCAGTTTCCTTTGGAAATCCTTAATCCACATTTCAACCATAGTTTCCAATTAAATTTATTTTCTAACATTCCATTCTTTAATCTTAACTAAAAGATTATACTATCTTTCCAATTCCTCACTTTTAATTTCCTCAAATCAAAGATCTGATTAAATCCTCAAATTACGATATGAATTTCCATAACTCAATCTCATGGGGTTTCAAGAATGATATTATTGAAGATATGATTCACAACAAAACCCAAATCAATTGATATTGAACATAAGTTACACAGAAATTGTATCTACTTATATTCGATATCAATTCTCATAATCAACGAATACTATAAGTGGAATAACGATATAACAATATCTTCCAAATTCCTCAAATAGTATACGTTTACACCCCAGAATTTCATATCAAATATCTGAAGATTATTTCTATCCAACTTATCCCAGTCAACTTAGGAAACTCGTATCTTAATTAAAAGATTTATCCAACTCTTTGACATTAGATCTGGATAGAAATACCATCAACTTATACTTAATATTAATCTCGATATCTAACTCACACTATAAGCAGAATAATGGTGAACTACCTTTTAAATTCCTCAAATAGTAAGAATCATCAGCTACCAGATTAATATCAAACATCTGAAGATTTATCTCCAACCATATCCAATTATTTAAAATTGAAAACCCATATTAATTATTAAATAAATCAATTTAAATCCCATATAAAACATTTCTAATACTTTTAAACCTTTGAAAATATTCCACAAATCATTACTTATAGTTCGGAAAGTAGTTTACGGTTTAAAACTTCAAAATAGATTGTTTTCGAAGGAAGCGTTACAATAGCATTTCAAAAGTGTTACAAAACAGCTATCTTAACTATTTTGATCAAAATATCGTTTATCTTAGCCAAAACTTAAACTTTACAATTCAAGATATCTTTTCATAATTTGTAAAGATTTTACAAAATTTTTCCATAATTTTAAAACATTTAAAAATAGTTATTTATAGTTATGGTCAACAATTGTTCTTACATTGATCTTTTCCAAAACGGTTTCAAACATAACTTGAAAATTATAACTCGAATTTAAAATCTGCTTTCACTTATTTGAAAGTTCTTGTTAATGGAAATCAAACGTTTTTCATTTTATGGAAATCCAATTTAGATTGCAAAAGTTATAAGCGTTTAAAGTTTGCATCTAAAATACGTAAATTGTCGTTATGCGACAAGCTCTATTTTGACCATAATAACCATTATTCTACGATACTTCAAAATATCTTAGAAAACCATTATATCCTTATATAACCCTTTTAAAATCATTTAAATTTACTTCCCAAATTATTTTGGATCTAAAATTCAACTTTCATAAATTCCAATTCATTTCTAAATTCAAATAACTTCAAATTAACCTTCCCATTCATCGGATCAGTTAGGGATAGCCAGGGAGAGCAGGAAACTTCATTTCCAAACACTAGCCTAGACACTATCCTCTCTGTTATCCTAGAATGTTCTGGTATTTATTTATTTATTCATTTAAAGGACTTTAACAATATATATGAATTCATACATATGGTCTTTTCCAATTATTAACCTTCAATTTCAATAATGATATTGCTTTTAATTATGAAGGAGATTTGTTGATCACCAATGTGATACCATAGTTGTTGTGTCATAGTGTGTGCAAAACAACAACAACCATTTAAACATCCATAGCAACCATCATCAACATGATTCAATAAATCATAATTGTGCACAAGCGTTATAACACTAACGCTTAATAGTGTGTGTTCTAAACTTCGCATCCATCATCCATCACAACAAATATCAATCATCATTAAACAATAATAATTCATCACTATATTTAAATTAGTCTTGCTACTAATTAAATATATAAACCATGGTTAAAGAGTTCTCACCTAACAGCTTTCCAAATCTTCACGGTAGGCGAGCCTAGCTGAATGAACCTTCAGACAGTATTTTCGCGCACCATTTCTTTGCCAATATATATATATATATATATATATATATATATATTAATCTTATCTCTTTATAAGAGGAGGAGGACAAACTTTGGCGAGGTGGTGGTGGAAAAGAGGAAGACGTATGCCATGGAAACCATGGCCATAAGCTTTAAGAAAAAGAGAGAAAGAAAAGAAGTGAGAATGAATGAAAAAGTGGAAGGAAAGGGTGGTATTTATAGGAAAAGAGGAGTAAGGAGAGAGTGACACATCATAGGACATGTGTATTTTATGCATGGAATGTTGCATGCAAAATTACAAGTGTCTTAACACTTGTAAAAAGGAGAAGGAATGTGTTTTTGGTAGCATTTACCTTAAACGTTATGAAAACAAAGAGCAACGCATAATACTAATGTTATTAATTTATGTTACCTTTTGACAAATCCGATCGAACGACAAATAATATCATTAAATCCAAACTTATTAATAATAATTTCCATTTATAAATGTTATAATTCAAATAAAACCTATTGTTTAACCTATCAAAATTATTAAATGTTATCAAACTTATTTTATGTTCAGAAAATTTAAATTAAGTATTAAAAATTCCAATTTCAAATTGGTTCAAAATTCTGGATCATTACATTCACCCCCCCTTAAAACTTTTCGTCCTCGAAAAGGAAAAAGTATCGTAGCTACTCATTCAACAAATTCAAGATTAAGATTCATTATACCAAAGCTCCCTGTTCTTATAATGGACATACCAGGTAAAATATTATAACACACATATTTACGGACAACCATATCTACATGTCCTCCAACTATAACCTCCGGTTACCCATTATATTTGATTCATCGTTTACTGGGTCAATTGCTTATACTCAACCATTTACTTCTTTCAAAAAAATTCAGAGTTATAGATTTATTCTCTTAGATCTTATCTTGCAAATACAAAGGTCATTAAACTTATTCCTTTTCAATTCCCCAAAATTACTATTATTCTTTACATGGAAAACTCGATCATCTCAGAACTCATCTTATCTAAATGTTTTAGTTCAGGTAATATCTTCTTAATATTCCCACTTTCCAAATATCCTTTAATCAAATTGTGAAACTTAATTCACAAGGTATTCATGCTCACTTAAACAATTCCTTTTGTTGTCACAATATACTTTAAAACTTATCGACTGTCCAAATTCGCTGATAATTCCAGATTTTAATTCCTTATATAGTTTAAGTTTGGCTATCCTCATTAATTATTCTAAATTCAAGCTTACAAAACTTATTTCCTTCAAACTTTAGAGAAACAGCTTTAACCAATGTAGTCCTTAACCAAAATATCATCAAGTATCATATTGTCATATTGAATTCTCAAGATATTTGCATTTTAAATTTAATTAGTTGGGGAGGACTAATTATAAAATATCCTGATCAATTAATTCCAACTTAGCCTTTAAATCTATTCCCAAACTACTTGGATTGCTTATGTAAATTACAATTTTACGTAGACGTCTTTTAATCAACTGATAAATTCCAATCACAAGATGTCCGTGCTCAAGTTTTAATTTTCAAATATTTTCAAAGATCTTTTTCCTTTATATTCAAAATATATTCTTTCAAAATCAATTCCAAAGTAATTGCCAATTCTTACTCAAAATTTTGATTTGAATTTTCAAATTATACATCTTTTCAAAACCTATGTACATATATATCACAAATGCACTTTCTCATAAACTATTTACTGGCCTATCCTTATTACAGGTTTACCTGATATAATTCTTACAAATTATCAAATTTTCAAGATCTCGCTTACTTATTCTAATTTTTAATTTATAACCATATTGATTAGTTACCTTAACAAATTTGACCCAAGTTTATCGACATTTCGAAATGTTACCCAATAGTGAAATTAAATCCAAAAGGCATTTGTACTTGGATCATTTTCCTGATCAGTGGAAGGGGCTTAATTACTATGCCATAAGAATTATTTTATGTGTAATTATAATCACAAAATGTAAACTTAACCTTAATCATTTGATTAAGTATCTAGGTTATAATTAACCATATATTTCCAAAATATGTTTCTTTCTTAAAATATAACTTTTCAAAACTCATTTCATATTTTCAAATACGCTCTCTCAAATATAATACTCCAAAATATCATTCTACGGCATTACTAACCCAATCTATAATGAGATATATAATTCTGATGGGTCTTTCCTTTTGTTCAAATGTGTCGTACCCCATTGCTTTGTATAAACCAAAGCTCTGATACCAATCTGTAACGACCCGGCTTTTTGCCTGGCTCTCGCCGGTAATTAAACCAACTTAAACCGTTCATAAAGACGGATTGTTAGGGGCACTTACACATTTGCACAAAATAAAAACAACTTTTCCATTATCATTAAAATAATATTACATCAGAGTAACAAGAGGTACATCAGAGTACATCGATTGCACGGCGGAAAAGATACTAAACTCAGCGGAAGAATGCGAATGCTCCAAGTCATAATAGCTTTAGCTAAAACCAGAATCCTGCTCCAACTAACTCCAAGGTTAAATCTGCGAACCAAACTACTATGCTACCCGTGTAAAAATTATGGGCACCCAAAGTTTAGGTGAGGGAACAATAAACTCCAGGTCAGTCGTGGGACTGGTGTGAGAACTCAAAATAGTTGTTTTTAGGGTTTATTTTAAAGTTAGGTAATTCACCGGACCATCCCGCTAATGCGGAACGGGTTTACTCCATGTGAATACCAGTGCATAGAAATTAGCAATGACTTTTTGAAAAATGAAGCTATCATAAGCTCATCCTGCATCACACAATGCAAGCGCACACCAGATGGGCGAGTTTTGCCTTATGATAACCAAAAATGCATTCATACGTGAAAATCCTCCTTTACTATTATATATAGTGTGAAAAACCTTTTCGCAAATAAATGTATTAATCTTAGTTAGCATAATGCCCCATCATATTATACTGACAATCCTACTGGTAACCAGCAGGCTATACATTCAAAATCGTACGGGCTCGTAGTGGGTTTCCAACATGATGGTTCCTAGTACGAAAGATCATTTGTAGGCTCACAAACTTTCTTGCGTGCATCATCCCAGTACTCGCCGATAACGTCCAGACTCGGACTCGATTATACTAACCCACCGTACATGAATCAGAGTACCCAACAAATAGCGTCCCATATTGGGGACTTCGCAGTGCCCTTTCATCATCACATCCCGGTGCATCGAACATACGAAACGAACATAAAAATCTGACCACCAGTTTACCATCAATCCGGGGTGTGAGGTTCGTCGAGGTCACGATATGCACAAAGCTACGCTTAAATAAGCCATGCTTTAATAATCCATAGCTCATCAGATAACTTAAGTACGCCACATTGTCCATTCACTACGCATCACTGATTTCCATCAATATATAACCTCTAAGCTCATACGTCTTGGAGAAGGGTGTTAAGTAAGAGAATAAATTCTCCGCCACCAAGTAGATATATATTTAACAAAGACCAGTGCTACGCAGTCAATTACAATGTCATACATACAATCCATACATTTCCGTTCTGGGTCTGAATGAAACCACAATCCGGAATTCCATCACATACATTCGGCCTCCTTGCCACTTAACTGATATAAAATCCATCTGCAAATGGGAGCGACCCATTCGAGATATTCAGCAAGTCGTCCTTACGACATGAAGGGTCCCGGTCTTCAGTGTCGTCTCCAATGTCTTCAATTGCTCCACAACGTCATATTATTACTTGGAATGGTTTTCATACATACATCCGATCCCGGTCTTTCCAAATAATAGGCACAATTTAAAAAAACACAATTATAGAACATACATGCTTTCTACCAATCTCCTTCCGTCTTGGTTTTTGTCAAAATTAAACTTCTTTAAACCCATTCTCAAATTATTACAAAATCCATATTTAACCTTTCTCTTTTAAAACACATCCCTTAAATCAAATATGATTTAGCCTTAAAGCCTTAATTAATTTTCCGTTTGATAATTCGTTATCAAAATCCAGTTTCCATTGAAAATCCTTAATCCACATTTCAACCATAGTTTCCAATTAAATTGATTTTACAACATTCCATTCTTTAATCTTAACAAAAAGATTATACTTTCTTTCCAATTCCTCACTTTTAATTTCCTCAAATCAAAGATCTGATTAAATCCTCAAATTATGATATGAATTTCCATAACTCAATCTCACGGGGTTTCAAGAATGATATTATTGAAGATATGATTCACGACAAAACCCAAATCAATTGATATTGAACATAAGTTACACAGAAATTGTATCTGCTTATATTCGATATCAATTCTCATAATCAACGAATACTATAAGTGGAATAACGATATAATAATATCTTCCAAATTCCTCAAATATTACACCACAGAATTTCATATCAAATATCTGAAGATTATTTCTATCCAACTTATCCCAGTCAACTTAGGAAACTCGTATCTTAATTGAAAGATTTATCCAACTCTTTGACATTAGATCTGGATAGAAATACCATCAACTTATACTTAATATTAATCTCGATATCCAACTCACACTATAAGCGGAATAATGGTGAACTACCTTTTAAATTCCTCAAGTAGTAAGAATCATCATCTACCGGATTAATATCAAACATCCGAAGATTTATCTCCAACCACATCCAATTATTTAAAATTGAAAACCCATATTAATTATTAAATAAATCAATTTAAATCCCTTATAAAATACTTCTTGTACTTTTAAACCTTTGAAAATATTCCACAAATCATTACTTATAATTCGGAAAATAGTTTACGATTTAAAACTTCAAAATAGATTGTTTTCGAAGGAAGCATTACAATAGCATTTCAAAAGTGTTACAAAAGCATTACAAAACAGTTATCTTAACTATTTTGATTAAAATATCATTTATCTTAGCCAAAACTTAAACTTTACAATTCGAAAGTCCTTATCATAATTTGTAATGATTTTACAATTTTTTTCCATAATTTTAAAACATTTAAAAATAGCTGTTACAGTTATGGTCAACAGTTGTTCTTACATCGATCTTTTCCAAAACGGTTTCAAACATAACTTGAAAATTATTACTCGAATTTAAAATCTGCTTTCACTCATTTGAAAGTTCTTGTTAATGGAAATCAAACGTTTTTCATTTTATGGAAATCCGATTTAGATTGCAAAAGTTATAAGCTTTTAAATTTTGCATCTAAAATACGTAAATTACCGTTATGCAAATAGCTCTATTATGACCATAATAACCAATATTCTACGATACTTCAAAATATCTTAGAAAACCATTATATCCTTATATAACCCTTTTAAAATCATTTTAATTTACTTCCCAAATTATTTTGGATTCAACTTTCATAAATTCCAATTCATTTCTAAATTCAAATAACTTCAAATTAACCTTCCCATTCGTCGGATCAGTTAGGGATAGCCAGGGAGAGCAGGAAACTTCATTTCCAAACCCAAGCCTAGACACTATCCTCTCTATTATCCTAGAATGTTCCGGTATTTATTTATTCATTTAAAGGACTTTAACAATATACATGAATTCATACATACGGTCTTTTCCAATTATTAACCTTCAATTTCAATAATGACATTGCTTTTAATTATGAAGGAGATTTGTCAATCACCAATGTGATACCATAATTGTTGTGTCAGTGTGTGCAAAACAACAACAACCATTTAAACATCCATAGCAACCATCATCAACATGATTCAATAAATCATAATTGTGCACAAGCGTTATAACACTAACGCTTAATAGTGTGTGTTCTAAACTTCGCATCCATCATCCATCACAACAAATATCAATCATCATTAACCAATAATAACTCATCACTATATTTAAATTAGTCTAGCTACTAATTTAATATATAAACCGTGGTTAAAGAGTTCTCACCTAACAGCTTTCCAAATCTTCACAGTAGGCGAGCCTAGCTGAACGAACCCTCAGACAGTATTTCCGCGCACCATCTTCTTTGCCAATATATATATATATATATATATATATATATATATATATATATATATATATATATATATCTTATCTCTTTATAAGAGGAGGAGGACGAACTTTGGCAAGGTGGTGATAGAAAAGAGGAAGACTTATGCCATGGAAACCATTATAAGCTTTAAGAAGAATAGAGAAAGAAAAGAAGTGAGGATGAATGAAAAAGTAGGAGGAAAGGGTGGTACTTATAGGAAAAGAGGAGTAAGAAGAGAGTGACACATCATAGGACATGTGTATTTTATGCATGGAATGTTGCATGCAAAATTACAAGTGTCTTAACACTTGTAAAAAGGAGGAATGTGTTTTTGGTAGCATTTACCTTAAACGTTATGAAAACAAAGAGCAATGCATAATACTAATGCTATTAATTTATGTTATCGTTTGACAAATCCGATCGAACGACAAATAATATCAGTAAATCCAACCTTATTAATAATCATTTCCATTTATAAATGTTATAATTCAAATAAAACCTATTGTTTAACCTATCAAAATTATTAAATGTTCTCAAACTTATTTTATGTTCAGAAAATTTAAATTAAGTATTAAAAATTCCAATTTCAAATTGGTTCAAAATTCTGGATCATTACAACAATATTCCTAACTCGCACATTAATTTTATCTTATTCCAATTAATACAATACAATGGTAGCATTGACACACACACACACACACACACACACACATACACACATATATATATATATATATATATATATATAATGGTTTACATATACACAAACAACAACAAATTGTATATACATTTTGCAATTTAACGATAACATGTGAAATATTCACATAAAGGGATGCTATAAACCATTACTACGCTATTAGAAACTATTACAATTACTAAGTAGCCATAATTTATCAATGTATACAAACATAGGTTTTGAGTAAAATTTTGATTTTTAACCAAAATAAGAGTTAGTATCGGAAATAGATTTTTGTAGTTGATTTTGAAGCAGGGGAGGTTCTACGATGCTGAAAATGGAGTTTGGGAGCTTGATTATCGAAATTTAGAGGTTAGGGAATTTTTAATTCAAAATTTTGGATAAGGAAGAATGAAGAAGAGGAAGTCTTGGGTTTGAAGATATTTATGGTATTCCAATGGTTTCCGACGGCCCGTCGAAAGCCGTTGGAAATCAACTATCGGAAACCGTCGCCTCTGCCTGCCGAAATAAAATAATTTCTAGTAATGCACTTATGGACGATCAAACTGATTTTGGACTGTTAAAAGATGAGGCAAATGTATTAGTCAAAGCATTTGAGAGTGTAAAGAAAAATGATATAGAACATAAGACCGAGTCTGAATCGGAAATGACGAGGACTAAGTAATATTCGGTAATTTTTGCAGTTAGTCGCGTTGTATTTTTCTTTCACTAATATTAGTTTAAAACACTCGTCTTCATATGCTGACTATGAGTTTAGACTTTTTTCGGTTTGTGTCTAAGTATATTTTGGAAGCGGAGAGTTGTTTTGGTGTTTATGGTCATGTTATCTTTGGTTTGAGTGGAGATTTTGGAGTTGTTTTTCTATCTTTTCAAGTTTGTTCACCTCCATCATTCTCAGCAAAAAAATTCTATCATTTTTGTTGTCCTTGTGGTGGTGTCTCTTTGCCAACATTCTTCATGTCGTGACTATGTCAAATGTCAATGTTTTGCTTGCGAAGGCCTTAGTTTTGCTCTAGCTTCTTTTGTTTGGATGATGGCTTGGCAACTGAGTATGTCAAATTGTTTCGTGCCATGTTCTATAGTGATGGTGCAGTGCCACCGTTGGTTCTTTGCTGCTAACGGGTCGGGTTTTCAAGTCGGAGTTTCTATGTCATTCAGAATGGTATGTCTGCATCTTGTTCAAAGTGCCATGCTTTTTCTAGGCATGTGTGCTATGGTGTTTCAGGTACTATGGTCATTCAGGTCTTAGCTATGCTACGTTGAGTTGTTCATTGGAGTTTTTTTAGGAATGTGAAGTACCTTTGGTACGCAGTCTTGGGTTTGTCAGTTGTTTTTGTGTTGCTGAGCTAGGGGGTGTACTTGTTTGATGGGAGGTGAAGGCTAGTGTTCCTTGTGTGATGTTGTCCTTGCTAGAGCTTAACTTTATGCCAGCTTTAATTAGTTTGGATTTTTTTGTTGCTTTTGTAACAAATGTAATTTTTATGTAAATGTGTAGTCTAGTCGAATTTTCTAGCTCCTGTACTCTAAACTAGAATAGTTTCAGTGGTCGAACCACTCTAAAAACTGATAGTGGTGGATGGTCCACCTTAAAAACCGAATGTAGTAGTTAGACAATCTATTTACCTCCTGTAATAATGTATTTATTATTTGTTATAATAAAAAGCGTTATGGATCACTTTAAAACCGGTCGGCTTTGCCAAAATTGTCCAAGACACTCAGTCACAAACAAGTGTAAAATCACGCACACGGCACGGCACATAACATGTATTACATTTTTTATGATTCATCATATCATAATTATTATGAATTATACATATGTCCAAACATAATAAGATGATATATATTGTAACGGCCCGAGGGATTTTCGACCCCGAAAATCGACATAGAACATCATGTTGACTATTCAAGCATTGAAAACACCGGATCATTATTGAAAGAATATAGAGGGTGAGATAAGAAAGAAAGAATTATTAGAATAGAAGAAGAAGGAATACACAACACATAGTCTCACATCGCAGCGGAACAAAATATAATATAGAAATAAATCTTTGTTGAGAGCTTTAAAAATACTTACAATCATCAGAGTACATCACACATCTGAAAAGTTATAATACCCTATCCTCATATACAACGCACAACAGAATAACATATATATCACACATCTGGACTTCTCCAACTCATTTCTTTACTGCATCTGATAACCTGAACCTGTGCACCCCGGCCTAACCCGAGCATTACAAACGACGGGTCAGTCCGGTGAACCAGAGTGAGAAAAACACACTAAGTTTATAGGTAACATCCAACTGGATTTTAAAGTTAAAATCATTTCGAAAGAAAGGATAACAGTAAGACCAAATCCACACATAAATACGGACGGTTTTTACTTTACTATAACCCAAAACATTTTGAAATCAATACTTTTCTGATATTATAATAATGTCTAATATCAAGTAAATAGCAATCTAGCAGAATGCTCGCATCTCATGCTCTACATACATAGTATACAATCAAAACCGCAGACGCTTATTGGAGAATGGATTTCCAACTATGGAAAGGTACGGGACCACCTTCCGACAATGTACCTCTGGAGATGAATACATTGGGGATTCAACAAGAACGTCTTGCAACCCCAGCTAAACATGACCGTCCCCTCACTTCGCTTGAGAGTACCGAATATATCATTACCATGGTTGGGGGCCAGCCAACCGAACCAATAGCATACATACAAAAATAAAAAGGGACGACCGAAGGCATTTGATTTCACCAGATCAGGTAATGAATATACCCTTTTGATGGGTGCGACCCACATAGCCATGCGACCTACTCGATTTTATACCATTTCCCGGTTGATGAGGCTTGAGGTCATAATTACTTGATTAAGTATGAATTTATCATTATTCATTTATTTTAAGTTTTATTTTTCTGAGCATCTGGCCACCATTAACTTTGAATGTCACATCGTCAAATCCGCCAGAAAATCAATAATTGATGTCCATAAAAATACCCTAGGTGTTTACGTAAAAAGAATGAATTCTTCTGCCACCAACAAAAATATGTATGAAGAAATCAACATACGTAATCCTTTGGAAATACTCTGTCAGACATTCGTCCATACAAGTTGTCCTGGGACTGGACAAACCGAAGGCACCCTCCTACCACATCCTTGAATTACCCTATGGATCAGTAGCGAGTAGTCCTTACAATCCGAAGATTCCAACCACGACCGAACCACGTCAGAATAGCTCTGGTTGCGCTCCAGAGAATATTCGATAAGTAATCCTTCCGCTTATGAAGATCCACGGTCTTCAATTTGCTCCATCTTCTATCTTCAACATATTCATTGGTTCGGAATGGTTTTCCAATATAAATTCGATCCCAATCTTTCCATACCAACAATCGTATAGGTCAGATTTTGATAGTTGATGATTCAACTATCAAATAAAAAATCATGAGAATGAAATGAGTTCATCGATTCAGTAATCGGCATTATTTGGCCTTTTAATTAAAACAATTAATGAATATTAATTTCAAATTCATCAAATATTTCGATATTACGAATATAACTTTTATTTCTTATTTAACACAAGATTATTTTCAAACTCTTTTATTTTAATACATTATATAATCGCATCTAATACTCTATTCTTTTATCATTTTCAAAACAATTCATATATCATTACTCATTATTTATGATTGGGAAATCAATTCAACTTATCATTTGCAAAATATCGGTACGAAATCTCTTTTGTTTTACTTTTGAAAACAAAATCTAACACTTCTCTTTTTAGAACAAACTCGTTTCAAGGCTCAATTTTTCATTCTTTTTTTTACTTTGAGGATATCGTTATGGTTTTATATTATTTTTTTTTACTTCCTTTATTTCGGGAAATGTCTTATATATACATAATTCTCAAATATACCCATTTCCGTTACTTTGGAAATCTCGTTTTATATTCTTACATCTTTCACTTAACGTTGCGTTATTATTTCGCATATGGAAATAATAAATTGTTCTAAACCCCTTTCCCATTTCAACTAATATCACCTTCGGATAATCCTGAAGTCTTTCAAGTTGGGGTACTTATTTACCTCTCAGACCTTGATCAACACCATTCTTATCTTAAGATGGATATGAATTGAAATTCAAAAACATATATTCATTCTTGGTATCTAACAAACCGTATTAAATTCTTCTTTATTTAAAATATGGTTTATAAAACTTTCTCACTTCTAAAAATATCTCTTTTAAAATATAACTTATTATTACTTAATCATATTAAGTAATTTATTAATAAAAATCACATCTTAACCTTAACCTCTTTTCGAATAATTTATTTTACAACTCGAATTATTATTACCAAATCTCATTATTAAATCCTTTACCAAACTCCATTACACCTTCCTTTTAAACATTACTTTTTGAAAATCCCATTTCAATTTCAACCATTTTACTTAATTCCATTATTAAGTATCGCCAATTCAAATCACGCTTGACTCCTCCTTTCCTTCCATAAATCTTGTTTATAGAATCTCAGATTTAAGATAACCCTTTTTTTCTCTCTCGTTTCCTTTACTTAATTCAATGTTAAGTAAACATTTAATTTAAGTTATCACATTCGCTTAAAATCTTCTTTTAAAACTTCGTTGTAACCTTGGGTTCACAACCTCTTTACAACTTAACCATATTCCATTTAAAAATTGGTTACTTACTTAAATGTATTTCATTTAAGAAGTAATTTCTTAAATTATTATTAAAATAATAATTTGCTTCATCAGTAACTAGAATTAATATTAAATTTATTTTTGAAATTTTATTTAAGTTAAACAACTATATTATAAATTATTTCATTTCTAATCAGCAAAAACTTATTTAATTAAATAATGAGTTACAATTAAAACAGTTGACTTGGTAAACTCTAAAACAGGATCAACTCATTCATTAATTTTAACTCGCCTCTTCATTTAAAATAATAAATAATTTAATTTAAATAATCTCATTTACTTTGATTAATATTAAATAAATAATAATATAATCCTATTTTAATTGTTTCTTAAAAACAATTAATTTCAGTTAAAATCGTTACATTAGTTTAAATGAGGCGCGTGCTTCGTACACGGCTGATTTTCCTTTTTATAAACTTCATTTTTAAATAATAAAAAACTATATTCAGTTATAAAATGAATTTCATAACTATATTTTTATCGATTTACTTGACGGTAATTCACTATTTCAAAATGATTGATTTATAGGCCAACTGCTGCCAATTACTCAACCAATACTACCTATTGGTTAAAACAAAACAATTTGTTGAATTTCAGGTCAATGGTCACAATCACATCAATCATCCAAACAGATGGGTTTAAACAGTTCATATAATGATAATATGAAAATAAATAACATCTTATATATTTAAGGAATCCGGTTGGATTCCTCCAACCTGTTCTTCTCTGCATCCAAATGGTTACTTCACATGATATCATTCAATTCAATTCTACTGATTATTAATAAAACAGTAAATAGCAACTAACAAACAATTCCAATAATTCATTGAATTAAAAACGGTTATTTTATAACCATGACCAACAAGGTAAGTTACATTCATTGGATCCAATCGTTAAAATAACAATTTGTTTTTTCATTGAAATTAATCAACGTTTAATTTCATTGGTTCGGTCAATATATATATATATATATATATATATATATATATATATATATATATATATATATATATAACAGACAGTCAATCATTGGCAACCATAACAATAATTAGCAAGCATAGCACACGATTATAAAACCCAACTTATATAAAATATAAGTGGGAAATACTGAGTGAGGTTAACTCACTTTGACTTGTTTTCGTTGAACGGTTCAATTTCAACAAAATTAAACAGTCGTTTAATTTTACTGAAAAATGCTGCTGCTTCCAATCCTGTCCAGGTCACGTTCCAAAATGTTCGGCTCGAAATTACGATTCCATCGGTATCCCGTTTGTTCGATTCTGTTGAGATATGTACGAGTAATAAATATTTAAATACTAATGATTTAAATAACAACTAACTTATTCCATAACCTCTTTTTACTTAACTAATTATTTTATTAAAACTTAACAGATTGATTAACTTGTTTTAATTCATCAGCCCTGATTCTATCTTTCTGTTCATTGTTGGTTTTAAAACTACCAGGTCCCAATGTTTATATAAACTAACAACTAGTTACTCTTTTTAATTATGAGTTTAATGTTAACTAAAATTATACTATAAAGGAAATGGGTCGATCTCTGTTATCTTCACGCCCAAACTTCTACGTGTCCGTTACCCATCCCAGCTAATCCCTAACCAAATATTTAACTAATAACCTATTTAATCAAGTAATTATAACTTAAAAATTACTTTGGCTTTACAATCAATCAGGGCCGACTTCAATTCGTTTGCAAACATAAGTGGTCCACCTTCACTACTGGTTCCAAAACCGGCTCCATATTCCCCTTTCACGCGACTGTTCCCAAGCACCCTTTGTTTACTCCACGTCCTTGCCATCGTTCACTCAAATCCCTTACCGCCCCATCCTGAACAAGAACAACCGAATCTCCCCTCCCATGTACAAAGACTCACCTTAAACTCTCCCCATCAACCTCGTTTACCCTTGCTGCCAATCGAAACTTCACCACCGTGGCGCCAGTCTTCCCTTCGAACATCGATGCCCTCGCTTCCGTCTTGCTCTTGCCTGTCAGTGCCTCAAAACCCATGACCCTCGATCTCTCCATTCACTGCCATGACCTCGTCACTTTGTTGCCGCCCTGTTCGATGATCGGACACTCATCAACCTAGGCCAAACGGTGCGGCTCAGGCCACTCATTCACCGCCAGAAACTGCATGCAGATCGATCGCTTCTAGGAGGAGCAGCAACCATCCAAAGCCAGCGCCTTTCGAGGCCGATCTCGATGAAGACAGTCCGCCATTTCAAATCATCACCTCTCAGTTGAAGCATCTCGCCAAGACAACCGTTTTTGTAGTTATATGATTTTATGTATTGATTCAAGGATGGGTCAATAATTTGGAAAAGAAGATGGAAGATTTTGTTCATTGATTACGTTGGTGGAGGCGGCTCAGTATTTTGTTGACCGCTGGTGAAAGAAAAGAAGGGTTTTAACCCCAACGTTACTTATATAATGAAAGTTGGACACATTGAATTATTATTATATTACAACCAAACTTCAACGTAAAGTATCACTTCAAAACACGTACATACGACCATTGTTTTTGACAAAAATATGTAATCCTAGCAAAAAAATATTCTGGATCCAGTGGGACAGGTTTCATCGAATTCCGAGGTCGTCTGTGAAAAGTTCTTTATAAATATCGATGAAAAATCAAGCGTTTAAAATTCCTATAATTACAAAAAAATCATAAAATTTTGAAACCTTGACATTTTACTAGATCTCTTCCAAACGGATCCAATGAATCTTGTTTCATTAAATTTGGAATTTGTTTGGCCAGTCGTTTAAAGTTATCCCTGTCTAAATTATATAAATAATTAAATAGAAACAAAGACATTTTTTGCCACCGAAGTCACATACGATATCCGTTTGCCACGAAATTTGATTTTCTTATGATAATTTCATGATACGGTTTCAATGAAACTAATTTCATCGAAAACTGAGACCGTTTGTAAAAATGGCTATTTTTAACGCTTATATCGATTAAAATATTATATAAATTCCCAAATAATTCAAATAAATCATAATAAATTATTTTTATCATATATAACCAATCAGAATATATTTACAATTTCAGATATAAATAATACAACTTGATATGGTCGATTTTGAGTTAAACGAATTAAATTTCCCTATTAAATATATTAAATAAACGTTATATTTTAATAACGATTTCCATAGCGACCATTCTAAAAATTTAATTGGCCATATCTTACAAATCTATAGCACGAAATCTCGATTTTTCTCTTCCATATGAAAATTATCGTCAACAAGATCCCAATGTTTCTTGTTTTACAGAATTCCAACCTATATCGGATCCGGTATATCCAGTTAAAGTTCAAATCGTAAATTTCGAATTACTACGCCATTTCAAGCTCATTTATAATTTAAAATAAATTAATGTTCAAACTTCGTTTTAATAAACGAATTCAATATTTAAAAATCGATTAATATTCCAAATATAATATTTAAAATAATAAATTATATTAAATATTTGATCACAAAAAATATGGGACAGTATATATATATATATGTATATATATATATATATATATATATATATGTATGCAAAAAGTGTTATGTCTAACTCTCGACATCGTAGCTCTTCTCGCTTATGTGGTGAGAGTAGTGAGCCACTAGCTCATCCAGTCATTTATTTGCAGCCTAAGGCTGATAGAGCATGTATCAAAATTAGTAGCATAGCAGTATAACTTTTTTATACATGATATACATACATACATACATATATATAATTGTCTAAAGTTCTGTCTTATATTTAAGATAGGGGATTCGAGTTGGAAACATCAGGATTGGTTCTTGGCATTTCTAAGCAGGCACATATGAGTAGGAAATTAGATTTCTGGCCTATGTGGAGGAAGATCCCTGACCCCGTTAGGGAGGTCATCCAGTAAGATTTTCCTTTGAGTTTATACTGCTTTAACATATGATTAAGTATAAATGAATAGTGAGTAATAATTTTTTTTCCATTGTACAAGGGGCAGTAGATCTGTAGGAGGCTAACATCAACCTAGTTTTGCGCCACTAGAATTCAAAGGTTGCTAAGAATTATAGGTAGATAATGTCAGGGCTTAATAAATCGGGAATGAAACTGAACTAGATGAGCATGACTATATGGGACAAATGAGTTAACTAGTTGAACACTGATGATTTCAAGGTAAATCTACCAAATATCTCATTAATTATTTTGCAATTATCAAATATATTATTCAATGTAAATTGTAGGCAGAGTCAGAGAGAAACTCAGCAAATAGAAGCAAGAACCTGATAACTCATCGTGACTAATCCAAGTCTTTCCAACATCACCGTGATGACTTGATAAATTTATCAGTTATTACATTGGTATATTGATCAGTTCGGTAATCAACTATGTAAAATTAAAATATATAAATTATTTACTATATGAAAGAGCTCGCGGATTGCCCATGTCCTACATGGACATATTTGCTCACACCCACACATTAAAGCAAACAGACGATGCTGGCAAAATTACATATCGGTGGGATGATGAGGATAAGGCGACCAGTGCATATGTTTGCATATTTTAAATTATATATTAATATCGACAAGTTTATTAACTAGCTATGTAAAATATAAATAATGTTCTACTATATTTCAACTGTAATTAAAGAGAAAAGTATCGAACACAATTGCTTGAAGTAACAGGAATTAAAATGGGTTTCAACAGTTTTCTCTTCATACCCTTTACAATGAATGACTTACTATTTTTATATGCTGTTATCAGGACCAAGTACTCAACACATTTGACTAATTAGACCCAACCAATTGGCTTAGCCCACTATTGCTAACTACAAAAGAATGCATACACACAATCAGAAACGTGCACACCAGCACACAGCTAACATCAGTCTCCAACTTTAACTCATTACTGTCACAAGAGAGTCCTCCTCCATCAGTCTGACATTTTCCAGCAATTCCTCCGATGAACCTCTGACCAACTTCGACGGAATGATGCCTGACACAGGATCTACAACAGGCAATTTGATTCTCTTTTGAGCTTCCACCCATTGTATCATCTTGAGATTGTTACAATTCCCCTCTCCATAAAAAAGCAACCTTGTCTCAAGGTCTAACGTCTGAAACCTCTTAGTCATTGGCCAATAATCTTTCCATGTTGCATCCTCTATGGGTCTATCCTCCTACTTAACCAGAATTTGCACTACTGCCTCATTATTTCAAGGCATGATTGTCCTATCCAGATGCTTTCTGGCTGTTCCACAAGCTCTTCAATGTAAGTGGGAACATCTTCTTGTACTGTAACTTTCTCACCTAACTTTTTTTTCAACTGAGATATGTGAAATACTGGATGAATTTTTACGGTTAGAGGAAGTTGCAATATATATGCTACTTGACCAATTCTTTCCAGTATCTTATAGGGGCCATAAAATTAGGGAGACAATTTGTGTGTTTTCTGATTTCTTGCCGAGAGTTGTTTATAAGGTTGTAATTTCAAGTACACCCAATCATCAACCTCAAATTCTCGGTCATTCCTTCTCATATCAGCGTACTTCTTCATTTGCTGTTGTGCCATAATAAGACTATCTTTTAACAGCTGCATCTTTATGTCTCGTGAATATAATTTTTCCTCGACTTGTTCCACTTGGCTATATTAGCCACATAGGAGAGTAGTTTGGCAGTTCAATTCCATATACTGCCTGAAATGGAGTTGTGTTAATGGGTGACTTTCACGTGGTGTTGTACCAGAATTCGACTAATGGTAGCCACTTTAACCACTCTTGAGGTTGTGACACACATAACATCTCAAGCACCCTTCCAATATTTTGTTTGTTACTTCCGTTTGTCCATACTTTGCGAATGATACGACGTGCTTAGCTTCAGAGAACAACCTTGCAGTTTGAAAAATTCTTGCCAAAATCTGCTAGTGAAGAGCGCATTTCGATCGCTTACGATAGATCGGGGCATGCGATGTAACTTGAAAACACCTTCAAAGAAGATTGTTGCCACATCCTTGGCTGTTTAAGGGTGGGTTAGAGGAAAGAAGTGAGCATATTTTCTCAATCTATTAACAACAACAAATATCACCGTATGCTTGTGACTTTTTGGAAAAGAATATATGAAATCCATTGATACATCATGCCAAATTCTATCTGGAATGGGGAGGGGCTGAAGCAACCCTAGAATCAGAATGTTCTCGGATTTTTGCCTCTGACATGTGTCACATTGTCTTGCATAATCTTCTATACTTCTTTTCATTTTCTTCCAGTAGAATGTGGTTCTCAATATCTTAAATGTGCACTTATTTCCAGAGTGTCCCCCTAACGGTTTTGAATGGTACTCATGTAGCAGTGAGCGTATTAAATCCGCTTAGTGATGGTCAATCATTATTTTCCCTTTGTAAAAGATCAAGTCTTCCACCACCTTGTATTTTCCTCTGACAGTTTGTCCTTGAACGTCTTTAATTTTCTTTTGATACCAGTCAGCATTTCTTAATTGCTCCTTTAGATCATGCAACCATGGGGTTTGCACAACTGAGACAGCAAAATCACTAATTTCTTCTTTATCACTTCCATCTCTCCAGGATAAGCTGTCAGCCACCACGTTTTCCTTCCCTTTGGTATACTCAACTTTGTAGTCGAACCCATGTAATTTCATCATCCACTTATGTTGTAACCAAGTCGTCAACTTTTGCGTTAAGAGGTATTTCAAACTCTGATGATCAGTCTTTATAATGAACCGTCTCCCCATCAAGTACTGTGACCATCTCTTTGTCGCGATAATTAATGCCAATAACTCCTTTTCGTAAGTTGAAAGGTCCAAATTTCTCCCATGTAATGCCTTGCTTAAAAATGCTATAGGCTTTCCTTCTTGAGTTAAAACAGCTCCAACTCCATGTCTTGAAGCATCGCATTCAACTGTAAAAGGTAAGTTAAAATTAGGTATAGCTAGTATGAGAGGATTGATAAGGCTGTCTTTCAACTGCGTGAACGCATTTTTGGCATCTTCACTCCAATTAAATGCATTCTTTTTCAACATGGACGTAAGAGGCTTGGTTATCACTCCATAGCTCTTAATAAAACGACAGTAGTACCCAGTCAACCACAAAAATCCTCTCAAAGCTTTTAAAGTTTTAGGTAATGGCCATGCATTGACTGCTTCCATCTTGCTTGTATCCACAACAATTCTTGACTAGAAACAACATGTCCCAAATACTGGATTTCTCTCATAGCAAACTGGCACTTAGATAGTTTAATTATTAAATCATTTTTTTCTAGAATTTCAAAAGTACATTCAAGATGTTTTAAATGATCAGTGAAAGAAGGACTGTAAACTAGGATATCGTCAAAGAATACCAAGACAAATTGACGTAGGAATGATTTGAATGCATCATTCATGAGAGACAGAAAAGTGGAAGGAGCATTTACCAATCCGAATGGCATCGCCAGGAATTCATAATGACCTTCATGTGTTTTGAATGCGGTCTTATGAATATCTGCCTCAACCATTCGTATTTGGTGATAACCAGACTTGAGATCAAGTTTAGAGAAATATTGAGATCCATGCAATTCATCAAACAGGTCTTCGATTAAGGGTATCCTTGATGGTTTGAGCATTGAGACTTCTATAATCAATGCACAGTCTCCACGTACCATCCCTCTTTCTTACCATCACCACAGGTGACGAATAAGAGCTGTTACTTGGTCTAATAATTCCATCATTCATCATTTCTTTTATGACGACCTCGACTTCATTCTTAATGTGGTAGGAGTGACGGTAGGGCTTTAAACAAACAGGTTTGGAATTGGGTACAAGGGGTATTTTATGGTCGTGGTTACAAACATGAGGTAAGTTTAATTGGGAACTGGTTATTTTTGGGAATTTGCAGACTAATGAGGAAATTTCACGTGGAAGAGTAGAGTCTTTACCGGGGTTTGAATGCATCTGGCAACAAAGCATCATAGCCAATTGTCCTTGTGTACATTCCATGCTTAACTTCTTCTTACTAATCACTTTCAACTCTTCCTGTTTAAGACCCTGCTAGATGTTGGGCTTATTGTCATAAGTAAACTTCACTTGTAATTGTTCCAAATTGAGGGTAACTTCCCCCATTTTGTTCATCCACGGGGCTCTAAAAGCCCAACCTGACAGCCTTCCAGCGGAAATAACTACAAGTCCACCGGCATAGTACAACCTTTACACTTCAACACTACATCATTGCACACTCCATATCCCGTGAGCCTTTCACTATTGGCAACCTCAACTTCAAACACCATAGACTCATCAATTTTCAGACCAAGTTTCCTTGCTAAATCATCATTTATAAAACTATGGGTGGAACATGGGTCTATGAGTATTTGTAATGGTTTTCCATGTATATGTCCCTTGACTTTAATAGTAGACAAGGCCGGTATTCCACACATTGCCTGCAATGTAATAGAAGGAGTAGTTTCTACCACCTTACTTTCCTCATCATCATGTTCTGCTAGGTCATTGTCCTCATCATTACCTTCTAAGTCTAAGGGCATCATCCCCTCAAGAACATATACTTGGGGTGATTTGCATTTATGGTTTTTGTGCCATTTCTCCTTACAGCCATAGCACAAATTCCGTCTTCTCATTTCAATTAATTCAGAAGGTGTTAACCTTTTGCTTTTTGCTAATGTTTCTAGGCGTGAATCAGGACTTGTGGTTGGGTTAGCATTGGGAGCAGTCTTAGGATTGACACCAGTTGAGGATGGTTGATTAAGGTTTTTGGTTGGTAAATTGGAGTGAAGGCTTTTATAAGATTTCTTTGTAACATTCAGCTTTCTTCCATACATTTTGGCCAAAGATTTTTCCTCTTTGAGGTTAGCTGGTTTGGAAGTCAACACATCATACTTTAATTCAGCCTTCAGTCCACCCACAAACCTATCTAGCACAAACTGTGGAGGCAGAGCTTCAATGGCAGCTTGCAACTGCTCAAACTTGTTCAAATAAGCTAACACAGTAGTGGTTTGCTTCAGGTCTGCTAAAGTTTCAAATGGCTTCTCCATTTCCTTGGGGTTAAACCTCACCATAATCTCTTCTTTAAATGTTGCCTATGCACTAGCATTAGGCACATTGTTCACATACCAATCGTACCATTACAAGGGTTCTTTTCCCAAATACAAGGAGGCTACATCTACCCAGTACCTCTCATCTGTTTGATGTAACCGAAAGTACTGCTCAACCTGTTTAAGCCAGTCTGTTACACACTCTTCATTGTTGAATATAGGAAAGTCTAACTTGAGCATGGCAAAAGGACCATTTCTCAGATGTATTTCAGGAGGTCGTGGTGGAGGATAGTGATAGTAATTATAGAAAGGGGGTCTATGAATAGGTTCAGGTTGATAATACGGAGGGTTTGAATAATTTCTAGGAGGACTAGCTTGTATTCTAGGTGGAACAGGAGGTTGAACAGGAGGGGGTTGAGGCTGTATCGGGGGTACAAGCAGTGGTGTTTGCGGCAGAGGCGGTACAGGGGTTGGCGGAACATTCATCGATGGTTGATTTCTAATTTGTTGGAATTCATTGACCAAGTTGGTGAGGAGATTTTGGATGCCTTCAAATTCCGTGTTGAGGGTTCTGATTCTCAAACTAATTTCTTGATTGAATGCCTCCTTTCTCTGATTAACACCAGCTTGTAACTACCAAAAGTTCTCTTCCTCACTCGTTACTGGTGAATTAGGGTTTGCCTATCGATCATGGAGTAGGGTAAAACCTTCCCTCTGATGCTCGCTCTGATACCACATTGGAAGGCCCAGTTTGAACATGATTCTTAGTCATGGATTCAATTAGGGTTTATGGGAGTTTTTTGTGTTTCTTTCGAGTATTTGATGAAATGCAAGGAGCAGGAAAATTAAAGAAATGTGAGTTTATTCAATTGAGAAGATGATGACGTGGACTGATTCAGGGATTATGGAAGTTCAGTGATTGATGAATTGAAATATTCTGATGAACAAGAAGCTTATGAGGATTGGTGAAAGATTCACAAATATTTGATGAAATTGATCTTACTGATCAATCAAGAACATGACTCAATCAAAAGACAAGATCAATATCAAGTGGCGAATTATCAGTCTAACAGCTACAAATTCCAGAAAGTAATGAACACTCAAGACAAACAGAAATTAAGCACGACTTATTCCAAAAATATTGGTAAAGAATTGAACAACGGTTTGTATTCCAAACAAGGATTGGAGAACAAATAAAGAAATGCAAATATGAGAAATTAACAGCTAAGATCTGAATCAAAGAAATGCAGAACAAGTAAAAATGAAATAGAATGTATTGTAATAAAATTGCTATGAAAAATCAGACTAAAAAGTAAACTACCAAATACCTAAGCCGCCATTAAAGAGAAAACTATTGAATACAATTGCTGGAAGTAACAGGAATTAAAATGGATTTCAGCAGTTTTCTCTTTAAACCCTTTACAACGAATGACTTACTATTTTTATATGCTGTTATCAGGACCAAGTACTCAACAATTTGACTAATTAGACCCAACCAATTGGCTCGGCCCGCTACTGCTAACTACAAAAGAATGTATACACACAATCAGAAACGTGCACACCTGCACACAGCTCACATCAGTCTCCAAATTTAACTCATTACTGTCACAAGAGAATCCTCCTCCATCGGTCTAACATTTTCCAGCAAGTCCTCTGATGATCCTCTAACCAACTTTGACGGTATGATGCCTGACACAGACTCTACAACAGGCAATTTGATTCTCTTTTGAGCTTCCACCCATTGTATCATTTTGAGATTGTTACACCAACCGCCTTTCTCCCCTCCTCCAACACCATCGCCTGCTTCTCCTCCACCTCTGAACCCTACAAATTCTGTTTCGCTTGCTCATGCACCCAACGCCTCAGATAACAGTCCCTCAGCCAGCCAACCAATTGCAGTCACCTCCGCAGCCGCCAGATCATACAACAACTTCTTCTGCAACTAGGGCTTCAACCCTTAAGGAAGCTGACAGGTTTCAAATTGGTACCGGAAAAACAGCCGAACTTCGGCAATAAGGCATCCCTTGCCTATTGTCTGATACAGTATTCAGCCGAGTTTCCAGTGCTACCTTCTTCAAATGATAGGCCGTAGAATAAAAGTGTTGTGGTACCTTCAGGGAAACACATTCTGGTAGGAAGAAATCTGATTAATTCTCTCAACAGCTACCATTGCTACCTCAATCTTTACGGCCAACAAATTGCTTTGGGTTTTCCTCTGTTGGCAGGAATCCTTCGGTGAATGGTAGTCATGCTTGAAAAGATGTTGTTTCAAGTAAACAACTTCCTATATTTACTCCAATTAAGTTGTATGAGCCTAAAAGTTTCATAATATGACTTGTGCTAAAATATATACGGAGCTAGTCCAAAAAGACAGACAATAATCAGATAATGTTATAGCTATTTATGCATTTAACTTTAGACCACATTTTCCTTTTTTTAAAGCTTATATTCTACGAGTATGGGAGCCATTATGTGACTTTTGTATTTACTCAGGGAAGATAGTTTTACATTATCAAAAGTTCGATAAAAAAGAGGATTGTGATAGAATTTTGGAAGGACGTCCTTATTTTTATAATAAAAAGCTAATGATGATGAAGTGTTGGACGATAGACATCAAACTTAATAACGATATTTTACATTATATTCGAGTATGGGTACGCCTTCCTTCGTTGGCTACTGACTATTGGACAAAAGACGAGATAAGTCGTATAGTATCCATTCTACGTATTCCTCTTAAAGTTGACAAACTTACTGAAGAGATTAGGAAGATTGCATTTGCTAGAGTGCTGGTTGAAGTTTCTGACTCCTTTACCTATCCTAAGCACATTCCAATTTTGTCAGAGGAGGATCAATTGGTATTGCAGAAGGTTGAGTATGAATGGTTTGTTGGGGTTTTGTGCACAGCGGAAGTTTTGACAAAACACCCAAAAACAAAATGAATCTTTTTCACCC
The DNA here is from genome assembly GCA_030737875.1 of Allium sativum. Classification (NCBI taxonomy): domain Eukaryota; kingdom Viridiplantae; phylum Streptophyta; class Magnoliopsida; order Asparagales; family Amaryllidaceae; genus Allium; species Allium sativum. The sequence continues at coordinate 67,180,200 of CM060925.1, read as the reverse complement.
AATCACTTGAAGATGAATGTGATTGAATAATAAACAACAACACAAAAAAATATCGGAAATATGAACACACGATATTCCACCCAACCACCCTCTTTATTGATTCACCAAAATATTGTTTACAACCGATCTCAACTATCGTTAAACAAACACAACTTGAATCAATAACCTTATTGAGAAATAGGTAGAGAATATCTAATGGCTAAACAATTTGAGGAGAAAGATAATGAAGAAAAATGGCAAATTTTTCCACCGCATATAATGAAGATATCAACTAGGACTTTTATAGAGTAACTTGTCACCCAAATTATCCTCATATATCTCAAATATATCCTTGTATATCTCAAATATACCTATTTGGATAAGCACCAAATAATCCTTGCCTTCATTTTCAAATATCCCACAAAAGTAGCAACAAATATCTCCACCAAAAATGGATCCACATAGAAATTTTTTTGCCTACAATTTTGTGATTTGCGTATCACAAATCTCAACACTCCACCTTGATACCAAATCACAACATCTCCTCCACTCAACACTAGCCAACTTAGCTCTCACTTTCAACCTTCTTTTCTCAATTAACATCATTACAAACCTCCACCATCGCCCACTAATGGTGTACCTCCCTCATCGTGCACCACGCCAATAGCGATCTTCAAAAGCGTTTGTAATACCACAAAGACCTCCATCTTGTCTTTGTGGATTTCACAACTTGACATCCGTCTTCCGCTTGACATGATCTCTTCATCTCCGGGACCCCTCAAGCATCATCAACATCTAGACCCTTGTCGATACCATGATCCTCCACCTTAGGACCATCAGCAGTGACCATATTAACCTCTCCACCTTGTTGTGGACTAGGTTCTTCAACCGTCACCTGCCTTCCACTGTTGACCACTGAACCGACCAAACTATATAGGTTCCCCTCCTCCAAAACTCCTCGCATCATCACACGACCACCCTTCTTCACTCTCAAAACTCCACCTCGAGTCTCATAAGTGCAACCGCGGCGATCTAACTGACCGAGAGATATGAGGTTATGCGAACAAGTGGGTATGTGCCTCACACCGGCAACTTCTCTCTCCACTCCATCATGCATCCGAAACCTAACAGCTCCAACTCCACAAATTGGTAGCTCTACTCCATTGGCCGTCTTTATCATGCCAACACTCTTCTCATACGAAGAAAAACTTTTCACATCTCGACATATGTGAAAACTAGCTCCTGAATCCATCTTCCAAGGCTCCACAACACTAAATAGGACATCACATGAAGAATCGCCTTCGGTACCTTCAGCAAAGCCTGCCTGTGCCTCATCACTATTATTATCACCTTGCGCCTTCTTCATCTTCATATCTCATATATATGAATAGCAATCATTACGCTTGTGGCCTTTCTTACCACAATAATGACAAAAGATAGCACCTTGCTTCTTCCTTGTATCTTTACCTGAGTCCCTTGCTACCATCGCCTCAGTTTGAACCGATTTCAACTCTGACCCTTTTCTCCTTAGCTCCTCATTCAAAAGACTGCTTCGAACCGTTTCCAAAGAGATAGTTCCATTAGCATTGGAATTACTCAATGAAACAACCAAAGTCTCCCAGCTTTCCGAAAGAGAACTCATCAACAAAAGAGCCTGTAACTCATCATCAAAATTGACCTTCATGTTTGCCAATTGATTGATGACATCTTGAAACTCGTTCAAATGCTCTGCAACAGACTTCTCCTCATCCAATCGAAGTTGCACCAACTTTCGAACCAGAAAAGCCTTGCTTGTAGCACTCTCTGACTCATACAACGATACTAATTTGTCCCACAACGCCTTTGCGGATTCACAACTAGCCACATGGTGGAACACAGAATCATCCAAATATTGGCGAATCAACGCAATCGCCTTTTTGTCCATTTTCTTCCACTTTCCCTCATCCATATTCGAGGGCTTCTCCCCATTTCCATCAATGGGATCATGCAAATCATTGAGATATAGAACGTCCTCCATCTTCGGCTTCCATATACCCCAATTCCTCCCATTCAAAATAGCCATCTTCGACATAAAAAAAATCAATTTTTTTTTCAAACAAAAAATCAATTTTTTTTTTCAATCCAACAAACACTCCAAGCTATGCGGTGATCTGAGCTCTGATACCAACTGTTGGGGTTTCGTGCGCAGCGGAAGTTTTGACAAAACACCCAAAAACAAAATGAATCTTTTTCACCTAATCACTTGAAGATGAATGTGATTGAATAACAAACAACAACACAAAAAAATATCGGAAATATGAACACACGATATTCCACCCAACCACCCTCTTTATTGATTCACCAAAATATTGTTTACAACCGATCTCAACTATCGTTAAACAAACACAACTTGAATCAATAACCTTATTGAGAAATAGGTAGAGAATATCTAATGGCTAAACAATTTGAGGAGAAAGATAATGAAGAACAATGACAAATTTTTCCACCACATATAATGAAGATATCAACTAGGCCTTTTATAGAGTAACTTGTCACCCAAATTATCCTCATGTATCTCAAATATATCCTCATATATCTCAAATATATCTATTTGGATAAGCACCAAATAATCCTTGCCTTCATTTTCAAATATCCCACAAAAGTAGCAACAAATATCTCCACCAAAAATGGATCCACATAGAAAATTTGTTGCCTACAATTTTGTGATTTGCGTATCACAAATCTCAACATGGTTTCTACCTAAAAGTTCGAATTGTCAGTGTTTGAGTGTTTGCCAATTTACGAAAATTTGGGATCCTAAGCAAGCTATTACTCCTACCAGTCATATTAATACTATATATATATATATATATTGTTAGAGATAATTTCAAATTCATATTCCTATTATTCATTGCATTAATTAGGATTCATATTCCTATTATTCATTGCATTAATTAGGAGTTAGTTTGATTTGTATTAATTGTATTAATAATTGTATTGATGTATAGATTCAAATTCAAATATGCTCTAGAAGTTGTCCATCTATAAATATGTAATATTATGTAATTATGTAATCAAGGAAAGGAATACAATTTTATTCCCTGTTTTCACATGGTATCAAAGCACCATTAAATAAATTACACTCTTGTATTTCTCAATCTCTTATCATGGCTAATGATAACAATCCTTCTAATGTTTCTATCAGAGTTGATCCTTATGCTATCCATCACTCTGATAGTCCCGCTACTGTTCTTGTCACACCTCTCTTAACTGGTGATAATTATGGCTCTTGGAGTCGTGCCATTACAATGGCGTTACGAGCCAAGAACAAATTTGGTTTTGTCGACGGTTCCTTACCGATCCCATCGGTGAAACTGACGTTGTCAATTGGCACCGCTGCAACGATCTTGTTGGCAGTTGGATACTCAATTCCGTATCTCTGGAGATCAGGCCAAGTATTCCCTAGGCCAATAGCGCTGCCCAGATATGGATGGATCTCAAAGAGCGCTTCTCTCAGTCTAATGCATCGAAGATATATCAGTTAAAACTCTCGGCTAATTTAGCAGCTACAATTCTGTCATGTATGTCTTCTTGTTAGATTATAGATTCAGGTGCGTCAAATCATATATGCACACCACTATCAATTTTTCCTTCATATGTTCCATTGCAGAAACATAAGTCTGTTCAATTACCTGATGGCACTTTTGCATCAGTGACTCACATTGGGATTGTTAAACATTCAAAATCTCTTATTCTCAAAGATGTATTTTTTATCCCATCATTCAAATTCAATTTATTATCTGTCTCACAATTAAAAAAACAACTTAATTGTGAAGTAATTTTTTCTAAATCTCAATGTCGTTTCCAGGACCTGTTGACGAACAGGACGATTGGTCGGGGTAGAATTCATTGTGGTCTTTACTACTTGGAGGATATTCCCCATTTGAATTTCGCTTTTTCATTTTAGCAATCAGATAATTTTGATCTTTGGCACTCTCGCCTTGGTCACCCTAGTAGTTCTCGTTTTAAATTTCTCGTTAATAATTTTCCAGATATATCCACGAATAATAATTTTATTTGTGATGTTTGTCCACAAGCTAAGCAATCTCGTGCTTCATTTCCGCAAAGTGTATCTCACTCTTCTGTATGTTTTGAATTATTACATGTTGATGTTTGGGGACCATTTAATGTTCCATCTAAAAATGGTTCACGTTTTTTCTCACCATTGTTGATGATTATTCAAGATGCACTTGGGTCTATTTAATGAAATTCAAGTCTCAAACTTTTTATATGATAAAACATTTTTTTAATCAAGTTATTAGACTATTTGGACTGTCAATCTCCACTATACGATCTGGAGATGGTGGTATTTTTATTCCATAACTTCAAGCTCTTCGATCTGACAATGGAACTGAATTTCTTTCATTAGAGTTTCAAAATTGGTTTCATTCTCATGGTATAATCCATCAACGAACTTGTGTAGCCACTCCTCAACAAAATGGGATTGTGGAACGTAAACATCGATACTTACTTGATGTTGCTCGCTCACTACGATTTCAAGCTAATCTTCCCCTCTCTTTTTGGGGCGAATGTGTTCTCACCGCTGCATTTCTCATAAATAAATTACTCACACGTACTCTTAATTTCAAATCTCCTCATGAAGTTTTATTTGGAAAGGTTCCGTCTTATTCATCTTTACGTGTGTTTGGATGTCTTTGTTTTGCGAAAAATATGCATATTAAAAATAAATTTGATGCACGAGGTAAGCCACAAATTTTTGTTGGTTATCCTTATGGTCAAAAAGGATATCGACTTTATGATCCTTATTCTCATCGCATAATAGTCTCACGTTACGTTATTTTTCATGAATCAGTTTTTCCGTATAAAAACATTTCAGATCATAGATCTAACGACATTTCCATCACTCCACTAGATGATGATTCACCTACAAATTTCACACCATTTCAAAATGATTCATCAGTACCGACTAATATTTCTTCATCTAATACAACTGAAAATGGTGAAAATTCACTTCAAAATCATTCTCCAAATCTGATTCCAACAGAAATCGCTGATTCAAATCAGACTCAGCAAACTAATAATAATTCTTCAATCATAATTCCCACGAATACTGCTGATTTAAATCGTCCTCAACGAATTCGACGAAGGCCATTACATCTCCATGATTATGCATGCAACGTCTCTCCTTCATCTACTTCTTTTCCTTTATCCAAATATTTCTCTTTGGAAAAGTTTAGTCATTCTCATCATGTTTTTTTGTCCAAAATTATTAATCATGATGAACCTCAAACTTATTCTCAAGCAGTTCAATCCTCTGCTTGGCGTGATGCAATGTCTGTTTAAATTTGTGCTCTCGAAGCAAACAAAACATGGTCTGTTTGCTCATTACCACCAATTGGTTGTAAATGGGTATATAAAATTAAATATTGCTCTGATGGTTCTATTGAACGATATAAAGCACGTTTAGTAGCCAAAGGTTACACCCAAGTTGAAGGAATTGATTACCATGATACTTTTGCTCCGGTAGCAAAATTGGTCACCGTTCGTCTACTTCTTTCTATCGCTATAATTAAAAATTGGTCTCTTTATCAATTAGACGTAAATAATGCTTTCCTCCAAGGTGATCTAAATGAGGAAGTTTATATGAAACTTCCTCCTGGTTTTCCTCGTCATGGTGACAATCAAGTTTGTAAGCTCCATATATCTATTTATGGACTTAAACAAGCTTCGCGTCAATGGTTCTCTAAGTTTTCTTCTACTTTAATTCAACGTGGTTTTCGTCAATCTAATTCCGATTACAGTCTCTTCACGTATATTCGTGATCATATTTCAGTATTTGTTCTTGTTTATGTAGATGATATTATCATTACAGGAAATAATGAATCTTTTATTTCCATGACAAAACAATTTCTCGCCAAATCTTTCTCCATTAAGGATCTTGGGCGTCTAAGTTATTTTCTTGGTATTGATGTTTCTCGTTCCAAAAAGGGATTATTTTTGTGTCAACGTAAGTACACACTTGACATATTAAAGGATTCAGGTATGCTTGGTTCTCGTACAACTCCAATTCCTATGGAACAACATTGTTGGCTTCTTCCAGATGACGGCAATCCCTTGCCTGATCCGTCTCTGTATCGACGACTCATAGGTCGTCTCTTATATCTTACAGTTACTCGTCCTAACATTCAATATGCTGTCAACAAACTTAGCCAATTTATGCAAAACCCTCGTTCCACACATCTTGATGATGCAAATAAAGTCCTTCGATATCTCAAAGGTTCTATTGGTAAAGGTTTATTCCTATCGGCAACAAGTTCTCTTTCTCTGGTCGGTTTTGCTAATTCTGACTGGGCAGGTTGCCTTGTCACTCGCCGTTCTACTACCAGTTATTTTACAATGCTTGGTTCTAGTCCCATCTCCTGGAAATCAAAGAAACAACCGACTGTTTCTCGATCATCTACTGAAGCTGAGTATCAGTCTCTTGCTGCTATTACTGCTGAAGTCCAATGGTTACATTCAGTCTTATCAGAACTTGGTTTTCCACCATCTGTTCCTATATCAATACATTGCGATAGCCAAGCTGCAATTCATATTGCATCAAATCCCGTCTTCCATGAACGAACTAAGCACATCGAAATAGATTACTCCTTCCTATATTCGTTCTTGTGACCAACTAACGGATATTTTCACAAAACCACTAGGTGCTGATAATTTCAAACGATTGGTTAACAAGTTGGGCGTGATCGACATTTCTCTCCCGGCTCCAACTTGAGGGGGGGGGGGGGTGTTAGAGATAATTTCAATTTCAAATTCCTATTATTCATTTCATTAATTATGATTCATATTCCTATTATTCATTGCATTAATTAGGAGTTATTTTGATTTGTATTAATTGTATTAATAATTGTATTGATGTATAGATTCAAATTCAAATATGCTCTAGAAGTTGTCCATCTATAAATATGTAATATTATGTAATTATGTAATCAAGGAAAGGAATACAATTTTATTCCCTGTTTTCACATATACACACACACACACACACACACACACACACACACACACACAAGTACGAAGTCACATCCGATGGACGTGTGCATAGATAAATCTGACCAAAGACGCATGAAAGAGAATATGTAACAGTAGTAAATATAATAAGCAAGCATCTTTCATTAGTCGCAGTTTGCTGAATAACAAACATCATGTATGCATACACCAGTACTTATGCACGTATATCACACAAATTGTATATACTGGATTGAAAACAAAAAGGAATAAAGCTGGTAATAGCAAGATCATACAGTTGCAAATTGAATGGAAGACACCATAATAGACGCCAGTGTATAATTTTTTTTCATTAAACATCAATCTGACAGGATTGGGAACTAAATTCAAAATAATAACAAACAGAAATTGGTGCACTTGCTGTACTAATTAGCTCGTGAACGCACTTCTGAGTTGCTTCTTCTCCATCCAATTTGTCATGCCAGGTGATTTGCTCATTTGCATTTTCCCATAGTTTTTCTTGCTTGAAGAACATCAACCTATCAACTTTAAATTTAGTATTCTCTGTCAACATTAAATATAGCTTTTCAACACATAATAACATCCTAAAATTTATAAATTTTACTATCAAAATTTCCATGAAGATCTACTTAAAGCAGGTGCAAGGGTATGAATATAGAGGTTAAAAACTTAAAGCTAATACTTTAATAGTTTAAGTAGCATGAGAAGTTGCATCAAAATGCCTTTAGCTTTTTAATACTGGTCGTCTGGGTTGAACTCCTACCAAGCAAGTTGACTATATAAGAAATTACATACTATACCGAAATCTGTACTTAATAAAACTAATATATAAAACAAATGTACATGCAATCATCCAGCCTAGACAAAAATAAAATCCCAAAATTTTACATCCAAAAGTTCAATGCGCCATATTATTTCCTTATTGGTAGTAAAATAACATCCACAGTTCTAATTATTTTTATGCTATTATTAGAAGTGAACTTATCAAAAGCATCTGCTACAGATATTCCTTTACACTTATTTCCTTTTCGGGGTAAATCACCTGACGATGTTGATCAGAGGAATCTTGATTGAAGTGAATTAATAGATGCAAGTTATTTCCCATTAGGTTATACAAAATGCTCCCATCATCAAATTCTTCGGTCTATTGGGCCGTAATCCTATCTAAAGCTGCCACAATTTGCATTAATTCAAAGGAATGCATATTAAATTAAGCAAAAAATATCATTATTAAATAGCTGACCATCCCCCACTGTGTACATATCAATGTTGTATGTCAAGAAATTTTGATTTAAAATAATAAAGTACAATCTGTTTTAGTTTTCAATAGACCAACCAATCGGACAAAAGTGAGTTTGAATGAAAATCAAAGTTGTAGATGAAATGATGGTAAAAAATGAATATTAAACTTGAATTCGGCATTTTGTATGAATTTATAAACATATATGGTCCAAACATAAACAACATAAAAAGTAAACAAATCCAATATTTATGGCAATAGAACAACGTAGATTAATGGTGTTACCAATGGGCAACCAAAGTAAAAAAGAACATAGGCATTAATTTAACCATATATGCATATGCATTATAGATATTCAGTTACTCATTTAAGCATTGTAAATAACTAATATAAAAGATTAAAACATACATATTCACATGTTATACCTTAATGTTCATAAATGTTGCTATTTAAAATGATGAAATATCGAATTGTTTACTAATATTATACCTATAAATTTGAGGCTACTTGTTCAAACATGTAATACAAATTTAATGGTCTTTCCAATTTATTGATAGGATAAAGGATAATAGTTTTGTAACAAAAGTCTCTGCATCAAGTATCATATAATTTTCTATTTTTTTTTTTTTGTGTGAAATATTTTTCTTAATTGTCTAAAGGGAGGTAAATTCAAATCTGACTGGTAATAAATGAGCATCTTAAAAAAATAGTTTTTTTGTGAAACTTAAAATACAAATTACTACATGGTTTACAAAACTTTTGGCACTTTCTGAATAAGTCTTTAAAATTCTGAAAAATGGGATCAAAATTTGCACTTTATAGATATTTGTTTGAAAATTGTGTAAAATGGGATACTTTTAACAAAATAAGTCATGTAATAAAAGACATCGAATAACTAACATTCATGCAAACTTAAATTTATTTGTAAATTTAAACCCAGTCATCCTAAAAGGAGCTAAATCTCTCTAAAAGCTGCAAAGTATATAGCAGTTTAATACAAAGTATTTGCATATTCCTAAATTAAGCAAAAAAAAAAAAATCATGCTTAAATAGCTGACCATCCCCCAATGTGCACATATCAATGTTGTATATCAAGAAATTTAGTTTTAAAATAATAAAGTACAATTTAATTTAGTTTTCAGTAGACCAACCAATCATAATAGGACAAAATTGAGTTTGAATGACAATCAAAGCTGTAGATAAAATGACGGTATAAAATGAATGTTACACTTGAATTCAACATTTTGTATGAATTTATAAACATGTATGGTCCAAACATAAACAACAGGAAAAGTAAACAAATCCAATATTTATGGCAATAGAACAACGTAGATTAATGATGTTACCAATGAACAGCCAAAGTAATAAAGAACATAGACACTAATTTAAACATATATGCATTACAGATTTTCAATTACTCATTTAAGCATTGTAAATAACTAATATAAAAGAAAATAAAAGATTAAAACATACATATTCGCATGTTATACGTTAATGTTCATAAAGTAGCTATTTAAGATAATTGAATATTGAATTGCTTTACTAATAATATACTTATAAATTTGAGGATACTTTGTCAAACATGTAATACAATTTTTAATGCTCCTTCCAATTTATTGATAGGATGAAGGATAATAGTTTTATTGTTCTTTTAACAAAAATCTTTGTATCAAGTATCATATAATTTTATATTTATTTGTTTTGTGTGAAATAACTCTCTTAATTGTCTAAGGGGAGGTAAAACCTAATCAGATTGGTAATAAATGAGCATGTTAAAAAAAAATAGTTTTGTTTGCGAAACTTAAAATGCAAATTACTTTTACAAAACTTTTGGCACTTTCCAAATAAGTCCTTAAAATTGTGGAAAATGGGATCAAAATTTGCACTTTATACATATTTGTTTAAAAACTGTATAAAATGGGATACCTCTTACAAAACAACGAAGTCATGTAATAAAAGACGGTGAATAACTAACATTCATGCAAACAGCTTAAGTGTATATGTAAATCAAATCCAGTCGTCCTAAAAAGGCAACTGAATCTCTCTAAAAGCTGCAAAGTATATAGCAGTTCATATTTCTGTAATTGTTACCTCATTTAGATATTCATTGACACATCGCCTTCTTATGGCTACATAAAAATAAGTATATGCACGTCTTTCCAAATGAATTGAAACTAAAAAAAGGTTTAGTTATAGAGCTTAAAATGAAGCATACACCAATGATTTGTTTAGAAATGAAACACGATATCCGATTTGATTATATTCTCCAGTTTGATTATATATCTTGGATTAAAACATAATTTAGGTCAGTATTTTAAACTGGAATATATTGTAATCTGACCTCATCTTTGGGCATATACTTTAGCCTACAGATCTGGAATGTTGATCTTTTCAGCAGGAAAAGAGGATTGTTAAAGGGACTCCACTTTTGGTTAAGGGGAGTTCAATTTTAAGGGGACTCCAATTTAATTTTTATTTGTTATGGGGGGTTTGGATTTTAGAAAAATAATTAAATATAGACTAAAACACCCTTATCTTATGACCTACACTTTTGGCATGCATGGTTCTTCTAGTAATTCAATTGACTTCTTTCTATATTCTACGTTGCTTCTGCTTTGTTATTTTCAATTGCTTGATTTTTCATTGTTACATTCGAGTTTTAGATATGACTTTTCTCTGAAAGTATGGGAAATAATATTGCAAAAATTGGTGATGAATAATATAAACATAACATATTTATACAGGTAGCTGCTGATTATTTCCCTCCTTATATTTTGACCTTGCCCTTACAGTTATTATTTACAAGTGTAAACATGTGTTAGAATTTTGAAATTTCTTCGCTGACTTGATGAATACGTCAAACATTGCTTGCTTGAAGACGATATACCAATAATAATTTATTTTTTTCCTATTTTGTTTATAACAACAAATTGGCATTGAAAAATTCTTTCCAGATGCCATGTAGAATGTCATTCTTCAGTTATTATTAATTAAAATACACTACTTGATTTTCAGTGTTGTTTGCTAAGGGTTAGTTTTGGAATTTTTATTTTATGTTTAAGAGGAGGCTAATTTATTTTGTCCTTCTCTAAACAATTCATTAAAATTTAAAAAATTGTCCCCCCTTAACCAAAAGTGGAGTTTCTTTAACAATCCCCCAGGAAAATATCATTCCAAATACAACTAACGTTCATGTAGAAAATATTGTACAAACAAATAATAATTAGTATAAGTACAATTTTAAAGAAATTATGTTTTGAGCTGCTAAAAAAAAAAACCTTATCCACATAAATAGCAGCTTTGTTAGAAGGTAATAAAGCAATAAAACAAATTTAATTTTTAATGCCCAACTAAAGCGCAATATAGTTGTAAGAGCCTAGAAACATTAGTTTGCTCGTAATCAAATTGATTCCCTTTCACAATTGTATAAAAATGCGCATCAACATTTCTTTTTATAGATTTCACAGTGGATTATTGTAAGAACATAGTTAATTTAATATTAAGTACATCATTATTGTGCCTTCCTCCAGAGATAACTTTTGTGTTCAACTCAGATGGATATCAATAGGTGCTACTACTAATTCATAAAGCATATCAGGCACAACTATATAAGGAATCACATGCAAATGTAACAAAGGAAATAATATGCAAAGTAAAAGCATATCTACAAGCTGTATCTTACGAATACAACAGCTATAGATAATAAGTCCATAGTTAATCAATATACTTGTTAAATAGAAAATACTAAGAGGTTAGTTCCAAATACCTATACTTGTAAACTTAAAATCCTTAATATGGTAAAGTTTTTGTTTGTAAAGCAATCAATTAATATATGAAGAACGGATTGAAAAAGCGAAGGTAAAAAGGAAAATTTAGAAGACGCTTTGAGTAACCGAAACAGCAGTAGTGGAAAGTGGAAAACGTGGAGGACGAAAGACATGTTGCCTCCATCCTATTTTTCTGCCGTATTAAGTTGTAAATGGGAGAACGGGTTATTTTGGAACTTCAAAAAAGCTTCACCATGTTTATGTATTTGTATTATTAGTAAAGATATATATATGTATATATATATATATATGTATATATATATATATATGTATATATATATATATATATGTATATATATATATATATGTATGTATGTATGTATGTCATAACACTCGAAAGTAAATTTTCCTTTTCATTTTATGGTTTGTACATGAATCCAATGCTTCTCCCTGAATTTTGGGACGTGGTACCTTTCTTTTTTCATGTACCGTAGGTCCGTACCATGGTTCATATAATTATAATAATTAAAATAAAAGTACCCTTAGAAAAACACGTATGTTAACTATAAAACTATGGAAACATTGATTCAGAACGTACATTATATGTACAAAAGCAGTAATTAGTAATTACGTACATACTAAAATGGAAGGGGAGAGAGAGCGGTGGTGAGTTATTACTAGATTAGGATAGACATATGGATCACTGATTTTGGTACAACGCAGAACATAAAACATATCACACTCGCTAACATGCACCAAGAGTGATGATGCACGCACAATATTATTTATATTGCCTTTAATGGCGCACAGTAGGGAAGGTTGTCCTGCATTTCTGTGGAACAAATTGTCAAATTGCAGATTTATTCACTAAGGCTTTTAATCAAGTCAAACATGAACAGTTCGTGAAAGAAATTGGCATGTGCAAGCTTGGATCAATGGGAGGTGTTGAAGTTGATCAAAGCTTTGCCATGTAACTGTTGGGAGTTATTCATCTTGGGAATGAAGCATCTTTTAAGAAGGGTTGCGTTGGCTTCAAAGTCTTTGGGAATATACAAAATGGAACGTCACATTAAAACTTTAATAAACTAAAAGGATGTATTATATTTATTTCTAAGTTTGACTGTCATATTGTAAGCCTTTATATATGGCTCTCTTTTGTACTGAATGAATGCAATTCTTAGCACTAATCAATTGTCTTTCTCCTGTTAAAAATACATCATGATCCAAATCGCTGGATTAATTGTGTTTGGCGGAGCTAAAGTTTTCCGATCTTCTATCGTTGAATTGTTATTGTATTTGCATCTCTGTAGTTCTCTACTCTCTAGTGGTTATCTGAATAGTAGTTAGAGAGTAAAATCATAGGTTGCCACAAGTAACCATATTAATTGTTATTCCTTCATATAGGCTAATGGCCTATAGCACTAGCTAAATTCTGAACACGGTAAAATTTTGTACTGATAGACAAAACACTACAGATTCCTTCGAAAAGCACAGGATATGGTAGATCCATAAAATGAACTCGAGAAATTGTTAACGAAATGAACTGATAGGCAAAAACTTTCAGTATGATTAATAGTTAGATTTAATTTGAGAACAATTTCTCATACAGCAAAAACACTATACAACTTGTTTTAAAGGATATATATAATTCAGAAGCTATACACAGCTTGCTGATTAGATCTGTCAAGGTTTGCTAATAACTGAAAATGTTGATGCTGAAGTACGGTTTCATTGATCATCTTCTCTGCGGATTTAAACCCCTGCTTTTTAAATAAAGAGATAATGTATTTCATGAAGACTGAATCACATGGCAATGTGATGGGTCCATGGCTTGTAATTCCAAACTCATCTTCAGACATTTTTAGAAGCTGTACAAACACACCGCATGTCAAATATGTCAGTGGGATCATGAATCGCTCTCCATCAAGTGTGTATATAACAAAGTTTCCTTTATCGGCAATTGATGTGCTGCACTCGTCCGAAGAATAATTAGTGTCTTTTCGGCCAAAAGAAGCCGCCCTTTGTAATTTCATTGCCATTTTCACAAGCCTAACCATTGCTGCAGAAAATTATAGTTTTTGAATACTCTTGAAATGATGATGAATGGATGAGAAGAGTAGCTGATATTGCTGGATTCTTATAGAGATAGAAAGAGGCCCCAATGCAAGTTGTTTAATTAGGGAAAATGCTTAGGGTTGGAAGCAAAGCATGTGAGTAGTGATTGAGATGAGTTTGACATGTCTAGATTATGTTTTCATTTGGTTATATATCAATTTGTGTAAATAATGTGAGGTGTTCTTATCATTTAGTGTCCAAACGAGTTTTGTGGCCTGCATGGCATTGTAGACGAACATGCATCAGTATTACACAAGATCTATCATGGATGTTTGAAGTCCATTCAATTTGCTATAATGTTTTATCGGTGTCGGGAACAATGCCATGTGAGCATATCTGTATATTATTTGACATTGACAAAGGATTTTCTTTTTTGTTATTATTTGGTTATCAAGATGAATCTCTAATGATTACGGGTTAGGCTTCTCTTACAGCATGTTTGTTTGTGAAGTTGAGTTAGCCCTTACATGAGTCAATTACAAAATATCAACTTACGGGACATTCAATTATAATGGGTTTAGTATAATAATTGAAATGGATGTTTCTTTTGATTTATAGTTCCTTTGTATATACTAATATACATTAATTTATATAAAATAAAAAATAAAACCTAAGCAGGAACAACAGATGTAGTCTTCTTCTTCTTCTTCTTTTTTATAAAGATTCTGGATGGTGTAAAATACAGGCGATATTGTCAAAATATGTGAGGATTAGTTCAGTGGCATATTGTCAAAATATGTGAGGATTAGTTCAGTGGCATGCACGATTCCATGGCAAGAATATAAATTCCAAAATGTTCGATTGCACTGGGTTCAATTTGATAGAAGAAAAGATGCCTTCGTTTGTTATAATAGCGATTCTTTATAAGTGCACACCTGAATCAGTTAAGTGCACAGGTAAAGTAACAAATTCAGTAGAATTTGCATCCATATAATTTATGTTGTCTATGGAAAATCAGTTTATTGCAAAGGTAATTAAAGAAACTAATTCAACATTAAAACAAAAATATGGTATGCAAAACTGCTTTTGTTAGTTCCACAGCATGCAATTATCATATGTTTTGTTCTCACAGCTTTCATGCACGGAGTTTGCTAGAACGACCGCTTTTCAACAGTACGGAAAACACGATTCATGATCCAACAGAGGAAATCAGGGGAGCTGGGGTGATCATGGGGAATTATGCGGTTAAAATGCTTACTGCTGAGATTGACATATTATTCCGCCGGTCGAAGTAGCATTTGCGTTCATGCATTCATTAGTAGACAGGCTCACATCTGAGGCAACTTGATAAAAACCAACTGGTCCAAACCTGAAATTATCATATGAAACATCCTTCCATTATTATTCATATAACATCAGTAAAATGAACACATGCTCCTAACCTAAAATCTAGCTTTTCTGCCACAATTTGTTTTCTTCCTGATGAGAAATGAGAAAACTGATTCAGTTGTTTTAGCTAGTCAAACCCATGAATAAGAAACATAGCATTCAGCGGGAATAATAAATGATTGCACGAATTTGGTCAAAACATTTGCATGGTAAAGTAATCCATCCTGCTTTATTATGGGATGTGTGTGTATGCGTGCGCTTACCGTTCTATTAAGTTAGTAGCTTAAATTATAGTAGAAAACTACAGATTCTTTGAAAAAGTAAGGGATGCAGTAGTTTCACCCAAATAACTCTAGAAATTGTTATGAAATGAACTGATAGACTAAGGCAAAAATTCAATTTTTCAGTATGATCAATAATTAGATTTTAAGAACTATTCTCATACAACAAAAATACTATATACAACTTGCTTTAAAAAAAACATTTCAGAAGCTGCACACAGCTTGCTGACATGATCCATCATGATTTGCTGAAAACCGGAAATGTTGATGCTGAAATACAGTTTCAAATATCATCCTCTCTGCGGATTTTGACCCTTGCCTTCTAAATAAAGAGATAATGTATTCCATGAAGACTGAATCACACGGCAATGTAATGGGTCCATGGCTTGTAATTCCAAACTCATCTTCAGACATTTTTAGAAGTTGCACAAACACACTGTTTGTTAAATATGTCAATGGGATCATAAATCGCTTCCCATCAAGTGTATATATAATAAAGTTTCCTTTATCGGCAACTGATGACGTGCTGCATTCATCCAAAGAAGAATTAGAGTCTTTTCGGCCAAAAGAAGCCGCTCTCTTTAGTGTCATTGCCATTTTCACTAGCTTAACCATTGCTGCAGAAATTGTAGTTTTGAATGCTCTTGAAGAAGAAGATTAGTTGAATTGATGATGAACTGATGAGAGGAGTGCAGCTGATATTGCTATGTTTTGATAGAGGTGGAAAGAGGCCCCAATACGGCTTGTTTAATTCGAGAGGACGCTTAGCGTTGGAAGCAAAGCTTGTGAGCGGTTAATGAGATGAGTATGACATGCATCGGTTATGTGTTCATTTGGTTATATATCAACTTGGGTATATAAGGTGAGGTGTGGTTACCATTCAAACGAGTTGCATATTGTCTGTGTATGGAGTTATGGTTATAGACAAGCATGCATTCATATCCATCACCCAATGTTTAAAGGCCATTCTATTTGATATGACATTTTTATTGGTGTCGGGAACGAAGTCACATGAGAACAGTCAGTAAATGATTATTTTTCAGCTATTATCAGATTGTCGAGATGTTTTTTAAATGGTAAGGATCATATCTGAGATGGCTTGATTGAAAAACAACTACTAGTACTCATTTCTCAAATTAACATATGATACATCCTTCCATTATAATTCATATAACATCAATTAATAACGTGCGTTATGTACAGAAATCAAGGCTATCAAAGGTTATGATTTTCAAGAAATTATATTCTTAGGTTACTAGTTTAATTAATTACCAACGATAAGATATCAGGGACATACATTTTTTATTTTTATAACAAAAATTAGATTTACGGCATATTGTGATATACAGAAATTGAATAAGAATATTCAAAAGCTACACAGAGCTGACTGATTTGATCTTGATAATTGCAAACAAACCAAATAAGGATGATTTTTAAGTAATGTTTCATGTTTTAAATTCTCAACAGCTAAGCCCTTCCTCTGAAGTAAACATTAGATGTATTCCAGAGACTCGGCATCAAAAGGAAGGATATGATAGGATCGTTACATGGTGACCTAAACTCATCTTCGGATATGCTCAAACTAGTGTGTATCAAGGCATGACAAAGGGAGCATGAATCACTTTCTTTTTCATATCTTCAATAAGCGATTACTGGACAGAAAGAGATCCATGCTTCCTTCGTCATACCTTAAATAAGCACACTATGAAACATCCCTTTTCTGCCACACATGAATATGTGCTGCATTCTTTAGAAGACATTTGAGATTCGGTCCTTTTTTTTTTAATTAATTTTTGCTGATGTAGAAGTCTGTTGAGATTTGTGATACGCAAATCACAAAATTGTAGGCAACAAATTTTCTATGTGGATCCATTTTTGATGGAGATATTTGTTGCTACTTTTGTGGGATATTTGAAAATGAAGGCAAGGATTATTTGGTGCTTATCCAAATAGATATATTTGAGATATATGAAGATATATTTGAGATATATGAGGATAATTTGGGTGACAAGTTACTCTATAAAAGGCCTACATGATATCTTCATTACGTGGTGGAAAAATTTGCCATTTTTCTTCATTATCTTTCTCCTCAAATTGTTTAGCCATTAGATATTCTCTACCTATTTCTCAATAAGGTTATTGATTCAAGTTGTGTTTGTTTAACGATAGTTGAGATCAGTTGTAAACAATATTTTGGTGAATCAATAAAGATGGTGGTTGGGTGGAATATCGTGGGTTCATATTTCCGATATATTTTTTTGTGTTGTTGTTTGTTATTCAATCACATTCATCTTCAAGTGATTGGGTGAAAAAGATTCATTTTGTTTTTGGGTGTTTTGTCAAAACTTCCACTGCGCACAAAACCCCAACAGTTGGTATCAGAGCTCAGATCACCGCATAGCTTGGAGTGTTTGTTGGATTGAAAAAAAATTGCTTTTTTGTTTGAAAAAAATTGATTTTTTGATGTCGGAGATGTTGACGTTGTCGAAGATGGCTATTTTGAATGGGAGGAATTGGGGTATATGGAAGCCGAAGATGGAGGACGTTCTATATCTCAATGATTTGCATGATCCCATTGATGGAAATGGGGAGAAGCCCTCGAATATGGATGAGGGAAAGTGGAAGAAAATGGACAAAAAGACGATTGCGTTGATTCGCCAATATTTGGATGATTCTGTGTTCCACCATGTGGCTAGTTGTGAATCCGCAAAGACGTTATGGGACAAATTAGTATCGATGTATGAGTCAAAGAGTGCTATAAGCAAGGCTTTTCTGGTTCGAAAGTTGGTGCAACTTCGATTGGATGAGGAGAAGTCTGTTGCAGAGCACGAGTTTCAAGATGTCATCAATCAATTGGCAAACATGAAGGTCAATTTTGATGATGAGTTGCAGGCTCTTTTGTTGATGAGTTCTCTTTCGGAAAGCTGGGAGACTTTGGTTGTTTCATTGAGTAATTTCAATGCTAATGGAACTATCTCTTTGGAAACGGTTCGAAGCAGTATTTTGAATGAGGAGCTAAGGAGAAAAGGGTCGGAGTTGAAATCGGTTCAAACTGAGGCGATGGTAGCAAGGGACTCAGGTAAAGATACAAGGAAGAAGAAATGTGCTATCTTTTGTCATTATTGTGGTAAGAAAGGCCACAAGCGCAATGATTGCTATTCATATATACGAGATATGAAGAAGAAGAAGAAGGCGCAAGGTGATAATAATAGTGATGAGGCACAGGCAGGCTTTGCTGAAGGTACCGAAGGCAATTCTTCATGTGATGTCCTACTTAGTGTTGTGGAGCCTTGGAAGATGGATTCAGGAGCCAGTTTTCACATATGTCGAGATGTGAAAAGTTTTTCTTCGTATGAGAAGAGTGTTGGCATGATAAAGACGACCAATGGAGTAGAGCTACCAATTTGTGGAGTTGGAGCTGTTAGCTTTCGGATGCATGATGGAGTGGAGAGAGAAGTTGCCGGTGTGAGGCACATACCCACTTGTTCGCATAACCTCATATCTCTCGGCCAGTTAGATTTCCGCGGTTGCACTTATGAGACTCGAGGTGGAGTTTTGAGAGTGAAGAAGGGCGGTCGTGTGATGATGCGAGGAGTTTTGGAGGAGGGGAACCTATATAGTTTGGTCGGTTCAGTGGTCAACAGTGGAAGGCGGGTGACGGTCGAAGAACCTAGTCCACAGCAAAGAGGAGAGGTTAATATGGTCACTGCTGATGGTCCTAAGGTGGAGGATCATGGTATCGACAAGAGTCTAGATGTTGATGATGCTCGAGGGATCCCGGAGATGAAGAGATCATGTCAAGCGGAAGACGGATGTCGAGTTGTGAAATCCACAAAGACAAGATGGAGGTCTTTGTGGTATTACAAACGCTTTTGAAGATCGCTATTGGTGTGGTGCACGGATGAGGGAGGTGCACCATTAGTGGGCGATGGTGGAGGTTTGTAATGATGTTAATTGAGAAATGAAGGTTGAAAGTGAGAGCTAAGTTGGCTAGTGTTGAGTGGAGGAGATGTTGTGATTTGGTATCAAGGTGGAGTGTTGAGATTTGTGATACGCAAATCACAAAATTGTAGGCAACAAATTTTCTATGTGGATCCATTTTTGGTGGAGATATTTGTTGCTACTTTTGTGAGATATTTGAAAATGAAGGCAAGGATTATTTGGTGCTTATCCAAATAGATATATTTGAGATATATGAGGATATATTTGAGATATATGAGGATAATTTAGGTGACAAATTACTCTATAAAAGGACTACATGATATCTTCATTACGTGGTGGAAAAATTTGCTATTGTTCTTCATTATCTTTCTCCTCAAATTGTTTAGCCATTGGATATTCTCTACCTATTTCTCAATAAGGTTATTGATTCAAGTTGTGTTTGTTTAACGATCGTTGAGATCGGTTGTAAACAATATTTTGGTGAATTAATAAAGAGGGTGGTTGGGTGGAATATCGTGCGTTCATATTTCCGATTTTTTTTTTTTTTTTTTTTTGTTTGTTATTTAATCACATTCATCTTCAAGTGATTGGGTGAAAAAGATTCATTTTGTTTTTGGGTGTTTTGTCAAAACTTCCACTGCGTACAAAACCCCAACAAAGTGCATGCTTTTCTTCTTCTATTTCCATTTTGGATGTCCTAAATTTGAATTAAACAGGTGATGAAAGCTAGGGTAGAAGCTACATCTGCATGTATTATACGTGAGAGGAAGGAGAGACAACTGCTTAGTAATGCAGGGCTACGACATTTCATAAGAGATTTTTGTAATTTGATATCAATTAAGCTACTATCCAAGTTGAATGTCAACCTGATAGCTTTCTTTTTCAATCCAACACTCGACCCCCTACAGATGCTTAATTATTTTTCTCGAAAAACAAGTTTTACAAAACGCCTCTATCGTTGTTTACAGTAAAAACGTACATTTTAAAATACAAATAGATTACAGAAGAATTCAGAGGAGCCTTAGAATAAAGGTTGCCAGAAAAATAATTAATGGATTATGCTAGTTCGACTTCTTTCACGCGGTTAAATCTTTGACTCATGAGGCTGGCTGGGTTATTTTCCTATTTGGACACGTTGCCAAAATTGGTTGATTTGACATTATTATTCATTAATTAAAAACAAAATAAGATACTATTAAAATTTAAAACATAAAATTTGACACAAAAAGTATTGATCGTTGGAGTGTTTTGTCTTCATATAAAAAGTGAATTTCAATTAGATGTGGAGATTTTCTTTCTCTCCATGCAGTTAAATACGGAGACGAAAACTAGTGAAGAACAAACTGGTTTCTCTACATGCTCAGCACATATATGTTAGGTGTTGGATATGCATTTCAAGCATGCGTAGCATGATGGTTTGTCCATAAGTCTGGCATTAATCTGATAAACATCTTGATCCAACCCTGTAGAATCTTAATTGCATGGCCCAAACTACGAAACATAATCTTAAGGCGCCAATTCGGGTACCTTAAATTGTCCATTGGAGAAATTGTAAACAAATTGAACTGATAGGCAAAAACTTTCAGTATGATTAATAGTTAGATTTTGAGTACAATTTCTCATACAGCAAAAACGCTATACAACTTGTTTTGAAGGATATAATTCAGAAGCTATACACAACTGGCTGATTAGATCTGTCAAGGTTTGCTAATAACTGAAAATGTTGATGCTGAAGTACGGTTTCATTGATCATCTTCTCCGCAGTTTTCGCCTCTTGTCTTCTAAATAAAGAGATAATGTATTCCATGAAGACTGAATAACATGGCAATGTGATGGGTCCATGGCTTGTAATTCCAAACTCATCTTCAGACATTTTTAGAAACTGTACAAACACACCGCTTGTCAAATATGTCAGTGGGATCATGAATCGCTTTCCGTCAAGTGTGTTGGGAAATTACGCAGATTTCCTTATGATTATATTTGTGAAGAAAAGAAATAAAATGTAGAATGGTAAGAGACACACAAATTTGATAACGGAGTTCGGCCAATTATGCCTACGTCTCCGGGCTGCTGCAGATCTTTTATTTCAGAGAATATTACAAAGTGATTACACAGAACACTTTACACACAACACTCGATCTCACTCTCCTCTTGCTCTCCTCTTCTTCTTAGTGGATTTGGAATGAGATTGGGATCGGATTATGAAGGAGAAGGGTGTATATATAGAGAGGAGATGGTTGGTGGGGGGGTTGGTGACTTGGTTGTTGGGCTTGGTAGGTGGTGGTTGGTGGCATACCCATGTAATAAACATGGGTGGCTTGGCTTCCTACATGCAGGTTCCAACAATCTCCCACTTGAAGACTGATTTCAATTCGTCTTCACACCTTGATCGATGCAACAGTCATTCTGCTCTTTTTACTCTAGCAGACCAACTGAAGTTGAACACAACTTCAGTTTATCGATAGTTACCGTCTTTGTCAACATATCTGATGGATTCTTGCTTCCTTCGATCTTCTCCAGTATTAACACATCATCTTCTAGTAGAGATCTGATGAAGTGATAACGAAGTCCGATATGTTTGGTTCTGGAATGAATTCTCTTCGCCAAATGTATTGCACTTTGACTATCACTGTATAAAACATTCATTTCCTGTTTGAATCCCAGCTCAGTTAACAAACCTTGAAGCCATATCATCTCTTTACTAGCTTCGGTGATTGCTACATACTCAGCTTCTGTAGTGGATAAAGTGACAATCTTCTGTACCTGTGACATCCAACTAACAGCTGTAGTTCCAACCGTGAATACATAACCTGTAGTACTTCTTCGATGATCGACTTCGCCTCCAAAGTCTGCATCTACATAGCCTTGAGCTTTAACCCGCCCTTTACCAAAGTACAAAGAGTTACGTACGGTACCTCGTAGATATCTCAAAATCCACTTGACTGCTTCCCAATGAGCTTTCCCTGGATTTGACATGAACCTGCTAACAACTCCCACTGCATGGCCAATGTCTGGTCTCGTATAGACCATGACATACATTAAGCTTCCAATAGCCGAGGAATAAGGAACACCATTCATGAAATTTCTTTCTTCATCGGTTTGCGGGGACTGATCCTTGGATAGGCGAAAGTGACTGGCCAATGGTGTACTGACTGACTTAGCATCGTTCATGTTGAATCTCTGCAAAACACGGTTGATGTAATCTGCCGGAGATAGCTGCAAGAGTCCTTCCTGCTTATCTCTAGTGATTTGCATTCCGAGAATCTTCTTTGCTGGGCCTAAGTCTTTCATGTCAAATTCCTTTGACAGTTGCTGCTTCAACCTTCTGATATCATCCATATTTGATCCTGCTACTAACATGTCATCAACATAAAGTAGTAAAATGATATAACTAGACTTATATCGCTTGAAGTAGCAACAATGATCAGCATTGCACTTCTGGAACTCTTCCTTGTGCATGAATCCATCAAACTTTTTGTACCATTGTCTTGGGGCTTGTTTCAGGCCATACAAGCTTTTCTTTAGTCTGCACACCATGTTCTTCCTCCCTTTCTCGAAGAATCCTTCTGGTTGGTGCATGTATATCTCCTCATCCAAGTCTCCATGAAGAAATGCGGTCTTCACATCTAACTGTTCAAGATGAAGGTCTTCAATAGCAACAATACTTAATACTGACCTGATACTATTGAGCTTCACAACGGGAGAAAAAATGTCAGTGTAGTCCACTCCTTCCTTCTGTTGGAATCCTTTGACAACTAGTCGAGCTTTGTATCTCTTGGCACCATCGTGCTCCTCTTTCACGCGATACACCCATTTATTGTGAAGTGCCTTCTTTCCTATGGGCAACTCAACTAGTTCCCATGTCTGGTTGGAGATAAGAGACTTCATCTCATCTTCCATGGCAAGCTCCCACTTACTAGCATTTTCAGTCTGAGATGCTTCATCATAGCATTCAGGTTCCCCTGCATCAGTCAGCAACAAATAATTCATGTATCTTTTGTTAGGTACATGAGGTCGAGAAGATCTTCTCAATTCAGGAACAAGAGTAGGATGTTGTAGTGTGTCAGACTGGTCCACACTACTCAGATCAACGATTTCATCAGGCTGAGCACTTTCTATAGTCGGTTCTGTGATGAGACTATCTGGAATATCGTTTGAATCTGCAAATACTGACTCACTCTGCTTTGAGTCGTTGACTTCTGTTTTGTGTCTGTCTTTGTACATTACTCTTTCGTTAAAAATCACATCTCGGCTACGGATCACCTTCTTGTTTTCATCATCCCAAATGCGGTAGCCAAACTCGTTTTCCCCATAGCCGATGAGAGTGCATTTCTTGGATTTGGGATCAAGTTTATTACTTCCTTGATCACTAATATGCACATATGCTATGCAACCGAAAACTTTTAAATGTGATAATTTTACCTCTTTTCCACTCCATATCTCCTCTGGTATTTTATGTTCTAATGGAACCGAAGGACCTCTGTTGATCAAATAAGCCGCTGTGTTGACTGCTTCTGCCCAGAATTGCTTCGGTAGACCTGATTGTATACGAATGCTTCTGGCTCTTTCTGTCAACGTTCGGTTCATACGCTCAGCTACACCATTGTGTTGAGGCGTACCCGACACGGTTCCTGCATTTTGATTCCGTGCTCATAACAGAACTGCTTGAATCTGGTGTCTTCATATTCACCTCCATTATCAGTTCTAAGCTTTTTGATCTTTAGATTTGTCTCATTTTCAACCTTAGCTTTCCATATCCTGAAAGCTTCGAACACTTCAGATTTATGCCTTAAAAAATAAACCCATACCTTTCGCGAGTGATCATCGATGAAAGTAACGAAGTAATGCTTTCCACCAATGGATGAGACAGTCGTTGGCCCCCAAACATCCGAATGAACAAGCTCCAGCTTTTCCTTCTTTGGGGTTTTACCACTTATTTGAAAGCTGACTCTCTTCTGCTTTCCAAATATGCAATTTTCGCACATACCTATTTTCACTGACTGTAGACCTGGAAGTTTCCCCTTCGAGTGCATAATCTTCATTCCCTTTTCACTCATATGGCCTAGCCTCTGGTGCCATATGTTGGAATTTTCGTTGCTAGCTGCAACAGTGATCGAACATCGTGCTCCTGATGTCATGTAAAGAGTACCACTCTTCTTGCCTTGAGCAATCGTCATTGCACCCTTCGAAATTTTCCAGTCATCACCATGGAAAGTCGTAGTATAGCCTTCACTAGCTAATTGTCCTACGGAGATCAAATTCTTCCTCAAATCCGGTATGTGTCTGACATCCTTTAGCTCCCAAACCGATGCATTCAGCTTAATCTTCACAGCACCTTTACCAACCATATCACAAGGTTGATCGTCACCAAGATATACTTTTCCAAGATTTCCAGAGGCGTAACTTTCGAAGAATTTTTTTCTGTGAAGTGGCATGAAATGATGCTCCAGAGTCTAACACCCAAGAATCTTCCTTGCTCTCCAAAGAGCATATCAACGCTTCATCTCCTCCTGAGGTAGAAGTAACATTTGCCTCTGCCTTCGCCTCCTGATCCTTTGGTGCACTTCTGCATTGGTTTTTGTAGTGCCCAGTCTTTCCACAATTCCAACACTCAATGGTCTTTGCGCTGTTGGGATTTCTGGATTTAGATCTCCAGTCCTTCGACCTACCACGGTAGTTCGATTTGCTACGTCCATTTCCTTGTGTTGAATTTCTTCCTCTTGATTGTGTATGCAAAATTGAAAAATTTGACGACTCACCGGAATCTCTTCGTCGGATCTCTTCACTGAGAACCATATCATGAATATCATCAAATCTTAACTTACTGCTTCCCGACGAGCTACTCACTGCTGTGACAGTAGCGTTCCAACTTTCTGGCAGGGAAGACAAAAGTATCAACGCGCGTACTTCTTCGTCAAACTCAATTTCAACTGAACTTAACTGAGTAGTAACTGTATTCAGTTCATTGAGATGTTGAGCTACCGATGCACCTTCTGTCATCCGCAAATTGAATAATCGCCTCATCAAATGAACTTTGTTAGAGGCCGACGGCTTCTCATACATATTGGAGAGAGCCGCCATAAGACCTGCCGTGGTCTTTTCCTTTGCTATGTTGAAAGCAACATTGCGAGATAACGTCAATCGAATAACTCCAAGAGCTTGTCTATCAAGAAGAGCGCAATCTTCATCCTTCATATTCTCTGGCTACTTTTCTGAGAGAGGTTGATAAAGCCTTTTCTGGTACAGATAATCTCCAATCTGCATTTTCCAAAAGCCAAAGTTGGCTCCATCAAACTTCTCGATTTTCACCTTTCCTTCATCTGCCGTCATCGCTCCCACTCGAATTTAATTTCTTTTCTAACAAATTATAGCTCTGATACCAGTTGTTGGGAAATTACGCAGATTTCCTTATGATTATATTTGTGAAGAAAAGAAATAAAATGTAGAATGGTAAGAGACACACAAATTTGATAACGGAGTTCGGCCAATTATGCCTACGTCTCCGGGCTGCTGCAGATCTTTTATTTCAGAGAATATTATAAAGTGATTACACAGAACACTTTACACACAACACTCGATCTCACTCTCCTCTTGCTCTCCTCTTCTTTTTAGTGGATTTGGAATGAGATTGGGATCGGATTATGAAGGAGAAGGGTGTATATATAGAGAGGAGATGGTTGGTGGGGGGGTTGGTGACTTGGTTGTTGGGCTTAGTAGGTGGTGGTTGGTGGCATACCCATGTAATAAACATGGGTGGCTTGGCTTCCTTGGCTTCCTACATGCAGGTTCCAACAAAGTGTATATATAACAAAGTTTCCTTTATCGGCAATTGATGTGCTGCACTCGTCCGAAGAATAATTAGTGTCTTTTCGGCCAAACGAAGCCGCCCCTTGTAGTTTCATTGCCATTTTCACAAGCTTAACCATTGCTGCTAATTTTTTTTGTTTTTGAATACTCTTGAAATGATGATGAATGGATGAGAAGAGTAGCTGATATTTGCTGGATTCTTATAAAGGTAGAAAGAGGCCCCAATACAGGTTGTTTAATTAGGGAAAATGCTTAGGATTGGAAGCAAAGCATGTGAATAGTGAATGATATGAGTATGATATGTCTAGATTATGTTTTCATTTGGTTATATATCAACTTGTGTAAATAATGTGAGGTGTTCTTATCATTCAGTGACCAAACGAGTTTTGTGGCCTGCATGGCAATGTAGACAAACATGCATCAGTATTACACAAGATCTATCATTGATGTTTGAAGTCCATTCAATTTGCTATAATGTTTTATCGGTGTCGGGAACAAAGCTATGTAAGCATATCTATATATTATTTGACATTGACAAAGGATTTTCTTTTTTGTTATTATTTGGTTATCATGATGTTTCTTTAATGATTACGGGTTAGCTAGGCTTCTCTTACAGCATGTTTGTTTGTGAAGTTGAGTTAGCCCTTGCATGAGTCCATTACAAAATATCAACTTACGGGACATTCAATTATTATGGGTTTAGTATAATAAATGAAATGAATGTTTCTTTTGCATTATAGTTCCTTTGTATATACATTAATTTATAAAAAATAAAAAAATAAAACCTAAGGAGGAACAACAAGTGTAGTCTTCTTCTTCTTTTTTATAAAGATTGTAAAATAGAGGCGATATTGTCAAAATGAGTGATGATTAATTCAGTGGCACGCCCGATTCCATGGCAAGAATATTAAACTCGAAAATGTTCGATTGCACTGGGTTCAATTTGATAGAAGAAAAGATGCCTTAGTTTGTTATAATAGTAATTCTTTATAACCTATATACCTGAATCAGTTAAGTGCACAGGTAAAGTGACAAATTCGGTTGAGTTTTCATCCATACAATTTATGTAGTCTATGGAAAATCAGTTTTTTGCAAAGGTAAAGAAACTAATTCAATATTAAAACAAAAATATGGTATGCAAAACTGCTTTTGTTAGTTCCACAGCATGCAATTATCATCTGTTTTGTTCTCTAGACAGGCTCACATCTGAGGCGACTTGATAAATACCAACTGCCCCCAACCTGAAATTATCATATGAAACATCCTTCCATTATTATTCATATAACATCAGCAAAATGAACACATGCTCCCAACCTGAAATCCAGCTTTTCTACCACAATTTGTTTTTCTTCCTAATTTGAAATGAGAAAACTGATTCAGTTGTTTTAGCTAGCCAAACCCATTAATAAGAAGCACAGCATTCAGCGTGAATAATAAATGATTGCACGAATTTGGTCAAAACTTAGCCTGTTATATCAGTGCTTAATAAAAACATTTGCATCGTAAAGTTATCTATCCTGCTTTAGTATGGGGTGTGAGTGTGCGCACGTTTACTATTCTATTAAGTTAATAGCTTAAACTATAATAGAAAACTACAGATTCTTTGAAAAAGTATTGGATGCAGTAGTTCAGCAAAATAAACTTGAGAAATTGTTATGAACTAATAGACTAAGGCAAAAATTCAATTTTTCAGTATGATCAATAATTAGATTTTAAGAACTATTCCCATGCAACAAAAATACTATATACAACTTGCTTTAAAAAAACATTTCAGAAGCTGCCACAGCTTGCTGACATGATCCATCATGATTTGCTGAAAACCGGAAATGCTGATGCTGAAATACAGTTTCAAATATCATCTTCTCTGCGGATTTTGACCCCTTCCTTCTAAATAAAGAGATAATGTGTTCCATGAAGACTATTGAGAATGCTGCAAATTTCTAGAGAATTCCAAAGTATTGAAGATAATACAAATTTCTAGAATTCTCAAGAGATTAATAAATTGCTTTGTATTATTGAATAAGTATTTCTTGCTTTATCTAGAGTATTGTATCTAGAATATTCTTATGTATTATTATTAAATAAATTACTTGATGAATGTGGAATGTTCTCTCTAGAGAATTTTACATAATTGTAATGAGATGCCTATAAATATGAGCATGGGCACATTGTAAGGTTGTAGCAAAAAATATAAGCAATAAAATTGTTGTATTACAAAAACCATTGAGTAATTTCTCCATCAAACTTTCTTTCAACTATTCAACTATTTCAATCATTTATCCACAACAACTATTCAACTATTTCCTCTACTACAACTACTAGCAAGTGGTATCGGAGCAACAACTACTAACAAGTGGTATCGGAGCTTCGTTCGTTCGCATATTGGGCGAAAAAACATTGCAACAATTATAAGCTATGGCAAACATTGTTCAATCTCCATCAAATTCCGTTCCTATTTTTACCGGTGAAAATTATGATTTTTGGAGCATAAAAATGAAGACATTTCTTAGCTCTCAAGATCTATGGGATATTGTAGATGAAGGGTTCACTATTCCTGAAGATACTTCAACTCTTAGCCAAGCTCAGAAAAAGGAGATAAAGGAAAATAAACTAAAAAATTCAAAAGTGTTAAGTTTTCTACAACAAGCGGTGACCGACGCTATCTTTCCTAGAATAATGGGAGCTTCAAACGCCAAAGAAGCATGGACCACATTACAGGAGGAGTTTCGAGGAAGTGCAAGGGTACGCGCCATTAAACTTCAAACATTAAGGCGTGAGTTTGAATTAATAAAAATGAAGGAGTCGGATACCGTAAAGGATTATTACTCCAAAATAAAAGAAATAGTTAGTCAAATAAGAGCTTATGGGGATAATATTCTTGACAAGAGGATTGTTGAGAAAATTTTAATTTCAATTCCCCGTAAGTATGACACAATCGTGACTACGATCGCGCAAACTAAAGATTTGTCTACCTTATCGGTGACTGAATTAATGGGCTCCCTTGAAGCATTTGAACAAAGAATGAGCAGGCATGATGAAGACTCGATTGAAAATGCTTTTCAGTCGAAACTCAAGCTATCATCCCAAAATAAAGCATATGGAGAAAATAAGAATGATGGAGAAGATTCTAGAAACAAAGGAAATTCTAGAAATTTCTCAAAGAATAAACAAGGCAAATATCTTCCATGTGGAATTTGTAAGATGACAAATCACTTGGAGAAGTTCTGTCGGAATCGTGGAAAGCCGCAATGTCGACACTGTAAGAAATTTGGACATTTGGAGAAGAATTGCTTCAGGCTAAATAAGCATCAAGCAAATTTCATTGAAGAGCATGACAGAGAACAACATCAATATGATCGAGATCAACATCTTTTTTATGCTACCGAAGATTCTAGTGAAGAAAATGGAGGAAACTGGTACTTGGATAGCGGTTGCAGCAATCACATGGCTAAAGATGGGAGCATCTTCAAGGATATTGATGATACTGTCAAAGTAAAAGTACGATTGGGGAATGGCACCGTCGTGGAATCAAAAGGCAGAGGCACTGTTATGGTGGAAACAAAGAAAGGTACAAAATTTATCAAAGATGTTTTACTTGTTCCAAATTTAAAAGAAAATTTGTTGAGCATTGGTCAGATGATGGAGAAAGGCTACGCTCTTCACTTCGAAGGAGACATTTGCAAAATATATGATAACAACAATAAAAGACTAGAGATAGCTCAAGTAAAAATGGAGAAGAGAAATAGAAGTTTTCCAATAAGTTTTAAATATGCTACTAATATAGCCATGAAAGCACAAGTTGATGATTCATGGTTATGGCATCGAAGATTTGGCCACTTCAACATTCAAACCTTGAAATTGTTGTATCAAAAGAATATGATGAGAGATTTT
Source organism: Allium sativum (assembly GCA_030737875.1). Lineage (NCBI taxonomy): Eukaryota > Viridiplantae > Streptophyta > Magnoliopsida > Asparagales > Amaryllidaceae > Allium > Allium sativum. The sequence goes on along the minus strand of CM060925.1, from coordinate 67,149,823 downwards.
CCATGCATAAAAGAAAATAATGAAGCCTGTGAAGGATGTCTTCTCGGAAAGCAACACAGATCATCATTTCCATCACGAAGCACTTGGAGAGCAAAAGACTTGTTGGAGTTAATTCACACCGACGTTTGTGGACCAATGAGAACACCTTCACTTCATAACAACAGATATTTCATTCTCTTTATTGATGATTTTTCTAGAATGACATGGGTCTACTTCATTAAAGAAAAATCAGAAGTCTTTGGAATATTCAAGAAGTTTAAAGCTCTTGTCGAAAATCAAAGTGGAAAACGTATAAGGAAGCTTCGAAGTGATCGTGGTAAAGAGTACAACTCCCATGAGTTTGATAAATTTTGTGATGATGAAGGCGTTGAGAGGCAACTTACAGTTGCATATACTCCACAACAAAATGGAGTATCTGGAAGAAAAAATCGCACAGTCATGGAGATGGCAAGATCAATGCTGAAGGAGAAGGGCTTACCCAACACTTTTTGGGCAGAAGCAGTATATACTGCTGTCTATATACTCAACCGATGTCCAACTAGAGCAGTTGAAGACAAGACTCCTATAGAGGCATGGAGTGGACGAAAGCCAACAGCCAATCATTTAAGAATTTTTGGATCGATTTGCTACATACATGTTCCAGACCAAAAGAGACACAAACTAGAAGAGAAGACCATACGAGGAATCTTTTTGGGGTATAGCACACAATCAAAAGGATATAGAGTTTATAACTTGCAAACAAAGAAACTGACGATTAGTCGAGATGTCGAAGTTGATGAGAATGCTTCTTGGAATTGGGATGAACAAAAAGTTGAAAAAAGAAACATTTCTATTCCAGTACATCAATCTCATGAAGATGTAGAAGTGGAAGAAATGGAAGAACCAACAGAAGAACCAGGTACGCCCCTTTCACCTTCTCAACAACAAACTTCTTCACCAGAGTCTACTCCAAGAAGAGTTAGATCTTTGGTAGATATATGTGAAACTTGCAACATGGCTATATTTGAACCCGAAAGCAATGAAGTAGCATCTAAACAAGAAGTATGGATCAAAGCAATGGAAGAAGAGATAAAAATGATTGAAAAAAATAATACCTGGGAGCTTGTAGATTGTCCTAAAGATAAAGAAATCGTTGGAGTGAAATGGGTTTATAAGACAAAGCTAAACCCAGATGGCTCAATACAAAAACACAAGGCTAGGCTCGTAGCAAAGGGCTACTCGCAACAATATGGAGTCGACTATAATGAGACATTTGCTCCAGTTGCACGTCTGGACACAATTAGAGCTTTAGTTGCTCTTACAGCTCAGAAAGGATGGAATGTTTTTCAACTAGATGTCAAATCAGCTTTCTTAAATGGAGTATTAGAAGAAGAGATCTATGTGGAGCAACCACAAGGCTTCATAAGTAAGGGCAATGAAGACAAAGTGCTAAGACTAAGAAAAGCTTTATATGGCTTGAAGCAAGCACCTCGAGCATGGTACAATAGAATCGACCAATACTTCATTAATCAAGGATTTAGGAGGAGCAAAAGTGAGCCTACATTATACATCAAGACACAAGGTCAGTATGATACTCTCATTGTCTCTCTATATGTAGATGATCTTATCTACATGGGAAATAATATGAAGATGATAACTGCATTTAAAGAAGACATGATGAAAACATTCGAGATGACCGATCTTGGCTTGATGAATTACTTCCTTGGCATCGAGGTGAAACAACATAAGGAAGGTATATTTATCTCTCAAAAGAAATATACCGAAGAACTATTAAAGAAATTTAGAATGAATGATTGCAAACCAGTAGCTACTCCACTCGTAACAAATGAGAAGTTGCAAAAGGATGACGGAGCCCTAGAAGCTGATGCATCTCGCTACAAAAGTTTGATTGGAAGTCTTTTATATCTTACTGCTACGCGACCGGATATCATGTACGCTACAAGTCTTCTATCAAGATTCATGCAAAGTCCAAGTCAAATTCATCTTGGAGTTGCTAAAAGAGTTTTAAGATATTTGCAAGGAACAAAGGAGTATGGAATATGGTACAAGACCATAACCAACTCAAAGTTGATTGGCTACACTAATAGTGATTGGGCAGGTTCAGTAGATGACATGAAAAGCACGTCGGGCTATGCCTTTTCACTTGGATCAGGAATACTCTCATGGGCATCAAAGAAGCAAGCAACAGTTGCACAATCAACAGCTGAAGCAGAATATGTGGCAGCAGCGGAAGCAACAAGTCAAGATATATGGCTTCGGAGGATATTTGAAGAAATAGGTGAGCATCAAGATCAACCTACTACAATCTACTGTGACAGCAAATCAGCAATAGCAATCACAAAGAATCCGGTTCATCATAATCGAACTAAGCATATAGCTATCAAGTATCACTTCATCAGAGATGCAGAAGCGGCAAAAGAAATTCAGCTCAAGTACTGCAGAACAGAAGATCAAGTTGCAGACATCTTCACAAAGGCACTGCCAAGAACAAGATTTGAGCAACTACGAACTATGCTTGGAGTATCCGAAATTTGCATCAAGGAGGAGTATTGAGAATGCTGCAAATTTCTAGAGAATTCCAAAGTATTGAAGATAATACAAATTTCTAGAATTCTCAAGAGATTAATGAATTGCTTTGTATTATTGAATAAGTATTTCTTGCTTTATCTAGAGTATTGTATCTAGAATATTCTTATGTATTATTATTAAATAAATTACTTGATGAATGTGGAATGTTCTCTCTAGAGAATTCTACATAATTGTAATGAGATGCCTATAAATATGAGCATGGGCACATTGTAAGGTTGTAGCAAAAACTATAAGCAATAAAATTGTTGTATTACAAAAACCATTGAGTAATTTCTCCATCAAACTTTCTTTCAACTATTCAACTATTTCAATCATTTATCCACAACAACTATTCAACTATTTCCTCTACTACAACCACTAACAAAGACTGAATCACACGGCAATGTGATGGGTCCATGGCTTGTAATTCCAAACTCATCTTCAGACATTTTTAGAAGTTGCACAAGCACACCGCTTGTTAAATATGCCAATGGAATCATAAATCACTTCCCATCAAGTGTATATATAATAAAGTTTCCTTTATCGGCAACTGATGATGTGCTGCATTCATCTAAAGAACAATTAGAGTCTTTTCGGCCAAAAGAAGCCGCTCTCTGTAGTTTCATTGCCATTTTCACAAGCTTAACCATTGCTGGAGAAATTATAGTTTTTGAATACTCTTCAAGAAGAAAATTAGTTGAAATGATGATGAATAATTGATGAGAGGGGTATAGCTGTTATTGCCATGTTCCTATAGAGGTGGAAAGAAGCCCCAATACGGTTTTTTTAATTCGAGAGTTGGAAGCAAAGCATGTGAGTAGTTAATGGGATGAGTATGATATGCATGGGTTATGTTTTCATTTGGTTATATATCAATTTGGGTATACAAGGTGAGGTGTGGTTACCATTTAAACGAGTTGCATATTGTCTGTGTATGGTGTGATAGTTATAGACAATCATGCATTCATATCCATCATCCAATGTTTAAAGACCATTCTACTTGATATGACGTTTTATTGGTGTCAGGAACAAAGTCACATGAGCAGTCAGTAAATGATTATTGTTTAGGTGTTATCAGATTATCAATATGTTTTCTAAATGGTAAGGATCAAACTTCTAATTTATTTTATGCAAGATTCCAAAATATAGTAATTTGTTTGCGAAATTGGGTTAGCCCTTGCATGCATTCATGACAAAAGATCAGCAGACCGTATGTTCATTTATAGTGTAATGGAATTTTCTTTTGGCATCATAGTTCCTTGCGTAAATTTATTTTTCTTTAAAAGAAAATTTTTGAAGCAATTTTTTCTTTGTAGGCAGGTAATTGTAAAGGGCATCATTGTCTCAGTTGGTTAGAATATAGTAACAGAACCCAAAAGGTCATGGTTTGATTCTGTCACAACATTTGCCATGATAGTACGCTAAATACCTGGTGATTTGATTGCAAAACCGAGTATTATACTCCATGAGTTAAATACTGGTTATTTGCAAACAGGCTCACATCTGAGATGGCTTGATTAAAACCAATTACTAGTACTCATTTCTCAAATCGTCATATGAAACATCCTTCCATTATTATTCTTATAACATCAATTAATAACGTGTGCTATGTACAGAAATTAACACTATCAAAGGCTATGATGAATTTCATGAAATTATTTTCTTAACCTGCTAGTTTAATTGATTACCAACGATAAGATGTCAGTGATATGCATTTTTATAACAAAAATTTGATTTACAGCATGCTATGACATACAGAAATTGAATAAGAATATTCAAAAGCTACAAAGAGCTGACTGACTTGATCTTGACAATTGCATACAAAACAAAGAAGGATGATTTCCAGAAACTCGACAACAAAAGAAAGGGTGATAGGATCGTTATGTGGTAGCCCAAATTCATCTTCGGATATGCTCAAATAAAAGGGTATAAGATATGGCAAAGGAAGAATATGGATCGCTTTCTTTGCAATTATTGGACAGAGAGAGATTCATGCTTCCTTTGTCATACTTTGGACAAACACACAATGAAACATCCCTTTTCTGCCACACATGAACATGTTATTTACCAAATAATGCTACTCTTTGAAAATTCTTTAAAATCTTATTTGCATTAACCATTTTATTTTGTTTTTGGTAATGTAGAAATGCTTTTCTTCTTCCCATTCGATCCATTTTAGATGTCAAGGAATGTGAATTTGAATTAAACAGGCGATGAAAACCAAGTGTAGAAGCAGCCTTATACTTGTAGGAATAGCTAGAAGCTGCATCTGCATGTATTATACATGAGCAGAAGAGAAGACACCTGCGTAATAATGCATGGCTATGACACTTCATCGGAGATGTTTGAAGTTTGATATCGATTAAGTTGCCATCCTGGTGGAATGCATACCTATTAGCTTTCTTTTTATGATCCAACATTTGACATCCTACAGACGGTATCAATTCTTCTGTCTCCGGCTCGGGTGTTCCCATGTGCCCGACAAATCACAACCACACATATTATTAATAATCTAATGAACGGTTCCTACCATCCACTCAAAAGCATTAGATTTTGTGCAAATTAGTGACTAATATTGATTCGGCACATGGGAACACCCAATTTAAGTACACAACAATTCATCCACCTACAGGCAGTTTTACTATGTTGTATAGCTTCTTCGTACACCGAAGGACATTATATTATGTTTTGACACGAGAATGTAATTAATCGCTTTGATGAACAAGTATATTAGAGAATGCAATAACCTAGAGTCATAAAAATATTAGAAAAATAGAATTATAGTACATCAAGTTCGTTGTCCATGTTTCAAAAGTAACACCATTTTTCAAAATGTGCTAACAATTTAGAGTGCATAGTGCACATATTATAGTTTGTACACTTCAAAATTCTACACTCAGTGTTCTCCCAATAGAATACCGAATGTCAAATTTTCATTCTATGTTTCAAGTGTCTGCTGAACATGCGTCCAAAAGGAGGCGCCTATTGAACATGCACCCCAACCGATTACGTTTTTGTAATCAATTTCATTGAAAATGTAATCGATTACATAATTTGTACTCTGTTAGAGACGAAAGTGTGTACATATTACAATGCAATATCCAATTTTTGTTGGAGATGCTCATAGCAAATGAGACTATTGCTAAGGGAAATTAGGCTTTATTTCCTTATTTAATACTTAATTGTTTTTCTTGAAAATAAAGTTTTACAAAACATCTCTACCATGTTTACCATAAAACGTACGTTTTAAAATACACATATTTATCAAAAATGCTAGGACAACCGGGATTGAAGAAGTCAGAAACCGCGGAAATAACAGGGACCTTTGGATGCTTTTCCCCACGTGATTTACGTTGATTTCCTACTGCTTATTTGTAGATCCGGTGATTTTCACTGTTTTTCTTTCGATCGTTCTAGCATTACCCCATATTTATAGCGTAAAATGTAAATTTTTATTTTTCAAAGATTTTCAATTAAAACGGTAAATATTTGAAGTTCTAATTGTTAATATGTACAGTTTAAAATTCACACACTACAAAATAAGGCACGTGTAGCGTTTGCTAAAAGACATCGGCGAAGTCTCTATGTGTCGTTGCTATTTACCTCGTTGTCAACAGGAAAAGCAACGGCAAAAGCGATGACTTCATCATCAATTTAGAGACGGCTCGTGAAAGCAAATCAACCATGGGGCGTTAAATTTGTAAGTAGTTAGACATCACAAGTGGTCATGAATCGTTGCAAATCTGGAACAATTTGGTCGTTGCTAGCCATGGCCAGCCGTTGCAAATCTGGATATATTTTATTTTCCTTACCAAGACCTTATACCCTTCCAACCACACAACTCTTTCGCTGTCTCTTTCTATCCATCATACACATTTATTTTCACAAATATTACCATTTCATCTATCATAGATTGAAATATATTACAAATAATCAAATAACACACACACATATATATTTTTGAAAATTGGTTCACTTTATTATGTACCAATTTCATATGCCACATTAAATCATTGCGCCCCCCTAACCTAGATGAGTGCGACAACAAGGAAAAAGAGTGCATATAAACGAAAATACAAACAGAACAGCTATCAGTTCAAAGAAAAAGCAGAAAAACATCACAACATAATTATAACAAACAGCCACCCTTCTTTCATACACTCAAAACTAATCACTTCAAAAAATCATCAACCAGTATCATGCGACTCTATTCCCTATCTCCTCATAAAACTCATATTCCCTGCTGAGTTCTCCGATTTGCTACCATTATCTTTTACTAAAAGAAAAACATATCTCCCTCTCTATACATTGTAATTTGATCTCCCTAGATATAGCAAGATTACTAAAATCCGAGCATTGCGTTACATCCAAATTTGATACACAACAATTGTAAATGAAGCACAAGCTATGTCTTTTATCTGATCCTTCTTCTTGAACACTTGTGACAGCAGATTAGCCTCCTCCTCCATAGAAGACATCACATTCATATTTAAGCCAAGCTTAACTTTCAGAGAATTTTATATGAAACTAGTATAAGAGCAATTAAAAAACAGATGACTTATATTTTCCTCTTCAGAATTTCAAAGCGCACATATATTTTCATCAACAATACCATATCTGCGCAACCTATATTTTGTATTCAATCTGTTCTTCATAGCCAAATATGTAATGAAAGACATTCTCTTCGAATCCTCGGGGTGCCAAACAACCTTAGCCTATTGCATAACAGAGGACCTCCCCCTTGCCTTATCCAATGCTTTGTGAAAAGAAAACAACCCTCCATCAATCCATTCATAAAAATCACACTGGACATTGTTATTTATCTCAATACCATCAATCTGCTGCTGTAATTCCCTGGTAGCAGGATGCAAAATACTACATATCCTCCCTTCTCTTATAATAGAAGCTACCTTCTCATTATAATCACCTAGAGCTTGAAATCTGGACATCCCTAGCAAATCAACAAGACATTTCCCATTGATCCAAGATTTAAACATTAAAGAAGTGTTTGAACTAGATGGGGTCACTTTATTAAAATATTGTCTACCATTTGATCTTATTCTCAAAATATTCTTCCAAGTGCAAGACGAATTATTATCAACACTCATACTCTAAAATTCCTTATTCTTACAGTATTTTGATGTCGTCCGTCTACTCCAAAGTGAATCATCTGCTAAGAATTTCCATATCAGCTTTAAACTGGAAGCTTTCTTCAAATCCTTAAATGATTTTAAGCTAATACCCCCTTCATGCTTTGGAGAACATAACTTTTCCCATGCCACTTTATGTTTTGAATTACCCCAAAAGAAATCAGCATACATTGTATTTAATTTGTCAATGGTATATTCAGGTAATTGATAAACAAATAACCAATACAAAACAGTTGGATTGATAACCGGTTGAATCATTTCAGCTCTTCCAGCAAAGCTTAAAAACTTAGAATCCCATGACTGTAATTTATTTTGTATCCTATGTAACAAATCTCGATAGTCTTGGTGGTGAGTATAGTTTGAAGAAAGAGGAACCCCCATTGGTGACGGCTGGCGAAGGCTGATGACAGCTTTTTGCGATCGCTAAACTGACCTTTTCTTGTAGTGGACTTGCATCGGTTATGTTTTCATTTGGTTATATGTCAACTTGGGTATATAAGGTGAGGTGTTGTTACGATTCAAATGAGTTGCATATTGTCTGTATATGGAAGTATAGTTATAGACAAGCATGCATTAATCATATCCATCATCCAATGTTTAAAGACCATTCTACTTTATATGACATTTTATTGGTGTTAGGAACAAAGTCACATGAGCACAGCCAGTAAATGATTATTTTTCAGATATTATCAGATTATCAATATGTTTTTCAAATTTAAATAGTAAGGATCAAGCTTCTAATTTCCCTTATGCAAGATTCCAAAATACAGTAATTTGTTTGCGAAATTGGGTTAGCCTTTGCATGAATTCATGACAAAAGATTAGCTGTAACACCCCGTAATTTTAAAATATTAAAATTAAAAAATTAAAGAATACTTAATTTAAGAAGAATTAAGGGAAACGGGCTGCGCCATTGCGTTCGTCTCAGAATTCCGCTTTGGATAGAGTCCGGGTTTGCGTAAATCGGATATCGTATGGAGAAGTTATAAACCCTAGAAGTTTGCATACACATAAGGAAGAATATATATATATATACATATATATAGATATATATATATGTGTGTGTGTGTGTATATATATATATATAAAATAATTCCAGAACCTTCAAAACAGTTCAAAAATAAAAATCCGACCAAAGCGGGCTGAGCGGGAAAATTCCCGCTCGTGGGTGTCGACCCTCCCCCCCGGAGGGTGTCAACATGGGTGTCAACCCCCCTTAGGGGGTGTCGACAGGGGAGTCGACCTCCTTGTAGGGGTGTCAACCCCCCCCGGCAGATCTGGGCAGAATTCGTTTTATGTATCTGGACTTGATTCTGTGTCTGATTCATCGGTTCTAGACTATAAATATGGTCCCCTATTCTCCTATTTTCTTCATTAGAGATCATGGAGGCCATATGCCGACGGGTTGCAAACTGAAACATAATCAAATTCTATAACAACATTTTAGCTAATCAAATTCAGAATTCAGAATTCAGATCTATTCTCTCTCTATTCTCTAAACCTAATGCTGTGAGTTTCTAGTCACTTTTAGGTTTAAATAAATAACAGTGAATTGTGAAAGACAATGCATTGGATATGTTGTAAAGTATGAATCTATGCCAGTATTAAATCATATACTATGTAGATCTTGATAGATCTATTTCTCTAGATCTGATATTAGTGTGGTTATTCTATGATGTTGCCTATGTATATCTTGATAGACCTATTTCTCTAGATTTGATATAATTGTGGTTATGCAATGATGTTGCCTATGTAGATCTTGATAGATCTATTTCTCTAGATCTGATATAATTGTGGTTATTCTATGATGTTGCCTATGTAGATCTTGACTTGTAATTGTATTATGGAAAAGGTGAATACGTTAATTTGGGACAAGTTATGACATTGATTAGATCTGGTTCCTTATGTAAACCACCTTTCACCTGTCAATATAGTGTGATAAATTTGGATATGTTATAAATTGGACATGTGAATTTATCCTTGGATCTAAACATGCTACTATGTCACCCTTACTATGCTAGATCTGAATTGCTAGATATTTAAATGATTAGTTTAGATCTCATTTTTGTTCACTTTGACATCATAGAAATTGTCACAAGTCCATAAGACAACCTTATGACTATGTTAATCTATGTTATGCCAAATCATATTCAATGATCACTTGTGTTACATTCCTATTAGCTTTCCTTTTTATTACTTATGGCTAGGCTAATTATTTAGCCTAGGCATGCCGTTAATTTTGTAAGAACGTTAGTTAGAAACGGGAAAAAAGGTAAATATTGGTATAATTGGGAAATAAACATTTCTAGACTAGTAATTCAAATTGTTGATAGAGTGGGCAATAACACCCAAGAAGGTAAGATTAATTAATTGGTAAATTAATTAATAAATGGAATGTTTATTAATTACAATTAGGAATTGTAATTGTACTTATGACACGAGGTTAGGCTACATTAGTGGTGGAAGTCTGCCCGGACCTGACCGGCATATCCAGTAGCCACTAATGTTGAACCTAATGTGGGAGGTCTAAGTATGTAAATACGAATCGGGCTAAGATACGAGGTTAGGCCCACTGTGGAATAAGACTGCTCAGACCCGACAGACATATCCAGTACCCACATGTTATAAGCCTAATGTGGGAGGTCTAGCCCATTATAACCATAAATGGACATGATAATGAATTGGACTACTTAATCTAAGTTAATCCATAGGGATTGCATGAACTTAAATTTTAGTTGGGGGTTAAGTAAACTGGGCTGCATAAAAGGGGAGGGTTAAGTAAATCTTGGGTAGATGGGTAATATTAGTATATATAGGCCCACAAACTTATCCGTTAAATAAACATGCTTGAATCAGTGGGAAGGTTAAGTAAATCTTGGGTAGTGGGTAATATTAGTATATATAGGCCCACAAACTTAACCTGATAAGGTTATGTAATTAAATACACCGTTTAGGTAAACATAACCAGTTGAAAACTAGTAGTGGGGATGCAACACAAAGGGGAGAGCTTGCATCATCTTGTGTGGGACCCATTTCAGTCAGTAACCCTTAAATAGGTATCAAATGGGTACTCCGATCTAGGTTGGAGTAGGGCACGCTTACTGAGATGATTGTAAGAGATCCAAACGTGGAGGCGGTGTTGATGGTGCATTCCAACGGGGTCATGTGCGTGCATGACTCCGCCTGCTGGGGAAGATAAGACGCTGTGACATCAATAGATATGGTTGTGCACATCCGGAAAATAAAGGGTTGCCACTTTAGGGAGTGACACACCCTACTGTGGGGCCAGCACAGGGTATCTACGAAATAGGGAGCCGATCGATTAGGGGTAATAAATAGGGTACATCTAGTCCTGTCTATTTCTGTGGGGTACCAGTGTTTCTGTCTGGGCTAACACCCGTTATCTCTGTTTAGGTACCAATTCTGTTTGGGTTAAAACCCGTCACTAGAGTACACCTAAAACTAACATTACATTTCATTTGGGATCATCCTGTTTTTGTTAAGCAATTGGGGAGTATGTATTCCTATTACATATCTGTTATGCTAGTATTGGTGCAGAGCAAGGAAAGTATTAAGAAGCGCTATCTATTCTATCCTGTTGTCCTGTTTACCTTATCATACCTGCCATTTATGTAGTGATCTCTCTTATCCACTTTATATGCCTATCATGTTGCTTTGATTTATTTACTGGCTAAAAGTAACTAGACTCGACAGACTTTATGTCTGACCCTTTTTGTTTCCCTTCTTTCTTCCGTTCCCCCCAGGTTCTCAGGGAGGAAACACACAGGCTTGATCGTGATTTTGCTTATTTTGCTGGAGCTGCTGATATGTATGGATCAAGCTCCTATCCTTGTTGCCATGGCCATATTTTGTTCTTGGGGAATTTTCTTTCTTTTATGTACTCTGATATTTCTGAAGTACAAGACAGTGGTTTTTATGTTGTAATGGGTTTTTATGTTTCAGACAAATGATGCTTTGGACCACGGTATTTTGATGATTAATAAAGTTGTTTATTTCCGCTGCAAATTTTTTATATCTATCTTGTAATATTCTGTGTCTGTTTACCTAAACGCTTCACGAAACTTAATGCATTTCCCTTTGTGAGTGACATTAACGGACGTAGGGTGTCACACTTGGTATCAAAGCTGAAGGTTACCTGTTTAGATGAAAGTTTTCAAAAATTATTTTTCAAAAAGGTTTTAAAAGGAATTATTTTTGAAAAGAAAAGTCTATTTTGAAAATATTCCCCCAAGAAACCATATGTAATATCCTTCGGTCCTTTGTCTAAATTTCTTCCTTTTTCCTTTTTCAGCATGTCTAGGGAACAAAACATTCCTAATATCCCAGAGGGCGTCGCAATACCCGGATGGTTCCGTTGGTATTTGGAGGCCACGGCACCTGTCAAATGCCAAAGAGACGTTCCTCCACCAGCTGTGCCACTCATTCATCCTCCTCCCCCTCCAAGAGCAGATAACTTCACCAAGATCTGCAAAGACTTTCGTGCTATGGGTGGGAAGTCATTCCATGGGAATGAGACATTCGTTGAAGCTTGAAATTGGCTCAAGTAAACCGAGGACTTGTTCGTAATCTTTGAAGTAGAGGATAGAAGGAGGATTCAGTTAGCTGCTTGGCTATTAAAGGACGAAGCCTCATTTTGGTGGAAGTCACCCAAGCTGGACGTCTGGTGGAAACTTGGGAAGATTTTAGGCAAAGATTTGAAATGAAATTTCTTTCCCAAGCCAAGAAAAGCATGCAGATGGGGAGGTTCTTAGCACTCAAACAAGGAAACTTGAGGGTGAAAGAATATGTGAACAAATTCAACTAGCTAGCAAGGTTCGGGTTAGAATTGGTGGATATGCCGCACAAAAAAGCTTTGCGGTTTGCTAAAGGGCTGAATGAACCCCTTCATGGGTTAGCCATGTCCCATATCCCAATGGGAGCCACTTTTGAAAAACTTGTCGATATGGCCCTAATGCATGAGGAAAACAAGGGAAAAAAGAAGAAAGAAAAGGTTGAGGAAGCAACGCAAAATGAGAAGGTGTGGCCCAAGAAGGGACAACAGCAGAAGAAAGGCAAAAAGAATGACAAGGTTAAAGACAAGAGGAAGTACCATGGTTGTGGGTGTGAGGGTAACTTAGCCAAGGACTGCAGGAAAAGGAAGAATGCTTGCTTCGCTTGTGGAAAGGTTGGGCATCTTATTAAGGATTGCCCGAAGAAACGGGGACAAGGTCAAAGGGCAGGAAGCTCTAGAGGGCAGATGTATGCTCTCGCGATCAGTGCTGCTGAAAGAGGTAGAAAATTTTTCGTAGAAAGTTTAGTTTCTCTTTCAAATCATCCAGTTAGAACACATTTTAATTCTGACGCTTCATTTATATCTAGTTCTATTGTTGAATCCCTAGACTTAGTTACTAGTATGGTAGTCGATCCCGTAGTTGTCTAAAACTCCATTGGTGATTCAACTCAATTTATCTATGATTTGTAGGGGTTTGAGAATATCTGTGTTAGGCGTCAAATTTGAATGCGACGCATATGTGCTCGGGTTTATGGGCTATGGGTTGATTCTAAGGATGGGTTGGCTTACCACATATGGTGCCATTCTGGGTGGTGAGAGGAGGGTCGTTAAGCACCCTCGAAATTTCTTGTGACCCACAAGGGTCTATCATGCTTAGTCTCCTACAGTCTCTTGAGGCGTCTATCGATGATCTGCGATCGACACTAGTAGTCTGTGAGTATCCTAATGTCTTAGATAAGGTTCGGGGTTTACCCCCGAGGCGCGAGATTGATTTCCGCATATACTTGGTGGACAATGCAAAGATAGTTGCATTACCTGTGCGCCATATGGCTCCTAAAAGAAAAGAGGGAACTTGATAAGCAATTGCGGGGCTACTTGAGAAGAAGTTTGATAGGTGAATCATATCAGGATGGGAAACCTTTTGAAGACAGTCCTTGAGGAAGCCCATCATTCTAAGATGACTATTCATCTAAGTGGAGATAAAATGTATAAAGTTAGAGGCAATGGGGCCAAACTTACGAAAGAAAGTGAAAATAAAGAAGGAAGCAATGATTGGATGAATTCCGACTTGCATACTTGGATCGGAGGTTAAGAAGCTATGCAAACGATAAGTCAAGTTAGTGAAAGTCCAGGGGGGAGACAACCCAGAAGATGCAACTTGGGAGACCAAAGACAAGATTTTTACACTTCGTACCCTTTCCTTTTCAAGGGAATGTTCTTAATTTCTCTTCCAAAAGCTTTTATTCGCATTTGCTTCTATCATCTGAGTATATCCTATCAATCGAATCTTCGACCTTTAGGTAGAAAATCCCATGATTGTAAACATGTGTTTGAGACATGTTATGTTTGATGGATGCAAGTGGATGCAAGTGTTTGCTAGTGGATGCATCTACACACACATTAGGCACTAGATCGGCTCAATCACTCCCTCATATTGCATATAGATGCGTGTGCATTTTCTTTTCTTTTGTGGATGAAAATGGATGAGTTAGGATATGGATGTTGCACTTGGATGAATGGACGTGCACACATATAGAACTTACATGTTATAATAAGATTATTTGCATACATATTGGATTCATAGCACTAATCATACATCGCATTAAGGAGGTCAACTGAATCAGTAGACCGCCTGATTTTCGCATTAGTATTAGGACGTATACACACACCTCTGCATATACTCATATAAGCATTAGAAATCTTTTAAGGATAATGGATGCTTGTGGATGATGGATGAGTAGATGGATAATGGATGGTAAGATACATTCTTCTTGACTTGAAGATTTCGGGGATGAAATCCTTTAAGGAGGGGAGAATGTAACACCCCATAATTTTAAAATATTAAAATTAAAAAATTAAAGAATACTTAATTTAAGAAGAATTAAGGGAAAAGGGCTGTGCCATTGCGTTCGTCTCGGAATTCTGCTTGGGATAGAATCCGGATTTGCATAAATTGGATATCGTATGGAGAAGTTATAAGCCGTAGAAGTTTGTATGTGCATAAGGAAGGATATATATATATATATATATATATATATATTATAAATAATTTCAGAACCTTCAAAAGAGTTCAAAAATCAAAATCCGACCAAAGCGGGCTGAGCGGGAAAATTCCCGCTCGTTGGTGTCGACCCCCCTATAGGGGTGTCGACCCTCCCCCCTCCCCCGGGCAGATCTGGGCAGAATTCGTTTTATGTACCTGGACTTGATTCTGGGTCTGATTCATTGGTTCTACGCTATAAATATGGCCCCCTATTCTCCTATTTTCTTCATTGGAGATCATGGAGGCTATATGCTGACGGGTTGCAAACTGAAACAGAATCAAATTCTACAACAACGGTTTAGCTAATCAAAATCAGAATTCAGATCTATTCTCTCTCAATTCTCTAAACCTAATGCTGTGAGTTTCTAGTCACTTTTAGGTTTAAATAAATAACAGTGAATTGTGAAAGACAATGAATTGGATATGTTGTAAAGTATGAATCTATGCCAGTATTAAATCTTATATTATGTAGATCTTGATGGATCTATTTCTCTAGATCTGATATAATTATGGTTATTCTATGATGTTGCCTATGTAGATCTTGATAGATTTATTTCTCTAGATCTGATATAATTGTGGTTATGCTATGATGTTGCCTATGTAAATCTTGATAGATCTATTTCTCTAGATCTAATATAATTGTGGTTATTCTATGATGTTGCCTATGTAGATCTTGACTTGTAATTGTATTATGGAGAAGGTGAATACGTTAATTTAGGACAAGTTATGACATTGATTAGATCTTGTTCTTTATATAAACTACCTTTCACCTATCATATTGTGATAAATTTGGATATGTTATAAATTGGACATGTGAATTTATCCTTAGATCTGAATTGCCGGATAATTAAATGATTAGTTTAGATCTCATTTTTGTCCACTTTGACATCATAGAAATTGTCACAAGTACATATGACAATCTTATGACTATGTTAATCTATGTTATGCCAAATCATATTCAATGATCACATGTGCTACATTCCTACTAGCTTTCCTTTTTATCGCTTATGGCTAGGCTAACCATTTAGCCTAGGCATGCCGTCAATTTTGTAAGGACGTTAGTTAGAAATGGGGAAAAAAAGTAAATATTGGTATAATTGGGAAATAAACATTTTTGGACTAGTAATTCAAAGATAGAATGGGCAATAACATCCAAGAAGGTAAGATTAATTAATTGGTAAATTAATTAATAAATGGAATGTTTAGTAATTACAATTAGGAATTGTAATTGTACCTATGACACGAGGTTAGGTTACATTAGTGGTGGAAGTCTGTTCTGACCCGACCGGCATATCCAGTAGCCACTAATGTTGAACCTAGTGTGGGAGGTCTAAGTTCGTAAATACGAATCAGGCTAAGACACGAGGTTAGGCCCAACTGTGGAATAAGAATGCCCAGACCCGACCGGCCTATCCAACATCCACATGTTGTAGGTCTAATGTGGGAGGTCTAGCCTATTATAACCATAAATGGACAAGGTAATGAATTGTACTACTTAACCTAAGTTAATCCATAGGGATTGCACGAACTTAATTTTTTGTTGGGGGTTTAGTAAACTGGGCTGAATAAAAGGGGAGGGATAAGTAAATCTTGGGTAGGTGGGTAATATTAGAATATGTAGGCCCAAAAACTTAATCGTTAAGTAAACATGCTTGAATCAGCGAGAGGGTTAAGTAAATCTTGGGTAGGTGGGTAATATTAGTATATATAGGCCCAAAAATTTTAACCTGATAAGGTTATGTAATTAAAGACACCTTTCACAACACCGAATTGGCCTTGTTCCAACACTTTTTCGTTCTAATTTTACAACAGTTATAACTGTTGCAACGTACCAACAGTTATTTCCATTAGAAGCCGTTGTAATGGTTTTAACCGTTATTACACGTGATAATTTCATTCCGTATAGAAAATACAGTGGGCAAAGTTGTCATTTCTCTTTATTTTTACTGAACCCACTTGTAATGCTTCTGTTTTCTCAATGGTTATTCCTGCCCAATTTCAGTCTAGGGTTATTGCTCCTCGCTTCACCATCGCTTCCGCCTCTCTTTACCACTGTTTCCGCATCTTTTTGTCCATGCCTCCCTGGCTTTTCTCCCAATTTTACATCCACCGCTTCTGCATCGCTTAGCGACGACCTCCATCTTGCTTAGCCACCACTTTTACATCGCTTTGTCATTGCTTTCGCCTCACTTTGTCAACTTCCGCCTCGTCCAATCGAAGTCTACTGTTTCTAATTGCTATTTTGAATTTCGATTCATATCCAGGTATTTTTTTATTTTTCTTTTCTTCCAATGATATTATTCAATATTGAATTTCAGTTCAGATCCAGGCATTGATGTTCATCGACGGGCATAGGTCCAGGAAGTTTCTAAAGCATAATAATATGCCCTGGAGAGGAGACTTGGGTTAAGGGATCAGTTCAGTTGTGGTAGTGGTGGCTTTGGGAGGGAAGATTCTTAACCTATCCATTGTCAGTTAGGTTTTCTTTTTGATATTTTTTTCTATTGATGGTGGGCACTTGTTTCTTTTTCATTGATACTAACATTTTTTTGATATCCTTGACTGTTGTTGCTGATGGACTCTTGTTTCTTGCTTCAGCTACAGCTATGTGTGTTCTTCTTATCAATCAAATTTCAAACATACATCCTGCAAAGATTCATAATAGCATGCATTCATAAGATTCTTTTTTGCTGTTATAGAAACTTGTTAATGCCAGAGTGAACAAATCGGAAGACAAACATGTTTACCTCACTTTTTTTATCTGGTATTTTCTTGAGTCTTCCCATAGTTGTATTCTCTTTATCGAGATGATTTTTTAAGTTCTAACAATGTTGTCTTCATATAACCTATCTTCAACCTTTTCTGATGAAAAGTTGTTCTGCTTTTCTTATGTCATGTAGATGGAGATGCAGGTAAATGCATTGCATTTGTTGCTGTTGTTTCGTGCCTCTTCTTTCCTTGCCATTTCCCTGGTTTAAATTCGATGTCTATATAAATTTACATTCTTAGCATGTGTTATTCTAATTTTATTTATATTTGAAAAATCGTAGCTAGTATAGCTACTGAATTTAGATGATAAATGACTTCATAGATTTGTTGGAAATGCCTGGTCACCGGTTATTTTACTGGCTATAACCCAAACTTTTTGGTGTACGTAAAAAAGGCCGATTACATTGATGTTTTCATTTGTTTGCTAAAAATTCAAAGAAAAGGCGTAAAAACCAAATAGAAAGAGTTAGCGCTAAAGATGACTGTAAAATAAAAGAGAGTTTAGTTCATCTCTCTTATTTGCATAGTTAGTCCTAGTTTTTTCTAATGTTTTCAAATAAGTGTCGTAATATGACATCCATTGGAGGGATTTTTCCTTTAGATGATAATTGATATCAAATATTAGCCAGCATCATTCTTACATGGACTACACTTATGCAAAGTTCTTTAGATATAAATTATGATTGAATTTTGTGTCTCAGTTATATTTTTTTTTCCAGGAGTGAAAGTTCTTTAGTTAATAATTCATGATGAAAAATAAAGTATAAGAGAAAAAAGGTAATATAATTATTGCGTACTTTATAGTTTTATATCGACACGGCAATGAAATAAATTTTTTTTTTACAAAATAGGCATCAGTTGATGTTATTCTGGTTTGAATAATAGCATTTTGAATGGTGCATATTTAAGCTTCAACATTCTAAATAGTGCATGTATAAGATTCCTAAAAGTATTGTTGTCGTGACTATACGTGGATGACATTATATGATTGGATGATATATGTTTGCAGCGTATGGGAAGAGAAAAGGCATATATTTAATGGTTGAAGTCATATTAAAATTTTAGTGTGGTGCTAAGGGCACCCCAATATGTTCTTCCTAATACCGCAATTAAAAAAATAAAATTCATTAAATTTTGTATCCTTCCTAATACCACATTACCTCTCCATTCTAATCTCTCACTCAATCATTATTTGCCGAACTAATCATGTACTAAGCTAATCTAAATACCCCATTCTCTCGTAATCACTGTCTTCTTCGCATCTCTTGTGGGAAAATTCAAATTCATATGGTAATCTCTCAATTGTTTGGTGATCTGAAAACTCTAATCTCTCACTTGCTCTACTAGTTTGCTTAATTCAAACCTTATTCATAGCTTTTGTATATTTCAGCGTCGAATTCAATGATCGGTTATAGATTTAGGGTTTAACTCGTTGATTGGTTTTACAAATGAGGCCGAACGAATATCGAGCGAAATAGAAATAGGGTAAAACAGTGTGGTAGCCCTTATTATTTAAGTGTGGTATTAAGAAGAGTGCATTACTAATTCTTGTGGTACTTTTTAGTCGCGGTATTAGGAAGAACGTATTGGGGTGCCCTTAGCACCACACAAATTTTATGCTGTAGTAAGGCTTAAGTAAGCAATGTTCGTATTTGTTGTGAGCTATCAGGTAGTGGGCATCAATGTAAGGATGTAGCTCCACTGTGTAAAGGAGGAATGCTCAAAGAAGACACTGATGAGGTAAAGACACTATACCCAAAGACTGAATTTGGAATTCGCACATAATCATTTGTTTTGTACAATCAATCCAATTCCAGGTGATATTAATTTTATCCAGTGGAAGTATTTTATATGAAATGTAATTCCACCTGTTACATACTAGTTTGATAAAAATGTAATTCCACTTGTTAATTACTGTGTCAATCCAATTCGGATGTTGATAAAAATGATTCCACCTGTTACATACTAGTTTTTTTCTGTATAAAAGCAAGTTGCTATACTTGGAAGAAGTGCAAAATATTTAAGCTTTTCATTGATATGTTGGCAAAGGATGGGAAAGCTATATCAGTGTTACTGACAAAGCAAAATCAAATTGAATATTGGAAATATTTGGTTAATGGCGACCCCGAAATCAATGTAGCGAAGGTTGAACCGGAGACTATGACCCACATTTCAGATTTAGACCCAGAGGCGCATCGAACAACTGAAAAAATGATGGTAAAAGTCATTGTTATTTTGATTCATGTCATGCACCGATTTTTTTCTTCTCTCTCTTTGTTTCTAATTCTACTAGCAATGTGATCCTTACTGTTCATTTGTTTGGATTTTTGTTAGAACATATTATTAGTTAGTTGAGAAATAAAATATAACGAACAATACCAATTAATATAAATATTTATTATGTTTTCAAATATTTTTAGTACCATTGTTAATATAATTAGTTAATTCATATGCTACCTAAGTTAATATTTCAAATTTTGAATGTTCATGTATTTTTCTGTTTCCATGTTTCTTCTGTAAAATTTGAAGTTTGATGGTTCTTTTATTGAGTCCTCGGTAAGAAGTGTGTGATCCCATTTACTAACACTCCAAATCATGTTATGTCCTTGGTAAGCGGTTGATGATGAACATCTACTAGCTTATATAGCTTTCAACTATCGATCTGCATTTGTTGTATGGAAACATGTTTAAATTTAGTTGATTGTATATCTCTGTTTGTGTGAAGCTTGTCTAACAACTTGTTGACTTTATGTCTATAAGAATGATTTCAGGGATTGAAATAAAGAACACCTTAAACCATTGATCTGCTTAACAAATGTTGAATCTAAAAGCAAGATTTTTCCTTGTTTGCATTAGCAAATTGCGTGTTTGCTAATTTTTTGTTCATTATCCATGATTAAATTGTTTGTGTGCCTAATTGGATTAGTTTTATAGGTGGTATTTCTTGCCAATGCCATTGGACCAAGGGTAGCTGCAGCCTGTGCGTGTGCATCATTAGCAGTGCTTACTGAAGGTTATCCCAGGTTAGAGCTATGAATTTTGTTAGCTATACGCACTATTTGAGTTTTTGATTAAGAACATTATCATCGTTTTTTAGGCTAAATTGTTGAGCTACACATTAAGGTTTCATGTATTGGTCTATGTTGAAATATGTAATTCTGCCTGTAGCAATTAAAGTAAGTCCTAAACCTGCAGTTTAGTATCATTTCAAAAAAATGACTTATTCTTTGGATGATTTGTTAGTAGTTGTGGGTGGAAACTGTCTACTTTCATGCATGTTAAGAGATTTTTAGCTTGCAAAACAAAGGTCTAGATCTGTGTATATTTGTAGCTTCTTCAATTTCCATCCTCAATGCATGTTATTAAGGTAAAAAATTTAGTGTTTTCTTTTTTAAAAAAAATGGGGGAAACAATCCTTCCTTTTTGTTTGGAAAAAGAAATACTGTATAACACGGGCTAGTCAAAATGGAAGCAAGTTAACTACAATTTTTTCTGATAAGAAAGTAATAATCAAACTGAAAAGAAAATTTTAGCTGACTGATCAGACAAGCTTAGTTGTGAGGAATAGAACGTTGGTCTTTAAATATGGATAAGAAAATAACTTAAATATATCAGAAGTGAGAATTGAGGTAAATGTTAGGAAAAACTAGAAAACATAATTACAAAAGATAAAGGGTGCGACTACTGGTACCCCAGAAATCTCTTTTGGCCACCACGAAATGTTGTTCGGTGGTGAACCGCCGACCGGTCTTCATGTTCTTCGGCCTAGATTCAGAGGAGAGGTAAATATTGAAAATAATTTTAAGATACTAAAGTAAAAATACGATTCAGCACAAAAATTACAGGGAAAAGACAACCCATGTAGCTGACCATAAGATTTTGGGACAAAAGCAAGGATGATGATGATGATATAGCTTTCCTTGCTTTTTTAGCTTTCATTTACCAAACCTGCCCTTCTTTTCCAAACGTATGCAATGTGGAGGTGTTGAAAACAGTAAATGAGAACAACTTCTGCAATTTATCAAAAGAAGCTAAAGGAAATGAAGTAAATTTCCGCATGTACTCCAATTAATGTCGTCATATTGCATATCATTTTTCTATCTCTGTGCAACTATATTGATCTTTTTAACTAATTTCATTTAGCTTTTCTGAGAAGCCATAGAAGTCTTTAAAAGGCATTTCAATGCTAGTGTGTAGTTCGTTGGTTAAAACTATAAGGTGAAACAAAAGACATTATTGTACCACCGATCTTTGGCTGCTTTATTATTTATTTATTGTATGAAGCATAACCATTGCTCAGTAGGTAAACATTCCAATATTTTTTTAAGAAAGAAAATCTGAGAAGGGAAGTTGAATCTTTGCATATGTGAAATATAACAACAAATTTTGAAGCAGAATTAATTTGCATGCTTGCAGACCAAACTGTGATGGAGGGTCGAACATGGGTCATCGGAATAGTATGTTTCATACTTCCCCTTTTTTCATCCAAATAGTAAATACTGGCATCACTAATTGTTTCTCTTACCATGCACTATTTTCGTCTAGACACGGAAGATCAAGTTCGAAATGCTAATTCTCCCTTGACTCCGGAATTTGTGAAGATGGCTGCTAAAAGCGGGTTGTCTACTGCGGCAATGAAGGAAAAATTGTTTGCAAATCAAGCAGAACGCGAGAAGGTTATCTGCTACAATAATAAATCATCAGGTTTGTCTTGCAGGCATAGATAGAACTGCAAGTTCTATGCAATTCTTCCATACTAACTATAAGCTCTAATACAAAGTTATTCTGTGGAGAGAGGCCCAGTAGCTATTGGCTGTCTTCAAAGTTGACGGTATATATCATTTTAAAAGTCGAAACTGTATATGACAATTACATGAATATTACCAATCTTCAAAAGAGAAGCAATTAGTAGAAATGAATTTCAATCGATAGGACTTTAAGTCAGTAAAATGTTACTGAGTGTCATTAAGATCGGACCAAGTTGTCATCACTTGCGTTAAAATACTTGTGTTATTTATCTAAGCTGAATTTTTGGTGAGTTGGTATAATGATAGAAAAATCAACTACATATTTTTTTTGTTGCTCAATCATGTTGAATATCATTATATGGTGGCATGAAATGAATTAATTTGTCATGGTTATACTGATTATTAACAGAAGGTGAAAGTAATGAATGGTTCATGCTATTGGATTTGTTAAGGTTGCTCACAGGTGTATGCATACTATCATATCCAATCAAAAGCTGACTTTATCCATTAATTTGTATCATTAAAAAGCGAGCTATGTTATGGTAAATTTGAATATAAAAAACCATGGTTCAGAATATTATTTAGCTTGAATGGTCATATAAGCAATTTCTGGCACTGATTACATGGTTGATAACATATGGAACTGTTTAAATATACATACAAGCTTGTGGAATCAACTTCATGCTCGCTTATGCACACTGTTGTTGACTTGATTAACAAGACAAAGTTGGTTGATGAAAACAAATTTTGGCTGGCATTTGCTGCCCAAAAGGTGGTCAAAGTCAATGCCCTTGCCAAGGCTTTAGCTGAAAAAAAAAAAGATGAAGTATATAATCACTGCTAATTATTATCTAATCCCCACATCTTGCATTTTTGTAAATATCTCCCTTCGCCTTATGCTTGAATAATTTGTAGGCTTTTTTTTCAAGCAGGTGCTGCTACTCAAGCTTGAAGGAAGTCATCTCCCAGAGTCGCGAACGAGGAAGTCCAGAAAGCTGTATGTTCTATTTTTGCAAATCTTTTGTAGCTCTTTTGTGTAAATGCAACAAAATAATATTCAAATGCATGAACAAATTAGAACAGTAATGGTCATTATTTGATGCACCTCAAAACAATTATTCTACATTGTCTGGATTAGTTGATAGTCATGTAATGGTTTGACCAGAGTGTCGCATCCGTTCTTTGTAAGCTTAGAGATATTTTGTATTAGTGAAATTTCAAGTTGTCATAATGTACTTTGTAGAATTGATGTGACCATAATATGTATGATGCTTGTTTTCAATTTAATGGAACATTGGTTTGAAATTTGATTTCATATATGTTACTTCCATAAATTTGTATTTGTATATCTAAATTATATCTTGTGATACTCTAAAATGTTGTATAAATTTGATTCAGTAGTCCTACAATTGTAACACTTATTAGTGTTGGGAGCTCTTATATTTAAATATGTGCATTAAAATTACAATGGTTATAACCATTGGAACCGATAAATATTCTAATGGTTATAACCGTTGGAACAACATAGCTTTTCTAATGATAATAACTGTTAGAAGGAAAAAATTACTAACGGTTATAACCATTAGAAAAAGGTAATCTTCCAACGGTTATAACCGTTAGTATATTCGTTACAATATTTACCACACACCTTCTACCAACGGTTATAACCGTTAGAAATGTAATTTGTAACACTTATAACCGTTAGGAAATGACTATTTTGGTGTTGTGTTTTAGGTAAACATAACCTGTTGAAAACCTAGTAGTGGGGATGCAAGACAAAGGGGAGAGCTTGCATCATCTTGTGTGGGACCCATTCCAGTCAGTAACCCTTAAATAGGTATCAAATGGGTACTCGAACTAGGTCGGAGTGGGGCACGATTACTGAGATGATTGTAAGAGATCCAAACGTGGAGGCGGTGTTGATGGCACATTCCAACCGGGTCATGTGCATGCATGACTCCGCCTGCTGGGGAAGATAAGATGCTTTGACATCAATAGATATGGTTGTGCACATCTGTAAAATAAAGGGTTGCCACTTTAGGGAGTGATACACCCTATTGTGGGGCCAGCACAGGGTATCTACGGAATAGGGAGTCGTTCGATTGTGGGTAGTAAATAGGGTACATCTAGTCCTGTCTGTTTCTGTGGGGTACCTATGTTTCTGTCTGGGCTAACACCCCTTATCTCTGTTTAGGTACCAGTTCTTTTTGGGTTAAAACCCGACACTAGATTACACCTAAAACTACCATTACGTTTCGGTTGGGATCATCATGTTTTTGTTAAGCAATTGGGGAGTATGTAATCCTATTACATATCTGTTATACTAGTATTGGTGCAGAGCAAGAAAAGTATTAAGAAGCGCTATCTATTCTATCCCGTTGTCCTGTTTACCTTGTCATACCTGCCATTTATGTAGTGATCTCTCTTATCCACTTTGTATGCCTATCATGTTGGTTTGATTTATTTACTGGTTAAAAGTAACTAGACTAGCCAGACTTTATGTCTAACCCTTTTTGTTTCCCTTCTTTCTTCCATTCCCCCCAGGTTCTCAGGGAGGAAATACACATGCTTGATCGTGATTCTGCTTATTTTAGTGGAGCTGCTGATATGTATGGATCAAGCTCCTATCCTTATTGCTATGGCCATATTTTGTTCTTGGGGGAATTTTCTTTCTTTTATGTACTCTAATATTTCTAAAGTACGAGACAATGGTTTTTATGTTGTAATGGGTTTTTATATTTCAAACAAATGATGCTTTGGACCACGGTATTTTGATGATTAATAAAGTTGTTTATTTCCACTGCAATTTTTTTTATATATGTCTTGTAATATTCTGTGTCTGTTTACCTAAATGCTTCATGAAAATTAATGCATTCCCTTTGTGAGTGACATTAACGGACGTGAGGTGTCACATCAGCAGACGGTATGTTCATTTATAGTGTAATGGATTTTTGTTTTGGCATCATAGTTCCTTGCATGTATTTATTTTTCTTTGAAAGAAATTTTTGGAGGTAATTTTTTCTTTTTAGGCTGGTAATGGTAAAGAGCATCCTTGTCGCAGGTGGTTAGAACATATATAATATTCAGCTTTATAGGACATATTTAGTATCAGAACCCAAAAGGTCATGGATTTGATTCTATAAGAACATTTTGCCAATACTAGGGTAAATACCCGGTGATTTGATTGCAAAACGGATTATTATACTCCATGAGTTAAATACTATGGTAAACATCTGAGATGTCTTGATTAAACCAATTGCTAGTACTCATTTCTCAAATCATCATATGAAACATCCTTCCATTATTATTCATATAACATCAATTAATAACGTTTGCTATGTACAGAAATTAACACTATCAAAGGCTATGATGATTTTCATGAAATTATATTCTTAACATGCTCGTTTAATTGATTAGCAACGATAAGATGTCAGTGATATGCATTTTTATAACAAAAATTTGATTTACAGTATGTTGTGACATACAGATGTTGAATAAGAATATTCAAAATCTACAAAGACCTGACTGATTTGATCTTGACAATTGCATACAAAACAGACAAGGATGATTTTTTAGTACAGTTTCAAGATTTAAATTCTCAACGGCTTTAAGCCCTTTCTCTAAAGTACACATTAGATATGACAGTTGAAGCATGGATCACTTTCTTTGACATATCTTGAATAAGCGATTATTGGACAGAAAGAGATTCACGCTTCCTTTGTCATACCTTGAATAAGCACACATTGAAAAATCCCTTTTCTTCCTCACATGTGTTATTTACCAGCTGATGCTACTCTTTGAAAATTCTTTAAAATCTTATTGGCATTCACCATTTTATTTTAGTTTTTGCTAATGTTGAAGTTCTTTTCTTCTTCCTATTCCATTTTAGATGTCAAGGAATCTGAATTTGAATTAGACAGGCGATGAAAACTAAGGTTAGAAGCAGCCTTATACTTATAGGAATAGCTTGAAGCTGCAATTGCATGTGTTATACGTGAACGGAAGGGAAGATACACCTGCGTAATAATGCATGACTATGACACTTCATAAGAGATGTTTGAAGTTTGATATCGATTAACTTGCCATCCAAGTCGAATGTCTACCTAATAGCTTTCTTTTTTTGATCCAACATATTTGACACCCTACAACCAGTTTTACTATGTTGTATAGCTTCTTCATACACTGAAGGACATTATATTATGTTTTGACATGACAATGAAATTAATCGCTTTGATGAAGAGTATATTAGAGAATGCAATAATCTGGAGTCATGAAAATATTGGCAAAATAGAATTATATACATCAAGTTGGTTGTCCATGTTTGAAAAATAACACCATTTTTCAAAACGTGCTAAGCTTAGAGCATATCCCACAGTTTGGAGTGCACAGTGCACATACTATTTTGTGCACTTCAAAATTCTACACTCAATGTTTCCCAATAGAATACCGGACTTCTATTGAATAAGCTCTTGAGGCGCAGACACTTGTATAATAGGCGCTTCAAAATAAAATAAAATTCAAGCACCTGTTGAACAGGCGCATAAGGCTCAGGAGCCTGTTCAACACAGTTACACATGAACGTAGAACTCCTGAGATATTTTCTTTATATCTCAGGCGTCTGTTAAACATATGTCTATGTTTCAGGCGCCTGTTTTTTCGAAAACAAAAGTGTGTGATCTTCAAAAAAGAAGAGAGCACACATATATAATAATAAAAAAACAAAAATGCTACAAGATCCGACTACACAACCAAAAAGAGACAAGAGCAGTAAAAATCATGACTATAAGAATGTAAAGGAAAGTAGATAGATGAGCTCTGGATAAACCACCGCCCATCATACCTCAATATCGAATTCCGGCAAAGCCACCACCCGATAATGAAGTATATCTACCCCGATACAAAACTAGTCCCTCCAAACTAAATACAACTAAAATAGAAACATAACAACCCCCAAAAAATCTCCGGATTGCACACAATAAAAGCTACAAAGAAAATATCAACCACTAATCTAGACAACTTCCAAAAAGCTCCACAATTATAATCAACAATCTGAATACAGAAAGAAACTAGGCAAACCATTAGTAACCGTCACATATATATACATGAGTATATTTGTGTGTGTGTGTATATATATATATATCTAAGAATATATATATATATATATATATATATATATAACATACCCATACATATATGTGAAGAAGAAGAAGAAAGAAAAGAACAAAAATGTTGTACCGAAAAACAGAAATTAACAACAAATGCGAGATCTATTACATCTAAAATAACTATTAATTCTAATAATTAAAATCCTATTAGATCTAACCTTAGTCAAAAAAAACCTCAAAACTCGAATTACCAAAAAACTTAAAGTGCGAGCTTGACATCCAATCCAAGTAGAAATTAACAATCCTAATGATTAAATTATCATTAGAAACCAAAATAGAATGAAAAATATCTCTGATTCCTCTCCAACCATAAGAACCAAAAAATGATAGAAACTAAAGAATCCAACACATATCTCTATACAGAATTAAAAACAAATCTACTACAAACCCAATAATCAACACAACTACTAAAATAATTAAAACCACCAAAAACAAAATTCCTTAAAACCATATTTAAAATATAATTGGTAAAATTGCAAGAGAAAAATAAATGATCAACAACTTCATCCAAAATACTACAAAAGCAACAATTAACATCAGAAATAATATTCTTCTTTCTTAAAAGCTCAACCGTATTGTGCTTCTTATGAATAATCAACCACATAAGAAACTTAGCTTTAGGAAGAGAATTAGAATTCCAAAGAAACTTAAAAGGGTACAATGAAACACCAGAGAAATTAATAAAATTATACATAGACTTAACTGAATACGCTAAACTCTTATCAAAGCCCCAACTAATACAATCAACATTCCCATCCAAATGATACAAAGCTAACTTGGCTTTTAGTAAGGCTAATTGCCTTAACATACCCCCTTCTAAAAGATTATCAATGGAAAACACCTGCAGGGGATCTAAATCCCCTCTATAAACATGAATAATCAAAGCATTCTTAAAGCAACAATTATTATAAAGCTCTGTAGCATCCTGGAAATTTCGACACTTGAATCTAGACACTAATATATCTCGTGTCCAAACTCAAGTACCGAAAACCCAGAAAGCAAATAGAAAGAAGTTAGAGGGTCAGAAGAAAGAAATATTGGAATAGAAGAATAAGAAGATCAGAGTCTCACAGTGGAATGGACAAAATATAATAATCAATAATACTTTATACAAGGAACTGTATATATATGATTACAATGTCAGAGTATACATTCAGATCATGACAAACAAGCAGCGGAATTAAACTAGTACTAGTAAATATATGGAATACGTCTCGACTTCATCTCCTTTTCTAAAGCTACAAGCGATATCTAACCTGATAACATACTCGGTCTGACCCGAGCACATTTGAAGCAAAGCAAAATTCACCCGGATCAGTCTGGAATACTTTCAGTGGTAAATTCATAATACAAACAACTTGCTTAACTTTGAAAATCCTTTCTGAAACAAAAGGATAATAGTAAGACCAATCCACACATTAACACGGACGGTTTTTACCTTACTATAACCCAAACCATTTTGAAATCAATGTCTTATTCTGATATTATAATAGTGTCTAAATACAGGTAAATAGAATCTAGCAGAACACTTGCATCTCACGCTCCACATATATAGTATACTATCAAAACCATGGGCGCTTATTGGAGATTGGATTCCGACTATGACAAGGTATGGAACCACCTGCCAATAGTATATCTCTAGAGAGGAATACACTGGGTTCAATAAGAACGTCTTGCAACCCGGCCCACACATGACCGACCACTCATTTCTCTTGAGTGTATCAAATATACTGTCACCTCACGGCTGCGCAGCTACCATTTCCTCGGGACATACAGAAATGAAAAGAAGTAACAAATATGAATATTCTCTAGATGGTGGCAATACACCCTAATGGGTGCAACCCACATAGTCATGTTGCCTACCCGAATTTTGTCATTTCCCGGTTGTCGAGGCTTGAGGATATAACCGAATTTTGAAACATCTGGCCACCATTCATATCGTCTATACAAGTCATCCAGGAACAGGATGAACGGAAGGTACTCTCCTACTGCATCCAATATAGGAACCACCCCATGGATCAGCAGTGAGAAGTCCTTGCAACCCGTAGATTCCAACCACGACAGAATTATAGTATATCTCTAGGGATCAGCCAGATATTGTAAGTAATTCTTCCGTTTCATGAAGATCTATGGTCTTCAATTGCTCCATCTCGATCAGCTCCTTCCACGTTTTCGTATTCATTGGTCGGAATGAGTTTCGAATGAAAATTCGATCCCGGACTTTCCATACTAATAAACGTTGGGTCAGATTTTGATAGTTGGTTATTTGACTATCAAAATAAACAACCATAAAAATAAAACAGATCCATTGGTTTATTACACAGCATCACTTGGCCATTAAAATACTATATCGATTGAAATACCCAAAAATAATATATTGGTGGAATATATAATTATACTCAAATCCTTTTACTTATATACCTAGAAAATATCTTAAAATCATATCTAACTTAACCTTCAACTATCATTTCAAAATATTACTATAACATTTCTTATTTCTTATCGATTCAACTTATTACTCATAAGACAATCATTACGACATTTTCTTGGCTTCGTTATTTGAATACCAAAGTTACCCCTCATCCTTTTTGAATAAACCCATTTAAGTCTTATTTCAATACTTTGAAAATACCGTTATATTTCCACCAATCTCCTTTTTACTTCTTTTATTATGGGGATATTATTTCATACCATCAAGCCCCTTCTTATTTCCTTTATTTCAGAATCTCATTATATATATTTCCAAATCCTTCAAATAACGTTATACTATATTTTCCCAAACTACTTTACTCTAATATCTTCACCAGTACGACTAATATCATCCTTTGATAATACTAAAGTTTTTCAAGTTCGGGTATTTTAATTACCTCTCAGACCTTGATTAACAACATTCTCATCTTAAGATAGATATCAGTTGTAATACAAAAACCGATACTTATTTCTCATATCACAACAAATCCCTTTCTAATTCCATCCTGGCGAAATATTATCTCATTTTTAAAGTAGTGGTTCTATATCGCATCTTTATAACTTATCTCGTTTCTCTACTCTAACTCAAACTCAGTTTTACGTTTGATTTCCCATTTCATATCTCCACTAGTTCCTAACCGTAAATCAACCAGAAAATAATTCTCTAAATATTAACCCCGAAGGCCGAAACCAACATCAGATCAATATTCAAAAAATCAATTATCCCATATGATTCCCAGTTAAGTTCTAATTCTTTAATTTCAATCTTGCCTTTTACTTCACTCAAATGTCACTTCGAATAACTCGTTCCATTTATATATATTCAAATGAACTTGGGCTTTATAACTCCGTATAACTTGGATTCATAGAACCCAATTAAATATATTTCAGTAAGAGTCAAGTTAAAACTTCGATTTCACATTATAAGTATTAAATCGCTACATTAATTATAAATACAGCTTTATTTCACAAACTTTCCTTACTATATTTCCCATTCCAAATTATCACTTCGATTATTAATAAATGACAAATAGTCAAATTTCAACATTAATCAAAATAAAACTAGGTTACTTAACCATTAACTACTCTCTTTAAATTAATGAAATAATTCTATTCACTTTTATTTTTATTAAATAAATATCAGTATAAACCCATTCTAATTGTTACGTTAATTCTGGTTACTTGAATTGGCTAAATAAAACCGTTTAATAATTACTTAATAAGTGCGTGCTTCGTGCACGGTAGATTTTGGTTAAACCAATCAATGTATACATATGGTTGGTTAATTCCCTTTTTAGAACTTCATTTAAAATAATATATTTAAAAATCTATATTCGATTATAAAATAAATTTCATTACTTCATTTCTAGCGATTCACTTGACGGTGAATCAATCTTTATGAAACGGTGTATATCTGGGCCATCTGTTATTTATATTTCAATCAATACTTTATATATTGGTTCAAAGCTCAACCACAATCAACAACCAACAGGGTTTAAAGTTAACAGGTTTTAAACAGTTCATATAAAATATGAAATCACAACATACTAAATATTTGAGGAATCCGGTTTGATTCCTCCTACCTGTTCTTCCCTGCATTATAGATCAGCATAATATTTATAACAGCATATGTTTTTAATTTGAATATATTAACCGACGATAATATAATTCACATCAACCATATAAATCAACCATAGGCATTCAAGGCATCCAATCAACCAATTATCAATGATTTAATCTAATTATATGAATTTAGCACATCTTAGCATTTCAGAAATGTGTGAGAATTAACTCACCTTTTTTTCGATTGATGGTTCATCCATCGCCTTGTTTAATTTTAAACCAATGTTTAAAATTAAACCGTAAAATCTGATTTCTTTCGTTCCTCTTCGAATCAGCGCACCAGTACTATTCGATGTGATCCCATCGCTTTCGGTTTCACGTGATTCTGCCCACAAACGAACCGGTTATCACCATTATAAGTTATAAATTGTCTATTTTAAATTGTAATATAATTAATTAAAACTAATTGAGTTTGACTTACCTTAATTATCTCAATCTATATTAGCCCTTATCAAGATGTTTCCTCCTTGAACATTGATTTGAGCTCGATCCCTTTCATTTCAAAATATCACGTCTGTACTCCCCTTTTTCCTCTTTGCCTATTTTTTCTATCCTTTTTAATAAGGCCCAAGGCCCGTTTCTAAAATTTCAAAGTCCACTTCGTTTTGCTGTCCATGTTTACTATCTCCTTCCCTAAATTCTTTCAACTTCTTTCCCATCCCTCACCGTAAACATTTTTCTTCAGCACGTTAAAACATACCACCGTATTTTCTTATTGTCATGACCTCCCCCAAAACAAAACTCCCATCGTCACTGACTGTTGATGCACCACCACTAATATGCTTCCCCTGGCAAAGAACCTTCCTTCTTCAAATATGACACGCCAGCTTCCAAAAATATGCCACACCAAAAGTACTCCTTCACACTGTACATGCAGACGCCATCCACTGTGATTCCTCCACCGTTTACCTCATGTTTCCATTCCAAACATGCCATGCATAGTTCGTGCACGCTTCATTCCCTACGCCAGCACGACTTTGTTGAAAACAAGACAGTCCATAACCCTATGAACAGAACACTTTGCTCCCTTACGCTCTACGCCAACACATCGCCTTGCCTTCCTTACTGCCATCATCTAATCCTACCATCGGTGCCCACGTCAGAAAGAACATGCCACTATTCCTTTTTCAGAAAGAAAACGCACACCTCACCTACAACCGACAGAGCATGCCATATACACCCATACGGCCGATAGTCCTTCCTACATGTTTTATTCTACCAGTTTTTACAAAAGGAAACTCTCCCATCACCACTTTTAGACCTTCACTGCCCTCATAACCACGTGAAAGCTCCCCCATACAATAATATAAACATGCACCGTATATATACAGTTTGCCATGCAAGTGCACAGTACTCTCTCCTTCTCATTTTGTCCTCAACGCAATGCAATTCCATCCATATAAAACTGCCATCCTACTGTGTATCATCCTATTCATGTGATTTACTACCTCCACGCACCTAATAACTTCACGAAGTTGGCTCCTACTGCCACCATTCCAATTCTACTTAGACCAACGCCATGCCGAAATTGCTCCCATCCATCTGAAGCCGCCGTTGTCCCTTGATTCCGCCCATATACTTGTGTTTCTATTCCTACTTTCCTTCTGCTCCTTGTCTAATTCTTTCCAACTCTGCTGCTAATACATTAAACCGTGCACCCATGCCCAGAACTAAACCCTACGCCCCTTTTCTTTATTATACTGCTCCTTGTTTTTGTTTCACAGTAGTTTGCGGTTTCTAAAAATAATGGGTAAGGAATTACTTGAGGAAAGAAATGGAGTGGGGAAAACATGCATAAAACGTATATTTATAGAATGGGGTACCGTGGAGAGCACGGATACGTGGGATGCAAGGAAACAATGGTGTGGTTTGCAAGGCATCAAAAATTTGGCAAGCACGACAAGGACATGGGTAGGCAGTAGGTAGATGCGTTCGCAGTGTCATATCATCTCATAGCTGTATGGTGACAAAACAGGTCTGCATGTTTTGATATGTGTACATATGGGTAGCATGTGTGAAATTGGTTTAGGCGATTAGCATACAGGAGGTAGGTACATATATTTATATTTTACATAGTTGCTTAGGGTAGGAAAGAAAATGGTGGATAGAAATATGTGCCTGTATGATTTGAATGGACACGGTAGATCATTTAAATCCAAGGTAGGTTCGGCGTTAGGGAAGAAGTAGCAGAGTGGTTGAGCAGTAATAAGTCGGCTTCAATGTGTTAGCGTTCTTGAAAAGGTAGGAAATTGTTACCTGTGCTTATAGGATAACGCTTTTCTCACTAGCCATGTGTATTTGTACGTTAGCTTCTCAAAAGAATTCAAATGCTAGGTCTGCTGCATTCGTGAAGTTGTAGGCACGTGCTAAAAGGGGGTGACAACTTTTCCTTTCATTCATCTATACTTAGGCATGAAGTTTTATAGCAACCAAGGCTTTAGGCAATAGTGTTGGATGCATATGGTAGTCTGTTGAAGGTTGAGGCTGTACATTTTTCTTTGGTGAAAAGGCAGAGGATGGTTTCATTTTTATTAGTTCATAACGCGAATTTACGGACTCCATTACATAAAATTATCTTGTCTCTAGACAAAAATAAAAATATAATCGTTACAAGCTAGGTGTCATGATCTCAAAAACATAATAAAATAGACAAGTTAGTTAATTTTGTGAAATCCGAAAAATGCTGATTTAGGGTGTGAAATGTGTTAAATAAAAAGTTTCATATTTTCTCAAATTAAAAATTATGGAAAATTTCCATAAATTAAATTACAAATACGTCTTAAAAATCTGTCTCAAATTCGAAACCAATGTTTCATAATATTAATGATTCGTTATGGTTTATAAATGATTCTATAGCAACTATTTGAAAATTTGAATTGGACATAAAATAAAATCTACAACATGAAAATTCGATTTTTCTCTTCCATTAGAAAAATACTACCAATTAGATTCGGACGTTTCTTGTTTCACAGAATTCCGACTTAAAACGGATTCTGTATGATCAATTGAAGTTCAAACTCGATTTTTCGAACTGCCACGCTGTTTCAAGTTCGTTTTATAATATAAATATAAATATTTAGTCGGCGTTTGGTTAACGAATTCGATATTAAATTCTGTAAATAATTCAATTATAATATTTAAAACAAATTAAATATTTGAATTTAAATAGCCGAAAATCCCGGGTCGTTACATTCTTCTCCCCTTAAAAGAATTTTGTCCCCGAAATTACTAAGTAAAAAGAATGTTCCAATCTTGATTATTTCCAAAATAATTCATTTAAAACATTATCAAAAATGTTTCTAAGTTTCAAAATTTTCCAAAAAATTTTTGCCAGCACCTTATCTGTACTATTCGATCCAAACAAGTACAAACGCCACTCTTGGCCTCTTATATTGATCCAAAGAAAAATAAAAGTCAAGCGGCTAGCCATCTCGGGTATAAATTCAAACACCCAATAAATAATAAGGTTTACCTTTTTGTCAGGCAACCAATACGCGAATCATGAAGTATGGTAACTAACAGCTCTCCATTTTCAACCTGTTCTCATCTCGATATATATTGTAAATAACTAATACAGGGTTAAATCCTTTCAATCTCGTTTCATATTAATTTTATACTGAAATTTATTTTCTAGTTTTTAGCTCATTCAACCGTTGATGAATTCTTATATTCGATTAATCTAGCAAACAATTCACAATACACAATCACTTTAACCAAATTATTTTATTTATTTTTATTTAACTTGTCTTTAGTTAAAT
Source organism: Allium sativum (assembly GCA_030737875.1). Classification (NCBI taxonomy): domain Eukaryota; kingdom Viridiplantae; phylum Streptophyta; class Magnoliopsida; order Asparagales; family Amaryllidaceae; genus Allium; species Allium sativum. The sequence continues at coordinate 67,114,518 of CM060925.1, read as the reverse complement.
ATTTAATTCCATATTCAAATTTTATCCACCAACTCTATAATTTAAATTTCCTTCTGGTCTTATTAGACCATTCAAATTTATTACCATTGAATCTCATTTTAACAAGCCCAACGCATTCATTAGTTCTAAATTCAATTCAAATCCATATTTCAATCATACAATTCAGTTCCCTTGATATTTTATTCATAACTAGCTCTTGTATATATATTCCATTCAAATTCAGTATATTTGAATTTTATTTCAATTTATTTACTCTAAATCAGTTCTCTATCAAGTTCAAATCCATATTCAGATTTGTTCTTATGAAATTTATTCCAAACATACACTCCAACAAATTTCCATTTATTCAATTTGGATTTATTCACCTTTTATTTTACCCAACACAAGTCAAATTCTTGTTGGCTTGCCTCAATTCCAATTCAAAGAATTCATTTTAACTCATACAAGTTAAATTTAATTATCATTTCATATTTGAAATGTTTCCAACTTCATACAAGTTTTGAATTAAAAAATAATTTGAGAAAATTATAAATTTTACCTTCTTATAAAATATTTTGGGCTGAAACAATATAAAAATAATTTTATATTCAAATTACAAATACGCATTCTCGTATATATATGTACTCGTACTCAATGTCGGGTATTACTAACCCCATCTCTATTGAGTAACGCCACAGAGCCAAGGTTATCAATAAACCATTGCTCTGATACCAATTGTAGCGTCCCGGAAATTTTGACACTTGAATCTAGACACTAATATATCCCGTGTCCAAACTCAAGTACCGAAAACCCAGAAAGCTAATAGAAAGAAGTTGGAGGGTGAGAGAAGAAAGAAATATTAGAATAGAAGAATAAGAAGATCAGAGTCTCGCAGCGGAATGGACAAAATATAATAATCGATAATACTTTATACAAAGAACTGTATATACATGATTACAATGTCAGAGTATACACTCAGATCATGACAAACACGCAACGGAATTAAACTAGTACCAGTAAATATATGGAATACGTCTTGACTTCATCTCCTTTTCTGACGCTCTAAGTGATACCTAACCTAATAACATACTCGGTCTGACTCGAGCACATTTGAAGCAAAGTAAAATTCACCCGGATCAGTCTGGAATACTTTCAGTGATAAATTCATAATACAAACAACTTTCTTAACTTTGAAAATCCTTTCTGAAACAAAAGGATAATAGCAAGACCAGTCGACACATAAACACGAACGGTTTTTACCGTACTATAACCCAAACCATTTTGAAATCAATGTCTTATTCTGATATTATAGTAGTGTCTAAATACATGTAGATAGAATCTAGTAGAACACTTGCATCTTACGCTCTACATAAATAGTATACAATCAAAACCGCGGGCGCTTATTGGAGATTGGATTCTGACTATGACAAGGTATGGAACCACCTGCCGATAGTGTATCTCTAGAGAGGAATACCCTGGGTTCAACAAGAATATCTTGCAACCCGGCCCACACATGACCGAGCACTCATTTCTCTTGAGTGTATCAAATATACTGTCACCTCACGGCTGTGCAGCTACCGTTTCCTCGGGACATACATAAATGAAAAGAAGTAACAAATATGAATATTCTCTAGATGGTGGCAATACACCCTAATAGGTGCAACCCACATAGTCATGTTGCCTACCCGAATTTTGTCATGTCCCGGTTGTCGAGGCTTGAGGATATAATCGACTTTTGAAACATCTAGCCACCATTCATATCGTCTATACAAGTCATCCAGGAACAGGATGAACAGAAGGTACTCTCCTACTGCATCCAATATAGGAATGACCCCATGGATCAACAGCGAGAAGTCCTTGCAACCCGTAGATTCCATCTACGATAGAATCATAGTATATCTTTAGGGAACAGCCAGAGATTGTAAGTAATTCTTCCGTTTCATGAAGATCTATAGTCTTCAATTGCTCCATCTCGATCATCTCCTTCCACGTTTTCGTATTCATTGGTCGGAATGAGTTTCGAATGAAAATTCGATCCCGGTCATTCTGTACCAATAACGTTGGGTCAAATATTGATAGTTGGTTATTTGAGTATCAAAATAAACAACCATAAAAATAAAACAGATCCATTGGTTTATTACACAGCATCACTTGGCCATTAAAATACTATATCGATTAAAATACCCAAAAATAATATATTGGTTGAATATATAATTATACTCAAATCCTTTTACTAATATACCTAGAAAATATCTTAAAATCATATCTAACTTAACCTTCAACTATCATTTCAAAATATTACTATAACATTTCTTATTTCTTATCGATTCAACTTATTACTCGTAAGACAATCATTACGACATTTTCTTGGCTTCGTTATTTGAATACCAAAGTTACCCCTCATCCTTTTTGAATAAACCCATTTAAATCTTATTTCAATACTTTGAAAATCCCGTTATATTTCCACCAATCTCCTTTTTATTTATTTTATTATGGGGATATTATTTCATACCATCAAGCCCCTTCTTATTTCCTTTATTTCAGAATCTCATTATATATATATTTCCAAATCCTTCAAATAACGTTATACTGTATTTTCCCAAACTACTTTACTCTAATATCTTCACCATTATGACTAACATCATCCTTTGATAATACTAAAGTTGTTCAAGTTGGGGTATTTTAATTACCTCTTAGACCTTGATTAACAACATTCTTATCTTAAGATTGATATCAGTTGTAATACAAAAACCGATACTTATTTCTCATATCACAACAAATCCCATTTTAATTCCATCCTAGCGAAATATTATCTCATCTTTAAAGTAGTGGTTCTATATCGCATCTTTATAACTTATCTCGTTTCACTACTCTAACTCAAACTCAGTTTTACGTTTGATTTCCCATTTCATATCTTCACTAGTTCCTAACCGTAAATCAACTAGAAAATAATTCTCTAAATATTAACCCCGAAGGCCGAAACGAAGATCAGATCAATATTCAGAAAATCAGTTATCCCATATGATTCCCAGTTAAGTTCTAGTTCTTTAATTTCAATCTTGGCTTTTACTTACTCAAATGTCACTTCGAATAACTCATTCTATTTATATATATTCAAATGAACTTGGGTTTTATAACTCCGTATAACTTGGATTCATAGAACCCAATTAAATATAATTCAGTAAGTGTCAAATTAAACTTCGATTTCACATTATAAATATTAAAACACTTTATTAATTATAAATACGACTTTAATTCACAAACTTTCCTTACTATATTTCCCATTCCAAATTATCACTTCGATTATTAATAAATGACATATAATAAATTTCAACATTTATAAAAATAAAACTAAGTTACTTAACCATTAACTACTCTCTTTAAATTAATGAATTAATTAAATAAACAATTTCAGTTAACGCCGTCAACTTGTTCAACTCTAAACGTGATTGACCTGTTAGTCAAACATTATTGATCATTCCATTTAAATTAATAAATAATTAATTAATCTAAATAGTTCTATTCGCTTTGATTTTTATTAAATCTATATCAATAAAAACCCATTCTAATTGTTACGTTAGTTCTGGCTACTTGAATTTGCTAAATAAAATCGTCTAATAATTACTTAATAAGCACGTGCTTCGCGCACGGTAGATTTTGGTTAAACCAATCAATGTATACATGTGGTTGGTTTATTCCCTTTTTAGAACTTCATTTAAAATGATATATTTAAAAATCTATATTCAGTTACAAAATAAATTACATTACTTCATTTCTAGCGATTCACTTGACGGTGAATCAATCTTTATAAAACGGTGTATATCTGGGCCATCTGCTATTTATTTTTCAATCAATACTATATATATTGGTTCAAAGCTCAACCACAATCAACAACCAACAGGGTTTAAAGACAATGGGTTTTAAATAGTTCATACAAAATATGAAATCACAACATGCTAAATATTTGAGGAATCTAGTTTGATTCCTCCTAATTGTTCTTCCCTGCATCATAGATCAGCATAATATTTATAACAACATATGTTTTTAATTTGAATATATTAACCGACGATAATATAATTCACATCAACCATATAAATCAACCATAGGCATTCAAGGCATCCAATAAACCAATTATGTAACACCCCGTGATTTTAAATATTAAAATTAACGAATTAAAGAATGCTTAATTTCAAATGTGAGAATTAAGGGAAATGGGTTGAGTCATTGTGTTCGTCTCGGAATTCTGCTTAAGATAGAGTCTGAGTTTGTGTGAATTGGACTTCGTATGAAGAAGTTATGGCCTTCCGAAGTTTTAGAATTTGAATAAATTAAAAACAGCTCAGGTTCAGAAAATTTCAAATTCAGATTTTAAACAGGTAAGCGGGCTGGACGGGAAAATTACTGCCCAAAGCCAGGTCGGCCAGGGGTCGACCTCCCTATACAGGTCGACCTGCCCCCCTCCCCCGGTAGATCTGAAAGACGATGATGTTTTGACTCAGTGCTGAGTCATTAGGGCTGAGGTGTTATTCTATCTTGACTGGATGGTCTTGATTGCTTCTAAGTTAATCTGACGGCTCTAAATTAATGAAAATTCTATATAAGCAACCTAACTCTCAACCTAAAATCACACTAATTCATACAAAGAGCCGCCAAGCCCTCAATGGAGAACCTAGAGTAGCCATCGTTCTCTTTCAACTCAAAAACAAGATAGAAGCAAGAATCAAAATCAAATCCAATCTAAATTAGGATAACAATTAGTCTACATACAGATCCCAGAAAAACAAGACTATTCTTTTGTTTGTGAGTATAATTTCTTTCACAAATTAATTAATTAATTTAATTGTGATAAGTTATAATTAGGATTATGAGAATATGACTTTGAATCATGTGATGTTATCGTTGACTGTTTTGTTATTGTGGATCTATTTCATATGTTGAATTGTACATGTTTAACTTGATTCATCTTATGCAAGTTTGGGATGTTATGTATATGAATCTTATGCAAGTCTGGGATGTTAAATCATATGCTAGTTTATGAATCATATGCAAGTCTGTAGGTGGATTATACATAAGTTCATATGTGAATCATGTAGATACATATGCTAGTTTATATGCAAGCATGTGACATTAATTTACATGTTTAGATCCATATGCAAGTTCACATATTTATGTTTAAATCTATATTTAGATCTATGACAGTACATAGTTATGCAAATTTATGTTTTATATGCCCATTGCCTATGCTAGTTTTGTATGTGAATCAGATGCTAGTTTGAATGAAATTCAAATGCAAGTTATAGGAAAACCATATCCATATATGCAAATTCATATCTTTATGTTTAGATCTATATTTAGATCCATGATAGTTTATACAAATTTGTGTATACCCATTGCCTATGCAGGTTATTGGCTATGCAAACTTATGTCATGATTCTTAGATCTATTTTATGTGTCATGCAAGTTGTGATGTTGCTTTTCTTTTTATAAGTTAGACTATTGTGAGTCTAACATACGCCATATCAAAACGTACGAATAGCGTGAGAACAATGGGAAAATATTAAACATACATAATTGTGAATTTGCATAAAATGGCCTTAAAGGCATATAATTAATTTGAGACATAAATTGGTATAAATTTATATACCTGAAATTATGGATATAATTTAGGTGACAATTATGGTCATAAATTAATTTGGAATTTATTGACAAATTTGAATAGGGATATTAATCCAATTTGGGGTTAAATAATTATGTGTAATAATTAACTGCCTAAGACACGAGGTTAGACTCGTTTGTGGTATAAGACTGCCCGGGCCCACCCGGCAAATCCAGCAACCACAAACGGAATGTGAGTGGTCAAAGGCACAAATTAAATGCGTAACAATTGTAAAGACACGAGGTTAGGCTCGTTTGCGGTATAAGACTGCCCGAACCCGCCCGACAAATCCAGCAACCACAAACGGTAGTCTAATGTGGGAGGTCTTTACAAGGTTACAGTACCAATGATTTAAGTAACACTTAACCAGATAAACATGTGGTGGGACATGGGGGTTAAGTGGGTGGCCTGGGTGGCATGTGAAATACGATTAGAAACACTTAACCAAGTTGAAAACATGAAAGAAGACATGAATAAGAAGGGGTTAAGTGGGAAGTTCTAATGGGGACCAAGCATAGGTGGAAAGCTTGTGTCAAACACAGGGACCCTTTTCAAACTTGTAACCCATTAAGTATCTTTGTGAGCTCTAGTTAGATCGAGGACGGGACATGCTTACTGGGTTTGATTGTAAGAGGCCAAATCGGGTTAGCGGTGGCAACGCAAGTCCAACGGGGTCATGTGCGTGCGTGGGCCCGGGCTGTTAGGTAAGGCATTGTTGCATCGTGTAGATATAAGCCGTGCATCTTTAGCGGTATCGGGTTGCCACTTTGGGGAGTGATACACCCCACTGTGAGACCAGCACAGGTATCTATGAGTTAGGGAGTCGATCGCATGGGGGTAGTGGGTACAACTAGTGGAGATAGGGGCAGGTGGCACCTACGAAGACAACTAGGGGTACACGAAACTACCATTATCATTGTTATGTTCTGTAGGCGGGATCAACTTTTAGGGTGACTAGTAATGGTGCAGTATAGTAATTATCCTATAGTGATTAGGAACGAGATTAACGCAAGAATATTCCTCTTGTTTGCTTTATCATGCCCACTTGTTTCACGGTCATACCTTGTTTTACTAGTTTATGCCTTATCCTAATTATTTTAATAATTATATTGTTAAAATTATTATACTCGCCAGAATTTATGTCTGACCCCCTTGTTTTCACCTCTTTTCTTCCTCCCCCCTCCAGGTTCTTAGGGTGGGACTAGTACTAGTGGAACTTGATCTTGGATCTCTTTCTCTCTCTTTTGGAAGTGCTTGGATTGCTGAAAGTAAAGTTCAGCTCATCTCTGTTATGGCTACTTGTGTTGGGGTTATGCTTTTTTACTTTATGTATTCAGAAAACAATTTGTCAAGATGGATATTAATTGTACTTGGTTTTACTGTTGGTTTATGAAGTTGTTATAATCAAACTATTTCTCCGCTGCAATAAAAGTTGTTTTAAATTTTTCAAGTACCAATATATGTATCTTGTAACACCCCACCTCCGCTAAGGTCACTCGCAAAGGGAATGCCTTAACTTTGGTGGAGCGTTTTCAGTAGACAGAACAGAAATTTACAAGACAGATAAAGTGGCACTTAAAAAAAATTATAACTTTATTACAACAGAAACAAAAATGAGTTTAGTTACATCTTTCAAAATCACAATATCGGAATTCAAGTACATAAATATCAGTCTTGCACAAAAGCCTTCAGAATGCATAGTTTTCAAAGCCATAATCCCCAATATAAACTGCCATGGAAAGATAGAGCCAAAGCCAAGCAATACTTCAAACACTTCTAGGTTCAGATTTTGGAATTTCGAATTTGGAATTTATTTTCGAGATGTTTTATATTTTCAGAAACTTCCGAAGGCCATAACTTCTTCATACGAAGTCCGATTTACGCAAACTCGGACTCTATCTCAAGTAGAATTCCGAGATGAACGCAATGGCATAACCCGTTTTCCTTAATTCTCACATTTAAAATTAATTATACTTCATTTTGTTATGTTCACAGAAAATTTGGGGTGTTACATATCTGTCTTATTATATTCTGTTCTATACACTAATAATGCTCCATGAAAGTTAATGCATTCCGTTTGTGAGTGACAATAATGGACGTGGGGTATTACATGTGGTATCAGAGCTAAATGTTACTAGAACAGATATGAATTTTTAAAAAATTGTTTTTCCAAAATATTTTATAAAGAAATACTTTCAAAAATATGTTTTAAGGAAAATATTTTCAGAGAAAAGTTTGTTTTAAAAACATAACCCCCAAAAGCCATATATCTTTCCTTTGATTCTCCATTTTGAATCTCTTCCTTTTTCTTTTTCAGCATGTCTGGGGAACCTGAGATACCCGAGGGCATACCGATACCAGGCTGGTTTAGAAGGTATCTGGAGGCTAGGGCCACTGCCGCAGGCCCAGCAAATGTTCCTCCTCCCCCCAGTGCAGTCGCTCCTCCTCCTTCCCCGCCTCGCATTGATACTTTTTCGAAGATATGCAAAGATTTTCGGGAAATGGGTGGGAAACCTTTTCACGGATCAGAGACGTTTGTAGAAGCTCGAAATTAGCTTAAGGAGGTGGAAGATTTATTTGGTATTTTTGAGGTAGAAGATGGAAGGAAGGTCCAATTGGCTGCTTGGTTAATGAAGGACGAAGCCTCATTTTGGTGGGAGGTTACGAATGGAGAGCGTCCAGTGGAGACATGGATGGATTTCAGGCGTAGGTTCGAGATGAAATTTCTCTCACGAGCAGAAGAAAATTTATATTTGAAGAGGTTCTTAGCGTTGAAGCAAGGAAATTTGTCAACAAAGGAGTATGTCAACAAGTTCAATCAGTTGGCGAGATTTGGCTTAGACTTGGTGAACACACCTAAGAAGAAGGCCCTGAGGTTCATTAAAGGTTTGAATGAGCCGCTACATGGGTTGGCTATGACCCACATTCCGATGGGGGCTACCTTTGAGAGATTGGTTGAATGGCGCTTATGCATGAAGAGGAGAAGGGTACTAATGATAATAAGGCACTGGAGAAGAAAGGGGATCAAAAGAAAACACAACAGCAAAACAAGAAAGTTGGTAAGGGTAACAATAGCAAGGGAAAGAAAAGGTGCTTTAATTGTGGGACACCAGGCCATCTGAGCAAGGACTGTAGGAAAAAGAAGAATACAGGCTGCTTCCACTGTGGGGAGGCAGGACATCTAATTAAAGACTGCCCGAGGAAACAGGGACAAGGGCAAAGGACAGGGTCCACTTCTAGAGAGCAGATTCAGGCTCTCATGGCACCAGGACCGGCAAGGAGGCAGGTTCATGCTCTCATGGCACCAAGACACAAGAGAGGAAGAAACATTTCCGTTGAAAGTTTAGTTTTTCTGTTTGATCATACTGTTCGTACTTTGTTTGACTCTGGCGCTTCACACTCATTTGTATCTTCTCCGTTAGTTGAAACACTGCATCTAAATACTATACTAGTTACGGATCCCATAGTAGTCTCAAATGCTATTGGTGGTTCGGCTCATCTTTCAATGATTTGTCGGGATTTGAGAGTGTCTGTCTTGGGCGTTGGGTTTGAATGCAACACCTTCGTTCTTGGCTTCATGGGCTACGGCTTGATTCTAGGCATGGATTGGCTAGCTAGATACGGTGCCATCCTAGATTGTGAAAGATGGGTAGTTTGATTGTTGACTCGTTCTGGAAAGACCCTCGATATTTCTTGTGACCCTAGAGGTCCGGTAATGCTTAGCTACCTAGAATCCCTTGACTCATCCAATAATGATTTGGAATCAGTTCGTGTGGTCCGTGAATATAGTGACGTCTTCAATGAGGTTCGAGGTTTACCCTCGAGGCGCGAGATAGACTTTCGAATATACCTAGTAGATAATGCAAAGCCAGTTGCATTACCAGTGCGCCACATGGCTCCGAGAGAGAAGAGAACTCAATAAGCAAGTGAAAGAATTGCTTGAGAAGGGGTTCATAAGAAGAAGTATTTCGGAGTGGGGTGCTCCAGTTTTTTTTTGTTAGAAAAGCTGATGGTTCACTTAGATTGTGCGTGGACTATAGAGTGCTGAATAAACCAACAAAGAAGAAAAGACACCCATTGCCGAGGATAGATGATTTATTCGATCAGTTGGTGGGTGCTTCGGTTTTCTCGCAACTGGATTTGGCTATAGGGTTTCATCTGCTAAGGGTGGCTGAAGATAACATAAATAAGACTGCATTTAGAACTCCTGACAGTTTCTTCGAGTGGCTCGTTATGCCTTTTGGTTTGACGAATGCACCCGCATACTTTGTGGGCTTAATGAGTAGGGTGTTTAGGGAGTTTCTAAACAAGTTTGTGGTAGTCTTTGTGGATGATATCCTGATTTTCTCTAAAAGTGAATAAGAGCATGCCCTACATCTTAGGGAAGTCTTAGAAACCCTACGAGCACATCAACTTAAAGCTAAGTTCTCCAAGTGCCATTTTTGGAGAAAAGAAGTAAGGTTCTTCGGACACGTGGTCTCTAAGGAAGGGATAGCTGTGGATCCTGTAAAGGTGGTGGCAATCCAAGATTGGAAAATTCCTAAGAACGCAACGGAAGTAAGAAGCTTTTTAGGGCTGGCTAGTTATTATAGGAAGTTCATTAAGGGCTTCGCGAAGATATCAGCCCCCACTCACTCGGTTAACGACGATGCTTTCCAACGTTTAAAGTGGGCTTTGACGACAGCTCCAGTTTTAGTTTTGCCAGACGGGAGTAAGCCATTCACAGTATATACTAGGGCTGTTATGGTAACGGTAATTTTACCGTTACCATCCTAAAAGTTACCAAGAATTTGTAATATTAACATACCGAATCTATTGGTACGGTAACGGTAAAATTACCGTTAGTTATGGTAAATATGTCGGTAAGAAAACTTGAAAACCGTTGGTAACGGTAAATTTACCGACAAGTTACAAAAAAATTAATCAAGCATATAATCTGACAAAATACTGATTAATAAAAGGGACTTAAACCTTCAATTTTGGCTTGATTAAACGGTCATTAAACTTATTAAGTGATGAATACATCTCTAAACCGCAGCTATTGACATCGGCCATTGGATTTTGTTTATACTGGATCTTGAGCTTCTATTATTAGGTTTCCTTTTTTTACTTACCTGTCAAAAGCAGCTGCTACTCACTATCTTGCTCATTTCTTCACATTCTTCATCGTTTTACCCTTTTACTTTACAGTTCTACATCCTAAAAGATTGAAAAATCGGTCGCTGTTTCTTTAACACAAAGTGAAGCTCCTCAATCTATTGTTGTTTCTTAAACAGGTAAAAATCGCAATTCAAATGACGCACCAAGATATTTCAATTTAGGGATTAATTTGCTATTTGTTTATTTGTGTGCACTAGATCTTGACCTTCTATGGTCACTCAAGTGAAAATCATAGTAACACAAGCGAGAACTATAGAGTTACTGAGGATGTAGTTATTCCTGGTGTTGTACAGAATGATGAAATTGTAAATTTGTGTGTAAAATTTGTTGGATATGGTCATACTGGATCTAAAGTACATGAAACTAACGATGGGAGTCGGAACATCAGTAAGATATGGTGTGCATGATTGGGTGATGGAAATTCTGATGAATCTAAATAAAATTTTGACAACGCCAGAGTGTGATTTTGCAATTGTGACTTTCTCCTATACGCTGTACTTGGGTTCTCCTATGCGAATACAAAAAAAGGAATGGAGAGGCAATGAATACGAAGCCTGCTACACGAGGAAGAAAACCTAAATCGCCCAATAAGAAGCCTCTTCATGTATTTTGATGTGCAGACTGATATTTGGCTTGATGTTTATAAAGTATGTAGTTCTTGTTAGGATGTATTAACTATTGGTTTAATGTTTATAAAGTATGTATACAATATACTGTTGTTGGTATGATGTGCAGACTGGTATTTGGTTTAATGTCATGTTTCTTTTCAACAGTAAAACTACCGTTACCGAAGATCGGTATACCGATGTATCGGTATACCGACTGTCGGTATACCGATAATTTTGGTAACGGTAGCGGTTCTGATTTTAGACTTACCGATAGTGTTGGTACGGTAAAAAAAAAATTTGTATTAGTAACGGTAACCATTACCGTTACAGCCCTAGTATATACCGATGCTTGCGGGACAGGGCTTGGCTTAGTTTTAATGCAAGAGGGAAGGGTGATATGCTATGGTGGAAGGCAGTTGAAAGCCCACGAGAAAAATTACCCTACCCACGACTTAGAGTTGGCTACCATAGTCTTTGCGCTCAAGTCATTGCGTCATTATTTGCTTGGCGAGAGGTTTAAGTTGTTTACAGACTATAAGTCGCTAAAGTACTTGTTCTCTCAGAAAGATCCAATCTTAAGGCAACAGAGGTGGATGGAGTTTTTGGCATCCTACGATTTTGAGATCGCATATACCCCTGGCAAGAGTAACGTTGTAGCCGACGCCTTAAGTAGAAAGAAGTTGACTTTAAGTCCTTTGTTCGTAGAGTGGCGGAGTTTGGAGTATCTATCTACCTTTGACTTCAGACCCTCTATCGATTATGTACCCGGATTGTTGGCATCGTTAGAAGTGCAACCTAAACTTTTGGGTCGAGTTGGGGAGGCACAGCAAGATGACCCACAGTTGGTTGAGATAGTAGGCAAGATTATAGGAGGGGAGTCTTTGAGTCATCTTAATAGATATGCTATAGATGAGAGAGGCTGGCTGCGTAGAGATGGGAGATTTTGCGTACCACAAGACAAGAATTTGAAGAAGGCAATTCTTGAAGACTCACATCGCTCTAAGATAACCATACATCCCGGTGGTGACAAGATGTATAGGGATATGAAGCGAGTTTTCTTTTGGGCCGGAATGAAGAAGGACGTGGCTGAGTTCGTTTCTAGATGCTTAGTGTGCCAGCAAGTCAAGGCGGAGCAAAAGAAGCCTGGAGGTTTGCTCCACCCTTTAGAGATTCCGCTGTGGAAATGAGAAAGTGTTTCTATGGATTTTGTAGATGGGTTGCCAAGATCAAGGAAGGGTAATAAGGGGATTTGGGTAATTGTAGACAGACTTACCAAAAGTGCCCATTTTTCCCCCGTTAAAAGTAGGAGGACTGCCGCATGGTTAGCATCTATTTACCTTCGAGAGATAGTTCGTCTGCACGGCATACCCTCTAGCATTGTGAGCGATAAAGATCCCATTTTCACAAGCGAATTCTAGAAAAGCTTACAAGAGGCGGTTGGAACACAATTATGCTTAAGTACCGCGTATCACCCTCAGACGGACGACCAGACCGAGAGAGTAAATCGGATTCTAGAAGACCTTCTGAGGCTATGCATCCTAGACTTTGGAGGAACATGGGAAGAACATCTTCCGTTAGTGGAGTTCGCCTATAATAACAGCTTTCAGGCTAGCATTGGCATGGCCCCGTTTGAGGCTCTTTATGGACGACCATGCCGATCACCTACTTCTTGGTGGGAATCCACGGACAAGGTTTGCTTGGACCCGACATGATTAGGGAGACTTCGGAGAAGATAGACCTGATTCGACGTCGAATGAAGATAGCACAGGACCAACATAAGTCATATGCTGATAAGAAACGAACCAATCTTAAGTTCGATGTTGGGGACATGGTTTCTATTAAGGTGTCAACACTGAGAAACGTAGTCCGTTTTAAATCAGTAGGAAAGTTGGCACCGAGATTTGTAGTACCCTTTCCAATTAAAGAGATGATTGGTCAGATGGCGTATAGAGTAGAGTTGCCAGAGAAGTCAGTGGTGTTCATGATATGTTTCACGTTTCACATTTGCGCAAGTGTTTACACGATATGGCGGAAGTAGTGGAGCCGAGCACGCTCAAAGAAGTGGAAGTAGAGCGCAATGCCACGGTTAGACGAGCTCCTACATGCATTCTCAGATCGGAGGTCAAAAAGCTAAACAACAAAGAGGTCAAGTTGGTCAAAGTGCAATGGGGAGATGATCAAAGAGACGCGACTTAGGAGACGGAAGACAAGATGCGTACGCTGTACCCTTTCCTTTTTGTGGGTATGTTTTAAGTTCTCCTTTTTCTGCCGCTTTGTTGATACTTGTCCTATCATTTAGTATTATCTTTGCGATGACATCTTCGATCTTTAGTTAGGAAGGACCCTATGGTTGGAAACAAGTGTTTGAGACATGTTATGTTTGATTGATGCAAATGGATGCAAGTGGTTGCTAGTGGATGCATGTACACACACATTAGGCACTAGATCGGCTCAGTCACCTTCATATTGCATATAAATGTGTGTGCATATCTAAATTTATGGATGTATAATGGTTGTGTTATCATATGGATGCTGCATTTTGATGAATGGTTGTGCACGCATGTAGAAATAATATATTAGGATTCTTTCGCCTACATAATGGACGCATGGCCAGGGGCGGAGCCCCCTTGCATTTGGGGTAGGCACGTGCCTACCCCAGTTTTTTCTAAATGAAAAAAAATATTTAAAGCATGCGGTCCTACTCCTTCCTCAATACGCAGAAAACAACGCTCCTTTCTCAATACGCATAAAACCAAATAGAAGCTTCTCAGGATCTCAATCGAAGAAAAAGAATGCAACCCAAAACCTAGAAAAATTCTTTGTTTCTCAACACAAAAAAAGAAAGAAAAGAAGAACATGACCAGCAAGCAAGCTACCCTCTTTCTTCTCAAAGACAGCCGAAAATGGGTAACCTAATTTTATTTTTTCATTGATTTCTTGTGATTGCATATTTTAGGGATTATGCTAGATAGTTTAATTCGATTAATTTAGAAAATTCACTGAATTCAGCATAGTTTAGGGATTATACTGCACAGTGAAATCACTGAAATGGGCTGATTTGAGAAATGCATAAAAGTATTCATTGTTTTAGCCTTTTGGGTTGCTGATCTTTTCAGAAATCATGTTAGATTATCTAATTATTGAAATGGGTTTATTGAGATATTTTCTGTAATTGTTAGATCGTCCAACTATTGTTAATCATCTTTTCAGATTTGCGTAAATATTATAAATGAGCTCATGATACTATTTCTGACAATGCGGGATCTTCTTCCAACATTGTAGAAAATGATATCCAAAATGAAGCTATTCCAAAAACTGTGATTCAAAATCGCATTCATGTTGATTTATTAAATCTTCCTTCTGATCCAAGCTTACGAAATGTGATTTCGAACTATGACCCAAATGATCCAGATATAGTTTGTAGAGCTTATTTACAAAAAGGTCCATGTTAACCTTCTTTATTAGCATTTCCACAAACTATCATTGGAGTAAAGGCCCATCGCTTTAATCCAAATTGGTTTAGTCAATTTGGGAGTTGGTTAGAATATAGTGTAAAAGAAGATTCTGTTTTCTGTTTGAAGTGTTATCTATTTCGTCCAGAGTCGGTGAACAGAAATATAAGTGATGTTTTTACAACGGGTGGATATAAAAATTGGAAAAATTGTAGAAGATTCCAAGAACACACTCAATCAGAAGCACATAACACCGCATGTATGAAAGCTGAAAATTTAATGATTCAAGTCAGACACATTGAACCACTAATGGTAAGGCAAACAGAAAAATGTCGAACTAACTATCGAGTTCGACTAAATGCTACCATAGATTGCATTCGATATCTTTTGCGTCAAGGACTAGATTTTCGTGGTCATTATGAATCTGAAAACTCTATGAATAAGGGAAATTTTTTGAAACTTCTACAATGGCTTGCAAATCAGAACCCATCTATTAATGCTGTTGTTTTGGAAAATGCTCCACAAAATTCCAAAATGACATCACCCGACATACAAAAGGATGTTGTAAACTCAATTGCTATCGAAGTTGTCAATGCTATCTTGTAGCATCTTGATGGTGGCTTATTTGCAATTTTAATTGATGAAGCACGTGATAACTCAATTAAAGAGCAGATGTCTATAGTGATTCGATTTGTTGATGAAAATGGTTGTGTCATTGAACGATTTATGGGAATGATACATGTTCCTAATAAAACTGCAATTTCGCTTAAGACATCACTTGAAGCTTTTTTTTTTCAAACACAAGTTGAGCTTTACAAAGTTGCGTGGTCAAGGCTACGATGGGGCAAGTAATATGCAAGGAATGTTCAGTGGTCTAAAAACACTTATATTGAGAGAGAACAATTCTGCATTTTATGTGCATTGTTTTGCACATCAACTTCAGTTAGCACTTGTTCGTGTCGCGAAAGATATAAATCACATTGCTGAATTCTTTTACTTAGTTAACAACTTGGTGAATGTTGCTGGAGCGTCATGTAAGCGTCGAGATATCCTACGAGAAAAAGAGGCAGAAAGAGTATTCAACCAACTACAGAGCGGAGAATTATGTAGTGGTCGAGGATTGAATCAAGAGAGAAATTTGAAACGGCCGAGAGACACACATTGGGGTTCACATTATGGAACCTTAATTAATTTGATTATTATGTTCTCCTCTGTGATAGATGTTCTTACAGACTTGGTGGTAGATGTTTCTGGAGATAAAAAGGAGAATGTTTAAACTTGATAAAAGTGATTCAAAATTTTGATTTCATATTCACATTATATTTGATGAAAAATGTACTTGGAATCACCAATGATCTTTCAAAAGCACTTCAACGAAAAGATCAAGATATCGTCAATGCTATAACTTTGATGAAATTATCTAAGGAACGACTACAAAAAGTGAGAAATGATGGATGGGATAACCTATTTGTTGAAGTAACTTCTTTTTGCATGAAGCAAAACATTGTTATTCCAAATATGGCGGATAATTATCTTCTTTTAGGTAGATCAAGACGAGGATCAAAGATAACAAACTTGCATCATTGTCAAGTTGATTTGTTCTATGTTTGTTTGGATAAACAACTTGTTGAGCTTAATAATCGTTTTGATGAGGTTAACACAGAATTGCTTCTATGCATGGCATCTTTGAATCCTAATAGTTTGTTTGCTTCTTTTGATGTCATGAAACTAGTTCGTATGTCGGAACTTTATCCAAATGATTTTTCCGAAGCAGAACGTATGGATCTTCGCAATCAATTAGAGATTTATGTGATGGATATGACATCTAATAATGAATTCAAAGAAGTAAAAAAGCATTAGCAATTTAGCTAAGAAGATGGTCTTGACGGGAAAGCATATTTTCTATAGTTTAGTTTATAAACTCATCATGTTATCTTTAATTCTACCAGTATCAACCGCTACAGTTGAAAGGACTTTTTCGGCCATGAATATAGTTAAAGCGGATCTTCGAAATCGAATGGGGGATGAATGGATGAATGATAGTGGTATCACTTATATTGAAAGAGATGTCTTTGACAACGTTGACAATGATGCAGTTATCGATCGTTTTCAAAATATGAGAACTCGTAGGGAACAACTTTAAAATATGTGTTACTATTTTTTTTTTGGGAGGATCAGTTATTGATCGTTTTTGTAATGAATATGAAGACTATTATATTAAAGATCATATTTGTCTTATTTTAATCATATAAGTTTTTTGTGTAAAAAAAAACTAAACCCCAAATCACTTTGTGCCTACTCCAAGATTATGTTCTGGCTCCGCCACTGCGCATGGCACTATCATGATTTGCATTAAGGAGGTCAACTGAATCAGTAGACCGCCTGGTTTTGCATTAGATAAGGAACATATACACACACTTTTTGCATATGTTCATACGACATTAGAAATCTTGTAAGGACAATGGATGCCTGTGTCTGATGGTTGAGTAGATGGATGATTGGATGTTAGGATATACATTCTCCTTAACTTGGAGATTTCAGGGCGAAATCCTTTAGGGGGGAGAATGTAACACCCCGTGATTTTAAATATTAAAATTAATGAATTAAAGAATACTTAATGTCAGAATTAAGGGAAACGGGATGCGCCATTGCGTTTGTGTTATAATTCTGCTTGAGATAGAGTCTGAGTTTGTGTGAATTGGACTTCTTATAAAGAAGTTATGGCCTTCCGAAGTTTCAGAATTTAAATAAATTAAAAATAGCTCAGGTTCAGAAAATTTCAAATTCAGATTTCAAACAGGGAAGCGGGATGGGTGGGAAAATTCCTACCCAAAGCCAGGTCGACCAGGGGGTCGACCTCCCTATACAGGTCGACCAGGGGGTCGACCTGCCCCTCCACCCCCCTCCCCTGGGCAGATCTGAAAGGTGACGATGTTTTCACTCAGTGCTGAGTCATTAGGGCTGAGGTGTTATTCTATCTTGACTGGGCCTTGATTGCTTCTAGGTTAATCTGACGGCTCTAAATTAATTAAAATTCCATATAAGCTGTAACACCCCACCTCCGCCAGGGTGGCTCTTGCAAGCACTCTGACTTTGGAGGGGCGTTTGAATCAGGTAAACATGCATAATGATATATCAAGGCAGAACATAACATATGTATATATGTAAACAGAGTAAATAAGATAAGTAAAACAGCGGAAGATTTCAAACTATTTCAAAACAAGTCTGGTACAACATAATGTCAACTTTCCAAATAAACAAGTCTAGATAAAAACAACATCAACTGAAAAACTGAAATACATAAGTACTATCCCCAAAATAAGTGATAACCATAGCTAGCTTCATGTCAAAACCGTACATGAGCTAAAATCCCACAAGCAAGCGATCAGAAATCCAAGCTAAGCTCCAATATTCCCACCCTGGGAACCTGGGGGGGGGGGGACGGAAGAAAAGAGGCGAAAGAAAACAGGTCAGTCAAAAAGACTGAGTAAGCCCTACTACAATCAATGTAAACTGATACAGTTAACTGGCATGAGAAGCAGGGATGAACATAAGGATAACAACATACTAGCATGATGATTAACTAACAAGGTATATAAAGGTGTCATCGCATAATCAGGTTTAAGGTTTTTGCACCACAGGTGTACTAGTAAGCTTACATGACTTGAATAAACAAGTATTGATCCCTTGGCCCAAGCTTTGGCCCAATAACATGAAATGACCCTAATACGAGGTCCAACCAAACGGTCTAATCGATCGGCTCCCTAAGCCTAACTCGTCACGTGTTGGTGTCAATACGGCCCAAACATAATTGTAGTCGGACTGTGCCGGGTCTCCCGTCGGGTGTATCAAGCCCTAGGTTGTCAACCCCTGGACACCATAAACATAAGTGCACAGTCTCGATCTACTGGTACCCATGCTTGACTTCTCCAAATACGGACTACGTGCACGACCATAGTCCGCCCGGAACTACATCGGCGTACCACTCGACCGTCGTTTTGGTCACTTATACCAGTCCAGTAATCGTGCCCCCACCCTAGCCTAGTCCCTAGGGTCTTAATGATACAAACTTGGGATTACTGCTGGAGTGGACCCCCATTGCTAGGATTTTATAGTGGGTTAAGTACGGTTTAACCCTTTTACTAATCATGGATTAACTTGGTTAAGTGTAACGATGAGTTCACGACTTAACCCTGATTAATCTACCAAGCCCAAATTGGTTAAGTATTAAGTGAACCATGACTTAACCCTAATCATGAGGCATTAACTAATTTAATGTGCCTTAACCTCTCACATTAGACCTTGTTGTGGTTACTAGTTAAGCCGGGCGGGTCCGGGTAGCTTTATACCACAACTTGGTCTAACCTCGGGTTCAAGGTACAACATGACCAACTTCTCACATTGGGTCCTATTGTTTGTAGCAACTAGTTAAGCCGTTCAGTTCTGGGTAGTTTTACGCTACAAACTCAACCCAACCTCAAGTTGGTCACACTTATATTTTCTAAGTGTCATGTCCATCATGTTTCCAAAACATATTACAAGTTTTCAAGAATTTGGGTAGACCTAACTTAATAGGTAAATTCCCAATGGGTAGACCTAACTTAATAGGTAAATTCCCAATCTTATGTTTTCATGTCTTTTAAGTTTACCCAACCCCATCGCTTACATAATCGCAATAGCGCATAAAGGATAGAAAGAGGGAACTTGGCATAAAGATGACAAATGGTGTTGAAGCCACAAGTTTAACATGGTGGCATATGAAATGTACATATGTTCATATACTTGCATATTGCATCATTAGGCCTCAAAAGTATGCATAAAACCAAACTTAGCATGTAAGTGATACATGGTGATAAATGACATGTAGAAGTTGCCATAAGTTCGCATTTAGTCTCACATGCAAGTTATCATAAGGGATATGATAACTTACATGTTGCCAAAATGCAACCTTTAGCATAAAGCTTGAAGCTTTAAGCTCATAAACCCAAGATAAGCTTGCATAACATGATAACATGAGCAAAATGATCAACCCAAACTTGCATAACATAACTTGCATATCATATGGCAAACTTGCATATCATAACATAGCAAACTTGCATAACATAACATGATAAACTTGCATATCATAACATGGCATACTTGCATAACATAACATGATAAACTTGCATATCATAACATGGCAAACTTGCATATAATAATGATCAACCAAAATTGCATCATTCATTTAACTTTAGAGTTTAAATATGAAAGTAGAAAAGGGCTTACAATGCTTATGAAGACACAAAAATATATATAGATTGAGACAAAGCCCTTATGCAATCAAATAAACCCAAAATGCAAGCTCCAATAGAAAAACCCTTGAGCCAAAATGATCAAAACTCTTGCTTTATGATGTAAATACGGAAACTTGACTTGAATGCAAGCTAATGATGCTCATAAAAGCTTGAAAACACTTGTATGCATTGAAAATCTCTCATAGAAATAACTTAGGAATTTTATGAAGAGAGTGGAGGCCATGAGAGGAATGATTTTGCCATAGTTTAGTTACTTGAATGAATAATGATGATTTAGGGTTAGGTTAGGGGCTTATTTATAGAGATTAGGATTAGTTTTAGCCTTAGGATTAAACCCTAATTCCAATCTCAGCCCTCAAAACCGAATCTGGCCCCCAAACTCAACACAACTCCAAAATGGTGCACCAGGCAAAACTGTCCGGCTGAACCAAGTCGACACCCAAGTCGACAGGGCTGTCGAATTGGGCCTAACCATGTCGACCGCCCAGTCGACAGGCCTGTCGACATGGGTGGTCTGGCGGGAAATTTCCCGCCTGCGCCCAACTGCCCTAATTTCCAAATTCAAACTTGAATTTGAAATCTGTTTTTACTTTGAAATTTTCTAAAAACTTCGTTGGGCCTTAATCGGGTCATACGTACTCCGATTTTCGAAAACCCAGACTCTATTTCGCGTATTTTTCCGAGACGAACTCAATGGCACAGCCCGTTTCCCTTGATTCATATTTTAGAATTAAATTCTGCCTCGATTTACGTTATAACAGGTTATTGAAAATACGGGTTGTTACATAAGCAACCTAACTCTCAACCTAAAATCACACTAATTCATACCAAGAGCCGCCATGCCGTCAATGGAGAACCAAGAGTAGATGTCGTTCTCTTTTAACTCAAAAACAAGATAGAAGCAAGAATCAAAATCAAATCTAATCTAAATTAGGATAACAATTAGTCTACATCAAAGGCGAGCAATTCAGCTTCAGAATACAGATCCCAGAAAAACAAGACTATTCTTTTGTTTGTGAGTGTAATTTCTTACACAAATTAATTAATTAATTGTGATAAGTTATAATTGGGATTATGAGAATATGACTTTGAATCATGTGATGTTATCGTTGACAGTTTTGTTATTGTGGATCTATTTCATATATTGAATTGTACATGTTTAACTTGATTCATCTTATGCAAGTTTGGGATGTTATGTATATGAATCTTATGCAAGTTTGGGATGTTAAATCATATGCTAGTTTATGAATCATATGAAGTCTGTAGGTGGATTATACACAAGTTCATATGTGAATCATGTAGACACATATGCTAGTTTATATGCAAGCATGTGACATTAATTTACATGTTTAGATCCATATGCAAGTTCACATCTTTATGTTTAAATCTATATTTAGATCCATAACAGCACAAAGTTATGCAAATTTATGTTTTATATGCCGATTGCCTATGCTAGTTTTGTATGTGAATCATATGCTAGTTTGAATGAAATTCATATGCAAGTTATAGGAAAACCATATCCATATATGCAGATTCACATCTTTATGTTTAGATCTATATTTAGATCCATGATAGTTTATACAAATTTATGTATACTCATTACCTATGCAAGATATTGGCTATGCAAACTTATGTCATGATTCTTAGATCTATTTTATGTGTTATGCAAGTTGTGATGTTGCTTTTCTTTTTATAAGTTAGACTATTGCGAGTCTAACATATGTCATATCAAAACGTACGAATAGCGTGGGGACAATGGGAAAATATTAAATATACATAATTGTGAATTGGCATAAAATGGCCTTAAAGGCATAGAATTAATTTGAGACATAAATTGGTATAAATTTATATACTTGAAATTATGGATATAATTTAGGTGACAATTATGGACATAAATTAATTTGGAATTTATTGACAAATTTGAATAGGGAAATTAATCCAATTTGGGGTTAAATAATTATGTGTAATAATTAACCGCCTAAGACACGAGGTTAGACTCGTTTGTGGTATAAGACTGCCCGGACCCGCCCGGCAAATCCAGCAACCACAAACGGTAGTCTAATGTGAGAGGTCAAAGGCACAAATTAAATGCGTAACAATTGTAAAGACGCGAGGTTAGGCTCATTTGTGGTATATGACTTCTCGGACCCGCCCGACAAATCCAGCAACCGCAAACGGTAGTCTAATGTGGGAGGTCTTTACAAGGTTATGGTTCTAATGAATTAAGTAACACTTAACCAGATAAACATGTGGTGGGATAGGGGGTTAAGTGGTTGACATGAGTGGCATGTGAAATACAATTAGAAACACTTAACCAAGTTGAAAACATGTAAGAAGACATGAATAAGAAGGGGTTAAGTGGGAAGTTCTAATGGGGACCAAGCATAGGTGGAAAGCTTGTGTCAAACATGGGGACCCTTTTCAAACTAGTAACCCATTAAGTATTTTGTGAGCTCGAGTTAGATCGAGGACGGGAGACGCTTACTGGGTTTGATTGTAAGAGGTCAAAACGGGTTAGCGGTGGCAACGCAAGTCCTATTGGGTCATGTGCGTGCGTGGGCCCGGGCTGGAAGGTAAGACGTTGTTGCATCGTGTAAATATAAGCCGTGCATCTTTAGTGGTATCGGGTTGCCACTTTGGGGAGTGATACACCCCACTGTGGGACCAGCATGGGTATCTACGAGTTAGGGAGCAGATCGCATGGGGGTAGTGGGTACAACTAGTGGAGATAGGGGCAGGCGGCACCTATGAAGACAACTAGGCGTACACGAAACTACCATTATCATTGTTATGTTCTGTAGGCGGGATCAACTTTTAGGGTGACTAGTAATGGTGCAGTATAGTAATTATCCTATAGTGATTAGGAATGAGATTAATGCCAGAATATTCCCCTTGTTTGCTTTATCATGCCCACTTGTTTCACGATCATACCTTGTTTTACCAGTTTATGCCTTATCCTAATTACTTTAATAATTATATTGTTAAAGTTATTATACTCGCTAGACTTTTTGTCTGACCTCCTTGTTTTCGCCTCTTTTCTTCCTTCCCCTCCTCCCAGGTTCTCAGGGTGGGACTAGTACTTGTGGAGCTTGATCTTGGATCTCTTTCTCTCTCTTTTGGAAGTGCTTGGATTGTTGAAATTAAAGCTCAGCTCATCTCTTTTATGGCTACTTGTATTGGGGTTATGCTTTTTTACTTTATGTATTCAGAAAACAAATTTTCAAGATGGATATTAAGTGTACTTGGTTTTATTGTTGGTTTATGAAGTTGTTGTAATCAAACTATTTCTCCGCTACAATAAAAATTGTTTTAAAATTTTCAAGTACCAATATATGTATATGTCTTGTTATATTCTATGCTATACACTAATAATGCTCCATGAAAGTTAATGTATTCCCTTTGTGAGTGACATTAATGGATGTGGGGTGTTACAAATTATCAATGACTTAATCTAATTATATGAATTTAGCACATCCTAGCATTTCAGAAATGTGTGAGAATTAACTCATCTTGTTTTCGATCGACGATTCATGCATCGTCTTGTTTAATTTTAAATCAGCGTTTAAAATTAAACCGTAAAATCTGATTTCTTTCATTCCTCTTCGAATCAGCGCACCAGTACTATTCTATGTGATCCCATCGCTTTCGGTTTCGCGCGATTTTGCCCATAAACGAGCCGATTATCACCGTTGTAAGTTATAAATTGTCTATTTTAAATTATAATATAATTAACTAAAACTAATTGAGTTTGTCTTACCTTAATTATCTCAATCTATGTCAGCCCTTATCAAGACGTTTCCTCCTTGAACATTGATTTGAGCTCGATCCCTTTCATTTCAAAATATCGCGTCTGTACTCCTCTTTTTCCTCTTTGCCTATTTTTACTTTTCTTTTTAATAAGGCCCAATGCCCATTTCTAAAATTTCAAAGTCCACTTCGTTTTGCAGTCCACGTTTACTATCTCCTTCCCTATATTCTTTCAACTTCTTTCCCATCACTCACCGCAAACATTTATCTCCAGCACGTTAAAACATACCACCATATTTGCTTACCGTCATGACCTCCGCCAAAACAGAACTCCCCTCGTCACTGACCGTTGATGCGCCACCACTAATATGCTTCCCCAGGCAAAGAACCTTCCTCCTTCAAATATGACACGCCAGCTTCCAAAAATATGCTACGCTAAAAGTACTCCTTCACGTTGTACACGCACATGCCATCCACTGTGATTCCCCCATCGTTTACCTCATGTTTCCAGTCCAAACATGCCATGCACAGTTCGTGCACGCTTCATTCCCTACGCCAGCACAGCTTTGCCGAATAAAAGACAGTACGTAACTCCATGAACAGAACACTTTGCTCCCCTACACTCTACGCCAACACATATCCTTGCCTTCCTTACTGCCATCATCTAATCCTACCACTGGTCCTCACGTCAGAAAGAACATGCCACTATTCCTTTTTCAGAAATAAAACGCACACCTCACCCAACACCTACAACCGACAAAGCATGCCATATACACCTATACGGCCGACAGTCCTTCCCACATGTTTTATTCTACCAGTTTTTACAAAAGGAAACTCTCCCATCACCACTTTCAGACCTTCACCACCCCTATAACCACATGAAAGCTCCCCCATACAATAATATAAACCTGCATCGTATATATATATATAGTTTGCCACACAAGTACACAGTACTCTCTCCTTCTCGTTTTGTCCTCAATGCAATGCAATTCCATCCATATAAAACTGCCATCCTACTATGTATCATCCCATTCACGTGATTTACTACCTCCAAGCACCTCATAACTTCAGGAAGTCGGCCGCTACTACCACCATTCCATTTCTGTTGAGACCAACGCCATGTCGAAACAACTCCCATCCATCTGAAGCCGTTGTTGTCCCTTAACTCCGCCCATATACTCGCGTTTCTATTCCTACTCTCCTTCTGCTCCTTGTGTAATTCTTTCCAACTTTGCTGCTAATACATTAAACCACACATCCATGCCCAGAACAATAGCCCACTCCCCTTTTCTTTATTATACTGTTCCTTATTTTTGTTTCACAGTAGTTTGCGGTTTCTAAAAATAATGACGAAGGAATTGCTTGAGGAAAGAAATGGAGTGGGGAAAACATGCAGAAAACGTATATTTATAGAATGGGGTACCGTGGAGAGCACAAATACGTGGGATGCAAGGAAATGATGGTGTGGTTTGCAAGGCATCGAAAATTTGGCAAGCACGGCAAGGACTTAGGTAGGCGGTAGGTAGATGTGTTCGCAGTGTCATATCATCTCATAGCTGTATGGTGACAAAACAGGTCTGCATGTTTTGATATGTGTAGATATGGGTAGCATGTGCGAAAGTGGTTTAGGCGATTAGCATGCAGGAGGTAGGTACGTATATTTATATTTTACATAGTTGCTTAGGGTAGGAAAGAAAATGGTGGACAAAAATATGTGCCTGTATGATTTGAATGGACACGATAGATCATTTAAATCCAAGGTAGGTTGGGCGTTAGGGAAGATGTAGCAGAGTGGTTGAGCAGTAATAAGTCGGCTTCAATGTGTCAGCGTGCTTGAAAAGGTAGGAAATTGTTACCTGTGCTTATAGGATAACGCTTTTCTCAATAGCCATGTGTATTTGTACTTTAGCTTGTCAAAAGAATTCAAATGCTAGGTCTGCTGCATTCGTGAAGTTGTAGGCACATGCTAAAAGGGGGTAACAACTTTTCCTTTTATTCATCTATACTTAGGCATGAAGTCTTATAGGCAACTAAGGCTTTAGGAAATAGTGTTGGATGCATATGGTAGTCTGTTGAAGGTTGAGGCTATACATTTTTCTTTGGTGAAAAGGCAAAGGATGGTTTGATTTTTATTAGTTCATAACGGGAGTTTACGGACTCCTTACGTAAAATTATCTTGTCTCTAGACAAAAATAAAAATATAATCGTTACAAGCTAGGTGTCATGATCTCAAAAACATAATATAATAGACAAGTTAGTTAATTTTGTGAAATCCCAAAAATGCTGATTCAGGGTGCGAAATGCGTTAAATAAAAAGTTGCATATTTTCTCAAATTAAAAATTATGGAAAAATTCCAAAAATTAAATTACAAATACGTCTTAAAAACCTTTCTCAAATTCGAAACCAATGTTTTATAATCTTATATGATTCGTTACGGTTTATAAATGATTCTATAGCGATTATTTGAAAATTTGAATTGGACATAAAATAAAATCTACAACATGAAAATTCGATTTTTCTCTTCCATTAGAAAAATATTACCAGTTCGATTCAGACGTTTCTTGTTTCACAGAATTCCGACTTAAAACGGATTCTGTATGATCAATTATACTTCAAACTCGATTTTTCGAACTGCAGCGCTGTTTCGAGTTTGTTTTATAATATAAATATAAATATTCAATCAGCGTTTAGTTAACAAATTCGATATTAAATTATGTAAATAATTCAATTATAATATTTAAAACAAATTAAATATTCGAATTTAAATAGCTGAAAATCCTGGGTCGTTACAAGATCACTAAATTTGAACTTAAGCGGCAGTCGAGAAATCCAAGTATCATGCCAAAAGAAAGTAATCCTCAAATGAACAGTCAACTTATAACTTAAATTAAAAAATCAAAACAATTTAAAACAGACTTCCAAAAATAAGATAATCTATTAATCCAACTCAAACCAGTACCAACAATAAACTCACCCCCCAAAATAATAAAATTTAGAAACAATAATCTTCCACGTAGCCGACACATCTGGGCACCTAAATCTCCATAACCATTTGACTAACAAGGAAGAATTAAAGTTATATAAATTAATGATCCCCAGGCCCCTATCCTCCTTGGGTTTACAACAAACCTCCCAGTTGACTAAACATTATACCCTCTACAATTTGGAACACCACTCCAAAGAAAATTACGCCTAATTCTATCAATTTTCTGAATAACCCATTGAGGAAATCGATGAACAACCATCCAATAAGTAGGAATAGCAGACAACACTGAATTAATAAGAACTAATCTACCTGCTCTAGACAGAAATCTGTTATTCCAACTCGATAATCTATTATTGATCTTATCAATAATAACTAACCAAACGTCCTTCTTAAGTTTCGAAGGCCTAATCTTAAAACCCAGATAGTCAAAAGGAAATTTCATAACCGAATAGTTCAAAGCGCTTGCAACGGGGGACTCGACATTATCACGAACACTAAGAACCATTAAAGCATTCTTATCAAAATTGATTCTGAGACCAGATAACATCTCAAAACAATAGAGAATACTTCAGGGCGATAATGTGCTTGGGCAAGTGAGAGGAAAATAATAGTGTATCATCTACAAATTGGAGAATAGATAATTGATTATTAAATTCCTCATTACCAATATAACCTAAAACACCTAATCAAACAGTTCTCTTAATAATTCTAGTAAAACCATCAGCAGCTAAATTAAAGAGAAGAGGTGATAGGGGATCACCTTTCCTAAGACCTCTCTTAGATTGAATCTTCTTGCCCACAACCCCATTAACAACAATATTAGAGCAACCAGACCTAAGCAAAAGCATGATCCAATTAACCCATCTAACACTAAAACCCCTAGCAAGACATAACTTACAGATAAAATCCCAGTCAACAAAATCAAACGCCTTCTTAAAATCTAACTTCAAAATAGCACAAGAAAAATTATTCCTACAACAGACATTAATATACTCCTGCACAGCGGCCACACCGTCTGTTATGTTTCTGCCCTTTATAAAGGCAATTTGAGAACAATCAATAGGATCGTTCACCTTAATACTAAGCCTATTAGCTAGGACTTTGGAAATAATATTGACTGAACAATTAATTATGGAAATAGGCCTTAAATTCTTTAAGAGAATTAGCACCCTCTCTCTTGTGAATAAGGATAACATTAGCAAAGTCAAAAATACCTAAACGTAAATCACCACTATAAAAATCATTAAAAAGGTTAATAATATCAAATTTCAGGACCTCCCAAAACTGCATATAAAAAAGAACAGAAAAACCATCAGGCCCAGGAGCTTTATCACTAGGCATATCATAAATAGCCTTCCAAATCTTCCATTTAGTAAAAGGCCTATCTAAATCTACTAACTCAACCTTAGTATCAGGCAAATAAATGTCATTCCATCTAACATTAATCCTTCTCTTAGTCCTAGCTCCAAAAATCTGCTTATAATACGTAGTAAAAGCCTCATTTAAATCCCTCTGAACGAACACCGCCACATCATTAATAAAAATAGAATGAATCAAATTTTCACGCCTCCTCTTATTAACCACACTATGAAAGAACTTCATGTTGTTATCCCCCTCCTTAATCTATTGAACACGGGCCCTTTGTTTCCACATGATCTCTTCTTTTTCTAAAATCAACTTTAGATCATTTCTGAGGTTGCAAAGTCTATCCCTCTCATTAGAGTTAAGAATCCTAGACTCACTAATCTTGTCTAAATCAAACATCTCACACATAATCTTATCTTTCCTAATTCTAGCGCTACCAAAAATATACTTATTCCAACGCTTGAGAAAAAATCTTAACTTACCTAACTTCGTAACAAAAATCTTCGCAGAATTACCCCTATATAAATCATTAAAATAAAACAATGAATTCCACTTAACAAAAACAAGACTAATAAAACTAGAATCCAATAACCACATCTTCTCAAATCTGAAACTATTACTAATAGAAATATTCGAATTACATGATAGAATGATGGGACAATGATCAGAATATAAAAAAGGCAAACCCTTAACTCTACAAATAGAAAATCTATCCTCCACCTTAGAACTAATAAAAAATCTATCTAATAAAGCAAAAGAAAGACAAAGACAATCGCTGACGTTAGACCAAGTAAAAGATCTATTGCTGAAAGGAATCTCAATCAAATTATTATCTAAAATGAAATCATTGAATTCCTCCATGTTAGAGAAATCACCTTATCGAGGTGATCTCTCTCCCAGAAACCTGGTGACATTAAAATCTCCCCCTACAATCCATTGATTAGGGATAAGATCCCTGAACTCAGAACATTCAACCCACAAGAGCCTCCTCTCTACTTTAGTATGAGGACCATAAACATTAGAAATGCCTAACAACGAATTATCAGTAAGAGAGGCCAGAATAATGAGAAGAGAAAATAATTTAGGAATCTCCTAAATAAGCCTAAATTGATTATCCTTCCAACCAATCATAAGTCCCCCGGCATTACCATTGGTTGGGAGACAAGCCCAATTACGGAAAAGAGACCCACCTAACCTTAAATAAAAAATAAGGTCGGGGTTCTCAATATTAGTTTCCTGAAGCAAAACAATATCAACATGGTAATCTTTAAAAAAGGTCTTGACCTTAACACATTTTTTAGGATCGTTCAGACCCCTAATATTTCAACTGAAAATCCTCATCATCTCAAAGAACGCACACGCTCTAATTCCTTACTCCTAATGTAATCCGCATTAGTAAAGATAAAAGCAGTATCATTAGCCAGCTGAAATAACTGACTAGACGAAAGGCTACTCAAAGCAAAAGGTGAATAATCGCTACCATAAACAGGAACCATACCTGAGCCCAAACTTGAAGTGCTACTACTAGCACTCGAGTTTGGGAACCTACCATGAGATGCCGAAGAGTAGGATCTAATCCTAGCGCTGCGACGAACCAATCCAGAAATTGGTGTTGCTCTCTTGCGTCTGCCCCTCCTAGATGAAGAAGTGGAAACAACCTTATCCATAGAAACCCCTGTACCATCCGTAAGCAAGCTAACACTATCTGAACCATCAAACTGGACACGAGACGCAAGCGCCGAACCAGACCACCACTCTCCCCATGGAAAACACAAAACTCCGGACTCAAACACAATGAAAAGAAACTCACACCTGATTCACTTCCAAGCAACGAACAATAGCCACCATCAAAGAGGAATTTAAAGCTGCATATATCAACTCCAACCAGCCAATTTACTCCATAACTCTCACATCATTTCCAGTTGTCAACCAATCCACTACCAAGAACTCCAAACGAGAAAACCTGTCCATCCACCAGAACAACCCTAGCGAAAGCTACAACACCTCCATCACTCAAACAAAGACAATCCTCTCTACCCTTCTTCATACCATCAACTGGACCATCCACATTACTAGGGAAACCCCTGCGATTAACTGAATCAGTACTAGTAACAACAATACAACCCCTCCTGGCCACTTTCTTATATGCTAAACTTCCAAAACTGGCTGAATAGTCTACTTCCCTATGCAACCACGGCTGCCGAAGCACCTTAGCATTATTAGAACCATGAGGGAGTTTACTATGATTCTTACATGAATTATCATCCACCGCATGACCAATCCCCGAACCAGATGGAGCTATCTCACTCCCAATCAACATTTCTTTGTCGCGCAATTGATTTAAAATCTCAACATTATTGAACAATGAAATGTCCTCAGCTACGACCCAACCATCCTTATCCAGACCACCGCCTACTTCCAAAACAGCTGCTTCAACAATAGGATCATTCTCAAATAAGACGTTCAAATCAAATCTTGAAAAGAATTCCTCCACATTGCAATTAATCATTTCATCTCTTGTCATCACCTCCTCCAACAAATTAACCCTCTTATCCCCCAAAAACACAACCAAGCATGAATTAGATTGAGTCAAACAATTCAAAACAAATGGATCCAATAGCATGCAATCCACATCATTCCTATTAGAAACCCCAAAAACTACACTCTTATCCACAACCAGTCCAAACGATTTAAAGAGCATAGAAGAATCTTTAATCAAACCACCAGTATCTACAGAACCCTCATTGGAATCGAAAGTAGCCCCGTCGAGAACCTCAACAACCTCATCAGATTCAATCAACAATGATGCATCATCAACCCCCTTAGTATCACCATTAATCACAACTGAATTCTGTCCCACTGCAGTATTCTGAACCTCCATTGTATTCAACCGAGGATCACAATTAATTGCCGAATTAATAACATCAAAGTGAGACAAAATTTCATTTAATGGATAGAAGCCTTTATCCTTCTTCACAGTGATAGAATCAGAGAAAATGGACTTTAATCTCAGATAAGCAACACAGAAAGAACAACATTTTCCTTTCTGTCTAATGGCGCCGGTAACGGAGGGACAATCTATCCAATCTTGAATTGGGAGTGTTCTTTTTTTTTCCCATAAAACACCATTTACCAATCCTTCCAAATGCCATCCCGAAACTAGCATAAAATAGTCCCCATCTTTTTTCTGATTAGAAGCAGCCTAATCGAAAATATCGATGAACATACTCAATTTGCGGCATAACATCAAACAGTTAAACTGCACTAACTCAAAACGTGATTTCCTTCTAAAAAGAACTGGGCAATGGAATTTGCGATATCCGATTTTATTGCAATGGAAACAATGACTCGATTCTCTACAAAACCTCGCAAAATGATCAAGACCACCACACCTAAAGCATTTCCGAATCCCTCCAGATCGACCAAACACGATCTACTTTTGAGGCTTATTCTTTGATTGAACACTATTATGTGGATAAGATGACCAAACCACCTCTGCAAACGATCTAGAATGATCAGAAAAGGTAATTGGATTTTTAAAGATAGGAAAACGATAACAAGAATGAGGGATATTGGACGAAGAAGAAAAGAAGCAAGAACCCACGTCCGCCATTATTTTACGTCTACGTTTCAGGCATCTATTGAACATTGCACTTGAAAGGAGGTGCCTATTGACCATGCGCCCTGAATGATTACATTTTTGTAATCAGTTTCGTTGAAAATGTAACCGATTACATAATCTGTACTCTATTAGAGATGAAAATGGGTGTACGTATTACAATGTAATATCCAATTTTTGTTGGAGATGCTCCTAGCAAATGAGATTATTGCTAATGGAAATTAGGCTTAATTTCCAAATTTAATACTTAATTGTTTTTCTTCAAAATCAAGTTTTACAAAATGCCTCTATCATGTTTACCATAAAAACGTACATTTTAAAATACACATATTTATAGATAAAATTAAAAACAAATTCAAATATTTTCAATTAAAATGGTAAATATTTAAAGTTATAATTGTTGATATGTAAGTTAAAATTCACACACCACAAAATAAGGCACACGTAACGACTGCCAAAACACGTCAGCAAAGTCTCTATAGGCCGTTGCTATTTACCTCATTGTCAACAGGAAAAGCAACAGCTCCGTCATCAATTTAGCGATCGCTCGTGGAAGCAAATCAACCATGGGGCATTAAATTTGTGAGTAGGTAGACGTCACAAGTCGTTACGAACCATTGCAAACCTGGAACAGTTTGGTCGTTGCTAGCCATCGCCAGCCGTTGCAAATCTGGATTTATTTTATTTTCCTTACCAAGACCTTATGTCCTTCCAACCACACAACTCTTTCGCTGTCTCTTTCCATCCATCATATACATTTATTTTCACAAATATTACCATTTCATCTATCATAGATTCAAATATATTGCAAATAAACAAATAACTCACACACACACACACACATATATATATATATATATATACATATGTATGTATATATATATCCATATTCACATAACCATATCATCAATTAACACAAATATTCCATTATCCATCAAACAATATACCAATACTCATGTTCGTCAGCTATAATATCTATTAAATCCTTCAAACAATTACTAAGTATCAGAACCATCAAACAAACTACCAAAATTCAATGGACCAAATAAGTACATAAGTCATACCTATAGAAAATATCCATTAAATCCATCAATAAGACAGCCAGAGCTATGCATCATCATCGTCTGACGAATCTACATCACCCTTCCCGATCATTATCTCATGCTTTTGAAAGTATGTAGCAATACGCTCGTCTATCTGCTACGTCAAGAAGCTCTTTAGCCAATCATTGATCTCATCCAGCTATCTCTGCACCTAAGTTATCCCCTCCTCAACTAGGGATCTCCTGTAATCCCTTTGGAGATTAAGAGCAGTAAAATTGTAAACATCTTATTATGATTTTTACTCAATATTATAATACTAGACTTAAATATAAGTTATTAAAATGGTTTACCTCTTGATTTTTCGAAACCATAACGCCTATTTCGACTAGACGGTTCAATTCTGGCATCCCGTATATGATTCGACTCCTCAAGCATCATCTCCTCCGATCTAGTCGCTTGTGCCACTCTTGCTTGCTTCGCTTCATATCTCTCCTGTAATTACAAACATAAATTTGACTCAACATCTATACAACTTACTTATAAACTGTGAAATAAAGAAATATGAAACATTAACATTACGGATAATCATATTTACCATCACTGATGCAAATTTCTGGTTTGTCAATCATATGAAACTTTCTCATCCTCATCTGTCTACTCAACGAAATGAGTGACCCTTAACACCTCAGCCATCGTGGGCTCGCATCCATACTTCGCAAACTGAAAATATACATGATTAAAAATATGCTAAAAATATAAAGAAGTGATTGAATCCAAAGCATTTATGTTATTGCACTTGCAACACTTCTATATATATTTATGTACTAGACATTGATATACTTGATTGTTTCTTTGAACACCACGATATAAGATTGTTACAATTATAGATACAATAACCAATGATGGATTTTCTGTCATTTGGATCATGCCCGGTTTGCATCTTCATATCCTACCATGTTTTGATGATTTCTTTTCTTCAATAGTCCATAATCAATGCTCCCCCTTAGATATCTAAGAATGCACTTCGCAGCCTTCTAATTCTCATCTAGAGGATTCTGCAGAAGTTGTGATACATTGTTAATGCTAAAACCAATATCTGGTCTGATTATAGTTGAATATTGTAATGCACCTACAACACCTCTGTATTATTCAATGTCAAATATTTTTTCTCACTTGTTTCAAGAGAAGTGCTAATTACTTATCATGAACGTTGGTTGAGGGTTGACAACTTCCATTTTCTATCTAGCCATCAATTATGCAGTTTGGACAATCTTTTGGGTGACAACTCCCAATCACTTGTTTCAAGAGAAGTGCTATTTGGACCAAAGAATTTGCTGAGTAAACCCAGCAAATCTTAAAAAACAACGTGAACTCAGTGTTTTGCTGAGTTCACCCATGTATTATTTAAAAAAGACATTTTTACCCTCCCTCGTAGGGGTTCTATGAGATTCTTTAGTCTACCTCGTAGATACCCTACGAGATTCGTTACTTTACCTCGTAGATTTCCTACGAGGTAAAGTAAATAATCTCATAGGGACTCTACGAGGTAGACTAAAGATTCTCGTAGGAGTTCTACGTGGTATGCTGAAAATTGAAAGAAAAAAAATATTGCAAAGTAGGGGCAGTTTTGTCATTATTTTTTCTGGGTACACTCAACAAATTCCTAGGTCTAAATAGAATTTTCCTATTTCCTTTGGCATAGAAAGAATCCTGAATTTCGAGGACATGTGCAAAGGGTTCGAGTTTTGAATGGTGTCATAGGAAATCCCTCTTTTCGTTTGTCTTCACTTTCTATTTCTCTGATTTCCTTCTTGCCTCTTCAGATCTTACGCTTCTTTACTCTTTCTCAAACTTCCTATATTTTCTTCTGTGTGAAGCATTTCATAATCCTTTAATCATTATAAAATCTGAACCCTTCCTCCTCGTCACCACTATTTAGCCTCCCTTCGCCTCAGAATATTTATCCCTTTCTTACTACCTCAACCTTTCCAATATTTTACGTGGTGGCCTTCTAGATCAATCAGAGCTCGTGCTTGTTTCTGGTGTTGGCAGATCTCGTGAATCCTTGCCATAAGATAACCAATAATGTACAACGCGAGGTTTCTTGGCGACGAGCAACATTTCCAGGTGGAACCTTTGTCCCGTGCCTGTCTGTCCTGAGCCAGGTGGTTTCGGAATTGTTCGAGCTCACGGATCTACAGTTCTCGTTACAACCGAGTTCTGGTTTTCTTGGTTGGTTTCGACTTGAAGAGTGCTGGGTTGTAACGGTCTACGTGGAGCTATCACAGTTGGCAGCAACTTCTCGTTCCACTGTTGGTTTCACGTCTCGCTCCATTTTTCGGTATGCTTTCTACGCTTCGTACCGGTCTTTAGGGTTGTGATGGGCCAGTATTATGGTTCTTGATATTCAATGTTTATATGGTTGTCGTCTTGCCGACTTCTTATTTTTGTGGGCAGTATGTTATGGATTTTTTTTTCTGGGTTTGTTTGGTTGTGGATGTACGGTAGGAAAATGTGTATTGCGACTTGACGTCACAGTTTGAGGTAATTTGGTCTGTTATGGTGTTTGTTAGTGTCCTGCTCAGTGACGTACCATCGTCAGTAGGTGAAGCGGAAGCGCTTATTTGTCATGATGGTGTACATTTTTTTCCTTCCACATACACTATGCTCTTTAGGCCTTTTATGTCATCTTATCATATCTCCTTGGTGGTTTTTGGTATGGTTTTTCACTGCTTGGTTTGGAAGTCGTATTAGAAGCTTCATGTCAGAACATTTTGTCAAGTCTTTGGTCGGAATTACTATTTCTTCTGACCTCTCATGTCAAGTACAATGCAATCTATTGCAATAGCTTCACTGTGTGGGCATGCCTCCTATGTACCGCTGACACTGTCTTGTTTTAGTATAAATGGTACTCTATGTTGTGTACGTTTATATTATACTTTTGTATTGTTATGAAATTTCACTTCTGTTAAAGTATATAATGGTCATGTTATCTCCTTGCGTGGAGTTATGGTAGTCTGGTATTTTAGTTAGCTCATATACTATAATCTGGTTTAAAGATAGTCGACGTCCCACTATAAATGTCGTTAGCAGTGGACAGTCCACTTTAAAAACCAATAGTAGTCTGGCAATTTGCCAAACTCCTGTAACTATTGTAATTATTATTTATAATAATAAATGTTATGGATCACTATAAAACCGATCGTCTATACAAAAAAAAGGTTCTTGAATTTGTCTTTCTTTTTCACTTCTCAAAGAAGTAGTTTAATTGGCAAAGCTCCTTTATTGAGAATATTGCTCATTCAGATAATAAGTTAGATGATTGACATCTGTATCATTATTACCTATAATAATCAAATCATCAACATAGATTAGTGCAAAGATAGTTAATGAATTATTAAGCTTAACAAATAATGAATTATCTTATTTTGTAAGTTAAAATCATATATAGCTAATGTGTTTCTCAGTCTATCAAACTAGACTCTTAGAGCTTATGTAATGCCATATATTGTCTTATTTAACTTGCATATAATATTTGTGTCCCTGTTATATCCATATGGTTGTTCTGTATAGATCTCTTCCTGTAGCACTCTATGTAAAAATGCATTATTTACATCAAGTTGTTTGATGTTCCAATCTTTGTTCGGTGCTACTGTGAGTATCAGTCTTATTGTAGTTGGCTTGATAATAGGGAAAGTTTCATTGAAATTAAATCCATATTCTAGTGTATATCACTTATCCACAAGTCTTGTTCTACATCTATTAATTGAACCATTTGGGTTTCTGTTTATTTTGTATGTCCACTTACATCCAACTATATTTTTGTCTTCTGGTGAACTTACAAGTTCCCGTGTTCCATTTTTAAGAGAGTATTGTACTCGTTGTTCATAACTTCTCTTCGGTTTTTGTCTTTCGCAACTTGATTACAAGTGTCTGGTTTTTCTATTAGGGAGACTACTGAATAAACTTTGGATCTGAAATTTTCACTTTTCGCCCTAGTTGTCATGCGATGACCAGATTTGACTTGTGGTTCAGTTTCACTTGAGTTGTTATTGTTAATATCAAACATTCTATCATTAGAATTTTCTACTTCTAAATTTGACTCTCTCTCTCTCTCTCCCTTCATTTTGTTGTCCCTACCCAAAAATTTTGCATTTTTTATTTTATTTATTTCTTATTTATTTATTATTTACATTAATCAGGGTCATCTACTCAGGGTTCATCCCCCTTCAATCATTCAATTCCAGGTTCCCTTCTACACTAATATTAAAATATGTGTTCATCCCCCTTCAATCATTCAATTCCAAGATCGCTTTTTCACTAATATAAAAATATCAGTATAATTTAACAAGATTTAGCTTGTGTGGAGATACAGAAGTCCCTTTGTTAATACCAGAGTTTAAATTTTATAGCAAAAGATATCTAATTAGTTTGAAATTAACTAATCGCTACACATCCAACAAAGATATAATAACTGATATCTTATCAAAATATCATACATAATTATATGTATACCCAAATAGGGTGTATAGTTTGATTCAAAGCCATAGAAAACTAATTTAAAATAAAATATAAATACTTGTAAACTGCTTAAAACATCATAACACTACACTAAAGCATCCATATAGTAAACATTGGATAAAACAGTATCTTTGGCTCCTAATATACCTCAAAATAAATCAGGTCGATGTAATATTCATGCATTTCCTTGCAGATATGCATCAAAGGATATTCTATTTAGGTCATTCACACTTTACCCCTTTTTCATAAAAGCACACTTATTCTGTTAAGTCATAGTTTACCACTTAGCATAGCTACCTATTGCACAAAGTTTAAGTATATACAGGTAACATTTCTCAAACAATATTTAAGTGCAAGTTTTACTAGGACTTTTAGTATTTTTTAAGAATAGCTTGCACTTTGTACATCAAGTTGGTATCATATGCCTAAATACACAGTTTCTTAGGACTGTATGCACAGAAGTATAATCAAGTGTTCGGTTACTCTTTCATCATATATGCCAGTAAGTTATACATAATATATATTGCCTTGTTTTGCCAGTTTCTTCATACAAACATCCAAGCCATTGCATTTAAGAAGTATATGTTATCAAGACACGCTATAATTCTAAATTCAAACTTTGTATATGTTATCAAGACACGCTATAATTCTAAATTCAAACTTCACTAATGCAGGTGCACTTCAGGTTCTAATCATAAAGACTTAACCTTAATCAAGTTTATATATTTTTAGTACTATCATTTCAGTAAATAAGTAGATTTTAACATGGAGTTATATTGTATCATAGGAGTATCATTCTGGCTGTTTAGCTATACGCCTCATATCATTATATCAATTCCCTTATAAAAAATAGGATTCAAATAGAAATGATATGCTTCTTAGTTAAATACAATTGCTTACATTCCAACTAAACAAAGCTCATTGTATCAAATCATTTCCTGTGGAAACCAAACTGAATCTGAAACTTTTTCATAAAGTTTCGGTATTAAAATGAGTTTATATTCTTTATTTTGTGCGCTTATTGTTGAAATTTTAGAGGAGGAAGAGGAAATTATAAAAAAGAAGGAATTTTTTATTGCTTTTATTAATTGCTTTTATTTCCCTTTATTTTTGCATGATACAAATGAGGAGAGAGTTCTTCTATTTATAACATACAATAGACTATTCTAGATTTGCAATATTCTAGGAATAAATATATATGGAAAATTATCTTTTCCTAGATAATAGCAACATTAAAAACTCTCTCAATAAAATACAAGAACACTCTAGAAACACAAATCAAGTTTATTATTTTCCTTTTTCAACACCCCCTTTAAACTTGATTTGCGACTCCAAGCAAATTCCTCAATTTGATAAAATCTTCATATTTGAGAGGTTTGATGAAAATATCATCAATTTGATCATTGGACTTCACGTACTCTAGCTGCACTTCCTTTTTCATGACGCACGCTCTAATGTAGTGATAGCGTGCGTCAATATGCTTGCTTCGATCATGAAAGACTGGATTTTTTTCCAAAGCAATTGCTGACTTGTTATCTACGAAAATCTTGGTTGGCCCCTTTTGTTGCAAATTTAATTCTTTTAGCAAGTTCCTTAGCCAAATTGCATGACAAACACATGAATTAGCCGCTACATGCTCCGCTTCGCATGTGGAAAGCGTGACAATTG
The DNA here is from genome assembly GCA_030737875.1 of Allium sativum. NCBI lineage: Eukaryota > Viridiplantae > Streptophyta > Magnoliopsida > Asparagales > Amaryllidaceae > Allium > Allium sativum. The sequence continues at coordinate 67,075,419 of CM060925.1, read as the reverse complement.
GTTGTTTTTTCGATATCCATGTGAAAGTTGTGTCTCCCATGTAGAACATGAAACCACTTGTGCTTCTTTGGTCATCTATATCTCCACTCCAATCATTACCACTATATCCAACAAGATCATAATGATTAGAAACAGAGTAGTACAAACCAAAGTTTGTTGTCCCTTTAACATAGCAAAGAATCCTCTTTGTTGCCTTCAAATGTGTTGTGGTTGGATTCTCCATGTATCGGCTCACAACTCCAACCACATATAGAATGTCGGGCCTTGTGCACGTTAAATACCTCAAGCTGCCAACCAAGCTCTTGAAAAGTGTAGCGTCTACTTTTTCTCCTTCTTCGTGCCTTGGTAATTTGATTCCACATTCAATTGGCGTGCAAACTGGATTAGAGTCATCCATTCTGAACTTTCTCAGTATTTCCTTAACATAGCCTTCTTGAGTGATTAAAATGCCTTCATCTTCTTGTTTTACTTCAATACCAAGGTAATAAGACATGAGCCTAATATCATTCATCTCAAACTCCTTCGTCATCTCTTTCTCAAATTCTTTAAACATGCTTGGATTGCTACCTGTAAAAATCAAGTCATCTACATATAAACATACAATCCATGTATCACCATTTTGGATTTCAATATAGAGTGCACGCTCATATAGATATTTAATGAAGTTTCTCTCTTTCAAATACTTATCAAGTCGAGCATTCCAAGCTCTTGGAGCTTGTTTCAACCCATAAAGTTCCTTCTTTAGCTTTAAAACTTTGTCTTCTTCTCCCTTGGCTTTGTAGCCTTGTGGCTAATCGATATAAACTTCTTCTTCAATAACTCCATTTAGGATGGCAGACTTCACATCCATTTGATGTATCTTCCAATTGTTTTGAGCTGCTAAAGAAATTACCAATCTTACAGTTTCTAATTGAGCAACTGGAGCAAATACCTCTTCATAGTCAATGCCAGCTCTTTGAGTATAGCCTTTTGCTACCAATATTGCCTTGTATCTTTCAACTTCTCCTTTGGTATTTTTCTTTACTTTGTACACCCACTTGACACCAATCATCTTATTTCCTTTTGGAAGTGAAGCTAGCTCCCATGTGTCATTTTTCTTGATCGCCTTAATTTCTTTGTCCATAGCATTTCTCCAACTCTTCTTTTGCAAAGCTTCTTGAAAATTTATGGGCTCAGAATCTGCAAAAAGGCAAAAAAGAGTAATATTGTCTTGGTTTTCTATTACATCATAAATTTCTTGAAGGCTTCTAAAACGAGGAACCCTTTCACTTGAGCTCCCATCGTCTTGACAATTTGTTGTTGGTGAGGCTAGTGGGGAAGTAGGTTCTTCACTTGATTGTTTGATCCTTGGTTGTTGTATCTCATCTTCTTCAAAATATGGAAAGAAGTTGTAATTCTCATTATACAATTTCCAATCCCATTCTCCTTCTTCATCGAATACAACATCTTGGCTAATTATTATTTTCTTCATATTAGGATTATAAAGTTTATAGCCTTTAGAATTTGTGTCATAACCAATAAAAATATATTTTTCTCTTTTATCATCCAATTTGCTTCACTTTTCACTCGGTACATGAGCTATGCTTCCAAAAACTCTTAGATGAGAAATGCCGGGCTTCCTTCTGCTCCATGCTTCTTGTGGTGTCTTCCCCCACACACTTCTTGTTGGAGATCGATTTGATAGATAAACAGCGCATGCCACAGCTTCTGCCCAAAATTCCTTTGGTAGTCTCTTACTTTTGAGTATGCTCCTTGCCATTTGAAGAATTGTCCTGATCTTCCTTTCCGCTACTCCGTTTTGCTGAGGAGATCTAGGGACTGTTAGTTGGCGTCGAATTCCATTATCTTCACAATACTTCTGAAATTTTCTTCATGTGAACTCTCCTCCATGGTCAGATATCATGGCTTTTATCATAACGCCACTTTCCTTCTCAAAGTGAGCTCTGAACTTCTTGAAGTTCTCAAATACATCTTATTTCTCCTTCAAAAAATACACCCGTGTTTTTCTTGAAAAATCATCAATAAAAAGAAGGAAATAATTGCTTTTACCTAGCGAGCTTGGCTTGATTGGTCCACACACATCTGTATGTATGAGTTCTAATGGTTTCTTGGCCCTTGAGTATGACTCCTTTGGAAAGCCCATTTTGACTTGCTTCCCAAGTAAACATCCATCGCACAGTTGATTTGGATGACTTATGCAAGGCAATCCTCTCACCATTTCTTTCTTAAAGTGCAATTCTAGTCCTTTGAAGTTAAGATGTCCAAAACGAAGATGCCATAGCCATGAGACATCTTGGTAGCACGCCTTAATACATTGGGTGACATCATGTTGAATGTTGAGCACAAACATTCTATTTTTTGACATTGGTACCTTAGCAATGAGATTTCTTGCACTGTCTCTTATGGAAAGGTTTTTATCTTTTAATTGAATATCATAACCTTTCTCTAAGAGTTATCCTAACCTCAAGATGTTACTTTTCATGTTTGGCACATAATAAACATTAGAAATAAATTGATGCTCTCCATTCTTCATTCGAATAAGAACATTACCTTTGCCTTTCACTGCTACCTTTGATTCATCTCCAAACGCCACATTGCCCGTTATTGTTTCATCAAACTCTACAAACATATTTTTTCTTCCGCACATATGGTTGCTTACGCCGCTACCTAGATAACATTGATTGTCCTCCCCTTTTTCATTTCCTTTATGAGCTAATAATAATGTTCCATCTTCTGTAATTATTTCTTCAGCATAATTGGTCTTCTCTTCAACTTTATCGTTTCTTGGAGCTCTACATTCAGAAGCATAGTGTCCAAATTTGTTGCAATTATAGCGTTTGATCTATGACTTGTCACTCCTTGAATTTGAATTGCCACTCCCACGACTTCTAATTGTGCTTTCTCCTCTTTGATTATTGTTGCTTTGGTTGTTTTCATAGTTGAGCCTCCAACCTCGTCCATATCCATATCTGCGTCCTCTTCCTCGTTCTTGACCACGACTCCATATTTGTTGGCTTTGATTACCTTCTTCCTTTTTTGAATCATTTCGTGTCTTAAGAACATGCTCCATGGTCTCTTCCCTCTTCTTTTTCTTTTCTTCATACGCTTGCAATGAGCCTAAAAGCTCCTTTGTAGCCATGGTCTCCAAGTTTTTTGTTTCATCAATGATGGCGACAATACGTTCAAACTTTGGATCTAATGATCTAAGAGTCTTCTCCATGATTCTGACATCATCTAATTTTTCACCGTTTCTTTTCAAATTATTAGTAACAATTAAAACTCTTGAAAAATAATTAGAAAGAAGTTCACCTTCTTTCATGTGCATAGGTTCAAATTCTCCTTTTAATGTTTAAAGACGCACCTTTTTGACTTGATCAGCTCCCTTGTAAGATATCTGAAGCTTTTCCCATGCTTCTTTTGCTAACTTTGCTCCCGAAATCTTTTCAAAAGTGTCATCGTCCAATGCTTGGTAAACTAGACTAAGAGCCTTCAAGTCTCTCGTCCTCAAGTTTTCCAATTCATCCCTTTGGGTTTGAGATAGACTATCTTTTGTCTTCTGGTTCAGTATAGCCTTTCTCAACTATCTGCCTGTAATGGCCCGAATTTCCGTACACTTTGAGTTGACTAATTACACCACACGTCCAACCCAAATTGCACAGAAATACGAATCATTATTAGAAAGAAGTTAGAGGATGAGAAATAGAAAGAAAAAATATTAGAATAGAAGAGAAACGAAGATCACAAACTCACAGCGGGATGACTAAAATATATTAAACAACATAACTTTTGAAATACAAATCAGTAACTGTATATACATACCATTATCAGAGCACAACAGTTATTCCTGGAACAGTTATAAACACATGTTTCCAGATACAACACAATACACAGCGGAAAATATGATAGTCTATAGCTAACTGGTGATGCCTCCTACTTCAAACTCCACCAGGCGAATCTGTAAAATCCCGACTACTTGACTACCCGTACTAATTTGGGCACCCAAGAGTTTTGGGAAAACAAAAATAAACTCTGGGTCAGTCATGGGACTAGTGTAAGTAAATTCCAACCATTTGTTTAACTTTCAAAATCCTTTCGAAAGAAATGATAATCGTAAGACCAATCCACACATAAACATGGATGGTTTTTTCCTTACGATAACCCAAAACATTTTGATATCAAAATCTGGTGATATTATAATAGTGTCTACAACAAATAAATAGAATATAGCGGAACGCTTGCATCTCACGCTCCATATATAATATAAAAACAAAAACCGCAGGGAGCTTATTGGAGATTGGATTTCCAACATGACAAGGTATGGAACCACCTTTCGATCAATGTACTCTAGAGAGGATACACTGGGGTTCAACAAGAACGTCTTGCAACCCAGCCTACACATAACCGACCACTCATATTGCTTGAGTGTATCAAATGTATATCACCAACGGTTGGGATCAACAACCGTTTCCCGAAAGGGACAACATCAATAGATTAAAGAAGCAATTGGAATTTCTCTAGATAGGTGATTATACGTCCTAATGGGAGCGACCCACATAGCCATGATGCCTGCCCGATTTTTGTCAATTCCCGGTTGTGAGGCTTGAGGTTTGAATTATCTTCCAGAACATCTGGCCACTATTCACTTTGAATGTCACATTGTCAGATCCATCGAAAATCACTAATTGATTCCCACTAAAATACTTAGATTGTTAGGCTAAAGAAGTTTCCCTTCTTTGCCACCAACTTCGTACGTTTGAAGGAATCAACCTGTGTAATCCCTTTGGAAATACTCTGTCAGACATTCGTCCATACAAGTTGTCCTGGGTCTGGACAAACCGAAGGCACTGTTCTATTAATCCATCTTGGGCAATTTCTACCTAGGGTTAACAGAACAACCCTTGCATCTTACTCCGTCTTCAATTATCTTCAACATTAGTTGATATGTACGCTTATACCAATAAAGAGTGGTTTTCAGATATTAAGTCTGATCCCGGTCTCTCCATATTGACAACGGAGGTATAAAATTAATCAAAACTTCGATAGTCGGTGATTTAACAATCAAAGAAACATCTGTACAATCAACGGTCCTATTTCCAATTCGAAATCGTACCGATCAAGCATCAACAACACTGGCCCCTTTTTATATTAATTCCCTATTATATTATCGATTCTAAAATCCATTTTCAATCTTCCACATCCTTTTCAAATCTCAATCTCGATTCTTGGGAGACATTTCCAACGTCATCATTTCTTTATTCGAGAAGATATCTCTTATTCCAATTTGAAAACATTTCTATATATTCATATATTCTTATTTCTATATTTTAGAAAATATACTTTATTAACATTGGAGAAAACATTTCCAGTATACAGAAAAATATAGGAGTTATCCCAAATCATTGCATTTTCTATATTTAGAAACCACCTCTGATTTACTTTGGAAAATGTTTCCAAGACCTTTTCGTTTAGTTAAACCCATGTTACATAACAAACATCATTGCTATAACTCAATTCATTAACTATTCATTTACTAATCGGATCCCTAATCCATCTTCACTACCGAACCTTAACCATTCCTTAGTTAATTATGAAGTCAATTAAGTTGGGGTGTATTTAGCTCTCAGACCTTAACAAAACAACATTCTTAACTTTGAAAAGGTCAAAGTTCACAACTTCGAACAAAACATCGCCTACGCGATTCTCGGATTCAATCTAAGAATCCACTTCCTTTTACGGAAAACATTTGGTTGTAACGGTAGCGATATAATCGTTGTTTCCCAATATTTGATTTATAAAACATTCATTATAGCGGTAGCATTAAAATCGTTGTTTAGATTTACAAAACATCTATTATAATGACAGAGCTAAAAATCGCTGTTTAGATTTACCAAATATTTATTATAACAACAGCGCTAAAAATCTCTGTTTTAGATTTACCAAACATTTATTATAACGACAGCGCTAAAATCGCTGTTTAGATTTACCAAACATTTATTATAACAACGGCGCTTAAAATCGCTGTTTAGAATAAAGTACCGTGTGCAACGCACACGCTTCCGTTGTTCATTTTTAAAAGATAGACAAAATGTCTGGATTTAAACAATGCAGACATATACCATTCTGTTTGTCGAAACCCATAAGATAAAGGTTATATAAGGATAAAAATCCGCCTTCCACCTTCCTTACAATAAGACCTCTCTACTTGGATTTTATTCCAAAAAAAAATCCATTTTATCAATGTTTAACACAAACTATCTTATGTGTTTTCCTTAGCGTTTAAAATCTTTACTTCAATTGCAGTGCTTTGCTTAATTCAATTAAAGTCATCACTTAGGTTTTGAAAACCTCATTTAAACCTTGTTTGGATTAATCACTTATACTATCCGGTTTACCATCTTTTCACCACTTAGCTTAGATTTCATTCTAAAACCCATTAACACTTTTTAGTCTATTAATACGCTATTAACCATCTCCCTTAAAAGTTTCATTCAATTGAATTTTCTTTACTTAATTTAAAAAATAAGAAAAAAACCTTATTAAATCTCTGCATTTATCGACAAATCCCATGTACAAATCTCATTTAAAACTTGGATTACCAATCTCTTTATGAAACTCTTATCATCTCCTTGATCAAACTATAATGCCACCAAATCATCTCTTAATTTAGCCTCCAATTAACATTATCGTTTTTAATTATTATTAATTAAAGTAACAATTAATTTTATTATTTACTATATTGAAAATAGTTAACATTGCTAAAAATAGTATAATTATCACTTTTAAAAGCTTATTAAATAATAGTTAACTTTATTAAAACTAACCAATTCGATAATTACTTTATTATAGTTAATTGAAGATCAACTAATATTTAACACCCTACGTTAAATTCAAATTAATTTCATTATCAATTAAAATGGTTAATTTTTTTGTCAACCGTACATATCAGTTAACTGTTAACCGATTTCTAGTTTCGATATAATTTCAAATCTGAATTTATATTTCAGTTTATTCAATGATAAATAATTCACTTAATTTACTCTCATTTATAACAACTTCTTGTATTTTCCATTAACATGTTTTAATTTCAACTCTATTCGAAATTATACTTCTATTTATTTATTTTGAAATAAATTTCCTTTTTAAACCCAAATTTCATTTTCTATATTCGAACTATTTTTACGGTATTTAAATATCAAAATTCTAGGGTTAGTGTGATTAAAACACAACATAACTAATCACGGCACATCATATAACACAACAAATGACAACAGCAATAAAATTGTTGAGGAATCCAGTTGAATCCCTCCAACCTGTTTCCCTGCATCCACAGATGTTAATTAACATAAATAACATAAGCAATAGTAATTTCACATCTATACGAAATATATGGTGAACAGAATTATTTAACGATCAATGATATAGCCATATCAATCAATTTCAACCAATTTATCAACCATTCATCCAAATAACCATCACAAAGTATAAAATACTGTAAATAAATTTAAAACTTGTTTAAATAAATGAGTCAGAGTTTAGTGAGTGTACTTACCTTGGTTCGCAGTTGACGATTCCGCTTTTGTTTTATTAAAAACAAACGAGCGTTTGATTATATCCCTAAATTCATGTAACTCTGTTCTCAGCGGAAATAGTTCGACACCGTAAGATTTCGTCACTACGGTTCCAACGGCTTCGGTTTCATTCAATTCTTCTCACGAACGAACCATATATAATTTTTATAAGTTATAAACCGAATTAAACACCATTAGCAAATTAATAAAAATTTATTAGATCTTAATCCCATCATTACCCTTTTAAATACTTCTTCTTTTCCGGCAAGTTATTGAACCCACAAATTAGCTTTGGTGCCTTATCGACTCACTGGCCGTGTTGACACTGCCAGTTCAATATAGTATTTTGACCCGGGATATTGTCGATGAAGAGATTGTAGTCTTCGGAATCTATGTTGACAACCGCTCTAAATAGAATCTTCTTATACAATGTTAACTTATGAGGATGTATGGATCTTCAAGACAGGGTTCAGCTTATATTTATAGAATATTTGGTTATCTTCACTACGTCTGCTATTTCTTGCTACCATACTTAAATATCATAACCGATTTTTTTATGAACCTCCAGGCAAGAAATTCAAATGCACACATTCATCCTCAATAATTTGAAACTACTGCATCTTGTAACCCAATCTATGGCCAACACTGTACACTGACGCCATTTTCGTCCTTCACGCATCATTGATATTCACTACTGTTTTCAACTTGCTTTTGCATACTCCACATACTCCTCATACTATTGCTCTTCTCTGAAACTTCACATACTCACAACGTGACTCCACTATTTACTTAAACCGTATTAAACTCCTTCAAAAAAAAACCCTTCTTCCTATTTCCATGCAGCAAACCCCATCTGTTAGATCGCGTGACCTTCATTCCCTCTTTGAATAACAGACTGCTCCCTTTTCCTTAAATCACGCAATTATAGTTTAATCACAAAAGTAACTCAATCTGATCCTTCCTCTTACAGTTCAAAGTCAACAATACTTCACCATTTCTTCATGACAGACAACGCTGTGACCTCCAACAACTCCGCCTTCGTACCCTCCATCGCTTCGCCCCCGTTCCTATCAACTCGCCAACCTCATTCTACCTTGCGATTTTGACCTATACGCCCAACTACAGGCATTTTCATTGACGCTTTTCATCCCCGCAACTCACCACATAATAACAGCACATCCACTTCGAAGTTATAGACCCTGTGCTACTCATTATTCATCCAAGTTCGTCCTCAGCCACCAGCGAGACCAAATGCTAGCTCTGCTGTAGGTATTTTAAGCTACACAAAAAAAGATCAAATAGGGAAATAAGGGTACCAGGGAGAATCCCTTGATTCAAGATTTGAAATACACGAGTATTTCGATTTTTCGGAATTTCATTGGGTTCGATTTTGATTTTTAATCGAATTATGGATTTGGGTTCTCACGTTTTTATTTTTTTCTGATAGTGAGAATCAATGTACAGTATTTAAAGTAGAAGTGTGAGGAGCACGGTAGGTAATAGCTTGATTGGCATGGAATGTAACAGCGTGACTCCCACGGGATAGAATAGCTTGATTTGCACGGCTTAAAAAACCATACTTGGCAGTCATGTATGCAATGTCTTGGTCACTACGTACACAATATAGCGTAGGATAAGGGATGACAGTGTTCATTTCTTGATGACAGAATTTTACTGATATGTATTATCATACATTCCACTTTTTGAATTAGCTAAGTAGCAAAGATAGGTGCTATGTTTAGGAGGCAACATATTTAAAAATACTGAATTGCTAGGTTAATGCGTAATATGGTTCAAAAGAATTTTCTTAATAATGCTTCAGAGATTTACAACGTAGGGGAATAATTGTAATGTGGAGATCTTGAAACATGATTAAATAGTGGAATGTAAGCAGATGGGAATGTGAATACTGTAAATACGCTAGTTTGCATATAGCTTAATCTAGAAGCAGTACCTGGATATGGTTAGAATATTTCAATGAGTAAGGTAGACAAAACGAGATTAAAATGCCCGATACAAACGGGAACGAGCGCAAAAATATAAAATATATATTTAGTTGAAATTTAAATTGTAAATTAGGAACTACCGCGACTATTTCGAGCTCATTTTAAATTATATTATAAATTATACATTAAAACCTTGTTTTATAAATAAATTTGTTATAAAAACCCTTTTTAAATTATCAATGCAACATTAAAAAAAAAATTTAAATGTTCAAATTTAAATAAAAAAATTCGGGTCGTTACCTTCCTTCCCCCTTAAAAGAATTTCGTCCTTGAAATTTCTAAGCAGTAAAAATGATATAACTCTAACTCCTCATAACCTACTTAGTTGAAATCTTATATTCCATACCTTCATAACCGAGTTCTTACATTCCATATTTTCATAACCCAGTTCTTACCCGACCTTCGAATTCTCATACCAATACTCGACCATTCATAATTCTTTCCAAATTATATGTCCACCATTTTTGGACAATCCATTATCACCTTTTTGTCTTCAATCCGTATGATCTTCTTCATATCCGCACTCATTCCAATTGGTTTTAAATACATTTATCAAATTCATTATTCCATTTGAAATTTTATTAACCAATTCTGGTTTTCTTATTTCAATTATAATTAACAACATGATTTTAAATTATCAAAAATTTCTTGAAAATTTTGTAACTCTTTAAATTTTCGAATTTTTTTGCTAGCATCTCCTTTGAACGAGTTAATCGGTACAACCTCAACTCACCTTTCTAGGCCTTTTCCAATCCAAAAGAAAATCAAAAAGCCAAGCGGCTTGCCCCATAGGCTCATAAAATCATCAAACCGAAGTAATATTGTAAACATATACCTTTTTGTCGGGCATAATTCTATCTCTTGCAGTTGCTTCCATTCAATATCTACTCAGCATACGTATATCCATTTCCAGTTGGTTTCAAATCAATCCAACTTCCAGTTTTAACTCTCTAATCAACTTCTGATTATTTCACCTCCATTCTATCAATTCAAATCTGATTTCTATTCAGGAATCAGTCCACTTACTCAGTTTGAGTTTCAATTTCCTTCACAATTTAATTCCAAACAACAATATCTAATATATATTCAACTTGTTTATACATAAGTCAAACTCACTTTAAAATTACAAATCTCAACATTTCTCTTTATTTAATTTCATTTGAGATTACCTTCATCCAATCTCATTTCCTTTAAATCTTAAGTTAAACTTCAATCCAATTGATACATTTTTACAATTTCAATCTATTCAACTTATATAAGTTAAATTTTAATTTCAGAATTCAAATTCCCGGGTTTTATTTCAAATTAGTTTGAAATCATACATATTTATACATATATACAACCATAATAATTCAAAACTTTGAATTCTCAAAGTAATTCATTTCTCAACCCAATTCCATTAAAAAATTCCAATGGTAGCAATTCATCACTTAGAAACTCGAAAATAGATACAAAAGATGTGGCCATCATCATCTGAATTATTTTCTAGCGACTGAAGTGATTATAGTGCTTTAAAATTTTCAAAATCCATTTAAGACAATTTTTATTCAAATCCTTTCAAAATATTTCTTAATTAATTTCAAAACACTTCAGAAATATTCTTTAACTTCTGGGATTCAAATTCCATATTCTGGTTTGGATTCAATTTCAATTTTTCTCATTTGTATATATTATCCATATACAAATCATATTCAATTATAAGTCACTAAATCTACTTTATTTGATTGTAATAAAAATCAACACATTCATATATAATAATTCATAAATTATTCCTTTTATATCAAAATAATTTTTAGGCAAAATTATTTCATTTACCCATTTTAAAACAATACTGTATCGAATTGCTTTGTTCGAGAGTTTAGAAACACCTATCGATACAGTTGTACATCCTGTATCAACCAAAATTCATAAACAACTCAACAAACTAGTCAATACAATATAAAACAATTTTATATCAAATCTACAAATACGCGCTCACATATATACACTCAAATTCAATCTAGGGTATTACTAACCCTATCTCTATTGAGTTACGCCAGAGAGCCAAGGTTATCACTCAACCTTCAGCTCTGATACCAAATGTAATGGCCCGAATTTCCATACACTTTGAGTTGACTAATTACACCACACGTCCAACCCGAATTGCATAGAAATACGAATCATTATTAGAAAGAAGTTAAAGGGTGAGAAATAGAAAGAAAGAAATATTATAATAGAAGAGAAACGAAGATCACAAACTCACAGCGGGATGACTAAAATATATTAAACAACACAACTTTTGAAATACAAATCAGTAATTGTATATACATACCATTATCATAGCACAATAGTTATTCCTGGAACAGTTATAAACACATATTTCCAGATACAACAACTATACACAGCAGAAAATATGATGGTCTATAGCTAACTGGTGATGCCTCCTACTTTAAACTCCTCTAGGCGAATCTGTAAAATCCTGACTACTTGACTGCCCGTACAAATTTGGGCACCCAAGAGTCTAGGGAAAACAAAAATAAACTCTGGGTCAGTCATGGGACTGGTATAAGTAAACTTCAACCATTTGTTTAACTTTCAAAATCCTTTTGAAAGAAATGATAATCGTAAGACCATTTCACACATAAACATGGATGGTTTTTACCTTACGATAACCCAAAACATTTTGATATCAAAATCTGGTGATATTATAATAGTGTCTACAACAAATAAATAGAATATAGCGGAACGCTTGCATCTCACGCTCCATATATAATATAAAAACAAAAACCGCAGGGAGCTTATTGGAAATTGGATTTCCAACATGACAAGGTATGGAACCACCTTTCGATCAATGTACTCTAGAGAGGATACACTGGGGTTCAACAAGAACGTCTTGCAACCCGGCCTACACATAACCGACCACTCATATTGCTTGAGTGTATCAAATGTATATCACCAACGGTTGGGATCAGCAACCGTTTCCCGAAAGGGACAACATCGATAGATTAAAGAAGCAATTGGAATTTCTCTAGATAGGTGATTATACATCCTAATGAGAGCGACCCACATAGCCATGATGCCTGCCCGATTTTTGTCAGTTCCCGGTTGTGAGGCTTGAGGTTTGAATTATCTTCCAGAACATCTGGCCACCATTCACTTTGAATGTCACATTGTCACATCTATCGGAAATCGCTAATTGATTCCCGCAAAAATACTCATATTGTTAGGCTAAAGAAGTTTCCCTTCTTTGCCACCAACTTTGTACGTTTGAAGGAATCAACATGCGTAATCCCTTTGGAAATACTCTGTCAGACACTCGTCCATACAAGTTGTTCTGGATCTGGACAAACCGAAGGCACTGTTCTATTAATCCATCTTGGCCAATTTCTACCTAGGGTTAATAGAACAGCCCTTGCATCTTACTCTGTCTTCAGTTATCTTCAAAATAAGTTGATATGTACGCTTATACCAATACAGAGTGGTTGTCAGATATTAAATTTGATCTCGGTCTCTCCATATTGACAAACGAAGGTATAAAATAAATCAAAACTTCGATAGTCGGTGATTTAACTATCAAAGAAACATCCGTACAATCAACGGTCCTATTTCCAATTGGAAATCGTGTCGATCAAGTTTCAACAACACTAGCCCCTTTTTATATTAATTCCCTATTATATTTCATTCTAAATCCATTTTCAATCTTCCATATCCTTTTCAAATCTCAATCTCGATTCTTGGGAGACATTTCCAACGTCATCGTTTCTTTATTCGAGAAGATATCTCTTATTCTAATTTGAAAACATTTCTGTATATTTTTATTTCTATATTTTAGAAAATATACTTTATTAACATTGGGAAAAAACATTTCCAATATACAGAAAAATATTGGAGTTATCCCAAATCATTGCATTTTCTATACTTAGAAACCACCTCTAATTTACTTTGGAAAATGTTTCCAAGACCATTTCATTTAGTTAAACCCATGTTACATAATAAACATCGTTGCTATAACTCAATTCATTAACTATTCATTTACTAATCGGATCCCTAATCAATCTTCACTACCGAACCTTAACCATTCCTTAGTTAGTTATGAAGTCAATCAAGTTAGGGTGTATTTAGCTCTCATACCTTAACTGAACAACATTCCTAACTTTGAAATAGTCAAAGCTCAAAACTTCGAACAAAATATCGTCTACGAGATTCTCGGATTCAATCTAAGAATCCACTTCCTTTTACGGAAAACATTTAGTTGTAATGGTAGCGTTATAATCGTTGTTTCCCAATATTTGATTTATAAAACATTCATTATAGCGGTAGCATAAAAATCGCTGTTTAGATTTACAAAACATTTATTATAACGACAGCGCTAAAAAATGCTATTTAGATTTACCAAACATTTATTATAACAACAGCGCTAAAAATCGCTGTTTTAGATTTACCAAACATTTATTATAATGACAGCGCTAAAATCGCTGTTTAGGTTTACCAAACATTTATTATAACAACAACGCTAAAAATCGCTGTTTAGAATAAAATACCGTGTGCAACGCACACGCTTCCGTTGTTCATTTTTAAAAGATAAACAAAATGTCTGGATTTAAACAATGCAGACATATACCATTCTGTTTGTTGAAACCCATAAGGTAAAGGTTATTTAAGGATAAAAATCCGCCTTCCACCTTCCTTACAACAAGACCTCTTTACTTAGATTTTATTCCAAAAAAAAATATCCATTTTATCAATGTTTAACACAAACTATCTTACGTGTTTTCCTTAGCGTTTAAAATCATTATTTCAATTGCAGTGCTTTGCTTAATTCAATTTAAGTCATCACTTTGGTTTTGAAAACCTCATTTAAACCTTGTTTGGATTAATCACTTATACTATCCGGTTTACCATCTTTTCACCACTTAGCTTATATTTCATTCTAAAACCCATTAACACATTTTAGTATATTATTACACTATTAACCATCTTCCTTAAAAGTTTCATTCCATTGAATTTTCCTTACTTAATTTAAAAATTAAGAAAAAGCCTTATTTAAATCTTTGACTTTATCGACAAACCCCATTTACAAATCTCATTTAAAACTTGGATTACCAATCCCTTTATGAAACTCTTATCATCTCTTGATCAAACTATAATGCCACCAAATCATCTCTTAATTTAATCTCTAATTAACATTATTGTTTTTAATTATTATTAATTTTATTATTTACTATATTGAAAATAGTTAACGTTGCTAAAATAGTATAATTATCACTTTTAAAAGCTTATTAAATAATAGTTAACTTTATTAAAACTAACCAATTCGATAATTACTTTATTATAGTTAATTGAAGATCAACTAATATTTAACACCCTACGTTAAATTCAAATTAATTTCATTATCAATTAAAATGGTTAATTTTTTTGTCAACCTTACATATCAGTTAACTGATTTCCACTTTCGATATAATTTCAAATCTGAATTTATATTTCAGTTTATTCAATGATATATAATTCACTTAATTTACTCTCTTTTATAACAACTTCTTATATTTTCCATTAACATGTTTTAATTTCAACTCTATTCGAAATTGTACTTCTATTTTTATTTCTTTTTGAAATAAATTTCCTTTTTAAACCCAAATTTCATTTTCTATATTCGAAATATTTTATGGTATTTAAATATCAAAATTCTAGGGTTAGTGTGATTCAAACACAACATAATTAATCATGGATTATATCACATCATATAACACAACAAATGACAATAGTAATAAAATTATTGAGGAATCCAGTTGGAACCCTCCAACCTATTTCCCTGCATTCACATATGTTAATTAACATAAATAACATAAGCAATAGTCATTTCACATCCTATATGAAATATATGGTGAACAGAATTATTTAACGATCAATGATATAGCCATATCAATCAATTTCAACCAATTTATCAACCATTCGTCCAAACAACCATCACAAAGTATAAAATACTATAAATAAATTTAAAACTTGTTTAAATAAATGAGTCAGAGTTAAGTGAGGTTACTCACCTTGGTTCGCAGTTGACGATTCCGCTTTTGTTTTATTAAAATCAAATGAGCATTTGATTATATCCCTAAATTCATGTAACTCTACTCTCAGCGGAAATAGTTCCACACCGTAAGATTTCGTCGCTACGGTTCCAACGGCTTCGGTTGCATTCAATTATGCTCACGAACGAACCATATATAATTTTTCTATGTTATAAACCGAATTAAATACCATTTGCGAATTAATAAAAATTTATTAGATCTTAATCCCATCATTACCCTTTTAAATACTTCTTCTTTTCCGGCAAGATATCAAACCCGCAAATTAGCTTTGGTGCCTTATCGACTCACTGGCCGTGTTGACACTGCCAGTCCAATATAGTATTTGGACCCGGGATATTGTCGATGAAGAGATTGTAGTCTTGGGAATCTATGTTGACACCTGCTCTAAATGTAATCTTCTTATACGCTGTTAACTTATGAGGATGTATGGATCTTCAAGGCAGTGTTCAACTTATATTTATAGAATATTTGGTTATCTTCCCGAAATCTGCTATTTCTTGCTACCGTACTTAAATATCATAACCGATTTTTTTATAAACCTCCTGGCAAGAAACTCAAACGCACACATTCATCCTCCATAATTTGAAACTATTGCATCTCGTAACCCAATCTATGGCCAACACTGTACACTGACGCCATTTTCGTCCTTCACGCATCACTGATATTCACTATTGTTTTCAACTTGCTTTTGCTTACTCCACATACTCCTCATACTATTGCTCTTCACTAAAACTTCACATACTCACAACGCGACTCCATTATTTACTTAAACCGTATTAAACTCCTTCAAAAAAAAACACTTCTTCCTATTTCCATGCAACAACCCCCCATCTGTCAGATCGCGTGACCTTCATTCCCTCTTTGAATAACAGACTGCTCCCTTTTCCTTAGATAACGCAATTATACTTTAATCACAAAAGTAACTCAATCTGATCCTTCCTCTTACAGTTCATAGTCAACAATACTTCACCATTTCTTCATGACAGACAACGCTGTGACCTCCAACAACTCCGCCTTCGTACCCTCCATCGCTTCGCCCCCGTTCCTATCAACTCGCCAACCTCATTCTACCTTGCGATTCTGACCTATTCGCCCAACTATAGGCATTATCATCGACGCTTTTCATTCCCGCAACTCACCACATAATAACAGCACATCCACATCGAAGCTATAGACCCTGCGCTACCCACTATTCATCCTAGTTCGTCCTCAGTCGCCAACGAGACCAAACCCTAGCTCGGCTGTAGGTATTTTAAGCTACACAAAACAAGATCAAATATGGAAATATGGGTACCAGCGAGAATCCAGTGATTCAAGTTTCGAAATACACGAGTATTTTGATTTTTTTCGAATTTCATTGGGTTCGATTTTTATTTTTAATCGAATTATGGATTTGGGTTCTCGCTTTTTATTTTGTTTTGATAGTGAGAATCAATGTACAGTATTTAAAGTAGTAGAAGTGTGAGGAGCACGGTAGGTAATAGCTTGATTGGCACGGAATGTAACAGTGTGACTCCCACGGGATAAAATAGCTTGAGTAGCACGGCTTGAAAAACCATATTTCGCAGTCATGTATGCAATGTCTTGGTCACTACATACACAATATAGCGTAGGATAGGGGATGACAGTGTTCATTTCTTGATGACAGAATTTTACTGATATGTATTGTCATACATTCCACTTTTTGAATTAGCTAAGTAGCAAAGATAGGTGCTATGTTTAGGAGGCAACATATTTAAAAATACTGGATTGCTAGGTTAATGCGTAATATGGTTCAAAAGAACTTTCTTAATAATGCTTCAGATATTTACAACGTAGGGGAATAATTGTAATGTGGAGATCCTGAAACATGATTAAATAGTGGAATGTAAGCAGATGGGAATGTGAATACTGTAAATACGCTAGTCTGCATATAGCTTAATCTAGAAGTAGTACCGGGATACGTTTAGAATATTTCAATGAGTAAGGTAGACAAAACGAGATTAAAATGCCCGATACAAATGGGAACGAGCGCAAAAATATATATTTAGTTGAAATTTAAATTGTAAATTAGGAACTACCGCGACTATTTCGAGCTCATTTTAAATTATATTATAAATTATACGTTAAAATCTTGTTTTATAAATAAATTTGTTATAAAACCCTTTTTAAATTATCAATGCAACATTAAAAAAAATGTTCAAATTAAAATAAAAAATCCCGGGTCGTTACACTACCATACACGATTTGCTCCAAGGAGGGCAATCATTCTTAAGCTCCAATTATTATAGTTGATCTTGGTAA